>LR990653.1:5157886-6587052 GCA_905147715.2 Xestia xanthographa | reverse complement strand
GAAGTATAGTCAAGTATGGAAAAAAGTGAGTTGAGTGCCAAGCGGTTCGCTACGCATAACGTACTATTTCCCGCTCCACTCTTCAATAAAAATACAAACCTTAAATATAAAAGCCGCCGCAGAAATAACGTTTGCAATAAAGTTACAAACCAAGCATTCTCAACAAAACGCCGACACATTTCTTTGAAGATTAAAAATAGCAAAGATATCGCAACGGTTCGGTCGTTCGGTTCTTACCTCCAAAGGGCACGAATCCACAAAATGAAGACATTACCATAAACCGACAATCTTTCATTTTAAAATACATTTGACCTTTACTCAGGAAATCTTGATAGCAGTGGCTCATTTGAATTTGTATAATAATTTTGTTTAGAAGGTGCTATTGTTACCTGGGGGAAGAAGACAGTATTTAAAGTCTTAGGGTCTGGAGACAGATAAAATACTAATGTCTAGAACAATTACAAGATTGAGTTATGTTTCTACCTTATTCAGGTAAAACGGAAGGATCTAGGCAGAGGTACACCCCACACATTTCACTAGTTTTAAGTAGGCGACTACAGGAGCTAAATTAGAAACTCTATTTGTGGTGGTTCAAACTTCGTTTAAAATGCTTTTAGAATAAAGTTCTAATCAGCTTGCACTACAAAGTGGTTGTTAAGTCAGTCATTGCGGGCCGAATAGTGCGAAATGAGTGTTTTTTGCGATTTACAAAAAATCTTTTGATTGGACTAAAAAAATAAAACACTATCGTGCTAATATTTTGCTTGTTGAGTTATTTGCCAAAAAATCAGAATGATCGCATGTATTTCAGTATGGTTTTTACTCGTTAAAAGAAATTTTTGGAGATAAGTTCGTGTTTTTTTTATCGAGTAAATTTAGTTGTATTATTTTTTCAAAACACTATCATACTAGCATATATCCTAAAGAATATCATATATATTTTCTGGTTTTCTTTATTGCAGTGAATCATACGCTTTTTTGCATTATAAAACTCGCGTTTAGCTCCTGTAGTCCCCTTAAGTCCCAATAAGTAATAAGGGCGAGCTTATAGCCATCAACTGGGCATAAATCCAGACTCCGTGGCTACTACTGAGAAATTCCTGATGGAAAAACCCAATAACATTGCGCGACCCGGGAATCAAACACAGGACCTTAAGCTTAGCAGTCTCGATCAATTGCGACCATTAGACCTACGATTCTGCCGGGGTTGCGGGACTGTTCGAAAGAGATACCGTGGCCCCGGAACACAAAGGGCGATGAAGGAACATGGATGGGTTTTAGTCAGTAAAGGTCTGACACTCCCTCCTGCTCCGCCCAGAGCGGGAGGAGTTATTTGATGATTTCCCATCCAAAAAAAAAAAGGACCTTAAGCTTAGCAGTCTCGATCAATTGCGACCATTAGACCTACGATTCAGAACAGAAGAACTTAAAAGTTGATATTCGCTACCACAACAAAAAAGGATCAAACAAAGCCGCATGAACTTCAACCGTTCAAATACACTGCACACGCAGTTTACCGATATTGCAGAATTAGACTTTGGCCAAACTTCGAACGAATTTGCCACCGAAATAAAGGCTTTTATCGCCATTGGAATGCGTAATAGCCCGTTGGGGCGGATCGTTCTCATACGTGGACCTGGGGTATGTGGCCTCTTTGTTTAGGGCCCGTGATTCTGGCTCTCTCCTGCAGAATAGCCGAGTGATAGATGGCGGAATTTAGGTTATTGATTGATCGCTGAAAGCCCTGGGGGTGCTTTTGAATGTGGTTTGAAAAATGCTTTTAGTTTAAAAACTAAGCAGTGACGATACGTAGATTTTTATATTATTGAGTTAGGGTATCAAATCACCTATAAGTAATAACAAGACTATACGTGGTTAATAATAATTGAAAGAAAGACAAAAATAAATTGACTCGCGTAAAACAAAATTATTTAATTAACAATAAAAGAAAATTATATTATTATATATTAATTTAATATTAATTTAAGAAAAAAAATAAAAAACAGGAAATACTAAATTACCAAGATGGTGTGTAACCATTTAATAAAAAAAAGTCAACTCGTATTTCAATATGGCCCAAAGTTATGCAACGCCGCCGGTCAGATACAAATAAATTTATAGTAAAAAATAGAGTGTATAAACGAATAAACAAAAATAAATACGAATTGAAGAAGAAGAAGATAATTAATATGTATGTCACAGTCAAAAGTGTTAGTCAGTCAAAACTACTTTTGACCGGTGAAAACTATTTTAACAATAACTAAAATTTACTTAAAAACTTATTAGATTGAAAGGATTTTTTTGTGACCCTTTGAAAAACATTATGTAGTTCTAGGACTAGGTAATTACAACTGAGGCGTTCTAAAAAACATATTTTTATTGCAGAAAACGCATTTTAACTTCATAAGGGTTTAGACTTACACCAGTCAAAATTGGTTTTGCCGACCGATTAACAGTTTTGACTGTAACATGTATATCTACACCCGACATGTTTGTCTTTCTATAACCACAATCGAATAAAACAAAACAAAATTGCTTGAAACATTTTATATTTACAGTTTAACAAGTTTTAATGAATCATGAGTAAAAAGAGTAATGAATAGTGTGTAGAATAGGCTACATAAAGGGTGTAAAACACCTCTTAAGGAAGCCGAAAGTCACTTGTTCTCCCCGTCATTGCGATATTTTTTTGTTCTACATATTATATAATCAAAGTCTACACCATACCTGGGAACCTTCTAGTTACGGAGATATTGGGGGTCAAAGTTCCAACTTTTTGACAAGTATTTTTTTTTTAATACAAGTTTTTAATGTAAGATTTTTACTTTAAACACTTACGACCCCCGTACTATTCAATCTATCCATCAGCACAATGTTTTGAGTGAGTTACATTGAGTTCTACCAGAAAACATGATTTTTCACCCCAAAAAAAGAAGTCGTTTCCCAGCAATAATTTTTGCGTAAAGTTACTTAGTTTGATGTACAGAATGCTTGGTTGACGGCTTCGAGATGAGGTTGTTTACATCCTGTATAGCTTCAAATAAATCGATAACATCTTTAATAAAGAAAAAGACATACTACACACAATCTACAATATAATTGCTGTGTTTTAAATGAAGTGAGTAAAGCGTCAAATAACCACCAAGTTCAGAAACGTTTCATCTTGTCTTAAAATATTCAAAACTCCGAGACACCTCAATTCTCGCAACCTTCCACTCGAGACAAAATCGATTTCAAACAACTCCAGGAATAAACAATAACTCCCCCTCTCGAAAGGTCAGACCACCGACAGTTGACCAAAAATGGCGGCACAAACGGGCATATTTTTAAATAAATACAAAGACAGATGAAGGACAGGTCTGACGGGGCTATAACAGGAATAGAAGACCCAGTTTGCGATACGGAGGTCGATATTGTATTCGGGTCCATCTTTATGTACCTATAGCTTTCGATGCGATTTCGGGAAATGGCGCCAAGGCTTCTGAAAATGTTAAGGTCACATCTAAATCGGGCGCCAATCTTGTGCCCTAGCCCTGTGCGGAAAATGCTTTCACGTGTTTATAAATAACTTGCAACCCATCCCTGGTCTGGATTTTACGACTTGATAAGGCATCGAGTTTTCTTTATTTAAAAAAAAAACAAAACAGGTGTATAAGTGTTTTTATTGTATTGATGATTTTAATGATTATAATTCTGTAAATACGTACTTTTTATGGCCGCGAATCACATTTTGTTCAACATACAGCCTGACAAATTACAACTAAATAAATTGCTTAAATTGCAATAAATGTATTTTACTGGGCTACTCTAGCTGGCGCTTTCACCTTAATATTAATGTAAATATTTCGGTATATACAAATTCGCTAAATGAATTGTGAACACCGAAAAACAACAACGTACAACGATCACACTTCATAAACAATTTTAATTTTAATTCTAACCTACACCATACAATTTTAATTTCTAAATATTTGGAGAATATTTATTGTTTGAAATTAGTATTGAAAAGTATTTTGTGTTTAGCTTATCGTGTATAATTCTGTTCTAATAGGTACCTAGATTCAAGTTACTAACAGTTTTACTTACGTAATATTGTCATACATCCAAATATACGAATACATAACATAGCCGAACTTACCTAGCATACTCGCCTGTCTATGAGCCTCCTCCGAAAATGAAGGGAATGCCGTCGCTGACATAAATTCGAATAAGTTTGTTGTTTTTCTGTTTTTCCTAGCAATATCGCCTCTTTGTTACCCTTTCTACTCGTTTTGAGGATTCCACTTAGGTGTGGTACCTACATAGTTTGTTCGTAAACTCGGCGACACATCATGCTATACATATCCAGTATATTCTGACCTCGGTTTGTATGAGCTTCCCGTACAATGAGGCATCACGACATTAGCGTGTATTGGTTCGATTGGTCGTCGTACGTACGTAAGTATATGAAACATTGTTGCATTCTTGGCTTATATTATTATGTATCTTACGGCCAAGTACGGACTTACATAAAGTTACGCCTATTTTAAAGGAGCTCAGACAAAAATTATCAGGAAGTAATACATGTAAGTACCTACTACTTTTTCTTCATTCACGTTCAGACGAATACTAAATGCCTAAAAGTTTCATACGCGGCACTAAAATTTCGGACAAATATTGTAACGAATGAATAAAATTATACCAGACACAAGCAATTTGACTAGGAACTTCATCATCCCAACTTATTTTAGCAAGCCATAATTTTAGTAATAATATCTTAGCCGTGGTATAATAGCTGGTGCCAATAATCCTAGCACATAATAAGTAGACATAAACTACTTTACAAATACTGGTGTCGATTCTGTTGTGCACAATCTAAACTTAATTTAGGCTATTGCTATCTTTTACTAAAAGGCAGCGTGAGAAAAAGACGGCTATATCTATGAACTAAGTTAGAGATGTCAAACTAGTTTATGCCTTGCGCTTCACGGTGTTTTTAGTCGACATGTTTTTACGTGCACCCTTCATTTGTATAGAAATATTAGTTCCAACTAAATATGACAGCTCTAAAATACGTCCGTCTCTTTCTCGTTTTATTAGAGAGAAAAAGATAGGAATAGCCTAAATTAAGTTTAGTTTGTGCAGAACAGATTCGACACCATTGGGAAATTTACTAAAAACTAAAAATAACGCTTCTATTTATACTCAAGTCTATTTTTACATAGTGAAGAATGGGAAGAATATATTAATTCTTTCTGCGTGGAGGTACTTGGGTGTTCGCCAGAATTTTCACGAAACGTAACCCGTAAGTTGCGTCTTACCCACTAGAATATAAGATATATTCTAGACTGGGTTGAACTAGAACGTAGTCGGTATAATACCAAAGATGTCGTTGGAGAATATTTCGCCCCATTTCATTCGAGAAGGTACAGCAAATTCGCCTTTATTACCACGAGATAGAGGCACTGCTGCGCTGTTCAAGTGAAGTTGTGACCAATGACGTGCGCTTGACTGTACACCAGACGCCCAGTTTAAAGTTTAATGGGTCACCGTTGAAGGTATTGTGTGCAATTCTATTTTAGATGCATTTTTGTTGCATGTGCTTTTCTAGCGATAGCATGTCTGTTTGTGCTAGTGGATGAGTGGCATTTTATTGTGGTAAACCTATTTGGTAAAACAGTTTTTAAAATATACGCTAATTCATTTTTCTGTTACGAGTATTAGGGTACAAATTAGCTCATGTCGAACTCAATGAAAAAGTATAAGGTATAGGATGTTTTATAAATACTTATCTATCGTCTAGCTCACTGTTTTTCAACCTGTGGGGGTCGCGAAGCTTCTGTAGAAGGGTCGCAGCAAGAGGTCGCGAAAACTACTTAAAAAAAACAATAAAGCCTAGAAGATAGATTTAGTAAGAAAATGTTAACTATAAGATAATAACATTTATATGCTCATACAAATTAACAAAATAAAACCCTATTAGTACTCATCCATCTTATTGAGGTTTCGCTTGTTTGTCATTAACTAATTTCTCCCATCGTGGATCCGTTTTTGCTACCTTCATTGAGAATTAAATAGAATTCCAAATACAAAAATAATGTGTTAAATACTTACATAATATATTTATTTATCCGAATCAAATACAGCAAATGCATAAACAAATTGTGTGGATTAAATATTTGTAATATAATAAAATTAATAAATAAAAGCGAAGGGTCAGGCGGGGGTCGCCAAATATTATTTCATACTATGGGGGTCGTATCATGAAAAAGGTTGAAAAACACTGGTCTAGCTAATTAATAACTTGTACCTACTTTACCAACCTTAATAACGAAGGCAAAACCAATCAACCCCTTAGCTAACCATCCTTGCTCAGAACGGAAGAAATTATCAGTAGCCCGTACCTACCTACCTAAATAATTTATTTGGCTTCCAATAAAAATCAATACAATATGGCGACGTAGCGAGGTGTAATGTGTAACCTTATTAAATATATAAAAGACTGCAGTGGTGTGTGTTTATCATAAATAAATAGGTATCGTCCACACAAGGACAAGTGTGGGTCGTCACGCGATGTTTCCAACATGAGGGTAGTTTTGAATAAGAAAACGAAAGTAAATTGTTTGAGTTTTTGGTCAACGGGGATGTCTGGTGTTACGCGAATGGATAAAATAAGGAGTGAATACATAGGAGGTAGTCTGAAAGTGGCGCCGTTGACTGAAAATATGTGTGGTCACTAGGAGTGAAAATTCCATGGAGAGACTGGTGGTTCAAGGCCAGATGGAGGGCAAGAGATCACGCGACCGATCACCAACTCGCTGGACTGACCTGATCAAGAAAGCTACTGAGTCCACCATGGTCCAGTGTACTCGTAACGTCTCCAACCGGCAGAAATGGAAGCACATCGCTGAAAGGGCAATCCTCGGGGAAGTCAACGACCCACCGAACATACTCGTCTGCGCAACCACGACCACTATGCAAAGAGTGTCTCGACTATGAAGAATCGGTTGTCGTGGTATGGCATTGTGATGCGGAGGAATGAAGAAAATATCGTGAGGAAAGTTTTGAGTATGAATGTGGATGGGTATATGAATAGAGGAAGACCAAAGAAACGATGGATGGACTTTGTGAAGATGATATGACAGGAAAGGAGGTGTCTGATGATATGACAAGTAATAGAGAAGTATAGAAGAAGATGAGATGCTGCGCCGACCACAAATATCTTCTGTTACGGGCAGGAGAATGATGATTTTGGTCAAGGGGATTTTGTTCTTCTACACTTCCACACTATCTATACTAATATTATAAAGCTGAAGAGTTTGTTTGGTTTTGGTTGGAATTGAAAAATTATTTTTGTGTTGGATAGCCCATTTATTGAGGAAGGTTAAAGGCTATATAACATCACGCTACGACCAAAAGGAGCGGAGCATAAATGAAAGATGTTGCAAAAACGGGGAAAATGTATTCCTTTTTGTTAGCTTTTTCTCTCTTATGTGACGCAGACGAAGTTGCGTGGGTCAGCTAGTAATATTATAAAGAGGAAAGATTTGTATTTTTGTGTGTATGTTTGTAATGATTAAACTCAAAAACTACTCCGCCGACTTCAAAAACTCTTTCACCATTAGAAAGCTACATTCACCCTGAGTAACATAGGCAATATTTTATCCCCGTACTCCCACGGGAACGGGAACTACGCGGGTGAAACCGCGTGACGTCCGCTAGTCTTCTATATTTTACTTGGTTACTTACCCTGATGTCAGAGATTTTATGCTATCCACGTGCCTCTGACTTGGCTTTACATGCCGTCGAGAAATATCTCTCACGCATGCTGGTTTCCTCACGAAGTTTTATTTTACCGAAGCATGTGATGATTATAAAGGGTGTAAAACACCTCTTAAAGAAGCTGAAAGGCACTTGTTCTCTCTGTCATTGCAATATTTTTTTTGTTCTACACCATACCTGGGAACCTTCTAGTTACGGAGATTTTGGGGGTCAACGTTCCAAATTTTGACAAGTTTTTTTTTTTTAATTCAAGTGTTTAACGTAATATTTTTAAACACCTCCACGACCCCCGTACTATTCAATCCATCCATCAGAACAATGTTTTGAGTGCGTTACATTGAGTTCTACCACAAAGTATGATTTTTCACCCCTTATTTACCCCACTTATTATGATGTACAGAATGCTTGGTTGTCGGCTTCGTGATGAGGTCTTTTACATCCTGTACAATACGCACATTATGAATCCGAAAATTCAGAGGTGCGTGTCATTGGTTTGAACTCGAGATGACTTGTAAGTCCGACGGTTACATCGATATCACTGCTCACCTTTTTAGGGTTCCGTAGTCAACTAGGAACCCTTATAGTTTCGCCATGTCTGACCGTCCGTCTGTCCGTCCTCGCTTAATCTCTGTGACCGTTAGCACTAGAAAGCTGAAATTTGGTACCAATATGTATATCAATTACGCCGACAAAGTGGTAAAATAAAAATTGAAAAAAAATGTTTTATTGGGGTAGCCCCCCTATATGTAAAGTGGGAAGTGGTTTTTTTTTTAATTTCAACCCTAACGTGTGATATATTGTTGGAAAGGTATTTAATAATTTTTAATTCAATTATTAAATCAATTTTTGATAATGTCAATAATTTCGGAAATAATCGCTCCAAAAGTAAAAAACAATGTGTCCCCCCCCCCCTCTGAACCATAAGTTTAGAAAATATGAAAAAAATCTGAAAAGTAGAACTTTATAAGGACTTTCTAGGAAAATCATTTTAAACTTGATGGAAACAACAGTTTTTGTACAAAAAAGACAAAAAGTTGTACAAAATAATTTCTGGACTAAGTTTTTAGTATATTCGTATATGCAAGCATTTTTACATAATGGATACCCACCTTTAAACTCATAAGTGGGAACACTTATTGTGACGGACGGGAAACTACGGAACCCTACACTGAGCGTGGCCCGACACGCTCTTGGCCGGTTTTATTTTTGGTTGGATCGGGTACACGACAAAAGTGAACTTTATAACTTGTTCAAATGTATGTCTGTTGGGTGTTGAGGTTTGTGCCCGGTCCCTCAGTTTACCTAAGAAATTCATGGTACTTTACAAAGATTTATTGTACAATACCATTTAGATTTTTGCCATGTACTGGCTAACATTGACTCTCTTACCATTCAAAAACAATTTGAACTGACCAAGATGATTATGTAATAACATTCATTTAGACCAATGTCAAAACAAACTCATTTATACCATATAAAAGGTAGGTACTATTATGATTCAATGAACCGATGAAAGAAAAAACTAAGCAAAAACAAGTAAGTACGCATGCGCTATATCTTTGCAAGGATAGACGCTTAAAACTTGGTAACTTAGATTTTTTTGGTACAAGACGATTTCGTGGTCATCACGGACAATTACTAGCTATAATTTGAAAGATACGCTTGGGTGCAAAACATTGCAATAAATAAGAATTCCAAAAGAAACCAAATCAGCAAAACATTACCTATACATAACTAGGTTTACGATAATCTACCTAATAACTAATTACTACTTTTTTTTGCAAATCAACCTAGGTAAATCTAGATCTAAATGATGTAAAACAAAAATAAAAAAATCTGAAGTTAAAAAGCGAAATAAATTGCCGCGACCGGCAATAGTTAAAAACACTGAACGGAGTAGGTTTTTATCCTTATGCATATAACCATTTGCATATTTAAACATAGATTTTTTGTTCTATCTAGGTAGGTACTACTACGGACATCCGCAAGAGAACCAAGGTTACCGACGTAGCCCGAAGAATTGCCAAACTTAAGTGGCAGTGGGCAGGGCACATTGCTCGCAGAACGGATGGCCGATGGGGCCGAAAAGTTCTGGAGTGGCGACCGCGAACCGGAAGACGTTGCGTTGGAAGGCCTCCCACTAGGTGGACCGATGACCTGGTGAAGGCTGCGGGAATCCGCTGGATGCGAGTCGCACGGGACCGTTCAATGTGGCGACACTTGGGGGAGGCCTATGTCCAGCAGTGGACGTCTTTCGGCTGAAATGATGATGATGATGATGAGGTACTACTATTTTTTGCTATGTGTGCCAAATACACATGATAACATTGAATCATCTTCGTGTGTTTCTCAATTTTTTCAAATGTGGGTAGAAATACGTGAAAGCTACTAAAAACACTATGGGAGTAAGATAGACTTTGCAAAGCTTTTGCTAAATAATATAGTCAGCAGTGTAAGCTTTCTTACTTTAGGTACATTCTAACCTGAAACTGCCAACGCCGACTGATATCTACCTCCTTCCGTTTTAAGAACTTTCAAACATCCGCATATTTCAACGAGTTCAAACGTCATCCGGAAAATTTACCCTCAATCTTCACAAAATACCCTACAGTCTACAGTACAGATACGACTTGATAAGGAAAACATTTAAACGACGCAATATCCCCTGCACGCACACCATTACCCCGAAATTCTTTGTGTAGTAATGAGGCATGAGACAAAACGCATCAATGGATGGTGAAAGGGAAAACGTACTTGAACTACAGGGCGGAGCGCATCGATAAAGGAAAGTGGGTCACGGTCTGCCATCGCGTGGTGCCCGGACTACGGGCCGGGCCGGGTGGAGCTGTACCGGGACAGAAAGGCCCAGTTTCCACGGTCGCGAGCGGAGCGGAGCTGAGACGTGCGGGAATCGACCAATAACATTGGCTGAAATTCATATCGCGTCTCTCGTCTCTCTTAGGCGCAGCGCACACCGCTGGAAGCGCAGCGGAGCGCATTTGAAGACAACAATCTATATATACTAATATTATAAAGAGGTAACATTTTGTTTGTAAGTTTGTATGTTTGTAAGTTTGTATGTAGGGGGTAATCTCCGGAAGTAATGAAACAATTTTAAAAATTGTTTCACTGGTAGAAAGCTACATTATTCGTGAGTGCTATAGGCTATATTTTATTCCCGTACTCCCACGGGAACGGGAACTACGCGGGTGAAACCGTGGGACGTCAGCTAGTTTAATATAAACCTTAACTACCTCGATATACGGTCGCGAGCATGCTCTTGTAATAGCTTGAGGGCGCTCCGAGTACCGCATGCGAATGTATTCTTATATTGACCGTATTTCAAGGTAGTTAAGGTTTATATTAAATTGTTGTCTTCAAATGCGCTCCGCTGCGCCTCCCAGCGGTGTGCGCTGGGCCCTACACGTCTATTTCCGCTCCGCTCGTTAGTGAAAACCTGGTCTAAAGGGCCAGGAGTAATGCTAGAGCGTGTTGGAGTGTACTTAGTAGACGCTCGTGTGATTACGGTTTACGATTAGGTTGAATTTGGGGGTTTTTCGGGTTTACTGTTACTTGTAGGTAACAGTAACATGTTTCTTGGGTTTTATACGCGCCGTCTATCATAATTTTACGCATTGCTAGTTAGTTACTTTTGAAAAGAAAATAAAAGTCGCTTAATTTATAGCTTAGGAATGAAATCAACCCAGAAAGTCAACCAAGGTATATAGTTGTATTTTCTGGGGACTTATTATGGCCGCTTTCAATGGTCAAAAAGACAATTCGTAATATTCACTGCGTCTGCGAATATTTTTACGTGATTCATATTATTATACTATGTTACTTCTGCTAAAGCGCCATTTTAGGCTCTGCTCGTGATCAATTCTCGATTGACTAGCAACATTTACAAGTTTCATAACACCAGATTTCAGATCACCAATACATTCATCATCTTTTATCCTGCGGGAAATATGTATCTGTCGTGATATAAACAGGCTTTTTTGTGAAATATTTTCAGTACAAAGATTCATAGTGATCCGTGGTACGTGAGTAAGTTACACGATGACCAATATGACCTAGTTCCACTTACTGGCTTTTTCAGTGTTTTTATAAATACAGTAGCTGGTATTTCGGGCTGTATTTTAAAACAACGTCGCACTTTACGTATAAGCGTGAAAGTATATTAATTTGTGCTTTAATAGGCTTGTGTCCTGAAAAAATGTAACTAGTCCGTCAGTTACATTTTCAAAAAAATATTTGACACGTATTTTTTCTTTTGTTACGTAGACCAAAATTTACGAAGATACGACGCTTTTAAAATTCTTAATACGTCACGCCGTGCTATAATTTTTAGTACGTTGTGACATCACGAGCCCCCACTCCCGAGTTTTGATGCGTTCTAACTTTATCAATATTCATTAATTTACAAAAATAAAAAATACGTGTCCATTATTTTCCAATACTCTAACTGACGGAATAAATAGATTTGCAATTTATTGATGGTGGAAACTAGCCTATTCTTATGGATTCCAATGAAAATTGATACACAGGTATGCTGAGTTCGAATAAATAATGGTTTTAATTGCAGTTAGTAAGATCCCATGTGATAATTCAATTACCCATCTGTACATGAGGAAAGATTTTTATTTTTGTATGTAACGAATAAACTTAAAAACTACTGGACCGATTTGAAAAATTCTTTCAACAATGGATAGCTACATTATCAGCGAATAACATAGGCTATATTTTATTCCCGTACTCCTACGGGAACGGGAACTACGCGGGTGAAACCGCGTGACTTCCGCTAGTACAGTATGAAATTATTGCAAGTCACTTACGACCTATGTTGTTGACCAATAGCTTTGTTTAAGATTTGAATATTCTGCATAAAACTCATCACGATCATAAGAGCAAGTATCACATAGATCTTCCATTGAATGTTGGAATCGAAGTAAATCTTTGCCAGGATATCCGAGTGTGCGATGCTGTTCAAATACGGTGGGCGTAGTATTGGCGCTTCGTGGATGCATCGGATGCCAGCGCCGAGGCTATGAATGACATTCGACTAATATTGTACAGACACTTGGCTACTAATCTGTCCTAGTTAGTTTTTTTACTGGGAAGTAGGAGGACATAATTGTGAAGTAAATTGGTCGAAGAAAATTGTAATCTATTTATAAACGTAGCGAGTTTATTTTAAAATACTGAAACATTCCTTACATGCTCGATTACAGGGTTCTATGGTACTTTAGTAAATTAGTAAACTAGCCGTGTGGTATCCGGCAGAGTAGAATAGAACCAACCCATCACACGCACGGGTGTATAAGGCAACTAATGTCTGAGGCAGAACACCTTGCGCCTCCGTAGACCAGAGAATGGGCAGCAGCGTTTTCTGTTAGTCTTTCATTACTGCGATCTCCAATCCGCCTGCCAAGCGTGGAGATTACGGCAAATTCCTCCCATCATGGGATCATTTTGTCCAGCAGTGGACGTTATGGGCTGATGTAGTTAGTAAATTAATTTATTATTTTAATTTATTAAAGTAAAAACGGTGTTAAAAGGTAGTTTAGGCAAATTAAAATACGCATAGATTAGGCATCTATGCGCAATTTTTACAGGGTTAGAATTTGTACGTAATAATAGGCAATTAGGGTTGGCAACACCGTGGCATCATAGCTCGGGAAAGGCTTAGTTTAATAGTGTTAGTTAGTTTATTAATATAGGTAACACTAGACACGATGAACTCTAGTTAACGAAAACGTTGGTTACAGAACTTAATGCTTTACATTAGTTTCTTACGGAAATTACTTACTTAATTAAAATGTGGACAAACAAAACTATATTCTTTTGTAACAAGAAGTACTTAAGGTGAATGCTCCAACCAGCCCGCGAAATTCAAATTTTCTTACGTTTTTTGCAATTTGCAGGCCAGTGCTAGGTTGTATGTTGATTAAAGTATTGTTCGCGATTGTAAGGCGTATGTAGTTACAGAATTATAATCATCAAAACCATCAAAACAACCCTCCAAGTTCATAAAGGTCTAGCAATGACTTTGACCTTGAAAAAATAGTTTCTAGACTTATAATGAACTTAGAGGGTTATATTGATGATTTTGATGATTATAATTCTGTAACTACATACGTCTTACAATCGCGAACAATATTTTAATCAACATACAACGTAGCATTGGCCTGCAAATTGCAAAAAACGTAAGAAAATTTAAATTTCGCGGGCTACCCTGGAGCATCAGCCTTAAGTAAATGAAGAAAGCAATAAAAAATATTTATTTGTCTCGCACGGGACAAAGAAAATTGTATAAAAGTACATTTAAATTTAAAATAAGATACTATACATTATACTAAAATGGTCCTGGACGAGGCCAAAAGGTCCCAAAATGGTCTATCTTAGTATGGTGTTGTACTATAATAATTTTATTTTCAACATTTCTAAACTGTATCACTCATATCGATACTATAGTCGTAGGTAGTTTTTTTTCTTTAATAAGTAGCTATTACTCGAACATCCAGATTCACTGCTTATGCTAATAGATTTAGTGAGTAATGTAAACCGCGATACTTCCATAGCAACAGAATGTAGGCAGAAGTACAGTGAAAAGCACTGAAATGTATCCATTTAAACAAATGCCAAAGCGATTCTCTCAAGTAATAACGATTGCTACTTTTAGATAAGATCAACTTCCCAATCCAGGCTTACCAAGGGATTTTGTAATGTCCTGTGTGCTACTTGGGTTGTGGAGGTCAGATAGGCAGTCGCTATATGTTAAATACTCGTAATCAGCCGGTTAGACTGAAAGTAGACCATAACATAGTTGGGAAAAGGCTAGGCAGATGATGACTTTGAGTCAGATCAACTTAGTCATAGTATGAAGCCCCTTACCCCTACTTTCCTACTCATTCTGCAAAGCCACCTACATCTTACTTAAACGAAGCCAATTTTAGAGCTATGGAGGTCGCCACATGCTGGCCAAACAAAATTTTTGTGTTATCCGCTTAAACACAAGATGATCATAAAATACTAACTCGTGACAGCAAAAAGTTAAATTACATTGGGAGAAATTTACTTTTAAAAGTCGGTACATGTATATATGAAATGAAATGAAATGATGTTTATTTTACCAGACCAGATATAAAAATCCACATGCAACAAACGTGCTCATGAGTGTACTTAACACTTGTAATTCGTCTACTGTAGGTACCTACTGTAATCTCATTATGTAGAGTTTTTACGGGTATTAGGTCATTGGTGTGATTCATGTTACGTTAGTGCGGTCATTCTGTAAGACGCTAGATTCAATAGTTGAGTGTTTTGAATAAGAAAATAAATTGCTCAACGAAAAATGAGAAAGAAAAGTTTACTCATTATGAATTTATTCAAGTCATGTTAAGACACAATTTCAGTGCCCAATTCATTGTTTTACTTTTAGAAACTAGTTGTTACTTGCGACTTCGTCTGAGTATATTTTATATTATGTTCAATATGAAAAGGAAAGTTAGTAGTGTATTTTTGTTGTGTGATTTTAAAATTAAAAATACCCTTTTCATAATTATAATATTTTCATAATTTGAAGAATATTGTGCAAACAATTTAACTGAAATACTATTGGATAATTTGTATTTTCGATTCTAAAATCGTCTTATTCACGTAGCGTTTATACCGCGTGCCTCTGATACATAAATTGCTGTAAAGAACCATTGAAGGAGTGCTACACTGCTTAGTGATTTAACCACAGGATGTAATTACCTTTACATACGTTGAATATATGCAGCTAATATTTTATAATATATTTTTCAAGATAATTTTCATACGCTAGGTTCTCAAAAGATAATTGAAGCATTTCCAATTTTTTACTTACACAAGATTTTGTTAGTTTATTTAATGTCGTGTTTTAAAGATTTATTAACCGATTACCTAATTTAGACTACGTCAGAGGCTAAATGCGGGTTAAATAAGTTAGGTATTACCAACCAAAGAAATAACACTATCCGTTTCCGAAAAAAAAAAAATAGATACGAAAATAATTTTTTCTTACGTTTTTTGCAATTTGCAGGCCAGTGTTGGGTTGTATGTTGATTAAAATATAATTCGCGATCGTAAATGATTATTTAAATGAAAGATACTAGACCTGCTACATCAGACTTATTATATTAGTAAAACCTTGACTTTGAAATTAAAATTATATTAAGTATTAAAATCAAATTGTAATACCCGTTTATTTATGTGACAAGTAATCTTTTTTTTTTAATCCGTTTAATGTTTATATCTGACATTATATATTGTTTATATCTGACATTGTGTACAAAGAGTACACAATGTCAGATATAAACAATGTTATTATATTGAATTTTCATTAAAATTGATAGTTGATTATAAAGTATGGATTTAATTTGTACGCATAGATGGACGCTATTAAATATTTATTAGAAACACCCCTGTACAACCTATGTCTACAAATAATGATTTCATTTTCATTTAAAAATATGGCTTTACACAGTTATAATCATTAAAATTGTACACTAACCTGTAAATTACAAAAAACCTAAGATGATTCGAATTTTGCGGGTTACCCTGGCGCTACCCCCAAGACCTCCCTAATAACCGATTCCAGTGCCGATGCCGTACCCTTACCTTTCCTTGCTGTACCCTAAATAAATCATACCTTAGCAGGACCCTTTTATCCTTCAGAAGCGTTAACAGGTTAACTGGTAACCTTCAGAATCCTTTCAAGGGATCAGTAGGGTTTAGGTAACTAAAGGTTCCCATCGATTTCCACCAAAAGATCCGTTTTCGGATTGATGAACAGGGTGCAATCGAATTAGCTACTCAATATCCTTTGTTATTTTTAGGATAGTAGATGTTATTGTCCATGAATGATTTGAAGAGATTGACAGCTAGAAAATCCCTCATTATGTCTGCCTTTGTATGCCTAGTATTTTTTTTTTACTTGAATATCAAGGGATTTGTTTACATTTAATTACCATTTCATGAAAAAGCCATTGAATAGGATTACATGAATTAAGAAGGTTGTATTGATGATTTTAATGATTATAACTCTGTAAAGCCATATTTGTTACGGCTGCGAATCATATTGTAATTAACGTACAACATGACACTCGATTGAATGGCTTTTTCATGAAAAAGTAATTCAATTGGATTAAATGAACTAAGAGGGTTGTATTGGTGATTGTAACGATTTTAACTCTGAAAAGCCATATTTGTTACGGCCGCGAATAATATTTTAATCAACATACCTGCAAATTGCAAAAAACTTAGAAAAAATTGAATTTCGCGGGCTACTTCCACCTTAAAAAGCTGGTATTATAATGTGCCTGAAATGAGGTGTTAATTATTTATTTATTTATTTATTTGGATCTCCAACAAAAGATACACAGATACAATTTAAGTCACAGTTATACAAAGGTTCTTTTAAGTGTGTTCCTTCAATTACAGGAGACCACAGCATGCACATAAAACTAGGTGTTAACACAAAAAAATGAAAAAAATATAAATAATTAGAAAAACAATACAAAAACCAAAATAATAAAAAGCATTTGATGACAAGAAATCATACGTATTAAAATTAGCGTTGAAAATTGAATTACAATAAAAGTTAAAATTAAAATCAAAATCCAAATTAAAATTCAAAATTAAAATCAAAATCAACTTCAAAATAAAATTAATATCAAAGTCAAAATTCAAATTAAAATCATAATCAAAAATAAATTGTATTAATATTAAAATCGTATTAAAAATTATGGTAAAATTAAAGTTGTACTTCACTTATAAGTTATTCTACATTAATATTGCAGTGGTCAATTTTTTATTGCAACATTTATGAACTACACTATAGGCAGACCTATTCAAAAGTAAAGTTTGAGTACCAACCTACTAACTCGGTCTCGTTGTTGTTGCTATAAATTGTGTCAGCATGTGTTTGTTCCCATCCTACTTATAATAGCTTTTCAAAAGCAAAACGTTTGTAATCTTCTTTCTATTGTGTTGGCCTTGAAGACATTTATAATGTCTAATGTCGGTACCGGTACATGTACCTATGAATGTATACCCATACATCCACCCACATTGTATTAATTTACCTATGTACGTAAAAGTACCCACTTTGTGGTAATTACGAAGTTTTATCTTTGAATTGTTCAGCATAACAGCGAAACTATGATGATGATGATGATTTAGAATTTAGATGAATAGTCTCACCGTAGTGCGCAAAAGTATAAGTTAAAAAAAAAACGAAATAACTTGGTATATATTTTAACCCCCCTTTGGGGGAGGCCCATGTCCAGCAGTGGACGTCTTTTGGCTGAAATGATGATGATGATGATATTTTTCTTTATCGGATGGTTAGTGCCTAACCTATTAAGATACATTTTTAAGGGAATAAGTTCTGGCATTGTAGGTATTCTCTATATTACATTGGTTAAATTAAATTGGTTACTTACCCATAAATTGGTTAAGTAACCAATTTAATTATATAAGTACATATGTGTATTTATTTAATAACGTACTGTTTGGAAACCAGAAAGTGCCAATAGCCCAATTGTTAAAGCGTCAGGCTCGTCATTGGAAGGTTACTATTTCGAACTGCACCCGTATGTAACAAAACCCAAGTTTTTACGTAAACATACTTAGTTCATTTGGTTAACATGGTGTGATGCACATTAAAAGTGGTATTTAATTATTTTTAAAATGTTTTAGATGTTTTTTTTGTCTAAAGAGTCTCAGAATAAACCTTTGTGGGTACGCCTCTTTATATCTACTTCTATTCCTTAGTAGTTCTCACAATAAAATATGAATAGAACTACTTTGCACGAAGTAAACGAGCACTAGATTAAAGATTAATCGAGTAGTAAATATTAAACAGCCAATATTGGTATAAACTAGTGGATAATCCACAAGGTTGGCGATGTGACGTCATGACATTGGTGATCACTCGCCGTAGGGGTGTGGGCCAATGGGCCAAGGAACACATTTGGGTTAATGTTCAGCAATAATTTTATATCGCCTCTTAGTGGGGGTGGATGAAAAATGTGCCCGCTAAGTCCATCAACAAGGAGTTTTACGATTCAACTAATTTTGGAAATTGATTTGCTGAAATTGAGGTTTATGCTTACAAATAAAACTGAAATTATTCGACTGTGAATGTACTTTGCCTTAAACAAATATTATCATGAATATATTAACTCGAGTGCTTACCTAAATACCATCTACCCGCATAGAATATTACGAGTAATAGAACATCGTTCCGAATGAAACCAATGAATATAAAACATTTTAACAACATAAAAGTTTACCTACCTCACTCACAAAATTCACAACATCAATAAATGTGTAACTATAGTAAAACGATTAGTGTCAAAATACTCGCTTACGTTTAATTGATACGACTGGGGCTTCTAATCTTAACGAAGAAAGCAATCGATAAGCCCTCGATAATGATCGGCCATCTCAACTAATTTGTACTAAAATACCTCGTTATATTGTATAGAAAGTCACGAGGTGGGTATCACACGAATTTAATGTAACAATGCCACGCGAATTAGTAATCACCCACCCTAGCGAACATTTGTATGAAATATTAAGGGGGACCTTCTGAACTAACTAACTTGCGACATTAAGCGGGACAAGTTGGTGGAGTTGAGTAGCAGCACTTACCAGTATTCGTCCGGTGGTGGTTTGACCGGATATGAGTTCGCCGGCCCAGTCTTTCGCTTCGGTCATGAACGTACCCTCGAACTCTTGTTTGCCCTGCCGTGCCGCCTTCTGCTCCTTCTGCTTGGGGTCGTTCGGCGCCAGCTCCGGCTCCTGGCGGCAGCAGACGAACGCGCACAGCCGCCATAACAGCACCACCAGTAACCCGCATATGAAGGTGAATATCGACGACAGCAGAAAGCACCACCATTTTCGGACACTGAGGCAGTCATCTTCAGGATAAGAGTCGGTCGACGCTGTAGTCGCCTCTTCCTCGGACGAAGCCATTCCCCGAGGGCGCGAGGCATCCAGTCAGGCGCGCCATGCACGTGCAGCGATGCGCGCGCCCGCACGCCGTGACCGCGCGCGACTGAGCGAGCGCGCCGCGCCCCGCGCGGTCGAACTCGCGCGATCGATCCGCGCCGGCGCGAGCCGCACTGCACTACCGACCCGTCGGAACCATGGCCATCCTTCCACCCCGTTCACCACCTTCTCGCTTGCGATCCTCGACGCCAACTGATTCAGCCTCACTCCTCGTCGCGATCCGTGAGCATCGCCGAAACCGATACGACAGCTTTTATGACTGCAGATGTTTCCGTAAAGATTTTTATTGATGCCATAACAGAACGGCTCCTACATTACGTCCGACGCCACGCGTTGCCGACACACGAGTACTTTTATTTCTCTTCTAACTGTATAACGTAACTAATTGAAACTGAATTTCGGCGATTTTAACAAAGGTCAATGTATTCAGCCTGTGTCCCGATAAGCGTAGTGCTACGCCGCCCTACTGCGTCAGCGGGCGCTACGAAACTCGTAGACGTCTACGAACGCTACGATTGGTCGAGCGAAATGCGACCGAAGATGTGTTCGGTTTCGTTCCAAAAGTACCCATTTGTCTTTTCTTTGTTACACACGGTCTATGTTTTATGTACGTCTCCAGTTAATATAAATGAGGCAATTAGTAGATAATGGTAGTTTTTTATGTAACGGAGATGTAGTGCATGTTACGTAAGTGAGCCGCGTGAGAAAGTTTCATAGTGTCACATATTTTAAATTAAATGTTTTGACACTGAACAGAACATTTACTGAGTCGCGGAGGTATTTTCGTCGAATTATTTATTATGTTGTTTGGTTCCAAATATAGTTGCGGGGACGACTACACATTTTAATTTAATATTTAGTATAGTCAGTGATTTCTGAAAATATGCCTTTCAAGACTTCTGAAGACGTTTGCATGTGGGAAATCGCATACTTGGTAATAAGTATCTTGTTTATTAATAGATTCAATACATGTGTTGAGTCGCTAGGCCTAGATAATTCATACATATTTAATATTATAGACTCAGGCAGAAAGCTATATGGTCTGAGACTCAAAAGAAAACAAATTTGTTTCTTTTTCATAAATGTGTCTTACCGGTGAGTGTTTATAAGTGTTTATTATAGAAACAATTAACTGTGCGAAAAAAAAGCAAACATTTAACTGTTCCATTAAAATCAACAAACCAAAAATACAAAACTAAAAACAGTTTCAGCCAAAATTCGCGATCAAAAAGTGATATTTTAATTGTAATTACGTACATTATCATAGGGTGAAGCACCCACAGTTTGGCACACCGCCAAATAGGCAAAAACTTCAGAACTAGTACAGTGTAGGTAGGTAGGTACATGCGACCTTTACTATGCGCCGAGTATGTACCTACAATGGCAAGTTGGGGCCACATCGTATATTAATGTTCGTTGCCAAATGGGTGGCATAAATATTGCATATAGATTGCCAGTCCTCCATGGAGGAAGAAATATTTGCCAGGCGCGTGCTGAACGCGTGTTCCTATGCCGTGTTAATGCACCGCTTTCTACTACTACGGTTATTTTACTACGAACGATATTTGTAAATGAGACTCTCTATTATATATGCCTAAACCTAGAAGAATTTGATGATGATTACGCATTACTAGAAAACAAAATAAAATCAATAATTGACAATAGTAAAACAACAAAAACCAAAATCCAGAACCTACCCCAAAACGACTGGATAAATAGAAACATAATTGATGATATCAACCAAAGAAACGCATTGTGGACAGAACTGAAGAAGAATCCAAAGAACACCACCCTGGAAGCAGAATTTATCACAAAAAGAAAACATGTTGCCAAACACATGCAAGATACAAAGAATAATTTCTACTATAAAAAGTTTAGTGATTGTATTAATAAACCTAAGAAAATGTGGAATTTGGTTAACATTCTTGCAAACAATAAAATTAAACTAAATTGTGCTCCTTCAAAACTATTGATTGACTCGAAACACGTTACGAACCCAAATGAAATTTGCCAGATTTTTAACGAATACTTTGCCACTATTGGACCCCTTCTAGCGAATGAAATACCTAGATCATTTCACGATGATCATACACATGCTTTACCAGAAACTCCTCCCAAAGACACTCCAGTGTTATCAACTCTTGATCCGTGTTCTGCAACTGAAATTTCAAAAATGATATCAAATTTAGACCCTAACTCTAGTACTGGATTAGATAGAATTAGTACCAAAGCAATAAAATGCATAAACAATTTAATTGCAAACAACCTGAGCAACTGCTTCAACAAACTGCTAGCTGAAGGTCATTTTCCCGATACTCTGAAAATGGCGAAGGTCACTCCCATATACAAATCGGGTTCACAAATGGACCCAGGTAACTACCGACCTATTTCAGTGTTGCCTGTATTGTCAAAAATATTAGAAAAAATCCTACACGAACGATTGTATAAACATTTAACTCTATCAACTTTCTTTCAGACAGACAATACGGGTTTAGACCAAAAAGCAGCACACTAACAGCTACAGTCGACCTCGTTACTAAAATTAAGCAAAATGTAGATGGAAAAAACATAGTCCTTGGTATCTTTATTGATCTCAAAAAAGCGTTCGACACCGTAAGTCACGAATTGCTACTTAAAAAGCTAGAAACCATCAAAATTACCGGCAGTGCCCTAAAAATGTTCCAGTCCTATCTAAAAAACAGGTCGCAGATAGTTAGAACGGATAATAACCATCAAAGTGGCATATTACCTATAACGTGTGGAGTTCCCCAGGGATCAATCCTGGGGCCCCTGCTCTTTTTGATCTATATAAATAATATTCAGGAAATTAAACTACATGGCCATCTTACTCTATACGCAGATGACACTTGCTTATTTTATTTCGGACCTTCCATTCATGATTTAGTTGCCCAGGCTCAAGACGATTTAAACACCCTTTTTTCATGGTTTCAATATAATCTATTAACTATAAATATTACTAAAACGTGCTATATCTTGTTTAAAGCAAAAAATAAAATAATACCTCCACATAATCCATTAGTTATTAATAATATACCTTTACAGCAAAAATCTTGTGAAAAATATCTTGGCTTAAGAATGGATAGTTCTCTTTCGTGGACTGTTCACTTGGATCATATAAAAACAAAGCTTACGTCATTACTTGGATCCCTCCGAAACATAGTTCGATGTATTCCACATAGATTGCGCCACACCATCTATAACGCCTTAGTAAAACCTCACCTACTATATCTGGTTGAAATTTGGGGCAGTGCGGCCAAGACGAAGCTAGCAAGTCTTCAAGTTGCACAAAACAAAATAATAAAAATGATTTTTAACTACCCATTCTTAACATCGACAAGCAAAATTTATGAAGAAACCAAAATAATGAACATTAGACAGTTATATATTTACAATACATGTATTTTCATTCGTAAGGCACTCAACAAAAGTATACAGACTAATTTATCGTTTACTAAAGTGAAACAAGTAACCCAACGTAGCTCTCACCGAGCTAGTTTTCTGATTTTACCGAAGACGAGAACTAAGTTTGGCAAAAAAATGTTAATATTTGAAGGAGCACAATTATACAACAAAATACCCTCATGTATAAAAAGGGTGCACTCATTCAATGCATTCAAAAGTCTATTATCTGAATATATAATGTCAAATAACAACCTTCCTAACATCTGAATGCAGTGGATGGGTATATCTAATATATCTAATATGTAATCGCTACCGTGACGTCTGTGACGAACTTTAATTATAATTTATTTTAAGCATTTTTCTCATGTAAGTGACTTTGTGTCTTTTTTGAGAATAAATATCTTTAAACCTATATATTTTTGAAGAATGAATAAGTTCGGTCGTACTGCTGCCAACCGATTATCAGTCAAAATAATTATGAAAAAAGTTACTTCCCTACCTATTTCTTTAAACACACGTAAGTGGAAATAAAGTAAATAAATACAAGTAGCGCAAGTACAAGTAGTACAAGTAGTAGTGCAAGTAGCGTTTCATAGTGTAAATTATCTGTTGTAATTTACATAGGTATCATAAAAGATACCTACTTAGGTACCTATTTCGTAGTGCGCATTCGCAATATATCCTGGAAGCCTACACACTACAAAATAGGTACCTATTTTGTAGTGTGTACGCTTACACAGTGCGTACAGTAGCCCACACATCAAATTACCACTAACTGTCAAATTTCTCCAAATGATTTTAAACTCCTTGATGCCATAGCGTCATTTCTGACTATAATCACGCGACAAAGATTGATGCTTGGGCTGAGAAATGGTATAAAATGACGTTTGAATCTTTATGTAATATAGGTATGACGCTGGCATCCAGGAGGAAACAATAAAATGTTGAACATAATGTTTAGGTATTAATAGAATTTTAGATAAAATTTCTTTTCATCCATTTTTTACTTTTAAAGACTTAATTGGATTTATTATTTTATTATTCTTATTAACTATTTCAACTTTAACTAAAGATTTATTTTATATTTAATAATTTGGTTATTCATTCCTTATTATTTTAATTTAATTAGATTTAAATTTAGGAATCTTATTTTTTTTGTGTTGCACAAGATGGGTTTATACTGTGATAATTGAGCATTTGTTTTGAAAACTTAAGAAATAAATTTGTTTCTATTAATTTATACTAAAAAAAAAAAATGAGGTAACTTGATGCTCTGGTGACTGTACATATATCATAGGTTTTAATGATAATAAATAATAAATATCGCTGGACATTACACACAGCGCCATCTAGTGCCACACTAAGCAACGAGGCTTGTGTCGTGGACACCAGATAGTTGATATACTACATAGATACTTTTTGTTTGTAACTACATACTTATTATACATGTATACATCCATGACTCGGAAACAAATGTCCATGCTCATCACACAAACATTTGCTCTTACCGGGATTCGAATTCGAACCCGGGACCCCAAGCACAATGATGGAAATTAGATCGGCGTCAATTGTGTTTTTTTCCACGTTTTAAAACTTAACTTGTGATTTCGAAGTTTTAGGAGGCACAATAAACCAATTCGTGTTGTGTACTAGTACTGTCAAAGGAATTATTTGATTAAATCAACAATAAGATCAACGGTCACGAGAAACCCGGGCAGCTGTGATCATGATTGGTCGCCATGAACCTTTATTGAATAATCTTCGACTGTTGACCGTCGGATCCCTTCGAGTTCTTGTTGTCTGTTGGCTTTAGGGATTACGCGCAGGAGTAATGTTGTCAATGTGTTCGACCATCAATGACATCCACTTTGATATCTAAAAGAGGTAGTTACTTTACCAAAAGTTGCCACAATGTGGGTACCCCTCCCTATATACTGTTCTTTCTTTACTTAAAATGTCACTTAGGGGAATTACCGAATATCTTCCGTGATTATTGGTTATTTTTGAGCTCCCGATATTTCGACGCTGTTGCAAGCGCCATGATCGCTGGTTAAAATAAACCCAGCCTAAGTGACAGTTTAAGTTAGTAATTTTAATGAATCGTGAAAGCTTAAAACAGTGTTTGGTCTTTCTTTTTCTGTGTAAAATATGTTACTACCCTCTTACTACTGTCGTTACCTAAATATATTCAAGGTGCAGCATTAAGCGGCTTTCAGACTACGCTATACTATTGTGCTATATAGTATAGCAAAGAAGGACCTAATGCTATACTATATAGCTTGGCGTTCACATTATGCGATATTATCGCAAGCATTTATAGTATAAGTTTAGCAAGCTCAGTTGACAGCGATCTTTGAAGAGTGTGCACAGTTGCACAGCACACATCATGATCGACACAATGACACATGATGGATTTAATACTGGATCTTGAAAGCTCATCGAGTGATGATGACAATGCCGAATTTGACACTATCTTGTCTTTAATACTACGAAAGAAAAAAAATGCCAGACCCTGGATATCAAATCATATAAAGTTCAGAGGAGAACGTGGTGATTTCTAACTTTTTGAAGATTTAGATAATGAGGATCTATGAGGTTAGTGATGATAATTAGCGCGTGATATAGCACAGCATGAATTCAGCGCATCGCACAATTTTATAGCGTATAGTAAGCCAATAATATATAGTACAGTACAGTGTGAACGTGTCCATAACAATGTACGGTGCGCGATATTGTTGTGCTATGAACTATATACTTTAAGCTATTATATTATAGCGTAGTCTGAAAGCCGCTTTATCACGGTGAGTGGTAACCTGCTGTCACAGTCACGACGTGCAAGCTGTCAACTTCTTTTACTTTGTTCCGACCTGTTGTATTTATAAATATTTGTTATGCGTTGCATGTTTGTTGATTTTTTTGTCATTTTGTATGCACGTCATGTCCCTGCGACAAATTAATATTTTTTCTTTCTTCTTTACAGTGTAAATACAGGGTGTAAAAGACCGCATCACGAAGCCGTCAACAAAGCATTCTGTACATCAAACTAAGTAACTTTACGCGAAAATTATTGCTGGGAAACTACTTTTTTTTTTGGGGTAAAAACCATGTTTTGTGGTAGAACTCAATGTAACGACCTCAAAACATTGTGCTGGTGGATGGATTGAATAATGTGAGGGTCGAGGAGGTGTTTTAAGTAAAGTCAAAAAGTTGGAACTTTGACCCCCAAAATCACCGTAGCTGGAAGGTTCCCAGGTATGGTGTACAACCAAAAAAATATCGCAATGACTAGGAGAACAAGTGCCTTTCGGCTTCGTTAAGAGGTGTTTTACACCCTTTAGGTAATCTACATTCTTAGCTTTTCCTGATAAATTCGCAAAAACAATTCCTACGTTGTGTAGGTAGGTACTTATGTAGCACCGATATACTTAGTAGGTGGGTACCGTTAATACTTCCTGGATCTTACTTTGTGACGGTAACAGGTAGCTGGCTCATTTCCAAAATCCACCACAGGTAACATATTTGCCGCAGCTGAATCTTACTAACACCACCTGAAGATAATTTAATTGAAACGTATTTTAAAATGGGAATTAATTTTAAACCGTTTTTGGCAGTGTTAGTTCTTACAATAACTACCTTTGTAAGTAGTTAGGTACTACGAGTTACCTATAAGTAGGTACGTTTTTACAGAGGCTAAGGCAATGATATTATATAGTAAAAAGAGGTAGATATCGCACTGGCACGCACAAATTGTTGAGGACAAAGTGATACAATTGTTGCACTTTGATAGCTAGCTATCTCTTTCTATCTTATACGTTCCGTATTATCTATCGCTGTCGTAGTTTTAAATTCCTCGCAACAATATCTGAACGCCATTCAGTATGAACATGGCGTATCTTCTTTATAATATCATTGGGCTAAGGAGATTTTAGGACGTCTGTGGGATGTATTCCCTGTAGCCATGGTACCTACCTACCTACATTTTACATTAAATTGCTGCTGACACGATCTTCATCATAAGGTGGAAGCGCCAGGGTAGCCCGCGAAATTCAATATTTTTTTACGTTTTTTACAATTTGCAAGTCAGTGTCAGGCTGTATGTTGAACAAAATACAGGGTGTAAACAGACTTCACGAACCCGTCAACCAAGCATTCTGTACATCATTTCATTTATTAATTCATCAAACTATTTACATTGTGTTCGAATTTTACAAAATAATTACATTTCAATCATAACAAAATCAAATACACAGCAAACAAAAAAATATTACTATGTCAGCAATCAGAAACTATAAAAAAGCAAAAAAATCAAACCATAAAAGCACAAAGACCACAGTCTATTCCAATTTACGTAAGATACGATAAGATAAGATAAGTCTTTATTTGCCTTAAACATGGTATAAAGTTGTTACAGTCAGATATTAATCTAAAGTCCGCATGTTTAGCTATACAGGATATTTGTATCAATTGCATGCAAAATAATAATTATAAAAATGTTAATTACATTTCTGTTTATATGTCCAACCATAAAAAGCTCAAAACACAACCATGTCCATTCCATGTTAGGTAAATTGATAAAAATTAAGTGTAAATTAAATGCCTGTTAGATGTTAATTAAATGTCAACTAAATTCAAAAGCAACGAAACAAAAAAATAAAAAGTCAGTAGTTTTCAAAAGTCTACGCAATATTTTTTGCTGGGAAATGCCTTTTTAGGGTTCCGTACCCAAAGGGTAAAAACGGAACCCTATTACTAAGACTTCGCTGTCTGTCCGTCTGTCTGTCACCAGGCTGTATTGAGATACAGCCTGGTGACAGACAGACGGACAGAAATTTCAACTGTCTAGCTGTCACGGTTCATGAGAATAACATGAGTGTTATTCTCATGAACCGTGACAGCTAGACAGTTGAAATTTTCACAGATGATGTATTTCTGTTGCCGCTATAACAACAAATACTAAAAACAGAATAAAATTAATATTTAAGGGGGGCTCCCATACAACAAACGTGATTTTATTGCCCTTTTTTGATAATAATGGTACGGAGCCCTTCGTGCGCGAGTCCGACTCGCACTTGGCCGGTTTTTTTGTTGATGAAAAATCACGTTTTTCGGTAGGACTCAATGTAACGCACTCAAAACATTGTGCTGAAAGGTGTTAAAAGTAAAAATCTTACATTAAAAATACTAACAAGTAGGTAATAAAAAAAAAACTTGTGAAAAAGTTGGAAGTTTGACCCCATTGTCTCCGTAACTAGAAGGTATTTAGTATTCGAACAAAAAAACGATCGCAATGACGGGGAGAACAAGTGCCTTTCGGCTTGTTGTTGTTGTCTTTTTGCACTCTTTACGCAAGGTGGCACAGCACATTGGCCCTAGATCGAAGAATATGGAAGTCATGGGGAGAGGCTTTGCCCAGCATTTGGGATGACGTAGGCTAGTATGCGAGGTGGGAGGGACACCGAGGCTAAAACAGCACATATTAAGAGGCCGGGGAGCGTGAATTTGTCCATACAAACGTAATACCAAAATCATTTTCAGTCTGAGCATATTTCTATGCTGTTATTCGGAACAAGATGGTAATTACCTAGGTTTCCATTGTTTTTTTTTTTGCAAAATACTTATCAAGAGCGAAATGCAATCAAATTGAATATCTCACATTTTTACAGTATAAATACGATGTTTTCGTCTCATCTGTTCTATATTAAAAACGGTAGTATTTGTAACATTGTTCAAATGGAAACATGTCTTATATTGTTAAGTTAAATAATATAAAAAAATAATGGAAAAGCATTGAGTTTTCATTCATCATTTTTGGTATTACGGCACACATTCAAATTAATCACAAATGTTCATCGGAAGTCGTGCCATCGCATCAAGCATTGAGCTGGGGCGGGGCGCGGCCGCGCGGGGCGAGGGACAGTACATTTGGATGTGTTGAGTATAGTGACAAAATATGTAAATGTGTGCCTGCGCACCTCGCCACCCGGCCGGGCCGGGCAATTCGTTCGTCAATGTTAGACGGTTACTTGATTGCATTGTGCGTGCGTATTTGTTTGCCAATTGTATCGTAATATTTCTGACACTTCTTTACCTATGCTACGGATTTGGATTTAGATTTGCCTTGTGATTTGGAATCGAGTAACCTACCTACCTACTTTAGTACGACTTTTGTTTTGTTTACGGACTTCGATATTTGCTTACGATTTGGTTAAATTTAGGTTACAAAACAGGTACCTACATAAACATAATTATATAAAGGTTAGCAACATGGACTCCAAACGTTGGGATGGGATGTAGGTATCTCACAGTAAGTATTGGGTGGGCTGAAAAGTTCGTAGGCTGACACATAGATGGCGCTACTAGTATTAAATCCATATGATTTTTATTTAGTCCTAACCTTCAAAATGTGACACGTGTATAAATTTGACAGCTGTCATACTATAAATTTGTGAGTATAGCATTTTGAGTAAAGCAACTTTTATTATTTTGAAAAAAATGGATAAAAAGGAATTTCGTGTCTTAATAAAGCATTGCTTTTTGACGAAAAAAAATACTATTGAAGCCAAGGCTTGGCTCGATAAACATTATTCGGACTTTGCACCAGGCAAATCAACTGTTGAGAAGTGGTTTGCTAAGTTTAAACGAGGCGAAATGCGAACCGAGGACGATGCACGCAGTGGACGCCCCAAAGAGGCTGTTACCGACGAAAACATCAAAAAAGTCCACAAAATAATTTTGGATAACCGTAAAGTGAGGTTAATTGAGATAGCTGAGACCCTAAATATATATCAAAGGAACGTGTTGGACATATCGTGAATGAATATTTGGGTATGCGAAAGCTCTGTTCAAAGTGGGTGCCGCGCGAGCTCACAATCGACCAAAAACAACAACGAATTGATGATTCTGAGCAGTGTTTGGAGCTGTTCAATCGTAATAAACCCGACTTTTTGCGTCGATATGTGACAATGGATGAAACATGGCTCCATCATTTCACACCGGAGCCCAATCGACAGTCAGCCCAGTGGACTGCACGTGATGAACCGACTCCAAAGCGTGGAAAGACGCAAAAGTCGGCTGGCAAGGTTATGGCATCAGTATTTTGGGATGCGCATGGTATAATATTCATCGACTACCTTAAAAAGGGAAAAACCATAAACAGCGACTATTACGTAGCGTTATTGGAGCGTTTGAAGGACGAAATCACGGAATAACGGCCCCATTTGAAGAAGAAGAAAGTGCTGTTTCATCAAGACAATGCACCGTGTCACAAATCAATGAAAACGATGGCAATATTGCATGAATTGGGCTTTGAATTGCTTCTGCATCCACCGTATTCCCCAGATCTGGCCCCCAGTGACTTTTTCCTGTTCTCAGACCTCAAGAGGATGCTCGCTGGACAGAAATTTTGCGCCGATGAAGAGGTAATTGCCGAAACTGAAGCCTATTTTGAGGCTAAAGACAAATCGTACTATAAAAGTGGTATCGAAAAATTGTATGACCGCTATAATCGTTGTATCGCCCTCGAAGGCAACTATATTGAATAATAAAATCAAATTCTAACAAAAAAAATACTTTTTATATGCTAGCCTACGAACTTTTCAGCCCAACTGTTATCTACCTACCTTTTTGTTTTTATAATTTTTTTAAACTCAGACCAAAAAAATGCCTGCCACATATTTTTTCTCGTTCATAATCGAAATTACATTACACTGGGTTAGTACATACTGAATTAGGTGTGTTTAGGATTCAAATGTCCGACTAATAGGTTTCATTCATAATCATAACATAAGGGTACCTAGGTACGTCCTACCGACTAAATAAATAATATGTTTTATTTTACAAGCTTTGATATAGTTTCACGTGTCCCGATGTTTGTCTGTAATCTGTAAGTGCAAGTAAAATTTGATCCACTTCCCGATTACCGATTGAGCTGAAATTTTGCACGCATATGTAGGTATATCGCGTGACAATGCTATAGGTGGCCATAGGAATTCTATAATGTAACGACGTAACCCCATCGAGTTTGAACTTGTTTGATTCGTCGTGATGAGTACTTTGTCTTTAGGGTCCAGGGTCTGATGATGGAGCTAGAAGGTGTCCATGGGAACTCCGTTATAAAACGACATAACCCCATCGAGTTTGGGCTCGTATGATTTGTCTTGACGAGTACTTTGGTGCTAGGTGGTATCCAGGGTCTGATAATGGAGCTGGAAGGTGGCCATTGGAAGTCCGTAATAAAACGACATAATCCCGTCGAGTTTGGGCCCGTTTGATTGATCTTGAAGAGTAAATTGGTCCTAAATGGTAATTAGGGTTTGATGATGAACTTGAAAGGGGGGCCAAAGGATCTCTGTAATAAAACGACGCAACCGCTTCGAGTTTGGGCTCGTTTGATTCGTCTTGATGAGTACCTACTACCTACCTACTGCCTACCTACTGCCTACCTACTGCCTACCTACTGACTACCTACTGCCTACCTACTGCCCACCTACTGCCTACCTACTACCTACCTACTTTTAGGTTTTAGGATACTTATGCCGGTTTCCTTTCCTCACGATGTTTTCCTTCACTGTTTTGAGAGCAGAGTTGATGAATTACACAAAGTAATGCGCCTGCCTGGGTTCGAACCTACGACTTAGGCGCGGGCAGTATTATAAGTACTAAGTAAGTCTATGGGCGCGGGACAAATACAACACACGGTAGGTAGGTATATCGTTTATCGTCACATCCTCGTCAGCGCAATGATATACCGTGTAGCCTAAATTGCACGTTATTTCCATGCATTTTGTATGATATTTGAATGGAATAGGAAGCCGCCCGCGCCATGTCCGCGCCCGACGCCTCTTGTATTTGTCCCGCGCCTTACTGTTCGTAAGTCGGGGCCGCCACCACTGAGCCACCAGGGGGTCTAAAATGGCCGCTTTATCAGAATCGTAATATGAATCACGTTAAAAATTTAAAATTCTTAAAATGGACTTTAACCTCATAAACATTAAGTCCATTTTAAGAATTTTAAATTTTTGACGTGATTCATACTAAGATTCTGCGTGGATTCTGCTAGAGCGGCCATTTTAGACCCGCAGTACGTACCTACTTTTATTTCAGATTTTCAGTTATCTACATTAGTGGTATAGAAAGAGTAGTAAGTAACCCAGATTTTTTTAGGGTTCCGTACCCAAAGGGTAAAAACGGAACCCTATTACTAAGACTTCGCTGTCTGTCCATCTGTCTGCCCGTCTGTCTGTCACCAGGCTGTATCTCATGAACCGTGACAGCTAGACAGTTGAAATTTTCACAGATGATGTATTACTGTTGCCGCTATAACAACAAATACTAAATATAGTCAATGGTACGGAACCCTTCGTGTGCGAGTCAGACTCGCACTTGGCCGGTTTTTTTCAACAAAGCCTAGATTTTGAGTTAATCTAACATTTGAGATAAAAACATTGTAGACAGATTTCCTAAAAACGCATTACTATTCTGCACATATACCTACTAACGATTGCACAAAGTAACTAACAAAAATAAAGCAAACAATGAACATGATTACTACTAAAAAGGCCACCAAACACTATTAACACACGCATAGGTAAACACTATTCACACACGCTTACGCGCGGCTACGCAACGGGCCGGGGAGTGTGAAACAGAGACAACAATATTTCAACGTGTTTTTGCCTTCGCTTCGAATTGCAGTTGCGAGCGGATGGCGCCGCACTCTTAAGAGGGCTATCACGATTTTTTTTTGTATTTGAGTGTTTGAGTCTAACACTCAAATACAAGAAAAGATTTGTATTTTATTTTGAGCTCTCCCTAGAGAAATAATCAAATTTTCTCGGGAATATTTTTTTTTAAATTTTTGTGGTCATATCTAAACGATAATCAATCATCTTTTTTAGTTTAATCAGGTTTAGTTATGGCCACAAAACTAAAAAAATAATATTGTATTTGAGCGCTAGACTTATAGTACCTACACTCAAAAACAAGAAAAATTGTATTAGCCCTCTTTAAGTAAATCATTCTGAACTAAATAAAATGTTTGCTGCGGCGAACGGATAACATGTTTTCTTAGAAAATGGGCGCAGCAGACCTGGTTTAAAACATGCTAGGTTACTTATTTATTCTACCTACCCACATTTGACGAAGTTATAAGTTAGGTGTCAACCTACCAACCTTTTTTATATCTGTCGCCGGACTAGTATTAAGTAGGTAGGAACCATGGTATAATAATATACTTCGCCAGGTATAGCATTCCGAGACACAGAGGTCACGTGGGTGACACAAGTCTACGTCATCAACACTAAACAGTTTGGGAATCACTATTTGCACTGGCACTGAGCGAGACAGGCACACGTGTTAAAAAAGAATAGCGATACACGGCGAAATGGCGGAATGTCAATGAGACAGCCCCTTTCTGTGTTACCAGTAGTGTGAAATAATAACTCCCTAACCACCTGTGCGAATCCGATCAAACATTAAAGTTTTAAATTACAATTACTTTAGTATATGATTAAATTGATTTTTTTCGTTTGATCAGGCAAACGAAAACAACTATTTAAATGCTTATTATATTTTTAAACATAATGGTGGCCGAAAATGTTTCCTTAATGTAGTGTTTTGTTTCAGTAAAGTGGCAACTGAATAGTGACGTAAACATGTGTCACTCCCGGAATGCCAGACCTTGTTTTTTTAGACCCTGGTAGGAACTAAGAAATTCTTTGTGTCTAGAACATGTAATATTTTTTTATGCCTGTCAAGTGTCCCACTGAAGGGCAAAGAACTCCCCTTTCTTCTTGAACTTATCTTGTGTTAAGTGTTTGAACTTATGTTATTAAAATTAAAAAACTAGGTATTGTTTCATTTAAATAATTTATTTCTTACACATTAAAAGAAGGTATTTTGGCTTAAGAGTTTACTTACATTTCGGTATAAGTAGGTAACTACATACATCAATACAAAACAATGGCTAACATACAAATGAGAAGTGATACTTAAACAAAACCTGTGTAGTTTTCTGCACAGTAATCAGTCATAATTTGTGACAGTAAAAGTTCTCTGTTTCTCCAACAGAATGGTAGCGGCACTACAAAAAGTATTACAGCAACATAGGACAAAAATTACTACTACAACATAGGACAAAAAGTACTACAACAACATAGGACAAAAAGTACTACAACAACTTAGGACAAAAAGTACTACAACAACATAGGACAAAAAGTACCTACTACAGCAACATAGAACAAAAAGTACTAAAATAACATAGGGAAAGCGTACTACAGCGCCATCACCATCAAAATCCTACTTTAGCCTCCTGGACGCCAAAGCGTCATTTCTGACTATAATCACGCGAGAAAGATTGATGACTGGGCTGAGAAATGGTATAAAATGACGTTTAAATCTTTATGTAATATAGGTATGACGCTGGCATCCAGGAGGTTAGAGTAGGTATATAGAAAAACCTGACAACAATTTTATTTGTTGGGCAGTAGCCCACCAGACACAACACCTGTCTGGTCAGAGCATCCTCCCCATTTATATTAAGAACTTTTCACCGTGTTCTTCATACCCCTAAACCCAACACTCGGGACGAAAACAACAAATAAACTATCATGTGTGACATAGTCTAAACCGAGTTCAAGAGTTGTCAGTGTCATAATTGCTGTCATTTTGACACTAACATTTTTTAAACGCCGTTCAAATGTGTTGATCGCGTTCAGGAGGAGTTCCTTCTATTATCTAATTTATTGAAAAAAAAAACAATTGAGGAGCTCGTGGCTAAATAATAACAGCCGCTCGAGTCGATCGTTAGGATAAGCCGTGCTTGCCTAGGTTGGTCTGTGGATGAGTGACCGCCCATTACATACTGAGTTTCTTCCGTGCCTCGGAAAGCACGTTAAGCCATTGGGTCCCGGCTGTCATTTATAGGTCTTTGACAGTCGTTAGGTAGTCAGAGGCCCAAAAAGTCTGACAACCAGTCTTACCAAGGGGTATCGTATTACCCGGTATAACTGGGTTGTGGAGGTCAGATAGGCAGTCGCTCCATGTAAAATACTGGTATTTAGCTGCATCCGGTAAAACTGGAAGCCGACCCCAACATAGTTGGGAAAAAGCTAGGCAGATGATGAGTCGATCACTGACTATTCACAGTGACACGGCCAGCGATAACTGTGTTAAACAATTAAATAAGTAACTTGCTTTTATTTGCTCTACTCGTTTCTAGGTTATCGTTTAGGTAGAACAATGCCGATAGTGCTTTAGTTCAAAGATTGAATCTGTTTATAAAGCAGCTAGTACCAGCAGTGAATTGTTTTTATTTGTTTATTGGTTGATTCTACTATGGGGTACGGTTCGATTCAAAATTAATGGCGGCTCGGAAGTTAGCTGCGAGCGTAGGTGCGCGCAGGTCAAGACAGAAATTATGTAACCAAATTATTATCAATTTGGTTACATTAAATGTTTATTATTCGTAAAATTATTGTTGTACATACCTATATTATTTTATAGATAATTACCACAGACGGATTTTATCATAACAGTGTAAACTGAAGAAAGAAAAATATCCAGAACGGTTAAAAACTATTAATAACAAAGAAAAACTTAACGAAACAATAACACCAAAAATCTAAACAGAACAATAGCAACAAAGTTGACAAATTATAATGTGCTCGACTGTAAGTACACACATCAACAAAAAGTTTGTGATTAGCGATCACAAACTAGCGATCATAAGCTGATATAATTTTTTAACTGAACTTTATCAAGAAAAAATCTTTGTTTTATATTTTAAATCTATATTTTTAAATAAAGAATCTAATAAGAATAATAAATCATAATATAATCTACCGTAACAAAAAAGACTTCGATTTTTTTAAATTGATCGCAAACTTTTTTTGATATGTGTAGAGAAGAAAGCGCGCGCATGTGTAGGCAATGATATTCTATTACAATTGTTGTGAGCGCGCAATCGTGAAGACTCGAAAACAGGCTAATTGGCTTATTTTTCCTTTATTCTGCGTCACTCCGTGTATGTGAGCTGGCTCTCCCCCGCGGCACAATTTTTTCGGTGGTTTTGTAGGTGTATAACATATCTGTTTGTTAGAATATCATTGGGTGCAGGTGAAACGGAGAGCGCGCGGGAATATGCCCCGTCGTCCCATACGTCTACTAGGCCCCACTGATACCTAAAATTGTGTAACTGCGCAGCTATACGTTCGATATTCCGAGCCGCCATTAAGGGGACTACAGGACCTAAACGCGAGTTTTATAATGCAAAAAAGCATTGATTCACTGAAATAAACAAAACCAGAAAAATATATGATATTCTTCAGGATATATATGTTAGTATGATAGTGTTTTGAAAACAATACAACTAATTTTACTCGATAAAATAAAATCACGAACTTATCTCAAAAAAAATCTTTTAACGAGTAAAAATCATACTAAAATACATGCGAATTCTGATCTTTTGGCAAATAATTCTACAAGCAACAGTGTTAAATTTTTTTAGTCCAATCAATTACATTTTTTGTAAAACCCAGAAAACCACTAATTTCGCACTATTCGGCCTGCAGTGACTGACGTAACAACCACTTTGTAGTGCAAGCCGATTAGAACTTTATTCTAACAATATTTCAAACGAAGTTTGAACTTGCTAATTTTGCTCCTGTAGTCGCCTTAAGTTTGAATCTTACTGTAGTACACCTCTGCTTTGTCTTTCAGTTTTAGGGATTTCAAAGCGTGATAGTTATGTTCTATACTGAGTTCTCAGGCACACTTTCTCCAATCCACTTCAAGTACGGTGGATTTCCATTCTTGATCGGTAGTGAGATCACTTCACATACGGTGTACGGATGGTTGCTGCGAACAAACTCTGTCAGTTTGTCAACTTGGGATGTTCTTGTTTTGATCATCAGCAGGGCCTGGAAATGGACAGTAGTCGGAGATTAATAAATATTACTTATTAGTCATCTCAGTTTGTACAGTCATGGTCTTTTCCGCCTGTTCAGTTATTTTTTTTTCGCTTAAATCATGCGGAGGCGCCGCGCCACGCCCCCTTAAAGTTTAGGCCTATTAGGAAAGCGTCAATTTGGCGCGCAAAATAACAATAACTCTCGTTTGGCGTGCATCGTGAGTGCGCTCGGCCGATCGGTATTGTCTTCCATTCATTATTTCTACACAAAGTTAACGGGGCGGGGCTAGAGAGCGTTTCTATGTTCCGAGTGCAAGCAAAAATTATGTTAGTGGTGATCAGGCGGGAGTGTCCACGATTGCACTTCTGTCCTTTTTTTATTGGTAGTCTCAGTAGTGATGGCGTCAACCAAGCATTCTGTACATCAAACTAAGTAACTTTACGCAAAAAAAAATACTGGGAAATGACCTTTATTTTTGGGGTGAAATATCACGTTTTGTGGTAAAACTCAATGTAACGCACTCAAAAATTGTGCTGATGGATGGATTGAATAATACCGTCGTTAAGGGGTTTAAAGTAAAAATCTTACATTAAAAACTTGTATAAAAAAAACAAAAGTTGGATCTTTGACCCCCAATATCTATGTAACTAGAAGAGGCACGTATGGTGTAGAACAAAAAAATTATAACAATGACGAGGAGAACAAGTGCCTTTCGGCTTTGTTAAGAGGTTTTTTAGACCCTTTATATTCACCCAAAGTCATTACAAGTATAGTCAGTGGCCCGAAGGTCTGACAACCAGTCTTACCAAGGGGTATCGTACTAGCTGGGTTTTGGAAGTCAGTTAGGGGTCGCTCCATGTAAAATCCTGTTAGACTGGAAGCCAACCCGAACATAGGGTCTGTATTTAAGCTTTCTGGGATAAATACAGGCATAATGTCATGTAATGTAGGTAATGTGTATGTGATACTCTTTGGTATTAATTAGTTTTTTGTTAATTATTGTCAGTATATTCAACCTAGAAGACTCATTGCCCACATCAGCAATACCAGTTTTGGAGCAGATTGTGGTATTCCTAATTCTGTCATGTAGTTAGTGCAAAAAAGGCATTGTCGCTGGGGGACTAGTAAATGAAGGCATGACGACTTAAACGGGTTTATATTGGCCGAAGAAAGCCCAACAGAGAAAAAGTAGACAGTAATGGGGGAGACATTTACCCAGCAGTGAGACAATATAGGTTAAAACATTTGCTAGGTCCACCCGTTCCCGAGAAAATTGGTGGTGACAGACGGACAGACTGACAGACGGACAAGAAAGTGATCTTATAAGGGTTCCTTTACCTTTTCAGGTACGGATCCCTAAAAAACAGTATATTTACCTCACTGTCTTCATTGATTTTGCCTTCCCATTCATAAATCGACGTGATTTGTGGTATCACATTGACACAAGCAGCTAGTTTGTTCTTTACTAAACCATGACCAATAGTCTTGCCAACGTCTGTGTTGGGAACAGTCACGTAAGCCACCGAGTATTTATCTGAAAAATATTAATTCATGTTGTTTAATTTTTAAAGAATTATTGTGGAGTTGCTAACTTGCAGCTAAACAGTGTGGCAATAAACCAGCTTAGTGTAGAATAAAACTGAATTAGGTAAATTTAAATTTTAGTTTGCTCTATTTGCATACTAATTTTATATTTTCATTATTGGAATTGAAAGAATAGGTATTGTTGTTTTTTTTAATTTGATTAAATACAATTACTAAATTGTTCATGTTCTTCATTTTGTACATACTACATTAATAATTCTTTATTAATTCATCCCATACTAACTCACCTGCATCCACGATACCAGAAGACATGTTGGCTTGAGCAAATACTAAACAAGGCCTAAGAAATGAAAAGTATAATGTTATCAATGACTTTTTATTTAGAGAAAATAGCATTTTTAGCCCAGTACCGCGTTTTTGTTTTGATCAGTTTTGTTGACATTAGTATTTTAGTATTGACATTGACAATGCAATGACAGCATAAACTTGTCATTCCTCGAGGTACATTATCTGTAAGACAACTTTTTTTATGTTTGAGACTTGGCGTTTGGCACCGAAGGACGCGATATTTTGAAATTTAAATTTGGGTTGGTTTTTGTTTGTTTGGGGTTGATTGATAGGTTTAAAAAGCGTAGTCGACGCTCCTCAACAGGTTGGAACGAGCAAAAAAAAGCCGCACATCTCCCGTCAGCCTTGTCGTCGGAGCTTATGGAGCCTTCGGCCTACGCTCCTCATGTCCCAAAGTCTGACTTTTGGGATGAAATAAATGTATGAAATATAAAAAAACAAATACACAAAATAAAATAAAAGAAAATAAAAACAAAATGACTCGATTTACAAAAAAAAATCCTTAAGCTGGGATCGAAAGCGAAGTCACGAGATTGTAATCCAGCGTTGTGCCTCGAGACCAGCTGATTTATTGTAAACCGTGGCGAATATGTAGATCATGTACAGTCACGGACTATAATTGATAAGCCACTTTCAAGATTTCCAATTTTGCAGCTTTATACATTCACGAGATTACACGATTAAACACGAACTCAAACCGAATGCTCGGAAACAAAATGACACATTACTATTTTTTTTTTTTTTTTTTTTTTCCATTTGTTCCTGACGGAACAGGCTAAGGTCTGAGACCATGCTGCCTAGTCATTAGTTAGCATTTTTCTTGAGTAGGTTAAATCCAGTAAAATTCATCAGTATGTAAATCCAGAATATAAGGAAATCCAATAAAATTCATTAGTTTTATATTTATCCATAGTAATCAAATCCAGGTAAATTCATCAGTTTCTTATTTTCCATGAAAAGTTAATCCGTATAGAGTCTTCAGTTTATTTCAATAAAATCCATGTTTAAGATTTGTTATTACACAAAATCTTGGGTCAAGTCCAATATTTTTCATTTTAGGTAAAGAGCCAAATGTCAAGTCCTCTAATATTTTTTTTTTTTTTTTAACCCCCCCAACTGACGGGAAGCGACTATTTGATAGCGATGTTACGAGTCGAATTTTTTCCAACTCGGATAACTCGAGTTGACTCGGCCGCTAACTCGAATCGCCACTCGAGTTGACTCGACTCGCATCAACCGGATGGGATCCGCTTCGCGGCAGCAGCCAGCAGCCAAACGGATCGGCGAGTCGAGTCGAGTTCACCGTATTCATATTCTCTAATCTTGATTCGAGTCTCCACTCGCCGCCGGCGGCGCTCGCGAACCGACCCGAGGTCGCCCGAGGTGTGCCGAATTCGTCGAGTCGAGTCGAGTTCGGTTACGGTTTCGAGTTGGCGAACCGCTGACTCGCGTCAACTCGCGTGCACTCGCGTTCGTTATCAGTTCAACTTCACAGAGAGTTAGGATAAGGTATGCGAGTTGATTCGAGTTGCGAATGAACCTGATTCGAATCAACTCGTTTAGACTTTGATTCGAGTTATTCGAATCAGACAACTCGACTCGCCCATCGCTACTATTTGATTATCATATTCGTACGTAAACAGTATACCTACTCTAATTCCTACAAATTATTCCAAATAGTATTATTTACAATTATTTATATACAAATTATATTTATGTCAATGAAAATAAATTTATTAAACATATTTTATAGACATGACAGCTAATTAACTTTGGACACCATGAGTTAAATTTGTCCAACTGTATTATTAATAAAATTAAACAAAGATAAATACGTCGAGCTATTTACAAGAAGAGCCTGAATGGAGCGCGGTACCAAATCAGGGCTACCATAAATTTCAATAAGCTCATCCATCAGCACAAGGCGCTGGATGCCAAAAGATGAGCACTCAAAGAAAATGTGAGCAAGAGATTGCTCTGCTTGAGAATTACAATGATCACAAAGCGGACTGTGAACAATTTTGAGACGAGACAAATGATAATTTAGTCGACAGTGACCAAAACGAAGCCTGAGTATGGTGGAGTAAAACTTCCTGTTCATGTAAGTATTGGTTTTACAGAACCAAGGCATGGTTCCTATGGGAATATTGTATACTGCATACCACATACCTTTATTTTCAATTTGAACTGTATGATTCCAGTGCCTTTTCCATATATCAATGGACCTTTTTTTCAATAGAGGAGCTATGTCTGTACAAGGAACAGAAATGTTGAGGAAACTACTTGAATCTGGGACATCAGCAGAATTTGTTATAGCTCTAGCTAGAAAATCAACCCTTTCGTTGCCCATCACACCAACATGCGAAGGGACCCACATGAACAAAACCTTAATGTTATGAAAAGACAATTGTAACCAAGATTCTTTTATCAATGATATAAAATAGTTTGTGTTAGCATTCAACCTATTATTTTTGAGATTTTCAAGAACACTCATGCTGTCACTTACTATTACCCATTGACAACATCCATCATTTGTATGCCTAATGTGCTTTAGGGCAGCAAGTATAGCCACAGCCTCAGCTGTGAATATACTTGTGTTTGAGTTTATTTTATAACCAGTACCAGAATTCATTAGCTCATCAAAAATAGCAAATGACACTGCTGACTCAGTTTTAGACCCATCAGTATACATAAATCTATGATCAGTAAATTCATGAAATTTACCATATACATCTTCTTTAGTGGATAAATTGTGATCAATAATGATGTCAATTGCAGGAAATTTGCTGTCAAAATCTCCCTGATAACATGGAAGAATAGATGACTTATGAATTTGCAGAGTTTCAAGAAAATTTACATACTGAGAAAAGCCCTGAAGTATATATGATAAGCTACAGATGGACGGTGTACATGATTGTTTCAAATTGGAAAACAAGTGATTATTATTTTTACTATAAAGTTTTAATAGGAACCTTTCCTTCAAGTAACAAAATCTTATACTTAAAGGAGGAAGTTTACATTCAACTTGCATTGCATTGATTGGAGTACTTTTAAATGCTCCGGTAATGAGTCTCAAACTTTTATTTTGTATTTTATCAAGAATATCTACTAACCTTCTATCACCAGCAAAACAGAGAAAACCATATTCAAAATGACTACGGATCAAAGATTTATATAATAACAACAATATTTTTGGGTCAGCTCCCCAGGAGGTTCTACACAATGTCTTCAAAACATTAAAAACTCTGTTAGCTCTAGAACTTATCAATTCAACATATTTTTTCCAAGCCAAATTTTGAGTGAAGGTGACACCTAAAAACTTAGCTTCATGAAAAATTGGTATAGAAACTTGATTGTAATAAACGGAAGGACTAAAATTGCCAGTTCTACCAAATACTACTAGTTTAGATTTAAGTGCATTTATATCTAGATTTAAATAAGAAAAGTATGTGGACAATCCTTCCAATGCTTTATTAAGGCACAGTGTCATATTTATGAAATTTTTCCCCGACAAATACACAACTAAATCATCAGCAAATTGAAGATTTTTGACTTTGGAACCTAGAATCAAATTTAAACGACGTATGTACAAAATGAATATTAATGGAGACAAAATTCCTCCTTGGCAAACTCCTACCGAAGCAAATCTTGGCCCATGTAATTTATCATTATATCTAACATAGACTTTCCTTTCAGTTAAGAATTCATGGACCCAGTGGACTATTTTGTTTGGAATTCCAATAAGAAGTAATTCAGAACAAAGGACATCAATATTTACACTGTTAAAGGCTCCAGCAACATCAAAGAATACTGACATTAAGCAATCCTTGTTATTTAAACTATTTCGGATATCAAGCTGTAACTGACAAATACTTTCACGAGCTGATGTTCCCCTACGAAAACCAAATTGATTAGCAGGTAGAATATTGTTTTGTTCTATGTAAAATTCCAACCTTTGTTTTATTAATTGTTCAAAAATTTTACCAACACAGGATGTTAGAGCAATAGGACGATAGGAATCTGGATTAGACCGAGGCTTATCTGGCTTCAAAATGGGTACCAAACAATCAGACTTCCATGAATGAGGTATATCATTGTTCAACCACAAATTATTCAATATTTTGAGAAAAGTGTGCATACACTTATCACTAAGCTTTTTTATCATAATGTATGGAATACAATCTAGTCCAAAAGCACTATCTTTTCTAGAATTAACAGCAGACTTCAGTTCTTGTATCGAAAAAGGTTTTACTAAGAAGATATTATCAGATTTTGACTCACTGGCAGTGGGGAAATTTGACTTATTATTTACATAATCTGGGGTATATTTTTCCAAAAAATCCTGAATCCAATTGACATCATTATTGTTGCAAGAATATGTTTTATTAAATTTCCGCATATATTTCCAGATTCTGGACAGAGGTGTACATCGATTAAAGGAGTTGCAAAGTTCAACCCAACTATTTGATCTTTCTGTTTTCAAAGTAAGTTTTTTGAGGGCTTGTAATCTTTTAAACTCTATAAATGTTTCATCTGACGGATTGTTTTTAAAATTTATATAAGCTGACTTAGACTTTTGAACTGCTTCTGAACATTTTTTATTCCACCAAGGAAGAGGAGGGGCTTTTACCAAATTCCTATTAAAGTTATGAACAGAATAATCAGCTGAGGAAGAAGTGGGCTTATTACGATAAGGAAGGGACTTATTAATTGCAGAATGCAAAATTTGACAAAACTCTGTATAACTTTCCAATGGAGCAACATGTTGATCCTGAAAAGTAGATAGTTGTAAATCTACATTTTGTTCATACATCTTCCAATCTACCATTTTAAAGTTAGGATAAGTGGGCAAATTTGTGTTATTACTAGTGTTTTCTATATTACTACTATTGATAAAAACTTTCATAATTACAGGAAGGTGGTAGCTGCCAAGAGGATCACTATGAACGGACCAATCACAAGAAAGAGCCAATGATGGGGAAACTATAGACAAATCTAAGGCATTTGGACGCCACGTTAAAGAACCAACTGTTGTCACTTCACCACTATTCATTAACACCAAATTATTATCATCAACAATTTCTAGAATATCCCTACCTCTTGGATTTGTAGAATTACATCCCCATGATGTGTGATGGGCATTGAAATCGCCTGCAAATATCATTGGTTCAGGCACAGATTTTATTAAAGATTCAAATTTATGTTTGTCAAAAGATGGAGTGCAATTTGTTGGACAGTAGAAACTTACAATACTTATTTCTGTATTATTTACTGTAATTCTTACACAAATATTTTGTAGAGAATTATCAGAATATGTAATTATTTTTCTGTAATTTATATTATTGCGAATTAAAATAGCTACACCATTGTGTTTATTTCCAATGTCATGTCTTTCTATTTTGTATCCTCTAATGTTAAAATTTTTGATGGGTGTTAACCAGGTCTCTGATATAATTGCAACATGTATGTTATGCTCATAAAGAAATTGAGTTAATAAAAGTTTGTTACTTAAAATACTTTGTGCGTTCCACTGCATTATATTAAGATCCATTATTATATGTGGAAGTACTGGTACAGAAAGTTTGTTGCAGAATTTCTTTTATGGAGTTTGAATTAATGGGATTATCTTTTTGATTTAATATAATTTTAGTTATAGCATTTGTTAAGGTATTCATAAAAAAATCTGATTTAGTCAAATTAATAATCTGTGTTTCAATGTTCTTCTGTGTTAATTTTGGAAAAGAATGTTCATTAAATAAATCGGAATACTTAGCGGCTCTGGACTTGACTTTATTTTCTTCTATTTTCATTTTTTTCAGTGGACAGGTGTTTGAGATGGAAACATGGTTACCACCACAATTGGCACATTTGGCGTTTTTAGGATCTTCTTCACAAATTTTAAAACTATGCTTGTCCGTACATATGGAGCATACAACTTCATTCTTACAGTATTTTGCAATATGTCCAAACTTCATACAATGTAAACACTGTTTGACAGGAGGAACGTAACAGCTTACCTCATGTCTCCAGGAGTCAAGGTATACATATTGCGGTAACTCAGTAGAGGCGAAAGTAACCGCAACAGTTTGAGTGGGGTCATACTTGACCGCGCCACCTTCACCTTGTACGCGGCGCATGAATCGCCTCACCTGTATGATATTTCTGGAGCTTCCAATCAAAGCAAATATTCTTTTATTAGACAAATCCGTAGGGACTGAAGTAAGAACCCCAGTCGCTTCAGTGTCGACAGCAGGTATTGTAGCGTTTAAGCCCATTTCATCTAGAAGTCTTTTATTTTGTAGAAATACATTTGCATTGTTGGATAGATCAAATGTTATACCTATTTTGTACTTATTTATTGATTTTAAATGTAATATGCCAGTGACGCAATATTTGCGTATAGCATGCGAAATAGCCAGTCTGTCTTTGTCAGAAAATTGGCGCTCAGTCTGATGAGATAAAAATACTATGTATTCCGTTTTTTTACTATTTTCGGGATACTTCCTAGAGTATCCGGGGACTTTGAATGGTTGGTACTTCCTGCTGTTGTCTGCTGAATCATCGGAGTCGGAAGAAGTCTCCGTGATGTCCCGTACAGCTAGACCATCAGGGGGCTCCGCTTTTTTCCTCTTTTTACCACTTCCCCCCATTGTTTATTTACACTATTTATAACTTATACAATTATTATTTTACAATTAAAACTAATTTTGAGACACTTCAACAATAAATAACAAATTAATTTTAAAATAATTGAATTTTGGCGCCTTGTACGTTTCAAGGTTCCCGCGTTTTTCCTGACACATTACTAATAATCGGAAATAGTCTTATTCTTAAAGGTTAAAAAATGACTTGTATGTTGACAATGATAAATCCATACAATGGTGCTGACGTGTATCCCAATCTATTTGATGCTGACCTCCTTTGAAATAGTCCTTATTAGATACTCTTTATTTCTAAAAACCTATCCGAAGCATAGAGATAGTAAGTCAATGATCCGAAGCCAGAGTGACAGCTGAAATGTCGATGTCAGAAAAGATACAATTTCTCCGTACGCCAACGTTACTATGGCTACGCTAAAACAATTGTCGCTAGGTTACGGTTGCTACACCTGCAATTCGTCGACTTTAGGTAGTCACTCAGTACTGTGTACGAATATAACCGACTAATCCCGATTTGTATTACCCGGCTAAAATACGAATGGTGGCAAGTGGCTCATCATTTAGAGTCCGTGACTGTACATTATAACTCAATGATCATAAGCTGCTTCATCAGGTCGGTAATGTTCGGAATTCCGAGTGCCATGTTCGGGGTGTCAAACGCCAAAATGAAACTGGCGCGAGACAGTCCTCAAAATGTAACATGATGGCAACTGTTGAACTAATGGCGCTAGCATAGCTTGTACCAAGCATCGTCATTGGTTGAAAATCTGTCAATGTCATTTTAAATTTCAAAATAGCTTGTCCTCATTGGACAAATTGGGACTAAGCTATGGGCACGCCATCTACAATCAGCTTTGACCAGCCTTCCCCATTGATACATCCAATCCAAATGTCAAATTTACAAATAATGTTGCCAGCTCTTTTGTGCAGTGTACTACGATGCCGGTTTCTTAAGAGCGGGCCTAACGCCAGGATAAATTCTGATTTCCCCCGCGCGTCTCGCTACACCCGCATTAGTGCCGATAACAAACACGGGCGGCCGCGGCGCCACGACGACGCGCGAAGCGTGGGACCAAGCTTGCGTAGTGTAGCGGGTACGGCGTAGTATATGCAAGCAACACAGTTAAATAAAGCCACTTTTTTTTCTTATTTTTTTTGTATTCATTTTTTAACACCTTCTATACAATACATTCCTATGTTGTTTGTATGTCGTGAAATAAAAGTTTCGACTTTTGAGTACTCCATTTCCTTACGTTCTTAGGGTCCCGGGTTCGAATCCTGGTCGGAGCAAATGTTTGAGTGATGAGCATGAACATTTGTTTCCGAGTCATGGATGTTTTTATGTATGTATAATATGTATGTATGTAGCAAACAAAAAGTATCTATGTAGTATATCAACTATCTGGTGTCCACGACACAAGCCTCGTTGCTAAGTGTGGCACTAGATGGCGCTGTGTGTAATGTCCAGCAATATTTATTTATTTATTTATACTTGAAGGTGGTTTTTTTTTTGTTTTTTTGGCCCACGAGTGCCATACGCTCGACAACATAAACAAACACATATTAATGTCTACAATTTTTGTACAAATACCAACTAAAAAGAAAATGTTATATTATAAATACATTAAAAACGATAACAAAAAGTAAAATGATGAAATAATAAAATAAATATCATTCGATTTTTTAATAACTTATAAAATTTATAAATACTGTGACCATTAATAAGAGCAAAAAGGCATTCATAAACACCAAACATGACAAAATCGAGAAATGTATAAAATTGATAACCATAATAAAATTGAGGACATACCGTACAATAAAAATCAATAATAAAAGTAAAAATAATAGAATGTATAAAATTTATGACATTGGTAAAATTGAATAGGTAACGAATAAAAATTGATGAAATTAAAAAAAATAAAGATAATATATTGATAACTATGCTAATATTTAAAAATGCATAAGATTGTTTTAATGATATACATGATATATACCTAATTGATAAAAACATTGATGAAAATTGTTTTAAATTGATACATCAAGACACAATAACAAAAATTATAGAATGTGTAAAATTAATAACATTGGTAGAATAAATATTTATAAAATACTGTGCCCGTTAATAAAAAGAACAAAAAGACAATAATAATAAAAAGCACAAAAGATAAAATCGAAAATTTTATAAAATTGATAACAAAAATAAATTTGATGACATACACTAAGAATCAGAAACAAAAAGTAAAAATGGAGGAATGTGTAAAATTTATGAGCTTAAAATGAAAATCCCAGGCGGCCAGAACATTTTTGGTTTTCGATCATGGGTGTCGTTTTCATAGTTTTTGGGGTCGCTGAATACAAAAATGAGGTCAATTTTGACCTCATTTTCGTATTCAGCGACCCCAAAATGCAAGATGGTGCTGGGAAAAAAATGTGGTTTTTCCATCATGGGTGTAATTTTTATGGTTAACGTGGTCACCGATAACGAAAATGAGATCAAAATGAAAATCCAAGATGGCGCCCAAAAAAAAATTTATTTTTGCGTCAACCCCGAAAACCATGAAAACGACACCAATGACGGAAAATCAATCATTTTCCTGGGCTCCATCTTGAATTGTCATTTTGACCTCATTTTCGTAATCAGTTTCCTCGAAAACCATGAAAATGACACCCATGACGTAAAATCAAAAATTTATGCCGGTGCCATCTTGGATTTTCATTTTGACTTCATTTTCGTTATCAGTGACCCTAAAAACCATAAAAACGACACCGATGACAGAAAAACCAAAAATTTTCTTTGGCACCATCTTGAATTTTCATTTTGACCTCATTTTCGTTATCAGTGACCACGTAAACCATGAAAATGTCACCCACGACAGAAAAACCAAAAAACCAACTTCAAGTATAAATAACAGGCGTGAATGTTTACAGAGTGAACCTCAGTGGCCATAAGTCGCGCAAAAGTCCAGTCGCGCAAGTGTCTTTCGCGCAAGTTTTTTGATACCTACTACCTACCTACTACCTACCTACTACCTACCTACTACCTACCTACTACCTACCTACTACCTACCTACTACCTACCTACTACCTACCTACTACCTACCTACTACCTACCTACTACCTACCTACTACCTACCTACTACCTACCTACTACCTACCTACTACCTACCTACTACCTACCTACTACCTACCTACTACCTACCTACTACCTACCTACCACCTACCTACCACCTACCTACCACCTACCTACCACCTACCTACCACCTACCTACCACCTACCTACCACCTACCTACCACCTACCTACCACCTACCTACCACCTACCTACCACCTACCTACCACCTACCTACCACCTACCTACCACCTACCTACCACCTACCTACCACCTACCTACCACCTACCTACCACCTACCTACTACCTACCTACTACCTACCTACTACCTACCTACTACCTACCTACTACCTACCTACTACCTACCTACCACCTACCTACCACCTACCTACCACCTACCTACCACCTACCTACCACCTACCTACCACCTACCTACTACCTACCTACCTACTACCTACCTACCTACTACCTACCTACCTACTACCTACCTACTACCTACCACCTACCTACCACCTACCTACTACCTATCTACTACCTACCTACTACCTACCTACCGGTTAATTCGGACGGGTTGTATATATTTAAAATAATTTCGGACAAAAACAATGCACATAAATCAATCATCCGTTTATTTTGCGTTTACTATGAGCATATGCACGTAAAATAGTACATTGTTACCCTAGGGGTGAAAGTAGCTTATTTAGTCCCGAGACGGGGTTTGGTGCCCGAGCGAAGCGAGGGCGCTAATAGTTCGAGGGACTAAATAAGTCTTTAACCCGAGGTAAACACTGTGCTTTTCATTACGAATACAAGGAAAGTAAAAAAAAAACCTACAACTAAAAAAAACTAATGAAGATCGGAATTCGAATGGGGTAGATGACACACCAATCAATTGAGATACTTTTTAAGAGCTGTCAAAACGCGGTTCTCTAATAGACTTTGTATGGCAATAGCCTACTGTGACGTCACTGTTTATTCAACTCAATGACTCGACTATTTAATTGATTTCAAAGCAACTAAAAATCGAATTTGGCAATTAATTGAAAATAAATCGGGTTTTCAGGCCAAAAATAAAGTGTTTTTTTTAGAGAAAGGTGTCTTGGAATAATTCCAACAAAAATTATTCAAACAATAATTATTATTGTTTTATGGTGTCATCTACCCTATTGCCGCTTTCCCACCTATTTTGCTTTTTTTTTCTGTGGCCGGCCAGCTATTCAGCCAATACCTATTTTTCATTTTCATCATCGAAAAATGGTAAATATTTTTCCCAAATCTATGTTATTTTAAAGAAATAATTGAAACTTAATTATAATAAAGATATTTAAAATATATATATTCTAATTAATACTTAACTTTATGTTATTTCAATTTTACATCGTGGCTGTATAGAAAGTTGGAACATGGTTCAATAGAAAAATGAACCATTTTTTTTTAAATAATTTGACAGCTGTCAGTTGAAAACGATTCTCCCTAGGGCTGAAAAGTATTACTTTCAACCCGCTCCTCAGGCAACTTCAGACCTACTTTCAGAGTATGAGTAATGAAAAATACATAGTACATTCGACTTCGGCAATCAGCCATCATTTGAGTCTTCAACTGTTTTAGTTATCGCTTTTCAATTGTATTTTTCTTGTTACCCATGTTACACATTCCTCGCTTGAACCCCTTGTTCGCTTTTAAGACAGATTCGCCTTAGGACAGATTCGCTCAACGTAGATTCGATTTACGGCAGAAATACAGTGAAGTCCATTATCTATATCGAAGTAGTTCACAGTAGGGACTTATTAATAAAACAATAAACAAAAATGCTATTTGTAATAACTGAAAATAAAATAGGTATGTAGGTATCGTAAGATAAATATATCTTACGATACCTACATACCTATTTTATTTTCAGTTCAGACTGAAAAAAAAAACAAATTACAAATAACAAATATATATATTGTAGTCTTTGGTACCTACTTAAGGCTGATGCTCCAGGGTAGCCCGCGAAATTCAAATTTTCTTACGTTTTTTGCAAATTGCAAGCCAGTGCTAGGTTGTATGTTGATTAAAATATTGGACGCGATTGTAAGACGTATGTAGTTACAGAATTAATACAACCCTCCAAGTTCATAAAGGTCGAGAAACGATTTTTTCAAGGTCAAAGTCATTGCTAGACCTTTAAGAACTTGGAGGGTTGTATTGATGGTTTTGATGATTATAATTATGTAACTACATACGTCTTACAATCGCGTCCAATATTTCAATCAACATACAACCTTGCACTGGCTTGCAATTTGCCAAAAACGTAAGAAAATTTGAATTTCGCGGGCTGGTCGAAGCATTCACCTTAAGACAATGTCATAATAAAAATATACCATGACATAAAGATGACATAATTATGAGTGGCCATTCACATGATATTGACAAACAAAAAGAGATTTTTTATGCTTGACCATTTTAACACGACTGTACAATTTTTGCCGTAATGCGAATCTGTCGTAAAGCAAATCTGTCGTTAACCGAATCTGTCTTAAGGCGAATCTGTCCTAAAGCGAACAAGCGGCTTGAACTTATATTATTATTTTGTTTAGAAATATCAGTCGGAAGGAAAGTCGCAACAATCTTTGACGTTTCTAATATGAAAATGACGCGAATTTGCAAATGGCGCCTCATGCACGTGGCGAAAATTAGAACTATATCTTTCGTCTCATTTACTCTTTAGTATTAAAGTGAGAAAAACGTTGAGCAAAAGCGCTTCCAAGGAGGTTCGATCAGCCAGCTTATTTATTCTCGTATTAAGAAACTCTTTGGTAGAATTCTTATAATATTTCCATGGAAATTAAAAAAAAAAACCGTAAAGAATACGCACGGTGCTATACACCGGGGTACTCTCACCTAAGTACCTTTACGTTACCGCATACCCCGTTGTATAGCAGCGTGCGTATTCTTTACGGTTTTTTTTTGAATGAGGGATTTTCTTTTTAGCTCTTCCCTAGTCGCTGGATAGATGGCGCTAGGAGTAAGTATGATAATTCAAGGAATGGAACCTAAAAAAACTGATTTTAACAAAGCGTGAGAAATGTAGGTTATATTCGGAAGGTTAAGCAAATGAAAGTGTCAGTCAACGCGAGTATGTGACGTGACACAATGTTTTTTTCTTCAAGCGTTTTGGCTTTGGCACCAACTATCATAGTAAGTTCAACGCCATCTATCTGAATCTTGTTGCTCGAAGTAAATAAATTATTATTATTATATAGTTCTTGGAAATTAAGTTTTTTTTAAAACCTCAAAAGGAAAACCTCGAAAATCCAAGATGGCGCCGACGAAAATTTTCGGTTGTTTCTTCATGGATGTCGTTTTCGTGGTTTTTGGGGTCGCTGATAACGAAAATGAGGTCAAAATGAAAATCCAAGATGACGTCGCCAAAAATTTTCTGTTTTTTCTTCATGGGTGTCGTTTTCGTGGTTTTTGGGGTAGATGATGATGAAAATGTAAGAGTAAGAATGAAAATCCAAGATGGCCTCGACGAAAATTTTCAGATTTTTCTTCACGGGTGTCGTTTTCGTGGTTTTTGGGGTCGCTGATGATGAAAATGGGGTCAAAATAAAAATCAAAGATGGCGCCGATAAAAAAATTCAGTTTTGTTTCATGGGTGTCATTTTCGTTGTTTTTGGGGTCGCTGATAATGAAAATGAGGTCAAAATGAAAATCCAAGATGACGCTGATGAACATTTTCAGTTTTTTCTTCATGGGTGTCGTTTTCGTGGTTTTTGGGGTCGCTGTTTGATTCATTACATATTGTACTGTTTTCTCGCAAATGTGTTGAAAAACGTTGTATGACGCACGAGCAGAAATTGGTATTTACAAACTCGTGACTATGGTAAGCCACTCGTGACTATGGTAGAATGTAAATTCGTCTACACGTTTGTAAACACCAACTTACCGCACTAGTATCATAAAAAACTATTTTTCGCTAATGCGAATAATATGACACTCTGTTTGTTTAACAAAAAATTGTTTACAGTTAATTTAACAGGAAGAATAAACAAATAAAACATCATCAATCGGAACTATGTTCTGGGGCTGTTCTTCAAAGCGATATTATGGGAATTATTTTATCTGATAAAGGGTTAGATAAATTTATATTGTGTAAGTATACCAATTTCAGATCTTAACAACTGATTCCGGGCACATTCTTGCAATGGGTGGAAAATTATTAATAAAACGATCAATGGAGCTGTGTGTAACTATAATTATCATTTAGCATGTAGGTATGCAATGATATTATATAGTAAAAAGAGGTAGATATCGCACTAGCACGCACAAATTGTTGAGGACAAAGTGACACAATTGTTGCACTTTGATAGCTAGCTATCTCTTTCTATCTTATACGTTCCGTATTATCTATCGCTGTCGTAGTTTTAAATTACTCGCAACGATATCTGAACGCCATTCAGTACGAACATGGCGTATCTTCTTTATAATATCATTGTAGGTATGTAAGTCATATAATGTGAAGGTCATACGCCGCTTAATGTTAACGGTCAAGAAACATTAAAAACCAGTATAAATTGATATTCGTTTATTTATTTTTTTAATCTAGACAATGTTTATTCTTAGAAATGACTATCTGTCCTTTCTGTACTTAGGTATATTTTGTTTAAGTACCTATTTTTATATCGATTATACAATAACGACTTGGTCAGCATTTAAATAATAATTATTGATATGTAGAATGAGATTAATTTATTGTTATTTATGAATGTCGACAGAAATCAATATCTATACAAATTATATAGGTACTCAATATCGACAAAAATAATATTTATTTATTTATTTATAACACATAATTATTACAAGCTGTATCCATTTTTTTTTTCAAAGTTAGGTGAATAAAACACCTACAGAGACTAACCACAAAATTGGTTGTTGGAATGTCCAATTTTATAAAATAGTAAAAAGTAATTTTATTGATATTGTTAGACAATGAAAGTACAATCAAATCCAACCCCTGTGAGGGTTTTAAATTTTAATATTTAGATACACTTAAGTACGTGTTTGATGAGATGACGATTAAGTGATAAAGAAGTATGGAAGAAGAATATGCTGCGCCGACCCCAAATTAATTGGGGTAAGAACCGAGAATGATAATGATAATGGTGTCGATTCTGTTGTGCACAAACTAAACTTAATTTAGGCTATTGCTATCTTTTACTAAAAGGCAGTGCAAGAAAAGGACGGCTACAGCTATGAACTAAGTTATAGATGTCAAACTAGTATAAGCTTTGCGCTTCACCGTGTTTTTAGTCGACATGTTTTTACGTGCACCCTTCATTTGTATAGAAATATTAGTTCCAACTAAATTTGACTAAATTACGTTCGTCTCTTTCTCAGTTTATTAGAGAGAAAAAGATAGCAATAGCCTAAATTAAGTTTAGTTTGTGCACAACAGAATCGACACCAATGACTTACGTAAAAGTATAATAAATTGTAATGACTAATTAAATAGCCTCTTAGCTAAGTTTGAGAATGAAGTACCTAAAAGAACAAAAACTTAAAAAAAGTTTTATTTTTTAAATTTTATTACAAATCATAAACCACTGTTTGTGTACTGACCAGTGGGCCAATGTTGTGAAATTAAATAAATATATTAATATTATTATTAAAAAGTTGTAACCAAAGCAGGCGTAGCACCTCTGCTACAGTTGAAATTTATAGGGTTCTCAATCAACCCGTATTTGCTAAATGTCCTATAGCTCTCAATCATGTAAAAACCGGCCAAATACGAGTTGGACTCGCGCATGTTTCGTACCATATCACTAGGGGGCTCCCCTTTATTGTTAAGTTTATTATTTGTTGATAGAGCGGCAACAGAAATACATATTTTGTGAAAATTTCAACTGTCTACGTATACAGACAGACGGACGGACAGCGGAGGCAGTATAGTTCGGGTCAAAATTAATGGCGGCTCGGAAGTTAGCTGCAAGTTACGGTCTGCGCATTCCTACAGACAAAACGATGCGTCATCTGCGCCTCGTTGATACCTGAAATTGTTGTCTGCGCAGCTTTACATTAGATTCGGAACATCTAATGTACCTATCTCCATATCGCCATAAGTTTAAAGCGTTATTCCTGCTCAGACCGTCACTCGCAGCTAACTTCCGAGCCGCCATTAAGTTTGAACCGAACTATAATAGGTTTCCGTTGGTTACCCATCGTATATGAAACCCCTAAAAGCAACAGGTATTCCGACATCATTAAGTTCTGTTTAATAAATAGATTAAGTCGACGGTAGTCAGTGGCCCTAAAAGTCTGACAACCAGTCTTACCAAGGGGTATCGTACTACCCAGTACTAACTGGGTTGTGGAGGTCAGTTAGGCAGTCGCTCCATGTAAAATACTGGTATTCAGCTGCATCCGGTTAGACTGGGAGCCGACCCCAATGTAGTTGGGAAAAGGCTAGGCAGATGATGATGAAATGGATTAAGTTCCTATCTAAGTACATCTGCGGAACTGCTACGAGCTGCTGCGGTTACCTACCATGATTTATTTAGGTATATGAAGTGTTCTTTAAATCGATAAATAATATTCAGTTATTATACACAGATTTACAGCTTATATTAGGACTATTACACTGCAGAAGTCTTACATAAGTAAGACAATAAAATAAATTTTACATTAATTCGTAATCGACTAGGCAGATGATGGTGAAGATAATAGTTTACAATAGATTAAACGGTTTACATTCTTCGTTACCGTTGTAAATCGTCCAAAGGTAGAACTGATGAATAAAATCAACAATCCATATTCTAATATAAATTAGTCATTTATCACACAACACACATTTCATGAAATGTTCGTTAATTTATGATATGTCTGGCAACACACGAGCAACAACTGGGAACTTTTAGTGACTGCACCGCGTTAGGACCTTCATTAATTACGCGCATGTTGCGGTACACGTACTTCTGTTTGCAACGGCCTTGGTATCCATTCATAAATTGAGCGAATCCAGCACATGGAGTTAAGTCTTTCCTGAAACAAATTAAGACGTAATTTTAATGACTCTGTAATGACAGACGCATTTATGGTAGACCTATAGTCAATTCCACTTTGGTAACAATTTGACTTTGATGGAGAATTTATTTTGCATCTGTACAAGCGGTGGATTGCTTAGTTAAAGCCTGACATGCGGTTTACCTCCCTCATAGTTAGTCACTTATGATTTAGCTATATTTTTTGAAAAATTGTTTTATGCTTTCACAGTTTATAATTAAACTTAAACTGTCACCTAGGGGATCAAAAAAAAAACAAAATAAAGAACAATCATGGAAGATATCCCATAAGTAACAGTTTAAGTTTATATTTTTTGAGTTCCGAACAGAATAGGCCAGCACAAAAGCATTTTTTTTTAATTATGTGAATGAAACATTAACGTCGTGACTTCGTCCGTCTTTAGGTCTGTCACAGCTGCTTAATTTAGCAAGTAAAAATACTATAGGCTTAAAATTTAGATTCGTAGTGAAAAGCCAAAATGATGGAGAAGTGGTGCCTTTTCCTTTTTGACGGCCATTAAAGAAACTCGAAATATTGTATTACGTTAAATTAGTTATAACGGAGTCATAATACAACACACAAGATTTTTGCATTAGCGCATGCGGTCTAAATCCAAAAGTGAATGAAAATAGCCATTGCCTGTCCTAACCGAGTCTATTCATTGATCCGGCTCGAAGGACCAATTAATAGACTCGGTTGGGACTTAATAATAAAAGTCGTGGACTGTATTAAAATAGGTGTAATACCACAATTAACATTAGTTCAACTTGTGAAGATCGTACAAAGAAATGCCCGGAGTGGCCGACGCCTGTGAGCTCAGTGAGTGGAGGGCGCGCAGCGGCGCTCGCGTAGGCGGGTTCGGTACGCCGGGCCCCGCGCCCTCCCAGCGGTTGTCCACGCATATGTGAGGGGCGGACAGTACTCTAGTTTCGGATTTCAACATGAAGTGCTCTCAAAAATCATCCTTTATAAAGTAATCTAACTTTTTGAGCTCATCCGTCATAGAAAGCTACGTTTGTATCATTATTTTTTACAAAATGTATAGTTTCTGTTTGCATTGGATCTGGCCGCCGAAAAGTAAAAAGTTTATTTAATATTAAAGTTTATTTAAGCCGTATAGTAAGTTGAAAAATGTTTGTACAAATACCATTCCCTCTCTGTTACGCTGAGTTCCGAAGTTTGCTCATCGACGGTGCTCATATTTCTGTAATAAATCGAGTTGATAGAAGTTAAGGTTAATATAGAAACAATAAAGCAATGTTATACATGATCTGTACAATTTCTAGAAATTAGCAGGAATGCTCGTCCGGTTTTTTGAACGCCTGTTTCGTTTTTTGTACACCCACATTAATCAGTTATGCTTAACTTTTTGACCGCCATTGTCACTTAAATGTAACAAGCAAGCGCGTGCCCTGTACGTCAAACAAACGACACAAATATGTGACCAAATGTGAAATTGTGGCATGGCGTGGAAGCCACGCGCGTATGTGTATGCTCTGGCGTTCAAAATGTTAAGTGCCATGTTATTAGGGGCAATGACAATAGAGTCACTATTGCCATCAACCGGGCAGTATTCCAATCACCGTGGCTGCTACTGAGAACTTCCTTAGGACTTTATCACACTAGCGAGTTGCGAGCGAGTGGAAAGCGGGCCGTGTGTGCAGCGAGCTCGCCACGAGTTCGCAACGTGTGCGCGGCGAACACACTGCGGGTGCACGACCCGCGTTTTGTACATTCAGTGCCAGTGTATAAAATGGCGTCGACAGCGCCGTTCGCCACGAGCTGGCTGCCCACCCGCGGCGAGCTCGCTGCGCACACTGCGAACTCGTGGTGAGCTCGCTGCGTACTCTCCCCCACTTTCCACTCGCTCGCAACTCGCTAGTGTGATAAAGCCCTTATGGAAGCACCCTTTCACTAGTCTAAAATAGCCGCTTTAGCAGAATCATAATAGAAAAATAATACATAAATTAAATAAGTTACAATTCGTAAAATCAAATAACAATATTAACTGCGTCGGTGAACATTCTAGGAATTTTAACGTGATTATCCTATTTTATGATTATACTAAAGAGGCCAGTTTAGGTCCCAGGTCTTCACCACCGAGGCTGTAGCTCGCTCTTACTAATTGAGAAGCATATTTAGAAGAAATGTCACTTACTGGCAAATCTCGACTTTGAATCCCTGTACTGGACGGTCTGGAGGATTCAGCACAAGGTGCCATTTTCCACCGGTGTCGACTCCTGCTTGTGGAAACAACACCTGCTGGATAAAACATAATTTTACTGATTATTCCAAAACATACATATTTGATGCAACTCTGGAATTATAATCTATTGTTTCCTCCGTGCCTCAGAAAGCACTTTGGGGGTACGAAGAACAGGGTGTAAAGCTCTTCATCCCCCATAGAAAAGGGAGGATCCTCCGACCAGACGGGTGTTATGTCTGGTGGGCCACTGCCCAACAGTTGTTGTCGGGTGCTTGTACGTATATATAGTCTTAAGTTGCGGATAACTCTGCTTGCGCGATGTAGGAATTCTCAGTTTTAGTTCATCGTTCGTGTGATAGATCGCGCTGCAGTACTTTTTGTTGATGTTGATTTTTGTAGTGCCGCTACAGCACCTTAAGCCGTTGGTCCCGGCTGACAATGGTAGGTCTTTGACAGTCCTTACAGCTATTGAGTGGCAGTCATACAACCAGTCTTACGAAGGGGCTATATAAGCTAGTTTTAACTGGGTTTTGGACACTCCCTGTAAAATACTGCTGTATCCGGTTAGACTGGAAGCCGACTCCAACAGGGTTAGGAAAAGGCTAAACAAATGATTATGAGTCTGGAATTACTGTCCCTGGCAAAATTAATAGACGAACTATAAGATTTTGTGTAAAATATTAATTTCAGGTGATACTAAGCAAAGCGTCTGAAGTGGTCCAAACAGTGGCGTGATAAAAATGTGGACTTCTGGAGACCGGTAAGTTGTTACAATTTCATCACAAGTGATACATTTAATATCATTTTCTATGAAATGAAGAAAGACCAGCGCAGATTTTATTATTTTTCGGCTGACCTTAAAATCTATTTTTTCAATGTGAGATTGTCTTTATGAGGTATTAAAAAAAATAGCTTCTAAAAACTTTGTAGATGGCGTTGAACTGACTACGTTACTAGGCGCCAAAGCCAGAACGCTTGAAAAAAAACATTGCGTCACGTCATGACGACACATACGCTCGTTGACTGACACTTTCGTTTGCAATTTATTCTAGATCGCGCTTTGTTAAAATCTATTTTTTTTTTACGTTCTGTTCCTTGCAGTAACTTATCAAGTTCAGCGCCATCTATCCAGCGACTAGGGAAGAGCTAAAAAGAAAATCCCTCATTTACTTCGAACAGTGCGATCAGAATCATTCACATTAGCATCTTGGAGTTGCGATTTTATCAGTTTTGTGGAATCTTTTTTCCAGATAGGTAAATCATTAAATTTTTGTCTGAAACAATTAGTCGTAAAAACAATTATTTGCAAGAGTTAAAAATTATATATTTTATTTTTATTAAATAAATGTTTTAAATTAAGTCGATAGTAAAAATATACATTATATCTAATAAACATTGTATCTAAGATAAAATGTATATTTTTACTATCCACTTAAAATTATCTATTTTTAACACAAGTTTAAAACATTTATTGAATAAATAAAATTTATAATTTTTAACTCTTGAAAAAAAATGTTGTTTATGTAAAATATTAATTTCAGGTGATACAGGTCAGGTCAGCTTTATCACCTGTATCACCTGAAATTAACATTTTACATAAAACCTTATAGTGCGTCTAATAATTTAGCCAGTGACTGTATTGTCCTAAACATACCCTCGGCTCAAATCGGCACAACTCAATATTTTCCTCTTGAGGTCCAACCCTCTGGGTGATGTCTGGTACGTCTGGCATGTCCACTTTGTCGCCTTCGAATATGCTTAAATCGGGGATCTGCAAGTTATGAGAGAAAATACTGTTGTAATTAAAGGTATTACATAAACAAAAGTCTAATAAGAACAATGGTGAATGGCAAACGTGAATCATTGGTTATTGCTGTAAAAACTTCTAGTTACAATGTAAAATTGAGAGGGTTTTTGTGAGATATCATAACTACAAAACCGACCAAGTGCGAGTCGGACTCGCGCATGAAGGGTTCCGTACCATCGTAGTAAGGGTATATTTTTAATTTTATTTTTATTATTTGTTGTTATAGCGGCAACAGAAATACATCATCTGTGAAAATTTCAACTGTCTAGCTATCACAGTTCGTGAGATACAGCCTGGTGACATACAGACAGACGGACAGTGGAGTCTTAGTAATAAGGTCCCGTTTTTACCTTTTGGGTACGGAATCCTAAAAAGGTGAACTAAAAACTTTTTTGCAAAAAAAATATAATCGACTTCCGAAAAAACCCTAAAACGTGGAAAATAACTTTACTTTCGGAAGTCGGTGGCAAAAAAGTAAATGAAACGTGTTTTTTTTTAAGTCAGTTATTATTTTTTTGCAAAAAAGTTTTTAATATTTCTTTCAGGAAATTAGTATTGCCATCTGTAAAAAAGTCCCATATGAGGTCAATGAAAACCTTCACCTTCCTTTGCGTCATTGACGAACTGAAGGGCTATTTTTAATTTATACCTCACATGGGTTAGAAGGGTAAATTACGTAAAGCGCTCTCATTTACAATGCTCTAAATTTACACAATTAAATAAATACATATCGCTGGACCTTCATAATCTCACTTTCACTTCTTTCTCTTTTCTCAAACACATTATTAAGGGAAACTGCCACACTATTCCCAAACCACTGTAACTCCTGAAAGCCAGAATCAACAGTCGGGACCACCAGAAAAGCGCCGAGACAATGAAGCTCGAAGAAGTCCCAGAAATAGTACATTTTGATACAGTGGACAAAGTTTGTTATTGCATTCGAGGCGGAATTATAACACGTTCTTCAATACACTTTTGAAGAAATAAAATAAAATATAACGAAAAATATTTTTGTCACGAACTAAGAAACTATGAGTTTAATTTTCTATTTGTTTCGCGCTCTGCTTTCGCCAGGTTGAAGGAGAGGCAAAGGTATGAAGCCGTTAAACAGCCTAATATAAAAAATAGATTTGTTTGTTTTTACCCGACTGCGGCGGAGCCCAAAAGGAGGGTTATGTGTTTGCCCTGTATGTATGTTTGTATGTATGTATGTATGTATGTCCGTTTCTTTGTTCCTTCGTAACTCCTCAACGCATGGAGGGATTTGGATAGTTTATATGTCGTTAGAGTTGTCTTGATGGCGCGAGTCACTAGCTACATTAAAATCAATAAGCAAAGAAAATCGCGGATTTGGGGAGCCAGATTGTGGAAGTCGAATTTTTTTTTTCTTCTCATGCCATCGAGTGGGGTATCAAAATGAAGGGTTTTTAGAGGTGATTACAAAAATATATGCAACTTATATGTTTGAATGTAATTCGAAATGACAAATAGTATAAAAGTAAATAAAATTCTAATTTTTGGCACGTTTGCAGCCTGAACGGCTAGATGGATTTTAGCTTGAGAGGTGTCATTAGATTCGTATTTACTGTGAGAACGAATCTGGGTATAGAAAAAAAAAAACAAAATGGCGGATTTTTAGCGCCAAATTCAAATGTTTGACACGCTCTTCAGCCTGAACGGCTCAATAAAGGGGATGCGTACCATTTGATATAATAACAAAAGTTCTAACGATCACATGACTTAATATTTAGTTGGTATAATATAAAAAATCTATAGTAACGTTTAATATAATTTTGAAACGTCTACTTTGTTTTGTATGTGTCGCAGCCAACTAGTTTAATTAGCCGTTCAATCAACTCTTAAATCACGTCTAAACAGCTTTAAGTTCGGGACTTAGGGCACCCCGATGTTAGGTTAGTTAGGTTCCTTCAAACCCTGCAAGACAGAAATAGGAGCTCCGCATAGCGGGGCTCCGTCGACTACACTTTTTGGCCAATATAAAGTGTTTTGAGGTTAGGGCACCCCGAGTTAGTTGAACGGCTAATTAAACTAGTTGGCTGCGACATATACTTATGCAAAACTGAACTCTTACTACTGAACTACTCTCTCACTCTACTTAACTGATTCGATTATAGACGCTTAAGATTAACGTGCTCCCCCCGATCCCCTCTATTCTTGGTGAATCATTTGGGTTTGGTGATGATGTTTTGGGTTGTATGAAGTTTCTTGATATTTACTCTATTCATTACAGAATTTAGGCTGAAAATTAGTAAATTTGAAAATTATATCAAATGAAAATAGGTCAACTAAATGTTATATATTAAAAAGAACATTATACAAATTGAAAATTATATACAATGAATTTTATACTAAATGTAATTTTAGCAAAAGAAGTTTATATGAATTAATGTAACATTAGATGTCATGAAATTTGGTTATATTTGTTTTTATAGCATATGAAAATTATATCATATGAACGTTATTTCAAGTGATAATGTACTATTTGTTATTATACCATAATATTACACACCCCATTAAAAGGCTCATCATGAGGATTTTAAAAGTTTATAATATCTAAGTAACTAAAAAGTGTAAAATAAAAAAATAATTACAAAAATTAAAAAACCCGTCTGCGTAAAAAACTAATTACTTAAAAAAAAAAACTGGAAAGAATAAAACAAGTTCAGGGGAAAGGACATATTGACAGCAACAGTCGGGACCCATTAAATAATCTGAACTAAAATCATTACATCCAATATGGGTCCCGACTGTTGCAGTCAATATGTCCTTTCCCCTGAACTTGTTTTATTCTTTTCAGTTTTTTTTTTAAAGTAATTAGTTTTTTTACGCAGTCGGGTTTTTTAATTTTTATTTTTTTTATTCAGAACACAAATTAATTTGTGTATAAAAATAACTATTAGTTTTTAATAATCATGTTTATCTATGATATTCTATTTATAAACACAATGTTAATATTAAAAAAAATATTTATGCCGTAAAGACGCGTAGTGCTTTGCCGAAATAAAAAAAAAAAAAAACATTCACCTCAGACTATAGGCATTGAACCAATTTGGACTAAGTATAAGTATAGTTATCTGTGGCAATTTTCATTCCCGCACACGTGCGGGAAAATGGAAAAAAACGCACCCGTGTGAAATACATTGCATGTTGTACCTAATCGTAGTGCGTTATGGACCAGTTTTCGAGGAAGTGTATTGAAAAACAATTTAACTGGCTTGGTTGGGCAACAAATGAATCAGAGAAGTATAGCGGAGGAGTAGGAAAACCATAATTGTGTAAGTACTTCGTTACCAATTCCCTACGATGTCCTTCGGATTGTGATAGAGAGGTATGTCGCCCGAAACCGTGTTTCGGTGGAATAGCTCAACAGAACTAAAGAAGTAGAAATTACCTCCGAGATAATTTTTGTGGCTTCTTCCGTCGGATAGTTTGGAACATCCTCGCAAATCCCAAGTCTCTTGCAATGCTCTGGTATCTCCAGCTTGAATTGTTCAGACGTTGGCCCGGGGAATATAATCTTGTCGTTATTTTGACCTGGAACGTTAAAGATTGAGTTGTTGTGTGTTACTTAAGAAATTCAGGCCATAATAATATTAATAATAAATCACTTGTTCCTTATGCAGCTCGATCAAGGGCTTGATTTAGAAAGCGGTACTCCTGCCTAATATAAGAGCAGCGGTGGCCCAGTTGGAGTGCAGCGGTGGTCGAGTGGTGGCGGTCCCGGCTTACTGTTCGTAAGTCGTGGGTTCGCAACCAGACAGGCGCATTACTTTGTGTAATTTATTTCATGACCACTGCTCTCAAAACGGTGAAGGAAAACATCGTGAGGAAACCGGTATGTTCTAGAACCAAATATTCGAAGACATTGTGACATCTACCAATTACCAATCCGCACTGGGCCCGCGTGGTGGATTATAGCCCAGTCCCTCTCATTGAGAGGAGGCCGTGTCCCAGCAGTGGGAACATTATAGGCTGATGATGACTCCTGGACACGGCTCGTGTTGTTAGAAGGTTCCTTTCTCTGGTATCCTGAACTCCGGTAGCTTGGACCATGTTCCGGATACCAGTGGGCTACTTTTTTTAACGGACGAAGATGATTAAACGAATAATAATTAGGTACTTAAAAAACTTTTTTGCAAAAAATAAAACAGGCTTCAAAAACACAAAAAAGTGAAAAATAACTTTAGCTTCAGAAGTCGGTGACTTTTGTTAGTTTGTTATAGTATTTTTGTCACCGACTTCTGAAGCTAAAGTTATTTTTCACTTTTTTGTGTTTTTGAAGTCGGTTTGATATTTTGCAAAAAAAGTTTGTGAAGTAATTATTCTTCGTTTATTAATCTTCGTCCGTTAAAAAAAAGTAAGTTTTGACGTCGGTTTTAATTAAAAGCAAAAGAGTTTTTATTTCTCCATTTTTAGTTGTAATATCCTATACAAATATTTGTAATGTATTTATTTGACATTGTTAACAATACATGTCGTGGTAGGTAACAGGCTTATCCCAATAAACGGAACTTAACATGCCTAACTAATAAACATCCAAGCGATTGCAGCAATCACGACCCATTTGCCGTCTATTTTTGAAGAGTTCCATTGTATATCTCCGAAGATCAGCATCAGATCTTCACCAAATTTAAAGGGAACCTCCTCAGGGGTACACTCTTTCAAATAATAAAAAAAGAATTCCGTGATTCGGTCCACAAATGGGGAAGAAATCAGTGAAGATACATAAAAAAAATACGTTTAGTCGAACATAGAACCTCCTCCTTTTTAAAGTCGGTTAAAAAGTAAGATAGGCTTTGGTACAGGCAGTAGCTCCATTTAAATACTGATATTTAGCTGTATCCAGTTTGTAAGCCGACTCCAACATATGTAGTTGGCAAAAGGCAAGGCAAATAATGATGCCAATAAGAAATTACAAATTTCTACACAGGAGATTATCATCCACAACAATTGGATCTATGTAAGACAATGCAATGTTTACTTAGTCAAGAAAAAGTGTGTAGAATAGTTATCTCGATGTAATCAAAGCAAAGAAAAAAAAAACAATTATACATCCGTGTTAGAATGGCCGTTTTTATGAACCAAGTACAATTTAACCTTAAAGCCGGAGACAATGTGTTTATAAGGTAATTTGCAAGCAAGTAATATCGTTTTTTTTATATTCAAATTGATGAGTTTGTAGTTTTTTGGGTGTCTAAGTAATACGTGTAGTACTTTGTTACCGGATTTACGTCATATCATACAGGGTATTCGTAAAACGAAAACAAAACGTAACTCAAACTTGAAAAACAACAACAACTTGTGAAAAAATATACTGTAAACAGACTCATTGCGAAGCCGTCAACCAAGCATTCTGTACATCAAACTAAGTAACTTTACGCAAAAATTATTGCTGGGAAACGACTTTTTTTTTGGGGTGAAAAATCATGTTTTGTGGTAGAACTCAATGTAACGCACTCAAAACATTGTGCTGATAGCTGGATTGAATAGCACGGAGGTTGTGGAAGTGTTTAAAGTAAAAATCTCACATTAAAAACTTGTTTTTGTAAAAAAGAACTTGTCAAAAAGTTGGAATTTTGACCCCCAATATCTCCGTAACTAGAAGGTTCCCAGGTATGGTCCTTAACAAAAAAATGATCGCAATATTGGGGAAAACAAGTGCCTTTCGGCTTCGTTAAGAATTTTTTTACACCCTTTATTTCTAATGATTACACTACTACAACAACAGCCCATAACGTCCACTGTTGGGCATAAGCCTCTCCCATGATGGGAGGAATTTGCTGTAATCTTCAAGAAGCAGGCGGATTGGAGATCGCAGTAATGCAAGACTAACAGGAAACGCTGCTGCCCATTCTCTGGACTACGGAGGCGCAAGGTGTTCTGCCTCAAACATTAGTCGCCTTATACGACACCCGTGAGTGTAATGGGTTGGTTCTATTCTACTCTGCCGGATACCACACGGCCAATGATTACTTGCTTCATGTTAATATCCGACATAAATAATAGGTTTTTTTTTGTTAAGATTCTAGCCTATTCTGACCAACTGTTGGGCAAAGATCACCCAAAACCGAAACCGGCATATCCTAGAACCAAAAAATTCGAAGACATGTGACATCTACCAATCCGCACTGGGCCCGCGTGGGGGATTTATAGCCCATTCCCTCTCATAGAGAGGAGGCCTGTGTCCCAGCAGTGGGAACATTATATAGGCTGATGATGATGATGATGATGATGTTGGGCAAAGGCCTTCCCCATTCCTTTCCAGCTCTCTCGGTGTTTTGCCTTCTCTGGCTATAGTCAAGAACGAGTCCATACGGATAATAAGCCTTTCAAAAAGTATTGCTAAAATAACTTTGTTTACCTATTTGTGTCAGATAAATAGATATTTTTAAAACCTACTTCCTGTATCATCAATACATAATCTAAGTACTTAATTTAAATAAAGCCCCTGTAGTTATTTATTTTATTGTAAACGGTTATGATTGAGTAAGGTAGTTATTTTCTATAACCATTGTTTTATGCGGTTACATAATTTGTAAATTGACAATTTAATTCAAATATTTATTGTTAAATAAATTAAATAAATATTTATTTCACATAGACCTACATAAACACTTGTGAAACATTAGAAACTTGGCTCGTATTGGTCGATTCCTATGAAGAAGAACCAAGACAATTCAATTCAAATATTTATTGTTAAATAAATTAAATAAATATTTATTTCACATGGACCTACATAAAACACTTGTGAAACATCAGAAACTTGGCTCGTATTGGTCGATTCCTATGAAGAAGAACCGTATGAAATTCTATGATAACTATGTTTAGGTAACGTAGTGATATACATCGCATAAATATTATTATTAACATTCAACTACATGCAATTAAATGTTGCATTGTGGTGTTACAGGAAAATCATGATTCAATTAAAATTTACGCCATTGAATTATCGCAACACTAGTCGATAAGCTTGTAGGTTGACCATTTAAAGTGCGTAAAAGGAGGAAATTACCGATAATGACGCGAGTGCTAAAATAATCTTGTGTTGCAAGCGATGTAAATGGTCGGCCTTGTGTAGTGCAGTTAGATTGAAATTATGTGTTGTATGTACCGAAAGGTTAACTTCGGATAAAACATATAGCTATGTGATGTTCCTAATATTTAGAGGTTTGGTATGCATGTACATAAGTACATAAGGCTTGTGATTTCTAATATTATTGCAAGCTGTTGTGAACTTTATCGTGAAAGATCTAGGATTCAATTTGGAAGTTGGTATATCTCAAGAATTGTATAGCTATTTATTTGTTCCATTATGAACTATGTACTACATTACATTTACATTATTACATTATGCCTATGGCTTCGCCCGCGTGGAGTTCAGGAAATGTCCCACATTTGCGCGCGCGCGAAGCCAGGATTTGGATGAAATTTTGCACATAGATAGTGTATGACCTGGATTAACACAGATGATGTTTTTTTATCCCGGTAGTTACTACAAAAAAAAAAAACAATATCAAAAAAAAAAAGTCAAAATCAAAATAAAAAAAAAAATTCAAAAAATCAAAACCAAGTAACCAAGTCAAAATCTAAATCCGTTCAGTAGTTTTTGCGTGAAAGAGTTACAAACATTCTCACAAACTTTCGAATTTATAATATTTTAGGATACAACTTGAACACGCCACTTCTTCGACTAAGTATTTCAAGTAAATATGTACAATTGTCTCACCTCGTCTACTCTCTGCATGCAACTTCCAACTTAAAACTTTAGATTCGCTGTCAGACCTCGAATGCATTGGCTCTCCTTTTCTTAGTTGAGCTGATTTCACATCATCAGGAACATTTGATGAGTAGCTGGGCGGGGAGAGGACTGATCGTGTGTTCATCCGCTCAAAGGCAGGAGTCTCCGGGATTCCCGCATGTGCTTGGCCTGCATAGTCGTAGTGATGGCGGGAGTCGCTGTCTGAACTCGCGTACAAAGTGTGCTTGCATTTGTAAGCCGATGCTGTTATCTGTAATTGAGAAAGACATTGCTTTATAGTCTCCGCCAGATAAGTAAGAATTAAAGGTCCTTGCTCTTTCCTTAATTTCTCTGCGTGGGTACCCCGACAATACATTATAAATCATTTCCTGTTACTAGAAAAAGTCAAGGATCATGATAAACGTCGTTTCGGGACAAGTTTATGTCATTATTTCTGTTTTCGGAATTATCTAAACTAATGTTATAAAGAGGTAACATTTGTTTGTAAGTTTGTATGTAGGGGGTAATCTCCGGAAGTAATGAACCGATTTCAAAAATTCTTTCACCATTAGAAAGCTACATTCACCCTGAGTAACATAGGCTATATTTTATCCTCGTACTCCCACGGGAACGGGAACTACGCGGGTGAAACCGCGTGACGTCCGCTAGTATTTGAATAAATGTATGAGGGTTAATGACCTTTAATTCTAACTTTTATCTGGTGGAGACTTTAGATACGTTCTAAATAAGTCCTCTATTTTTAAAGAAGTATGTCAAATTGGTGGGCAAGTGTAGACAACTTTTTAGGGACTAGATAGTACCTAGTTGATCTGCATAATATATATTCATTGAAAGTAATTATTATATTATAAGAGAAGATCGTGGCTAAATAATAACAAAAGGTCAAAAGGTCCATGCATGGGTGATCACCCATTACATACAGAGTTTCCTCAGTGCCTCAGAAAGCACGTTAAGCCCTTGAACCCGGCTGGCATTTGTAGAGCTTTGACAGTCGTTACAGGTAGTCAGTGGCCCGAAAGTCTGACAGCCATGCAGTCTTTACCAAGTGAATCGTTTTAACCGAGTTCTGGGGGTCATGTAAAATACCTGTATTCGCCTGCACTTGGTTAGACTACCTAGTAGCCGACTCCAACATAGTTGAAAAGGTTAGGCAAGTGAGGTGATGAATCGTATCCTCGAAAATAAGTACCTAAGTAATTGTATTTATAGTAGCACCCAACTCGGGTTACAGTGTTATTCTTGATACTTTATTCAACCTTAATCTACAGGAAACTGACCATGAACGTTAACGATTGTAGTCTTAAAAGTAAACAAGTAGGTATAGGTGCTTTATTTAATTATGATTTCCACGAACAATAATACTTGTTACAAAACAAACTTAATTGTAATTAAGCGTGTCTTTGCTATATTGTAATATAATGTCTACTTATGCTAAAGACGTATGGTATGTAAATAGTGTTAATATTTATGACGAACACGAGATAACTAATTATTTCAATTTTTTGAAATTTCTAGCTTGTAGAAATACAATTTCACTTTAAAAGTTAATTTGGAAAGAGCACTATTTTTTAAGCCTTTCCTTCTAAAAGATTTCAGTCAAATCGTATGTTAAATTGTCGTATATTTGTTTGTGCTCAATTTTTGAAATGTTTGCAATGTGCAGCGCAAATCGAATTCAAAGAACACGCCCAAGGTTGATTTAGACAGCGGCAAATCTTCATATGAGCGTTGTAAATAACGAAAGCAGGTAAATATTGATGTAAAATAATACGATTAATTAAAAACCGACGTCATGGCTGTAAGAGGAGAAATCCGAAACTGGTATTACTTCCGTCTGATTCTTGTTTTGGACAGGACTTCTGTTGTCTTCGACACAACAGTTGGCAATTAGCTTGTAGGTACTAGCGTTCGAAATACGAAATGGACTGGCCTTCAATTGGGACTATACTAACTTCAGTAGCGCGATGCAACTGTAGCTGTAGGTAGTTCTATAGCTAAAACGGTACAGTTTTTTGACATCTACGGGCCGGGCAGGACGAAGAAGTAAAAGGTGTTGGGGGGTGTCTAGTGATAAATGATGTTTATTTTGCAAGTAGGTTTTTACAAACACTTTTACACGTCATTTTTTAAAACTAGATGGGGCCGGTGTTTCGTACCTGACTACTCTGAGAAGAAACAGCCGAAACAAACTCAGAGGTCATAGTCTCTTTTGAAGTCCAAACATAATCTTGCTCAATTCACATGAGGACTATGCAGATTAGTGTCTGAGATGGTCTTTTGAAGAAAGAACCATACAGATTTGAGTGGACCTGTCCAGTCAGTGCAAGCATTTGTCAGTTAACGTGTAGCTCGACTTATAACTCAAGGAGTTGAGCTTAGTTCAGAAATAATACATTTATTCAAGCTATAAACTGTGACTTGCTGTCTAGATAACCAAAGGTATGAAAGTACGTATATTTAACTTGCATCTCAGTTCAGTATTATCTGGAAATCCAGAGTGCAAAGAGCAAGGACGCGGACATAAATCATTCTTAGTTGACCGCCCTACTTATTCACAACCGGGTCACAGGCAGGAACTTTCTCCTAAACGACAGAACCTTATAAGTAGATAATTCTTGGTTTAAGTACCTTTACAAAAGCCCTTTTTCGTAAAGATGCCGTGTGGTGCACATCTCTTGCAGCGAGTGTCGTAAAAGGATCTAATGGAAGACTGTATATGCACAATAATAAATATAATAAACAGGGTGTAAAAGACCTCATCACGAAGCCGTCAACCAAGCATTCTGTATATCAAACTAAGTAACTTTACGCAAAATTTATTGCTGGGAAACGACTTTTTTTTGGGGTGAAAAATCATGTTTTGTGGTAGAACTCAATGTAACTCACTCAAAACATTGTGCTGATGGATGGATTTAATAGTACGGGGGTCGTGGGGGTGTTTAAAGTAAATATCTTGCATTAGAAACTTGTATTTAAAAAGAAACGTCAAAAAGTTGGAACTTTGACCCCCAATATCTCCGTAACTAGAAGGTTCCCAGATATGGTGTAGAACAAAAAAATGATCGCAATGACGGGAAGAACAAGTGTCTTTTGGCTTCGTTAAGAGGTGTTTTACACCCTTTACACAACGAAAGCATTCCCAAGGAGGTTCGTTGTCAGGCAGGTGGCTGATCATACATTCTTTGCTTTAACACAAGCAGTTATGATACGTATAGATGAACGTAATGTCGGGCTAGGGTGTACCCCACAGGCGTAGGGACAACACCTGGCCACTGCAGAAAGTAGCAGAGCAGCACTGCAGAGTGTACGAGAAGTACCTAATAAGAATGAGATGACAATACGATGACTGAAAGAGGACGGGAGTTAGCAGATGTTCTAAAAGGGCAATGGAATAATAGCGTGTCTGCAAGAGATTAAGAGGAAGGGTGAGAAGGCAAGAGATATAGGAGAAGGATATACGTTTTATTACTGTGGGAGCGATAGCAAGTGAAATGGTGTGGGTATAGTTTTGGATAGTGAGTTGAAAGAATGTGTGGTGGATGTTAAAAGAGCCGCCCGCTTAGCATGACCACCGAAGAAACGAAATAGAATCGACAAATCTTTTGTTCATCTGTCATTTTGTCGATTCAGTTACAGCAAAATGACAGGTGAACAAAAGATTTGTCGGTTGTCTTTCGTTTCTTCGGTGGTCATGCTAAGCCAGCAGGAGAATGATCATGACTAAAGCCTTTTCCTTTTCATAGTATAAAAAAATCAATTTCCCGTTTTATTTAAAAGGCGTGCCGAATTATATCGCATTCAGAATTCGTCATAGAGCTGTGGGTGAACACGAAGCGAACAGTTTTTTCACTTTGTTTTTTCTGCTTACGCTTTCGTTGCCAACGAAAGGGAATTTTTGGCTCAAGTTTATCTTTCTTTTAGGCCAATAAGTGGGTGGGCCTACTAGCTCAGTTGTAAATGACATGATGCTGCGAAAAATGTTTTTTATGGCGTCATTAACTTATTGACTGTAACGCCATTACCTCACATGCTTATGGGTATCAAATATTGTACTAAAAAGTAGCTATGAATGCTACGGATGGGTACAGCCACAATTTTGATAATTTACCATACTAATGTTTCCGGTTCATTATAAGTGTTCCACCATCATGGTCCCATACATCTGGACTTTGTTCGATGAGTAACAACTAAACACGTTAACAACTGATTTATCAGCTCATGGCCTCGATACAACCACAGCAAACGTACTTGTGTACTTAAAAATAATTATTTTGATTTGTTTTTGCTTTTAATTAATAATTAATGGGATCATTGTGTTTTTATCTTTACGGTCATTAGCTCGCTTTATGTACAAGTAGCTTCTAAGCTCTATTAATACCAGTATTATTAAACTATAAACAAAATGAAAAAAAAACCCTATGGAATTTTATTAGTGTCAACTCTGAGTAAGCTTGCAAGGTCGTTGAGAATTCGGCAGTTGAAATGCAAATTAATAATTGCATTGGTATGGAGGGCAATGTCAAAGAATTTTCCAGTTTTATTCTCTACTTGGGTTGCTTGGGTGTTCAGCAAATTGGACGACATTCGGAAATCAGTCAAAATTTCACGGTGCCTAAAGACCCATCTCCACAATCAGTGTGTTCTGCCCCTCATGACGTACGGTGTTGAGACATTCTCGCTCCACAGCAGGCTGTGTACAGATTCCGGCACAGAGAGCCATGGAGTGTTCCATGCCAGTGTGACATAGAACTACTAGACCGAGTACCAAACCTCGAAATCCGGAGACTTACAAAGGTATTTGATATTGGCAATCGCGTTATGGAACTCAAATAGAGTTAGGCAGGACACCTAGCAAGACGCGCAGGCGCGGATGCGACGGGGGGGGGGGGGGGCAATGGGTGCAATTGCCCCACCCTGAACCGGACCGAATACGTCGTTAGCCAAGCTTGAACTAGTTTGACGGAATTGAAACTAAATATTCTAGTTGTATATCTTGTCACAGGCGTCGCCAGGAAGAGGCAGCTGCCCCTAGAGGCTCAGGATTTTTTAAAGTTATAGCTTTTCCTGCCTGATGCCATAGAATGATATTTTACGTAATAAATTGTAGCGTAAAATGGAATCACTCAAATTAAAATATTGTTTAGCCGTGCGGAAAACATTTGCCAAAAAGCCTCCTGTTTTCTACCTCTGGATTGGCCTCCTATTGGATTTTTGCACAAACGACCGGTATAAACAGAGCCTGAAATAAATTAGGAGCCCTTGCCCCGAGGCCATATATGCTAATAAAGCATAATTATCTTGGACAATTATGTAAAAAAATTGCGAGCTCGCAACGCTCGCTTGCAGCCTACTTTTTCTTGAGTCTTGACTTTGTTTATAAGAGGCCCAGGTAACTCCAGTAGGTCGAAACAATTCTAAACCTGTTCAAGGTAGGTAAAGTGTTAAAATTTTCGAGCTCGCTTCGCTCGCTCTACAGACTACTTTCTCTTGTTTTATCTAAAAGTCGACCAAGTAACTCCTATATGAAGGATCGAAACTATTCTAACGTGTCCAAGGCAAGGTGTCATAAAAATTTCGAGCTCGTTTCGCTCGTTCTTGGAGCCTAGTTCATTATGTTGTTAAAATTGACGCCTTAAAAAATATATATATATATATATTGTACACCCAATAGGTATGTTACAGCGATCTTTTATAATAATAATAAGAACAAATATTTCACCTGTGACAAACAATAAATGAATTTGAATTTGAATTAAGTTGTGATAGGTAAACAAAAATTTCCGACCCCTAAAGGAAATCCTATATCCGCGCCTGAAGACGCGGTAATGGCAGGTGGAGTAAAGTTGTGGCCGACTGCCGTCCAAGGACTGAAAAGAGAAGTGTTGGTCGTCCGGCGGCGACATGGGCAGACGACATTGTTGCCATTGCGGGAATATCCTGGATGAGGGTGGCACAAGAGTGTGGAGCTTGGCACAAGCAAAGAGGCCCATACCCAGCAGTGGGTGAAGTCGGGCTGTGAATGATGTTGACTTTCTACTTAGGGCCCTTCTAACCCTAAAATTAGCAACTCTATTTGTGGTGGTTCAAACTTCGTTTGAAATACTGTTAGAATAACGTTCTAATCAGCTTGCACTACAAAGTGGTTGTTACGTCAGTCACTGCGGCCGAATAGTGCGAAATGAGTGGTTTTTTGCGATTTACAAAAAATCTATTGATTGGACTAAAAACATAAATAACATAAGACCTGCTTTATAGTTAGTTCAGTTAGTATGCAAAGTTTCATGCTATAATTTGAAGTAAGTACTTTTTGAATACCAGCGATTTATTGTTCGATTTGGAGTTAACTTTGGAATTTTTGCTATAGAGAAAAGTTTATGGAATCGTATTTTCGTCATACATAGTACCTAGCATTAATCCTCAACTTTACTGTATATTTATTTCAAAATAAATGCTGCAGTATTTAGGCGTAACGGAGGATCATGCTAAGCAATTTGAGGTAGTATAGGCCCATGGGGACAAATTGGACGCATTTTGCGGTTAGCGAATCACATACCCACTTCTTAGGTTCTGGGAACTTGTATGCAAGGTAGGCAGGTTAGGTATAATCTGAGACGAAATCAAACTAAGTATGTATGTGATTATAATATTTTGGAACTAATGTTACAAACACTAAATAATTTAGCACATTTAAATCGGATGTTTTTCCACACAGTCTGGTTTTTCCAATTCATTTTTAATGTATTTTCAAAACACCGTAGATAATATAATAGGCAGGAAAAAATACCTATTTGGTTTACATAATAGGAAGACATATATATTTTTATACAAATACGTGTTTTGTTGCATTCTAGTCCATTATCCTGTCATGACGTCAAAATTACTGTCATCAAACACAAGTACCGCTTAGGAAATTCAAAACAACCTTTCATTGAAATTCCTTTGCTGTGTTTTTCATATTTTGTGAAACAGTGAAAGTTCTTTGAAATACCATGGGTAGGTATCATACACTAAAAATACCTGCAGTCATGATGATTTAATGCAGTAGGTAGGTACTCTACGTAAATGCAATAGGTACTCTACGTAAATGCAAACGACTAATTAAGGATATTCAGGCAACCGCATCGTGTATGGCAATTTCATGAAATCATGACATTTATTTATTTAAGTTAACCAACAATTGTTTACACTGTACATTTATGACTTAATGACACATGCACAAAAAACGGTCTATCATAACAAATTATAAAATATTAACATTAGAAAACTTATACATACAAAGAATAATAAATTAAAATAATAATAAAGAAAACTATCAAATCATTCATTAAATGTTGTACAAAAACTTAAAGAGAAAGACATTGGGATGTAAAAATAATTATTAAAATTATAATTAATTATTAATTATTTTTTGACATTTGAGGCCAATACGAACTTGAGTGGGAAATGTATGGATGATTGTTATTATCGTTACAAATACGATTCTGTAAATTAATCCCTTTTGCAATCGCGAATCGCGAAAGTGAAGCCAGCGCAAAACTATGCATACACGCTCACACGCACACATTTACAATTAAACTACGCTCAAAAAATGCACACATGTTTATATAACCGGCATCACTTTATTGTTCCCAGTCCTGTCTTGCTTTTTTATTTGGTCTGAGTGTTCAACACACGACTTGAAACTGACGTGCATATTGTCATAAACGTAGTTTGCATTTTGCCGGAGCGCAGGCCCCTTAAAATAGGTATTTTTTGCAATATTAGTAGCACAAGTAATCCATAATAATTTATTACATCTTTTTATTTATCATGATGTAAGTAGTTATAAATTATGGACATAAATATTAACAACGAAATTTTGTAATAGTGATTCATATGATTCACTATTACAAAATAACCAATTCGATCGATCGGCGGATTGGTTTCTTTAGTTGTACAATCATGAAAAAAACTTACCTTTTACTTGTTTGACGTAATCAATTGACGTATGTTCGTATTTTAAGGTAAGGTATGAGTTTCAGTAAAATTTTGTACTAAGTACTTAAATGGATATTTTATTTAGTTATTGCAATTTATTCCTTATTCTTGATTGCACACAAAAAACCAAATATACATAAAAAAATTGCAATTATAAAGCTTATGTACAAAGGCGAGCTTAACCCAGAATTGGGTTTTCTTACAGCAATCCAAATTCAACCAATCCAATTCCAATTACCGGGTTCTAATTTACCCGCGGATGTCATTCAAATTCATTGCAAATACAGGAATCAACTCTTTTTAAAATAAAACTTTTTTTGATGTTATTCAAGTCTAAACTTCTAATAGCTTCATAGAGTGCTGTAAAATTGCACCATTGCAAACCATTTGCCAATTTGGAGAACTTAAGTCACCGTGAAAATGGAAATGAAAAGTCCCAGGAGATGTGGTCGTATTTGGTAAATAAGTAGGAAGGAATTATTCATAGAGCATAGAAGTATCTCTATTATAAGGTACATACTAGCGGACGTCACGCGGTTTCATCTGCGTAGTTCCCGTTCCCGTGGGATTACGGGGATAAAATATAGCCCATGTTACTCAGGGTGAATGTAGCTTTCTAATGGTGAAAGAGTTTTTGAAATCGGCGTAGTAGTTTTTGAATTTATTCATTACAAACATACACACAAAAATACAAACCTTTCCTCTTTATAATATTAGTGCAGAAAAGGGGGGAAAATAATACATATTGTAGGTTGTCCACGGTGTTATGGTCACCATCATAATTGACAATCACCTAACTACCTTAAGGCTGATGCTCCAGGGTAGCCCGCGCAATTCAAATTTTCTTACGTTTTTTGCAATTTACAGGCCAATGCTGGGTTGTATGTTGATTAAAATACTGTTCGCGATTGTAAGACATATTATGTAGTTACAGAATTATAATCATCAAAATCATCAATACAATCCTCTAAGTTCATAAAAGTCGAGGAACGATTTTTTCAAGGTCAAAGTCATTTGTAATCATCATAAAACCTAGCACTGGCCTGCACATTGCAAAAAAAACGCAAGACAATTTGAATTTTGCGGGCTGGTTGGCGCATTCACCTTAAATTGTGAAATTCATAATATTAGAGATGCGTGAAGTCCGAAACCAAAAGCTGCTAATCAATGTTGAGGGACTTTCAAAACAAGCTAAGCAATTATACATGTTCTAGGGTACTGTGTCCGCTAGGCTATAAATATTAACAATGACTAATTAAACAAAATCGTCAATTCATTGACTTGTAACCTATTTCTAGGTAATGAACTGGCGTTAGATTTGTAGGCATTAACAGTTCTTTTTTAGCGAGTCATTCAATCATTAGTTTAAAGGTATTTTAAACAAGTTTACTTACTCTTTAATGCTTGGGTATTTATATAAGAAATTCATAGCTTTACGATACTATGAATATATTTAGTAAATGATACAAAACTTATATCTAAAATCGTCGAGAAAGCAGTCTAAAAACAAGAAAAGAACGTGTAAGATCAAGATGCATTGGCAAATCTTAACATCTCGATAACAGTGTATGTAATCAAAGTTCGTAGTATTAGTTGAAACTGCGTCTAAAAACAAGAAAAGAACGAGATCAAGATGCATTGGCAAATCATAACATCTCGATAACAGTGTATGTAATCAAAGTAGTATTAGTTGAAACCGCGTCTAAAAACAAGAAAAGAACGTGTAAGATCAAGATGCATTGGCAAATCTTAACATCTCGATAACAGTGTATGTAATCAAAGTAAGTAGTATTCGTTGAAACCGCGTCTAAAAACAAGAAAAAAACGTGTAAGATCAAGATGCATTGGCAAATCTTAACATCTCGATAACAGTGTATGTAATCAAAGTAAGCAGTATTAGTTGAAACCGCGTCTAAAAACAAGAAAAAAACGTGTAAGATCAAGATGCATTCATTGGTCAATCTTAATACCTCGATAACAGTTTATGTAACAAAAACATTAGTGCAAACCACTAATGTAATAAAACGTTATTATAATTACGACATCTTTATAACGAGAGAATAGCAGGCGGATGTCGTTCGTGAAGTCATAATGGCTATTTGGATATTTTATTTAGTTGAAACAATTTACTCGCGGATGTCATTCATATTTATTGGAAATAGCTCCAAATACAAAAATCAACTCTTTTTAAAAATAGCTTTTTGTGATCATATCTAAATCCAATCTTCAAAACAAATAAGTAAACACTGTTTCAAGCTTTCACTGTTTAAAACTAAACTAACACCGGGACTAATATCGGGAGCTCAAAACGAATAATAATCACGGAAGATGTCCCGTAAGTGACAATATAAGTTTAGCAAAGATGTCTCGTAAGTGACAATATAAGTTTAGCAAATAAGTAGCTTCATAGAGTGTTGTAAAATTGCATGTGCCTTGTCTAACACCCGTAAACCATTTGCCAACTTGGAGAACCTTATAGTCGGCGCAAAAATGGAACAGACCGAAGTTATGTAATACTACCTGACATTTGAATTGTTAGGTAGGGCCTGCTTATAGCATTCAGTGGTGTCAACAAAACTACTTGTACACTATATTATGTACTTGTTTAGTATCTAGTAAAATATTTGGTACGTAGTACATGATACTAAATATGGTACAAAGTACTAACCAAAATATCCCTATTTAATGGGAATGGGATATCAGTGGTGTTGACGTCACTAAAACCTATATATCGACGTCGGACGTACTCGGTAAATAGGTAGGAAGGAATTGTTCATATTATTATCTCTACTATTGCATAAAAGGGGGGTAAATAATACATATTCTAAGTAGGTAATTCGCGGTTTTATGATTAATATTTTATTCATTATTTGTTTAATGAATGAATAATGATGATTTAATAAGTACTTACCTACATAATTTCTATAATGTAATTTTGATGAATATTGGTGCCGATTCCCTTGTTAACAAACTAAATAAACCAAATTTAAGTTCAGCCATCTTTTTCTTTCTATTTCATTAAGAAAAGGACAGAAGATAAATTTTAGTTATGTTCTGTCAAATTAATCAGCGCCATACAAGTTTTAGACGCGATTAAAAACTTGACTACTAAAATTAAATCAAATTACGTCAGGTGCTGACTAATTTGACAGGATTAAACTAATATTTATCTTCTGTCCTTTTCATATGAAATAGAAAGAAAAAGATTCATTCAACTTAAATTTAGTTTAGTTTGTGAACAAGGGAATCGGCACCATTATCACGGTTTATGCACCATCTCTTCCTACCAATTTGTACGCCACAATATGCGGCTAAACATGTTAGAACTTTTCTGTATATTATTACTATCTTGCATGCAATGTATCATGTACATACACCATGTTTAAACAAATAAAATTTTACTTACTATGGTTACCAACATAATTAACAACCACATAGTACCCTACCATAAAAAATGTGGAGTTCCTACACAATAAATTAAAAAAAATTACATAAATGCTAAATATTATGTATGTATGTACGAGTACCTATGTCCTGTTAGGTATTTTGTGTGTACATAAATAAATAAATCATTTGGAACGAAACCAAATTACAGTATTCAGGAAAACATTTGTTTAAGAAAACGTCCATGTAAGTCATTGTTTTACGGCATGATATAAGCATATACCTACGCCATTCATGATTATATAGCCGGCATCTGACTGAGGAAAACGTCATTGGGAAACCCGAATGATTGAACTAAACAAGAACGATGCCTCGGGCACTAGTGGGACAATTACGAGACACGTCAATCTACTCGTTTTTATGCACTATGGGCTCCTTTTGAACCAAAGTAAGGTCTCAATGCGACATAATGAATCATGAAACATAAATGCCACAATGTCAAAGTGGTAGTCACAGAACATCAAACATTCAAACATTCGAACAACATCAACAACAACATACAACAATCAAACAACAACAACAACACAAACAACAACAACAACAACAACATCAACAAACAACAACAACACTCGAACAGATATTTTTTTTGGACAAGCCCGCCACATTATTCCCAAACCTAGTGGTTTGGAAGTAGTGTGGCGGACTTGTCCACCACTCCTGAAACAGTTGCGACCACCAGAAAAGAGCCGAGACAATGAAGCTTCGTGAAGTCCTATGGAAAAAATTAAACTGTCTTAGATCAAGCAACGAAATTAGAGTGTCATCCTGAACTTCGACAGTGAATTATTTCGACACGGTCTCAATATCGAATAACAATAGTTCGAGTACTCATTGCTTCGACAGAACATAATCGGAAAAGAATAGCGGAGGAGTAGGAAAATCATGGTTTCCATTTCCCTCCACGTCAGCAGGAGACAGTATAAAAAAGGCCGATAAATAAATAAATAAATATCACTGGACATTACACACAGTGCCATCTAGTGCCACACTAAGCAACGAGGCTTGTGTCGTGGACACCAGATAGTTGATATACTACATAGATACTTTTTATTTGTAAAAAAATACTTATATATAAACATCCATGACTTGGAAACAAATGCCCATGCTCATCACACAAACATTTGCTGACCCTAAGAACGTAAGGCAGCCTCACTACCGGCATCGGCAGCCTCACTTTCTTTCTTACCGCTGCGCCATTCGAGTTGTCAAATAGACGTCAAATAGCAATGATATATAAACTATAGATACGTTGTCCGCACTCTAAAATGACAACATGAAATGAAGCCAATTGGCCACATCGCGCTTAGTTACGCACCAACCTGTCGCGCGACGCTACGTTTGTTTATAATTTAATAAATCCTGTGACGTGACTGAAGATGTGTATTTATCTCCCTCTCGCAACAGGCATCCCGCCGTTCGGTGTCATATTTTCTTTCTCTTTCTTCACGCTTATAAGTAGTTCTAGTATTAGCGGCTAGTACTACTATAAGTAGTACTAGCCGCGATGTTGGTTCATGACGTGTCTATATATAATACGTCATTGTCAAATAGTCTTCAGATAGGCACAAAGTTTACAAATGGGATAAGCCCATTTGCCTAACACTATAATACGGATAAATATTATCATTAAAATGAATGCGTGTTGCCCAATTTCTCACAGGTCATGGTAACTTTAAGAGTAAATTATTTTCCTTCAAGCTTGTTGCCTCGTCTTTCTGTCAATGTTCTACATCTGACTGCGAATATGAACAATCTGCACATGATATTTTAAGGAAGTGTCGTTTTTGGCAGAATTAACGCAATGTCATGTTGGATAGTGTACAGGTTACATCTGGAGTTATATATACTTTAAGGACCTTACAGAAACTAGAACAAACACTGTTTTAAGCTTAACTAATATTGTCATATTAGTTTAGTTTAAAACCGTGAAAGCTTAACAGTGTTTGTTCTAGTTTCTATAAGGTCCTTAAAGTATATATAACGAACCAATCAATGAATAATGAATGAATAATGGTTCGCGCTTAGTGGCGAGTTCCAATAGTGCGCGTAGCAAAAGACAAAGAAAGAGGGTGGACACGGTACCAGACTTGTCTGTTCTTAACAATTTATTTTATACTACACCTGCTTGGAAAGTACCTTGATACTTTATCAAATTTACGGTAGAAAGTAGGTCATTGCATATCGAACAAATATGCGGGGAGAAAACGCATCTGAGCGGGAGAGAAAAGTGTATGAAAATCCATTTCTTACGTGGTTTTTCTTTTTTAATTTTGGGTAAGACTATGCGCCGGTAACCTAAATATCAAAAGCCAAAAAGTTTTTACAGTGAGTTTTTATCTCCAAGTTCGCAAAATGACACTGGCCACTAGCTGTGTGTTGGATGGTGTCGGGCTGGCAGTGCGACCCTGCGGCGGCAGGATAAACAATTTGAAAAAAGAACATGTGAAAATTGCAGACGCCATTGGCGCCATTTCCAATTTGTGTGTTGTTTGAGGATTCAGTTTTCGTAGAATTTATTTTCCTCGTAGGTGTAGTATAAAGCACTATGTATCACTCGAGAGAAAGTGCGATTCCCGATTTCGGGTGCTTTAAAGCCCTCGCCTACGGCTCGGGATTCAAACGACACCCTCGACGGTAATCGGTCACTTTCTCCTCTCGGTGAACAATGTACTATTCCATCCACCCGCATTCTCCAGTCAACCCACGATCATGGCGCTTGCAACAGCGTCGAAATATCAGGAGCTCAAAACAATTACCAATCACAGAAGATATCCCGTAAGTGACAATATAAGTGAAATTAGAACAAATTGGGTTATTGTACATTCGTCACAAAGTTAATTCGTCACATTTTTGTAAACTCCATACATTGAAAGTATATTCGTCACATGCATAAAAACTATGTGTAAATTCGTCACAAGTCTTCATAGGTACATAATTTACTGGTAGCAAACAAAGTTATTGGTTTTTAGCGCTCGTAATGAAAATGATTTGTAAAATCTTTCTTTTCTCCTGCGCTCCTGCACATGCTATCACACGCTCGCTCGCTCGCTGTATCTATCTTTTTCTAGCCGTACTGCAGCAGCGGAGTAAGGCGGAAAGGCAGCCACTGCCATTCTTTTCGAGGAACAGCCCTTCGCAGAGGAAATACAGCCCGTACGATCGAGAGCTGTTGGCAATATACGAGGCAATCAGGTCCTTTTTTTTTTTTTTTTCCGATGGGAAATCATCAAATAACTCCTCCCGCTCTGGGCGGAGCTTAATTACGATTACGATTACGAGATTACGATTAAGATTACGAGATCTGGGATTACGAGATTGGCGGTGACAGAGGAGGACCCATCCTTCTGTGTCTGCTCGGAGGCAGGGTAAGTGCACACCGAGCGGGCGGGCTCATTCCTCTGCTGTGCCCTCTGCCTTGCAGAGGGTAACGCAGAGGAACGCACCGTTGGTCCTGAATGGACCCTACCCTTGTCAGAATCATTAGCCGCGGCGGTCACATTCCCCGGGGGATAAAAGGAAACTCTCATTTCCTCTCATTCCCCGGAGAAGGATACCGCCGCGTCCAGGGTGCACCGGCCCAGCAGCTGCTCTTCCCTCCAGACGTATCGAGAGTATTCGAGAGGGACCAGCAGCCGCCAGAAACACGTGGAGGACTTCTGACATCGCACCCCAGGCAATCAGGTCCTTCCGTTTCATTCCGCAAAATTCGAAAAATCTGTTTTTTCGGCCGTTTTTCATAGATAAACGTTAGTAGTGGATTGTATTCGTTGGAAGTAAAACAGAAAAAAAAAGTTTTGGAGTATACTGTTTGAAAACGATTTTTATGACGTAAATACTGTTTCAAAGCCTGTACTATTACTACTAGCGATAGACTTGACTGGGGGAGGTTCGGAGAGGTTAGTAGTGGAAGATTTTTTTTATAGTATTTAAAAGAAAATATTCGAGTTGAGTCAAACTTATTTCGGAGCGATATTTACTGGATAAAGTCTGTTTGAAGATGGATACGATTACTACAAACGTTAGAATATTGACTGAGGCGGGTTCGTAGAGGTTAGTAGTGGAAACATTTTTGATAGTTAAGTAGTAAAGATACAAGTCGATTAGAAGCTGAAGGCAAATCAACATTTTGCAATAAATATATATTTAATTGTAAGTAAAACTGTGATTTTTTTTGTAGACGTAAATTAACATTAAAAAAACGTGATTATTGTATAATTGTGATTTAATTATCTCTCTATTATTTTTCTTTTTTTTTACCAGCAGTTTATTTTTTATTTTACAAATTACTTAAACATTTATTTGAATTCAGCCGCCAGTCTCTTGGGGACATTACCAGTTGACAGTGTTGAGGAGTTTTTTGACGCCATTTTTTAAGTTTTTAGTTTAAGTTAGTTAGTTTAGTTTATTTTATTAGATTTGTAAATTGTAAGTAATGTCCATACTTACTGAATACAAATAAATGTTTAAGTAATTTGTAAAATAAAAAATATTGTTTTTCTTATAATTGTAATGTTGTAAGCAAATCAGCCACTTGCAATACATGTTTATTTAGGATTAGGCGTGTCACGCTGTCCTTGACAACGCGGCCTTAAAATAGAACAAAACCAGACAATATTAGCGTATATTTTAGCTTTAAGTAGAACTGTGATTTATATGTGAATTTCTGTGATTATTGAAAATAATTAAATAACGTTATAATCTACTTATTGTTTGATTTTTCTGCTATCTGTACGGAAATAAACAATATGGCGGATTTTCCTTCATGAAAATAGAGTTGTGGCGAGTTTACACATACTTTTTTTCGTGGCGAATTAACTTTGTGACGAATGTACAATAACCCAACAAATTACCGTGCGCTCAAGATTTTTTTTTGTTTTTAATTGTAAAGGGTTAAAACCTTTTTGGTAACTTGTGTAAGTCAGTCCCATACATTTTTGTCAACCACCAAGACGGTCTGATGAAGGTAGTATTAAGAGGGCCCTTCCCCGCCTTTCATCAACGCGAGCATGGTCGAAAAGCTTGTTGTTTCATCTAGAGCCACAGCGGTGGTATTCTTTCAACTCCCCTGTCTTACCTAGCCCTGAATTCGCACTACTTGCCTCCCGCGCACCTCATAACGCCTAACGCGAGGACATTGAACGAAAAATATTGTTCGAAAATTTATAAAACTTGTTCCAGGAAATACGTGTTTTTGAATTAGTCTTACAAGTATGTAAAATAAATATTTGTTATTTAGAATCTCCACTACATTTGCAAGGCTTCTATCGTGATGCTTTCTTTACTTTTACAATTTATAAGTACATTATGAACGGCCAAAGTTGAAGTAAAAGTTGTGCAAAACAGCAATTTTTGGAGGCTTATACTGAATTTGTTTCTACAAATTTTTATTTTCGGCTTCGATAGAAGCCTAGATATAGTCCATAAGATATCTATTAGATCAAAAAATTCGAAGATATATGTCTAACAACGGCATAATCGCGCACGAGCTACTGTCAAAATTCTCGCGAAAAGTATGGCGGGTTGGCCGCTCTTAACAAGAAAAACTATATTTTACCGTAGTCAATAAAATTAAACACGTAGAATGATTAAGTGTGTATCATGGCATCATAATAGGATAATTACTATATCAAACGTCTTTGTTTCTACGCCGTCCAGGTTAAAGAAGAATAAATCATAAAAAAACATGATCACAAGATTGTCAATAACCAAGATTATTATAACAACAACGATGCTAATAATACGATAGAATACATTTTCTTGTATAACCACGCTAACTTCGTCATGCAAATGTAAGATCAACAAAAAAAGCAAATATTGACTAATTAAAATAACGTTGGTCACACCCATAGATTTGTGTACTCACAGTAGCAAAATACTCGTATATTTTATGTGATTTGTGATTTCGTACAAGATTTAGCTAAACAGTATATCTAGACGAAATGATCACAATCAATCATTTATATTTTAACCTGTGTTTTCCGTTTCACATGACAAACGTTCGCTAGTCTAATTTTCACTCATCGACGCAAATAGACGAAAATTGTCAAGGCATTTGTTGCTTCATTTTTTAGCATCTTGTAAGGACGCTGTACCAAGAGGAGCTCGTGGTTAAATAATAACTGCCGCTCGAGTCAATCTTTAGGTTAAGCCGTGCTTGCCTAGGTTGGTCTGTGGATGGGTGCCCATCCATTACATTCCGAATTTACTCCTTACCTCGGAAAACACGTTAAGTGGTTGGTCCTGGCTGTCATATGTAGATCTTTGCCAGTCAGTGCCCCAAAAAGTCTGACAACCAGTCTTACCAAGGGGTATCATATTACCCGGTACTAACTGGGTTATGGTGGTCAGATTGGCAGTCGCTTCATGTAAAATACTGGTATTCAGCTGAATCCGGTTGGAATGGAAGCCGACCCCAACATAGTTGATGTAGATGATGAAAGACGCTGTATACCATATCATGTGATGCATTTTTCTATAGTTTTACCAAAACTATCTACTTTAGTATCCTTATAACTTAAAGGGGCTGCCTCAATTTTGTGCTGTAGAACAATTGTATGAGAAACAATAAAAACTTTTTTTTAAACTTTTTGCAACTATCTATTCTGTTTCCCGTGACATTCGTCCGCGTGACATTATTATATAAAAAAATACTTCCCTATTTGAATAAGATTTTGTTAACAATTTCAAGGGATTTTTTTTTGCGAAGAAGCCTAATCCTTTTACTAAAATAAACATTAGCTATCTAGTTAACTTTATAAGTCCCGTCAAAATCGGTCCAGCCGTTTCGGAGATTAGCCGGTATTAACAGAGAATCAATACTTTAAAAAAAAGTATTTTATAAATACCAGATATTAATTTTATTCATTGTAAGTTAAGTATGTATGATGTATTATTTTTTGTTTAGAAAATTATATTTATAATACTATACAGGGTGTAAAAGACCTCATCACGAAGCCGTCAACCAAGTATTCTGTACATCAAACTAAGTAACTTTACGCAAAAATTATTGTTGGGAAATGACTTTTGTTTTTGGGGTGAAAATTCATGTTTTGTGGTAGAACTCAATGTAACACACTCAAAACATTGTGCTGATGGATGGATTGAATAGTAAGTAAGTAAGTAAGTAAGTAAGTGTAGAACAAAAAAATTTTCACCAATCGACGGGAAAAACGTGCCTTTCGTTAAGAGGTGTTTTACACACTTTATAATAACTACATAAACTTTGAGTGTAGCTGCCCATAAACTTTGGTCACAATTTCACAAATAAACATCTTAATTGCCCTTCGCCTACTGTACTAACGCACGTGTTTGTTTTTCTTCCCTCAGTTGATTGACTCTCGCAGTTCGCGTAGGAGGCAACCTCGTCGAATTATATAAATATTTACATAATTATGTACTACATAGGTAAAACAAGTTTCAACTTCCTTTTGGCTTTGATCTAGACGAGCTATGATTCAACAGGTCGATAGTGATTAACACCTGGGTATAGCTGCTGTATTTTTCTTGATTAATTTAATATATTGTTTAGTCCTCAAGATGTTTTTTAATAATATTTCAGCGAGTTTTGTTCATGGTAGAGACCGGATTATATATTTTATATGGCATATTTGCATATGAAATAATGCATTTTTCATATTTGGGCATTTGTTTTTTTATTTTTTATTATATCTGCTATAACTGGAAAAATGCAAAAAAGTGCCAAAGGTGATACCCGCAAAAAACACCTACATTAAATAATAAATAAATAAATAAATATTGCTGGACATTACACACAGCGCCATCTAGTGCCACACTAAGCAACGAAGCTTGTGTCGTGGACACCAGATAGTTGATATACTACATATATACTTTTTGTTTGTAAATGCATACTTAATATACATATAAACATCCATGACTCGGAAACAAATGTCCATGCTCAACACACAAACATTTGCACCGACCGGGATTCGAACCCGGGACCCTAAGAACGTAAGGCAGCCTCACTACCGCTGCGCCAATCGGGTCGTCAATTCAACGCCTTTTGATCTGAGTGGGTGTAGAACGATTGGTATCAAGTTAAAACAATATTTTAATTAATAGAAGGCTCAATCGTACTAGTAATAATTAGAAAAAAAAGTAGGTTTTCATTAAAAAAATCTTATCGAAAATGCAGTACCTACGAGTAAATTAAATTAAAAACATTTTTTTGTAGTACTTATTCTAATTTTACGTTGCATGTTTTTGCACTTTTGTTGCATATTTTGGTGCATACCTATTTCGACGATTTTATGCTGCATAAAATCCGGTCTCTAGTTATCAGGTATCTTTCATGTGGTTGAATAAATTCTAATTTATTCAAATTTTGAGGAACTCGACTTGTACCAATATACATATAGGCCAACCCTTATACTCTTCAACCTAACCTGGAACGCTAATTAGAACTGTTTTATTACAACCTCTTTTTTCTTCCTTTTCGAATTACTGAAACGACCTGAGGGCCGCTTTCAGAATTGAAATTCGAACTTTGAGTCAAACGTCAAACAAATGAAAAATAAACAAGCACAATTTCGTCTCCGAACCAAAGCTCATGATTCTATTTAAAGCAACAGTTAATTAATTTGAGTGTGTTGTGATAGTTATGCCTCTATTGGACAAGCTGGACTGGGCGGCAGTTTTGACAGAGATTACGACAAAATCGCTCACTTTCGATTGCTGATTACTAACGAATAAATTCGGTTGCAATGGTGATGCTTGCGAGAAACGCATCTTGGATGTAGAGACTTGCTTTATACGCAAGCATCATTATTGCAACCGAATTTATTCTTTAGTAATCAGCGATCTAAAGTTAGCGAATTTGTCGCTATCTATGTCGAGACTTAGGTCACAAGTAACTTGGAAGTAAGAATTTCCTTTCAACTAGCGAGTGTTCTGAGCGTTGCAGACTCTTTGAATATTTATCTTACGCTGCTCCCAAATGTGTGGTGTGGAGGCATTATGCCTCACACAAGATTTATAGAATTTATCAGTTATTTTCTGTCGTATTGTTAGAATTTTTCACTTAAATTGTGAATATTTATGAAGATATTGTTTCCTCTTGATTACTGGAGTATTTACCTATCCACCGATTTAAATAAATATTTACCGCCGTTATGTTACATGTGACACAACCTGATCCACGTGGGGAATACCTCGCATACAGAGATAGGTTAAACAATTTATTTATAGATTGATAAAATTATTGATAGCGAGGAGATACATTTATTTATAGGTTTTTCCAAATACAGTTTTAATGGCGTTTGTATTTTCCATTCAAGTTTTGCAAATTACTTTTATAGCCCACTAACATCGAATTATTTAGATGGTGTACAACAGGTACCCACTTAAAAAACGGGGTTTTTAGAAATTATAATTAGAAGATAACTAAACTAAGCTATTTCTATCGAGATACCCATTAATGTAGAAGTAATACAATATTTGGGAATTTTTTATTAATGACAAAATTTCCAAAAGCTTTTTTCTTATTTGCATTTTAGAAGGCTATAGGTTGGTAAATAAAGTCACATAATAACTTAATATTATGTAACAAGCTCAAAGATAAGTGCTTTTTATACTCTTTAACATTTCGACTAAATTGGTACTGTACTTCTCATCATCTGCCTAGCTTTTTCCCAACTATGTTGGGGTCGGCTTCCTGTCTAACCGGATGTCGTTGAATACCAGTACTTTACATGGAGCGACTGCCAGTCTGATTTTCACAACCCAGTAAGTACTGGGTAATACGACACCCCTTGGGAAGACTGGTTGTCAGACTTTCGTGCTACTGACTACCTGTAACGACTGTCAAAGATCTACAAATGACAACACTGAGAATCTCAGTGTTGTTGTGTTGTGTTGTGTTGGTTTTGGGGACTGTCTCTAGTAAACTTTGACGTTCATAAAATGCTGATTATCAGGCCAATTTTAATAAATGACTTCACACTTGATTTTGATTGTGAAGTAATTAAATACTAGCGGACGTCACGCGGTTTCACCCGCGTAGTTCCCGTCCCCGTGGGAGTACGGGGATACAATATAGCCTATGTTACTCAGTAAAGACGTGGCTTTCTAATGATGAAAGAAGTTTTGAAATCGGCGCAGTAGTTTTTGAGTTTATTCATTACAAACATACACACACACAAAAATACAAATCTTTCCTCTTTATAATATTAGTGTAGAAAAAGGCCTTAATTTTTTTTTTAACCAATATAATTTTCATTAAATTTTCCGCGTTTAGCTATACAGGATACGTACAAAGTGAAAACAACAAGTCAATTAAACAGAAACGTACAGATACGACTAAAACAATGGTATCTACGTTCAAAGGTATTTATTTATAGCGGTTTGTTAGGAAAAGCAGGCACAAAATACGTCAAGTATTTACATAATAACTGTTTCTATTATATGTCTATGTCGTGCTTGAAATGCTTCTATTATACGATGCTGTAGTCGTTGTGTTAATAGGTGATAACAAATACGAGTTTATGCCACCAACATGTTGAGACTAACTCAAATTGATACGGTTATCACCTGTCAGTGTGTAGAACACATTACAAAACCAATTTATGACCACGCTAATTACTTCAGTATTGGTTACTTCGTGTATTTATAACTCAGGTATTTGTTTTATTTTCCCTATGCAAACAGTTAAGGGCCATATTATACGCCTCAAATGGCTTAGCATGATCCTCCGTTACGCCTAAAATACTGTAGCATTAATTTGCAGTTTTAATTGAAATAAATATATGGCAAAGTTGAGGATTAATTTTAGGTACTATGTGTGACGAAAACACGATTCCATAAACTTTTCTCGATAGAAAAAAATTCCAAAGTTACCTCCAAATCGAACAATAAACCGCTGGTATTCAAAAAGTACTTCAAATTAGATCATGAAACTTTGCATACTAACTGTACTAACTATAAAGTAGGTCTTATGTGTCTTACTTTTTTAGTCCAACCAATAGATTTTTTGTAAATCGCAAAAACACTCATTTCGCACTATTCGGCCGCATTGACTGACGTAACAACCGCTTTGTAGTGCAAGCTGATTAGAACTTTATTCTAACAGTATTTCAAACGAAGTTTGAACCACCACAAATAGAGTTGCTAATTTAAGGGTTAGAAGGGCCGTAAGGTCGTCATTTGTAGATCTTTGACAGTCATTACAGGTAATCAATGGTCCGAAAGTCTGTCAACAAATCTTATTAAGGGGTATCGTATTACCCATGGGTAGGTAGGTATGCCCTAATTTACCAGTTAAACCTGTTCCTTTGATGCGCTTATTAATTTTGTAAGTTCGTCATCAACTTAATTATGCAATTAATTTGCTAATGATCCATAATTATGTCTGACTGTCATGTACTTATTGGCTTAAATTAGAATTCTTGAATGTTAGTACCTACGTTTATTTATTAGTATACCATTTAGTATACCACCTTAAAAAAGTTCATTAAAATCAGAATTTACGTCGCATTTCTATCGGCGGGAATCGTTTGAAATTAGTTTTAATGTTCAAAGTTTCAAAGTGAGCCGTGTGGTATCCGGCAGAGTAGAATATTACACTCACGGGTGTCGTATAAGGCGACTAATATCTGAGGCAGAACACCTTGCGCCTCCGTAGACCAGAGAATGGGCAGCAGCGTTTTCTGTTAGTCTTTCATCACTGCGATCTCCAATCCGCCTGCCAAGCGTGGAGATTACGGCAAATTCCTCCCATCATGGGAGAGGCTAATGTCCAGCAGTGGACGTTATGGGCTGTTGTTGTTGTTGTTGTTCAAAGTTTCAAAGGTTGTCTACATAACCGTAATACAGTCTGATTATACGCAATAAAATTTTTGAGTAAGAATGTGGATGGGTATAAGAGTAGAAGAAGACCAAATAAACGATGCATTGACTGTGTAAAGGATGATGTGGCAATTAAGGAGGTGTCTGATGAGATGACGAGTGATAGAGAAGAATGAAAGAAGAAGATATGCTGCGCCGACACCAAATGAATTGAGGTATGGGCAGGTGGATTATGATATTATGAATCCTTTGTAGGGGTACCGTGAGTAAGCACAAGGGTCCATTTTTGTATTAAAGAACCACACATTATTTAAAGCCCTCTAATACAGGGTGTAAAAGACCTCATCACGAAGCCGTCAACCAAGCATTCTGTACATCAAACTAAGTAACTTTACGCAAAAATTATTGCTGGGAAACGAATTTTTTTTGGGGTGAAAAATCATGTTTTTGGTAGAACTCAGTGTAACGCACTCAAAACATTGTGCTGATGGCTGAATTGAATAGTACGGGGTCGTGGAGGTGTTTAATGTAAAAATCTTACATTAAAAACTTGTATTGAGAAAAAAACTTGTCAAAAAGTTGGAACTTTGACCCCCAATATCTCCGTAACTAGAAGGTTCCCAGGTATAGTGTAGAACAGAAAAATGATCGCAATGACGGGGAGAACAATTGCAAATTTAAGAGGTGTTTTACATCGTTTATAAATATTATTAAAGGAGACTTGCAATTCCAAACAACGCTAAAATCATGTATGTAGTTATTCAACCTCAATTAGAAACAATAATAAAGCGCTCATTATAAAGCAATTAATTCGGATAGCACTTATTCACCTCGTTCGTGCTCGTACAAATATACGCGCGGTAAAAGTGAACACTTTTACTTTCGTGACATTGCCGTTATGAACACACTCACTAAAAGTATAAGTGAATTGCTCTGTGTCAATATGTTGTATCGTTATTTAAATTAAATTGAATATTTTATAAAGCTTTCTTTTTAGCTATGCTTAAGTTGTATTATGTCATTAAAATATATACATCTAGCTGTTTTCCACGACTTCGTTCGCGTGGAAATTTTGATGTGTATGTGTGAGACTAAAAAATAGCCTACAACCTATTCTCAGACCCACCAAATATACACAAGAAAAAATCATAAAAATCTGTCAAGGCGTTTCGGAGGAGATCGATAACAAACACTGTGACACGAGATTTTTATACATAAGATATTATTTAGTATCCGTGGTCATCATTTTCAACTTCGAATGTGATGTTGATGAGTGCAAGAGGAATTTTCTTTGATGAACTGACATTTAATACAGCAATGATTTTGTTTTCATGAAGTGATTCTTGCGTTCAAAATCATTAAAGTATGGTGGTAAAGGAACCTTCAAGAATAACAAAGCTGCAAGCTAATTAGAATACGCAATAACAAAATATTACCAGACCTATAAATAGTTTGTTGACACAATCATCTTAATATTTAAATAAAAGTAAAAAAAAAACTTACCACACTTATCCAAACAAGTAAGTGTAGTGTCCAGGCCATTGCTATGCACTTGTAGCACTTAAAACATATTTTTTATAAATCCGGCCTCAACGGGTAGTGGTCACTCAATAATTACATATCGAATCGCGACACTATTTATGTGTTGATATGACGTAGGTATGCGGTTTAAGCGAAACACCGATATCGATAAACGCGGCACACGTACACCTGTTTTCGCGGATAGATGTCAACTGCCGTACACAGTTGAAGTGACCAGCCTGGTTCAAGACGCGTTGTCAGTCGGCCACTGTCTTGAGAACCTTGCGCTCACTTTTCAAGTCCCCCCTCGATATAAAAATCTGAACATAGCAAGAGGCGGGGAAGGCCTCCATATATTGGTTGCGAGTAAGGACATCCTTCTGTTCGATTTTAATAAGCGGTTGACCTATTCACTTTCCTAGTTCAAAGGTTGGTAATCAATGTATAAAACTTATTATACTCTGTTTTATTAAATTAAGAAAATTGATGACACGTTAGGATGCAGGTATGTGCTTAGGCATGTCTATGGTATGTAGAATACAACGGTACTTACCTTACTAGTTTCATCAAGAATTGCGCATTTACTCTTCTAATTCAAATACTGGATTAATTAACGATAATTATTAATTACCCTCATCGTACACACAGTAGATATAACTTCTTGAAGTTTATTCATCGCCACAAAATGTTCACTTAAAGAGTATATTAAATAGAGTTTTGGCAATAGTGTTACCAGCTAGAGACCGGAGTATATGCAACATAAAATCGTTAAAATATGCATGCAAAAATGCACCATAAATGCTCAAAATATTTATTTATTTATTTATTTAAACTTCATGTACAAGAGTGGTACATAGGTGGACTTAATGCCACAAGGCATTCTCTACCAGTCAACCTTTGGGTTAAATAGGAAAACATAGTGATAGGGTACAAAATAATGTCTGAAAAAACTAACTTCTTGTTAAGGAGAATGTATATATACTTATATTGATACTAATACACATATACACATAAAATAAACTAATAGATATTCTATCAAATACCAAAAATTAAATGAAAATAGCGAGAAAACTAATAATAATTATTATGACTAGACTTCGATTTGAGAGCTATTTATTCTGACATAAATAGTGGTTACGAACTTTTCTTTTGAAAGTGAATTTGCTTTCAGCCTTTTTAATGCCAAAAGGTAGCGCGTTCCAGAGCTTTATAGTAGAGATAGCGTAAGAATTTGACATAAAGCCTGTACGGTGTGAAGGAATTTGGAGACGTAGAAAAAAAAAAAAAAGGAAAATAGGAAAATAGTAGGAAAATATGCAACAAAAGTGCAAAAGTATGCAATATAAAATTTAAATGAGTACTACAAGATAATATTTTTAATTTAAATTTACTCGTAGGTACTCCATTTTCGACTAAATATTTTTATAAAAACCGAATTCTAATTATTAGTAGTAGGTACCTACTATTGAGCCTTCTAAAAATATTAATTTTCTTAAAATATTTTTATAACTTGAAAACAATCGTTCTACGTCCACATATGTTAATGGGCACTATTTGTATTGAAGTGTTTTATTGCGGGTATCACCTTTGGATCTTTTCCCCAGTTAGGAGCTGATAAATTAAAGGAAACATGCCCAAATATGCAAGATATCCCGATTATAGCTAAAATATGCATTATCTTCAAAAAACACCACAATATGCAAATGTATAAGCAAGTATTCATTTGCATATAATCCGGTCTCTAGTTTTCACTATACTATCCAATATATTAGTGGAAGCCGTTGCAAATTGCAATGTCTCTGGCCAAGTAATCTTTAAGTACAATATTCTTCGTATTAATTTATTAAAAACAACATAGGTCTTTTTAAAAAAGTTCGTTGTTTATCATCCTATTTGGTACGTTCCACAAAATAGATCTTTGTGGTAATTAATAATTTTGTAAAGGAATAAGAAAGGTTTAGGTTTAATTATCGGGAACGTCCTGATGAAATAGATGATCTTGCTAAGATAATTACTTCATAAACGATTAAATTTATGATAAAGTTTCAAATCCTTTCAATTTTACATTTACCAGCTCAACCTTATTTCTGGGTACGATACGTCAAATAAATTAAATTAAATATCGATATTACTATAATATGCTTCACATCCCTATTCCAGGATATTTTCCTTAAATTACTACGTCACAATAATTTAATTAAATATTATATCAATCTACTAAATATTGTTAATGAGTTCATAGCAGGCATTAATTAGTTGCATTTTAGTTACATTCTAATATGGCATTCTGGATTTAATTAACTTTCGAAGTTTGTTATAAAATGTTCATTTACCCGTGCGTAATACCTTTGATAACCATGGTGAACAAAAATAATTAGCGGAGCTTATTCTACAAGGAGACAGATATACCTTGTTACGTGTACAAATATTTTAGGGTTCCGTACCTCAGTCGGCAAAAACAGAACCCTTTTAAGATCATTTCGCTGTCCGTCTATCCGTCTGTCTGTCTGTCCGTCTGTCAAGAACACGTGGAGGTATAAAGCTGAAATTAATATCAAATACTCAATTCTGCTACCCCTTTTTTTAAATTTTTTTTTTGGATGGGAAATCATCAAATGACTCCTCCCGCTCTAGGCGGAGCAGGAGGGAGTCAGTCTATTACTGACTAAAACCCATCCAAGTTTCTTATCGCCCTTTGTGTTCCGGGGCCACGGTATCTCTTTCGAACAGTCCCGCAATCCCGGCAGGCAAGTCTGCTACCCCTTGGAGCAGGGAAAAAACCAAACTTGTAAAATATCAACGCGATCAAAAGACATGACCGTTTATGTCACATATTTTGCGATTTCACAAGAGAATCAAATCCTTTAGGATACTTCCCGTTGACCTAGAACCATGAAAGGCAAGAAGCAATGTCTTACAGCACAGGAAAATGTAAAGAAAAAAAATCTGAAAACCGTAAATACTATGTAGTTTAATAAAAAAATATCTACCAGTTTATGAGAAACCTTCGGTTGCGAGTCCAGCTCGCACTTGGCCAGTTTTTTTTTTTAAATAAGTTGTTTTGTATTATTATGTCTGACTGATATATAACTTAATTAAATAGCAATACTTAGCATTGTTCATAAGTCCATAGCAGGAATTATGTAGTTAAGTACACCTGATTGCACCGTGTACATAAATACATTCTGGATCTCCCCAACTTTCGAGCGATAACAAAAGGTATAAGATATAAGGTTATAAGGATAGGATATAAGGTTTTTTATAAAATTATCCTTTAACTGCGTGTAGCACAAGACCTATTTTATTTTATGAATTTGATAACCATGGTGAACAAAATTAGTAGAGCTGTGTAGAGCTGTTATCCTACACGAGGACATACCTTCTCACGTGTACAAACATTTTTTTTGAAGTGATAACTTCTTTAGGCGCGTTGAGCACTTTTTGGGTGAAGGAAAAACATTGAACTCATCGTCACGTAACGTAACGTGCGGTGACGCTTCGTAGCCGTTCGTAGCACTCGTAGCATCCGCTATGGCGTATCACCACATTGGCATGCTCGGGGCATAACCAGTGCTAAGACTGGGTCGGGGCCTGTGTACTTTTTATTTTCACTTTTATCGGCAGTTCCCAAAGACTGCTCTGATTTTTTAATAAGTTTGTTTGGTCACTCGGAACCATAGTGTGTGTGTGGGGTTGAACCCAAACGGCTCAAACACTATACACACTATCTATATACACTATCAATTAAGTTATTGTATTTGCGCCGTTGAGGTTTTCAGCTCCTGCAGCAGCCGCTCCAGCGCAGCCCACCGTGCTAGGAAGATGGGATGTTGCGAGCACGGGTGTCGACGCAAGTTGCATCTTACTCCAAAGACCTACCCAACTTGCACGGCATTATGGTCATACCATCTGGTTTATTCCCATCGACGCGTGCCAAGCCATTAGGTCCTAAAACAGCTGGCACTGCCAATTTAATTAAATAGCATAGCAACATACTGAACATTATTCATGAGTGCATAGCAGGAATTAATTAGTTACTCCCGATTGCACCGTGTACCTAATACATTCTGGGTCTACCCAACTTTCGAGCGATAAGGCTTTTATAAAATTATCCTTTACCTGCGTGTAACATGAGACCTATTTAAATAAGGCATGTCGTTTGATAACCATGGTGCACAAGATTAATTAGTAGAGCTGTTGACACGAGGACATACCTACAAATCCACCTATTTTAGATCATTCCCTGTGCAGGTTCATAGAAAAAATAGCTACAGGAAATAATTATTATCGAGGCTTTTTCGGATGTTATTGTGTTATAAATTATAATTATCTTCATCTTTGCAAACAATTTCGAGCCTTTTGATCCACACGTCCTTGTTCAGTTTTACTTTTTGTCAAACAGAAACTTGAATAAAGTAATCTCTTTCTGTGACTATAGATAGGGCCTAGATAAAATGTCATTTTATCAGCTATAGCGATTATAGAAAAGTAAAAAATGTACTGAATTGACCTTTCTCTCAACATCTAAGTTCTCTCAAGGCTATCATTATTGAGCTTACCAGATGGCGCCATTGTCGAGTAAGGTCCTGTCAATAATTCTATTTTATACTTTAACCAATAACTTCTTAATAAGTTTATTTTATTACGTATAACAACAAAGTAAACTACAGATAGATATTTACGATAATGTCCCTAAAATTAGCAAGCATGAAACATTTAAAAATCATTCTACCTCAAAATACTAACAACTAAGATCTTAACTTGCTACTTAAAATCTTCAAGTCATAATTAATCAGGAATGGCTCAGTCTAGAACACAATCGTGAAGCACGCAACGCGCGAACACTGTATGTGGCATTTGACATTTTGAAAGACCTTAGTCTACACGAACGCCTGTACCGTAGAATTCAGGCACGATAGCCCCCATTGTAGGACTAACATTCAAGGGCTTTTTCTTTAAAATGCTGCTTTACTAATTGGTAACATTGTTTCAGTAAATTAGCTTGGGGTGGCTTTTTGAGAATTTCCGGGGTGGAAGTGGAGCCGAAAGGGTCTATCAGCGAGCATTTTTTTCACGAAAACTGAATGGCTGAGTGAGTGAGCTGTGATGAGAGAACGTAAAACTATGTTGGAAAATATTCAGATCTCAACGGGCAGGGCCATACAAGATAAAAAAGGACTTAAGGTGACTACAGGAGCTAAATTAGCAACTCTATTTGTGGTCTTTATTCTTAACTAAATTAACTTAACTATATTTGGGGGCATAATGAGCATGCGGGCCGAATAGTGCAAAGTGAGTGGTTTATTGCGTTTTACAAAAAATCTGTTGATTAGACTAAACAATAAATCACTATGATGCTAATAAGTTGCTTGTAGAATTATTTGCCAAAAAATCAGAATGATCGCATGGCTTTTTACTTGTTAAAACATTTTTTTTGAGATATGTTCGTGATTTTTTTTTTTCGAGTAAAATTAGTTGTATTATGTTTTCAAAACACTATCGTAATAGCATATATCCTGAAGAATATCATATATTTTTCTGGTTTTGTTTATTGCAGTGAATCATAATTATGCTTTTTTGCATTATAGAACTCGCGTTTAGCTCCTGTAGTCCCCTTAATATAACAACAAAGTTTTCAGTGACGACGTTTTTCATCTTATCGTACGAACCTTAACTAACTTAAACCAAAATTGAAGGTTTTCACTGAATCAAACAAATTGAATTTTGTCATTTTATCAGTACGGCGAATATTATAAGGCAAGGAAAACTTTCAGGGATAGAATAGAACAGAATGTTATACTTTATTGTACACCAAAATTGAAAATTATTTACAACAATAAGAGAGTGCGAGAATAAGTTTTACTTTTGCTTAAACTTCTTATATATAAAAATCTCGTGTCACAGTGTTTGTTATTGAATTCCTTCGAAACGGCTCGACCAATTTTTATGAAATTTTTTGTGTATATTTGATAGGTCTGAGAATAGGTCGTAGGCTATTTTATAGGCTCACACATACACATCAAAATTTCCACGCGAACGAAGTCGTGGGCAGCACCGTATCACCTTTATAAAATGTAGAGAATATGGAAAGTTAACAATTAACGTCGCAAAACATAACGTTGTTATTTTTCTTAGTTTTTGAAATCTTAAAGTGGACCCCTGCCCACAATTTCTAAAACACTATGAGAGATCTACCACTATCACTATACCGGATGACATTTTTATGACTTTCAAAAAAAAAAAGAGTATATTAGGTGAACGGAGTAGAAGCATAAGGCATAGATAGGTACCTAGATTTTTTTTCTTTTTTCACAGCTTAGAAAAAAATGGATCTATCATCAAAAAACGCTACAAACTTCAAGTAAACTTTTCATATTAGAACAAAGAAAAAGAAATACTTACTGAAAAAAAAAAGAAAAATATTTTTATTTTTATAATTTCGATTTTTTTGTTTTTTTTTTTCGCAAAAAAAAAGAAAAAAAGAACTAAGTATGCCATAAGCTTCTACTCCGTTCACCTATTATACCCATTTTTTTCACACCTTGCTATCAGGTTTTGGTGCGAATAAATATGCTTTTAAAGTCCTATTACATTTTTTTTGCAAATTTTGATTTTTACTTCCTGAATCACAAGTATTTCGATCGGCGTACACGAGTCGATAATAATAGCGATCTCCGGACGTTTGTTGATTGTTAATGATGAAAATTAGAGACGAGACTGACATGAGACTGAGGAGCGAGCTGAATTGACGCAGAATTCAATTTAATTATTGTTATTTTGTTTTATATTGATAAACGAAAACAAATGAAACATATTCATTGTAGATCGAAGTTTTATGTCATACCTATTAACGACGGGATAATAGCGCGTATGGTTTTTATGGCAATATGTGTCAGGGTTTTTGATATAACAATTATTTTATTATAAATTATTTTAAGGAAATATTTGTTACATTGCACTTAAATTCGCATTAGGTACATATATTATATTTATTAAATTATATTTGTATACCCTAAACTGGAAAAACAAGGTTTGTGCCTAAACCAACAATTTTCACAACCTATATTTTGAGTAAATGAGTTATCGGTTCTGATTCTTGTTGCAAAGCCCTCTGGGTTCTTCTTCCAACATGCGTTGTCAGGTCTGGTCACACACAGTTATAGATATATGTTGAAAGCTCACGGCTACGTATCAGACGCGCTGGTCACGAACTTTGCATGGATCCAGATTATAATGATCAGAGAACAGAGAATCCGGCAATTCCACAGACTGGCGGTTCGCACAGTAAATGTGGAAGCTTATCGCTTTGTTGGGGTCCCAGGAACTTCAACCATATAACTGTGAAGCTTTGCTGTATCTCTGCTCGTCAAATGATAGAATGGATCCGAGATGGATTGGGAAAGGCGATGACAAAATGCTGTCAATCTGCTGCATCCGGTTAGACGACCCAACACAGGAAAATGGTATATGCCTTTGATGACTTTTTATCACTTTCCAAAAAAATGGGTATTAGTTGAACGGAGTAGTAGTTATTTTTTCCACAGCTTAGAAAAAAATTGATTCATCATCAAAAAACGCTACGAATTTAAAGTAAACTTTTCATATTAGAACAAAAAAAGAGAAATTTTGAAAAAAGAAATAACTAATTTCGATGTTTTTTGAATTTTTTTTTTTCGCAAAAAAAAGAAAAACTAAGTATGCCATTTGCTTCTACTCCGTTCACCTATTATACCCATTTTTTTTGGAAAGTGATAAAAATGTCATCCTGTATTATACTAATGCTAGTGTAGATGCTACTATTGCTCTGAGTCATTCAGGTTTCAAGTTATGATAATTGTTGATATGACACAGACGAAAAAACGTTTTAAAAATATTGGAGGAAGTGGTAATTAAGTTGAAATTAATTTTACATAATCTCAGATTAAATTATTAACATAATCGGTGAAAAAATTCCACAAGGTCATGTGAGATGCGAAGTTTATACTATTACAAATATTCAGTCTCTAGTCTTTGTTTTATTGTGGACGATAGCACCGACTTGACTACTGTCAATTGTTTTGTAGAAATCCCAGTATTCGGAACTTTTTGTTCGTCTGCTGTTGAGATAATTGTTTCAAATAATAACACATAGCATTAGTTCCTTGACATGCAATCTAATATTACCATAGCACAAAATGCCTAAGGCGCTTCTGTCATTACATTCGCGTGTTTATATCCGGAACTGCTCTGCCGATTTTGATAAAACTTGTATTATAATTGACTGCCTCGTTGGTCGAGTAGTCGCAAGGTTGACTGCTGAGCATAAGGTCCCGGGTTCGATTCCCGGGTCGGGCAAAGTGTTATTGGGTTTTTCCATCAGGAATTTCTCAGTAGCAGTCTGGATTTGTGCCCGGTTGATGGCAATAGGCTCGCCCCCTATTACATGGGACTTAAAACATAGCTAGCGAAATGTGGATATTCTATTAGGTACATCATCATCATCATCATCATCATCCACACCCACTGCTGGCTATAGGCCTCTCTTTTCTTGCGCCAATCTCCATTTTTCTGTGCCTCTATTAGGTACCTACACCTCTGCCTAATCCTTCGGGGATTACACGCGTGATGTTAAGTTTTGTAATTCAACACATTTGGGATTGATAATACTAATTACAGTAGGGCCAATTTGATAGACCACATTTGACACTTCATCAAAATACAACAACGTAACCTTGTAATTGCTGGCATAAAATAATAATATTTTATAAGGACATAATATTTTATTCTATCTTCGAAGAAATAATTATTTCTTCGAAGATAGAACTGCACAATTGCTTAACTTTTTTCAATGACGATTACATATGCACTGTTTTAGGCTTTCACGATTTTTCACTACACTAAAAGACAACACACAGGCACACAAACACAGACTTACATTATCCCGTAAGCACTATAAGTGTACGATTACATATATTTTAAAGTTTCCTTATTTTGTCATAATTAACTGTATAATATAAATGACAAAATAAGGTAACTTTAAAATGTAGTTGTGCTAAACTGACAGCTGTCAAATGTGGTCTATTAAATTGGCCCTACTGTAGTTATGCGTTATGGCAAAGAACTGCTTTCCTCAATTAAAGCTCCACACGTACACGCGCGATCTGGCCTTTTTCTACATAACGCTCATTTATCTGCAGACCTGTTTGTATAATTTTGAAGTTACCCATTTATCATTTATTTATCTTTTGTTCTAATTTTTATCATCGTTTTTGTAGCCGTGTGGTATCCGGCAGAGTAGAATAGAACCAACCCATTACACTCACGGGTGTCGTATAAGGCGACTAATGTCTGAGGCAGAACACCTTGCGCCTCCGTAGACCTGAGAATGGGCAGCAGCGTTTTCTGTTAGTCTTTCATCACTGCGATCTCCAATCCGCCTGCCAAGCCTGGAGATTACGGCAAATTCCTCCCATCATGGGAGAGGCTTATGTCCAGCAGTGGACGTTATGGGCTGTTGTAGTAGTAATTTTTATCTTTGTTTTGTCTTTCCTGTTTACAGTGTCTACATTTCAATTGCATAAAAATGACAAGTGGAAGTGCGGAGTCTCCTAATACAAGCAATAAGGTGATCTCCAATAATATGTATCGAAATGCCTATTGTAATTGAATTAAACGTTTTTATGTTATTTTTTTTATTTCATCCTCTTTAGTATGGAACAAGCAGACACAGCCAGTTCGTAAATCTCTTATCGAGATCAGTATGTCGTGAAGATAAGAAGAGAGACTATTCTACTTGCTGCAGTGAAATTGACTTGCAGTGAAATTTTACGAGCGGAGTGTATTTATCTGAGCACTTATCAGATCATTAAGTCAATAACGTTGCTCGTTACCGCTTATCTGGGTGAAAGTTTCGCAAATTGCCTTGTTACCAGAACCAGCTCTAAGACAAAACTGTGGTAAAAGCTTCTCGTGCGCACTCGTGCTAATTTTTGCCATATGGCATGATTTTTATTTTATTTCATCTATTATATTATATATTATATATATATATTATATCTATCTATCTATATCTATCTATATTCTATACACTAGCTTCTGCCCGCGACTTCGTACGCGGAACCTGTTGCTTATGCCAGCGACAACGGTGTCGTCAAAATCGAAGATCTGATACGTCTGATGTCGAAGCGCAATTCTCTATCCGTGAACGTCTCCGACTCGCGAGACAATGCGTGACGTTCACGATCAACAGTCAGTCGCGTATCACGTTCCCCACTTGTCTCTAGATACCTAGAAGTCGGTGTGTAGATACGCTGAAAACTCAAGCGTAATTCTCTTTCCGTGAATGTCTCCAACTCGCGAGACAATGCAGACGTTCACGATCAGCGATCAGTCGCGCATCATTTTCTTCACTGGTCTCTAGACACCTGGATGTAGATGCGTAAATACGCTGAGAACGCAGGTGTGCTTCGCGATCCGAAGAGGTTTTCACGGAGCAAGTTGAAGCCTGATGTTCTCGAACAGCATTAAGTCTCTCCTGACGCTCTTCGGTAGATTCTTGGGATCTTATGATCCTCAATCTTTTAGCTCCTTTGGAACACTGGGAAAGATTTGACCTCTTTCTAGGCATGGTTATAGTTTTATTAAAATCTAAGTGACTGCTCCGCTGCGTTACCGGGTAGGCTACCGTGCCACGTAGATAAATGGAAAAGGAAATTAAACACTAAAATAACATAAGCCGGAAGACATAGTTTTGGCCAGTAGACTCAAATTTTCAATGATACACCATTATCATCGAAAATCAGTCCTAAACTGTTACCGCCTTGACCGCGTGAATATTTTATAATTATACATTGAAATTAGTGATAGCTTTGATTTCCACATCAGATCTTCAATTTTTATAAGTCAACACGAAATGCCCATCAGACCGAACAACTTTTGCTAAGACGTCATTCCTATATGTGTTATGGTGTAGCTGGGCTCTCGGAGTTCCACAACAGGTGTTCCAGATCTTCGATTTTTATAAGTCAACAGAGAGTGCTCATCAGATTGAACAACTTTTGCTAAAACGTCATTTCTATATATATGTTAGTGTAGCTGGGCTCTTGGAGTTCCACATCAGGTGTTCCAGATCTTCAACAGAAAATGCTCATCACGTGGAACAATTTTTGCTATGGTACCATTTTTGTATCTCTTATAGTTCAGCTGGTCTGTTGCGGTTCTGCATCAGGCGTTTGTTTCCAAGATAAAAGTCAACAGGAAATGCCCATCAGACCGAACAACTTTTGCTATGACGTCATTCCTATATGTGTTATGGTGTAGCTGGGCTCTCGGAGTTCCACAACAGGTGTTCCAGATCTTCGATTTTTATAAGTCAACAGAGAGTGCTCATCAGATTGAACAACTTTTGCTAAAACGTCATTCCTATATATATGTAAGTGTAGCTGAGCTCTTGGAGTTCCACATCAGGTGTTCCAGATCTTCAAATTTATTCTCTCAGCAGAAAATGCCCATCACGTGGAACAATTTTTGCTATGGTACCATTTTTGTATCTCTTATAGTTCAGCTGGTCTGTTGTGGTTCTGCATCAGGTGTTCAAGTTTCCAAGATAAATTATAGCCTATATCTTGCCCAGACTTAATACCTATACAACAATAAAAAAATCATTCAAATCCGTCCAGCAGTTCCGAAGATTAGCGTGTACAAACAAACAGACAAACAGACAAACAGACAGACTTTTTTTTTTGGATTCGTGCTCTATTACTGTTTCTAAACAGACACAGTTTTTCTACTGTTTTATTATATGTATAGATATAATAAAACAGTAGAAAAACTGTGTCTGTACATTGAATATATTAAAAAATAAATAATTGAGGGGGGTTTAGAAACAGCAATAGAGCACGAATCCAAAAAAAAAAATCTGTCTGTTTGTCTGTTTGTCTGTGTGTCTGTTTGTCTGTGTGTCTGTTTGTCTGTGGGTCTGTTTGTTTGTACACGCTAATCTTCGGAACTACTGGACGGATTTGAATGATTTTTTTGTTGTTGTATAGGTATTAAGTCTGGGCAAGATATAGGCTATAATTTATCTTGGAAACTTGAACACCTGATGCAGAACCACAACAGACCCGCTGAACTATAAGAGATACAAAAATGATACCGTAGCAAAAATTGTTCCACGTGATGGGCATTTTCTGCTGAGAGAATAAATTTGAAGATCTGGAACACCTGATGTGGAACTCCAAGAGCCCAGCTACACTAACATATATATATCGGAATGACGTTTTAGCAAAAGCTGTTCAATCTGATGAGCACTCTTTGTTGATTTATAAAAATCGAAGATCTGAAACACCTGTTGTGGAACTCCGAGAGCCCAGCTACACCATAACACATATAGGAATGACGTCTTAGCAAAAGTTGTTCAATCTGATGAGCACTCTCTGTTGACTTATAAAAATCGAAGATCTGGAACACCTGATGTGGAACTCCAAGAGCCCAGCTACACTAACATATATATAGGAATGACGTTTTAGCAAAAGTTGTTGAATCTGATGAGCACTCTCTGTTGACTAATAAAAATCGAAGATCTGAACCACCTTATGTGGAACTCCAAGAGCCCAGCTACATCATAACACGTAGGAATGACGTCTTAGCAAGTGTTGTTTGGTCTGATGGGCATTTCCTGTTAACTTTTATCTTGGAAACAAACACCTGATGCAGAACCGCAACAGACCAGCTGAACTATAAGAGATACAAAAATGGTACCATAGCAAAAATTGTTCCAAGTGATGAGCATTTTCTGTTGAAGATCTGGAACACCTGATGTGGAACTTTAAGAGCCCAGCTACACTATAACATACTTATAGGAATGAAGTTTTAGCAAAAGTTGTTCAATCTGATGAGCACTCTCTGTTGACTTATAAAAATCGAAGATCTGGAACACCTGTTGTGGAACTCCAAGAGCCCAGCTATGCCATAACACATATAGGAATGACGTCTTAGCAAAAGTTGTTTGGTCTGATGGGCATTTCCTGTTGACTTTTATCTTGGAAACAAACACCTGATGCAGAACCGCAACAGACCAGCTGAACTATAAGAGATACAAAAATGGTACCATAGCAAAAATTGTTCCACGTGATGAGCATTTTCTGTTGAAGATCTGGAACACCTGATGTGGAACTTTAAGAGCCCAGCTACACTATAACATACATATAGGAATGAAGTTTTAGCAAAAGTTGTTCAATCTGATGAGCACTCCCTGTTGACTTATAAAAATCGAAGATCTGGAACACCTGTTGTGGAACTCCAAGAGCCCAGCTATGCCATAACACATATAGGAATGACCTCTTAGCAAAAGTTGTTCGGTCTGATGGGCATTTCCTGTTGACTTTTATCTTGGAAACAAACACCTGATGCAGAACCGCAACAGACCAGCTGAACTATAAGAGATACAAAAATGGTACCATGGCAAAAATTGTTCCACGTGATGAGCATTTTCTGTTGAAGATCTGGAACACCTGATGTGGAACTTTAAGAGCCCAGCTACACTATAACATACATATAGGAATGAAGTTTTAGCAAAAGTTGTTCAATCTGATGAGCACTCCCTGTTGACTTATAAAAATCGAAGATCTGGAACACCTGTTGTGGAACTCCAAGAGCCCAGCTATGCCATAACACATATAGGAATGACCTCTTAGCAAAAGTTGTTCGGTCTGATGGGCATTTCCTGTTGACTTTTATCTTGGAAACAAACACCTGATGCAGAACCGCAACAGACCAGCTGAACTATAAGAGATACAAAAATGGTACCATGGCAAAAATTGTTCCACGTGATGAGCATTTTCTGTTGAAGATCTGGAACACCTGAAGCGGAACTCCAAGAGCCCAGCTACACTATAACATATACATATATAGGAATGAAGTTTTAGCAAAAGTTGTTCAATCTGATGAGCACTCTATGTTGACTCATAAAAATCGAAGATCTTGAACACCTGTTGTGGAACTCCAAGAGCCCAGCTACACCGTAACACATAGGAATGACGTCTCAGCAAGTGTTTTTTGGTCTGATGGGCATTTCCTGTTAACTTATAAAAATGTTTATTCTGATGGGCATTTCCTGTTGACTTAAAAAAATGAAAGATCTGGAACGTCTCGAATCGTCTCGCGCATCCCTTGTATTCCCGTCCCCGGGCTCTTAAAATTCGACATCAGACGTTTCAGGTCTTTGATTTTGACGACCCCGTTGTCGCTGGCATAAGCAACAGGATCCGCGTACGAAGTCGCGGGCAGAAGCTAGTACATATAATAAAACAGTAGAAAAACTGTGTCTGTACATTGAATATATTAAAAAAAGAAATAATTGAGGGGGGTTAAGAAACAGTAATAGATCACGAATCCAAAAAAAAAATCTGTCTGTCTGTTTGTCTGTGGGTCTGTTTGTTTGTACACGATAATCTTCGGAACTACTGGACGGATTTGAATGATTTTTTTGTTGTTGTATAGGTATTAAGTCTAGGCAAGATATAGGCTATAATTTATCTTGGAAACTTGAACACCTGATGCAGAACCACAACAGACCAGCTGAACTATAAGAGATACAAAAATGGTACCATAGCCAAAATTGTGCCACGTGATGGGCATTTTCTGCTGAGAGAATAATTTGAAGATCTGGAACACCTGATGTGGAACTCCAAGAGCCCAGCTACACTATAACATATATCTCCTTGTCTGTGGGACGGCCAAATTGGCCGAGCGAAAAAAGTAAGCCAGATCTGTGGCTCGGCCAAAGTGGCCGAGTAGTCTCTGCGTTCGTATTTGACATAATTTTAATGATGAACTTGTTTCTATCTAGCTCAAATTTGCACAGAGTCTAGGAGAAAGAACAAGAAAGACATTTTGCCACAGTTCAACAACGAACGAAACTTCTAACTGACCAATATACCGCTCCTCAGTTGCGAAAGGCGCCGCGCGCCAACTGGTCGTCACAGATTAGAACAAAAAATGTTCTGTGTGCTCGAGTGTGTGATATAGTGCGTTGTGTGGTATTGTGTTGTGTTATCGTCATGCCTGGGTAAGTAATAAACATGTTTGAATGTAGAAACAGTCTAATTGTTAGAGATTTCGGCCAGAAATTGTCATTTCAACAAACATGAAAAACCGTTGAAGAGACGCTGATACATTTCGCGGTATTTTGGCACTAATTATTGATAGAAATGCAAACTATGGCTATTACGTGTGTTCTTTATGTATCGTATTATATATGTTAGGCGTTTAATTTTAATATTATCGTATTTTGGTTGTGTTCAATTCAAAATTCTAATTACGTAAAACTTTCGTGAGCTCCGACCAATGAGAATTGCCGCAGCTTGCCGCTGGCCCAATCATAGAGCCGGATTTCAATGCCGTCGACGCGCTTGACCAATCAGCGCCGTTGTTTACTAGATTTTTTAGTGAAATTGTTCGTTTTGATTATTGATTTTAATTAATGTTTTTGTTAGACAGCATGCATTTTTTATATGCCTAATGTTTTGTAAATATCTTCAACATGTAGAATGTTAAAAAATATTTCAAATTGTGGCAACAAAATATAAACTGTGATGCAATGTTTGAGTGGCTGTTTTTACGCCTGTTTTTAAGTGTCTGCTTTGTTTATTTTATACTAATTAACTGAGTGAGAGCTAACTAACGTAATTTCGGAGATATAGTCGTTTTAATCACGTCCGCCGAATCGGTCGAGCTCCACAGACAAGGCTCCACGGTCGCGCGCAATTTTTAGGTTTGACAGCGCCACAGTTGAGGGGATATAGGAATGACGTTTTAGCAAAAGTTGTTCAATCTGATGAGCACTCTCTGTTGACTTATAAAAATCGAAGATCTGGAACACCTGTTGTGGATCTCCAAGAGCCCAGCTATGCCATAACACATATAAGAATGACGTCTTAGCAAATGTTGTTCGGTCTGATGGGCATTTCCTGTTGACTTTTATCTTTGAAACAAACACCTGATGCAGAACCGCAACAGACCAGCTGAACTATAAGAGATACAAAAATGGTACCATAGCAAAAATTGTTCCACGTGATGAGCATTTTCTGTTGAAGATCTGGAACACCTGATGTGAACTTTAAGAGCCCAGCTACACTATAACATATACCTATACAGGAATGAAGTTTTAGCAAAAGTTGTTCAATCTGATGAGCACTCTCTGTTGACTTATAAAAATTGAAGATCTAGAACACCTGTTGTGGAACTCCAAGAGCCCAGCTACACCATAACACATAGGAATGACGTCTTAGCAAGTGTTGTTTGGTCTGATAGGCATTTCCTGTTGACTTTTATCTTAGAAACAAATACCTGATGCAGAACCGCAAGAGATACAAAAATGGTACCATAGCAAAAATTGTTCCACGTGATGAGCATTTTCTACTGAAGATCTGGCACACCTGATGTGGAACTCCAAGAGCCCAGCTACACTATAACATATATATAGGAATGAAGTTTTAGCAAAAGTTGTTCAATTTGATGAGCACTTTCTGTTGACTTATAAAAATCGAAGATCTGGAACACCTGTTGTGGAACTCCAAGAGCCCAGCTACACCATAACACATAGGAATGACGTCTCAGCAAGTGTTGTTCGGTCTGATGGGCATTTCCTGTTGACTTATAAAAATGTTTAGTCTGATGGGCATTTCCTGTTGACTTACAAAAATGAAAGATCTGGAACGTCTCGAATCGTCTCGCGCATCCCGTTGTATTCCCGTCCCCGGCCTCTTAAAATTCGACATCAGACGTTTCAGGTCTTCGACTTTGACGACCCCGTTGTCGCTGGCATAAGCAACAGGATCCGCGTACGAAGTCGCGGGCAGAAGCTAGTATAATAATATGTAGGGACAAAAACAGTTACACGTTACAATTTATATATCGGAGCTAATTAGGTTCATTTAATAAGCGTATTTAACCCATACTATTGTCCACGGATTAAAAAATAATACATTTTGATACAAGTGGAGAAAGTTTGTTATTGCATTCGAGGCGGAATTATAATACGCGAGCCGTAGGCGAGGGTGTTTTTGAGCCGAGAACTGCAATAACAAATGCCCACGTGTATCAAACGACGTTTTTCAATACACTTTTGAAGAAATAAAATAAAATATAACGAAAAATATTAAAAAAAAAAAGAAAATTAAAATCATAGTTTCTTAGTTCGTGAACTAAGAAAGTATGATTTTAATTTTCTTTTTTTTTTTCGTGCTCTGCTTTTGCCAGGTTGAAGGAGAGGCAAAGGTATGAAGCCGTTAAACAGCCTAATATAAAAAATATATTTATTTTATATTTTTGAATTCAGAACACAAATAAATGTTAATTTGTGTATAAAAATAACTATTAGTTTTTAATAATCATGTTTATCTATGATATTCTATTTATAAACACAATTTTAATATTCAAAAAATATTTAACCGTAAAGACGCGTAGTGCTTTGCCGAAATAAAAAAAAAACATTCACCTCAGACTATAGGCATTGAACCAATTTGGACTAAGTATAGGTATAATTATCTGTGGCAATTTTCATTCCCGCACACGTGCGGGAAAATGGAAAAAAAACGCACGCGTGTGAAATACATTGCATGTTGTACGTAATCGTAGTGCGTTATGGACCAGTTTTCGAGGAAGTGTATTGAAAAATACTAAAAAGAGGAAAGGACGTACGGTCGCATATTTAAATTATACCGTGCAATAAAAGGATAAGAGTGCTTTCTGATACTAATTATATAAGACATAGTCTTAGAAATCGATTGGAGTTTCTGATAATTTTAAGCAGTGATGACAGACAAATTTATGGCGGAATATAAAAATGACAAAGTTTAGTCATAAATAAGGTAATGGACGCTACTGAAAGTGCTAAACTCGTCGCCAAATGGGCTCACTCAATTAAATAGGGACCCAGATGACAAAAAAAATCTTATTAGTCCGTCAGATAGATTTCCAAAAATATTGGACACATTTTTTTCTTTTTTCACCTAAACAAAAAAATTAAGACGATACAGTGCGTCGAGACCTCGTGTAACGTCACATTTCAGTTCATTTTTACTCAAATGTGACGTCACAAGTCCCCACTCATGATCTTTGACACGTTTTATCTTCGTCAATTTTGACTAATTTGATAAAACAAAAAACACGTATCCAATATTTTTCGATAATCGAACTGACGGACTAAACAGAATCATATTTTTTTTAGTCAGTCATCCATCTTCCCTATTGTCATTGACATGCTAAGAAGTCCCTAATTAGAATGTAGCACAGAAAGTTGTGATAGCTACGCACCACTCGTTTATGTCGAGAGGTTAGTTAGCATTTCACAGTCCACCTGTCCTTTTGACAAACTCCCAGTGAGCTGATGTCAGCCTAGGTGCCTGCTGGATTTACGTCATTCGGGTTTCAGCCAAGATAGGACACTTATTTTGGCCGGCTTACTTGCGGGACTATACTTTTACAACGCAATATGGAGCGAAGCATGCTAAACATAAGGCTACGTACGTGATAGGGAACTTCAAAACTAATGAAAAAGACAAAAGTAAGCGAAGTCTTTTTTTTAACGGAACCCAAATGCTATTTCTAAAATAAAAGTAGCCTAAGTTACTTGTATCAGCTATCTGCTACTAAAAGTCCCTGCAAAATAGGTCCCGCCGTTTCGGAGATTAGCCGAAACAATCAAACAGAAAATAAATGTTTTTTTTTGTGTCACAAGTACCGTATAATACTTTCATTTTCATTCAATCAAAACCTGTTAACACGGAATATATTCCGTAAGTGACTTAAAATGTCTTACGGGATATCTTCCATGATTATTGATTAATTTTTAAGCTCCCGATATTTCGACTGTTGCAAGCCCCATGATCGCGCGATAACCCGCGATCATGGCGCTAATAATCACGGAAGATATCCCGTAAGTGACATTTTAAGTCTAGTTATGAACCGTGAAAGCATAAAACAGTGTTATTTTTTTTTAAATGTATTTATTCAAAATCTGTATAACAATAACATAAAAAGTCTGCCAAACTGCAAGACAGTTTGTCGGCAGGTGTTCTCGTTTCACAAGATCATTATAACAAATTTCGATTTTAATTAGAAAGAAACATAATATAAAAAAAGAAAGTGTGTTTACAGAAGGAAACACATTTTACACATATGAAAAATAATGCTATTGTCCTTATCACAAAATTAGCTATGGACACAATGAGAGGTAATGTTTTTTAAGAATATTTTTAAGCTGGTTTTTAGATTTAACATGCGATATCAGGCGTGGGGGTAGCTCATTCACTAACGACGGTACCACATATTTTCTTGTACGCTTACCAAAGTAGTTTGTGACTTTAGGAACAGCAAGTGTCTTCTTTTTAGACAAACGAGTTGGGTACATATGCTTACGTTCCTCCTTGTGATATTCAAAACCTGTTATTTTGAAATCACAAACAGGCACTTAAATTTTATTTATTTGTATAAGATTTAAACGTGCGGGACAGTATAAGGTTAAAAGAAAGCGACCGAAATTCGGTTACAGTGACCAGTCTCAACAGAGACTAGCCACTCAACAGAGATATGCGTCTAAAATGACTAGCTATCATTAGATGCATTATCCGATGGGGCGATAAATCGGACACGATAGGGAAGAGATCAGTCGTAGGACAGATTTACGTGCCTTTCAGACAGCTACTTAGAATTCCTGGGCCCGGCAGTCTCGACAGAGATAACGACAAAATCGCTAACTTTCAATCGCTGATTACTAACGAATAAAATCGGTTGCAATAATGATGCTTGTGAAAATCGAATCTTGGATGTAAAGACTTGCGTTACTGGCAAGCATCATTATTGCAACCGAATTTATTCGTTAGTAATTAGCAATCAAAAGTTAGCGAATTTGTCGCTATCTATGTCGAGACTGCCTGCCCTGGTGAAAAACCCAATATCAATTCGCTCAACCTGTAGGCCTATTACATAGCTCTGTTGACAGCTCGAAATAATATTAACTAGGCTCAGTGTCCATCAAATAACTGTCAAAAGGTTAGTTTCGTATTATTTATGACCAGTCGCGATCAAATATGACGTCATCGGTGCCCATCGTGGCTGATAGTCACTGTAACTCATTGCAAACGCTTTCCTATCGATTCTTCTAATATTGCGATTATGTAAGCATAGTGAATATCAAATTGATGACAACTGAGTTTGAAGTGGCTATCGATCCACTCTGTGTAATACGTAATACTTACTAATATTTTGACATTCTCGGTTGTCATCAAAGTTCGGTGTACAACCGAAGTTTGATAGTCACTGGAGATCAAAACGATACGTAACCCTACCCCTAACGCCTATAACGTCCACTGCTGGACATAAGCCTCTCCCATGATGGGAGGAATTTGCCGTAATCTCCACGCAAAACCGTCCGTCGTCCGTTCCGTCGTAATAGTCCTACTGGAAATCAAACCTAAGCGGCGACGATAACATTTTCTTTTGACAGGACTCTGTCGACCAAATGTATGCCTTATGCATGTTTATGTTAATCGTTCTTACCATTGTCCACCATTGAATGTGGTTTTGATTTCGGATGCTCGTTTCACCGAGACATTGACCGACTGCATCACTCTACGAAGGTTGAGGAGATCGTAGAGTACATGAAGGTGAAGACGAGCTGGACCTTGAGGGTCAAGAAGTTGGAGCCGCGTAACAACACTAACTTCAAGTCGTTTGTGGTGCGAGTTCCGACACAACATCTCGAAAAGTTTCTCAAGGAAGAGTTTTGGCCGTAGGGTGAGTCTACCGACGGTTTCGCGGCAGGCTACGTGACACCGCGCTGCGTAACACGACGCCGCCACTTCGTGTGTCATAGTTTAAGTGCAGTGCTACTAAGATAGTATTTTAAGTTGCCTAACTAACAAAAATTGTTATTAGTATGTATTTTTAGGCTAAGGTATTTATCTATGGGTCTTTGTTACCTGAAATAAATAGTTTATTATTATTTCCTTTATTCGTTTATAAACAAATTTGTTACATTTTTAAATATTAATTAAAAAATATAAAAAAAAACATTTAAAAATATAAAAAATTGTAGCCCACCGGTATCGGGAACAGGGTCCAAGCTACCGGCGGTCAGGGCTCCAGAGAGAGGAACCTCCTAACAATACGAGCCGTGTCCAGGAGTACCGCCTTCTGAATCAAGCCCTTGATCCAGCTGCCTAACGAGAGCCTCCTCAGGTATTGATCGAAGCTCTTGGCAATTAAGCCATGGGCTGATACGACTATCGGCACAATGATTGCTGAGTCCACTTCCCACATGTCAACAACCTCGCGAGCCAAGTCAAGATACTTGATTTGTTTATCTTTCTCGGCTTTCACGAGGTTCTCATCATGCGGGACCGTTATGTCAACAATCATTGCGCGCCGCTCTGATCGATCCATCACCACTATCAGGCTTATTGGCTACAATAGTCCTGTCAGTTATGATGGATTGATCCCAGTACAATGTGATACAGCCATTATCGAGAACTGGGTCGGGCACATACCTATAGTAAGGCACTTCCGATTCCACAAGGTTGTATTTTAGAGCAAGTTGCTGATGGATAATCCTGGCTACAAGGTTGTGTCTATGCAGGTACTCTCCGTTAGCTAGACGAGAACACCCGGAGATAATGTGACGGATTGATTCACCTGGACGGTGGCATGCCCGACATATGTCAACCGTGCCATCCTTCACAATAAATCTCCGGTAGTTATTCGTCATCATAACTTCATCCATTATTGCACAGACAAACCCTTCGGTTTCTCCGAATAGGTCCCCGGAACGTAGCCAGGCTACGGACGCTAGTAGGTCTACATCGGGCCCATGGAGAGCACGGAAAAAGCGTCCGTGAAGCTCCTTACTCTGCCATACCTCCCTGCGATCGTTAGTGTCAAGCACTGCAGGTTTGCGCCAGTTCTCTTTAGCCAAGGAGAGTGGGGTGAGGCCCTTGTCCACCGTGACGACATCTCGATGCATTCCCACATCGGTTCCTAGGAAATATTCCCTGAGGCTGCATATCTCGCAATTGTGGAGAGTCTTAGCATTTAAAAAGCCTCGACCCCCACACTTCCGCGGGATATATACAGTCTCATAACCGAAGAACGTGGGTGATGTATCCGATACGCCGTCAACAATTTACGGACCTTTGTATCCAAGGCGTCTAGTTCTGTTTGAGTCCATTTAAGTATGCCGAAAGAGTACATCAAAACCGGCATGACCCAACCGTTGAAGGCACGCACCTTATTGCCACCTGATAAAAGACTATTAAATACTTTTTTCAGGCGGCCAAAGAAGCGCTCCTTCAACGATTGCTTCATGTCAGCAACATTGACGCCCAGCGCTTCTGACATACCCAAATACTTATAGGTTTCGGTTGCTGAGAGGGATCGAAGAGTTATGGAATCTGAGAGCTGGGTTCCCACAGATTCTACAATCTCCCCTCGTTTTACATGCATGACCGCACATTTGTCCACACCAAATTCCATCCTGATAGCGCTACTGAAAGTGTCAGTTACCTTCAGTAACTCCATCAGTCGCAAATCGTTGGGGGCAAACAGTTTTAGGTCATCCATGTAAAGGAGGTGAGATATAACCTGACCATCTTTCCGCAACCGATAGCCTAAACCTGAATCCTCCAGCAGTGTGCTAAGAGGATTCAAGGCTAAGCAGAACCAAAGTGGACTCAAACTATCGCCCTGAAATATACCTCGCTCTATCCTTATCGGCTCGCTATTCCTCTGAATCTGCCGACATCCTGGATAGCGAAGGACTGTCTTCCATTGGCCCATACACGACATCAGGAAGGTGCGCAGAGTTGCATCAACTTTATACAACTCTAGCACCCTCATGAGCCATGTATTATTATTATTCCGTTTATTCATTTATATCCTTATCTATTTACATTTTTAAGTATTTCTTAAAATAAAACGATACAAAAAAAACACTTAAAAATATAAAAAAATAGTAGTCCGCCGGTGTCGGGAGCAGGGTCCAAGCCACCGGTGGTTAGGGCTGCAGAGACAGGAACCTCCTCACAATGCGAGCCGTATCGAGGAGTACTGCCTTCTGAATCAGGCCCTTGATCCAACCGCCTAAAGATAGCTTCGATAGATGGTCATCGAAGCTCTTGGCTATAAGGCCATTGGCCGTCACGACAATCGGCACAATGATAACCGAGTTCATATTCCACATGCCGCGAACCTCGTGTGCCAAGTCGAGATATTTTATTTGTTTTTCTTTCTCAGCTTTCACGAGGTTCTCGTCATGCGGAATGGTAACATCGATTATCATTACGCGGCGCGCTGATCGGTCCATCATCACTATGTCAGGCTTATTGGCGACAATAGTCCTGTCAGTAATGATGGACCGATTCCAGTACAGCGTGACATGGTCATTTTCGAGAACTGGGTCGGGCACATACTTGTAGTACGGTACCTCAGATTCCACAAGTTTATATTTCAAGGCAAGTTGCTGGTGTATAATCCTGGCTACTTGGTTATGCCTGTGCAAGTACTTGCCGTTAGCCAGACGAGAACAACCAGAAATAATATGTCTGATGGACTCACCCGGAAGGTGGCATGCCCGACACACGTCAACCGTCCCGTCCTTCATAATATATTTCCGGTAGTTGTTCGTCAACATAACTTCGTCCATAATCGCACAGACAAAACCTTCAGTTTCCCCAAAGAGGTCGCCGAAACGTAACCAGGACACGGACGCTATAAAATCTACATCGGGCCCATGAAGAGCCCGGTAGAAGCGCCCGTGAAGCACTTTGCCTTGCCATACTTCCTTGCGGTCATCGGTGGTAAGTACCTCAGGTCTGTGCCAGTTCTCTTTAGCCATGGACAGCGGGGTGAGTCCCTTGTCCACTGCGACCACATCTCGGTGCATACCCACCTCGGCTTTTAAAAAATATTCTCTGAGACTGCACACCTCGCGGTTGTGGAGGGTCTTCGCGTTTAAAAAGCCTCGACCTCCGCACTTCCGCGGGATGTACAGTCTCATAACCGAAGATCGTGGGTGATGCATCCGGCTTTCGGTCAGCAGTGTACGAACTCTTCTATCCAGGGCGTCGAGTTCGGTCTGAGTCCATTTGAGTATGCCGAAAGAGTACATTAAAACCGGCATGACCCAACCATTGAAGGCGCGCACCTTGTTCCCGCCTGAAAGAAGGCTATTTAATACCTTATATATACCTTATACTATTATTATTATTATTATTGCAAGATCTGTCGAAGGCTTTTGATACTACTACAATTTGGTTGAAAAGGTTAAAGAAGAGCACAACAGCTGTAAGCTGTAACCTATGAAGCTATAGTAGAAATTAAAGAAGCCTTGGATTCAGCAAAGAATTTGGCACCTTCAGTAGCGTCCATCACATTGAGCCATTACTACTACGTATAAAGAAGACAGCGTGAACAAAATCTGTGCTCCGTTCAACTGCTGTCAGCCGGCTGCAGTTCACTCAGTCGCTTGGTCGCCACAGCATTATACATATATACGAGGTTAGCCGCCCCCCGCGCGCCCCGCACTGCGCACAGATTTTGTTTGTGCTGTCTTCTCTATACGTAGTAGTAATAGCTCAATGGTCCATCAGTAATTTTTGTAAGGTGCAAACGACAGACTCTTCTGTCGTCTGTGCGCATGATATTAGGTGTCCCATGGCCAGTGAAATTGTACCATATTAGCACTTCTGAGTGGAATCATCGCCCAGGTGGACAATTTTCTGTAGGAAAACATTTTCTCAGCCTCAGCTCAGAGATCAACTAATCACATTGGTTGAAATCTACATCGCAAATCTCGTTTCTTCTGTGATTGGTTAAATCTTGCACATTTCCTCTCCGCTCCGGTCGTCTCCGCTCCAACGTCTCCACTCCGCTCGTCTCCCTCGTCTCCTCGTCTCCGCTTTGGTGGAGTCCAGGCTTAGGTATTTCTTCAGATGGTTCGCCAGTGAGTAGGTAAAGCTATGGTAAGTAAATAATTAAACATGTTTTCTGTTGACAATATTTATTTTTTAAATAACCTTAATTTGACTAGTAGCAATGAATTTCTTGAATCAGACATGGATAAAGTTTAAACTTAATTAATCCTTAACTAGCATTGTGCCATAAGTTAACTTATAAAAATAAAGTAGAATAAAACTAATGTTGTACAAATATAAATAAATAGACTGCAATATTATTTTCATTTTAAGAGCGTTTATCCAAAAAGTTGGCAATTGTCGCAATAGCTTTATTTTTTTTTTTTAATTTAATTTGGCAATATTACTGTATGAAAAGAAGAAATATTGCTAACTAGAGAACTAAAATATTGATTATAAAATGCAATAATAATTAGTAAATAAATAAAACAGCGAAATATTTGACAGCTATTTGCGACGTTCGTAGCCCACTTTCTGCATAAACGCTTATAATTGGCTCTTGCGTCAGTTCGTACTGTTTTTTTTTTGTTGAACATTTATTTACTTATTTTTAAACAAAGATTTGAAAAAAAGTTCTTTGTTATGCCTTTTTCACATTATTCCAGTAGCATTCCAGTTCAGTGATCTATACAACTGGAATAATCTAAACCGCCACTTGAATGCATCGAATCCGGTGAGAGATTCAGTCCAGGGCCGGTCAGTCTCGACATAGATGGCGACAAAATCGAAAACTTTCGGTCGCTGATTACCAACAAATAAATTCGGTTGCAATAATGATGCTTGCGAGTAAAGCAAGTATCTACATCCAAGATGCGTTTCTCACAAGCACATCATTGCAACCGAATTTATTTGTTGGTAATCAGCGATCGAAAGTTTTCGATTTTGTCGCCATCTATGTCGAGACTGGACTGAATCTCTCACTGGAACCGGTGCATTAAAGTGGCAGTTTAGATTATTCCAGTTGCATTAGATCTCTGATGCCCAGGATTGGTGGTCTATTTTTTAATCCAGCTGGCACATTTCAGTGTAACTAAAATCGTGTAGACGGCCAATCCAGTGATGGATGAAACGTTGAATAGTGAACACGCATTGTTGTTTTTTTTTGTGAATATACATTGTTGTAATTCCTTATAATGACTGAAGTAACGTAGACGATATGATCCAGTTCAGTATTGGGCTCGATAAATGTGAAACAGGCATAACCAATAAAAAATTACGTTCGCACTTGACAAAAATTCTTACAGCAGTAGTTATACAGGACGACTTTTATATCCCTTTCCAAAAAAATGGGTATATTATTATCATACGCAATTCGCGTATAACTTTAATTTCGAATTCGTTTAATTTTTTTTTTTTTTTAATTTTAAGTAATATGCCATTTGCTTCTACTCCGTTTTATTACCCATTTTTTTTTAAAGGGATAAAAAAGTCATCCAGGTATTAGTTGTCCCAAATCAATAAATACAGGCGCACACTATTATTCATCTTCAAGATTTTGTTAGAATCTCTGTGTAGGTAAATTTTCAGCCTTTTATAACGCCTTGTTCTTGTAATGGCAGGAGCAGCAGACTGGCAAATCAACTGTCACTTTTTCAGTGCCATCTTTACCATCGTGTACCAGGAACTCCCAAACGTTGTATTTCTGTTTGCAGAACGGCTCCATACCGAAAGGCATTTTGAATCCCGTGAAGCAGGGACTTTCAACTTCTCTGTAAAATAGAGACGAAATATTAATAGGAGTTTTATAACATAACATCATCACGCCTGTAATCTACAATGGGTTAGGCAGAGGTGTACCCTATAGAGGCTGTAAAACACCTCTTAACGAAGCAGAGAGGCACTTGTTCTCCTCATCATTGCGATCATTTTTTTTGTTCTACACCATACCAGGGAACCTTTTAGTTACGGAGATATTGGGGGTCAAAGTTTGACAAGTTTTTTGAAGTGAAAACTTCTTTAGGCGCGTTGAGCACTTTTTGGGTGAAGGAAAACATTGAACTCATCGTCACGTAACGTAACGTGCGGTCACGCTTCGTAGCCGTTCGTAGCACTCGTAGCATCCACTACGGCGTAGCACCACATAGGCATGCGCGGGGCATTACCAGTGTTACGACTGGGGTGGGGCCTGTGTACTTTTTGTTTTCACTTCTATCGGCAGTCCCCAAAGACTGCTGCGATTTTTTTTTAAATACAAGTTTTGAATGTAAGATTTTTATTCAATCCATCCATCAGCACAATGTTTTGAGTGCGTTACATTGAGTTCTACCACAAAACATGATTTTTAACCGCCAAAAAAAAAGTTGTTTTCCAGCAATAATTGTTGCGTAAAGTTACTTAGTTTGATGTACAGAATGCTTGGTTGACGGCTTCGTGATGAGGTCTTTTACATCCTATATAGTGCATCCACATTTCGCCAGTTAGTTTTGTGTGTTGCCATTAACCGGGCACAATTCCAGACTCCGTGGCAGTTACTGAGAAAAATCTTGATGGAATAACCCAATAACACTTTGCCCGACCCGGGAATCGAACCTAGGAACTCATGCTCAGCCGTCGTGCTTGCGATCATTCGACCAACGAGGCAGTTTAATCATTGGTTGGTAGTGATTCGGGTTCCAACTTAGACAATTGTGTCGATTCTGTTGTGCACAAACTAAACTTAATTTAGGCTATTGCTATCTTTTACTAAAAGGCAGTGCCAGAAAAGGACGGCTATAGCTATGAACTATGTTAGATATGTCAAACTTGTTTATGCCTTGCGCTTCACCGTGTTTTTAGTCGACATGTTTTTACGTGCACCCTTAATTTGCATGGCTAATATTTCCATACAAATGAAGGGTGCACGTAAAAACATGTCGACTCTCTTCCAATCAAATTTGACAGCTCTAAATTACCTCCGTCTCTTTCTCGTTTTATTAGAGAGAAAAAGATAGCACTAGCCTAAATTAAGTTTAGTTTTTGCACAACAGAATCGACACCAATAACGTATCATACCAGCGCAGCCAAATGGTGGCCAGAAATCAATAGTGGGAACTACCCCCACATTTAGCCTTAAATGAATTTTATTAATTATTTTGCCCACACGCAAGGCATAAAACTTTTACGCGTGTCACAAGCTGCTACCAATGTACTTTCTCTGAATAGAAAGTTCACCTCTATGCATCTTCAGACTGCATTTCGGCTAAGTAATTAAAGTGAAAACCTGTACTGGACGTCATCACTCGCGAGACGTGCACAAACGGTTACTAGGTAAGTATTCAGTAAACCATTCACACTCCAATAAGGAATATGCAAGAAATTCAAAACTTTTTTAATTCCTTAAAAATGCCTTTTATTCGCCCTTAAAAACATTGTGGTACACACTTGTTTAACTTTCTAATACAATTTAATATTTTATGTAGCGTGTTTTTGGTGAAACGGAACGCAAATTCAAAACGCATTGTCGCCGGTAGTGACGTCAAAAGCCATGTGTCAAAGAAACACTTTTAATTGAAAACTACTTAAAGTTTCTCAAAAATGTTATTTTATTATTGTTATTGCAATGTTTGCGTGAATAAAGCACATACATTTAGTAAAATTATTACCTATATTAAGGGTAAAAAATTTGATGTAAACAAGGCAGATAGAAGAAAATTACGTCTTATAGCATGCGATGAATGGACGCGAAAGTCACGGATGTTTGAACTGTCGTTGAAAATTGAAGGAGTTTAATATTTTTTTGAACGACAACCGGTAGTTGAATCTAACTTTTAATTTTTTTTTTGGGTTCATAGTACTGTACGAGTATTTTATTGATTTAAGCGAAGAAAAAATTACATGCCGAAAAATTTCAATAGGGATATTGAAATTTTTCGGTGGTAAATTGAAAGCTGTTGATATTTTGACCGTGTAGACACTTTCGTAGGATACATCTGCTTTTCTTTTTAATTTTAATTACATTTTAATTAATTACAACCAGTATATAGTATATGTGTGTGTGTGTGTTGTGTGTGTGTGTGTGTGTGTGTTTGTGTGTGTATTTGTGTGTTGTATTTTGTGTATAATTTTATTGTATTATTATCTTTATCTTTATGGTGGATGTACTCACTTGCATGACTCCAGTCGGACCATCTGTACATAATTCTCCTCAGGGGCTTGCACGACTGTGCGCCAATCACCTTGCGTAGTCTTGACTTTGTAGAGAGGTTCATACTGTAAATAAAAAAATCGTGTGAACTACTCTTGATCGGTTGTAAAGACCTCGGATTTGTGATGTTCTGCAACGAGGGACTCATGGTCATACGCTATACATATTCTCCTATTTCACATTCTAGTAAAGATCCACAACGATGCATGGATTGTGTGAAAGTGATCTGGTTTAATAGTTGAATAGTTGAGACCACGGATAATGGTGTCGATTCTGTTGTGCACAAACTAAACTTAATTTAGGCTATTGTTATCTTTCTTTTTTCATCTTTCTCTCTAATAAAACGAGAAAGAGACGGATGTAATTTAGAGCTGTCAAATTTAGTTGGAACTAATATTTCCATACAAATGAAGGGTGCACTTAAAAATATGTCGACTAAAAACACTGTGAAGCGCAAGGCAGAAACTAGATTGACATCTCTTACTTAGTTCATAGCTATAGCCGTCCTTTTCTCGCACTGCCTTTTAGTAAAATATAGTAATAACCTAAATGAAGTTTAGTTTGTGCACAACAGAATCGACAACATTAAGGGTGTTTGGAAGAAGAAGAAAGCCCAAAAAGATAAATCTGTTAAATCCGGATGAAGTGGACTACACATTTGATACTGTCCATTATAAATCCAAGCTCCTGTGCTAATATTTGGGTAGAATACTATTACACAAGTACTTAGGAAACAGCACTCCGCTGTGTCATGTTTTATTATAAACGCGTGATTTCATTTTTGTCAACGATCTTACCTACTTATGTATTTAAAAAAGTTACGACATGGTTCACGGTCACATAATTACAATATGGCACGTGTTGCTAGCCGTTCAATTAATTTTAGTTTGGTTTAAGAGATCTGTCAAACATGTTAACAAAACATGTCTATTCATGGTGTCTGGATCTCTACGACGTGACTAAAAGGCATATTGTGCCCTTTTTTTTTTCGGATGGGAAATCATCAAATGACTCCATCCTCCCGCTCTGGGCGGTGCAGGAGGGAGTGTCAGTCTTTTACTGACTAAAACCCATCCATGTTCCTTCATCGCCCTTTGTGTTCCGGGGCCACGGTATCTTTTTGAACAGTCCGGCAACCCCGGCAGGCGTCGGCCCTTGCGGACCCCTTCCTTTTGCTGACTCTCTTTGAGGCGCGCGTGGAACATGAACGCGCCGTCGACACGGCCTGTCGCCATGAGACGGACGGACGGCGAGCTAGCCCATAGCTCTCCGTCCACAGGCCCGCGCCTACGTTGCCGGGGTACAGCACGTGACCCCCGACGCCCGGGGCGTCTCTCGCGGGGCATATTGTGCCCTCGACTGTTCACCTGAATAAGGCAACAGTCAAGCACCATTCTGATACATCACTCAAAAACTGCCAGCTATTGCCTGGAAGCAACTGGATGAGAGTTTCTTAGAATCGAGTTAAGTGGTGAGCGATTCCCTCTCAGAGAGAGGAGGCCGTGAGTCCCAGCAGTGGGAACATTATAGACTGATTATGCTTATGCTGGTGACCGATTGAAGTGGCCTATGTCCAGCAGAAGAAGAGCGGCAGTGGCCCAGTGGTGACGGCCCCGACTTACGAACAGTAAGTCGTGGGTTCGAACCCAGACAGGCGCATTACTTTGTGTAATTTATTTCATTACCTCTGCTCTCAAAACGGTGAAGGAAAACATCGTGAGGAAACCGGCATGTCCTAGAATCCAAAAAATCGAACACATGTGACATCTACCAATCCACACTGGGCCCGCGTGGTGGATTATAGCCCATTCCCTCTCATAGAGAGGAAGCCTGCGGCTGTGGGAGCATTAATAGGCTGATGATGATGATGTCCAGCAGATGATGATTCTAAAACTAAGTCAAATAATAGGAAGTACGGTGGAATCAAATCCAACACCATCACGGTCAGTAGTCTCTATGAATATGGCATCGTAGTAACCCGTCTATAAACAAGACCGTTTGAGGAAAACACCTCAATAACCTTGCGACGCTAGTTCCGTTCGTTCGCGTATCTAATATTATTATTATGCAATGTCGATTATGCGTTGTTTGTTTGGAAAATAAATGTGCAGTTAATCACAGGCTGAGTAGACTGGGCTGCTCATTTGTTGAATTATTTATTAATCAATCGTTAGATCTTTTTTTCTATGGTAACTACAGTTGCCAATCATCAGGGCTTTGAATTATTTAGCCTGCTTAACTTCCGACATTTTATTTTATTTTCAAAATTGCGGCTACACATTAAGGGCCTATAATACCTCAAATGGCTTAGCATGATCCTCCGTTACGCCTAAAATACTGCAGCATTCATTTTAAAATAAATATATGGTAAAGTTGAGGATTAGTGTTAGGTCCAATGTTTGGCGAAAACAGGATTCCATAAAAAATTTTCGATAGAAAAAAAATCCAAAGTTACCTCCAAATCGAACAATAAACCGCTGGTATTCAAAAAGTACTTCAAATTAGATCATGAAACTTTGCATACTAACTGAACTAACTATATAAAGCAGGTCTTATGCTTTTTTATTTTTACCAAAAGACGAAAATTTGATTTTATAAAGAATAAAAACCACTCATTTCGCACTATTCGGCCTGCAGTGACTGACGTTACGACAACTTTGTAGTGCAAGCTGATTAGAACGTTATTCTAACAGTATTTCAAACGAAGTTTGAACCACCACAAATAGAGTTGCCAATTTGAGGTAGTTTATGCTCTTAGTAGAATAGAACCAACCCATTACACTCACGGGTGTCGTATAAGGCGACTAATGTCTGAGGCAGAACACCTTGCGCCTCCGTAGACCGGAGAATGGGCAGCAGCGTTTTCTGTTAGTCTTTCATCACTGCGATCTCCAATCCGCCTGCCAAGCGTGGAGATTTCGGCATATTCCTCCCATCGTGGGAGAGGCTTATGTCCAGCAGTGGACGTTATGGGCTGTTATTGTTGTTGTTATTGTATGCTCTTAAACCTATCTATCAATAGCTGGCATCAACATAAACAATGGTACTAAATGAGAGATAATCTTCTAAAGCGTCACGTTTCCAAGATATAAGTCGTCAAAGCCATCTTCGCCATCGGCATAACTTTGGTAACCTAAAATATCGGAAATGTAAATAAATAAAATGAATAAATAAATAAAAATCGCTGGACATTACACACAGCGCCATCTAGTGCCAAACCAAACAACGGGCTTGTGTCGTGGACACCAGATACTTGATATACTACATAGATACTTTTTGTTTGTAAGTATACGTACTTATTATACAAATAAACATCCATGACTCGGAAAAAATTACCATGCTCATTACACAAACATTTGCTCCGACCGGGATTCGAACATGAGACGCTTTAGAAGATTTTGTCTCGTACAATCTAACCCTTAATTTCAACTATTGATTGGTACAGATTTTATGTACGGCTAATAAAATCAAAGTTACTGGTGGTGCTATCCTTGAAAAAGTTGTAACTTTGACAGCTTATATCTCGGAAAAGTGATGTTTTAGAAAGTTTTGTCACATTTCAAATTTGTTTATATGGCTCCGGCCCATTTCGTAACTTTCCCATTTCGACAACTAAACAAAAGAAACAAAGCGAAACAAGTGACAAAGTGTGCCAACTCGTAACTATTTTAATCTTCATACATTGAATCCCATTTCGTAACTGATACCAACTATTGATTACAACAAGTTATATGCGTGGTTGAAATTTAGAAAATAAAATAAAATGGCGGAAATTAGGCAAGCCACGCTTCATACATAAATTTTCCAACTCCTTTGGTTTGTTCAATGGTGTTATGTAAGTCAAAAGTATTTACCGTGACCGTAGTTTCACAGTTGTCTATGTCGTCAGGGTCTCCTTGGCGATCACCTGTCATCACGTAAGTGGGCTGGAATGCCGGCTCCTGAAAACATGAATATTCTTTAATTTCACGGACTGGCGTTAAAAAGTGACATTGATTCTAAAAACCTGCTTTATTTGAAAGACTGCATTATCGTCGTGGTCTTGGTCCTTAAAAATAACCTGGTCTTAAAAATATAGTTTTTGAGTACGAAATATTGAGAACAATCAAAATCAAACAATTTTTTCAATCTTGGGGATTGGAAAAAAGCTAGGCAGATGATGATCATACTAATCCGCAAGATCAAAAAAGCTTTTGAAAACCATGCTGATCGGCTTCCAGTATCACCTGATGCAGCTGATTACCAGTACTTTACATAGAGCGACTGCCTATCTGACCTCCACAAACGAGTTAGTACTGGGTAATACGATACTCTTAGCAAGACTGGTTGTCAGACTTCAGGCCACTGACTACCTGTAACGACTGTCAAAGATCTACAAATGACAGCCGGGGTGAACGGCGCAAGCTCGGTATGTAGTGGGAGGTCACACTCATCCACGGACCAATCGAGGCAAGCGTGGCCTTAACCTGAATATTGATCCGAGTCATCATCATCATCAGCCTATTAATGCTCCCACTGCTGGGACACGGCCTCCTCTCAATGAGAGGGAATGGGCTATAATCCACCACGCGGGCCCAGTGCGGATTTGTCTTTGAATTTTGTGGTTCTAGGACATGCCGGTTTCCTCACGAGGTTTTCCTTCACCGTTTTGAGAGCAGTGGTGATGAAATAAATTACACAAAGTAACGCGCCTGTCTGGTTCGAACCCACGACTTACTGTTCGTAAGTCGGAGCCGCCACCACTGGGCTACCGCTGCTCTTGATCCGAGTGACTGTTATTATTTAAGGCGACTACATGAGCTAAACGCTAGTTTTATAATGCAAAAAAGCATATCATTCACTGCAATAAACAAAACCAGAAAAATATATGATACTCTTCAGGATCTAAGCTAGTACGATAGTGTTTTGAAAACATAACTCAACTAATTTAATTCGATAGAAAAAAATCGCGAACTTATCTTTTAAAAATTCTTTTAGCGAGTAAAAACCATACTAAAATAATTGCGATCATTCTGATTTTTTGGCAAATAACTCTACAAGCAACATATTAGCATCATAGTGTTTAACTTTTTTAGTCCAGTCAATAGATTTTTTGTAAATCGCAAAAAAACACTCATTTCGCACTATTCGGCCGCAGTGACTCACGTAACAACCGCTTTGTAGTGCAAGCTGATTAGAACTTTATTCTAACCGGATTTCAAACGAAGTTTGAACCACCACAAATAGAGTTGCTAATTTAGCTTCTGTAATCGCCTTAACCGCGAGCTCTATTACAACCCAAGCTATTTTAGCAGCTTACCTTAAACTTTCCTTTGAACATCTTATTGAACAGTTTCTGAGGGTAGTCATCAGGTTTGACTGTGCAGAAATTCTTGTCCTTGCAAATGTCTGCTACATCTGCGGTTCCGTGACGATTGCTCACGTCCTGTATAGGTCCCGGGAACACGATCGTTGGGTCATCAACTGGAATTGCATACACAGTAATTAGACTTTTGGTGTATCATGAAAAAATAAAAATGTCAATTTTGGTTGTATGTTGTTTACAGAAAGGTTTCAGGTGGTAAGAGTGCTTTGATTTGTCTTTAGGTATCAAGTTTTACAAGTCACAGAATAAGAGGAACAGGTCATGAAACACAATTTCGATTCAATTCAATTTTTTCATTTTTTTTTTGTTTTGGTCTCGCACAGACCAAAACAAAAAAATTGTTAAATTAACAATAAAACAAAATTATATTTAAAAAAAAAAACAAATCTCGTTTATTTGATTTATTTTTTTGTTTTTTTTAATATCATTTTGTTTTGCTAAAAGGCGCCTATCTACATATATTGCTGTAACATTAAAAAAAAAGACAGCGATGGTATTCTGATAGGACCCAAAGTTATGCCACGGTCAGATACGAATATAAATTATTTATGTATTAAAAGTACTTTAATATTGATTGTACTTTGTCCCAAATTGTGCCATTTAAAGTGATGTCATACATACGCTGACAACAAACCGTAGTTATAAAATAATTTATGACTTCTACGATTCGCATACTTATGAATACAACAAATTAAATTAAATTACATAGGTTATCGGGGTCGCATCAATGTGCGCTGTAATTGCGTTTTCTGATGTCCGAGCCAAGATGCGACGTACTTCACTATCATATTGTTCAGTAGAAGAACTTATATCCATGGAAATCGTTTTATAGAGTCAAAATAATCCGTAGTAATTATTGATAATAATTATTGTACTCATTGCTCATACACCACTAAAGTTATACCATAATCTGTCAAATTTTCTCATTCGATTTTAAACTTAACCATTGTTATTTTATGTTTTAAAATCATTTTGGAGAAATTTGTGTCCTTTGTGGTACCTTAAATTTCTCCAAATGATTTCAACAAAGCAAACGATTATTTTTGTTGTGTCTTATATATATAGTTATTTATATATTTGTTAATACGAGAAAATATTAGCTCTAGATGTAGTACGGTCGAACAAGCTATTTGGTTTACAGTTTAACCCACAAATTACATTGTAAAATGTAAACCAATCAGATAAAAAAAAATATATATATGACTATTCCATTCTATTCTATTCTTGTTCGACCGTACCTTTACCAGTATTTGCGTAGTTTTTGAATAATGCGAGTGAAGGACACGCTCTGGAAAAATCTGTTACTTTTTTGTATGCTTGTATAAATACATAGTTACTCACTTTTTTTGGTAACTGCTCCATTTGTTAGCTGAAGACTGCTGAGTGCACACTGAAATCAGAGAAGATGGCGTCTTAAGTATTTGTTCTGCCTGTAAGTCGTGTATTCAGAAGGTACGAGTATATCTCGGGAATTTTATCTGAAGTGTATAGTAAACATATTCTTATCCACATCGAGATGGATTTCTGGCGAATAAACGTGGAAATTCTTAACCTATAAAAGACGGCTTCACCGAGCCGTCTGAAAGCCTTCCACCTGGGAATACTTTGCCGTGGCCGACCTGGAAATCTCTGAATAGACTTCGAACCCAGGTCGGCCGCAGCAAAGACAATCTCCTCAGATGGGGGTTTATGGACGGCTCAGATCTCAAATGTGTATGCGGCGTGTCTCCACAGCCCATCTTCCATCATGCGCCGCATGCCCTGACACCTGCACATTTGAGGACTTTATGACTGCATCAGCGAGCGGAGTTCGCATAGCTGAATTTTGGGCCAAACATTATTTAATAAATATTTGCCATCGACACGCTAAGTCTTCTTAGCGTGTCGATGGCAGAATACCTATAAAAAGAGACTTTACTTATTAAATGTGCTATTAGGATTCCGCAGCAGATGATTTCCTTTACTACTAAGTAATACCTACTAAGAAAATACATTCCTTGGACCTATTCATGCGTAGCATGTTAAAAGACGAAATACATAAAACGATTAAAATATTATCTCAGAAACGTGCAATTAAAAGGAAACTGAAGATACATGCATGCAAGTGCTATGAATGCATGTCGAGTTTCTAAAGTGTCAATTGGTTTAGATGACTTGCATGCAAACGAGTAACCAGTATTCAATTTTACAAATTAATTATAGGCATTTAATGAACTAGCCACTCGGCAGTGAAAATCACGTAACCACAATTCGGTGCCCAGTGTAACATTCGCGAAAAGTTCGCGAATGTTCGCGTAACATTTGAAATCTCAGTTTGAAACACTTGACGATCGCAAACTACAAGAGTTAGAGCTAATTAAAATTTACAGTAAATAGCTGAATAGTTAAGGAATCAATTTAACCAACAAAAAATAAGAAATTTTAATTTCTTACTATAAAAATAATGTAGAACTCGAAAAACAGCCATGAAAACGGATATTTCGTTATTAAAATATAAATTTGCCCAAAAAAATTTTTCTTAGCCTAATTGAGACAACACCACTTTTCTATTGCTATATGTAAATATAAGATTATTAATGAAAGTTGTACAATTTTCACTTGCTTCGGTGAAGGAAAAACATCGTGAGGAAACCCTGAGAGATTATCTCGACGGCATGTGGAGCCAAGTCAGAGACCAATGGGCGGCGTAAAACTCTGACACCAGGTTACTACACTACTACTACATCAGCCCATAACGTCCACTGCTGGACATAAGCCTCTCCCATGATGGGAGGAATTTGCCGTAATCTCCACGCTTGGCAGGCGGATTAGAGATCGCAGTGATGAAAGACTAACAGAAAACGCTGCTGCCCATTCTCTGGTCTACGGAGGTGAAAGGTGTTCTGCCTCAGACATTAGTCGCCTTATACGACACCCGTGAGTGTAATGGGTTGGTTTTATTCTACTCTGCCGGATACCACACGGCTAAGACACCAGGTTAGACACACGAATATGAAAGAATATCACAAAAATATATTAAGCAAAAAAATAGTAAGGAACTTACATTTTGCCCGAATAAAATATCTATTTGAGAAGGCTGATTAATAATCGAAAAGTGACTTTATGACGCACACAGTCAAAACTGTGGATTATGCTCATCCTATCACATCTTATGTAAGTTACCTTGATGATGACGTGATGAGTTACAACAATGGTATTACCTTTTTACCGTTGACTCACGATTTACGCCATTGTAATATTTAGATAAACAAGTAAACTCATAAATTATTTTTAACGCAACAAAAATACAAAGCAAAGAAAACCCAAAACGAGAACAGATTTTAGTATTCTTGGAAACTTTAGGCGATTACAGGAGCTAAATTAGCAACTCTATTTGAAGTGGTTCAAACTTCGTTTGAAATACTATAAGAATAAAGTTCTAATCCGCTTGCACTACAAAGTGAATGTTACGTCATGCACTACGGGCCGAATAGTGCGAAATTAGTGTTTTTTTGCGATTTTCAAAAAATCTATTGATTGGACTAAAAAAGTAAAACACTATGATGCTAATATATTGCTTGTAGAATTATTTGGCAAAAAATCAGAATGATTGCATGTCGATAAAAGAAATATTTAGAGATAAGTTCGTGATTTTTTTATCGAGTAAAATTAGTTGTATTATGTTTTCAAAACACTATCATACTAGCATATTTTTATTTTTATTATCCCTGTATATAAATCAGGCAGCAAAGAGCAAGTGACAAATTATAGACCTATTTCTTTACTACCTTCTATGTCAAAAATATTGGAGAAAATAATAAACAAAAGGTTGTTGAAATATTTGGAAGATAAATCTATTCTGTCTAAAAGGCAGTTTGGATTTAGACCTAAAGTTTCAACTGCCGATGCGGTACATCATCTGACTGACTATCTAGCGCAAGAACTTGACAAGGGTAACCACACAGTAGGAATTTTCCTGGACCTCGCCAAAGCTTTTGACACAGTTTCCATTCCAATTCTATTGCGCAAGCTTGAGATCATGGGTGTAAGAGGCACCCAATTGAAAATATTCAAAAGTTATTTAGAAGATCGTTCCCAGTGCGTAAAGATTGGTGATGTACTCAGCGCTGTTCAAAAAAACACATTTTTTGGTGTTCCCCAAGGAAGTATTCTAGGGCCCACCTTGTTTTTGATCTACATAAATGACCTTTGCAATCTAAAGCTAGAGCATGGTACTATCATAACTTACGCTGACGATACTGCTTTACTTTTTTCGGCTGACTCAGAAAATGAAGTCTACAAGCTTGCGCAACACGGATTTAATATTGTAAATAAATGGCTTCAAACTAACTCACTAACTCTAAATGCAGAGAAGACAAACTACATTAAGTTTTCGATGCGCAAGCATGTATCCAATATCCCCTCAGCGTTGCATGCTCATTGTTGCCCAGTCCCTGCAGATAGCCAGTGTCAGTGTCCCAATATTAAGAAGACTAACAAAATAAAATACCTGGGTATTATAATAGACGAAACCCTTTCATTCAAACAACATATGGAAGCTCTAAATAATAGAATTCGTAAGCTGATATTCGTATTCAAAAAACTACGATTTATAACAGATCCGAAAATACTTAGGCAAGTATATTTTGCGCTATGTCAGTCAATTCTGACTTACTGCATCACTTCATGGGGTGGGGCAAGTAAAACTCTGTTATTGCCCATTGAAAGAGCTCAAAGAGCTATTCTCAAGGTGGCTACTTGCCGCCCTTTCCTTTTCCCCACTAACCTCCTGTATAAATCTTGTGAAGTACTAACAGTTCGACAGTTATTTATTATGAGCACTGTACTAAAACAACACGCAGCACTTCCATACAGCACTGATTTCACTAAAAAAAGACGGAAAGATATAGTTTGCCCTCAAAAAAGTACAAAACATGCTTTCACAGCCAAGTTTTATATGTACCTCGGACCGCTACTCTATAACAGGCTGAATGAAAAAGGAAGCATCTACCCCTTAAATCACAATAACTGCAAGAAAATCCTTAAGGAAGCTCTTCAAACTATGTCCTATGAAGATACAGAGAAGTTATTACTTGTGCAAAAGTAAATATAGTCTATAATATTGTTAGTTTTAAATTAGCTAAGTTAAAATAGTATAATTTTATATACCCTTTTACATTGGTACCAATAATATTAATATGATAAATGATTATTTAATAAATTAATGTTACCTCAAATCGCCTGAAACACAGGATTACCTAGTTCAGGCTCAAAGCATGAGTGAACTTGACATAGATTTAAGAAAAACTGTAAACTTTTACCTTACATTTTTTGAATAAAAATTTTATTATTATTTATTATATATCCTGAAGAATATCATATATTTTTCTGGTTTTGTGTATTGCAGTGAATCATGTGCTTTTTTGCATTATAAAACTCGCAGTTAGCTCTTGTAGTCGCCTTAATGCGACGTTACATTTATACAGTTTCAAAGAATACATTGAAAGGAACTGAAAATTCAAGAGTTGCAGTGCTGGTTGTTAGTTTTCATTACACCTAATTAACACTTATTATGATGGCTGTACAATGCGTCCTGCTTGTTTTGACTTACGGAGCCGAAACGGTACGATTGGCCCATAAATTCAAGGTCGCTCAGCGAACTATAAAACAGGTTGGAGTCTCTCTGATGGATCGCATCCAGAATTAAAATTTTATGGCCATATCGCCGTAGAACCAATGACCGTTGGGGTAGATGGCCCAACGCGGCGGTAGGTAGCAACTGAATAAGAGCTGCCAAGAATCTAGTTAAGGCCCTTCTAACCCTAAAATTAGCAACTCTTTTTGTGGTGGTTCTAACTTCGTTTGAAATACTGTCAGAATAAAGTTTTAATCAGCTTGCACTACAAAGCGGTTGTTACGTCAGTCACTGCAGCCAAATAGTGCGAAATGAGTGATTTTTTGCGATTTACAAAAATACTATTGATTGGACTAAAAAATAATACACATAAGACTTGCTTTATAGTTATTTCAGTTAGTATGCAAATTTTCAGGGTCTCCCTTGTTTGACCGAAAGGAATTTGACAAATTTTCACTTCCCAAAAAATTTTTCGCATAATTTCATTTGCCAAATTATTACTTAGCAAAACATCTATTCCCAAAAAATTGTAACGCAAACCTAATGTTTGGGAAATTAACGTTTAAACTATAACTTGTTTACCAACTAGTACTTTTAACATTTTTTATTTAGTCAAATATTTCAGTTGGAATAACAGTTTTTACGCAAAATCAAATAAGCCAAATATTTAGTATCGTCAGTTTTCAATTCACCCTTTCCTATTCAGTCAAATGCTTCAATGGCGAAAATGTGAACTGCTAAGTAGCGTTATTTTCCATTTTTTTTTCTATATTTAATGTAGTCGTTCCTGGTGGAGGTCACAGTTTTAACCTAACCAAACCATTTTTTTTTTAAATAAGTAATTATCCTAATCTAAATAGTCAGTTCCGGGTAACCTACTAAAAACAATCTCTTTTTTCTATTAATGCAAGTCGTTTCTGGCACTCGCCGGCCGCTGCCGCGGCACCGCTCGCTTCGCTCGCTCGGCTCGTGCGTAGGAGGTCACAGTTTTAACCTAACCTAACCTACCCATTTTGTTTAAAGAAGAAATTAACCTACTCTAAATAGTTGAGTTCCGGGTAACCTACTAAAAACAATCTCTTTTTTCTATTAATGCAAGTCGTGACACAAAAAAAAGAAAAAAATATATATAGACGAAAGAATTAATCGAATTCTGCAACACAAGTCTGAATACTCCGAAATAAAATTGCTAATGTCCATTGCAAAACATTTAAAATTGTAATGTAAAAATAAATTATATTAAAATAAAATTTTATTTTATTTTTAATTATATACCTAATTCCCAAAAAATCTTATTTTTGCCTTAATATTTTTTGTCTTAACAAATCATTTCACCAAACGTTTATTGTCTGAAGATTGTTTGCTGTAATAAATCATTTGATTAAAGACCAAATGCCATAATGACATTATTCTTGGTAATATTTTGCCTAGTAAAAATTTGACCAAATAAAAATATGCGTACTAAAATCATTCGAAATATGGCAATGGTATAAAAAAAGGTTGCTTAAATTTGTTTGGGTAATGAAATTTTGTCAAAATCTTTTCGGCAAAACGGCAGGATCCCAAATTTTCATGATCTGCTTTTAAATAATTTTTAAATACCAGCGGTTTATTGTTCGATTTGGAGGTTTGGATTTTTTTCTATCGAGAAAAGTTTATGGAATCGTGTTTTCGTTACACATAGGACTTAGCATTAATCCTCAACTTTACCATATATTTATTTCAAAATTAAAGCTGCAGTATTTTAGGCGTAACGGAGGAACATGCAACATGCTATGTCCAGCAGTGGACTGGTTTAGGCTGATGATGGTGGCTGTACACTCTCGTCAGTGCAGAGAGAGTGCATAGCCAAGGGAAGAACACCGAGGCTAGAGGAGCGCTCCTATAGGTACCTATTAGATACATTCTCGCCCTGCCTTGGAGTGTCTCGGCGAGAGTGTACACCAACAAAAGAATCTGTATATACTTTTGCTTCAAAATAACTGAGAGACTTTAATTGAATAAGTATTTATATATTAGGAGTTAACTAGCAAGTACCTTATAGGTACTTACAAAAGGATCACTTACATGCTTGGGAACATTTTAACATAAACAAATAAAGACAGAATGCGTCGTAAAAAAAAAGAGCTTGTATTATTTGTTTTGGTAAATAAAACAAAGCAGACAAAGGTTTGCAATGAGACAATGTTTTTATCTCGCTAAATAAAAGAATCGTGATTACTTACAAAACATTAATGCTTCCCTTATATTGAGTATAAAAGCTTTATATCTTGAAGGCCTATAACTGGCGAAATGTGGGTGCTATTGGGTAAACCTCTGTTTAATCCCCGGGGATTATAGGCGTGATGTTATTTTATTTATGTATCTACATTGCGCAGGCTCTACTTTTAAAATGCCCCTATAATAGGCTTTTGTCCTGCAAAAATCTAATAAGTCCGTCAGTTAGATTGTCAAAAAATATTTGACATGTTTTTTCTTTTTTTACGTAAACCAAAATTGACGAAGATACGACGCTTTTAAAATTCTCCATACGTCATGCCGCGCCATGCTATAATTTTTAGTGCGTTGTTACGTCACGAGCCCCCACTCTCGAGTTTTGATGCGTTTTATCTTTGTTAATATTCATTGATTTACAAAAACAAAAAATACCTACGTGTGTATTATTTTCCAATACTCTAACTGACGGACTAAATAGATTTGCAATTTATTGATGGTGGAAACTAGCCTATTCTTTTATCCATTAACAAGAAGTTTATAAATACTAAATTAAATAACTCGTCTATTGATAAACATGTAACGAATCAATATTAATGTTGATTTATCATAGTTCATTGTCACGTTGCTCATGAACTGCATGTGTGATGCGGATAAGATGGGTGCTAGACATTGTATCATCGTAGGATATAAATTAAGTCATTCTGATGCAACACAACGTTCCGAACAAACTAATGAGATGAAGGCATTCGTTTTTGCGTCTTTTGTAAATGTTCCTTATTGAGCGTGCACTAATGATCATGTGCATTATGTCTTACTGTGCCTTTGTGAACCACTTACTCATTAGCATGTCTATTCTCAGAATCTTTTTTTTTTTCTGAAGGTGTATCTGAACGTAAAATCTCCTTCTCCTCAGTCGTACATTCTTGACAGAATGGTCGTGGTTGAAGATGATGCACTTTTCTCTTTGGATGATGTAGCCCTTGCGATGCTCCTCCACTTGTTGCGGTCTTCAGCGTCTCGGGGACGTAAAATCTCAGTGCATCACAGTTTAACTTTAGGTAGGTATCTCTATTATCAGATACCGACAGTTGGTTACTAAGCGATCATGCATGGATCTCCTATTATACTACTCATTAAATGAGTAATATTTTTAATTCAATCCGGCTCGAAGGCCTTCCACTAGGTGGACCGATGACCTGGTGAAGGTTGCGGGAATCCGCTGGATGCGAGTCGCACGGGACTGGTCAATGTGGCGAAACTTGGGGGAGGCCTGTGTCCAGCAGTGGACGTCTTTCGGCTGAAATGATGATGAATGATGAATCCGGATCTAATGATTTCGATGAGAGTTGCAATCTGGGGGTTCACGGGGGCGAAAACTCGACCTAGCTAGATCTCATATCGGGGAAAATTCGTTTTCTCTATTTTCAGACGGCTCGGTCGCCCAGCTACTTATGATAAAAGGCGAGTATAAAAAAAATTGCATGCTTTCAAATCTAATCCCTCTGAAGCAAAACGAAGACGCATATTATGAAAAGAAAATGAAAAATACATAACTTGCAACACTTTCAAATCCAGATGCTTGGGAGTTAAAAGCATAGCGGTTATTCTCAACCGAGAATTTAAACAGAAACATGATCATATTAGAACTAGTCTTGCCCACAACCAGTCTGTAAGAACAGGCATTAGTGCAGAAAGCCAGTACACAGTACTTATGAGAGAAAACCAGTCGGTAAATATAATTACTTGGAGACAAGTCAGACAGGTAATCTGAACGACGCCGACGGATGTCCGTCGTTCAGATAACCTGTCTCCTAGTTTCAAGATTGATGTCAATTTAACTGAGCTAGATCTTGATAATTTAGAATGATTGATTAAATAATTTTGTATAGAGAATTTAGACGGGAGACCTCGCAGGACCTCGCTTGGTAGACGTCTAAATCCGAAGTACAAAGGTTTTCGATATTGGAAATCGCGTTACGGAACTCAAATGGATTTGGGCAGGACAACCTAGCAAGGCGCAGTGATGACAGGTGGTCTAAGACTGTCACAGAATGGTGTCCAAGAACGGGAAAAAGAAATGTGGGTTAAACTTATATTGTTACTTACGGGATATCATCCGTGATTGGTCATTGTTTTGAGCTCCCGATATTTCGACGCTGATCGGGAGCTCAAAACAATTACCAATCACGGAAGATATCCAGTAAGTGACAATATAAGTTTAATTTTAAACCGTGACGAAAAAAATTGAAAACTCATGAAATTGTTAACGAAATCCGATTCGAATATGAAGTCAATTTTTTATAATAATTTCTTTCTTTCGATTGCCTGAAACACAAGTTTAAATAAACCTAGATGGGGCAGGTCGCTAGCAAACATTTGAATTCCACATTATCGTTACTTGCAACTGTTAAATATATTTTAGTTATAGTTTACTTTTATGCACTAATTATACCATTGTTTGAGAAATAACACTACTGCTTCTAAATCTACACTTTTGTAATACTTTTTAAATAAAATTATTTTTATAAAATTATTCTTATTCTTATTTCGGATGGACGAAAGTCGCGGGCAACAGTTAGTTATAAATATTGTTGCTAATAAAGTGACTTTAGCTTACTATTTTGTTTATTTTGCTAAATGAGAGGTTTAGTTAACTTAGGATTGTTTCACGCTCAATTAAGCGCAGAGTTTTCTTCAAATAAGTACTTGACTGTCGAATAGATACCTCGTATGTATCGTCTTATAATGTACCTACTTATATTAAAATACAGTACATATGAGGTATCATAGCTATACAGGATGTTCTTTTTACCTATGACAGTATGTGTACGTTTGACGTACATCATTTTAAGATATAATTGATCGATTTCTAAGATAATGACTCCGCGGCAGAGCATGACATGAATCTATAGAGGGTATCGAAACACTATCTTAGAAAAAAAAAAACAATACTTACATTTCTGGGCAAGTACGTCGGATCTTATAAAAAAGCATATTAATTTATAAAACTAGTTTAATTGACCTAGTTTAGTAAGCTAAATAGTTCCTCAAAAAGTTTTTGTATTATCTCATACGAATTCGGATTTTCCATACTGTTCCAGTTTAAAAATAACGCTATGATATTATTGAAGAACTAATGCTGATTTTTGCATACTTTTTTCTCCGAACCTGATAACAATACAGAGTACCTGTAGTAATTTAGGTAAGTACTTGAGCATAACTTGAAATTCTGAAGGAGAAATCTTAGTGAGTTTTTACCGGATTTCCGTACTTACGGCGAAAAGCGGTTGGCGAAAAATCATTATTATTATTTTTATTTAAAAAAAATATATTTAGGAACATCGCAACCTATTTTTAAACTGTATTTTTATTTCTAAAGCCATGTGTTAGTTATTAACTTCACTGATACATTCTGCAACAAGAAGATTCCATTTTCATATCAAACAAATCAAGAATTCAAAAATCGAAAACACAAACGCAATAAATACGTGACCATCGAATTAAATACGGACTATTATTATTATAAATACATACATCACATATAAAACCCGATATAATAATACGGTACTCACAAAAACAACGCAAATTCCCACGAACATGTTTCACGATCACTGATCACACTATACCCAGACGTGCGCTCCCGTCGCTGTTTCGACGGTTACTAAGTAATGTTGATGTGTGCTACAAACATACACTCTTTGTATTTATATTTTTTTGCATAAAGCTCCTCGTACATTGGCAGGAAATAAACGCCGTAAAAAAACGCTACGAAAACTGCCACGAAATAAAATATGCCGTAACTTTAACTTTGTGTATGTTTCCAAAGGTGACTCTTTTAGCTAAAAAAGGCAATAGACCTGCTAATATTAGCTACAATTATGATCACTGTTCTTTCTTTTGTCCAAATTTATTTTGGCCTGGCGCAGCATATTTTTTCTTACATACCTACTTACATATTTTTACTCTTTTCAGTTGTCTTCTTTTTAACCGACTTCAAAAAGGAGGAGGACTCAATTCATCGGAATCTTTTTTTTTTATGTATGTTCCCCGATTACTCGAAGATGGCTGGACCGATTTGGATTTTTTTGAAGTGAAAACTTCTTTAGGCGCGTTGAGCAGTTTTTGGGTGAAGGGAAATCATTGAACTCATCGTCACGTAACGTAACGTGCGGTCACGCTTCGTAGCCGTTCGTAGCACTCGTAGCATCGGCTACGGCGTAGCACCACATAGGCATGCGCGGGGCATAACCAGTGCTACGACTGGGGCGGGGCCTGTGTATTTTTTGTTTTCACTTCTATCGGCAGTCCCCAAAGACTGCTCCGATTTTTTTTTGTTTGAAAGGGTAAAAATCCCAGGTGGTCTCATGATCATCAAGTCAGGATATGATGATGGGATCCTGGAGAAATAGAGAGAACTCTTCAAATTTTATAGGCACACTTGAAGCGATTTGGGTAGTTTTTGTAAGAGTACTTTCTAGGAGTGGTCCCATTTCAATTGGCAACGGAACTCCTCAATAAATGATAGCAAATGGACTAGGATTGTTGAAATCTCATGTCTGTCTATTGTTCACACCAGTTCATATAAAATATAACATCACGCTGGTACGCTTTGAAGGGGTAAGCACATGTGAACCACTAAAAAGCGAAAAATAAAGACTTTTTTGCAAAAAATAAAACCAACTTTAAACACAAAAACGTGAAAAATAACTTTAGCTTCAGAAGTCGGTGACCTTTGTTTGATTGATTTAGTTTTTTTGTCACCGACTTCTGAAGCTAAAGTTATTATTTTCTTTTTTGTGTTTTAGTCACACATGTAATTAAGTGAACTTTTTGCAATAACATTGAATTGGTAAAGAAAATATGTAAGTATGTGTGTATTTTAAACGCTATATTATGTTAGGTATTTCCATGTGGGTTAGACGTAAAAGTCGATTTAGGTAAGAAATAAACATAGATGATAGTAAAGTAACAAAATAGTAGCTCGGATTTAAAATAAAATTACTTCTTTATTTATTGTGTGGTTAGTGCCCAACTTGGTGTCAGATTGTTTATGCCGCTCCTGGGCCTCTGACTTGGCTAGCAATTACTAATTCAACATTGTCATATTAAATCAGTCATATGTTTCGCTCTTTGATTATATGTTTCGCCCTGTAAAAACCCAAAATACAACATACGACGTTTTTATATCTTACTATGCGTTAGGCTTTACTTTTTTTCTTCGTCTATATTCGTTGATCAGAATAGTAATTTTTAAAAAGTTGATATTATTACTTTCCCGAATTGTATTTTCCTTTGGTTATTCGTTACCTTATACTGTTTCCAAATATTATAAATATTCATTTATTTCTAAATATTTCAAATATTATTTATTATTATTATTATTACATCAATTTATTTCTAAATATTCATTCAAATTAGAACTTACTTTCTTTATAAACATACTAGCGGACATCACGCGGTTTCACCCGTGTAGTTCCCGTTCCCGTGGGAGTACGGAGATAAAATATAGCCTATGTTACTCAGTAAAGACGTGGCTTTTTAATGGTATAAGAATTTTTGAAATCGGCGCAATTAGTTAAGTAGTTTTTGAGTTAATTAATTACAAACATACACACAAAACAACAAAAATACAAATCTTTCCTCTTTATAATATTAGTGTAGAAGTGTAGATAATATTAGTGTAGATAACTGTAGATATAGGTACATCATCATCATCATCAGCCTATTAATGTTCCCACTGCTGGGACACAGGCCTCCTCTCTATGAGAGGGAATGGACTATAATCCACCACGCGAGCCCATGCAGTGCGGGTTGGTAGATGTCTTCGAATTTTTGGTTCTAGGACATGCCGGTTTCGTCACGATGTTTTCCTTCACCGTTTTGAGAGCCGCGGTGATGAAATAAATTACACAAAGTAATGCGCCTGCCTGGGTTTGAACCCACGACTAACTGTTCGTAAGTCGGGGCCGCCACCACTGGGCCACCGCTGCTCACTGGTACATAGCTACATAGATACACATAATTACGCCTTTTTCCCATGGGGGTAAACCACAGAAGGCCGCTTGGTACGATCCTCACATACTTCATCAGCCTCGTCCACGTTCATTCATCTGGTATTACACGCACGCCGCGCCGAATTCTGAATTGCTCCTGTGTTTACGTCAAAGCTGCGAAAGGCTAACATGCGTGACCTGTTTATACATTTAGAGTCATGTGATTATACAATACGATAAGAAAGTGTAGGGTACACTCAGTACTTACTTAAGGTGAATGCAGACTTAGCCGCACTGCAGTCGCCGCATTCTAATTTTTCTATGCAATCACGCACACAGACATAGACACAGATGGCACACAGACACAGATTGCATAGAACTTTATACGAAGAATTCGAATGCGGCGACTGGCGGTGCGGTTAAGTCTGCGTTCACCTTTAGACAATAGGTATCCAGCGTGAGATAGAAAATGCGGGAGAGTATACATATAAGCTTTCGAAAGTATTTGTTATCAAACAAGTAGGTACTTGTTTGATAACAAATTCGCCAGTTATGATAATAATTACTATAAAACAAAGTCCCCCGCCGGGTCTGTCTGTCCCCATGTATGCTTAGATCTTTAAAACTACGCAACGGATTTTGATGCGGGATTTTTTAATAGATAGAGTAATTCAAGAGGAAGGTAACTTGCGAGCGGGCGAAGCTGCGGGCATCAGCGAGTAATTGTACAAGTAATTGTCGGGGTAGGTACCTACGCAGAGAAATTAAGGAAAGAGCAATGACCTTTAATTTCTACTTATCTGGCGCAGACTATAACATAGTTTTATGGTTCCTTCTATTTAATAACAAATTTGTATTTTATCATAAAGTCTGTAAGATATAAATATATATACTTATATATAATATATAGGCCACAGTAGCCTGAAAATAACAGGATGTTGTTAAACCCACGAGGCAGTAACATTTGTAATATGACCATGAATGGCCAAAAGCCTACAGGATAATGTCACATGAATTCAGTACCCACGTCATTCGGGTTTGACGTCATTTGGTAACCTAGCTGCAAAGCTCTTTCCTTTTACGTAGTTGTGTATTTAAAAAAGGAAAATTCTGTAGTAATCATTCGATGTACAATACGGCCGATGTATCTTGGCGAGTCTGAACATAGGCTCTGCGAACTTTAGCGCATGTACACTCGTGAAGAAAACTGTTATTGTCTTTATTTTTTATAAACCAATGTACGAATAAAATATGCTTTGGTTGGCATATTTGGCGAATAATATAAGTGCCAACTGACACTTGCAAATACCGCAAATAGAACAAACTTAACACTAAACAAAAAAACTAAACAATAATAATAACCAATAATAAATAATTCACAAAAATAACAACGAAAACGTTTATAACCGACTGTACTCAAGACAGAGATAGTGACACGAAAACGACACCAATGCTAACGTGTGAGTGAGACATATTACCGTGTCCCGAGCATTGCCGAATAAGCACGAAGCTTCACGAAGTAATCAAATAGGGATGTCCAATACGCGTTCCTGAGGGTGCTGTTTAATCGATTTTTATTCAAATCGATTAAAATTAAGTCAAAAAATATATTTGTTTTTAATCTTTTAAGGAGGTTTTAAATTTTCTCAAATAGTCGTTACTCAAGTAGTCGTTAATAGATAACTGATATTTTATGTAAATCATGTCTTTCAACCGAGAAAATAAAATTTAATAAGTTTTTTTTTAATTTCAATCGAAATCCCGTTTATTCACAAACAAAATACACTATATTTGTAAATGTATTTCGTTTAATATCTTAAATAAACAAAAATCAATTAATTCTATTTAAAACTAATCGATTACGATATTAGATTGAATAAAGGGTCGATTGTGTTTATTTTTGGTCAATCTCTAGCCTAGACCACCGCCCCCCGCACGTCGCCTCATGCCACCATTTGGTTCCTCAAAACAGTGATTGCGCAACCTTCTGCGCGAAGTTCGGACTCGCCAAGATACGTCGGCCGTATTGTACGTAACTGCATAGCTTTAACCGATTGTTGGGCTTGTCCTGTTAATGCGAAGGCATTGCTCGCATTGCCCGCGACATTTATCCACGTGAAATTATTATAAAAGATATTATAAACCTACTCTTTGAATAGAATTTCTAAACAATTTCAACGGTTTCAATTTCTAAAAAAAAATAGGTTAAGCAACTATCTGTCCCGATAAGTCCTGTCAAAATTGGTCTAGCCGTTCGGCTGATTAGACGGAACAAACAAAAGACATAAAAATTTTAAAAATGTATTTTTTGTCTAAATACTTATATTTGCAAAACTGTTATTTTGAAATTACAAACAGAAACGTCAATTTTATTTATTTGTATAGATTCATTTGTTACTTATGGATGCTCAGACTAAATAAAAAAGTTATTATTTTGTCTGAGTAAGGATGATAAATTTTGTTAAGGCATAAATCTTCCACACATTAATTTAGGTTGCACTAACAACGGGCAAAAGTGACGTCATACAGTATGTTCTACTATTTTATGACTACGTCGACTTCAAATGGAATTACAGTAACCACGTAACGGGGATTTCCTGAATTTATTAGGTTTAGGTAAGTGACGGAAAAAAAACACTTCCTGTACCTACCTACGCATTAAAAGTAATGACACGGTCACGAATTTCTACGAAATCCGGTAGTACTATACTTAGATACAAATATATGGAAATTTATTTTCCTCAGTGCCTCGGAAAGCACGGCTTGACTCGGATGTCATCAGATCTTTGACAGTCGTTACAGGTAGCTATAGGCTCAAAACTCTGACAACCAGTCTTACCAAGGGGTATCGTATAACCCAGTTGGTACTAACTGGGTTGTGGAGGTCAGGTAGGCAGTCGCTCCATGTAAAATACTGGTATTTAGCTGTATCCAGTTAGATTAAACAAGGCAGACTAAAATATGTTTTATGGTTTGGGTGTGGTGGTAATGTAACGTAGTCTAAATTATCAACATGATGTCATGTGTGTTGTAGCTTAGATTTTATTAAGTAGCTGCCAAAAACCTCTAAGTTTAGTATTCTATTCTTATGGAGTATCTACGTATATGGGGACACTCTGAACACCCTATATTTTTCCTACCTACCAACAAAATCATAATATCACGTTCTATGTTAGACCATAATAATGTTGATCGCAATCATAATAGCTGAGGAAGATTGCCAAAATGATAGCAAGTTATTATTTTGCTGACCAATATTTATGTCATTGTAGGTTATCTTACAACTAAGTGCAACATGCAAGTATTGCGAAATGTCATTGTTAAACGGTACCATAGCTAATAATAACATAACATTACGCCTCGTAATCCCCGAAGGGTATGGCAGAGGTGTACCTACCTAACAGTACACGTACACCCACAGTTATGTTTAAGTGCCATGTAATAGAAGGCGAGCCTATTGCCATCAACTGGGCACAAAAATAGAATAGAATAGAATAGCATTTATTTGCAAATATGGGTTATACATAAGTAGATAGTAGTAGGTTTTCATCAGAGTTCTGCCATATTTCACCATTCGGCATGCAAACATTATCATTATATAAAATTATTAAAATTAAAATTCTTGTACATTAAATTAATAAATTAATTAAATCAAAGTAATTCACTAAATAAATTAATAAAATTCAAATGTTCATTAAAAAGCCAGACTCTTTAGCTGCTGCTAAAAAAATCCCGATGGAAAAACCCAATAACACTTTGCCTGACTCGGGAATCGAAACCGGGACTTCATGCTCGGCAGGCGCTTGCAACCACTAATCATCATCATCGTCTTGCCGCCTGTGATACAGGTTTAACCTAGTACAGGCATCGTAGTTTGTTATACCAACATTATTTCTAAGATTTTAATTGTATTTTTTGTTCTAATTCTACTTTTGAATAAACATATTATTATTATTATTGTCATCATTCTCGTGCCCTTATGTCAACTTTAGCCGTGTGGTATCCGGCAGAGTAGAATAGAACCAACCCATTACACTCACGGGTGTCGTATAAGGCGACTAATGTCTGAGGCAGAACACCTTGCGCCTCCGTAGACCAGAGAATGGGCAGCAGCGTTTTCTGTTAGTCTTTCATCACTGCGATCTCCAATCCGCCTGCCAAGCGTGGAGATTACGGTAAATTCCTCCCATCATGGGAGAGGCTTATGTCCAGCAGTGGACGTTATGGGCTGTTGTTGTTGTTGTATCTCAACTTATTTGGGGTCGACGCATCATGTCTTCTTCTTCAATACTTCTCTACACCGTTAATTTTAGGTCTTTTTAAAAACGAAAGCCATATACCTACTCGATCATCGAACTCGGAACGATTGGGACTGTTTTTTTTAAATAACAAAAAAAAAATGTACCTATATATAAATTTAATTTTCGTATTTTTTTTTTACAGTTTTGATTTATTCTTATTTTTTGAAAAAAAAAAAATCACGCAATCTTAAAATTTCTTTATTTTTGTTTATTACTCGTCATCCGGCGAGACGACGACGAGACGCCTCGTCGTCGTAGTCGAGGCAGTCGCTAATAATTCCATTAAAATATCATAAAACCGTTGCTTTTAGCAGTTTCCTTAAAGTCCCCCCCATTATCTTATGATGAGTAAGAAAACCGTACGTCATACAATTATTAATACAACCAAGTGTTACTACTAAAAACCGTGTCATTGCGGCCAGCATAGACAGCGAGATACCGAGCTCGACTCTTAGGTATAATAGTAAGTATCTACTCGTACTAGTTCCGAAAAACCCGAAATTGTGTTTAAGTTATTGCTTTTGAAAACATTTTTATGCAATTTAAAAGAATTTAAACGAAGTAAGAACCGCCAAAGAAAGCAAAGATAAGTATTCTAACCTTTGACAGTTCTAATTTCAAGCAATTACTAAACCACAGAATTAAAATCGTATCTTCAATAATGACTTTTACGCAAAGCTTTTACGCAAGTATCACTTACTTTGACTTCTGTGATTCTAGTTTCAAGTAATGCTTGAGCGAGCCTTGAGTGAGGGCCTAAGTTTGTAGATAGAATACCTTTCAGATTATTTTTACATCAAGGTTTAGAAAACATTTATTAAGTACGTTATGTTTAGTTATAGTAATTAGTGCTTCATAGTGATAGGAGCCTACTTTTGAAAAAGTAGAGAAGAAAAGAGAACAAAAAATTGGAAAAAATAATAAAATAAAAATAATAGGTACTTGAAATAATACTTTTCAAGTATTAATGACTTTTTATATGTAGTGTCAAAAATGTCCTTGTAAAAGCATACCCAATGGAATCATTACAAGTTGATTAACGTATTATTAATATTGATTATGGATGTTATATTTAAAGGTGCTGTCAGTGACCAAATATTTAAAGGGGCTGTCAGTGACCAAAAATTTAGAATGTTTCATTTACCAGAAATAAATAAATAATGAAGTTTGGCATTATTCGATTTTTCTAAACTACCCTCAAATGCAATGGGGATGTAATGTTTGTATGAAGGAATGCTACAGCGCAGTCTGTTTTCACCTGCTTCAATAATAGTGAAGACGTGTAGTGTGTGGTATCGCATTGCCATTCTCAACGGTCAGGCGCTAAACTGATTTTGTATAATTACAGTCTGCTTCACGATGAGGGTACCCCTTTGAAAGCACCTACGTTCGAACCCGGGGTACCCAATTGATGCAGTATGCAGTACTACTTGGGCGGCCTATATATACTTATTTTACTCTATGTTGGGCGGTAAGTTCCATAGATAATACACTAAGTAACAACCTGTACTTTTTTGGCATCAATCGATAGGATCAATCATAAGGATTAAATCCCTCTAACAAATATGATAAATTAAATGAAAGGAAAATCATGAAATCTTAACTTATACATTCAATGGGATAAGATAAAGTACTTTAACTCAAAGTTCCATCCAATTACTTAATGTCAGAACCTAATTAAAAATTATCTTTTGACGACATTTATTTCTTAAAATGACGAAGAACTATTAACTACTATTAATTACTACTAAGAAGATTGCAATTTGCACAAACAAACACGTGCAAATTGCCTTCTTTCTTCAATTGTAAAGGTCCATCCTTCGAATAAAAGTGCTTTAGCATATTGAATTTATCTCATTGAATTTATAACTTTAGATTTCATGCTTTTCCTTTCATTTAATTTATCATGTTTGTTAGAGAGATTTGATCCTTACGATTGACCCTATCGATTGGTGCCATAAAAGTACAGGGTGTTATTTTTTTGGAAATTAGCCGGTTCGATTCTCAAGTGAGGCAAGCGAATTTTAAAAAACTTTGAATGCAGATTAATTTATTTAAAAAAATAAAGGAATGTTTCCTTTGCCGAAAATTTGCTATCTGCAGTATTATAAGAGTACTTTCCCTCCAGGTGGCATTACAAAATTCCACCCTGTATAATACAAGATATATGTGCAACTGAGGTTTTCGTTTTAAAAACTGTGTACCCCAACTGTTAGAGGGCGTTACTTGTCTCAATGTACCCTCCGCTTACGCTATCGCTCACCAGATGGCGCTTTTAGTTTTTGTTTCTAGTAATAAATCCTTTTATTGAAGAATGATTGTTATTTATTTGTGTGAAATAAATAAATTCTTATGTTTGTAAAATAGACTATGATGACAACATCATGATTATTCTAGTCTTGCCTTAAATAAAATATAGAATTTGAAACACACACATAAGAATTTACATAATTCACAAAATAAATAGTAAATTCAAGTTCTGAGTCGACAATAAAAATAAAATAAATATAATAAATCATTCTTCAAAATCTTAAGCTAGAAATGACATCAATAAGAGCCATATCAATAAATGAATGATAGATAGAAATGAAAAAATATTTAGTATTTCAAAGAATTTATTTCCTTTTTTACAATGTGTGCTAGAATAACATACATACGAGTACAATACAATACATCCAAAAAGCACTTAACTCGTCGAATTCAAATCAAAAAGGTAAAATCGAGGTCCAGTATACACGGCGTTGGGTCAATCGTTTACGAATCTTATCACAGGGTCCAAGGTAGAGAGTCCAACGTTTATCATAACAGATATCAAGAAAACAAGCACAGTTTTAGGTCGTAAAAGAACACAAAACAGATCACCAGAACATCACGAAACAACAAACGTAACATAAAAAAGTTTTCTAATGTACCCCACTGTTACTGTGTAATAAATAAACTACTTGAAGTGAAAACGAAAAGGTCTTATTTATTTTGCTATAATATTTTAAAATTTATTTGTAATTTAAAACATGTTGAAATTATAATAATAAATAATACTTTTTTATTAATATTTAGTAATACTTTTATTGTACTGTTATCAACTAGCTCTATCTATTGGCAAAAGTATAGAACTATGGCCAAACTAGCGTACCTATCCACACAGATGGCAGCACTGTCTATGAAAATTTTGTTTGAAGCCAACGTACGGAAGTTTCACCCCCCTGTAAGTCCCCAGAGCTGTACCTATCAAGTTGAGATATATTATTATGTTATATTGTGTGTTCTTAATAGTAATAGTTTTTTTTTTTAAGAATTGGGTGGTTCTTTGTTACACACTACTATGGGTATCGAGGTCAACTGATCACCTCATTTGCCTGTAGTTTTAGGGTGTCGTCTTCGGATCCAAATGAAAAAAAAAACAAAATCTCATTATTAAAATTCATTTATTTTATTTTCGTTAATTAAATTAAAATTAAACTTAAAATCTAATAATACTGAATTTAGATCACTATTTCGAAATTATTGTCTTATAAACTATACATAAATATTAATTGTGAAAACCTTCTAATTAGGGATTCTATAACAATATCTTTTCCCCAATTATTGTTTAATTTTTATGAAAAGCGTTGAGAATATTTTGTAACCCCAAAACTTTTTTCAGTCTTGATTCATGTCATCAATGAAGAAACCGTTAGAATTTTCTACGAATGATAAAAAGCGATGATATCTTGATATACTAAAGCCAACCCTAAGCGAGTGTTTATATATAGTCTTGCTTATGGTTTATTGATATATGCATAGATAGTTACGTAGTGTACATATTACATTAACTAAGCGTAATTATAAATTGTTCTTAATATATTATTATAAAATATTAATTAATAGTATAAATAAATCAATAGTATAAAATATAAACAAGTATTAATTGAGAGATATATAAAAGAAGTTAATAAATTAAACAAAATTTTAAGTCTCGAAATACTTATGACTAGTTATGACTATATATAAGTCTATCACTTAGATATCTATCTATTAATTAAATTATAATTTAACTAGCGGACGTCCCGCGGTTTCACCCGCGTAGTTCCCCTTTCCCGTGGGAGGACGGGGATAAAATATTTTTGAAATCGGTTCATTACCTCCGGAGATTACCCCCTACATACAAACTTACAAACATACAAACTTACAGACTTACAAACAAATGTTACTTCTTTATAATATTAGTATAGATTGCCACTAGTGTTCGAGTTCTGTCTGGATTGATCAAATCGTCTGGTAAAACTTTTAAGTATCGAGTTCACATCTGCAGCACACAGGGATGGTTGCCCTAGCGACGGTGATCTTCGTATCGTCAGAGATTTCATTTTCGGTCAGCACGTAGAAGTCGAGTTCCATCGTTTTAGTGACACATTTCAGGCCTTTTAAAAAGTTTTGCGTGTTGCTCTGGTCGATCGGGCCCTCCTTTCTAAAATTAAACAGTAAGAATTTCTTTAATATTTTATTATGCGGGTAACACTCGTCTGTCAAGAGCCTTTCGTTCCGATAGTAGCAACACTTGTGAGGCAAACGTATTGAAATTGTTTTTATAGAATTTAATATAATTTATTTTATCGACACAGTGGACCTCATTGTAGTCTGATATAATATCACGCCTAGTCATCCCCGAAAAGCCGTGTGGTATCCGGCAGAGTAGAATAGAACCAACCCATTACACTCACGGGTGTCGTATAAGGCGACTAATGTCTGAGGCAGAACACCTTGCGCCTCCGTCGACCAGAGAATGGGCAGCAGCGTTTTCTGTTAGTCTTTCATCACTGCGATCTCCAATCCGCCTGCCAAGAGTGGAGATTACGGCAAATTCCTCCCATCATGGGAGAGGCTTATGTCCAGCAGTGGACGTTATGGGCTGTTGTTGTTGTTTTTGTTGTTGTAGTCCCTGAAGGGTTAGTCAAAGGTACCAACTCTTCGAGGCTTATAAGCGTGATGTTAGGTATGTTATAATGGGGCTGCGGGACTGTTCGAAAGAGATACCGTGGCCCCGGAACACAAAGGGCGATGAAAGAACATGAATAGGTTTTAATCAGTGAAATTCTGACACTCCCTCCTGCTCCGCCCAGAGCGGGAGGAGTCATTTGATGATTTCCCATCCGAAAAAAAAAGACTAGAGGTATGTTATAATTATTTCAAACTCTATATAACCCTACGGAGAATTTAAATTAAATAATGAATACTTACGAGCACCACGTAAGATCGTAGTATTGCAGAAAGCGATTTTCAGATTTAGACTGCACAACCACTCGCGTGTCATTATTGGTGTCAGTGATGTAGTAGATGAGGTTATTCTGAAAAAAAAAATATATTGTTGTTTTTTTTTTTATTTTGTTACGGGGATGAAAAATATTTTGTTGTCAACCAGTAATGGGGAAGGCTGGTCAAAGCTGATTGTAGATGGCGCGTCCATAGCTTAGACCCAATCTGACCAATGAGGTCAAACTATTTTGAAATATAAAATGACATTGACAGATTTTCAACCAATGACGATGTTTGGTTCATACGATGCTAGCGCCATTAGTTCCACAAGTTGCCCGTCCCATTCAGTTTGTGTAAACTTGAAGGATTCTTAACTCTTGGCTTTTGGCGATTAACTTTTTGAGTACTCTCCGCGCCAAGCCCCAATTTCACCTACCATTTTGTCACAAAGTGTCGTTTGGCGTGCAGGGCACTGTCTTGTCACGTATATGCGACAATGGCTTTAAATAGTTTTAAATAAATTATGTTTGAAATATTGGTTTAAATTGTTTAGTTATAGATTCTTATATTAGGTAAGTGAGTTTATTTAATTGTTATACTTACATTGACGGTTACGTTACATTCAGACTTAGTAGATACGTTTCCGGAGCGGGAACCAAAGCCGATTCGTTCTTCAGGGTCTGCCAACTCCTGTAAAAATAGTATTCATAGTTTTTTTTAGTTTTATAAAAATAATACAGGGTGTAAACAGACCAAGCAGTACATCAAACTGAGTAACTGTGTGCAAAAATTTTTGCTGGCAAACTACTTTTTTTTGGGGGTAAAAATCACATTTTACGGGACAACTCAATGTTACGCAATCAACACATTGTGCTGATGGATGCAATGAGTAGTAAACGGGTCATAGAGGTATTTAATGTAAAGTTATAACATAAAAAACTCGTAATTAAAAAAATACTTGTGGAAAAGTTAGAACTTTGACCCCCAATATCTCCGTAACTACAAGGTTCCCAGGTATGGTCTAGAACAAAAAAATGATCGCAGTGACGAGGAGTACAAGTGCCTTTTGGCTTCGTTTACAGTCCATTTACACCCTTTAACCGTAGAAGGGATAGTGCTTAATAGTACACCCATATCTCGCCAGTTACTTTTAATGAAGTCTTATGTAATAGGGGTAAGCCTATTGAAATCAATCGGGCACAAATACAGACTCCGTAGCTGATACTGAGACATTCCTGATGGGAAACCCCAATAAAATTTTGCCTGACCTGGGAATCGATCCCAGGACCTCAGTTGCTCACAGTTGACTTATAAAAATATTTTACATTAATAAAAAATATTTTTTTGGAAACAATGTCAATACATAAGATTCACATTTAAAAAATCAACTGGTTTTGTTGCTAAATCTACTGCTTGCCTACATAAAGGGTGTAAATCACCTCTTAATGAAGCCGAAAGGCACTTGTTCTCCTCATCATTGCGATAATTTTTTTGTTCTACACCATACCTGAGAACCTTGTAGTTACGGAGATATTGGGGGTCAAAGTTCTAACTTTATAACAAGTTTTTTTTTTAATTCAAGTTTTTATTGTAAGATTTTTACTTTAAACACCTCCACGACCCCCGTACTATTCAATCCATCCATCAGCACAATGTTTTGAGTGCGTTACATTGAGTTTTACCACAAAACATGATTTTTCACCCCAAAAAAAAATTGTTTCCCAGCAATACTTTTTGCGTAAAGTTACTTAGTTTGATGTACAGAATGCTTGGTTGACGGCTTCGTGATGAGGTGGTTTACATCCTGTATAATAGGTTCAAAGTTATTTATTTTGAGAAGAAGAAGAAGATTGTTGGTTTAAAACAACAACACTATCTAAGTTATAACAAAGTTTGTATGGTAAAAAAAAAATTAAAACTGTTTCTACAATACACTGGGGTCGAGAAGGTATTAAAAAGTTACCTAGTCGACCCAAATATATTATATGGAACAGCTGATTATATTTTCGTGATAACGATGTTGGCCCCAAGGAGAAAGTTGTTTAGTTTGAAGACTGTACCAACATCGCTCAATAAAATTTACTCTGAATAAAGATGTTTTTGCTTACCATATTACGCAAGTTCTCGACCAGTTTATTAATCATGTCATCAGGGTACTTCTCACCCTTTTCGAAGCAGAATGGCTGCCCCTCGCAGGATGATGGGATTTCAATGACTATAATTAAAAAAAAAAAATCTTTATTAAACACTCAATTTAGGAAGGAACTTATTAAATTATGATATGATTCATATTTTGTGTATTCTATACAAGACAGTTAGTTAGCCGTGTGGTATTCGGCAGAGTAGAATAGAACCAACCCATTACACTCACGGGTGTCGTATAAGGCGACTAATGTCTGAGGCAGAACACCTTGCGCCTCCGTAGACCAGAGAATGGGCAGCAGCGTTTTCTGTTAGTCTTTCATCACTGCGATCTCCAATCCGCCTGCCAAGCGTGGAGATTACGGCAAATTCCTCCCATCATGGGAGAGGCTTATGTCCAGCAGTGGACGTTATGGGCTGTTGTTGTTGTATACAAGGCAAAACCAAAATTGTTTAAAAAACCAGCCGAGTGTGAAATCATGAAAATCGTCAAAGATATATTATAATTATTAAATAAATATATAAAGTTTGATATTTACTATTAGCGGAGTTGTACATGTAAGCACCATCTACGTAATCCACATCATTAGGTTTCACTAAATTTGAGCCCACTTGATAAGCGACCTGAAAATTAAAACACATTTCAAAATTCTTGTACTTTTTAAGCTACGAAAAATATTAGGAGATTTTAGATTCGCATATTTTTTACAGAATGGTGCGATTTTTCAAAAAATCTTTTTTTTTTAATTAAAAAAAAAAAAAAAAACAATCGATCAATCGATCGATTCGATCAATTTTGAGGTATCCTAACCTCAAAATTGATCGTAATAAATTTTCAAAATAAATTCCACCCCTAAAGCGTGGGCCAGACAGTTGTAAACAAGCTCAAGCTTGTTTACAACAGTCTGGCACGGGCATTAGGGTAGAAAAGTAGGGTTTGATTGATGTTTCAGCTACAGAATTTTCAATTGTGAACGGATTTTGTTGAAATATCGCACTAATGAATGATTCTGATAACATAACAACATAATAGAGACCTGAAGTGAATAAAACAAAATTGAAAAGATAAAAATTAACGACGAAAACAGAAATTAAAATCGAAAAACAAAAAACTTATTAGTCTAAATCATCATCATCTACCTAGCCTTTTCCCAACTATGTTAGGGTCGGCTTTGAGCCTAGCCTAAGCGGATGCAGCTGAATACCAGTATTTTACATGGAGCGACAGCCTATCTGACCTCCACAACCCAGTTAGTACTGGGTAACACGAAGCCCTCTGTTAAGACTGGTTATCAGTCTTTTTGGGCCACTAACTACCAGTAACGACTGTCAAAGGTCTACAAATTGTCATTTGTAGACATTTGGCCGTGTGGTATCCGGCAGAGTAGAATAGAACCAACCCATTACACTCACGTGTGTCGTATAAGGCGACTAATGTCTGAGGCAGAACACCTTGCGCGTCCGTAGACCAGAGAATGGGCAGCAGCGTTTTCTGTTAGTCTTTCATCACTGCGATCTCCAATCCGCCTGCCAAGCGTGTCGATTACGGCAAATTCCTCCCATCATGGGAGAGACTTATGTCCAGCAGTGGACGTTATGGGCTGTTGTAGTAGTAGTAGTAGTAGACATTTGACAGTCTGGCAAGCTGGGACCAACGGCATTACGTGCTCTTCGAGGCACGGAGGAAACTCTTCAATTTTTTAGGAGCTTACTTAGACTGACAGGTTTTTATTTTTGATTTTTAGTTTCTGTTATCATCGTCGGTCTCAATTTATTGGGAAAAAGTTTTTTGAAACGACTTTTTCAATTATGTCAATCTGAATTCTTCTTTTTCCTTTTTTTTTTTTTTTTTTAATATACTACTAGAAGAGCGGGAAACCGGGGTGGCCAGCAGAAAAAAAAAAAACTATCTCTAAACATTCAGTGGAGAGTGGTCTCACTAACGTATTACTTTACAATAATTAGACTCACCAGAAGTGCAAACAAGAACTGGAAACACATTTTCACCATTTTTATCAAGTAATAACTGACCAATGTAAAATAGTAAAGAGCAAAAAAAAAAAAAAAACTAAAAATCCGAAACTTTTCTTGACGAACGGTGCTCCTCGTTTAAAGCTCAGGATATGAATGATTATGAGTTGTGTAATGCATTTGTTATATATACCCATAGTTAGGCAAATAATTAAGGAAAACAGTTAATTCAATCATAATAATTTATGTTGTTGGGTTAAAAAAACAGCATTGCATTCCTCGTTGATAATGAAATTTTACGTAAAAACATTACGTCAGTCAGAAATCTAGGTATGACGATCGATTGTATGACGTAACGAGTTCTCCAAAGTGTTACTAACTACAATAATTTATACTAGGTGTAAACGGGCCCTTCATGAAGGCATCAACTAATAATTCTGTACATCAAATTATGTAACTCTACGCAACACGATTGCTGGGTAACAATTTATTTTTGGGGTGAAAAATCACGTTCTACGGTATAGACTTATTGTCACGCACCCAAAACATTGCCCTGGATGGATGTATTGAATAGCACGGGGGTCATGAAGGTAAAGTTAAAGTAAAACTATAACATTAAAAACTTATGTTACAAAAAAAAAAAAAATGTGAAAAATTTGGAACTTTGACCCCCAAAATCTCCAAGTAGATAACTAGAAGGTTCCCAAGTATGGTCCAGAAAAAAATATTGCAACGATGGGGAGAATATTAGTGTCGGCTTGATCTAAGGGTTCTTTTACACCCATTATAAATCTTATTAAAAACAAAGCTCGTCTTTGTCAAGAATACGTGGGGCATTGCACTGCATTGAAAGTTTCTGAATCTAGCCACTTACAATAAAATAATGAAATATTAGATTAAACAACAAGTGAAAAACAGTCGGTGACAAAAAAATTAAATCTATCAAACAAAGGTCACCGACTTCTGAAGCTAAAGTTATTTTTCACTTTTTTTGTGTTTGTTACCTCAGAACTTTCGACTGGGTAAACCGATTTTAATTTTTTTTTTTTCTAATTAAAAGCTGCTGCTTTCCGTGTGGTCCCATTTAAAATGTGAACATCTGATGCTGATCTTCGGAGATATACAATGGAACTCTTCAAAAATAGACGGCAAATCTGCCATGATTGCTGCAATCGTTTTGATGTTTATTGTTTATACAACATCATGACATAAAATCAAGCCTGTATCCTCTGAGGGGGTACGCAGATGTGTACAATACACCCAGATTTCGACAGTTAGGTATGTTAAACAAGCAAGGTCCGATGCGTGCCGGGGCTGCGGGACGATTCGAAAGAGATAAGGTTCCCATCCGACTCACGGCCGGTTTTTTAAACAACTTTGGTTTTGCTTGTATAGAATATACAAAATATATACACAATAGAGATTTTTTTAAAGATTTTTATGTGTGTTCGCGGATAACTTCATTGAACCGAATCTGATGATTATTTTTTTATTTGAAAAAGTATGCTCCTGGAGTGGTCTAATTTAATGAAGATTTGATGCTGGTCTTCGAGGGCAAACTCTTCAAAAATAGACGGCAAATCTGCCGTGATTGCTGCAATCGCTTTGATGTTTATTGTTTATACAACATCATGACGTAACATCACGCCTGTATGCTCTGAGGGGTTACGCAGATGTATACGATACACCCAGATTTTGACAGTTAGGTATGTTAAGTTGGCGCGTTCGTGTTCCGCGAGCGCCTCAAGCAAGGTTCGATGCCTGCCGGGGCTACGGGACTGTTCGAAAGAGATAAGGTTTCCCATCCGAAAAAAAAGGTATGTTAAGTTCCATATATTGGGGATACGCCTATTACCATGACATGTATTGTTAACAATGTCAAATAAATTCATGGCAAATATTTGTTTGGGAACAACTAAAAATGGAAAAAATAAAACTTTTTTGCAAAAAATATTTTTTGTAAAAAAGTTTTTTTTCACGAGGTGTGAGTTACTCTACTTCTTACCATTGACTGCGAGAAAATAAATAGAAGTATAGCAAAAGTATAGTAAAAAAATCTCGTGGGATAATAATAACAGCCAATCGGGTCGATCTCCAACGTTAAGCCACGCTTACCAAGGCCGGTCTGTATATGGGTGACCACTAATCCATTACATACCGAGTTTCCTCCGTGCGTCGGAAAGTACGTAAAGCCATTTCTCAAAGTAATTTTCGAAATTCAGTGTTATATTCCTCTTGGCACGTTTTATTGTTCCAAATTCAAAATGTTTTTATTTACTCAGTGAGTAAAAGAGACTTTTATTCACTGTTATCGATGAATAAAAAACGCCCTAAGTACTTAATTGTTTTTTCAAACCAATTGCTCATAAAATGGCTTTAGTTTCACCGCAATTAGGCATATAATGACACCTGTAATCAAACTGTAACTTTTCATTACTATTATTCACAAATGAGTTATAGGTTTTTTTTTATTGGTTGAGGTGCTTATTGCTTTGTTCTTAAAAAAGTTTCGATACAAAAAAGATCGTGTTCATTATTAAAAATAAATTAATGTACCTATTGCTTGCTTATTTCATACAACTTCGTATTTAAATAGATAATTTCAACTTGTACGTTTTTATTAAATAAAACTTTCACTCAAATATCATAACTTTTGTTTTCTCTGTAATAAAGAAAACTTTGAATTCCCCATTTTGTACGTGGCTAAAACGCTATCCGCGAAAAGCCTAAAAAAAAGAAACCTCATTATTTTAGTCTATGGCCGATCGCCATTGTAATGCCCGATCCAGACTCTCCAGCAGGGGTATTCTAAACTATTCGATACGTTTCCGTGTCGGTAAGGAACCGTATTCGACAATCTCATTTCCGAGCCGAAGAACTGTCAAAACTCTATTCACAGATCCGAACGGATGCGTTTTTTTCTATCCGATAGACCGTTGTGTTTATGGGGAACGCTACAAAATGGTAGTAAATAGATGATCGTGGTAGAAAAATTAAAATAGTAAATCAAATAGGTTTATTTGAATATTTAGTTCCGTTTAAATAAGGAATATACAGCTAGTAACTTAATAAACAGCAAACGATACTAAATGATTTTATTAGTAACTAGCTGACCCGCGCAACTTCGTCTGCGTCACATAATAAGAGAAAGAGAGAGAGGGTTAGGTTAGAGATTCTGAGACCACCTTAAAAGATAGACATCAATATGTTATCGCGGACTGTTTTTTAACATTTTAAGGAGAACGATTCCGTCATTTATTATTATTGCGTAAACGGTTAAAGATTCCCAAAAGGAATCTCCAGTTTTTTGCAATATTTTTCTTTGATGCTCCGCTCCTATTGGTTGTGGCGTGATGTTTTATAACGTATAACCTTCCTCGATAAATGGGCTATCCAACACTAATAGATACTTTTAAGTCGAACCAGTAGGCATAGCCAAGTTACAAACGTTTCATATCGATTCTCTTTCTACAATCGTAAACCCCTCGGTTTCAGCGATTGTAGATAGCGCTAAAATGGTAGCCAAGTTGACACGACTGAGTCGATCGCTCGTTCTCTAATGTCTGTAGAAAAAACATACACTTAAGTCTATGGTGAGCGTTCCTACCAAAGAGTATTGCGATCAACATTATAGAAACGATATCTATTCTATCATTTTGAACGATGTAAACTTGTCTACGAATTCAGTAGTTCTTGAAATTAGCGCGTTCAACCATCCAAACAAACTCTTCAGCTTTATAATATTAGTATAGACTCAAGTAGGTAACAATTTAATTTCTCAGAAATATTTGCGTTAATCGCTTAAATATTTTAAGTACTTATATTTTTCCAAATAAGGGCTTCCCCGACAGCCTTACGTTTTCATCCTTAGACACTCGATGACGTCTAAAGTTCTCATCAAGGAACACAAAATGAGCCGAAACACGATAAAACTCCATTAAACTATTGCGGATCTCTCGCAACTGCCTTCCCTCTCCAACGTCAGACCTTCTTTGATAGTCATACTCCACCCAGGTCTAAAGTTCTCATCGAGGTTCATCAAAATGATGAGCACAAACACGATATAGATGCTGTAAACTCTGAGAACCTCTTGCAACTGCCTTCCGTCTCCATCGTTAGAATATCGATGACAGTCATACTCCAGCCAGAGTTAAAGTTCTCATCAAGAGCATGAAATGAGCCTAAGAACGATATTCTTCTTGTTTATCGTGTGGTTAGTGCCTAACCTGGTGTCAGAGTTTTTATGCCGTCCAATGGCCTCTGACTTGGAGGCGCTACGCCGCGCCGGGGGGAAACTCCGCTGCCGCGGAAAATTGTCGCTTAGCGGACAGACTTCCGGCGGGATCTCATGGCGACATGGAGAGAGCGACTGTCGCAACCCCGTGCAGGGCACGCCACAATAGTGGCGATAAGTCCCCTCTTTGAGGAGTGGCTTGAGCGACGCCACGGCGTTCTCACCTTCCGCCTGACGCAGGTCCTCACCGGACACGGTTGTTTCGGGAGGTTCCTGCACCGAATCGGGCGGGAGGAAACGCCCGGATGTTTCCATTGCGAGGATCGACCGGAGGACACGGTGGAGCACACGGTAGAGGTTTGCCCCGCCCAGAGCGGGAGGAGTCATTTGATGATTTCCCATCCAAAAAAAAAAGGGCCTCTGACTTGGTTTTACTTGCCGTCGACAAATATCTCTCAGGCATGCTGGTTTCCTCACGATGGTTTTCTTCACTGAAGCAAGTCATAATTATACAAAACGCACATGAATTCGAAAAATCAGAAGTGCATGACTTGGGTTCGAACACGATTTTTTTCAATTTTATATGGTGGTCCCATATAAAATTGAAAAAAATCGTGTTCGAACCCAAGTCATGCACTTCTGATTTTTGATTTTTGACTTTGAGATATACGCTTTTCACTAAAAAAGAATCATGCAAATCGGACCTCTCTGGAAAAAGTTATGCGTCATCATCATCATCATCCACAGCCTGAATTCACCCACTGCTGGGTACAGGCCGCTTCTGTTTGTGCTAAGTTCCACGCTCTTTCCGTTCCTAGGACGCCACCCGGTCACAGCTTTACTCCACCTACGATCACCGCGCCTTGCTAGGTGTCCTGCCCAACTCCATTACACAGCTGACACGGGCGAATGACAGTATTTATCATTCTTTCATAATAATCTTAACACTGCGATTCAGAAAATGGAGTCAATTTAAACTGCTAAAATATATGCTTGGAAAGCGATCGACTTGCTTTCCATGCATGCAAAAGCTCCACGTCTACAGATTTACTAAATGATAGATTTATATGAATAAATATAGATAAATTTTGATTAAAATAAATTATTCCCTAACCGTCGTTTATATGGTTAAAAAAAACTAAAAGTATGTATAAACTATGTAGTAATGATTTCGAAACCTTAAAGCTTTAAAAAAAACAAAATACTTAGTTACAAAACGCGAAAACTGGATGGGGATCGAACATGCGAACCTAAGTTATTATCTTACAGCATTAAACAAATTAAAATTAATACAAAAAGTGAGTTTTGACTGAGGCTCGAACTTGCGAAACACTGTTCACAGTGCGGTCGCTGCCGCCGGCGGGCTATTTGTTCTAGTGACAAAAGGTTCAAAATAGCTGTTCTTATGCAACGTATGTTATGGCAGTTGTCAGTTGTCAAACAGTTAAATAATATTGACGAAATGCAATATTGCTCACCCCGTAAGTTATTAGCGTAATAATATATAGCCTATGTCCTTCCCCAGGTTGAAATATATCTCCTTGCCAAATTTTATTACGATCCGATCAGCCGTTTAGTCGTGAAAAGGTAGCAAACAAACAAACAGAGTTACTTTCGCATTTATAATATTAAGTATGGATATAAGTAAGTTTAATACCCCGCTCCTTTATAAAAATAGCGTGATTATTATGTTCCTAGAGTAAAGTTTTTATTAACATGTTATTTTGTGCATTCAATTATTTTGTCCATTCAATTCCGAACAAAAACCTTTTAAAATCAATATTGCTTACCTCCCATAACATAAGGCGTGATAATATGTAGCCTAAAGCCTTCCTTGGTTTACAAAGAACATTTTTGCCGAATTTCAATTCAATCTATGCAGTAGTTTTGGCGTGAAGCCGTACCATACACACAGACAAACAGACAAACAGACAAAAATTCTAAAAAGTCACTTTTTGTCATCAGTTACGTTTTTCTAACAAAAGCCACTTATATTTTCTCGAAAATTCTCAATGTACAGTTTTTCTTTCGTTACTGTTTTATTATATGTATAGACTAAAATAAACTTTATTTCATTTCTAATAAACCTGCTTTGTAAACAGCCGTCTGTCAAACTGGCAAAGCGGGAAATGTGTTTTTTTTTTTTTTAAGTAAAACTAGTTTTCTTTTTTCATAGATAACTTTAAATAACTTTGTTTAAAAAGGAAAAAATACTGCAAGTATTTGATATCAGTATTATACAATTCTTGCTATTTGCTCATTGTCAAACAATAATTAAATTTCTATAGGGATTACGGCAGATGATTGCGTGTCAGGGAAATAGGGCCTTATTCCTTCAATGAGGCTAAGGACCATGTCGGGTATTAGTCTATAAACCAACTGAAACCGCGGGTCGGCAAAAGGATTCGTCATATCCTTTATGAAGAGACAACGTCTCCTGCCTCTGTTGTCCTGCACGCAGACGGTCTCTGGCTCGCACAATCACATTCTCCATCTACCAAAGTATCAAATAATGTTAACTAAAATCTAGAACGAATATCACATTTCTTTAAACACTTTGAATTTATGTAAATGCGGATACATCAATGAAATATGGTCAATACAATAATAAAACTTCATTTACACTATAAGCAGTGTTTAAAAAGTTTATAGTTTTTTATTTCACTGAAATAAGCTGGAAATATGGTTTATTTCTTCGTTTTAATTTTGTTCGATATGACTCCCGATAGCAAACAGCTGTCGGAAAGATTCGAGTCTTCAAATCGAATTTGAACTGTCAAAATTATTCGGTATCGGATTTGTGAATTACGTTTGGAGGACATCTTCGACATCTTAGACGTTCGATTCGGTACGGAATCGAGTCGAATGGTTATGAATAAGGCTGCAGGAGGCTACACGAGGGAACGCGAGTACGAGAGTGTGGACGGTGCGCTCGTGTCCTCTCGTCTTCCCTCGCCTCGCCTCGCTGTCGCTCCGTTTTGTGTCAGTTTTTCGGACGCGAGTCAAAGGACGCGAGGGGTGAGGCGAGGGAATTATCCACACTCTTGCGCTATCTCACTTTGTTGTAATTGCTGCAGAGTAAGGACACGTGCGTTTTTTTTAGGGTTCCGTACCCAAAAAAAAATTCAAAGGGTTAAAACGGAACCCTGTTACTAAGACTTCGCTGTCTGTCCGTCGGTCTGTCACCAGGCTGTATCTCATGAATCGTGACAGATAGACAGTTGAAATTTTCACAGATGATGTATTTCTGTTGCCGCTATAACAACAAATACTAAAAACAGAATACAATTATTATTTAAGGGGGGCTCCCATACAACAAACGTGATTTTTTTGCCGTTTTGTCTAATGTATAGATAATGGTACGGAACCCTTCGTGCGCGAGACTCGCACTTGGCCGGTTTTTTTTTATAATGACGGAGTGGAGTAACGATTTGTGTTACACTTTTATGGAACTTTATCAAATGTACCAATCATTTGGAATCCAAAAAATCCATATCACTACCATCCATGTCATCCACCATCTTCTCCGTTTTGACTTTATTTTTTTATTTAGGTGATACAGACGCAAGACATTATAATATTGGTAGGCACATAAAGTAGCTAACGCAGTCACTTCAATCACATTCATCTTGTAGTAGACGTAGCGGGCAAGTGAATAAATCGAGAGTGTGGATTGCTAGCACTCGTGCAGCCTCCACTCGCCAAGACTCGTGCCTAGAGCCTCTAGGAGGCGCCTCGCGAGAGTCTGGATCGGGCATTAGATGCGCGCGCATAGGAAAACTGATTAATTTTTCCCGCCATTGCGAAAAATTTTTCACAACTCGTTTTCACTGTTGAAATTATAGTTATTTATGAATTAAAATGTCTACAAGTACTAGTTATGAAGAAAATGATTTATGTTGTACACCGCCCGATATAAGATGTGAAGCCCTTAACGTTATGGAAAGTTTACTACCTGAAAACTCCAAGAAAAAAAAATGTCTATTATCTTCTAAATAAAATGATTTTTTAGTATTATTTTCTTCACAAGTGTGTTGAAAAACGTCGTATGATACACGTTTGTATTGATGATTACCGTCCTCGGCTCAGGGCTCTCTTAAGACCCGAGCCGTTGTACCTACTATTATATTTCAAAATAGCTTAAGGTGAATGCTCCAGGGTAGCCCACGAAATTCAAATTTTCTTACGTTTTTTGCAATTTGCCGACCAGTGCTAGGTTGTATGTAGATTAAAATATTGTTCGCGATTGTAAGACGTATGTAGTTACAGAATTATAATCATCAAAATCATCAATACAACCCTCCAAGTTCATAAAGGTCTAGCAATGACTTTGACCTTGAAAAAATCGTTCCTCGACTTATATGAACTTAGAGGGTTGTTTTGATGATTTTGATGATTATAATTCTGTAACTACATACGTCTTACAACCGCGAACAATAATTTAATTAACATACAACTTAACACTGGCCTGAAAATTGCAAAAAACGTAAGAAAATTTGAATTTCGCGGACTGGTTGGAGCATTCACCTTAACCTCGTTGGTCAGATTGAGACCAAACTATGGTGGCGCCATCTGAGATTTACTTTGCCTTAGGTATTTGTGCCTTTGGGGTGGCCCATTGTCATTTGGTGATGAAGCACCATGTCGAAGCTCTGTGTGTTCGTGGTTTGTAGAATTTAGACGTGGACGTGATCATCTCCATGACGAGGCACGTGAATGTCGGCCGGCGACTGCGGTTACAGAATCTAATACTGACACCGTACGGCAACTTATTGAAACTGACAGAATAATTATGATTATTCTAAACTACCCCCAAATGTAATTAAGGGGATGTAATGTTTGTATAGAAGAATACTTACGCGCAGTCTGATTTATTTGATGTGTTTTCGCCTGCGTAAATAAAAGTGAAGACGTGTAGTGTGTGTATCGCGTTACCATTCGAATCGGCCAGGCACTGAACTGATTTTTATACATAACTAGCTTCTGCCCGCGATTTCGTACGCGGATCCTGTTGCTTATGCCAGCGACAACGGGGTCGTCAAAATCGAAGACCTCAAAATCAAAACGTCTGATGTGGAATTTTAAGAGCCCGGGGACGGGAATACAACGGGATGCGCGAGACGATTCGAGACGTTCCAGATCTTTCATTTTTTGTAAGTCAACAAGAAATGCCCATCAGACTAAACATTTTTATAAGTCAACAGGAAATGCCCATCAGACCAAACAACACTTGCTGAGACGTCATTCCTATGTGTTATGGTGTAGCTGGGCTCTAGGAGTTCCACAACAGGTGTTCCAGATCTTCGATTTTTAGGGTTCCTTACCCAAAGGGTAAAAACGGAACCCTATTACTAAGACTTCGCTGTCTGTCCGTCTGTCTGTCACCAGGCTGTATCTCATGAACCGTGACAGCTAGACAGTTGAAATTTTTACAGATGATGTATTTCTGTTGCCGCTATAACAACAAATACTAAAAACAGAATAAAATTAATATTTAAGGGGGCTCCCATACAACAAACGTGATTGTTTAGCCCTTTTTTGATAATAATGGTACGGAACCCTTCGTGCGCGAGTCCGACTCGCATTTGGCCGGTTTTTATAAGTCAACAGAGAGTGCTCATCAGATTGAACAACTTTTGCTAAAACTTCATTCCTATAAGTAATAAGTAGGTATATATGTTATAGTGTAGCTGGCCTCTTGGAGTTCCATATCAGGTGTTCCAGATCTTCAACAGAAAATGCTCATCACGTGGAACAATTTTTGCTATGGTACCATTTTTGTATCTCTTATAGTTCAGCTGGTCTGTTGCGGTTCTGCATCAGGTGTTTGTTTCCAAGATAAAAGTCAACAGGAAATGCCCATCAGACCGAACAACTTTTGCTAAGACGTCATTCCTATATGTGTTATGGCATAGCTGGGCTCTTGGAGTTCCACAACAGGTGTTCCAGATCTTCGATTTTTATAATTCAACAGAGAGTGCTCATCAAATTGAACAACTTTTGTTAAAACGTCATTCCTATAAATATGTTATAGTGTAGCTGCGCTCTTGGAGTTCTACATCAGGTGTTCCAGATCTTCAAATTTATTCTCTCAGCAGAAAATGCTCATCACGTGGAACAATTTTTGCTATGGTACCTTTTTTGTATCTCTTATAATTCAGCTGGTCTGTTATCAAATTAAAAAAAAAAACCGCTTTCAAATCAGTTCACCCGTTTATGAGCTACGGTGCAACAGACAGACACACACCCTGTAAACCACTATATTTTATGAGGAACCGGTAGGGTGTTCGCTTTGCTGATAATAATAATTTGACTAAAAGCTCCTTGTAGTATACACCATTATTTTTAGGTCGTTCTGGAACCGAAAGACATAAACTCGATCATCGAAACCGGATCGATTGGGACTGTTAATTAAAAAAAAAAAAAAAACTTTTTTTTGAAATCACGAATAATTAAATATAATTATATTTAAAAAAAATATTGATATTAAAAAAAAAAATCGGAGCAGTCTTTGGGGACTGCCGATAGAAGTGAAAACAAAAAGTACACAGGCACCGCCCCAGTCGTAGCACTGGTTATGCCCCGCGCATGCCTATGTGGTGCTACGCCGTAGCGGATGCTACGAGTGCTACGAACGGCTACGAAGCGTGACCGCACGTTACGTTACGTGACGATGAGATCAATGTTTTTCCTTCACCCAAAAAGTGCTCAACGCGCCTAAAGAAGTTTTCACTTCAAAAATAGTCCCAATCGTTTTGAGTTCGATGATCCAGTTTATGGCTTTCGGTTCCAGAAAGACCTAAAATTAACCGTGTATACATATAGCATACCCAATTGAATCATTACAGTAAGTTGAGTGAGAATGTATTTTTAATATTGGTAAAGAAGTTATATTTTATGGGGCTGTCAGTGACCAATAATTTAGAATGTTCCATTTACCAGAAATAAATTAAAAAAAAGTTTATCATTAAAAGAATATTATTAATAATTTTTCTAAACTACCCCCAAATGCAATTGTAGGCGATGTAATGTTTGTATGGAAGAAGATCAACGCAGTCTGATTTATTTAATGTATTTTCGCCTGCGAAAATAATAGTAAAAACGTCTGATGCGTCTGTCGCATTGCCATTCGAAATGGTCAGGCGCTAAACTGATACTTTTGTGTACTAAGTACTTCGGCGATTAGTACCTAGAGCTGTACCAAGTTGTGAAATATGCCATTTGTAAGGTGATAAAATCATCTTAAATATATTGTGGGTAACCATCATCATATTATGTGTGCAGGGAAACAACTATGATTAATTTTGTTTTGGTTTACCTGAATGTTCTCCTAAGGTATTTTATTTTTTTTGTAACAACGTCGTATAGCGCCATCTATCATGGTCGTACGTTTGAGCATCATCCACAAGCACAACACAATGAGGCGGGTGTTCGACTTGCTCGTTGGGGTTAATAAAATAGTTGTGGACTGTATTAAAGGCGTGGTATATTGCCGATTAAGTTTACATTAATTATAACTGCCCGGACAAAACATAGATATCTTAATAATCGTTTGGAGAGTATCGTACGTCGCGGTGGGCTCCGAGGAAGCGAGTGCCGCCGCCGGCCGGGCTGGCTCCCCGCGCCGCACCTCCGCTCGCTCGCTGCGCAGGTCGGTCACGTCGCCTGCGCGTGCCGTCTGCGTGTCTGTTGGGTGCGATTCCCAACATGCTGCCCGGGTTGAAGGGAAGACTTCAAAAATCTGGAAGGGGGCAGATATTATTGAAGGCCCTCCTTATGGTGCCCCTCTTTGTCTTCACCTCTGCGACTCTCGCTACGCCCGTCGCTGCCAGGATAAATATTTGTGACCCTTCCTAAGGACCAAAGAAGAGGAGGCAGAGCTCTATCCTTTATGAGGACAAGAGAGCCTAACTTCAGTTCTGTCTTCGAAGAGCGCCATTTCACCTTCTGCTGCAGTAGAGCCACGTACTCAAGGGAAAAGCGCTGCCAGAAGTGCTGTTTGATGTGCTCTATTCTCTTGAAGCGCTCCAGGCGATTAATATTGCGATCAGAGACCTGTGGATGAGGTATAGCATTAAGTGGCCGTCCAATTAGGAAGTGAGAGGGTGTCAGAGCGGAAAAGTCATGGGGTTCTGAGGAAAGAGGAGTTAGAGGACGGGAGTTTAGAACAGCTTCTATTTGAGTGAGGCACGTAGCCATTTCCTCGTAGGTGAGATGAGCGGATTGCAATAACCTTTTAAGATGGTGTTTTGTGGAACGAACAGCTGCCTCGGCTAAGCCGTTGAAATGGGGACTATATGCGGGTACGAATTTAAATTCTATACCTTCTTGAGACATGTGACCTTCAAGGTCTGATTGTGCAAGAAATTTTGATAGCTCATTGTAAGTGCCGACAAAGTTGGTGCCGTTATCGGACGTTATACTTTGCGGTTTCCCCCGACGTGACACAAAACGATTAAGAGCTGCTAAATAAGCTTCACTAGATAGTGCCGTAACGAGCTCGATGTGACAGGCTTTTGTCGAGTTACAGATGAAGATTGCCAAAAACGATTTAATAAGTCTGCAACCTCTGCCTTTCCTGTCCGCTATCATCACTGGCCCTGTGTAATCAACACTACAATGTAAGAAAGGGTACTCTAACTCAGTCCGAGTTGTCGGTAACTGTCCCATAATGGGTTGCACCGATTCCGCTTTGTATCGACAACATCGGACACACTTATTTACAATGGCTTTGGCTAGGCTTCTGCCACCCAAGGGCCAATAAGTTTGCCTAACGTTCGCTAGTAAGAGCTGTGGACCAGCATGTAAATAAACTAAGTGTAGATGCTCAAAAAGTATCTTAGTGAAATGGTGCTTGCTTCACAACAAAATAGGATGCTTTGTATCGTACGTATAGTGGGAATTGTCTAGTCTACCACCAACACGTAATAGGTTATTGGGGTCTAGAAAAGGGGACAAGAAACTAAGTCTATTCTTTTTATGTAATGATTTTGCCGTTTTAAGAATAGCATATTCGTCAGGAAACATTTCCAACTGTACTTTGTGTAATATTAAATTCAAGGAATCTTTAAGTTCGACAACTGAAAATGGACCAGTACGTTTGTTGGTATTGTTTCTACAATTATGTATAAATCTTTGTAAATATGCTATTGATCTTTGTACATGAATCAAATTAGATCTACTGTTAATCAAACTACTTATAGGATCTACATTAGAAGTACTATGACTATTAGTTACTACAACAGAACAAGAAACCAATTCTGGTAGATCGTGTCTCTCGTTATGATTGGGCATTTTTGGCCATTCACTTTCACCTTTCTTTAAGAAAGTAGGACCAGACCACCACAAGGATGAACCACTGATGGAATCAGCCTTCAGCCCACGAGAAACAAGGTCCGCTGGATTGTCTTTCGACCGTACGTAGCCCCACACGTGACCCTCTGTGCTCTCTTGGATTTCGTGGATTCGGTTAAGAATTAATTTTTTTAGTTGCAGTGGGGGTGTAGACAACCACCCTAGAACTATAGTCGAATCACACCAAAACCTACATTTGCTAATCTTTAGAGTAAGAGAGGTTAATACTTTTGTACACAACCTTGCAGCCAACAAGGCTCCGCAAAGCTCTAGACGAGGTATCGTCGTAGGCTTTATCGGCGCTACCCTACTTTTAGAGGTTAAGAGGTGTATCTTTACTAACCCTGATTGATCCACAGAACGAATGTACAGACAAGCGCCGTACGCTCGCTCTGAAGCATCTGAAAAAACATGAATTTCATGATTTCCTGAGCCATCACTAAGAACCTAGAAGATGAGTTAATTCATGCCAATAGTTGTATAATAAAGTTACAGAAAGAAAAAGCATGTAATCAGGTTTCAGAAACAAGCCTTTTATATAATGAATTATTAAATAGTAATTGTAACCCCCCTTCCTTAATAACCATTGATCTAACTGAAGATTCCTTACTTAAACAGAACTATACAGTTAGCAATAAGAAAATTAAAAAATATGCAAAACTGAATAGAATAATTAACAAATGTTATCAATATAGGAAACAACACAAACTCTTTTCCAAACATATTCCACTGAGGAAAGAGCGTGTTGATTTAGTTAATAAGTTAAATAATTACCAAATTAAATTAGAGGACAGTATAAAAATTTATGAAATTGATACTCAGCATTTGCAGTCTGAAATACAGGTACTTCAGGACTCACTAAGTTCCCTTTCTAGTAGGTATAAGATTTCACAGAACCAAATTAGGGAACATATTTCTGCAGCAAATGAGTTGGTATTGGGTCAATGTAGTTGCAAGACAGTTACCAACCATGATACTATCCAGCCTAAGGTAATGGAGGACCCATACCAGGTTGAGAATTTGTCTCAGGACAGCATATTGAACCAACAATCAACTAATTTAACACTAGATTATTTACACGTGGTACAGCCTGAGTTGTTTGATAGTCGGCCTGAGACTGGTAATTTTGTTTCTCCTAGTAGTCAGGATTGTGTTCATTCAGTTATGTTCTCTGACAGTATAGGTAGGGGGCTAGGTAAATTAATTAGTAATAACCTGAGTTACTGTACCCAAAACAATTGTATGCCAGGGTCAACCTACAAACAGATTATGGCATCGGTAACAAATACTGTTTGTGATCATAATACCACCATTAGTATATGTGTTGGTAATAGTTCAAAGATTAAAAAGGAAGACATTACTGACTGTGTTTCAGAGTTGTTGAAGTTAAAGTGTAGTAAAATAATATTGTGTTCTTTTCCATTTTTTGAAAGTTTAAGTACCAGGAAAAACAATTATATTCACATGTTAAATAAACATTTATATTTTTTAGCAGGTCATTATAGTGACAAACTTGTATATCTTGATATCAACACTTTTGTTGATAAACTTAGATCGACTCGGGGTAAAGTGTATCTACCTATTAGTTGTAGACACAAAATAGCTCGGCTATTAGCTTATAATATTCACACAGACATAATTAGTATGTCTAAGTTTAGTTATATTATTAACACTGCGACTATTAGTAATAATACTAATATACAGGTGACTTTAAATGAAGATAGCATTAGTGCTATAGATGTTTACAAACATTCTGAGGAGGATCCATGCGTCACCGTGGAAAATCCTCAATTAGGCTTTATTAGTGATAGGGTCTTGTTGTCTGCGGATGGCACGGGAGTCTCCTGCCTCACTCCAAATATTAATATTAATTTAAACTAGGAAGTGAGACAACAGAAGGTACCATTAACAATATTGTTAATCCTTCCAACAGCAAGGTATCTTCTTGCACTCAGTTAGTTAGTAAAAAAGGGCCTCAGCAGAACACCTTAAAATTATTCCACAAAAATATCCAAGGCATTTCTTTTCTCTTCTCTCTTTCTCGGTTGAACATTGCGTCGAACTGTCCTGTGTTGAGCTAGATAAGCATGTAATTGTATGTGTGTACAGACCCCCAAACTATCAAAACTTTTCCTTATTTGAATCAATAATGAAAGATGTCCTGGCAAAACTTACAGCCAGTAATAAATCTACAATTATTTGTGGTGATTTCAATATCAATATTTTAGAAGAAAGTTCAAATAGCAGTCGGTTATTAAATCTTTTTAAGTCATTTGACTTGACCAACACTTTTATAGAACCTACTAGAGTCACTCCATCTTCTGCTACTTGTATAGATAATGTTTTCTGTGATTGTGATTACTTAGATAAAGCCATATTAAATTGTCTGCCGTCTGACCATAGCGGACAAACTGTAACTTTTAGGTGTAATACACCATTGCAAAAAGTCCAGATTAAATTTAGACCTATAACTTCTAGCAAATTAAATAGATATAATATTTCCCTACAGAACAAGTTAGATGTTATGAGCCATGACGATATTAATGTAAATCAATTGTATGATCGTTTCTTTTCAATAGTTCACACGGAATTCAACAAAACTTTTGAACAGAAGACAAAAAGTATTTGCCCCAAATTTATATTTAGTGATTGGGCAACTAGAGGTATCAGAAAAAGTAGGGAAAGACTATTTGAGCTATATGGTCTTAAGCCTTTTATAAACACTGAAACTTTTAACAAGTATGTTGCTAAGTATTCAAAAATCTTTAGAAATACATGCAAGGTTGCTAAAGCCCTGCACATTAGCAACAAGATCAAAACAGCAGAAAACAAAATAAAGACAGTTTGGAAAGTCATAAATAATGAAACTAACAGGAAGAAAATACGTAACACTAGACACACGTTAGATTCAGCATGTGGTCCTAAAAGCTCTAATCTGGAAGTAGCTCAAGAATTTTTAAATTTCTTTACCGATATACCATTAAAAACTACGGAGGCTCTTAATTCCTCACCTGAAGTCTCAATTGGATTATTAAAGGCGAATGTATCTGGCTGCACGGCTGAATTTAAATTTAAACACATAAACCCAATGATAGTTATTAAAGCTTTCCGGCAAATAAAAATCAAACTAACCGAAGATCTATGGGGAGTGTCTATCAAAGTGTGTACATCCATACTTGAGACTATAGCCCCATACTTAGCTTTAATTTTTAATTTGTGTGTAGACCAAGGAGTTTTCCCTGATCTAATGAAATACAGTAAAGTGATACCTCTTTTCAAATCCGGGGACAGTAAAGATACTAATAATTATAGACCTGTATCCGTGTTGCCAGTTTTTAGAAAGGTGTTTGAAAAAGTAATGCTTAATCAAATGCTCAATCATTTTAACACCAACAAAATTTTACACGATCATCAGTATGGTTTCACCAAGGGACGTTGTACGACTGACGCCGGTGTTACCTTATTAAAGCACATATTTACTGCGTGGGAAGAGTCTCAAGACGCCATAGGAATATTTTGTGACCTTTCCAAAGCATTTCATTGCGTAAATCACGACACATTACTTTTGAAACTTGAGCATTACGGACTAGGTCAACTTGCACTTAGTTTGGTGAAATCATATTTGAGTGATAGACAACAACTTGTTCAAATAAATGGTGTTAATTCAAAGGGTTTAAAAGTAAAAATGGGGGTTCCGCAAGGCTCAATATTGGGTCCTTTCCTCTTTCTCGTGTATATAAATGATCTACCCTATTTATTGAAAAACCAACCTCAAAATATGGTGTTGTTTGCTGATGACACTTCCCTAATTTTTAAGATAAATAGACGGGCCCAAAATCTAGATGACCTGAATAATGCCCTACTTCAGGTCCATAATTGGTTCACAGCAAACAATTTGGTATTAAATGAAAAAAAAACTAAATGCATAAGATTTGCTTTACCCAATGTTAAGAGTAGTGATTGTGAAATAATATTGAATAAAGAGAAACTTGAATTCGTAGATAAAACGGTTTTCCTGGGGATTACGCTTGATTCAAGGCTACAATGGGGTTCACATTTAACATCCCTTGCGGGGCGGCTAAGTTCAGCAGCATACGCTATTAGAAAAATCCGTCAATTTACTGATGTAGATACCGCTAGACTGGTGTATTTTAGTTACTTAGTATATATAAATGATCTACCCTATTTACTGAAAAACCAACCTCAAAATATGGTGTTATTTGCCGATGACACTTCCCTAATTTTTAAGATCAATAGACGGGCCCAAAATTTAGATGACGTGAATAATGCCCTACTTCAAGTCCATAATTGGTTCACAGCAAATAATTTAGTACTAAATGAAAAAAAAACGAAATGCATAAGATTTGCTTTACCGAATGTTAAAAGTAGCGATTGTGATATAGTACTGAATAAAGAGAAACTTGAATTCGTAGATAAAACGGTTTTCCTGGGGATTACGCTTGATTCAAGGCTACAATGGGGTTCTCATTTAACATCTCTGGCGGGGCGGCTAAGTTCGGCAGCATATGCTATTAGAAAAATCCGTCAATTTACTGATGTAGATACTGCTAGATTGGTCTATTTTAGTTACTTTCATAGTATAATGTCTTATGGCATTCTGTTATGGGGACGGGCTGCTGACATTGAGTCTATATTTATTCTGCAAAAAAGAGCCATCAGAGCCATATACAATCTTCGTAGGCGCGATTCTCTGAGGGAACTGTTTAAGGAAATAAACATCATGACTGTACATTGTCAATACATCTACGAAAACATAATGTACGTAAGAAAAAATCTACATCTTTTTGGTAAAAGAGGTGACAGACACAATTACAGTACTAGAAATAGGGACCAATTAGTTCAGCCAGGCTTCAGACTCGCTAAAGTAGACTCATCTTTCATGGGGTACTGTTTGAGATGCTATAATAAAATTCCACAAAGCATTCTTGAACTGAATGAAACAAAATTTAAAACATGTATTAAACGCACACTTTGTAAGCGAGCATACTACAAATTGGACGATTATATCGCTGATAAAAATGCTTGGCTCAATGCCGGTCCTGCTCCACAAGGACAGGGGCGCATTAATGGATAGCACTAATTGTATTGTTGGAGCTGCTGAAGATTGTACAACTATCTTTGTATTGTATAAATTCAATATCTTTATTATTATATAGCCGCATATCGCATATTGTGTGAGTGCTATGTACTAGAATGCTATCAGTCGCTGGAAACCTACGTTTTTCCTTGACTTGAATGTGCCGTGGCGGTTAGGAGATATGTCATGCTCACTCAAATGTCTCGCTGATGGTGACGCGTGTGTCGGATCATTTAGTTCCCTTCAAAATGGTTGAGTTGAATGGTGCTGATACATGCGTCATGTTCGTGAACGAGCGCTGTCAGTTGGGACTGGTCGGCTCTTGGCTGCCACGGCTTATTTGAATTTAAAAATTTTATTTTTGAATTGTTTTTGTTTTGTTTTTACTATGGACACCTTTAACGTGCACATCTTGCTACATTGTTCTCACATAATGTACCATCTCAACATGAATGATGTAACCAAGATTTTGTAAAAATATTCTGATTTAAAAGAGTGTCCATGGAGTTTCTTGCCCATTCTTCTCCATAGAGATCTACGCTAGGGAATGGGCAGCTGCAGTACTTTCACAGTTTTTATGTCTTGTGACTGGGACTGTAGCTACATTTAATTTTCATATTTGTTTCGACAATTCAAAAGTGCCTGTAACTGGCCTACTTGAAATAAATGCTTTGATTTTGATTTTGATTTTGATTTACTTTCATAGTATAATGTCTTATGGCATTTTGCTATGGGGACGGGCTGCAGATATTGAGTCTATATTTATTCTGCAAAAAAGAGCCATCAGAGCCATATATAATCTTCATAGGCGCGATTCTCTAAGGGAACTGTTTAAAGATATTGGCATCATGACGGTACATTGTCAGTATATCTACGAAAACATAATGTACGTCAGAAAAAATCTGCATCTTTTTGGTAAAAGAGGTGACAGACATAATTACAGTACTAGAAATAGGGACCAACTAGTTCAGCCAGGCTTCAGACTCGCTAAAGTAGACTCATCTTTCATGGGGTACTGTTTGAGATGCTATAATAAAATTCCACAAAGTATTCTTGAACTGAATGAGACGAAATTTAAAACATGCATCAAACGCACACTATGTAAGCAAGCTTATTACAAGTTGGGCGATTATATCGCTGATAAAAATGCGTGGCTCAATGCTGGTCCTGCTCCACATGGACAGGGGCGCATAAATTAGATAGCATTACATATAATTGTTGGAGCTGCTGAAGATTGTACAACTTTCTTTGCATTGTATAGATTCAATCTCTAGTATTATATAATCGCATAGCCCATATTGTGTGAGTACTATGTAAAGCTATCATTCACTGGAATCCTACGTCTTTTCTTGACTTGAATGTGCCCGGGCAGTTGAGAGTATGTCATGCTCACTCTAATGTCTCGCTGATGGTGGCGCGTGTGTCCGATCATTTGGTTCCCTACAAAATGGTTGAGTTAAATGGTGCTGATCCATGCGTCATGTTCGTGAACGGGCGCTGTCAGTTGTGACTGGTCATCTCTTAGTTGCCGTGGCTTATTTTAATGTTATTTTTTAATTGTATTTTTTGTTTTTACTATGGACACTTTTAACGTGCACATCTTGCTACATTGTTCTCACATAATATACCATCTCAACACGAATGATGTAACCAAGATTTTGTAACAATTTTATGATTTAAAAGAGTGTCCATGAAGTTTCTTGCCCGTTCTTCTCCATAGAGATCTACGCTAGGTAACGGGCAACTACAGTATTTTCACAGTTTTTATGTCTTGTGACTGGGACTGTAGCTACATTTAATTTTCATCTTTGTTTCGACAATTCAAAAGTGCCTGCAACTGGCCTACTTGAAATAAATGATTTGATTTTGATTTTGATGATTTTGATTTTGAACCCATCGAGGAATTCTTAAGTGATTCAGAAGGGGTAAAGTGTCAGCAAATGCTAGCCATAAATGTTTGGTGTCTTGTGAGACCTCATCATCCCATGAATATTGATCGATCCACAATCTCTGCATGATGAATTTGGCTTCGACAATACACGGGCCGACGAGTCCCAATGGGTCGAAGATCTGACTTATGACAGAAAGTATGTGACGTTTTGTAACTTTTTTATTTAACTTTATATTAATTGAAAATGACAAAGTGTCCGAATCACAATTCCAGTTTAAACCAAGAGTTTTAGATGAGACATCCATGTTAGTTTGTGAAAAGTCTAAAATATTGTTATCTGTATTATTATAAGAGGGTGCAATTTGATTTAAAATGAATGTATTATTTGATTTAAATTTTCTTAATTTTAATTGAGCTGATTTTAATGTAGATATGACTCCCTGAGCAATATCGATTGTTTTATCTATAGTATCAGAGCCACCCAGATAATCGTCAACATAAAAGTCTCTTTGAATTGATTGTTTGACGTTATCATCATGGGCGCTGGAAGCTAAACTCACCAAACATTTGGTGGCTAAGTAAGGCGCACTTGCCGTGCCATAAGTCACTGTGTTGAGTGTGTATGTTTTCAAAGGCTCTTTTGAATCAGAGCGGAAGATAATTTTTTGTAGAGAGCGTTGAGATGAATGAAGTTCAATCGCTCTGTACATTTTCTCTACGTCACCAGTTACAACATATTAATGCTGGCGAAAGCGTAGCAGTATCGAAATAATGTCATCTTGTACAGTCGGGCCAACCATTTGGATGTCATTTAGTGACACACCAGTACTAGTGGTGGCCGATGCATCGAAAACTGTACGAAGCTTGGTTGTTGTACTTGATTCACGGATGACGCCGTGGTGGGGTAAGAAATAGGTATTACCCTGAAGACAGCTCGGCGAAGACTCCTTATCTTCAGTCATGTGACCTAGGCGTTCATACTCTTGCATGAACTCAACGTACCTGCTTTTGAAGGCAGGGTCCCTAAGAAACCTACGCTCTAGTGACATGAACCGACACTTTGCCTTTGAAAAAGAATCGCCTAAGACTGAAGGATCTTTCTTCAGTGGCATGGTTACGACAAAGCGTCCGTCGTCTTTACGATATGTATGTTCTTTAAAGCTCTGCTCACAGGCACGTTCCTCAGGAGATAAGGAGTGCTTGGCTGCAATGGTATCTAATTCCCAAAAACGAGATAAGTCTGGGTCGGCGTCCTCATTTAAAAAATGACAAACGGGAGAAGAAGAGTGTGACTTATGACGGGCAACGTACCCTGACACTAACCAACCCAATTTCGTTTCATATAACTTAGGCTGATTTTTACCTAAGTCTATGGAATTATTGCATAAGACGGACCAAAATACTTCGGCCCCAAGTAAGATGTCTATAGCTGCCGGTATATTAAATGTTGGGTCAGCTAGACTTATTCCCAATGGAAGAGGAATGTTATCGATGTTTATGAATGAAGACGGCAAAGCTCTAGTAATCTGAGGTAAAATATGACAGTCTATAGTAAGTTTACAGTCGTCATCATAGTGGGACATAATCGTAAGGTTGCAAGACTGTGTACAATAAGACGTATTATTATTAATACCTATCACGGTGGCGCTCGCACTACGTCGCGACAAACCCAGCTTACCGCACAGTGACTCATCTACGAAGTTGCCCGTACTGCCATTGTCGAGGAGTACTCGGGCATTGTGCACGTTGCCCTTGCTGTCAACTACTCTCACGATCGCTGTGGAAAGCAAAACATTCGGAGGAGTAGTAAACTGCTGAACATTAGTTGAACCGGCAAAGTTATTGACCGGAATATCTGTCTCAGGAGACGTAGTTGCTTCTGCCTCATGTAAGTGAAGCAGAGTACTGTGCCTTTTCTTGCAGTATTTGCAAGGTACAAGTAGCTGTAAGTAGATTAGAATTATGTTTGGAAGTGTCTACCTGTTGTACTTTATTGATGTTTCTTTTATGTTCTTGCAAAGTTTCTAATAAGTCAGCTCTGTTGCTAAGGAACTTTAAAAAAAAATCTAACGAAGGTGGATTATCTAATGTGTTTCGATGTTCTTCCCATTCCCTACATGTGACACCGTCAAGCTTTTCGGACATCATGTGGATTATGAGGGTATCACGTAAATTAAATTCAGTGTCCTGACCTAACGTTGTCAAGGCACGAAGATTTTTATTCGTGACATCAATAAGGTTACGAATAGAAGAACATGATTCACTCTGCATATACTCAACGCTAAATAATGCCCGAACATGATTATTAACGAGCAATCTTTTGTTGTCGTATCTATTACACAATAAATTCCAAGCGGACTCGTAATTCTGAGCTTTAAAATCTAAATTATCAATAACTAGCAATGCACTACCTTTAAGAGAAGCACGAAGATAATGCAATTTATTAACATTGTCCATGTCCTTTCGTGAATGAATGAGTGAAATGTAAGTGTCTCTAAATTCAAGCCAGTGTTGATAGTGTCCGTGAAAAACAGGTAAATTATTTTTTGGCAACCTAACACAATTGTACTTAAAGCCACCTGCCTGCACATCCTCGTCACCCGTTACGTAACCATCTTGTTGACTGCCAGACTGGGGGGGACGAGCGCCGAGCAGACTCCGCGCCGTCGCCACCAGCTTATAATACTGGTTCTCAAACTGCTCGCGTTCCTTGCTCTCGTCATCGGGGTTCTCCAACAACATCTCGATGTCACTCTGTAATTTGTCGAAATCCACATATAAGCTATCAAATTTATTAAACCTAGTTTCTAGATCTAAAAGTTGTAAGCTGCTAAGTTCGTCGCAACTTTCAAGCATGTGAAGGTAATTGCCAAAAATAGTGAGTTTGGACTTCATACAGCTGCGTTTTTTAACTAGTTTCTCAACTTTTTCGTCAGCCATAGCTTTAAATTCACAAGCGCTAACTCACAAACAAAGTAATGATGGATAAGAAACCAGTTTATTATATGCGAAGATAAAAAAACGTAGCTAGCTAGTGCGAACAAAAGAACACCTGACGCGCAGGTGTGTCGTCGAGGGATCAGCTGTTGTAGATAAGTAGCGAAGTAAACTTAAACAGATGGGGTAATATGAAAAAGGTTATGCGGTAGCTTTGTAAGCAGAATAATTGAGTTTTGAAGAATGCAAGGCTATGAATAAGAATGATTTATCATTAAACGACTTAAAGTGAAAGTAATTGAAAGCACTCACTTAAATTATTGCTATTTAAACATGAAATATGAGAAAGAATAGGAAAAGATATATGGGACAAATTGGAACGAACTCACTCAAAGTTTTAACCATCCATAGGATCACCAATGATGCTGCAAGTTCTTCTTTGTCCTTGACGATGACTCGAACTTTCGACGGGTCCCAAGTCCGTTGTACGGCCGACTTCTAGATATTTCTTCTCTGGGCGTATGCGGGAGCTGTGCGTAGTTTCTTCGACAGGAAATTGACGACTCCTGCAGAACTGTCGCTGCTGAAGACCGCAACTGAAGAGCTTCGAGTTTGAAGTTTTCTTCCAAGACCGTTACTTTTTGAAAAATAACCGGCGAGATCCTAGAAGGACCAATGTTCGACTTGCTCGTTGGGGTTAATAAAATAGTTGTGGACTGTATTAAAGGCGTGGTATATTGCCGATTAAGTTTACATTAATTATAACTGCCCGGACAAAACATGAATATCTTAATAATCGTTTGGAGAGTATCGTACGTCGCGGTGGGCTCCGAGGAAGCGAGTGCCGCCGCCGGCCGGGCTGGCTCCCCGCGCCGCACCTCCGCTCGCTCGCTGCGCAGGTCGGTCACGTCGCCTGCGCGTGCCGTCTGCGTGTCTGTTGGGTGCGATTCCTAACAGCGGGGAAATCACGCATCGTCCTCTTCGGCCGGATATGACTTGAAATTAGTTTTGTCGTAATCGCATGTCGTAAGTGAGATACAGCGTTTGGGTCTCCAGGTGGCATCATCTGAATAATCTATTCCGCTGTTTCCATGGCTCTCGGAAAGCGCCACCCCTGAGATCTAACATTGGCTCTCCCAACTGTGAGGTGTGTGGTAACTGGTAAGATAGAAGATGTACAGCATTTGTTGGTGGAATGTGTCAAATGTACTAATAAAATACGTATTAATGGACTAATAGCAAAGAGCCTCAACCAACACCTTAGGAGAGTCTCATTGCGGGTTGAGGTTTGATTCTGAAAGCAGTACTCCTGGATACGTTACGGCACGCATAGTGTGGCGGTTCCTCTCTCTGGAGCCCTGACCACCCACAGCCTGCACCTTGTTCCTGATGCTGATGGGCCATCTATTTTTTTTAGCTCTGTAAATCTCTGAATAGACTCCGAACCCAGGGCAGCCGTAGCAAAGACAATCTCCTTAGATGGGGGTTTATGGACAACTCAGATCTCAAATGTGTATGCGGCGTGTCTCCACAGACAATGGCCCATCTTCCATCTTGCGCCGCATGCCCTGACACCTGCACATTTGACGACCTTATGACTGCATCAGCGAGCGGAGTTCGCATAGCTGAATTTTGGGCCAAACACATTTAATAAATATTTGCCATCGACACGCTAAGAAGAAGAAGCTCATGTCATTTATACAGTAGCTTTTTTACAAAAAAATATTTATTTATACAATAGTTACATATACTTTTGGTTGCCACGGCTTATTTGAATTTTTTTTTTTCTTTTACTATGGACACTTTTAACGAGCACATCAAGCTACATTGTTTTCACATAATGTAAGTACACTCTCAACATGAATGATGTAACCAAGGTTTTGTAAAAAATATTCTGATTTAAAAGTGTGTCCATGGAGTTTCTTGCCCATTCTTCTCCATAGAGATCTACGCTAGGGAATGGGCAACTACAGTATTTTCACAGTTTTTATTGCTTGTGACTGGGACTGTAGCTACATTTAATTTTCATCTTTGTTTCAACAATTCAAAAGTGCCTGTAACTGGCCTACTTGAAAAAATGTATTTCTTAAGATTTTTGAATACTTAGCAACATACTTGTTAAAAGTTTCAGTGTTTATAAAAGGCTTAAGGCCATATAGCTCAAATAGTCTTTCCCTACTTTTTCTGATACCTCTAGTTGCCCAATCACTATATAAATTTGGGGCAAATACTTTTTGTCTTCTGTTCAAAAGTTTTGTTGAATTCCGTGTGAACTATTGAAAAGAAACGATCATACAATTGATTTACATTAATATCGTCATGGCTCATAACATCTAACTTGTTCTGTAGGGAAATATTATATCTATTTAATTTGCTAGAAGTTATAGGTCTAAATTTAATCTGGACTTTTTGCAATGGTGTATTACACCTAAAAGTTACAGTTTGTCCGCTATGGTCAGACGGCAGACAATTTAATATGGCTTTATGTAAGTAATCACAATCGCAGAAAACATTATCTATACAAGTAGCAGAAGATGGAGTGACTCTAGTAGGTTCTATAAAAGTGTTGGTCAAGTCAAATGACTTAAAAAGATTTAATAACCGACTGCTATTTGAACTTTCTTCTAAAATATTGATATTGAAATCACCACAAATAATTGTAGATTTATTACTGGCTGTAAGTTTTGCCAGGACATCTTCCATTATTGATTCAAATAAGGAAAAGTTTTGATAGTTTGGGGGTCTGTACACACATACAATTACATGCTTATCTAGCTCAACACAGGACAGTTCGACGCAATGTTCAACCGAGAGACCTACTATGTCATTACGTTGCTTATATTTAAAACAATTTTTTATTAATATTAGGGAACCTCCACGAAGCATAGTTTTACGGTTAAAGCAGCTACCCACCATATAGTTTTCATAATTAATAAGCATTTGGTAATCCTTTAGCCAATGTTCAGTAAAACAAATAATGTCAAACTTACTATTTTCTAAAAACAATTCAATTTCTAATAATTTGGAAGAAATGCCTTGGATATTTTTGTGGAATAATTTGAAGGTGTTCTGCTGAGGCCCTTTTTTACTAACTAACTGAGTGCAAGAAGGTACCTTGCTGTTGGAAGGATTAACAATATTGTTAATGGTACCTTCTGTTGTCTCGCTTCCTAGTTTAAATTAATATTAATATTTGGAGTGAGGCAGGAGACTCCCGTGCCATCCTCAGACAACAAGACCCTATCACTAATAGAGCCTAATTGAGGATTTTCCACGGTGACGCATGGATCCTCCTCAGAATGTTTGTAAACATCTATAGCACTAATGCTATCTTCATTTAAAGTCACCTGTTAACAAAAATAATATACCTACTAATACATATTTTAAACCTCATGAAACTATAACTATACACGCAACGTTGTCCGCGTCGTGTTTTGTGCGGGACAGTGCAATTAATAGTGAAAAGTTATAGTGATACATAGACTGTGCACAGACTGTATATAAAGTGTTATTACAGTGATAAATAAACCGATAAGTTTAGTGTTTGTGTGCAGGATAATAATGACAGTGTATAGTGGTATATGTAAGTGTATAGGGTACATAGGGACCTATAGGATAGTAAATAGGCACATAAGGAATAGTATATAGACGTTTGCACATAGCTTAAGTCTATATTTTAATAGTTTTCTTATAATTTTGTTCGTGTACATAGTAGACTTAGTGTTAGGAGTAAATAAGTTTATTATGTTATATGTTTTGTTGATTTTATATTTTTGTATGATAGTTTTTGATATATAGATCTCGTTAACATATAGTTTTATATAGGTTTTCATAGAAAAAGTTAGTGAAAAACGCGAATATTGTCACGCGGTTCTCGTTACAGTAAAGTTTCGAAGTACTTAAGGTAACTTGCACAATGTTTTCCCGCTTTTTTTTTTTTTTTTTTTTGATGGGACCACTCGCAGACACAACACGTTAAGGTTGTCAAACTGCTTAACCGGACTATCCTGTGGTGGCCAAAAATTACTTTAAGGCCCCCAGCCAGGGCTTACAAGCTAGGATTTTTAATTAAATGAACAACACTAAGGGCACTCCCTGTGGAGTTCGGGCCTCGGCTTAGTGAGTCATTGAGGGAGGGCAGCAAGGGTGGCTGGGTCGGATTATTATTTTGGGAATTTGAAACTACATGCTCAGCGGCGCGGGCTGGCTCGTCGAGCAAGGGTCGGTCGGTGATGTTACAGGGGGGTCGCGCTCGCGGTACGTCACGGTGGCGGGGTCGGTTTCGAGTTCGCGGTTTGTATCTGTGTTTGTTTTTACGTAGAGTGCTACTTTCCCTACAGCTTTCTTGAATGAGGGTGGTGGGGTCATCGGGAATGAGTAATGTATGCCTGGGGCGGCGAATCTTGGAGATTTTAGATGGGGTATAATGGGCGGCTGAATAGATCAAGGGGTTGGTATGCTTCTCGGCCTTATCAAAGAAACTCTTAGAAAGACGTTTCATGAACTGTTGAATGGTTGGGATTTTAAGATCTACGTGAAGTTGCTCGTTCCTAAGGTACCACGGTGAGCCCGTAGCCCTTCGGAGAAAACGGTTTTGTAGGGTCTGCATCCTGTGGATTAGGTAGGGTTTTGAGTGCGCGAACACGGGGCACGCGTATGTCATGATAGGCCGAATGCACGCGGTGTAGATACGCAATTTGCACTTAAGTGACAATTTGCTGCGTGCATTCAGCACATAGTGGAGCCTACCAAGAGCGAAGGCGGCACGCGAGCGTACCGTCCTTATGTGCTCTCGAAAGTTTAGGCGTTGGTCTAAGATGACCCCCAAGTATTTGGCTTGCGTCTCCCAAGGGATCGGCTTGTCAAACATGGTGATCGGACTAGGGTTCGGGGGAACAGTGCGGTGGGGCCTGGTGAAAAGTACCGCCTGGCTCTTGTCGGGATTGACTTCTATTCTCCATCTCCGGAACCAATCGCCTAAGGCGTTTGCGGAGGTTTGGAGGGTGCTGGCGATTTTTGAGGGATTCCTTCCAGAGCAATAAATGGCCGTGTCGTCAGCAAAAAGGGCTAACTGGGCTGTATTGCTCTTTGGGATGTCGCTAGTGAACAGCGTGAAGATTAACGGGGATAGCACCGAGCCCTGAGGGACACCGGCGCGAATCGGATGAGGGGCGGAAAGCGCACCCTCGATGCGGTACTGGAAGGTGCGATTCGACAAAAAGTCTCGGAGGATGAGAACTAGACGATCTGGCACACCGAGCCGATACAGCTTGTATATCAGCCCGTTGTGCCAAACTTTGTCGAATGCTTTAGCAATATCGAAGAACAAGGCACCGGTCATCATGCTTCGCTGGAAGCGGTCGCTGATGTGTTCTACAATGCGGTGCACTTGTTGGACACAAGAGTGTTGGGATCTAAATCCAAACTGCTCTTTCGGAATTAAGCTCTTTGCCTCGGCGTAGTCCTTGAGACGCTTATAAATAAGCCTCTCGTAGATTTTGCCTATGACATTGAGAAGACTAATGGGGCGGTAGCTGCTCGGGGAAGATTTAGGCTTGCCCGGTTTGGGAATACCAATAACGGTAGCCTGTTTCCACGACTGAGGGAAAATATTATTGGACATGGCGCTATTGAAGATAGCGGTTAGTAATACTATGAGGGCGGGGGAGAAAAGTTTGAACACCTTGTTGGTGATTCTGTCAGAGCCAGGGGCTTTCCTAGGTTTGAGACCTTTTATGATGTCCTCTACCTCGTCTGGAGTGACTGGGGGTAGTGGGTCATCAGGGTCTTCGACAGGGGGTAAGGAGGCCCGGCGTTCGACTTCAGCATCCACCTTAGCAAGGTGAGCTTGGTCTACTGGCTGGGTGCTGGGGGAGCATTGAGACTCTAAACTGTCGGCCAGACATTCGGCTTTATCGTCGTCGTCGAAGGCGACACTCTGATCAGGGTTAATGAGAGGGGGCATGGGAGTGACCTCAGAGGAGCGGAGTTTCCTCTGCAGGTTCCAGAAGGCCTGATGGGTCGGTTCTAGATCGTCGAGCATCTTGTCCCATTGTTCTTCACGCAGTTTTTTGACGCATCTACTTACTTTGCGTTGTAAGCGACGCATAAAAACTTTGTTATTGGCACAAGGGAAGGCTCTGTAAGCACGGATAGCCGCGTTCTTCTCGGTCACCAGTTCACGTACGTCATCCGGAAGTTTCCAGCGGAGGTGATCCTCCGCCGGAACCTCCCTTGAGCATTCGCTCAGGATTGACTGAACGTGGCCAGTGAACAAGCCGATCGCGGCCTCCGTGTCGGCTACGGTTACAATGTTGTCGGGGATTTGATCTAAGTGAGGGGACTCGGTGGATTTCAGCAATTCGCTTACTTTCCCCCAGTCCGTGATCACTTTGGTGGGGGGGGGTTGAGAGGGGTCAGAAGGACCGTATCTGGGGGCAAATTCTATAATCACAGGTCTGTGATCCGAATTGAGCTCATCGATCGTTTCCATAGAATGTAATCGCAAGTTTACATTCTTCAGAAGCGCGACGTCTAGCACATCGGGGGTGTGATTAGGGTTATTTGGAAAATGTGTGGGATGCATCGGAGCGATGACATCAAAATCGAGGGACGAGCAGAGGTTGTAGAGGACATTACCTCTGGTATTGGACAAGCGGCTATTCCATGCGGGGTGCTTTGCATTAAGATCCCCCGCCAGAAGGACGGAGTCACTTAGGTTGAGTAGGGTAGTGAGGTCATCCTTGATGGAGGCGTTAATCGCCACAGAATCGGTGTTGGAGTTAGGAGGCGGAAGGTACGCCGAGATAATCGTAATAGGTAGATGACCTGTCATGCCCAGCCGACAGACAGAGACTTCGAAGTTGGAGAGGGTAGGGGGGTCTAAGGGGATGCAGTACAGACTAGATTTATAGTAGATGAGAGTACCTCCTTTGTGACAGCGAGTCCTGTCATTGCGAACTAACCTGTAGTTGGCAATTTTAGGGTCTCGCTGGTGGGGTTTGAAGAAGGTCTCTTGGACTAGGAGGATGTCTAGTTGATGGTCGCGGAGGAAAGTGGCGATCTCATCACGTTGGCCATTCAGGCCTTCGGCGTTGAAGGTCCCTATTTTTAGGGATTTCGGTTTGAATCTACAAGGGGGGAGGAGCTCTATGGATTCCTGTTATGGGGGAGGTTATGAAGGGATTGCGTAACATCCGGGTACGCGTTGTATACTTGGAGCAAGGCGAAGAAGTCGCCGTTGCAGGCGATTATGTCTCTCGCCATTTGATGCCCTCTTGGGGAGTGGAAGACTGCAAAGGTGCTAGAGATAACCCTGAAGGGGTCAAATGGGTCTAGCGCTGGAGCGTTGTTTGTCATAGGGAAAGGGGGGGGGGCCGAGAAGGTGTATGGTGCTTGGTGCACTTTGGCTGGGTGATGGGGCGCTAAGGGCGCTGGAGGACGGGGCGCTGAGGGCGCTGGAGGACGGGGCGCTGAAGGACGGGGCGCTGAGGGCGCTGTGGGACGGGGCGCTGAGGGCGCTGGGGCAGTGTGTTGAAGGGGGGGTCGAGGCGCTGAGGGCGCGGTCGCTTTAATGATCGGTCTGGGGGGAGGGGGAGGCGTGACTGCCGAAGCCATCAGAGGTGGGATGGGCTGGGAGAGCGGCGATTGAGTGGGCCTCAAAGCCGGGAAGTGGGCTTGATGGTTCAATGCGTTCCAAGGGCTGGGACGCTGAGGGCTGAGAGAGGTGGGGAGTTTCTCAACTAGAGAAGGGCACTCTCTCATTTGCGTGTTTCTAGCACGACTGGTCAGTTTTGGGGCCGAGGATTTGGGGGCCTTAGGGCACCCGCGGTAATTTGCGGGATGCCCAGACTCGCCACACAGCACGCAGCTGGGAGGCTCCGTGCAGAGTGTGCGGTCTTTGGGACGGGTGCAGTCGGCAGTGCCGTGGTCTCCCAGACACTTAACGCAACGCGGTTTCCCGAAACAGTTGCGTTGGGCGTGGCCATAAAGTTGGCAGTTATGGCACTGGGACATGACGCCACTTTTGTGGGGTTTTTCAATGCGGATTCCCGAGAGTCCGCATATCTTATTGACTTGGTGGATGGGGTGGTGCCCATCCACGGGGTCGCATACGACTAGAACCATATTGTATGATTCCGAACTTGTGCGGCCGCCAACTTTGCGGTGCATACGGTGCACCTCTGAGACGGGGATGTTCTGTGACTGAAGGTCACTGAGAATCTCCTCAGGGGAGATTTCAACCGGGACGTTTTTAATAACAACCCTGGTTGGAATGTTCTCACGAGGGGTGTGGGTGTGGTAGAAGATGCTCTTGGAGCGAAGGAGCTTTGTTAGCTCTCTGTAGTCATTAGGCGTTGGTACGCTGACTTTAATGCCCTGCTCAACAGCACGGGCACTGGTGTAATGAATCGAGCGTTCATTACATGCTCTCGATACCTCTGTCCATCTCCCCTTGTCATGTATGAAAACGGGGGGGGGACGGGCGTATTTGGGCGGGGCAGCCTGGGTGGCTGTAACCATAGGGCTCAGAGGGCGACTCTGGGGAGAGTCCGATGGGGCAACCTGGGAGGTTGTCTGTGAGGCAATAGCCGGGGTGGTTATGGCCATGGGGGTGGGGGGGCGGCTATGAGAAGGGCCAGCATCCTCCTCCGATGGCGTGGGATTGATTTTTTTGGCCTTTACGACCGACGACGAAGAGGACTTTCCCTTCTTCCTCTTTCCCTTTCCGACGACCAAATAGTCGTCTTCAGAGGACGAGGTGGGGGTAGATTCCGAGGCGGAGGTCGCCACGGATTCATCGTCCGAGATGTGAATTTCCATCTCGGAGTCTTGAGGTGGGTTGGAGGGAGTTACCTCCTCGAGGTGGGTTGGTGCCTCAGTAAGAGGCGGCATGAGTATGGGTGAGAGGGGGGACTCTAACGCATCACTGAATTCAGTGAACGTTGCGAGAGATGATGGGGCCTCGGGAACGAAGCCACTCCATCGGAGACGAATCTGGGCTAGTATGCCCTCGTATTTCCCGGATGACGGGGTTTCTTCCTCAAGCAAGGTCTTGAGGAGCTTGCAGACCAAGTGGTCGAGTATTTTTTTGCCTTCGTCAGCCATGGTGGCTGAGAAAGCAGGGGTAGGGGGCAGAAAAATGTACGGAGTACAGGGGACCTAATAGAGGTTAAAAGCCTAACTAAGCCTAAGACCTAGTCCCGAGGCGACACGTGAAACGTGAACACCCCGGGCAGACAGTTCCCCAAAGGAGCCCAACCCTATGTTTTTCCTAGTGCTTCACTGGCGAGAAGAAAAACACAAACAAACTCGCCAGCTACACAGCTGTCTGAATGACCGGAGGGGTCTAACGGAGACTACTATCTAGACCTAGTTCCCCCAGGTGGGATGCCCGGGGGTGTGTACGCTCCCTGTCGGTGTCACAGGGGGGTGTGTACTATTGTGAGCCCTAAGCTTGTATACCTGCCGCCAATCTCAATGTGCGGCAGGGCCCTATGGGTCTTGCGACCAATCCGGGCCGCTGGGGTAGACACACCCAGACGTCCCGGGTGCAAACTGTGGACAAGCGGGGGTTAATATGCTTCCAGACCGCGACTAGGGAAGCCCCCAAGGCCGCAGTCGGAGCCCCTCCAACTAACTGCCTTCCCCTGAAGGGGGTCGGCGGGTGTGCTGGGTCACCACCCACTTGGGTTCGTTGGCACCGTAAGGTTTCCCCCAAGTACCAACCGAAAAAACAGATGGTTTTTACTCGTAAGGAGTCAAAAAACACAACGAGAACGCGAGCGTAGAAGGCCGACTACGGATGCGTAGCAGCCGTAGCCGGTTTGCTACGGCGTAGCTGCGCGTAGGCGAGTGCGTGAGCACTTACCGTAGCGGCGCTACGAGTGGGCGGTGGGCGGGGCCAGGTGGCCTACGCGGCGGTGCTACAGCGTAGCACTGCGGCGCTCTAGACGAACTCGGGCTTCGCGGGCGGCACAGGTGGCGCGGGTGCGAGAGCGCGGTACGGGGCAGGGCACACGTGTATGCGCGACGGCTGCCGAACGCGGAATCGCTTTTTTGCCTTGTTTTCATTGGATTTTAGTTTTTCCCGCGTTTTTTGGAAATCTGTTAACGAATTTGATTGGTCAATCGCTTTCAAAATTATGTATAAAAATAGGGCCATTTTGTTCAGTCGACACAGTAGTCGGCAAGATAGTACTAAGGAAACACTCTTCCCAATAAAGAAGCAACAAGTTCATCAGTGGTTTTACTCCTCACCAAACCAGCAGTAAATGTGCTACCTCGCACATTTTGGTCCAGTCGAGCCGGATATATTTTGGTCCTTCGTCCGCCGAATATTGTGGGGAACAGCAGACCTGAAGACTTCGTGCTACAAATAGAAGAATCCTCCATCCGAAGACGTCGTGCTGCAGTTAATAGGGAAGATTCATTAGGGAAGAGTGTTTCAAGACTCAAGATAGTCATCAGTCGACAGCATGCCAGTTACACGCTCAGAGGGAAGGGGCCGCAAGCCGTTGGGGGAACAGAAGCCGTCATCGACCGAGACCAGAACCTCGCCGAACGGTACCAGCGCGGAGGCCAGCACGGAAGAATCTACAGCAACAGGGACGACTGCCACGGGGACTTCAGAACAAACAGACATCTCCGCGGCGACTGATCCATCCACCGTGACCTCCGCCACCGAAGCAACCACCTCGACAGCTGCGACCGCCGCCTCAGCGCCGCCCGCCTCGCACCCCGCTAGCACCGTCGCCCCGTCCGCTACAACGACGCTTACTGCGGGAACGAAGGCCAAGCAGCTGATGAAGCCGCCTGCTACTGTCCACAAAGAAACTCGTCAAGAAACAGAAACCGCTACAGTGAAGCAAGTTTTGAGGAGCAACGCCGGTCCACCGAAGACGACCGGAATACAGGACCTCCGCCCCCCTAGCAAGAAGGGGGGAGGGGGGGGATCGACGCACAGCAGAACAAAGCAACTCAAGCTTGCGAAGGCTAGGGAAGAATTACTACGCCTTCAAGTGGAATTAGCCGCAGCACGCATCGCTACCTTGGAGAAAGAAGACTCGGAAGAGGAAGAAGATGACATCACTCTCTACTCGAAGTCAGAAGTTAATGCAAGAGTGGACAACTGGTTGGAGCATCAAGTGACTCGTCCGGTGCTGGCAATCGCCGACGAACCTCACAACCACCCAGAAGAACCGACGGTCATCCAGATAGAAGAACCAAGGCCAGCGAAGCATGAAGAAGCACGTCAGCCAGCGGCGGGAGGTCAAACCGACCTAGCCCTCCTAGCCGAAGCCATCACTCGGGCTATCGGCACCACCCAGCGACCCAAGTTCGTCGAGTTACCATTCTTCAGTGGGTCTCATCAAGAGTGGCTACCCTTTCGCGCCGCTTACTACGAAACAGAAGCAATGTTCACCTCAGTTGAAAATACGAATCGACTTAGAAGAAACTTGAAGGGAAAGGCCAGAGAAGCGGTCGAAGGTCTACTTATAACCAACGCGCATCCAGCTGAAGTGATGAAGACTTTGGAGTCAAGATTCGGAAGACCAGAGTCCATAGCCATGCTGGAGATGGAGACACTTCGAAGCCTGCCACGCCTCACTGAGTCGCCGAGGGACATCTGCATATTCGCCACTAAAGTATCCAACGTAGTGGCGACACTGAAGACTTTGGGTTGTTTCAACTACATGTACAACCCGGAACTCGCGAAGACATTAGTGGACAAGCTGACACCGACTCTTCGATACAGATTCTACGACTTCTCAGCCATGCAGCCACGTGAAGATCCTTGCCTCATCAAGATAGAGAAGTTCTTCAAAAGGGAAGCAGAGTTATGCGGACCTTACGCGCTGCCTGAACAGATGGCAGCACCTACTTCAGCCGCACAACAAAAGAAGACGCAACGGGTCAACAACGTTACTGAGAAGCCACAGACATCGAAGTGCGCCGTATGTGACAACACGGGGCACAGCAACGCAACAGAATGTGAAGAATTCAAGAAGTTGGATGCGAATTCAAGATGGGACATGGCCAAGTCCAAACGCCTCTGCTTCAGATGTCTTCGCTTCAGAATCAAGACACACCACTGCAAACCCAAACCGTGTGGTGTCGACAGCTGCAAGTACTCTCATAACAAGATGCTGCACTACGAAAAGAAGACAGAGAAGATAGAAGCGACAGAAGATGAAGAAGAAATAGAAGTCATTAATTCGGCTTGGACCGTCAAGAAGCAGTCCTATCTGAAGATCCTACCGGTCCAGGTGAAGGGACCGAAAGGGGCTGTCAACACCTTCGCGTTGATGGACGACGGGTCAACAGTCACGCTCGTCGACGACAGCGTGGCAACAAGCATCGGAGCAACAGGACCCACAGATCCACTGAAAATAGAAACCATCAACGACATGAAGACTTCAGAATTAGCATCCAGAAGAGTCACCATCAAACTGAAGGGGCTCAACGATCATGAAGAGCAAATACAAGCACGCACAGTGAAGAACCTGCAAGTTTCGTCTCAACGGGTTCCACAAGAACTAGTGGAAGGGTGTCCACACTTATACGACATCCGAGGACACCTTACATTTGCGAATACGAAGCCACAAGTTCTCATCGGTCATGACAACTGGCGTCTTCTGCTGTCAACAGAAACCAGAAGAGGAGACAAGAACCACCCAGTAGCATCTCTCACGCCGCTAGGTTGGGTACTCCACGGCAGCCAGACACGAACCTTCAGCCAGAAGATCGACTTCGTGTCACACATCGCAGAAGATCCAGAAGACAACACAGAAGACTCATGGCCGACAGAAACTACAAGAACAACAGCAGAAGAATCTTCCGAGGAAGAGAAGACGCATCACGTGAGCGACAAGAGAAGACCGAAGCTCGCAGAGGGTCTGCCTGACCCATCGAAATTCTCCAGCTGGGACCGACTCCGATACTCGACAGCGCGTGTTCTGCAGTTTATCCAACTCTGCAGAGTCACAAAACAGAGAGTCAACTACAGACGAACAAAGAAGAATAAAGAAACTGATCCAGCTTGGAAGAAGAACAAAACTACAGTAAAAAGGCAGGCGCCCACGACGGCAAAGAAGTCGTCACAAGAAGAGAAGAAGCTGCTTCCGGTCACAGCAGAGCTGCTCACAAAAGCTGAAGGACTTCTGGTGCGATCCTCTCAAGAAGAGTCATTTCCAGAAGAAATGAACAGCCTGAACAACAGGAAGCCCATCGACAAAGAAAGCCGCCTCCACCAGCTGAGCGTCGTGTCCGTAAACGGCACAATCCGACTAAGAAGTCGTATTCAAGCAGTCACAGATATGAAGGAAGAATTTACGAACCCGCTGGTAATCGACGGTGATCATCCTACGGTCAAGCTCTGGGTGCTGAGTATTCATCGGCAACTTCATCACTCCGGCGTCGAAGCAACAGTCAACGAGTGCAGACAACAGTATTGGGTACTACGACTACGCCCTATCACACGCACACTACTGCGACGATGCCTGTTCTGCAGAATGAAGACACAAGTGCCACCGCATCCGAGAACCGGGGACCTGCCAGCGTGTCGCTTAGCTCATCACAAGCGACCCTTCACCTTCACCGGAGTCGACTACTTCGGACCTCTCTCCGTGACCGTCGGACGAACTCGACAGAAAAGATATGTGGCCATCTTCACATGTCTCACGACGCGAGCAATACATCTGGAAGTCGCCGGCTTGCTCAGCGCCGACTCTGCGGTGATGGCAGTCAGAAGGCTGATCGCACGACGAGGCTGCCCGACTGAGATCTGGTCGGACAACGGCACCAACCTTAAGGCTGCCGACAAGGAACTACGACAAGCGATCGACACAGCGACTGCAGAGGAAGCGGCGAAGAGGACCATCTCCTGGCGCTACATTCCGCCTGGAGCTCCATTCATGGGCGGAGCTTGGGAGCGAATGGTTCGCTCTGTGAAGACGGCACTCACCGCGACGTTACATGAACGTCACCCAACAGAAGAAGTCCTCACGACTCTACTTGCTGAAGTAGAGTACACCGTCAACAGTCGTCCGCTGACTCACGTCTCAGTCAGCCCAGAAGATCCAGAAGCCCTCACTCCCAACCACTTCTTGTTGGGGGGACCAGGGCGAGTGCCACAGCTAGGCACTTTCACCGAGCAAGACGCCATCTCACGGTCCAGCTGGCGAGCCGCACAGAGGCTAGCCGACGTCTTCTGGCTACGCTGAGTAAAGGAGTACCTCCCTGAGCTCCAACACCTGCGGGAGCCCCACGGACGAGGTCAAGCAGTGCGAGTCAATGACTTCGTACAGATCGTCGACCCGAACCTGCCTCGCAACGTGTGGATCCGAGGAAGAGTCGTCGCTACGTATCCGGGCCCCGACAACATCGTGCGGACGGTGGACGTGCTGACCAGAGGAGGCATCCTGCGCCGGCCAGTGAGGAAGCTGGTGATCCTGCCCCTGCCTACAGACGTCGAGCCCGCACCGGCAGCTGATGCGACGCGGTCGCACGGCGGGAGTGATGTGCGGGACAGTGCAATTAATAGTGAAAAGTTATAGTGATACATAGACTGTGCACAGACTGTATATAAAGTGTTATTACAGTGATAAATAAACCGATAAGTTTAGTGTTTGTGTGCAGGACAATAATGACAGTGTATAGTGGTATATGTAAGTGTATAGGGTACATAGGGACCTATAGGATAGTAAATAGGCACATAAGGAATAGTATATAGACGTTTGCACATAGCTTAAGTCTATATTTTAATAGTTTTCTTATAATTTTGTTCGTGTACATAGTAGACTTAGTGTTAGGAGTAAATAAGTTTATTATGTTATATGTTTTGTTGATTTTATATTTTTGTATGATAGTTTTTGATATATAGATCTCGTTAACATATAGTTTTATATAGGTTTTCATAGAAAAAGTTAGTGAAAAACGCGAATATTGTCACGCGGTTCTCGTTACAGTAAAGTTTCGAAGTACTTAAGGTAACTTGCACAATGTTTTCCCGCTTTTTTGCCTTGTTTTCATTGGATTTTAGTTTTTCCCGCGTTTTTTGGAAATCTGTTAACGAATTTGATTGGTCAATCGCTTTCAAAATTATGTATAAAAATAGGGCCATTTTGTTCAGTCGACACAGTAGTCGGCAAGATAGTACTAAGGAAACACTCTTCCCAATAAAGAAGCAACAAGTTCATCAGTGGTTTTACTCCTCACCAAACCAGCAGTAAATGTGCTACCTCGCACATGTTTCGTATGTTGGGGTCGGCTTCCAGTCTAACCGTATGCATCTAAATACCAGTATTTTACATGGAGCGACTGCCTATCTGACCTCCACAACCCAGGTAAAACTGGGTAATACGATACCCCTTGGTAAGACTGGTTATCAGACTTTTTGCGCCACTGACTACTGTAATAGATATTAGAAATGATAAATAAAGGAGGGAAACGCACTTTTCAACGCGATGAAATTGTCGGCAATATAGATGTTGGAGTGTTCCATGGTAGCTATGTTAGCTAAGTCTACTTTTGAAGCAGCAAAATTATCGGTGCCATACATCGATCGATTGATGGTGCCATAGCTTAGTTACTGCGACCATCTTGATCCACACATTGTTGACCATGGTTATGTCGGCGTCAAATTGTAAAACCCGTTAGATTGTAATCTGTCTTTTTCTGCTAACGTCGGGATGCCCCAAGTCCCGATTATGGAGGCAGAGATAATAAATCTACCGAAAAATAATGCGTCATATATTGTAAGCAGTATGTTCAGTTGACAATATTTCGACAGCTTATAATCTCGCTAGACAGATTATAATCTAACTGTTTTTACAATGTGATGCTGACAGTTATACATAACATGGTTTGGTATTACAGTACGTCATCATCAGTGGTATCAGCATTCAGAAAACCAACATTTACCAACCGACATTAGTAAAACCTAGCATGTAACAAACTGTACCTAATGATAAAAGTTCGAAAAATCGTCAGTTACTTACATAAAGCTAATTTACTTATAAACTTATAAAAACATGGAATAGATCCCACCTGCTTCCTAATGGGCTTGTTTTATGCTTTTCAGTAATTTTTTTTTAGTTTATGTTTTGTGCTAACTTGTTGCACTGTTTATAAAGTCAACTGATCACCTGTTTTGTCTGTAGGTACTGTAATTTTAGTGTTAGTCTTCGGGTACATGAATAAAAAAACAAAATCTCATAATATCTAGAATACATTTTATTATTTTTTATAATTAAACTTAAGAACTAATAATACAGAATTTACATCTTTATAAGTGTACGATAACTACGACGCCATCTAATTTAGGGATTCCATTTTATACTATATAATTATATTATATAATATAAAATGGAATATAGAATTACATTTTTTCCCTATAATTTTATGAAAAGTGTAGGGGGTGTTTTGCAATCCCTCAAAACTTTCTTCAGTCTCGATTCACGTCGTCAATGAAGAATCCGCTATAATTTCCCACGAATAATCATAAGCGATGGTAATATCTTGTCAAATACTAATGGTATAGACTTGCTTAGGGTTGATTGATAAAATGCATAATATCTAGAGTTGAGGACTTCAATTGATAAGTCTCTTTCACTACTTTCCAATTTTGCACTTTTATACATTCACTATAGTCTGCGCCAGATAAGTAGGAATTAAAGGTCATTGCTCTTTCCTTAATTTCTCTGCGTAGTAGGTACCCAGACAATACAATAAGGATCGTTTTTAGGGTTCCGTACCCAAAGGGTAAAAACGGAACCCTATTACTAAGACTTCGCTGTCTGTCCGTCTGTCTGTCACCAGGCTGTATCTCATGAACCGTGACAGCTAGACAGTTGAAATTTTCTCAGATGATGTATTTCTGTTGCCGCTATAACAAGAAATACTAAAAACAGAATAAAATTAATATTTAAGGGGGGCTCCCATACAACAAACGTGATTTTTTTCCCCTTTTTTTGATAATAATGGTACGGAACCCTTCGTGCGCGAGTCCGACTCGCACTTGGCCGGTTTTTTATTACTAGAAAAAGTCAAGGATCACGATAAAGATCGTTTCGGGATAAGTTTATGTCATTATTTCTGTTTTCGGAATTATGTATTTGAATAAATGTATGCGGGTTAATGACCTTTATTTCCTACTTATCTGGCTCAGATTATAGTACGAATATTACTGACTAAATCCGATTTGCATTACACGGCTAAAACACGGATAGTGGCAAGTGGGTCATCAATTAAAGACATCGACTGTAGATTAAGTAACTTTTAATAAATTAAATTATTTCAGCCATTCGTCATCGAGTTCAATATTTTTTGTATGTTAAACTATTTAGTACCTATCGAGCTCACATCTGCAGCACACAGGGATGCTTGCCGTAGCCACGGTGATCTTCGTATATTCAGAGATTTCATTTTCATTCAGGACGAAGAAATCGAGGTCCATCGTTTTGGTGACACATTTCAAGCCTTTTAAAAAGTTCGGCGTGTTGCTGTTCGGGCCCTCCTCTCTAAAATTAAACAGTAAGAATTTCTTCAATGATTTACGTTTTGGATAGTCATAGAAATAGTCATCATCTGCCTAGCCTTTTCCCAACTACGTTGGTCAGCTTCCAGTCTAACCGTGTGTAACGGAATGCCAGTATTTTACAAAAAGCCAGTATTTTTTTTCTATTCTGACCTCCACAACCCATCATATAGGTAATAAGAGCCTCGGTAAGACTGGTTGTCAGACTTTCAGGCCACTTACTACCTGTAACGACTGTCAAATATCTACAACTGACAGCCGGAACCAACGGCTTAACGTGCTTTCTGGGGCATGGTGGAAACTAGGTATGTAATGAGTGGTCACCCATCCAGGGACCAACCTAGGCAAGCGCGGCTTATCCTGAAGATCGACCCGAGTAGGTGTTATTGTTTAGCCACGAACTTCTCTCATAGAGATAGATAGATAGTTGATAGTAGATGAGAATAGCGGTCATTCCATTTCCCTAATATCTCTTCGTACGAACCAAAACAAATAAACGCATGTATCGTTTTTCATTACAAAAAATGTTGAAGATCACGATAGATGACGATTCAAGACTTGAACAGGCTTATTTTTGGTTTTCAAAGTTAGAAGTTTAAATACAGGTATTGAGCTGCATCTGGTTAGACTGGAGGCCGACCCCAACATAGTTGGGAAAAGGCTAAGCAGATGATGAAAGTTAGAAGTTTAATAAATGTACGTGGGTCAATGACCGCTATTCTCATCTTAACTGGCACCGACTATACGTATACAAACATGTTTTCCATTTTTAAACTATTTGTGACCCACCGAGAATTTAAATAAAATAAAATAATTAATACTTACGAGCACCACATAAGATTATAATTTTGCCGGAAGTGCTTTTCAGCTTTAGACTGCACAACCACTCGCTCCTTATTATTGGTGTCAGTAATGTAGTAGATGAGGCTATCCTGAAGAAGAAAAAAAACATAGATTTTGTTATCAACCAGTAATTCAGTATTTTTAAAAGCATGATAAAAAAACTGTATCTCTGTCAAGCTTAATTTTTATTAAGTATTTTAATTTAGTTCTTCGCACTTGTTTCTTGATAATAAAACATAATAATAATGTACCTATATATTATATAAGTGTAATATGTTTTATGTATGTATTTATTGTATATATGTAAATGGTACACCACAGGCTACCTGCAGTATTGTCTCTCCTTTTAATTGCTCCTGCGTCGTAATTTATTCTAATTTAGAGTGATGTTAAAAATTATATTGTATCTGCTTAAATGAATTGATTTTAATAAAACTTTGGAATTAGTTTAGTAAAAGAACATAGTTTATTTTTACATTTTTTTTTTTCAATGTAATTACGCTTTATTCAAACCAAAAAATCACGATAAAATAGCAATATAAAACGTAAAAATTCACCTAAGACTTTATTTTTTTACTAATTAATGTTATTAATTATCGATATTCTAGTACATTATGTGTCGACAAAAGTATATGTCTGATGCTTTGTGTATTTTTTTTGAGTGAAATTTACTAATATTTATGATAGAATTAGGAGTCTGAAATTGACTCTGCGAAGATTTTTTAGTAAACTAGTGGTGGGAGATTAATCACAACATAGTAAACAAATAAGTTTTTTGTAAATGTGTTACATTAAGTGTCAATAAGAAAAACTGATCTATTTTTAACATATATTCAAAAATGCCAGGATGTTCTCTAAGATGGTAATTTAGGCGACTAAAGTCTTAGAAATTTGCGCGAAAACGTGAAATGGCTCTTAAATCCATCCCAAGGTTGTCTTTAAAAGATCGCTTTTAGCGATAAGCCCGCCCATTGTGTCACCCCTTGTAAAATGTCCTACATTTGTATCTGTAATTTTTATGCTGTACATAATAAAGAGTATTCTATTCTATTCAGTTTGTTTTGACTTGAAGGATACTTAAATCTTACTTCTGACGAGTGAAAACAACTTTTGTGTTTGAAATATTGGTTTGCATACAATAATCGGTGTAACATAAAAACGTGGCAAGGACGATAATATCGCCGCGATTCTCTCGCTCTTGGAGGCGGCCCCTTAGCGAAGCCGAAACGCATTGTGAAAAAAATAATAATCGCAGTGACAGGATCACTGCAATCATTATTTTTTTTAGATCACACCTGGGAACCTTCTATTTACGGAGATATTGGGGGTCAATGCTCCAACTTTTTTACAAGTTTTACATGTTATAACTTTATTTTAAACACCTTCACGACCCGCCCCCGTACTATTCAATCCATCTATCGGCACAATATTTTGTGTGCGTTACATTTAGTTCAGAAAACATGATTTTTCACCCCCAAAAAAAAGTAATTTCCCAGCAATTATTTTTGCGTAAAGTTCGCGTAAACTAAGTAATTGATGTACGGAATGCTTGGTTGAAGGCTTCGTGAGGAGGTTGTTTACACACTGTATAAGTAGGGAGGAATTGCCAATACAACTTACTAAGTATATGAATCATATTGGAAATAGGGATTCATTCATTGTTTAAAAAAATGACACGCCTGTGTTTTCCCTGTGGTTAGGCAAAATAGTACCTTAGTATTTTTATTTCGCCAGTTACGTTTCAATCCCAATTAATGGGGGGCGAGCCTATTGCCATCATTCGGACTTAGAGGCCCTACTCCCTAACGCGTCGTCCTTATATTCGGATCTATCCGTCTCTCTCACTCGCAATCATCTGTAGACGTGCGCGAGAGAGATGGATAGATCCGAATATACGGACGAAACGTTAGTTTTAAACTTATAAGTTCGTAGATTCTTCTAAGTACGTGAATATATTGTTATACTTACATTGAAGTTTGCTTTACATTCAGACTCAGTAGCTCCGTTCCCGGAGCGGGAACCAGTGCTGATTCGTGCTTCAGGCTCTTCCAACTCCTGTAAAAATAATATTAATGTTTATTTCTTCTTGTTTTTTTATAAATATAATTTAATGTCACGCCTGTAATCGGCGAAGGGTAAAGCAGAGGTGTACCTAATACTACACACATTTCGCCAGTTAGGTTTTATAAAATCCCATGTAATAAGGGATAAGCCTATTGCCATCGAACAAGAATACAAACACAAACCAGACTCCATGGCTGCTACTGAGAAATTCCTGATGGAACACCCAATAAAACTTTGCGCGACCTGGGAATCAATCCTAGGACCTCTTGTTCACCAGTTGATTTTTATTAAAAAATATATTTATTTTATTTATTTATTTAAATATCTAAAAAACTTAATCTATAAACAGTTTGGTTTTAGCCACACATCGAAAACCTCTCAGGGCTTATCTGTGTGCTGGCGAGCTGTTCGTTTAAATTTTACAAAATGTTACAACTACAATGATAGGTACAATAAAACTGACAGTTAAAAAAAAAAGATCAGTTACATACTAAAGTTTAGTGCGTAGATACGTCAACAACATTTGTCCAATGTCCTTTTAGTTGGACTAAAAGCACATATACATTTATTAATATTTTTGTATGTATGTTTAAAGAATAAAATGAAACAATATCAATATCGTTATAGCATTTGGAATTTTAAAAAATCAACTGGTGTTGTTGCTAAATTTTAATATACTGCTAGATAATAGGTTCAAAGTTATTTATGTTATTTTGAATGCCCATTCAATAGATTGTTCATTTAAAACAAAAAATCGGCCAAGTGCGACTCGTTCTTGCGCGAAAAGGTCGATAAGGTATATGTTCAAAGTTATACGATAAGGTATATGTTTGAATGGGTGATACTCAGATCAAAGAAACAGGGTGATAGTTAATTTATAACAAAAAACGGCCAAGTACGACTCGTTCTTGCTTGAAGAGGTCATTAAGGATAAGGATAAGGTACTGAGAAGTAACCTATTCGACTCAAATCTATGTTCAAAGTTATTTATTTTTTATTGTTAATTTGTATCTTTGTTTAGTTTTTCATGTTTACACTGTCTACATTTCAATTGCATAAAAATGACAAGTGGAAGTGCGGAGTCTCCTAATACAAGCAATTCCTTGCTTAAAAGGTGATCTCCAATAATATGTATCGAAATGCCTATTGTAATTGAAATAAACGTTTTTATTTATTTATTTATTTATTTATTTATTTATGTTTGAATGGGTGATTGTTAATTTATAACAAAAAAACGGCCATGTACGACTTGTTCTTGCTCGAAGAGGTCGATAAAGATAAGGTACAGAACAGCTACCTACTACAACAGCCCATAACGTTCACTGCTAGACATAAGCCTCTCCCATGATGGGAGGAATTTGCCGTAATCTCCACGCTTGGCAGGCGGATTGGAGATCGCAGTGATGAAAGACTAATAGAAAACGCTGCTGCCCATTCTCTGGTCTACGGAGGTGCAAGGTGTTCTGCCTCAGACATTAGTCGCCTTATACGACACCCGTGAGTGTAATGGGTTGGTTCTATTCTACTCTGCCGGATACCACACGGCTAAAAGCTACCTATTCGACCTAAATATATGGAACAGCTGATTATATTTTCACGATAACGATGTTGCCCCCATGGAGAAAGTTGTTTAGTTTGAAAACTGTACCAACATCCCTCAATATAATCACTCTGAATAATGAAGTTTTTTCTTACCATATTACGCAAGTTCTCGACCAGTTTATCAATCATTTCATCAGGGTACTTCTCACCCTTTTCGAAGCAGAACGGCTTCCCCTTGCAGGATTCTGGGATTTCAATGACTACAATAAAACAAAAAATAGTTATTAAACACTAATTTTATAAATTTGTTAAATGATAATAATAATATGTTTAAATGATGGTGCGATTCAAATCATCTAAATTAAAGCATTTATTTCAAGAAGGCCAGTTACATGAATTATCGAAACAAAGACAACAATTAAATGTAGCTACAGTCCCAGACACAAGACATCAAAACTGTGAAAGCACTGTAGTTGCCCATTCCCTAACGAGATCTCTATGGAGAAGAACGGGCAAGAAACTCCATGGACACTCTTTTAAATCTGAATATTTTACAAAACCTTGGTTACATCAATCAATTTGAGATGGTTCATAATGTGAGACATAATATTTTGTGTATTCTGACCAGGCAAAACCAGAGTTGCTTATAAACCCTGTGTGTGTGTGGACAGGGTTCATGAGTCTTATTTTATCACCCATAAAATTGTGAACCGTCCCTAACTGGTCATTCTTGGCGGTAAGCTCGTTTTGTGACATTCAACCAACTAGCGCGCAAGGTTTCGTTTCGTTCCGTCGCATGCAGGTTTCACAGCTGAAGTTCTTAATTTGTTAGTTTGTCATGGATAGATTATGTTTATGAACTATCAAAAATAACGCGTTAAACTGTGAATGGTTTGTTGCTGTTCACAATTTTTCGATAGTTTATTATCTATCTCACGGCTGTAGTCAACTGATCCCGCTCATTTGGATCCTGCGGGATTAGTTTACTAAATTAGTATTTTTATGTCATTTTCTTTAGTAGATTGGTCTCGCTCTTGCGACGTATTACTACAATTATAAATGCAAAAGTTTTTGAGGATGTAATGTAATGTTTGTTTCTCTTTTACGCAATAAGCATAAGCTAGTAAAATATAATTATGATATTAATAAATAAGGGTTGATATTTACTGTTAGAGGAGGTGAAGAATGCTTTTCCATCTTCGTAATCTGAATAATGTGCTTCCACTAAACTTGAGCCCATTTGGAGAGCGACCTGAAAATGAAAAACACATTTCAAAATTTTTGTACTTTTTAAGCGACCGACGAAATAAATGAGGAGGTTCTAGATTCGCATAATTTTCTTACGGAGTGGTGCGGTTTTTCATAAAACTTCTTTTTTCGGAAAGGGTACCTATTTATACCTTTTTTTTTTCGGATGGAAAATCATCAAATGACTCCTCCCGCTCTGGGCGGAGCAGGAGGGAGTGTCAGACTTTTACTGACTAGAACCCATCCATGTTCCTTCATCGCCCTTTAGTTTGTGTTCCGGGGCCACGGCATCTCTTTCGAACAGTCTGCGGGACTGGCCCCGGAGGGTAACCTATACCTCAAAATTCACCGTAATTAAATTCTTAAAATAAAAAAAACACCTGTACCTAAGGGTAGTAAAGTATATAACCCATATGGGTTGATTGATGTTTCAGCTACAGAATTTTGAATTATTATAAACAGATTCTGTTGAATTTTTGCATTAATGTATGGTCCCGCTCCAGGCGGAGTGGAAGGGAGTGTCAGACTTTTTACTGACTAAAACCCATCCATGTTCCTTCTTAGCCTTTTGTGTTCCAGGGCCACGGTATCACGGCCTGTCGTCATAAGACGGACGGACGGCGAGCTAGCCCATTGCTCGCCGTCCACAGGCCCGCGCCTACGGTGGCCGGGGGCCATCACGTGGAATGAATAGAACGAAATAGAAAAGCGAAAAATAAGAACACTACGAGAACCGAAACTGAAAATCGAAAAACAAAATAAATCTTATTTAGACTAAAAGGTTTTAGTCTAAATAAATGAAAGTCACAAATTTTGAGGCGGTGCCAAACAAAATGAGTCGTTCATCAACTCGTCCCACAAGCCTACGGCCCAAATCGAGTCAAGGAAGATCAATCAATCTACCATCATACAAGGTTTTTTATCGTTTTTCGTAACTGAAAAACGAAAAAAAACCATGCTTTCTTATCTTAAAATTTCGTATTTACGCTCCTTAATTAAAAAGAAGCTCGTTTGGACTTAAAGGTCTTTATTTTTCAGTTTTCAATTTCTATTTTCATAGGTTTCACTTTTTGGAAAAAAGTTTTTCGAATGTTATTTTTCATGATTCTAAAGAAACGAAGTTTTCGATCATGTCACTCTGAATTCTTCTCTCTTTGTTGTTTTTAATCTTTTTAAACTATTAAACTGTAAAATTTGACTCACCACAAGTGCAAACAAGAGCTGGAGACACATTTTTACCATTTTTATAAAAAAAAACAACGACTAATGTAAAATAATAAAAAGCCGTCTGATATTAAAAATCCGAAATGATTCTTGACAACGATACTCTTCGTTTAAAGCTCAGATATGAATGATATGGATGTTGTGAAATGCATGTGTTATATACCTTTAGTTTAGCACACAATTAGGGAAAATAGTTAATTGAAAACATATTATAATAGTAGTTGATGGGTTTAAAAAACAGCATGGCATTCCTCGTTGATAATGAAATTTCACATAAAAACATTACGTCAGAAATCTAGGTATGACGATTAATAAAATTGTGTGACGCAGCATAGTTCTTCAAATATTATGCGTGATTTTTTTTATCACTCTATACAAAGCGTAACATCAGACATAGCAAAGTGAAATTATTTTTTTAATATCTATAAAAAATACTAAGCTTAATAAGCATTTGAAACTGCTGATTAGACAGAGAGATCCGATAAAGCGAATGGAGTCATTCTCTGCCTCGACCTACAAAATCTATCTATCATACTAAATTCCGTTTATTTGGAAAGAGATAGAAACAAAAGTTTAAATGGTTATAACTTTTGTGTTGTTTGGCCGATTTATGTCTTGTTTTCGCTTTTTGTCATTATTTTTATAGTACTTTAACATTCCGTATCGAAATAAAAAATAAAAAATTTATGCATATTCCCTATCGTTACTAACTACAATAAATTCAAGGTTTTAACGGGTCTTCATGAAGCCAAACATTCTTGCCTAAAATGGCTGCTTTATCAGAATCATAATAGGTATGAATCACGTTAAAAATTGTTAAATAGTCTTTAGGGTTATATCAATAAAGTCCATTTTAAGTATTTTAAAATTTTTAACGTGATTCATATTAAGATTCTGATAAAGCAGCTATTTTAGGCCCCCGGTGCATCAAATTTAGTAAGTCTTGTTTTAGTAACAAATTGTTGCTGGGAAACAACTTATTATTTTGAGGTAAAAAATCACATTTTACTGTTGGACTCAATGGAACGCACTCAAAACATTGCGCTGATGGTTGTGGTTTACAGTTTAACCCACAAATTACATTGTCAAATATAAACCAAATGTTCGACCGTACAAGGGTCGTGGAGGTATTTAAAGTAAAGCTATTTATAACATTAAAATCTTGTATTTAAAATAACTTGTGAAACTGAACTTTGACCTCCAATATCTCCGTAACTAGAAGGTTCTCAGGTATGGTCAAGCTAGAACAAAAAATAATCACAATGATGGGGAGATCAAGTGTTTGGCTTCGTAAGGGTACCCCATCTAAATCGGTTCACCCGTTTAGGAGCTACAGTACCACAGACAGACACACTCACATAGTGGTCAAACTTATAGCACCACTCTTTTTGCGTCGGGGGTTAAAAATGCTGAACAAAACCGTAGAACCCAATAGTCGTTTTAGACCATTTTCAGCCCTTGGTAAATTCTTAAGTCGCGGTTAATTTTAACTGCGCCATTTAGGATATTGAGCCGACTTCAAAAAAGGAGGAGGTTATATGTTCGTGTGTATGTATTTTCTCTCTCTCCCCCAAAAAAAAAAACACTAAATCAATCAAACAAAGGTCACCGTCTTCTGAAGCTTGACCTTTGTTTGATTGATTGGTGTTTTTGTCACCGGCTTCTGAAGTTATAGTTATTTTTCACTTTTTTTTTAAGTCGGTTTTATTTTTTGCAAGTAAGTTTTTTGATGTTACAGTTTGGCCGCTGAGAGAAGAGAATTCCGACGACTATCAGTTGGTACATAAACTTAGCGCGAAATTATAGCATTTATTGTTACTTGATGATATATATTTATTTATATATTCATTTAATGATATGGTTTTTAATAACATTATTTGTTAATAGGGCAAAAAGGGTAATAGGTAAGTTATTTAAGGTATAAGTTATAGAATATCACCAATAATATCTACTAATACTCGCGACCTGTCAGGAACGGTTTCTCTCAGCGGCCGAACTGTATAGATCTTCATTTGTGTCATAGATGGCGTTGTAGTACTTTTTGTACTATATTGTTATAGAAAATTTTGTAGGTTCGTGGTCGCTCAAAATGGGCCTCATCAGAAGGCTTAAAGTCACCCAAAGGGCAATGGAGAGGGCTATGCTCGGAGTTTCCTTGCGTGATCGAATCAGAAATGAAGACATCCGCAAGAGAACCAAGGTTACCGACGTAGCCCGAAGAATTGCCAAACTTAAATGGCAGTGGGCAGGGCACATTGCTCGCAGAACGGATGGCCGATGGGGCCGAAAAGTTCTGGAGTGGCGACCGCGAACCGGAAGACGTTGCGTTGGAAGGCCTCCCACTAGGTGGACCGATGACCTGGTGAAGGTTGCGAGAACCCGCTGAATGCGAGTCGCACGGGACCGTTCAATGTGGCGACACTTGGGGGAGGCCTATGTCCAGCAGTGGACGGATGATGATGATGAAATTTTGTAGTATCGCCACATCACTCTCCCCCGGAGACAGTGGTCGTCCATGAAATGAGACATCCATACATATTGTGATGTTTACAGAGTCACTGGAAGCTTGTTGTCACATTGTTCGTAGTGAGTTGGAGCTGTCTGCGGCAGTGATGCGAACCCCAGTGAATCGGGGCCGGCTGCGTTTGCTCCAGTGTGTTGGACATGACATTAACTGCTAGCGTAGACCGGGAGAGTATTTCAAGCTCAACCAGCTGAAAATACAGTGTGCTGCGCCAAGATCGCTCGATGAGAGCGAGGGTGCTGACCAAGAATGTTTTTCCGCTGCATGCTGGTGGTCAGGAATACGAATTTGAAGGTGGCTGTTTAATTCCCATGTAATAGGGGGCGAGCCTATTTCCATCAACCGGGCTTTAATCCAGAATTTTATTATACAGGGTGTAAGCCACCTCATCACGAAGCCGTCAACCAAGTATTCTGTACATCAAACTAAGTAACTTTACCCAAAAAATATTGCTGCGAAGCGACTTTTTTTTTGGGTGTAAAATCATGTTTTGTGGTAGAACTCAATGTTACGCACTCAAAACATTGTACTGATAGATGGTTTGCATAGTACGGGGAGGTTTTTAAAGTAAAAGTCTTACATTAAAAACTTGTCAAAAAGTTGGAACTTTGACCCCCGATATCTCCGTAACTAGAGGTTCTCCCAGGTATGGTGTAGAAAAAAAAAAGATCGCAATGACGGGGAGTACAAGTACCTTTCGGCTTCGTTAAGAGATGTTTTACACCCTTTATTTCTAGTCATCTCATAGAACAATTTAATAAAAAAACGAAGATTTATAAATGTATTAAAATTTATTTATTTATTTATAGAGAAAACGCCTGTGTCGAAGTAGTGGGAACATTATAGGCTAATTTGTTGCTGTTACTGCTACATTATGTAATTAGGAAAATATACTCATATAAAACTAGTTCAACTGTGGCTTTGGGATTTTTGTATTTTAAAAAGTTCTAACTCTCGGACGGGAATATCCCGATTTTATTAAAATGGGATATTCCCGGTCGCATAAACTCATTTGCTTGATTGTGTTGATACCCCATGCACATAAATATTAGTACCTACAACCACAGCCGGCTATGATCTAATGATTAAATAAGTACTAGCGGACGTCACGCGGTTTCACCCGCGTAGTTCCCGTTCACGTGTTCATTTTATCCCCGTACTCCCAAGTACGGGGATAAAATATAGCCTTGTTACTCGCTCATAATGTAGCTATCCATTGCTGATAGATTTTTTAAAAATCGGTCGAGTAGTTTTAGAGTTAAATCGTAACAAACACACAAACAAACAAAAAATCAAATGTTTCCTCTTTATAATATTAGTATAGATAACAGCTACCCTGTAGGTACTGTCCCAAATCTAGGCAAAGACATCACTGATAAATATCGCTGGACTTTACACACAGCATCATCTAGTGCCACACTAAGCAACGAGGCTTGTGTCGTGGTCACCAGATAGTTGATACACTACATGGATACATTTTGTTGGCAAATACATACTTATTATACATATAAAACATCCATGACTCGGAAACAAATGTCCATGCTCATCACACTAACATTTGCTCCTACCGGGATTCGAACCCGGGACCCTAAGGACGTAAGGCAGCCTCACTACCGCTGTGTCATTCGGGTCGTCAACCCCGTTCTTTACATCGGTCGCGGTTCTGTACGGTATTAATTAATATTTCAGGTACCTTTAGATCGTTGTATGTACAAATACACATGTATTTGTATACTCAGGTAATACGAAAACCGAAAAAAAAATACAGATAAATCTTTTAGTATACAGGGTGTAAAAGACCTCATCACGAAGCCGTCAACCAAGCATTCTGCACATCAAACTAACTTTACGCAAAAATTATTGCTGGGAAACAATTTTTTTTTGGGGTGAAAAATCATGTTTTGTGGTAGAACTCAATGTAACGCGCTCTAACATTGTGCTGATGGATGGATTGAATAGTACGAGGCGCTTAAAAACTTGTATTTCAAAAAAAAACTTGTCAAAAATTTGGAACTGACCCCCAATATCTCCGTAACCAGAAGGTTCCCAGGTGTAGAACAAAAAAATGATCATAATGACAAGGAGAACAAGTACCTTTCGGCTCCGTTAAGAGGTGTTTTACACCCTTTATTATACGCAATTTTAGTTTTCGTTTTTATCTTAGTTGGGTTTTAGTTTCTAAGGGTTTATTTTATTATTGTAATATATTAATGAATTCAGGATTTTCTCCTGTTCAATAAATTGACACCCCATTCATCAGGCAGTAAAACTGAAAGCAAAAAAAAACAGAGACCCCCAGGGGAACTTTATGGTCGCAGTTCGGTGGATGATGACCACCGTCATTAAAAAAAATGAAGCATGGCCCGATGCTATGAGCGTTTATACAGAAAGTGGCCAACGTTGCAAATAGCTGTCAAATATTTCGCTATTTTGATTAATCTATACATATAATAAATCTGTAGAAAAGTCATTTTTGTACATTGAAGAAATTGAAACAAAAAATAGCCAGCGTGTGAAAAGATAAGTAACAGAACCCATTTCCATAATTTTTGAAATTTTTGTCTGTTTGTCTGTTTGTTTGTGCGCACATCACGTAAAATCTACGAATTCAATGCTGACAATGTTTATACATAAAAATTATGTGTAACTTGGGGTATGATTTAGTGTTTGTTTCATTGAAATCGGTTAATTCTATCAAAATATATATGAACTTAAACTTTTCAAGAAGAACTAATCATCAAATGTAAGATACATACATGCAGCGACATCTGTTGAACTAAAATGATACCAATGACTAAAAATGTGCTCACCACAGTCATAACTTTTAAATCGACTGACCAGCTTTAAAAAAAAATTATAGCTTAGGTAATAATATACTTTAGCAGTTTAACATTTTGATTGATAGACGGCGTTGTTTATTTCACTCCATTTTCTGAATTGAATGACCCTCGCCCGTGTCAGTTGCCTATTTTTTGTTTTTTTTTTTCGGATGGGAAATCATCAAATGACTCCTCCTGCTCTGGGCGGAGCAGGAGGGAGTGTCAGACTTTTACTGACTAAAACCCAGCCATGTTCCTTCATCGCCCTTTTGTTCCGGGGCCACGGTATCTCTTTCGAACAGTCCCGCAACCCCGGCAGACATCGGTCCTTGCGGATCGGCACTTCCTTTTTGCTGACTCTCTTTTAGGCGCGCGTGGAACACGAACGCGCCGTCGACACGGCCTGTCGTCATGAGACGGATGGACGGCGAGCTAGCCCATAGCCCACCGTCCACAGGCCCGCGCCTACGGTGGCCGGGGGCCACGTGGTTGCCCCGGAAGCCCGGGGCGTCTGCCGCGGCGGCCGGGACGTTGAGAGGTTCTCTCCCTCTCACGTTCCGCCACCTTTTTCTCTAGCATTACTGCTTCGCAGAAGGAGGTGATGGCGTCCCATTCCGTCTCGCTCCGGACCATGGCTTGCACCAGGGCCGGACGCGAGAGGTCGCCGCCGCAAACGTGTAAGTTGCCTCAAGATTGGTTTTTTAACCGACGAAACAAAAAGAAGGCAGTTCTCAATTCGACGCGTATTTTTTTATATATGACCACGGATAACTTTTACAGAGAAGTCCGTACATGGTCCTTTTGTTTGTAAAAAGCGTAGGTACATCTCAAAGTTGGTCCCATTTATAATTGAAAAATCGTGTTTGGGCTAATTTCTTGCACCTTTGATGAGAACTTTCGACCTAGCTGGAGTATGACTGTCATCGAGTGTCTAAGGATGAAGGAGGTGGCGGAACGTGAGAGGGAGAGAACCTCTAAACATCCCGGCCGCCGCGGGAGACGCCACCACGTGGCCCCCGGCTACCGTACGCGCGGGCCTGTGGACGGTGGGCTATGGGCTAGCTCGCCGTCCGTCTGTCTCATGACGACAGGCCGTGTCGACGGCACGTTCGTGTTCGACGCGCGCCTCAAAGAGAGTCAGCAATAGGAAGGGGTCCGCAAGGGCCGATGCCTGCCGGGGTTGCGGGACTGTTCTAAAGAGATACCGTGGCCCCGGAACACAAAGGGCGATGAAGGAACATGGATGGGTTTAGTCAGTAAAAGTATGACACTGCCTCCTGGTCCGCCCAGAGCGGGAGGAGTCATTTGATGATTTCCCATCCGAAAAAAAGGCTGTCGAGGTAAGCCCTTTTTTGGAAAAACATAAGTAGATTATTTTAGCGATTAATGCAAATATATCGAAGAAATTAAATTGTTACCCACTTGGATCTACGTAGGTATATATCTACTAATAGTCTAAGATCCCTTGAAGAACGACCTTCACCGAGCTGGTTATTGGATGAAAAGTGTTTTATTTCAAATTAAATATGTCAAAAAATATATTGCAAATGGGTTGTCTAAAAAATTTCAGTCCAGAATATGATTAATTATCAATTTATTTTTTAAATATATTTTTTAACTTTTCTCTGGTTTGCTTAATAGACAAATTCCATACCAATTGAAAGTATGAAGCCTATAGAATATATACAAACGTTAGGTTGACCGGTTAACCTAACGTTTGCATATTCTATAGGCTATAGAATATGCAAAAGTTATGCAGCCTATAGAATGTGCAAATGTTAGGTTAACCTAACGTTTGCATATTTTACAGGTTTGATACTTTCGATTGGTATGGAATTCGTCTATTAGCCAAACCAGTGAAATGTTGAAAAAAAAAAAAAAAAATCTGGACTGATATTTTTTAGACAACCCGTTTGCAATATATTTTTTGACATATTTAATTTGAAATAAAACACTTTTCATCCAATAACCAGCTCGGTGAAGGTCGTTCTTAAAGGGATCTTATACTATAATATTATAAAGCTAAAGAGATTTTGGTTGGTTGAACGCGCTAATTACAGGAAAACTTTTAGTGTTGAATAGTTATCGAGGATGGCTATTGGGGGCAACGGGATTTATTTTTATTCCTCCTAACATTTTTCTACACGCTGTTACTGAAATTTGAACATTCGATGGCATTTTTATTTTATGTTAAGAGAGGTACCAATCTACTAAATAAAATGAAATAAAAATAATAATTTAGTAAACTGATCCCGCGGATACCAAATGAGCGGGATCAATTTTCTAAAGAGCCGGTTAAGTCAGCTGTTCCATGCATTTTGTACCCGCTTGTTTGCCCGGCTCACCCTCCACTGTCCCTGAAAGGATTCCAACGCTATCTTAAAACCACTTTAGCCGACGCCTGTTACTCTCCGCCTGCAGATCTGCGCCACACCGGTAGACTTCGGCGAGCACCCGCGTCTCCAGGTCCTATGGGGGGGGCAGGGGTGCCTACAAGGGCTCACGCCGCGCGCCTCTTCCACGGATACGGTGTGGTATCCGCGTACAAACCTGCCCTGCCATGACTCTGCGGCCTCTGCAGTAGAGCCTTGTTTTGCCCAAAACCGCAAATGCGGGCGAAGTTACTGCCATGTCTGCCCAGGCAGGGACTTCGCCCGCATCGGGGAGCGAACCACCCCCGTGTACAGCCCTCACCCCGACTACAAATACGGCACTAGCCGGTGCACCTCTAATAGGAATGATGACTGACTAAAAATAATATGATTCTGTTTAGTCCGTCAGTTAGATTATCGAAAAATATAATAATTCCGACAGAGTAGAAGCCGTGTGGTATCCGGCAGAGTAGAATAGAACCAACCCATTACACTCACGGGTGTCGTATAAGGCGACTAATGTCTGAGGCAGAACACCTTGCGCCTCCGTAGACATGAGCATGGGCAGCAGCGTTTTCTGTTAGTCTTATCACTGCGATCTCCAATCCGCCTGCCAAGCGTGGAGATTACGGTAAATTCCTCCCATCATGAGAGAGGCTTATGTCCAGCAGTGGACGTTATGGGCTGTTGTTGTTGTTGTTTGTAGTTGTTAATAATTTTATTTTCATAGTATTTTATTAAAAAACAATGTTACTGCTGCAGTTCTACAAAATTTATTAAACATCAAAACTTAAAATTTTAATTTAATTTGAAAGTTCTTTTAAAACTGCGTACATTTTTTTCAGAATTTTCCTCCTCTTATTTGGGAAATAAGAGGGGATTTTGGGAGTGTTGGGGAATTACAGATTAATAAAAATGCTTTTGTATGGTTTTATTTTTTTAATAGTCAATAAATTTATAAACTCGATTTCAGCTTATCCAAACTACGATGATTAAAGTACTTATTTTATGAACTAATAAGTCACAACGGTTCTTAAGGTATCACAAGAATGACCTATAATAATAACATACAAAAATAAATCTACAAAAATTTTATGACTATGACAAAATCCTTAGAGTCTTTTTAAAATGCTGTTATGATATTTTCTTTCAATATAAACATAAATATGTGGTAATACATAAGAGAGGTAAATGATTTGTTAGAAACTAAGATTGATTAACGTTTTGACCGCCAGAGCATAAACGCATGCGCGTGCCCTCCTCACTAAGCCACAATTTCACCTACCACTGTCACATATTTGTGTAGTTTAGCGTACAGGGCATGCGTTTGCTTGTCACGTATATGTGACTCATCAACTGCCTAGCCTTTTCCCAACTATGTTGGGGTCGGCTTCCAGTCTAACCGGATGCAGCTGAGTACCAGTATTTTACATGGAGCGACTGCCTGTAGCCGTGTGGTATCCGGCACAGTAGAATAGAACCAACCCATTACACTCACGGGTGTCGTATAAGGCGACTAATGTCTGAGGCAAAAATAATATGATTCTGTTTAGTCCGTCAGTTAGATTATCGAAAAATATAATAATTCCGACAGAGTAGAAGCCGTGTGGTATCCGGCAGAGTAGAATAGAACCAACCCATTACACTCACGGGTGTCGTATAAGGCGACTAATGTCTGAGGCAGAACACCTTGCGCCTCCGTAGACCAGAGAATGGGCAGCAGCGTTTTCTGGTCTTTCATCACTGCGATCTCCAATCCGCCTGCCAAGCGTGGAGATTATGGCAAATTCCTCCCATCATGGGAGAGGCTTATGTCCAGCAGTGGACGTTATGGGCTGTCATTGTTGTTGTTGACTGCCTATCTGACCTCCACAACCCAGTTCATACTAAGTAATACGATACCACTTTGGTAAGACTGGTTATCAGACTTTTTGGGCCACTGACTACCTGTAACGACTGTCTAAGATGGACAAATGACAGCCGGGACCAACAGTCCGAGGCACGGAGGAAACTCGGTATGTAAGGGTGGTCACCCATCCACAGACCAACCTAGGCAAGCACAGCTTAACCTAGAGATCGACCCGTGCGACTGTTATTATTTAGCCACGAGCTCCTCCCACGTATATGTGACTATGGCGGTCAAAACGTTAAAGCCGAAGGTTTTTTTTAAGTTTAGTAAGCATTTATTTCAGTATATCTGCATCTGCAGCATATTGGAATGCCACCCTTAGCCTTAGCAAGTTCAATCTTGAGATCATAGTATTCGTCCGATAATACAAAGAAATCTAAATCCATATACGTGTTGACACACTCCACCTTGAACTGCGCCAGTGTTCGGGATCCCTTCAAGAAATGAGGCGTGTCGTGAGTTATTTGCCCCGGTCGTCTGAAATAAATAATGAAATAGAAAATGCTTTATTATGCACCATACAAGTAACATTCATAAAATAAAACATTTCACATAGGGTGGCACAACGGACGGTCTTATCGCTAAAAGAGAAAAAAAAAATAGAAATTCTGAACTTAAACTGATTTACAATTTTATATATTATCCTAATAGGCGAAGAAAGACCACCCGTGAGTATTACATATTGGAGATTTTGTCTCAGGACAAATATAATTTGCCAAAAAATCTGACAGTGCCAATATAAATGATTAAACCAAGATCTATAAAGTTTGCGCACTCAAGCCTCAAAGAAATCTCATATTAACTTGGCCTAAGGATATACTAATCACCCTTGAAACTTATTACATTCAGTACGAATCATATTATTAACACATTTGTTTCTCTTAAACTTAATCAATGCAACACTCACAGGCACCATTTAGCACTGTATATCTGCTGTAACTTCTCAGGTAACTGAGAAGATCTATAAAGTTTGCGCACTCAAGCCTCGAAGAAATCTCATATTAAATGACTTAAGGATATACTAATCACCCTTGAAACTGATTACATTCAGTACGAATCATATTATTAACGCCTTTGTTTCTCTTAAACTTAATCAATGCAATACTCACAGGCACCATTTAGCACTGTATATCTGCTGTAACTTCTCAGGTGACTGAGAAGATCTATAAAGTTTGCGCACTCAAGCCTCGAAGAAATCTCATATTAACATGACTTAAGGATATACTAATCACCCTTGAAACTGATTTCATTCAGTACGAGTCATTTTATTAACACATTTGTTTCTCTTAAACTTAATCAATGCAATACTCACAGGCACCATTTAGCACTGTATATCTGCTGTAACTTCTCAGGTAACTGAGAAGATCTATAAAGTTTGCGCACTCAAGCCTCGAAGAAATCTCATATTAAATGACTTAAGGATATACTAATCACCCTTGAAACTGATTACATTCAGTACGAATCATATTATTAACGCCTTTGTTTCTCTTAAACTTAATCAATGCAATACTCACAGGCACCATTTAGCACTGTATATCTGCTGTAACTTCTCAGGTGACTGAGAAGATCTATAAAGTTTGCGCACTCAAGCCTCGAAGAAATCTCATATTAAATGACTTAAGGATATACTAATCACCCTTGAAACTGATTACATTCAGTACGAATCATATTATTAACGCCTTTGTTTCTCTTAAACTTAATCAATGCAATACTCACAGGCACCATTTAGCACTGTATATCTGCTGTAACTTCCCAGGTGACTGAGAAGATCTATAAAGTTTGCGCACTCAAGCCTCGAAGAAATCTCATATTAACATGACTTAAGGATAAACTAATCACCCTTGAAACTGATTACATTCAGTACGAATCATATTATTAACACATTTGTTTCTCTTAAACTTAATCAATGCAATACTCACAGGCACCATTTAGCACTGTATATCTGCTGTAACTTCTCAGGTGACTGCACCACCACTCGTACTTGATCGTTTTCATCGACGATGTAGTATATGGGTTTGTCCTGAAAAACAAAAACAATATAGTCTGTCACCGTTTTTAAGATTAAAAAATCTTTGCAACGGGTGTAAATGTACAGTTAATGAAGCCGAAAGGCACTTGGTCTCCCCGATATTTTTTGGCGAGACCATACCTGGATGGAAACCTTCTAGTTACGGAAATATTGGGGGTCAAAGTTCAAATGTTATATTTCACTCAAAAAAATAAATTGGTGTCGATTCTGTTGTGCACAAACTAAACTTAATTTAGGCTATTGCTAACTTTTACTAAAAGGCAGTGCGAGAAAAGGACGGCTATAGCTATGAACTAAGTTACAGATGTCAAACTAGTTAATGGTGTCGATTCTGTTGTGCACAAACTAAACTTAATTTAGGCTATTGCTATCTTTTACTAAAAGGCAGTGTGAAAAAAGGACGGCTATAGCTATGAAGTAAGTTAGAGGTGTCAAACTAGTTCATGGCTTGCGCTTCACCGTGTTTTTAGTCGACATGTTTTTACGTGCACCCTTCATTTGTATAGAATTATTAGTTCCAACTAAATTTGACAGCTCTAAATTACGTCCGTTTCTTTCTCGTTTTATTAGAAAGAAAAAGATAGCAATAACCTAAATTAAGTTTAGTTTTTGCACAACAGAATCGACACCAATGCCTAGCGCTTCACCGTGTTTTAGTCGACATGTTTTTACGTGCACCCTTCATTTCTATAGAAATATTAGGTCCAACTAAATTAGACAGCTCTAAATTACATCCATCTCTTTCTCGTTTTATTAGAGAGAAAAAGATACCAATAGCCTAAATTAAGTTTAGTTTGTGCACAACAGAATCGACACCAATGTTTCCCAATAATATTTTTTTTGTTACTTAGTTTGATCGGCTTCGTGATGACGTTTACTTCTTGTACGATCGAGAAATGTGTTGCATAATGGAGAAATTAATGTCAAAATTTTCGTTGACACATTTTTAACTAATACCTTAATCAGAACATTTAGACACTTACAATAAAAGTGGTGTTTGCTGGGCAGTCAGTATTGTCACCTCCGTCGCGAGAGATCAAGCCATTAACGATATTATCTAAGGGCTGGAACATGTGAATTATTAGTTAGTAACGAAAACACATATAAGCCGATGCATTAAAGAAAGGAATCTTAAATGGCGGCTTGTACTTGCGTTGACAGATAGTACAGTTAGCATATAATATTTCAAAACAAAGTTTTTTTTTAAATTAAAAATTATAAAAACAAGACCGGGTCGTATTAATTTCAAACTAGCTTCTGCCAGCGGCTTCGCCCGCATGAAAAACGAAATTTGAAACAACATTTTTTTTCTTCAAAATACTTGATGACTTAAACACTATTAATTTGACGTGTATCACTATGCATAATCTTCCCTCGCTTTCGAGAAGACGAAATTACTGTCTCCGCATAGTCCACACGACCAAACAACGAAACTTAACAATAAAAAAAAACAAAAGCAATTAGCAAATCGAGACTATTTTATTTTTCGGCTGACGGTACGCGCGAGAGTGAGTATAGACGGCACTAGTGTGTGAGCGAGAGGACATGATAAGCGCCGGCATTTAAGATTCCTTTCTTTAATGAACCGGGTTATACAGGAAATAACACACAGGAACCCGGTACAGAACCACAAAAAGAAATTTAAATTAAGGTGATAAACGGATAGTTGTGCTCACCATAGGCATTTGATCTATTACTTCTTTAATTCTGTCTTCTGGGTAATCATCACCCTTATCAAAACAGAAACTTTTTCCTGCGCATGACGGCGGCATCTCAACTGTATAACAAAAGTCAAACATTAAAAATATTGAAGGCAAGCATATACCGGATGACTATTTTATCACTTTCCAAAAAAATGGGTAGATTATGTGAACGGAGTAGAAGCTTAAGGCATACCTAGTTTTTTTTATTTTTTCCACAGCTTAGAAAAAAATTGATCTATCATCAAAAAACGCTACAAATTTCAAATAAACTTTTCATATTAGAACAAAGAAAGAGACATTTTGAAAAATATATCGAATTTCAAATCATACGCAATACGCGAAATTTCAATTTCGAATGTTATTGTTCTTTTTTTTTTTTTCGAAAAAATAAATAAAAAACAAAACTAAGTATGCCATTTGCTTTTACTCCGTTCACCTATTATACCCATTTTTCTTGGAAAGTGATAAAAAAGGCATCCTTTAAGAAACATATAAAATGGGTGTTGATAGCTGCGAGTGAGACAATGAGGGATTTTCTTTTTAGCTTTTCCCTAGTCGCTGGATAGATGGCGCTAGGAGTTAGTATGAGGAACGGAACTTAAAAAAACTGATTTTAACAAAGCGTGAGAAAACTAGGTTATATTCGGAAGGTTAAGCAAATGAAAGTGTCAGTCAACGAGAGTATGTGACGTGACACAATGTTTTTTTTTTCCAAGCGTTTTGGCTTTGGCACCAACTATCATAGCAAGTTCAACGCCATCTATAGAGTTCTTGGAAACTAAGTTTTTTTTTAATATCTCAAAAGGAAAACCTCTCATTATAAAATTTTGTAGCTATAATCGTTTGCTCTATGTTCCACAATAAAAACTTTTTACATAAAAAAAAAATATATATATACTGAACAGCAGATTTTTTTTTTCGCGATATCAGGTTCGGTCCCATAGTAAAAGTTATTTGTTATCATGAGTACAATCACGTGTTTAAGTATCGGTCACTAATTACCAGTTACCCTATAAAGTGTGTAAAACACGTCATTCACAGATCAATAAATAAACAGATCATTTTTTTGTTCCACACCATACCTGGGAACCTTCTAGATTCGGATATATTAGGGGTCAAAGTTCCAACTTTTTGACAAGTTTTTTTTAATACAAGTTGTTAATGGAAGATTTTTAACACCTCCACGACCCCCGTACTATTCCTTCCATCCATCAGCACAATGTTTTGAGTGCGTTACATTACAATGCTTGGTTGACGGCTTCGTGATGAGGTCTTTTACACCCTGTATTCATATATTGAACAAGCGGACGTCCCGCGGTTTTACCCGCGTAGTTTCCGTTCCTGTGGGAGTAAGGGGAAAAAATATAGCCTATGTCACTCAGGGTGAATGTAGCTTTTGAATGGTGAAAGAATTTTTGAAATCGGTTCATTACTTCCGGAGATTACCCCCTACATACAAATTACGAACTTACAAACAAATGTTACCTCTTTATAATATTAGTATAGATTTAAGAAAAAATATAGTTACAATTAAGCATATTCCTGGAGTCGAACAATGCGTTTCCATCCATCAGATAATCTGCTGATGCTTCTACTAAATGAGTGTGGAGAGTGACCTGAAAATTATTAGATTAAAATTATTAATTTAAGTTTCTGTTATAAATAAATAAATAAATATCGCTGGACATTACACACAGTGCCATCTAGTGCCACACTAAGCAATGAGGCTTGTGTCGTGGACGCCAGATAGTTGATATACTACATAGATACTTTTTGTTTGTAAGTATACATACTTATTACACAAATAAACATCTATGACTCGGAAACAAATGTAAGTAAATGCTCGTCCCACAAATATTTGCTCCTACCGGGATTCGAACTCGGGACCCTTAGAAGAACGTAAGGCAGCCTCACTACCACTGCGCCATTCGGGTCAGGTTATTAATATTATAAGCCTATATTGTCCCACTACAGGGCAAAGGCCTCCCTCCCCTCCTCCCACTTTTCGCGATCTAGTGCGATTGTAGGCCAATCCGTGGGTCTGTCTGGTGTCGGACGTAAAGAATAGCATCATCCCATATCTTCCCGTGGGTGTCGTAAGAGGCGACTAAGGGTCTTACCAGAGAATGGGCAGCAGCGTTCTCTGTGCTTTAGTAACAACCGTACTGCGATCGCTAACCCGCCTGCTAAGCGTTGCGATTATGGCAAAACCCCCACTTTGGGAGGCCTATGTCCAGCAGTGGACGTCTTTCGGCTGAAATGATGATGATGTAGGCCAATCCTATGAGCAAGAGCCCAGCTCATCCCACTAGACGACTGTTATTTTATTTAGTAAAAATTAATCCGGCGAAAGAAGAAACAAAAAAACCCAATTTAAAAAAAAAAAAAAACAACCAAAAATACCGTAAGACTTTAGTTATTTTGGCGCCTACTTAAAAAGGTTACTCACACTATATACGTATAAGTACAAACAAACCAGCAAATCTTACTACTATTATCAATGCGAAAGTTGGAATGGATGTTTGTTACTCAATCACGCTAGAATGGCTAAACGGATCTGGATGAAATTTGGCACACAGATAGATTATAGTCTGGAAGCACATAGGACCCCGCCCCGTGGGGCAATTGCCGAACTACACGTGGGCGAAGCCGTGGACATAAGCTTCTGGTATACAGAGTATACACCTACAACACTGTTTGTCTCTACATCATCTAAAAGTTGACTGGTAGAAAATGCCTCTATCACAATTTTTCTTGTAACAAAGCTCTAAACCTTAATCACACATCTAAACTGAGTTTTCATGTGTGATTATGGTTTAGATATGGCCCCAAAATAAAAATATGCCCGCGAAAGTTTTATTATTTCTCTCGGGAGTGTTCGAAACAAATATCAAAATTTTTTTTTGAGTGTTTGAAGTGTCAAACACTCAAATACAAGAAAAATTGTGATGCCCTCATTTGTCCGCCTCTGTACTTTGTGCTCCAAATGGTAAATAAATAAGCTAGTTAATTAAAATGCGTAACATAATGGTTGCTTGATTGTTTTGCAGTTTTTAATATTCATTAATAAAAGATATTATAAAAGCAAGTTTTAAAATTAAAACAAAAACTTACCACACACAGATTAACCAAAAAGCGATACATTTCGATTTCAATTTCGAATAAATTGAAGACACCCGTTAAATATTACGTTGTATACTATTTATTGTTATTATATTCACGTTTTACACGTTTGACGAATGACTGATTTATGTGTTTATACGGTTTAACAAAGCCAATTTATGGGTATTTATGCCAAGCTGCTGAAGGGAAAACCACAATCATAAGTGCTCGTAAAATATGTACTACCTACAGTTTTTGATTTAGAGAGAAGCAGCCCACTACAACGCCAGCACCGTAGACATAAAAATAAAAATAAAACACCCGAAATTGCATTCTCGAAGCCATACGAGTTACGACTAAATTATTTATGATTTGATTGAATTTAAGTGTTTTTGCAGGACGTTACTGGTCCATGAAGCAATAGTTTTAAGGCCGTTGTCTCTGAAACGAAAGCTGGGTGTTCTCCCCATCCAGTCTATGTGTGTGTTGCCAGTGATCAAATACGGGCCCGAAACGTGGTCGCTCACAATGTGCCTCATCAGAAGGCTTAAAGTCACCCAAAGGGCAATGGAGAGGGCTATGCTTGGAGTTTACTTGCGCGATCGAATCAGAAATGAAGACATCCGCAAGATAACCAGGGTTACCGACGTAGCCCGAAGAATTGCCAAACTTAAGTGGCAGTGGGCGTGGCACATTGCTCGCAGAACGGTTGGCCGATGGGGCCGAAAAGTTCTGGAGTGGCGACCGCAAACCGGAAGACGTTGCGTTGAAAGGCCTCCGACTAGGTGGACCGATGACCTGGTGAGGGTTGCGGGAATCCGCTGGATGCGAGTCGCACGGGACCGGTCAATGTCGCCCGTTTTTCCATATAAGCGTAGTCCCCTGTTTCCTCCCTGGATGATACCAGTAACGCAATATTATCTTTTCCAAAAAATCTATGACCACTATAGGCGAGACGACAAAAAAAAAATCTAATTAGTCCGTCAGATAGATTTCCAAAAAATATTGGACACATATTTTTTCTATTGTTACGTAAACCAAAATTGACGAAGATATGACGCTTTTAAAATTCTCAATACGTCACGCCTTGGTATAATTTTTAGCTACTTCTGACGTCACGAGCCCCCACTCCCGAGTTTTGATACGTTTTATCTTTGTCAATATTCAATGATTTAAAAAAAAAAACAAAAAATATGTGTCCATTATTTCCCAAAACTCTACCTGACGGACTAAATAGATTTGCAATTTTTTGATTCTGTCGTCATGCCTATGTCCCAATATTTTTTTTTTATTTATAAATTATTTAAAAAGATATGAACCTTCAAAAACCTAAAAAAATGGCCAGATTTTCCGCTGTGTTTAAATATCCAGACAACTGACTAGATTATATAAATAAAAACCGGCCAAGAGCGTGTCGGGCCACGCTCAGTGTAGGGTTCCGTAGTTTCCCGTCCGTCACAATAAGTACCACCACCACCACCACCACTACCACCACCACTTAAGAGTTTAAAGGTGGGTATCCATTATGTAAAAATTTAAAAATATACTACAAACTTAGTCCAGAAATTATTTTGTACAACTTTTTGTCTTTTTTGTACAAAAACTGTTGTTTCCATCAAGTTCAAAATGATTTTCCTAGAAAGTCCTTATAAAGTTCTACTTTTCAGATTTTTTTCATATTTTCTAAACTTATGGTTCAAAAGTTAGAGGGAACTTTTTTTACTTTTGGAGCGATTATTTCCGACATTATTGACATTATCAAAAAATGATTTTAAAAACCCCTATTCTTTTTTAAATACCTTTCCAACAATATATCACACGTTAGGGTTGAAATTTAAAAAAAGCCCTAATAAAACATTTTTTTTCCAATTTTTATTTTACCACTTTGTCGGCGTGATTGATATACACATTGGTACCAAATTTCAGCTTTCTAGTGCTAACGGTCACAGAGATTAAGCGAGGACGGACGGACAGACATGGCGAAACTATAAGAGTTCCTAGTTGACTACGGAACCCTAAAAAGGACAATATAGGAACACGGCCAAAACCTTTCTTTAATTATTAATGAAAAAGGTAGTTATATCGGTCAAGTTTTGGAGCAGTACCTTTTTGTTTCCTCTTAATAATTATATTTTTTTTTTTACTTAAGAGTCCTATTATATTTTTTACGCAAATTCATGATTTTTGTCGCAGTAATTTTCAGCATTAGTTAGATATTTTAATTATTTGCTTATGAATGCCATTCTCTTTCTTGTAAGTTGGAGTTACACATTTTCATTTTTCTTTTCGTGTAATTTACTATAAATATTTTACGAACTCAGTTTGCAAGAAAAACCGTCGGCGATGGAACTTTGACGCTCAAATTCACATTGTTACTTGCAATTCTTATAAAAGCTAAAATTACTAAAAATAAGCTGAATGTTTTACTTGTTTATTGGAGTTTTAGAATTTCTTTAAATTCCTTGAATTTTCACGGAAAAAATTAATAATCGTAATTTAAGCCATAAAGGTCTTGATTCAGCGTCCATTATATTCCAAATAAACTATTTTTTATCAAATAAATTAATATGATATAAAACTTCAATCTACAATGAATAAGTTTCATTAGTTTTCGTTTGTCAATATAATAATACAAAATTACAATAAATAAAATTGAAGTACTATAATTTTGTGTCAATTCAGGTCGCTCCTCAGTCTCATGCCAGTCTCGTCTCTAATTTTCGTCAATAACAATCGACAATCATCCGGAGATCGCTATTATTGTCGACTCGTGTACGCCGATCGAAAAAAATTTACCCAGGGAGTAAAAAAAAAAATTATGAAAATAATGTAATAGGACTCTTAAGATATCCGAGTATGAATTTATTTCCAGCATTTGAAAGCATCACTGTTGTATTGTACAATACAGGACTTGAGTTTAATGACTAATATTAGGTGATCATCCTACTACAGATTCATTTTATTCGTCATTTCTTGTTTTTTTCCCTGAAAAACGATGAATGGAACTCATATACCAAGAATACCATGAGTGCGAATTTATTTTTGAAAAAAGACAATCAGCTATTTCAAAAATATGACTTGGGTTTCCAACCATTGTGAATGAAATAGGTACGTGCGTTAGTTTAATAACCTAGCATAACATCACGCCTATAATCCCTGGTAGGTAGAGCTGTACCTAATAGCATACCCACATTTTACCAGTTATGTTTATGTCCTATGTAATAGGGAGCGAGCCTATTGCCATCAACCGGGCGTAATATCCAAACTCCGTGGCTGCTACTGAGAAGTTCCTGATGGAAAAACCCAATGACACTTTGCCCGACCCGAGAATCGAACTCAGGACCTCATGTTCGGAAGTCGTGCTTGTGACCATTAGACCTACGAGGCAGCTATAGTTTAATGTGTTTACACTGAAAAAATCGAATTAGTCCGTCAGTTAGATTATTAAAAAATATTACACCCGTATTTTTTCTTTTGTTACGTAAACCAAAAATGTCGAAGATACGACGATTTTAAAATTCTCAATACGTCACGCCGTGGTATAATTTTTAGTGCGCTCTGACGTCACGAGTCCTCCCGAGATTTGATGCGTATTATCTTTGTCAATATTCATTGATTTACAAAAACAAAAAATACGTGTCCATTATTTTCCAATACTCTAACTGACGGACTAAATAGATTTGCCATTTTTTGATACTGTCCTCATGCCTATTCTTCAAATTTAACCAGTTGCATCACCAACATCCGGCCCATCTCATATAGTTTAAAAAATATCTACATTAATTAGCAGGATTTTGGTGTTAGTTATAAGTAGTACTACGTATCGTGAGATGTTTGTTGTCTTTTTTTTAATTGGGACAATCCCATCACACTATTCCCAAACCATTTCTGAAAGCCAGAATCAAGTGTGGCGACCACCAAAGCGCCACAATGAAGCTTGACAAAGTCCCTGAGATAAAATTTAACATGGCTTAGATCCCGCAACGAAATTAATCAGAAAATAATAGTGGGGGAGTAGGAAAGACATATTTTCCACTTCCCTCCATATCAGCAGGAGACAGAACAAAACAAGGCCAATAGTCACAAAGGAACTTTTACTACTGGTATAAGCCCAGTTGCTCTACCTCATGGATAAATATTATCATTAACATCGACGTTTGCTGTTTATATATAGCATGCATATCCGTTTTGTCCCATCATATCTTAGACATTTTGGGTAAAACTCCTCCTGTCTATGGAAACACAAGAGCTTTGGACTCCTTCATTGTCACTAGTACCATTAACAGTTCCATGATGGAACTAGTGTTGTTTTTTATAATCACTAGTTCCATTTTGAATGAATCTGAAAATAATGGAACTAGTCAGCCTCTAATTGAATTTGCAACAAATGTTAAATGTTATTACTTACATGAATAATTATAAATGAATGCCTGCTGCTTTTTTTTAAATATAAAGAACGTACACGTCACTTTTTTTTTTAAGGAATTTAACTCTAATGGCAAAATATAATTCGCAGTACACACAACACACAGAATTAACACGGGATGTATGAAATGTGTCTGTATGGTGTCGGACGTAAAGAATAGCACCATTCCATATCTTCCCGTGGGTGTCGTAAGAGGCGACTAAGGGAATTACCAGAGAATGGGCAGCAGCGTTCTCTGTGGTTTTGTAACAACCGCACTGCGATCGCCAACCCGCCTGCTAAGCGTGGCGATTATGGCAACCATACCACCTCCCTCCCTCCTTCCATAGGCCTCCCTTGGGGGGAGACCTATGTCCAGCAGTGGACATCTTTCGGCTGAAATGATGATGATGTATCAAATGGCGGCAGGTCACGGAAACAATTTGGTACTCCCGCATTCCCATGAAATTTAAGGGGAATATTTATAAAATAAAAAACATATAAATGGTTGAATTGAGAAACCTCCTTTTTTAGAAATCAGCTAATAATGGCTATACCTGATTTCTTGAAAACATAAGAAATGCGTACATATTATAAGAGGAAGTCTGAAACCGCTGTGGCGCCGGTGACTGAAATGTTGTGTGGTAATCGGTTGTCGTGGTATGGGCATGTGATGCGGAGGGATGAGGAAAATGTCGTGAGGAAAGTTTTGAGTATGAATGTGGATGGGTATATGAGTAGAGGAAGACCAAAGAAACGATGGATGGACTGTGTTAAGGTTATCCTATAGGTAATTAAAATTACCCGTGGACTCGGTAATGCAGCAGGGTAACAGCAAAACTTTGTTTTGTGTTAAGTAACTTTGAAACAAACTTATTATTATCTGATGAGATGACGTGTAAGAGAAGTGTGCAATAAGAAGACTTGCTGCGTTGAGCCCAAATTAATTGGAATAACGGCAAGACAATAATGACGATCATCCTTCAAGTCACAAAATATCATAAGTTAAATATTTTTTGTTAATTCTCTGTCTTCATCTGCCTAGCCTTTTCCCAACTTTGTTGAGGTCGGCTTCCAGTCTAACCGGGTGCAGCTGAATACCAGTATTTTACATGGAGCGACTGCCTATCTGACCTCCTCAACCCAGTTAGTACCGGGTAATACGGTACCCCTTGGTAAGATTGGTTGTCAGACTTTTTTGGCCTCTGACTTCCTAACGACTGTCAAAGATCTACAAATGAGAGTCAGGACCAACGGCTTAACGTGCTTTCCGAAGCACGGAGGAAACCCGGTATGTAATAGGCGGTCACCCATCCACAGACCAACCTAGGCAAGCACGGCTTAACCTAACGATCGACCCGAGCGGCTGTTATTATTAAGCCACGAGGTTCTTACTTGTTACTTCTCTATCTTGATCTATAAAAATCTTAATGTGTGGTTTTATTGTGAATTACAGAACATGAGAAATGTACCCAATCAAGGTTTGCAGAGATGATCAAGGCTTAATCAATGCCCTAAATAACAGTTGCTGCTGGCATCTGTGAGGAAAATCGTATGGTGGAACCCGATTTGCCCGACCTGGGAATCGAACCCAGGACCTCATGGCAGTCTCGCTTTCGACCACTAGACCAACGAGGCAGTCAAGGCAGGGTATTAAAAAATAAATATGTTTGTATTACCTATCTACCTAGAGATACAATTTCGTCGAACACAGAATCGATTGGTGAAATAAAAGATTGAGTTGATGTACATTATTTTTAATGGATTTACTATACAGAGATTTTTTTTATTACAATATGGGCCTGCTCTTGACCCCGATCTATATACTTAGATATATTTACTTAAGGGGCCGGCGGAGCATGCGTAGTTCATTCAAACGTAATACCAAAATAATTTGTAAATCAAACATATTCTTAAGGTCTTTATGTCTTTATTCCGATTGGATAATACATAATATCTAGGTTCCCAAATAAATATTTTGAATATACACTGATTTAAACAAGGGTTATGAGAAAAATAAGTTTTCTATAGAAAATTTAAATTCCTCATATCTCGTCTTTATATCATTGTCCTTTCAAAATATATATTTGGGAACATAAATATTCAGTAAAATCCAATCGAAATAAATACACGATACCTTAAGAATATATTTGATTTACAAATTATTTTGGTATTACGTTTGTATGAACTACGCATGCTCCGCCGGCCCCTTAATACTACAAAAAAAATAACTTTTACTAATAACACTTTACTTTTTGGCACTTTACTTTAGTTTTCAGAAAATGGGCAGGATTGTTTTTTTTTACGTTTTCCAGATTTGGCATGAGCAGCAAACCGGAATTGTGTAATTCTTAATCTTAAGGCTATTCACATCAGGATCATACACCAACAGAGTCCTCGTTGCGGTAGACTCCCGGCACCTGGACTTTAAGTGGAGGTCATTAAGTCCCAAATTCCTGAAGCATTGCTGATCATTTCCGATATCTCTATTTTCTCTGTAGTTGTACCTGTAGAACGGATAAATAAAACATTATTTTACATAATACGTGTTAATTTATTACGTACTACCAATTTTTTTATGGCATCTCGCAGATCAACCTATGTAGCTGGCTTCTGCTTTACCGGACTATCCAATGTGGTGTTCACTAGAAACACTAGCCAGGGTTTAGAATAAAACCAACAAATTATCAGTAGGTAGATGAACTGTTTAAGGGTACGTGTGCTCGCTGCCTGGGATAAGTATACTATGTAATAAGACTACTCAAACGAAAAGCTCATGCTACGTTTATTAGTATTTTACATCTTGAGTGTAAAGCCTCCAAAAAAAACTTATAGTCTAAGCGACAGTGCGTTAAGGGCAGGGCACTCCTGTGGAGTACAAGCCTCGGCTTTGAGCGTCGCTGGTGGAGGGCAGCAAAAGGGACAACCTGGATCTGTGTAAGATCATTATTTAGGGGTAGATTTAAAACTACTGGCTCACCATCGCGGGCTGGCTCGAACAAGAGTCGGGGGTGATAAACCGCTAAAATCACATCTAATGTTTAAACCACTAAAGCCGTTATGTTTGATGATATTTTTCAGTGGCACATTTTTACTTTGACTTGACAAACATTTTAAAGAAATCTCTATTTATACTTAAATTACTCACTTGCACTTCACTTTAGTGTACGTTTGAGGAAACAGCTTAGTTTGCACGATAATGTCCACAGCTGTCCCTGTGGGATGCTCGTACGCGTAAACTGACTCCGACTGAAACACATAGTTCAAATCTTAAACTTTATAAATAACATTTTATTTTGAAAAAATAAAATAATCTTAAAAGTAAATTATTCTACGTGTGTGCCTTTCTGTAAAAAGAAAAATAAAAAAGAGCACCATTGCTGAGTTAGCGTTATGCAATTTTTAAAAATCTAACTCATACTAAGTTAGACTTAACTACGCCTACGGTCCTACGATATTAATACGCCTGCTCATAATCAGTGGCTGACTTTACGTTAGTTCTGGACGAAACTTAAAAAAGTGTTAAGAGGCGGACCGATGTGTAGTTCATACAAACGTAATACCAAAATAATTTGTAAATCAAACATAATTATTCTTAAGGTAGTGTGTATTTATTTCGATTGGATTACAGAATATCTATGTTCCCAAATATTTATTTTGAAACGACAGCGATATAAAGATGAGATTGAACTTATTTTTCTCATAACTCTTGTTTAAAAGTATCCATTCAAAATATAAATTAAGGAATCTAGATATTCTGTATTTCAATCGGAATAAAGACACAGTTGTATGTCTTTATTCCGAATGAAATACAGAATATCTAGGTTAAAGGCACACTACCTTAAGAATATGTTTGATTTACAAATTATTTTGGTATTACACTTGTATGAACTACGCATCGGTCGCCGGCCTCTTAAGTAAAGCTTAGAATCTTACCGTAATTTCGCTCGGACAGTTATCGTCATCGTCAGTTTGCTGCTCAATGGGACCGCCGCCAGACCTGGCGTTCATACCCTGTACAGACAACGTAAAAACGTTAGCAATATGGATTCAGATTACGTAACTGATATATATTGAAAAATTCCTGATGGAAAAGCCCTATAACACTTAGCCCGACCCGGGAATCAAACCCAACAACAACAACAACAGCCCATAACGTCCACTGCTGGACATAAGCCTCTCCCATGATGGGAGGAATTTGCCGTAATCTCCACGCTTGGCAGGCGGATTGGAGATCGCAGTGATGAAAGAGTAACAGAAAACGCTGCTGCCCATTCTCTGGTCTACGGAGGCGCAAGGTGTTCTGCCTCAGACATTAGTCGCCTTTTACGACACCCTTGAGTGTAATGGTTTGGTTCTATTCTACTCTGCTGGATACCACACGGCTATCGGAATATAGCGGAATCAAACCCAATCATACCTAATTGAGAAAATGTAACTAAATTATGAAAATTAAATGAATATCTTACAATCAGGTAAGGCGGAAGGAGCTCGTTGATCTTATTCTCCATTTCGTCGTAACCATCAGGTCTAATGGCGCAGAAACCTTTTCCCTTACAAGCCTCAGGAATTGTAATGGCAGGCTTGGTGCCTGTGAAAATAAATGAACACAACATTGAAAATGGAACTTTCGCGATGTGTCTATACGTCTTACAATTAAGTAAAAAGTATCTAAGATCAAATTAAATACTTCCTAAGAGTTACTGAGAACTTACTTTGGGGCGCCGCTCTGCCGGTTACTACAAGTAGTGACGCCTGTAAAATAAAATAAAAACGCCGTGAGTATAAATGTGCTTTGATGCACATAAAAGGTGTAAAAGACCTCTTATCGAAGCCGAAAGGCACTTGTTCTCCCCGCCATTGCGATAATTTTTTTTGTTCCAAGCCATACCTGGGAACCTTCAGATATTGGGGGTCAAAGTTCCAACTTTTTGACAAGTATTTTTTTTATACAATTTTTAATGTAAGATTTTTACTTTAAACACCTCCACGACCCCTGTACTATTCAATCCATCTATCAGCACAATGTTTTGAGTGCGTCACATTGAGTCCTACCACAAAACATGATTTTTTTACCCCAAAAAAAAAGTCGTTTCCCAGCAATATTTTCTGCGTAAAGTTACTTAGTTTGATGTACAGAATGCTTGGTTGACGGCTTCGTGATGAGGTCTGTTACACTTACAGCCTGTATACGAAGTATTTCGTTTAAGTTAGAAAAAAAAAAGAAATAGAATCTAGTTTTTAACCTGAATACTTGACATGAGTTTTTATTTTTGGTTAGGTTAGATTATGAATTTTTTTTTTTTTACTTACAAGATATTACTTAAAAGCAAAAAAAAAAATATTTTAAATAAAAGTTAAAAGCTTGAAATACTTACCGCTAGTAAAAAAATTAAAGACGCCATGTTTATCGCTACTGAGCTTCTTATTAAAATGACTTGAAAATTGTGTCAGCACACCGACGTAGTCAACAAATATATTAATAATTTGTAATATTCACTACACGATATTTCGCAACGAATGGCAGCTTGCAACTGTTTTAGTTTAAACAATACTCGGTTTATATACGTATTTTACTACATTGGAATCCAATTTTTCCTTAATACTAAGGATAATAGGTAATTTTGTAAAAAAGCAACGGTGCAGGTCACTTTTTGATAAAAAACCGACCAAGACCGAGTCGGACTCACGCACTGAGGGTTCCGTACAAACTTTTTAAAGGACAAACTTAACTTTGCTGTTCGGTCCTTATAAACGGCTATTGCACCAACCGCAAATAATAGGTTTGTAATAGTAAAATCGCTGTTTTTTGTTATTAATCTACACATTTACGGTTTTCAGATGTTTCCCTTTACATGTGCTGTAAGACTTTGCTTTTTGCTAAATTGAATGATTCTAGGTCAACGGGAACTACCATATAGGTTTTCGACCCAAAACCTTTAGGGTACTTCCGGTTGACCTAGAATTGACAATTTTGGTTAAAAACAAGGTCTTACAGCACATGTTTTTAATAAATTATGTAAATATTAACTACATACTGAAGCAATAAAAATATTTAACTTAAAAAAGGGGAAAATCTGAAAAATAAAAAAAGTTGAAAATTAAGGTAAACTTTGGCATTTATAGTTTTCGCAAAAATCTGAGTTTTGCCCATATCGTTTTATCGTCTTGACTCAGGACCTTGGTTTTTATTCACCTAATAGGGACTATAGACCTCAGTATCTGGTATAAATTTCAATTTGCTAGGTCCACCTGTTCTTGAGAAAATCGGTGGTGACAGACGGACAGACAGACGGACAAGAAAGTGATCTTATAAGGGTTCATTTTTTTACCTTTTGAGGTACGGAACCCTAAAAACACGAATAAATAAAAATAACAACAGTTATATAGGTTTACCTTGTTCTCTGAGCTTAAGCTGATTGTGGCAACTTGTTGATTCCTGTCCTTAAAAAGTAAATATATATTATAATTGTAAGTATAAGTATGTTTAGGTACTACTAAACTGACAGGGCCCGAGCAGTGGTGGCCCAGTGGTGGCGGCCCCGACTTACGAACAGTAAGTCATGGGTTCGAACCCAGACAGGCGCATTACTTTTTGTAATTTATTTCATCACCACTGCTCTCAAAACGGTGAAGGCATGTCCTAGAACCAAAAAATTCGAAGACATGTGACATCTACCAATCCGCACTGGGCCCGCGTGGTGGATTATAGCCCATTCCCTCTCATAGAGAGGAGACCTGTGTCCCAGCAGTGGAAACATTAATAGACTGTTGATGAAACTGACAGGAGGGGTTCAAAAATGGTTTAATAGTTATATATAAAAGTGTTGTATAATAATTATGGGGTTATTTTAGCATTGCGCTACATAAGACCTCTTTTCTTTAAAAATATTAATTAAACCTTGTTTAATTTTTCTTTTTCTGTTTGGCGTTGTTATTTTTCGAAATTAGATTTGAACTGACTGGAGATTCAGTTGAGAGGTATCAACTTGAAGAAAAATGTTGTGGATTTTATCTTAAATTACTTGGTATCAAAGAGATTTAAAAGAATATTTGAATGTCTTTGCTTGGTATATAGTCTGGTGTTTGTACTTCTGTATCCTGATATATAAAATATCAATTCGCCACAAATGATTTGATCCCGATGGCGGTTGTGAAGATCTCCATTTCTATATAGTGTTTTAAACACGTATATAAATTTAGTAAGTACAAAATTATAACACCCGTTTGGATGATATTATGGTTAATAAGACACTGGTTGTTCTAATGTTGGTAATAAGCTAACTGTTTCAGATACTTTTATAGAGGATTTATAGCATGGGTAAAGATAAAACGAATTAATCATTTCATGCTGTACTGCTGTGATAATTATAGTGTCACATTATCGTTTAAAATTCTATAGATAATTAAGTTTGACGTATTTTTATAATAGAAAAAATAACCGACTTCGAAAAACAATCAAAAAGCGAAAAATTAATTTGTTAACGGATTTCGGTGTATTTGTTTCTTTGAGTTTTTTGCCACCGACTTCCGAAAATACAGTTCTTTTTCACGCTTCGTGTTTTTTCTGTATTTTATTATAACCTTTTGTTTTATTTTTTTTTCCGTTGTGATAGGGCCACACAAATTCTTTCTATGATACTAAAAGTTATTATGAGATCATCAAATTAGGCCAACAATAAAAAAAACGTATTTAAATAAAATCAAATTAAATTCTTCATTTTAATGTTAAAGGAGCTTACCTCATAAACTGCTGAAGCAAAGTGAATCAGATGTATGTTATGGGACAACAGCGCGCAAAAGAATCACGTAAATTGGCCTAGATTGAACACAGTGTAATCAATAAAGTGAAGATTTTTAAATAAACACCCCCAAGCTCAAATAATCTTTCAGCATTTTACAACGGCTCACTACAGAAGTACATCTAATAGTTTTCTCTGTTGCAATATTACTGCTTGTCTCACAATTTGCAGTTTCATATTTCAGAAAGAAAATGCCTCAATTAAAGCTTTGCTACATAGGTATTGCTATCTAATAAATTCGTTAAACTTTATGGGCATTTTATTTTTATGTTGAAGGTTCTGTGGTAGCGACCACAGACTAAATGTAAGATTATGTTACAAAATAAAAGGTTGTTTAAAGCCATGCATTAAGGCCCTTCTAACCCTAAAATTAGCAACTCTATTTGTGGTGGTTCAAACTTCGTTTTAAATTATGTTAGAATAAAGTTCTGATCAGCTTGCACTACAAAGCGGTTGTTACGTCAGTCACTGCGGCCGAAAAGTGCGAAATGAGTGAAATCTATTGATTGGACTAAAAAAATAAAACACGTAAGACCTGTTTTATAGTTAGTTCAGTTAGTATGCAAAGTTTCATGATTTAATTTGAAGTACTTTTTGAATACCAGCGGTATATTGTTCGATTTGGAGGTAACTTTGGATTTTTTCCTATCGAGAAAAGTTTATGGAATCGTTTTTTCGTCACACATAAAACTTAGCATTAATTCTCAACTTTACCATATATTTAATTTAAAATTAATGCTGCAGTATTTTAGGCGTAACAGAGGATCATGCTAAGCCATTTGACTGAGCCATTTGGCTAAGTCATTTGGGGCCCCTAAGATGAAGCAGTGACAACCTAGCGGTGTGACCGGTGGACTCCCAAGTCATAGGCCCCAAAATCAAACCCAAGACACGTCACTCCTCTCCTCCACACCTCTGATTTTTCGGATTCATGTGCGTCATCATCATCTGCCTAGCTTTTTCCCAACTATGTTGGGGTCGGCTTCCAGTTTTATCGGATGCAGCTTTACATGGAGCGATTGCCTATCTGACCTCCACAACCCAGTTAGTACCGGGTAATACTATACCCCTTGGTAAGACTGGTTGTCAGACTTTTTTTGGGCCTCTAAATTAATTAATTAAAGATAATTATGTACTCCGGTACCTCTTACAAAATTGACCCTTCGCTACTGCTAACGACTGTCAAAGATCTATAAATGACAGCCGGGACCAACGGCTTAACGTGCTTTCCGAGGCATGGAGGAATCTCGGTATGTAATGGGTGGTCACCCATCCACAGACCAACCTAGGCAAGCATGGCTTAACCTAACGATCGACCCGAGCGGCTGTTATTATTTAGCCACGAGCTCCTCTCATCTTCAATCATGTGCGTATTGTACAATTATCACTTGCTTCGGTGAAGGAAAACATCGTGAGGAAACCAGCATGCCTGAGAGATATTTCTCGACGGCATGTAAAGCTAAGTCAGAGGCCCATGAGTTGTATAAAAACTCTGACACCAGGTTAGGCACTAACCACACGTTACAGAAGAAAGCCATGCATTGTTTTTATAAAAGCACTAGCGGACGTCCCGCGGTTTCACCCGCGTAGTTCCCGTTCCCGTGGGGGTACGGGGATAAAATATAGCCTATGTTACTCAGGGTGAATGTAGCTTTCTAATGGTGAAAGATTTTTTGAAATCGGTTCATTACTTCTGGAGATTACCCCCTACATACAAACTTACAAACTTACAAACAAATGTTACCTCTTTATAATATTAGTATAGATAAGTACTCGCAACAATTAAAATTCCTACATCAATTCGTAGTTGATTCATAAACAAACATAAAACCACATTTTGAAATTAAATGTTGACATTGCGTTGTTACATTTCGTTAGATCATTTATGGGTGTGTGTACCTACCATTTATCATACTTTTGTTTTTAAATTGACACGATCATTGTTCCATTATAATACTATTCACTTGAACCACGGACTTGAATCATTGGTAGGTACTTATGTCATTAGTCTGAAAATCGGCATGAACAAAAGTTACATCGCTTCAGAATAATATTCAGCTTCAAATGGTAGGTAGTACCTACAGCGGCCTCATCACCGACCCGTTCGCCCTACCTACAATACGTTCACTGTATAAGGCGGGGTGTATCTGCTAATTTAGCAACTCTATGTGTGGCGGTTCAAACTTCGTTTGAAATATGTACTGCTAGAATAAAGGTCTAATCAGCTTGCACTACAAAGTGGTTGTTACGCCAGTCACTGCGGGCCGAATAGTGCGAAATGAGTGATTACTACTAATAATAATAAATCATTAGATCAAAATCTCAATTGTACACTTTGTGAAGAAAAAAGTGACATATATTTGTGTGAAAAAATAAATACTAAAACTTAATGCCGTCTAAGAGTAGTTACGAAATTTTAAAGAAAAAATGCTTTACTTTGAACATCTTTTTCATTAAGTAATAATAAAGTTACATTTATTTCAATTGTACTAATTAGCAACATATATATATATTTTGCACATTTATATTGCAAAGGATTATCATTAACACTAGAAACAGGATATTTTCTATGTTTGCTGTTTGTTGTGAGTTCCCGATATTTCGGTTTATCCGTGATCATGGTGCTTGAATCAGTGCCGAAATATCGGGAACCCAAAAAAAACAATAAACACGGTAAATATCCCGTTTCTGGTGTTGATGATAATGTTCAGTTTGCTTAACGTCTCCATAACAATTCTGTGTGATGTGAACCTCTGCAAAAATAATTTACGTCCCTTTTTCGCACTCGTGGTGAGTGTAAAAGACGTCAACGACACTCAAAAACCCAGCTGAATATTGCAAGTTCACTATTGTTGAGCAATAATACTTACAATATATTGCATCATTTGTTTTGATATCACTTTGTTGGTCTGTATATACTTCACTAAAATGTTTCAAAATGACATAATCACTTAACACCTTGTTTGAATAGGACTATGTAAGTACCGATGACGAAGGAAGGCATTGTGATCTAAGAAATGCTAGCTGATGTGATAACATTTCTTAGCTCGAACGGAACATATTGACTGCAACAGTCGGGACCCATTAAAAATCTAGACTAAAATCGTTACATACAATATGGGTCCCGACTGTTACAGTCAAATGTTCCTTTATAATTGAACTTGTTTTTAGGGTTCCGAAGTTAACTAGGAACCCTTATAGTTTCGCCATGTCTGTCCGTCCGTCCTCGCTTAATCTCTGTGACCGTTAGCACTAGAAAGCTGAAATTTGGTACCAATATGTATATCAATCACGCCGACAAAGTGGTAAAATAAAAATTGGAAAAAAAAAATTATTAGGGTAGCCCCCCTATATGTAAAGTGGGTTTTTTTTTTTTAAATTTCAACCCTAACATGTGATATATTGTTGGAAAGGTATTTAAAAATGAATAGGGGTTTTCTGAAATTATTTTTTGATAATGTCAATAATTTCGGAAATAATCGCTCCAAAAGTAAAAAACAATGTGTCCCCCCCCCTCTAACTTTTGAACCATAAGTTTAGAAAATATGAAAAAAATCTGAAAAGTAGAACTTTATAAGGACTTTCTAGGAAAATCATTTTGAACTTGATGGAAACAACAGTTTTTGTACAAAAAAGGCAAAAAGTTGTACAAAATAATTTCTGGACTAAGTTTGTAGTATATTCGTATATGCAAGCATTTTTACATAATGGATACCCACCTTTAAACTCATAAGTGGGAACACTTATTGTGACGGACGGGAAACTACGGAACCCTACACTGAGCGTGGCCCGACACGCTCTTGGCCGGTTTTTCTTTTTAGTTTTTATTTTAAGTCATTAGATATTTTTTACGCAGTCGGTTTTTAATTTTTTTTATAGCTAACGTTTTGATGTTAGTTTGACAGTAGTAAATATCCCAGCTCTGTCGAAGTATTTGTATTGCATGTGAAAATTGCTAGTGCATGCCATGCAGGCATTGTACTGCACAGCAATGTCGTAAATTCTTTAAAGTTTAATTATATGTAATGAAACGGATTTCATGTAAAACTGTCACGTTATGTCATTAAAATGTGAAAATAGACGCTGTTCTTAGACCTCGTCTTGGAATAACATTTTTGCAACCCTACCACTAGCTGATTAGCTTCTAACTCTAAATCAAAGGAGTAAAGTAGATTTTTCTTTGATAAAAGGCTTCATGCGTTGCGCCCTGTTTACTATCCAAATTGTCAACATAACAATTGGACATGTAATGTTTAAACACATTCCTCAGTCTGCAATATGTGAACGACTTTATAAGTTGTGAGTTACACAATATTATTCAATTTACCTATTTATGTCACTGTAACAAAACGCGCATACATTCTACTTATTAAGTTTCATATATTGGTAACTTTAATGTGTACAAATAATTCTGAAGGATGCTGGGTGTTATAAAGCTCTTAGGGATAAGAAACTAAAAATTCCTTAAAGTCTCTCTCCCGTGGCTGTACCACAGAATATATTCGACTCTACATATCAAAGACATTTAAATATAACGAGCTACTACATCATCATCATCATCAGCCTATTAATGTTCCCACTGCTGGGACATAGGCCTCCTCTCTATGAGAGGGAATGGGTTATAATCCACCACGCGGGCCCAGTGCGGGTTGGTAGATGTCACGTGTCTTCGAATTTTTTGGTTATAGGACATACCGGTTTCCTCACGATGTTTTTTCCTTCACCGTTTTGAGAGCAGTGGTGATGAAATAAATTACACAAAGTAATGCGCCTGTCTGGGTTTGAACCCACGACTTACTGTTCGTAAGTTGGGGCCGCCACCACTGGGCCACCGCTGCTCTCTAGGGCCACGAGCTACTTACCACACATGGACAAAAATCACAACAAAAAACCCCATTCTATCTATCTATCTGCCTAGCCTTTTCCCAACTATGTTGAGGTCGGCTTCCAGTCTAACCGGATGCAGCTGAGTACCAGTATTTTACATGGAGCGACTGCCTATCTGTCCTCCACAACCCAGTTAGTGCTGGGTAATACGATACCCCTTGGTAAGGCCAAAGATCAGATCAGCGATCATGAGCTCCACAAAAAAAAAACCTGTTACATTTTCTTAATATCTACCAATGCTCTGTGCAATTAGCATGAGATTGGCATTAGCAACGTAATTATTACGAGATGCCTTTCTAGATTCTTAGTTGCATGGCAGGAATTGTTCCGAAACTTTAATGAATGATGATAAAAATAACCTCGAGTCACATATTTTGAAAGCGTGACATCATAGCTACGTCATTTACATAAAGTTCGCAACGTATGGTGTAACACCGGATGCTGCGGTGGTGAGTCCCGGATTGGGAACTTTGGTTTCGGATTTACCAACTAGTAACTAGGTTATATAAGTGATTTGCATTTCATAGCGTTGCGCTACGAAGCACTTATTTTTGGCCGCGGCTTCGCTCCCGTTTTAGTCGCATTTTATGCCTCGGGAGTGCCTTAATTATGGCTTAAGACACTCGTGGATAATGCAGCTTTCTATTAATTATTTTCGGAATTTTCGAAGCTTACCTCTTTATGTTTTTGCCGCTATATTTTTCAATGGAGAGGGCTATGCTCGGAGTTTCCTTGTGCGATCGAATCAGAAATGAAGACATCCGCAAGAGAACCAAGGTTACCGACGTAGCCCGAAGAATTGCCAAACTTAAGTGGCAGTGGGCAGGGCACATTGCTCGCAGAACGGATGGCCGATGGGGCCGAAAATTTCTGGAGTGGCGACCGCGAACCGGAAGACGTTGCGCTGGAAGGCCTCCTACTAGGTGTACCGATGACCTGGTGAAGGTTGCGGAAATCCGCTGGATGCCAGTTGCATGGGGCCGCAGGTCAATGTGGTGACACTTGGGAGAGGCCTATGTCTAGCAGTGGACGTCTTTCAGCTGAAACGATGATGATGATGATAATCATGATTTTTCTGATTAATTTCGTTGCGGGATACCAGACAGTTAAATTCATTCTTTGGGACTTCGTCGAGCTTCATTGTATCGCAAATGAGCACTTAGTTATTCCGAAAACATAGACTTGCATGAAAATTAAATGCTGCAATCAACGACCTAACACATTACTCTATTTATGGTTTTCCCTCATAAATAATATTGACCATAATCACAGGCTATCATTGATCATTATCCTTAGAACTAAAAACGATTGCACATAGTCGTTTAAGTTTTACAATAAAATTCGCACGCGGTCCACTCTTGCGCAGGCCGACGGACGCACACTAGGATGCGGTTAGATAACGATGAATGTGGGCCGTTGTGTAATAGCGGTGATCACCCTGTATCAGTGGACCCGAACTAACTATATCAGGTTTTACTGAAATATGATCTGACGTTTGTAATCATATTATCACGCTTGTAATCCTCGAAAGGTAAGGCAGAGGTCAGCATTCGTTGTGTTTGATTCCTAACGTTCGACCTGTACCGTACAATACTTTATAGTACACCCACATTTCACCAGTTATGTTTAAGTCCTATGTAATAGGGGCGAGCTTATCGAGATCAGCAGGGCACAAATCCAGACTCCGTGGCTGCTACTGAGAAATTTCGAATGGAAAAACTCAACAACACTTTTTGCCCGACCTGGGATTCGAACCCAGGACCTCGTGCTCAGCAGTGCGTTTGCGACTACTGGACCGACGAGGCAGGTTAAGTGAAGAATTACTCTAACGTAGGTAATACTTTTTTAGTTAGGACACTATAAACTGCATCCGGTTTTACTGAAACGAGATCTTACGTTGGTAAGTTCATAAAATCGTTCAAAAAATAAACTTTGAATCTACCTAACATGACTCCAACATGCTTTAAACACGTCAACATCACTCCTTATAGCTGAGCTATAGCTTATATGAGAGCCCTTGAAGGGATTTCGGGATTTACAGAAGCGCATCAGATTAATATACGGGGGATAATATACCTTGCACCCTATAATGAGTACCTCTACCGTATATGAGCCTCATAATTATGTATGTTCGCGCGCCTAGGATAAAGGATCAGAATAGTAAAAAAAATTTGATCATAAGAAATTCTCGAGCGCGTCAGATTAAGGTAAGGTGAGTTAAGTACACGCTAAAAAGTATACATTTCAATAAACTAACGATTTCAGTGTGACGTAAGAAAATGGGAGTGATACAAATTTGTAAAAAAAAGAGATCCCGACATTCTCGAGCGTGGTTAATTTTTATTTTATTTTAAAGGGAGGAAAATATATAAATCTGACGATTTCAACAGCAAATCGTCTATGAAGTTTTAATGAGTCCCCCACTTCCTTAAGTTTGAACCAGACAGAGATGAATCGATGGATGAAATTAATTCGTCAGATGAGGATAAAGTAAAAAAAAAATTGGTTACAAAAAATATTTTTTGAAATTATTTTCTTGTAAATATACAGGATGGATACGGTAAACGAAAATGGTCTTATGAGACTATCCATAATTTTTTTGTGAAATTTTGATCACCATTACAGATTCTCGAAAAAAATACAGTTATGTAGTGAGAAAATCGCTATTTTACACAAAACATTTTTTTGATGGCAATCGATCTTGTTTCCATTTCCATCAAAAAGTTCTATCGGACCAACCCAGGTTGGAGTATATCCACCATGCAAACCGTCAAATTAAGATACCTACTATATACTGAAGATACGAGGGGCATATATTATGCTATTAATTTGTGACGCGCTCGGACATTTCCATATCACAGTTATGACATTTTTGAAAATCCGACTTTTTGACAATTTTTTTTTTTTAGTACAAGTTTTTAATGTAAGATTTTTACATTAAACACCTCCACGACCCCCGTATTATTCAATTCATCTATCAGCACAATGTTTTGAGTGCGTTACATTGATTCTACCACAAAACATGACTTTTCACCGCAAAAAAAAAAGTCGTTTCCCAGCAATAATTTTTGCGTAAAGTTACTTAGTTTGATGTACAGAATGCTTGGTTGACGGCTTCTTGATGAGGTGTGTTAGGTGAGATTGTTTACACCATGTAGATGCTCACTCACCGTTGGACAAGTATATTCATTATTTTCTTTTTATCATTTAAGCTTCGAAATCCAATAGGTCTCCACGACGCTCGAGTAAATCCACATTTAGGAACAGGAAAAATACTGTTTATAAAATAAAGAGAAGCTAAGCTACCCACCAAAATTTTATAGCCATTGAGTATTCAATTGGTGTTTTATTTGTCATGATTTCAAAATTGGATTGAAATTTTCCTGTTTTGTCTTTTTCGTGTCTACATTTCTTATCCAATTTTCCTCTCGCAGGTCTGCTGGAAGAAATTTCTTAAGAAATAAGCAGTACCTTTTGGGCTTCTATCTTAATGTAATGTCCTGTTAAGTATTTTGTGTGTACATAAATAAGTAAAATAAAAGGTGGCGGAAGACAGTTGCACTAGTCTTATGTAACACTAGCTTCTGCCAGGGGCTTCGCCCGCGTGAAGTTTTATAATTGTTCCATGGGATCTTACTCGTGAGAGGACAAAGATCTATCCCAAAAATGCGTTAACTTGGTTAAGCAAGCATTTTGATTGCTATTTTACACTATATACTTGTTCTGCCGAGTGTGATTTCCAGTGAAAAAGTAACTATGTTGTTAAATGGAATCGTTTCGAGTAATTTCATTTGGTGTTGTGTTTAGCTAATCTACAGCTGAGATGAGATTTGACGAGCGACCTGATTGATTACAGAGAACAGGAGTCGAAACTGGCCGAATGGTCACACTTATTTGTGTCAGAAACCGGGATGTCATGGCATGGATAGGAACGCCCTTTATGTGAGCGGAATGTTACTGCAATCGATTTAAGCTTGATGCTTATAATGATTGCTTTTCGTAACAATTAATTGCATTAAAAATACACATTAAATGGTTGCTTCTCCACAGCAGCCATTTAAAGTTTTCATGTTGATGTTGTTGCTTCATGTTGTATGCACCACCTTGATTGGATATCGATTATCACATAACCGTTTCTGATGTAATGTAAGAATAGAAAAACATACTAGGATTCCTAAAAAAACGCTGCATATGTGCATAGTCTTAGATATTCAGCAATGATGTAACAAGATATAAAAAATATAATTTTAAAATCATATTGTGAGCAAAAAATTAAGTGTTATGAGTGTTACGTGATGCTTGTTTTTCTAGAGTGATAGTAAGCTTATACAGTTATAAAAAATGAATTGGATACCTACATAATACTTTACATATTCATATGTCAGACAGAATCAAGAGCAGTTATATGTTGATTAAAATATTGTTCGCGACTGTAAGACGTATGTAGTTACAGAATTTTAATAGTCAAAATCATCAGTACAACCTCCAAGTTCATAAAGGTGCAGGAATGATTTTGACCTTGATAAAGTCATTTTTCCACCTTCATGAACTTTGAGGGTTGTATTGATGATTTTGATGAATATAAATCTGTAACTACATACGTCTTACAACCGCGAATAATATTTTAATCAACATACAACGTAGCACTGGCCTGTAAACTGCAAAAAACGTAAGAAAATTTGAATTTCGCGGGCTACCCTGGAGCATTCACCTAAGCAATCAATCATCAATTTAAACGTTCTTAAGAATTAAATAAATAGAAGAAAAGGAAATATCACACTATTGCAAAACAATAACAACATATTTATTTTGTAAAAAGCTTATTCAGCTGTCTGCATAGTAATATTAATTTGATATTACTATTACTTTACATATCATAAATCTGTGCTATTCCGTAATAGTTTGCCAGATACAAATTGAGCTTCCGAAATAATTTATTAGCTTCCTCAGTGGAAAAATACAACGTATTATCTAATACTGATACACTAGAACTATAAAATGTTGAAATAAACGTATCTTAACGCATATATTGTAACATCAAACAGCATCCCATTACTGCATGATGCAAGGAGCTGACCGACAATCGCGAATCACACGCAATTATTAGTAAACACCTATATGAAAAGCAATAAAAAGTAATTGGGGTCGATAAGTGCATACATCTAAGAGCTTCCTTCATCGTTTTGTGACCGATATGCAGAATATTGCGTGTACAACAATAAATCATTCATGGCACAGTCGATTATCATGATTCCCAGTCGCAATTCTCTCGAACGATATTATCAAGCAGTCTTTTTAAGGTATAAATGGGTTCGTTTCACGAAGCCGTTAACCAAGCATTATGTATATCAAACCAAGTAACCCTAAGAAAAAAATATTGCTGCAAAACGTCTTTTTATGGGGTGCAAAATTCAATGTAGCACATTTGAAACATTATGCTGATGGATGCTTTTAATAGTCAACGGGTCAAGGATGTAATTAAAACAAAGTAATCACCGTAATAATTAGTATTAAAAAAAACTTGTGAAACGATTTAGAATTATGACCTCCATTATCCCGTAACTACGTATGGTCCAATACAAAAAAAATGATCGCAATGACGGGGAGAACCAGTGCCTTAAGGCTTCATTAAAGGTATTTTTAAACCCTTTATACAAAGTACTATATCAAATCAATTTGAAAATACATTGAATTTAAAAGAATAAAAACGGTTTCATTAACACTTATGTACATTAATGAAAATATAATAATCTTAGGGAAAAATGTAAAAAAGGAATGTCCCGTTTGTTGTGCATGTTTTCAATTGTATCTATGGTTATTCCCAAATGGGAATTTACATTTTTACTGAAAATATAACTGCATTTTATTAAACCTGGTTATTAAGTGTAATAAAATGCAGTTATATTTTAATCATCGTCATCGTCACCAGCCTAAACTTTTTCCACATCTTGAGGACGGCTTCCAGTCAAAATGGACCCAGCTTATTCAAATGGAGCGAATGTCTATCTGACCTGTATAGCTCATTCGCTGAGTAACACTAAACCCCATGTTATATAATAAAGGGTGGTTTCAGTGTTTTCTTTTCAAATAACCCTCTCTGGAATTCAAAAATTCAAAGATAAGCCGCATTGTTTCAGCAACATGTTTTTGCGTCGTCGCGTTGTAAACATAGCAGTTGAGCAACAATCAACAATGGGGAAAAACAAAGGGAAGTGCAAAATTACGTTTGTTAAAACGTATAAAGACAAAATGACTTCATTTTCATTTTTAACAAAATACAGGAAAATAAATAAATTGATGCATGAAACATGAAGGACTAAAATTTTTGAAGCATATCATTAGTGCCAACAAAAATCCAAACCAAATTAACTAATTTAGCAATCGCAAGGGTCACCCTGAAAAGAAGCGGTTATTTTTGCACCAAGATTGCTTTTTGGCTACACCGTCCTTTTTTTTTGTTAGGCTTACTGTCCTACTGCTGGGCAAAGGCCTCCCCCCAATTCCTTCCATGTGATTTTTTCTCGTGCCTCCTCGAACCAACCCTCGCGGTACGCGTTCAAATCGTCCCGCCACCTCTTTCTGGGCCGGCCTCGCCCCGGTCATCCGGCAACCATAGCGTGGAGACACCATCCTAAAATGTAATTATATATTGTATTCGACCTATCGTTGATCATCGATCGGTCTTCACCGTCGAACAGAATAAATATTTTATGCAAGTGTTTTATTTATTTAATTTAAATGCAAAAAATTACTAATGTGCTCGCGCGTTGATGTCTTTTCTTGAAAACTAGGTCAAAATTGTCCCTCCTTACAAAAGTCACCCTGTGCATCTCTGGACCTATTTTATCGGTTTTGTGTTGCTAGCTTATAAAGACAAACATTTGCTATAAAACTGATTATTAAAAAAAACTCTTCCGCTTGAGAATTCCAAGACAGGAACTAATCCAAACATGCATTATGTAAATTATATAACTCTTAGATGCACTAATGAATGTAACTAGATCCTTAAACGAGAGGCGTCACCGTCAGTCCGTTCCAAATAACGTATTGATAACAAGATATTATGCGATAATTCACAATCGCTAGAGGGGATTGCAAGTTTAAATAAAAAGAAAACCCGGCGCCGTGGCCAGTGAGAGTGAGACGTCTTAGCGAACGCGCGCGAAAGTTGCATTCAAACTCGCGCCATTATAAACGTCATCCCGTCCGCCATTTTTAATATTTTTTTTTGAAACGGGATACCATAAACGTGTCAGCCAGATTATTATTTGTGGAATTTTGTATTTCTTTATTCGGTGTTTCGTGGTTTTGCTTGTGCGGTGATAGTGCAAGTGCTAAGTGACTTTCGCCGTCTATTTGTGCAGGATGATGTACACACGTAATATAAAGGTAAGTTAATACCGTCGTCATTTGTTATTTACAAAGGCATTATTAATACATAAATGTGTCACTACGGAGGTATTTCTTTTGAAGCGAAATGAGGTAATTTCCCTAAAGGTGTAACAATACTTAGGTAGATATTATATTTTCCTAGCAATAAAAGGAACTCTATGATTTGAAAAATAACAACGGGATTTTTTAAACTAAATCATTTAAAATATTGAATACGCCAGTTGTAACTATTTTTTTTTACAATATCTAATATTTGGTGGAGTCAAAACTAAAATTACAATTGAATATTATTAAGGTATCGATTATTTAAGTTCAATGAGTATTTTTACGATAAATACCGATGCTAGTATTGCGCAATGAAAAGCCTTTTCAATCTTTGACAAGTTTCACCTTTTCACTCAATGCAAGTAAACAAAAAGGTGTGAATTTGTCATTGTTGTACTACGAAGAAAAAACGTAAAAATGTAATTGATAAAAGGTAAAAATATTCTCACCGTATTATTGAGTAAATATGTATAAAACAATTGTATATCATTTGCCTCTGAGTAATAAATAAATAGCTGAATGACACGCATTGTACGTTGCGTGTCAATTTGTTACTTACGCTCATTTGCGTGTTGTTCGGCGGTTTTGTGTTTGTTTTTAACCGACTTCTTCAAAAGAAGGAGGTTATGCATTTCACCAACATCTTTTTGTCACCGACTTCGAAAAGTAAAGTTATTTTCTATATTCATTTAGTGAGTTTTTTTAAGTCGATATTTTTTGCACTAAATGTTTTTTTAGCTGCAGAGTTTAAGATGGATGTTATTAAACTGTATGGAAAACATGTGTCAAGAATCAATTCTAATGGGTTCAAGCAAGCAACCAGCTAGTTCAACCACGCCCCTTAATAATTTATAATAATGACTAACAGTAAGACATATTATTTGTCAAAAAGAGACAACAGTATCACATTTCACAACAGGTGCGAACGTAGAAGATGCATGAAAAAGAAAATGTAAAACTCTCAGATTGACTCTTATCACCTGTCGCCTGTCGGTTTTTTAATAAAATATGCCCTTTTTTATCAACTAAAATTCAAATAATTCTAAACTCATCGTAAAATAAGTACAGTAACTTAACTTTGTTCCAATTTCCGCTAACGAAAGTAAAATCGTAAAATTTTGGGATGTTGAAAAATAAAGATCATTATATCATTACACACAATGGGATTTTTGGTTGAACGATTTCTGATAAATTGTTACTGATAACCACTTATTAAGTAATTGCACGTATCTTTGTTTACAAATCTATTTAATCGGTTGTACAAAACCTATAAAATTATATGTTCTAGTATATGATTTCATGAAACATCAATTCAAATTCGTTTTCTCATCCGATATTTATTAAAATAATTATTTCTTCGTAATTATTTACTACTTTAGGTTTCCCTTGAGAGGAACACAAACCCACAATTACAATATTATGTCAGGCTAGCTATATACCCAGATATCCGTCGATAAGCACTGATTTAAACCCTGAGTGTAGACTGAAGTAGTTTATCAAAGATACATTTCTAGAAGATCTCCCGTTGCCTGTCCTGTGCCTGTCTCCTGTGCCAAAGATTGAACTTATTGTACACTTTTCACAAGTCTTCGGACGATCTACATTGATAGTGGTTCCTCGCTACTACTGAGGAACCGCAAGCGTGCCATTATGCAGACTGACATACTTAACATGGGCCAAATTAGGAAAAATCTATTTAAATAAATTTCACAGCAGCTTTGCAAATATTTGTCTTATACGGTATGAAAACCATTAAACTACATATTTATCGAAACACAATATGAAACACTCCAAGTAAGGTGATATGAGTGTTGCAAAGCTATTGAGAATCTACCTACTTACAGACTAGTCTTTGAAACGGTATTGATGTCAACACATCAATACAATTTAGATCAGATATTGATTGTTCCAAGTGTTTGTGATAGCAGTGGTAGAGTCCGGTCTAAAAAGAATATTTTACTCAATACTTTAACAAAATACTCGAGATTTAATAGCGATCTAACTACGAGATAATGGTTAAATGTTTATTTTTTTGTGTGATTTTAAATTTATAGGACTTTCTAGGTAGATAAATAAATATTGCTGGACATCACACACAGCGCCATCTAGTGCCACACTAAGCAACGAGGCTTGTGTCGTGGACACCAGATAGTTGATGTACTACATAGATACTTTTTTTGTTTGTAAATACATACTTATTATACATATAAACATCCATGACTCGGAAACAAATGTCCATGCTCATCACACAAACATTTGCTCCGACCGGGATTCGAACCCGGGGCCCTAAGAACGTAAGGCAGCCTCACTACCGCTGCGCCAATCAGGTCGTCAGATAAGAATAATATAATATGACTTAGACATTGAAAAATTTGTCTAGAATTCATCATTCTCTTGCTTTCAACTAATTTAGGGTCAGCGCTGCACGTCTTATTCATTCACACTTCTCTATTTTACTCGTCATCCCAGTCACCTCTCTAGCCTAGAAAAATTAGTCTATAATTATATAGCAACAAAAGATTGAGGCGCCACAACTGTTAATAAAACTACTCCAGAAACTGATGCGTTTGCAGATGCATTACTTGATTACACGATAAGATAAAACAATTATTCTTGAAAAGAGCACAGTAAGATGGCAGCTAACAAAGTTGCTCTAAAAAGTGTTAAGTGACTAACTATGGCTGTATAAGTTCTTCCGGCGGACGAGATAGAAAGGTTATGCAAGTTATAAGTATAAATATTTGACTTAATGATGACTTAATGTTTACTTTTACTTTTAAACTTGTATTTTATTTTATTGTTTCATACGTGCTTTAGAGACTCGCAGGTACTCCAAAATATTTATGTGTGTCATCACTTCTGGATTTAGGTACTAAGTATGCGTTTTCGTAAACGCCAACTCACATTGTTCTCTGCTAAATTCAAATTGCCATTATAATTAGGATTCCGTACCTCAAAAGGAAAAAGGATCCTTGATAGGATCACTTTGTTGTCGATCTGTCTGTTTGTCAAGACCCTTTTTCTCAGGAACACAGAGGTGTATCAAGTTGAAAATCTTTGTTAGTCAACACGATCAAAAGATCGTTTATGTCGCATATTTTCGCATATTGCGATTTCACAAGGGAATCAAAACCTGGGAAATTTGGCAAGAAGCAATGTCTTATTAATGTAAAGATTGACTTTTGACTTGTATTGAGCATACCACAAATCTAGGACAAATTGTGTGTAGCTATAAATTCTTAAAAACCACTATAAAATCCCTGGGTACGGGGATAGGCATTAAGAAAATGATCATAATACCGTGTGATACTATTCAATCATGTCAGATTTTGTGCCAAGGCTTGAAGTTCAAAACTCAGGTCTCATACATATTCTCACAACTTTTATTGTTACCTAGTCTTAAAGTATCGGATACTGCAATTAGGTACTAGCGAGATACCCATCTGTAGTTAAGTTAATCATAATGTAACGTATGTTTAATGAATACCAAATTCAATGGAAAACTAAGATACTGTACACGCGAAAATTTTCAGATTAAGGTAATTATTGGTAATGAAGAAGTCTATTCATTTGTTATTTTATGAGGTGAGGTTCGAGGCTGTGACTCTAATTTAAAAGTGAGAGGTTGATTATTTTTAGCGAATAGACATTAAAAAGAATTAAGGGGACGCTCCCACGAGCGAGAGAATCGCGGCGATATTATCGTCCTTGGCTCGTTTTTCTATACACTCTCTTTTGGGACGTCTCCACGAGAGAGAGAATCGCGGCGATATTTTCGTATAGACATACGTTTGAATGCTGCGATTCTCTCGCTCGTGGAGGCGGCCCTTAGGCATGAAACCAGCAGTTTATTGCGTTTTAGCAGTAATAGCCTAGTAGTGTGACCGACGGACTGCCAAGTCATAGGTCTCGAGTTCGAACCCAAGGCACGCAACTCAGATTTTTCGGATTCATATGCGTATTGTATAATTATCACTAGCTTCGGTGAAGGAAAACATTCGTGAGGAAACCAGCATGCCTGAGAGATATTTCTCGACGGCATGTAAAGCGAAGTCAGAAGTCCATAGGTAGATAACATAAAAACTCTGACACTAGGTTAGATACTAACCACACGATAAAGAAAGAAAAATTGCGTTTTTAGTGGATAGTTACTCTACAGGGTGTAAAAGACCTCATCACGAAGCCGTCAACCAAGCATTCTGTACATCAAACTAAGTAACTTTACGCAAAAATTATTGCTGGGAAACGACTTTTTTTTGGGGTGAAAAATCATGTTTTGTGGTAGAACTCAATGAAACGCACTCAAAAAATTGTGCAGCTAATGGATGGATTGAATAGTTCGGGGGTCGTGGAGGTGTTTAAAGTAAAAATCATACATTAAAAACTTTTATTTAAAAAAAAAACTTGTCAAAAAGTTGAAACTTTGACCCCCAATATCTCCGTAACTAGAAGGTTCCCAGGTATGGAGTAGAACAAAAAATGATCGCAATAACTGGGAGAACAAGTGCCTTTCGGCTTCGTTAATAGATGTTTTACACCCTTTATAATTATTAGTAGAATACCTTTACTTATTCTTTTTGTAAATATTCTATTTGGTAGATTGTTTAGAAAAAAATACTTATTTGGTACCTACAAGAAAGTTTATCTTACGGAACCAAGTACCTTTCAGAGGCAACGTTTATGCAATAGTGAATGTATCGTAAATGTTTTTTATTTAGAAGTTCGTTACACACTTCCTTACTGATGTTTACTTATATACGTACCTACTTATTCTATGTAATGTTTTGACTCAGTTTTTAGTTATTAGTGATGACTGGTACTTATTTCGCAAAATTGAACATTTAGTTTGGGCTTTGACCGCAAAGATTTAGGTACCTCTTTTGGAATAATAAATTAAACTTAAATATTAAATTATTTATTTGCAGAGGCTAAAACTACTACAAATTATTTATTTGTAGGTACTCACGTACCTACAAATAAAAACAATAAAGTTAGAAAAAAAAAGTTCCTATATTACTGAACGCACATAACAAAAAAAGTAAGATAATTTAAAAAAACCAACCATATCTAAGGCAAAGTAGGAATAAAAGGAAATATTATGTAGAATTCAGTAATAATCTACACATTTTCCGGTTTATGGTGGTCAAAATAACTAGACATAGTTCAATGTGTAAACAACTGATAAAACAGCAGATTAATGAAACAGGAACACCATTTAATTAAGACCATTATACCATTAAATAGTCGTTTCATATTTGCTATTTCATACCAAGAGCCTCTATCCTTCTCAAAACACTCCTCTTTAGAAGCAGTTTCGGTAATTTACGTTATTTATTTATTTTAATTAGTCAGTCTACGTGCATCACGTTTTTTGTCCATTTGACGTTATCAAGATATCAGACAGCAAATCATAAGTAAAAGGACCATAAGGAAAACGGATATATTTCGGAAGTTTATTCAACCAACTTCCGAAATATATCCGTTTTCACGGTTCCGGTAGGACCACGAGAAACGGCGAGGGTAGCTATGGGGCCCTTTTGCTTATGATTTGCTTTCTAATATGTCACCTAACCGTCACAGGACTGTAAACCTATGTAGTAGAAATGTTCACTGAATATTGTGGTCTGTAGGCTGTAGACAACACAAGTTTCATGAAATCATGACCACAGATCGTTAAGAGTTTATTTGCCTAAACTTCAAGGAACTAAAATGTGGATAATTAATCCGTATGAAATCCCGAAGTGATGTTTAAGTTCCGAAATAAAACTGTCACTGCTGTCTTAAGGCACGGTTTGCGTAGTGGTTGAGCGATTCACTGCTGCGGTGCTAGTTGCGGGTTCGATTCTCGCACAGAACAAATATTTTTATGACCTACAGGTAGTTGTTCCGGGGCTAGCTTTTGGTGTGTGAGTTTAAGTGTTTGTAAACGCACCCACGATACAGGAGAAATTGCCAGTGCCAAAAAAAAGTCCTGGCAAATATACTTCTTCCCCTCACCCCCTCTCTTCCCTTCTCTTCTTCCTTTATTCATCTCTGTTCATGACAAAAACAAGGCGCAGCGAGTCCGACTTTGCCATTTCCCATTAAATTTTGGAAAAAACCAGCGTAAGCGAGAAGTAAATAAGTTTCCCTTTCTTTTAATGCTGCGGCACACTTGTATAAGTATATCTGCCTCCGGTTTTTTCTCACTATACTTGTGTTACGCAATGAGGATGGGTTGAACAACCTTCTTTACGTGCCATTGCGACTGAACTCGTGTGACATTCTGTAATTGCAATAATTATTGTGTGGGTTATCATGCCCTTAAAGTATAAGGCTCATGTAAGTAAATGTCAAAAATACACATAATATGGCGAGTGCTTATTATTCTTAATTGCATACACCTAAAAACATTTTAGAGAGAGCAGCGGTAGCCCAGTGGTGGCGGCCCTGACATAAGAACAGTCAGTCGTGGGTTCGAACTTAGACAGGTGCATTACTTTGTGTAATTTATTTCATCACCACTGCTCTCAAAACGGTGAAGGAAAACGTCGTGAGGAAACCGGCACGTCCAAGAACCAACAAAATTCGAAGAGAAATTACATCTACTAACCCGCACTGAGCCCGCGTGGTGGATTATAGCCCATTCCTTCTCATAGAGAGGAGGCCTGTGTCCCAGCAGTGGGAACATTAATATGCTGATGATGATGATGATAAAAAGGTGCCCACTGCAGGGAAAATGTCTCCCTATCGTCTTTCCACTTTTCCTTATTCAAGATTGTTCGTGGCTAACACTTGACATAAATTATATTCATGAGCAAAGGTTAATTTTAATTTTTATAATTGTTAATTTTTATTTAGTCTTTGACATTATAATTTTGGAATTTAATTTATATTATTTAATTGATTATTTTTTGTATAAATGCTGAGATTGTTATTTTATAATTGTAATTTTTTGGTTCAAGTGTGTGCAATTATGATCCTAAATGGATTGAAATAAATGAATTTGAATTTGAATTCGAAAGAGAATTTCTACTGATTGCAGGAAATAGGACTGCGTACCATTTTAAAAGTCGTATTTACACTTAGGTAGGTACCTTTATTATAATAATACTCTACTTAACTACTTGCTCCGAATATTCAAGTAGTTATGGAATAGCTAGTAAGTATCCTAGGTTTCTGTTCTATCTTGATATTATATTATTTTGTTTACTGCTAACCAATATAAAGTAGGTCAAAGAAGTCACGAGAAAACCACAGTCAAATCTGTTATAATGAGTTTCACAATGTCTACTATCATAGAAGTGCTAACTAATATATTCAAAGAATTAACTTTCTCGAATTCGGCGGTTTAAAAGACCCCACCTAAGTATGTTGCATCTTCGGAAGTCGTTATACATATATTCATCGTGTATTTTTATAAACAACTCACAGGAATTATATTAAAAATATTTAAATTATAATTTTGAGCAATTAATTGTATGAATCTTATAGAGAAAACTAGTTTTAAAAGAATAATAAACGTAATAAGCGATACTCTAGTAGTTTCACAGCGTAAAGAACAAATCAGTGCGAGAGTTGTTAAGGATTCTGAACGACTAAAGTGTATACTTTAGTCGTTCAGAATCTACCTAGCCTTTTCCCAACTTAGTTGGGTTCGGCTTTCAGTCTAACCGGATGCAGCTGAATACCAGTATTTTGCATGGAGAGACTGCCTATCTGACCTCCACAACCCTGTGAGTACTCAGTAATACGCCCCCCCCCCGTCCCTTTACTGAGACTTCATCAGACTTTCGGACCACTGCTAATCAGCAGTGGTCCGAAAGTCTGTAATCACCTGTAACGGCTGTCAAAGATCTACAAATGACAACCGGAACCAACAGTTTAACGTGCTTTCTGAGGCATGGAGGAAACTCGGTATGTAATGGGCGGTCACCCATACACAGACCAACCTGAAATTTCATCCGAGCGGCTGTTATTATGTAGTCATGACCTCCTAATAAGACTAAAGTATAGACCAGAGGTTCCCAAACTTTTTTTTCTGGTAGACCACTTTGAAAATTGTGTGTGTTTATTTATTTCAAGCCCGTGTACCAAAAAAGAAAACCATGAAATTTACAATATTATTTTTTCGCGCTATCTTTTAGGATTGCATGAGGACCGTAGCTCTTAGGATTTTTTTGATAAAAATGTGAAAATTAGAATCATAAGCTTTGAAATGTTTTTTTTTTTTTATCTCAATAATTTCAATCTCAATTTTTACCGAAACTTAACAATTTTCACCGAAATACAACCATTTTCACCGAAATACAACCTGTCATCTCCGGAATTTACTACTTTTTCAAGTAGCTTTATCTGCCTACATTGATAGATAAATCCAAGCCAACATTTTTTTTCTTAGTGTCGAAACCAGACAAATTTTCTTGGAACCCCCATTTTTTTCACGCTGACGTAGACCTCCCTTGGACCCCTAGGGGTCCACCTGGCCCAATTTGGGAATCACTGATATAGACCATAGGTAGAAAACTTGGTGACATAACTGCCTCGCTCACTGCGCCAATCAGATCGTCAAAACCTGAATCCCAAAGTGATATAAATAAAAGAGTTACAACCGATGTGGCTACGAAGAACCTGCGCAAAGGCCACCTATACTCGTAATCTCGACCACGTTCGGACATTGACACGTAACGTAACACCACATTGAAAGTGAAGCCGTTTTGCTTTCTGAATGCCACCGTCCGGTGTCCGCCAAATTATAAACATTACTATATTTTGCTGGGACTGAGTTATCGATAGAAAGTGTCTACCATGTATTTGAGCGAGAATGATTTGATTTTTATTGTGCTTCTATGTATTATGATCACTACTTACATACCTCTGTAGTTATTTCAGTATTAATGCCTCTTTGGCCTTGTGGTTGCAAGCGTGACTGTTGAGCATGACGTCATGACTTCGAATCCCGGTCCGGGTAGTGTTATTAGGTTTTTCTGTCAGGAGTTTCTCAATAGCAGCCACGGAGCCTAGATTTGTGGACAGTTGATGTCCAGAGTCCAGAGCAGCGGTGGCCCAGTGGTAGCGGCCCTGACTTACGAACAGTAAGTCGTGGGCTCGAACCTAGGCAGTCGCATTACTTTGTGTAAATTATTTCATCACCACTGCTCTCAAAACGGTGAAGGAAAACATCGTGAGGAAACCGGCTTGTCCTAGAACCAAAAATTCGAAGACATGTGACATCTACCAATCCGCACTGGGCACGCGTGGTGGATTATAGCCCATTCCCTCTCATAGAGAGGAGGCCTGGGTCCCAGCAGTGGGAACATTAATAGGCTGATGATGATGATGATGTCAATAGGCTCGCCCCCTATGACATGAGAGTTAGACAAAACCTCCGTCTGTGGATCCGACCGATTCGGTCGGGACGCCATTGTTTAACTATTGTGTCTATACGTACTTTGCTAACAAATGAAGGGATAACTAGCGAAATGTGGGTGTACTATAAGATACACCTCTGCCTAACCTTTCATGGATTTCAGGCGTGATGTTATGTTATATTGTTACTAAATAAGGGTTGGTTACAAAAGAATCCTACACTTGCATATCCATTGCCCAAAATGACCAGTCCAAATAAGAGAGACGAAAAGTCACATACTTTTGTTAATATGGACAATGTTTCGTATTTACATAATATTGTAAAACGAACAAGACATTATGCAATTGTATTGTAAACATTGTTTTTGGAATTTTTCACAGCTATTTTCTATGTAACAGTAGCGAATTCGTTGACCCACAAACTAATTTAATGGTGTCATATTATGGAAAATTACTCGCAGATATGTGTAGTAAGATTGGAGGCCTCTCCTTGCTGACCTGGATTTCAAGAATTACAGATAGGACCTATTTGGGAATCGTGGCTTAATAACTGCCGCTCGGGTCGATGTAAAGGTTAAGCTGTGCTTGCCTAGGTTGGTCCGTGGATGGGTGACCGCCGATTACAAACTGAATTTTCACCGTGCCTCGGAAAGCGCGTTAAGGCGTTGGTCCCGGGTGTCATTTGTAGATCTTTGACAGTCGTTACAGGTAGTCAGTTACCCAAAAAGTCTGACAACCAGTCTTACCAAGGGGTATCGTATTACCCAGTACTAACTGGGTTGTGGAGGTCATATAGGCAGGCGCTCCATGTAAAATATAGGTATTCAGCTGCATCCGGTTAAACTGGAAGCTAACCCCAACATAGTTGGGAAAAGGCTAGGCAGATGATGATGATGTTCTGGCCATGACAAAGTGTGTCAATCAGTCATTGTCTTCCCACATAAGCTATAATAAAAGCTATAATAGTTTTGATCATCCATTATACCCTAGGTCGACAGTAAAGCTTTTGTAATATACAATAAAATGTTGTAACAACTCCTTAACTTGCTGATAATAAAAATAAAACAATGGTTCATGTGCACTGTCATTAAAGGCTCTATTACTTTGTAGAACTATAAAAGATAACCATCTGCAATTAAAATATCATCATTCTTTTTTGACCTTTTCCCAATGCATTTGTGGTTGGCGCAACATGTCTTCTTCATCCATACATTCTTCATCATTCATCCATTCTCTACACATTCTCTATACTTGTCACACCTCCTTTTTTGTCATATAATCCTTTACAACACAGTCCATCCAACGTTTCTTTGGTCTTCCTCTACTCATATACCCATCCACATTCATACTCAAAACTTTCCTCACGACATTTTCCTCATTCCTCCACATGCCCATATCATGACAACCGATTACCAAACAAATTAACAACAACAACATCAGCCCATAACGTCCACGGCTGGACATAAGCCTCTCCCATGATGGTAGGAATTTGCCGTAATCTCTACGGTTGGCAGGCGGATTGGAGATCGCAGTGATGAAAGACTAACAGAAAACGCTGCTGCCCATTCTCAGGTCTACGGAGGCGCAAGGTGTTGTGCCTCAGACATTAGTCGCCTTATACGACACCTGTGAGTGTAAAGGGTTGGTTCTATTCTACTCTGCCGGATACCACACGGCTAGCCTGATACCACACGGCTATGCCGGATACCACACGGCTAATATTCTAATACTAGCGAACGTCCCGCGGTTTTACCCGCGTAGTTCCCGTCTCCGTAAGATTACGGGGATAAAATATAGCCTATTTACTCAGGGTGAATGTAGCTTTCTAATGGTGAAAGAATTTTTGAAATCGGTTCATTACTTCCGGAGATTACCCCCTATATACAAACTTATAAATATAGAAACTTACAAACAAATGTTACCTCTTTATAATATTATTATTATAGTAGGTATATAGTATAGATAATTCTGCTAATATTCTATAAAATATAATTTCTAGATAATTCTGCTAATTTAAATTTATGAACCCCAATTTATAGGACTAGTCTATTTATATGAACTAGGTAGTCACTCAGACTTTTATTTATAACAAAAAACTTAAAACACTTTCTTCGCACAAGAACATTCTATTCTTTGTTTTATTAAAACAAAGAGTGGTCTGTTATGAGCCTCTCACACCTCACTAATTTCTTTACCCGCACAAAATTACACGCGTATGTGTTATTTAACTCTGAATTGAGTAATCACATGACTCAGTGTGTAGTCCACTAGAATGGTTTCGTCTACCGGATTTCCGTCTGGTCCACAACGCGAGACTACAAGCCAATTTACATTTTGACACGGTTTTTGCGAGACAGAGACATAACTTCTGTGACTAAAGGAGAGTTTACACTAACAAAATCAATGAATGAACGAGTTAACAACATTCTTGTCTATCGAAATAGGCAACAGAGGATGAAGTTTACCATTGGATTACATCCAGTAAAATCTTATGCCAAAAACAAATCTAGTTTTCCTAATGTTACGATTGCGGAACAAGGCAATTGACCGTTTAAATTAAGAACTAATTATGAAACTGGTACAACAAAGTCCTTTCTAGAGTTAATGACACTTAGTGTTGCTTGACCTACAAGGAAACAAGCGTGAACATAAACAAATATGTTAACAAATGTTCTCAAGTTATTACCACAAGAGACGCGGCAGTGCACTGCAACTGTGTATGTTTGAGTTGCACTCTAACTTTCACCACAAAGAGCTAACATTCTGACAGACACTCCTGCGCAGAGAAAACGCATCGAGGAAGTGCAATTTTAATTTGATATGTCTATAAATTGATGGTGGTTATTGATTGAAAATATAATTACTTACTTTCTTGCAACGGCAAAATAATTGCATTTCAAAATTTTACCTTATTGAGTTTAGGACTCGAATCCAGTCTAGTTGGTGAAGCAAGAGGTTCTAGGTTCGATTTCTGGGTTAGTCAAAGCGTTATTGGGTTTTTCCATCAGGTTTTCTCGGTAGCAGCCACGGAGCCTGGATCTGTGCCCGATTGATGGTTATAGGCTCACTCCCTATTTAATGAGATTTTAACATAGCTGTTTACATGTGGGTGTTCCACTAGGTACACCTCTGATATGTCTCTGGATGACAGGGGTGATTAACATCACTTCTGTTAAACATAACAAGCCGAAGCCAATTTCATGAAGTTGAAAACGCACATGAGGTTTTAATTTCTCCACCTTAGGTATCCTTTCAATTAGAACTCGTTCACTACTGAAAATTGTAGAAACAAGTTGCAGTGTATCTGTTGACAGTCAACTGTCAAAGTCTAAAAAAGTACACAACCGAGGCCGGTGTACACAACGCGCGTATTTTGAAATATTATGAAAAAGTTCACATTTACTTGCAGCAAATTGATTCAAAGCACAGATTATAGCTTTTGTAATTCATTCGGTAACATTCGATTGTGAGATTTGAATCACTGACTAATTTCTCCACCTTAGCTAGGTATCCTTTCAATTAGAACTCATTCACTACTGAAAATAGTAGAAACGAGTTGCAGTGTATCTGTTGACAGTCAACTGTCAAAGTGTAAAAAAGTACACAACCGAGACCAGTGTACACAACGCGCGTATTTTGAAATATTATGAAAAAGTTCACATTCACTTGCAGCAAATTGATTCAAAGCACAGATTATAGCTTTTGTAATTCATTCGGTAACATTCGATTGTGAGATTTGAATCACTGACGTTCACTATTGCGATGTGAATGAAATGGCTCTTCACTCTCATGGCATTGCGTATTTGTGAGCCATTACGTGCATATTTGGGTGTAAGAAATTTAATCGAGTTCATCATTTACACAATAGTGCCTTGTATGGGAGTTATGAATGTCCTGTTTATTTTTGTTGAATAGTGTCATTATGCTGAAGTCACGATAATTTCAGATAATTCGGTAATCAAAACTGTATACACACAAAAAAAAAATTGTGACCACTAGCATAAGATGATATAATTTTTTAAATTGAACTTTACCAAGAAAAAAATTTAACCGTTTTATTGTTTCTTATTCTAAATCTATGTTTTAAAATAAAGAATCAAAAAGAAGAAGAAATCATAACATAATATACCGTACAAAAAGATTTCAATTTTAAAAATTGATCGCAAACTTTTTTTGATGTGTGTCCTAATTTGTTGAAATTGATGTTATTTAAGCAGTTTTTAAAGAAAAACTTTGTTCTAGGACGGCAAAAAAAAAAAAAAAAAAATATTTATCATATTTCAAAGACCTTGGATGGACTCGATTCATATTCCGACGAAATCGGCTCGATAGAAAATAATTGCAAAGATTGGTCATTCAAAATGTACTTCAAATTAGATCATGAAACTTTGCATACTAACTGAACTAACTATAAAGCAGGTCTTATGATTTTTATTTTTCCAAAAGACGAAAATTTGATTTTATAAAGAATAAAAACCACTCATTTCAGACTATTCGGCCTGCAGTGACTGGCGTAACAACCACTTTGTAGTGCAAGCTGAATCATCATTAACGGTCCTATGTCTTTATTTTTTTGACGTATGGGTCTGTAATTAAAAACATGAAATCAACATATTCATACCTAAACCGCTAACGACTCATATTTCACAAATAATCCATACCTTTTTTTATATCAATATTGATTCATTATTTTCTTCTAAAACCTGGCTGCCCTGTAATAGTGACGTCTCGTTTTCTCCCATACAAATAGACAGTGTGCGCGATTTTGGTGTTGACAGCGCCTTAACATTCATCTTCCATAGACTAAAATGACTGTTTATTATGCTTTGAAGAGCTCATGGCTAAATAATAACAGCCAAGGTTGGTCTTCAGGTTAAGCTGCACTTGCCTAGGTTGGTCCGTGAATGGCCGATTACATACCGAGTTTCCTACGTGCCTTGGAAAGTACCTACGTTAAGCCGTTGGTCCCAGTTGTCATTTATAGATCTTTGAAGGTCGTTACACCCAGTATCGTATTACCTAGTACTAACTCTAAGGGTTGTGGAGGTCAGATCGGCAGTCGCTCCATGTTAAGATACATGGTATTCAGCTGCTTCCGTTCAGACTGGAAGCCGACCCCAATATAGCAGGGAAAAGGCTAGGCAGATGATGGGATAACTTTCATCTATACCATAGACTAAAATGTGATGCTATTTCTTAGATCACCTAGTCCGTCTATCAACATGAAACCAGTGTTAATTATAACAATGCCTTCATTGGTCATCCGTACTTATTCAAACAATTTGACAAATGAATACATAATTTAAAAACATTTTAGTGAACTAGTTAAACAGACCACATTGTGAGTGATATCAAAACAAACGATGTAATAGTTTATTAGTACATACTATAGTGTATTTATTACAATAGTGTCCTTGCAGCCTCCAGTTGGTTATTCAGCTGGGTTTTTGAATACGTTTTTAGACTTATTATTTTACGCTGAATGTTCTTAAAATAACATGAGCGAACGTGAATAGGACCGCACGATTTCCTGCGACAGAATCTATTTTTATCCAGGTTTTCCAAACAAACTTTCCAAGCATATCGATTTATCTCTGGTATTTATTGGGAGCAGCGGTGGCCCAGTGGTGGCGGCCCCGACTTACGAACAGTAAGTCGTGGGTTCGAACCCAGGCAGGCGTATTACTTTGTGTAATTTATTTCATCACCGCTGCTCTCAAGACGGTGAAGAAAAACATCGAAGAAGAATCTAAAAATCACCAACCACCACTAACCACCCACCAATCCGCACTGGGCCCGCGTGGTAGATTATAGCCCATTCCCTCTCATAGAGAGGAGGTCTGTATCCCAGCAGTGGGAACATAAATAGGCTGACGATAATGATGATGCCTCGTTGGTCTTTTGGTCACAAGAGCATTGCTGAGAATGAGGTCCTGGGTTCGATTCCCGGGTCGCGCAAAGTGATATTGGGTTTTTCCATCAGAAATTTCTCAGTAGCGGCCACGGAGTCTGGATTTGTGCCCGGTTGATGGCAATAGGCTCGCCCCTTAAATAGGACTTAAACATAACTGACGAAATGTGGGTGTACTATTAGATACACTTTTGCCTAGCCTTACGGAGATTACAGGCGTGAATATTTATTTAGAGTGGCTAATTATAAATGACACAGTCAAGCTTATTACATTACCATAAGTCCATAAGTGATTAATCAGACATTAATCTACATAATCCTCACATTACTTAACCAATGTCTAGACTAAAAGAGACAGTGACCTCTGAGTCAGTTTCGGCTGTTTCTAGTACAGAGTAGTCAGGTAAGAAACACCGGCCCCATCTAGTTTTAAAACACACTTATTAAATAGTGTTTTATATAACCAATTTACAGTAGTCATCCGCAAGTCTCTTGGGCACATTACCAGCTGACAGCGTTGAGGAGGAATTTTTCCATGCTCTTTTACAGTTTGTTGTTAGTTTATTAAATACTTCGTTTTCAATCAATTACGTACTTAATAAGATTTTATCAAATAAATAAATAGTTAATTGTAATTTACAGAACTACATTTGATTTAGGATTTAATCTCAGAAAACCATTTTAGAAACTATAAAGTTAAGGCTGTCATTATCGACGAGGAAAAGTTTAAAATAAATATTAATATCACATGTGTGCAGACCGGACTTGTGGAGGAAAGAAAGTAGTCTACGGTTCTTCTGGCAAACAATCCGGTTTACAACACACACCCGTTAATGACAGCAGTGTTGCCGCCGCCGACGAAAGGCGCTTCCTTGAGATCGCGAATGGCAGTCTCGATAGAGATAACGACAAAATCGCTAACTTTTGATCGCTAATTACTAACGAATAAATGCGGTTGCAATAACGATGCTTGCCAGTAACGCAAGTCTTTACATCCAAGATGCGTTTCTCGCAAGATTTTGCCAGCCCTGGAAGATTTTGCTAGCGAATGTTATCCATAAAACATGCCTGTAATACCTGAATGGTTAAGCAGAGATGTAATAGTAAATGATAAATGATGTTTATTTTGCAAGTTGGTTTTTACAAACACTTTTACACGTCATTTTTTAAAACTAGATGGGGCCTGTGTTTCGTACCTGACTACTCTGAGAAGAAACAGCCGAAACAAACTCAGAGGTCGTAGTCTCTTTTAAAGTCCAGACATAATCTTGCTCAATTCACATGAGGACTATGCAGATTAGTGCCTGAGATGGTCTTTTGAAGAAAGAACGATACAGATTTGAGTGGACCTGTCCAGTCAGTGCAAGCATTTGTCAGTTAACGTGTAGCTCGACTTATAACTCAAGGAGCTCAACGAAACGACGATCAATACCAAAGAAAGGACATTTGGGTAGGTCGCTTATAGTAGTCAAACTGCCAGACAGTTGTGGGAAAAAAACAAACAAAAAATAAAAATGTGACCCATGATTTCACACAGTACACCCACATTTCGCCAGTTATGTTTAAGTCCCATGTAATAGGGGGCGAGCCTATTGCCATCAACCGGGCGCAAATATGGAATCCGTGGCTGCTACTGAGAAACTCCTGATTGGAAAGACCCAATAAAACAGCTCGACCTGGGGAATTGAACCCAGGACTACCAACGAGGCAGTCAATGTGTACGAATGTAATCCGTTTTGTTAAATGGTATACTAGCGAAAGCTGCTGTTTAAACGATAACACTTTGAATCGGCAAATCATTTGATTTCAATAATTTGACCAATCATCTCCTACCTACCTTTCGATTCGCACCACTATACGTTTGGTATACTAAGGGCCTTAGCACATGGCGTATTTTAAACGCGCAGACGACGCGCAGATGCCGCGCGTATACGCGCTTCAAACGAGATTTGAACGCAACCTTGTAAGCTAAGCACACGGGGTGATCGTGAAACGCGCGTCTACTGCACGTATACGCGCAGATACAGCGATACAGACACGCTGTAGCGCTCGTAGCTTCCGCGTTTTGGTCAGAGACTCCTCGTCAGTTGTGCAATGACGTCGGTTGAGATCACAAAACTGCTTACGCTGGCTTTGACCCTTTGTGCGCGGTTTAAACGAGTTTCGAACGCGCTCCACCCGCGCGTCTGTATCGCGTTTTACGCGCGTTTGTATCTATAAAAACGCAAATATCGGCATCTACGGCGCAGAAAACGCGCGTTCCTGAAACGCGCATCGCCTGCGCGTTTAAAATACTCCGTGTGCTAAGGTTCTTACTTCTTAACTTCTTTTTCGTGTGGTTAGTGACTAGCTCGGTGTCAGAGTTTGTATGCTGCCCATGGGCCTCCGACTTGGCTTTACATGCCGTCGAGAAATATCTTTCAGGCATGCTGGTTTCCTCACGATGTTTTCCTTCACCGAAGCAAGTGATAATTATACAATACGCATTTGACTCCGAAAAATCAGAGGGACGTGTTTTGGGTTCAAACTCCACATCTATGACTTGGCTGTCCTATGGTCACACCAATATGCTATCACTGCTCTTAAGAGCCTATACTACCTCAGATTAACAACTCTATTTGTGGTGGTTCAAACTTCGTTTGTAATACAGTTAGAATAACGTTCTAATCAGCTTGCACTGCAAAGCGGTTGTTACGTCAGTCACTGCGGCCGAATAGTGCGAAATGAGTGGTTTTTATTCTTTATAAAATCCAATTTTCAGCTTTTGGAAAAAATAAAAAACATAAGACCTGCTTTATAGTTCAATGAGTATGCAAAGTTTCACGATCTAATTTAAAGTACTTTTTGAATACCAGCGGTTTATTGTTCGATTTGGAGGTAACTTTGGGATTTTTTCTATCGAGAAAATTTTATGAAATCTTGTTTTCGCCAAACATAAGACCTAAAATTAATCCTCAACTTTACCATAATATTTATTTCAAAATTAATGCTGCAGTATTTTAGGCGTAACGGAGGATCATGCTAAGCCGTTTGAGGTAGTATAAGCCCTTAACTGGCACAAACACTTGATCCTCCATTGACTAAGAACTTACGTTTGATTTCGTGGCTCTCATTACGATTACGCAACTACATGGAATTTCGCGCCATAGCGGTGCGTCAACTGTAACGTCTGGTAGATTGCAACTGTAAATTACAAGTGGACAAGATGTGATGTTCACAGATTATAATGTAACAATCATTTAAATACGTAACACAGGTAATTATACTGTTTAAACCGGTTACTTGTTACATTCATTACTTAACACCTAACAAGTTATAAGTGTTAACGGATTCGACAGTCCTACTTGCGTCACCTCATAAGGAAATGAGTGTCAAATTCGTGAAGATGGATAAAAAATTCGCGTTATGTAAGCGTAGCCTTAATTTTTTATAGGAAATTATCATCTGTTTTAGTCGATTCGGGGTCATTAGCTTTACGGATATCCGACTGGCAATTAATTAAGATTACATCTGGGGTCCACTCATTTATTTATGTAATAGGAGTATCGCGTTTTGAATGTTATGTCATTAACTGTAAAAGTTTCCATCATATAACAATAAGCTCACATTGTTTGAACACATACTCAAACTCAAACTCAAAGCATTTATTTCAATTAGACCATTACGGCACTTTTGAATGTCAAAAATACAAAAAAGAAAATCAAATCTACAGTCCCAGTCACAAGGCATAATAACTTGAGAAAGTACTGTAGTTGCCCATTCCTTAGCGTAGATCTCTATGGAGAAGAACGGGCAAGAAACTCCATGGACACTCTTTTAAGATCAAAATATTGTTACAAAATCTTGGTTACATCATTAATTTTGAGACACATATGTACCTACACACACACACATATATGTACACATATGTACATATATGTGAGAACGATGTAGACAGACGTGCACACTAAGAGCGTCCAGAGTAAAAATATATACAATACAAATAGTACATAAAGAAAATAACGTTTTAGCTTAGGTCATGGAGATGACACACAATTTACGCTATAAATGATCAATTGGTCATAAAGCACCTTTCTTTACAATGAAATACAATTGAGTCATTCATACCTATGCGAGACTTTGTCATAATAACAATTCCCGAACACGAGATACTTACCCGCTTTGAGCAACCAGAGACTATTATAACCTTTATTAGTCATCCTGTATTTCCAAAACAGGCAACAGGTTTTGTGTCTGTCTTGCATTACGAAACACTGTCAAATATTCGTGTGTGCTTTGAACCTTTTGTGCAACCAAGGAAAAAGGTTTTCTATTTAATTAATGCTAAAGTTCAAAGCTAGATGACAAAATTACACTATGAATGTAGACTAAAATATAAATAGACGTTTAGTATCCTTTGATATAGGATCTATATCTATACTAATATTATAAAGAGGTAACATTTGTTTGTAAGTTTGTATGTTTGTAAGTTTGTATGTAGGAGGTAATCTCAGGAAGTAATGAACCGATTTCAAAAATTCTTTCACCATTAGAAAGCTACATTCACCCTGAGTAACATAGGCTATATTTTATCCCCGTACTCCCACGGGAACGGGAACTACGTGGGTTAAACCGCGGGACGTCCGCTAGTTTTTTATAAAATAACTTTTTCATAATAAGCGTTCTAGAGGATCACACAGCAGTTTGTTTTTATTCTCAAAATAAACAAGGAATATAACATCTGTAATCAGCTGTTGTAATCGGATCAGTTGACTCACAGATAAAGACAATGCATTTTAATGTCATCTATTCAACATTAGTTGCTTACTAATATCACATTGCAGGCTAGTCGTCACTATCTTTGTATTCACCTCATTCATACCAGGAGAGGATCAAAGATCAAACATTGACATCACCACAAACTTTCTACAGCCTACGTTTGTTGTCGTTTACCACCACGAAACTTTACCTACGCGCTAACCGTGACCCCCTTCCTATATGTTTTGCTTTTTTCCATATCCCTGAAATTGTACACGTTTTATGTAAGCTACGAGACATTACGACATAATAATCATTTTTTGCCGCCCCTTGTTTGAAATAAAAAATGTCTCAAAAGGAAATGCTTGGTACCGATATGCTATTACGACGCTCCACTGAGTACAAATTGCCGTGTATGGCACTTTTATAGGCACTCTATGGCTTGTAACCTGTAATTGTACAGTTTCCTTTAAACTCGCTAATTTTTTAAGTATGTACGTCATGAATTTGTTTATTGGCCTATTTAGTAGATGGAAATGGACTACCTCCTTGGTAGACCAACGAGGTATACCATTTCCATCTACGAATTGCGCCAATTGCTTGTGCTTGCGTCCACTCTAGTGGACGGAACAACGCGACTGCTTAGGTCCTGGGTTCGATTCCCGGGTCGAGCAAAGTGTTTTTGGGTTTTTCCATCAGGAATTTTTCAGTAGCAGCCACGGAGTCTGGAATTGTGCCCGGTTGATGGCAATAGGCTCGCCCCTATTACATGGGATTTAAACATAACATAATGAGCCGTGTGGTATCCGGCAGAGTAGAATAGAACCAACCCATTACACTCACGGGTGTCGTATAAGGCGACTAATGTCTGAGGCAGAACACCTTGCGCCTCCGTAGACCAGAGAATGGGCAGCAGCGCTTTCTGTTAGTCTTTCATCACTGCGATCTCCAATCCGCCTGCCAAGCGTGGAGATTACGGCAAATTCCTCCCATCATGGGAGAGGCTTATGTCCAGCAGTGGACGTTATGGGCTGTTGTTGTTGTTGTTGTTGATGTTAAACATAACAAGTGAAATGTGGTTGTACTATTAGATACACCTCTGCCTAACCCATTGGGGATTACAGGCGTGGTGTTATGTAGTAGATGGAAAGTGGCATGGCTTTTTAGAAAAAGTAAAGAAATTCATAAGATGGTTTTAACATACCTCTGACAGAAAGATTTGAATGCCAACTTTAACATTAACACACGAGATTTAGCTATGTGGATTATAAGGTTTTAGAAATTTAGATACCATCACCTGCCTACTTGCAGCCTATTCTTCTTAAAACGAAATAATTTTGTTAATTTAACTCATCGTAATCCAATGTGCTGTTCACTTTGTGGCAGAAATAAAATTTCTTCGTTATGGTCTAATATATAAGACCTACATACCAAGATTTCTCTAAGTGTCTACAACAGGCAGACAGGAAATTAAATGTTGGTAATTATCGCTATTAAGTCTCAAAGAATGTCGTATTGTTACTCGCAGTAAAGCAAAGCCGTCTTCGTTTATTTTTCGTTATTATTGTCGTAAACTTACTCTTACTAAACGCCCGTGAAATGTCTTTTTACTACAGGCGATTCGCCTAACTTTATTTTTGACTATGCAAAACTACCCGTCATGGGTTTGTTTGAAATATATGCTTTGAGGTTGAGTTTGACTTCTCATGGTAGTTATACCTTATGGTATACTTTAGAATACCATGGTATACTTACCTTAGAATAGTTAAAATATGATCGTAATCTAACTTACAGGGTTAGATTGGAACTGTCCCCCCGACAGTTCCAATCTAAGCCTGTAAGTTAGATTTACGTGCGGATTTACAAAGTTATTATTGAAATTTGAAATTGAAAATATTTATTTCAGACTAAGCACTTATTAATTGATACAAGTCATATTATGTTAGTAGGTAGATACTTACAGCTATGTTAGTAAAATAGTCGTAGGACCCGGGGGTTTTAATGTTCGATAGGAGTCCGATTTAACCCTGCGTTTTCTCCAGACGGAAATTCTCTCACTGCAAAAAAGTTTGCTATATGGAAATCCCTATGGATACCCTTAGGAATGGGCTAGAAAATGACAGCTGCTTTATTTTAACGTACTCAAATGTGGAACATTGGTACAAGTCAGATATCCATCAATAAGCGATGTAGAGACGCATCCTTGTAACCACAGATACTTGTAACTAAAAACCGGCCAAGAGCGTGTCGGGTCACGCTCAGTGTAGGGTTCCGTAGTTTCCCGTCCGTCACAATAAGTGTTCCCACTTATGAGTTTAAAGGTGGGTATCCATTATGTAAAAATGCTTGCATATTTACGAATATACTACAAACTTAGTCCAGAAATTATTTTGTACAAATTTTTGTCTTTTTTGTACAAAAACTGTTGTTCCATCAAGTTCAAAATGATTTTCCTAGAAAGTCCTTATAAAGTTCTACTTTTCAGAATTTTTTCATATTTTCTAAACTTATGGTTCAAAAGTTAGATGATGGGGGGGGGGACACATTGTTTTTTACTTTTGGAGCGATTATTTCCGAAATTATTGACATTATCAAAAAATGATTTTAGAAAACCCCTATTCATTTTTAAATACCTTTTCAACAATATATCACACGTTAGGGTTGAAATTAAAAAAAAAATCACTTCCCACTTTACATATAGGGGGGCTACCCTAATAAAACATTTTTTTCCAATTTTTATTTTACCACTTTGTCGGCGTGATTGATATACATATTGGTACCAAATTTCAGCTTTCTAGTGCTAACGGTCACAGAGATTAAGCGAGGACGGACGGACAGACATGGCGAAACTATAAGGGTTCCTAGTTGACTACGGAACCCTAAAAAATGGTTATAGTCAGCAGTGGGAGTGATTTGAAATTTCGAATGATGTTATTTCGTTTCACGCTATTTTGAAAAAAATACGAGTGGTACGCCACTTCGAAAGCACGTTAGGTCGAATACTGCTATATCGAATGACGTTATGTATGGTATCAGAGCTATATTGCCCAGGTTTCGCTGGACGTACAATTATGTATAGACAATTTGACACTCGTAGAGGCTATTTTATTGCCCTTTACTGCTGTATTAAAATGTCGATCTCCATGAAAGAGTATGTTTCAACACCCATAACTGTAGACCATTTGTATGTTTCGGTCTGCGTAGCAGTAACACCAATTTTCCACATCGACGCCGACACCGCCACTTTAAAAAATAAACTTCCGTTTCGCGGTTTTTTTTGCTACTTATCAGCAACAACTGAGACTGAGTGGGGTAAGCAGAAGTAACGATGAATAAAAAGGACGATCTTTGCTATACCAAGCCGATTGTGCCTATGTACAGAAGTGGATTGTGCAATACCCGAGCTTATTGAAATATGATAACATTCAGGTTTTGTGCACGCGGCAAATTGTTAATTGCATCCATAATTGTTCACGTCTCTTAAGGCGACTACAGAAGCTAAATTAGCAACTCTATTTGTTGTGGTTCAAACTTCGTTTGAAAAACTGTTAGAATAAAGTTCTAATGAGCTTGCACTACAAAGTGGTTGTCACGTCAGTCACTGCGGGCCGAATAGTGCGAAATTAGTGTTTTTTGCGATTTACGAAAAATCTATTGATTGGAATAAACAAGTAGAACACCACGATGCTAATGTCTTGCTTGTAGAATTATTTACCAAAAAATCAGAATGATCGCATGTATTTTAGTATTGCTTTTACTCGTTAAAAGAAATTTTTAGAGATAAGTTCGTGATTATTTTATCGAATAAAATTAGTTGTATTATGTTTTCAAAACACTATCATACTAGCATATATCCGGAAGAATATCATATATTTTTCAAGTTTTGTTTATAGCAGTGAATCATATGCTTTTTTGTTTTATAAAACTCGCGTTTAGCTCCTGTAGTCCCCTTAACTGCTCGATTCTCGAGTGTTTAATGAGGTGCAGTTCAGATTTTGGAAAGTAACCTAGTTTCAATCAGCAAATCCAAAAAATCAAGTTTTCTGAAACCACCTTATTTGTAATTCAAATTCTTTGCTAAATGCAACCTATTAATGAATAGAAAACAGAGAAATGTTTGTTTTGACTATAACCTACTTATTCAATTTTCTTTTCGCCTTGACACAAGATTTTGAGAATTCATATATTATGTCAATAACCTCGTGGCAACCAAATAAGCGATTTAGAAATCATGTGGTCAAAATGGATGTGGGTGAATGTCAGGTGGCTTTTCAGAGTAGTTTCTCTGTGGCGTGTGTATAAAGATACACACAACACAGTGGCTTCACGTACAATAGAGTTGATAACATTAAGTAAATCCTGCATTAAATATGTTTTCTAAACGGCATTGTGTTAGGTAAAGCAGAAATAAGATCAAAATTATATTAAATAAACACATAAAACATGCAAAAACAATCAATTAGCTAACAAAAAATGCGTCTCCAGCTGATCGCTTCCGCCGCGAGCAACGTCGTGGCCCCACCAAGCGGAACCATGCAGGATGACGTCAGAGCGGCGCGCGCGCATAAAAAACTTTCACTTTCTTTCACTGCCAAGGCTCGGCCCGCGGCCGCGTACTGTCGTCACAATCACATCATGTTTATGACAATATAACTATTGTTTCAAATTGTCTATTACTTAAATTGTACGGGAAATGTAGAAACGATAACGACCCGCGTGTATGTAATGTAATGTTACCATTTCCTACGTAATTTATTGTTTAGACTTGTTATGTCGCAAAGAACGGTTATTTTTAAATGTGTTACCGAGCACAATTATTTAGAGTAGCTTTACATGTTGTTGACAACGGTCTCAGTAAGTGCTTTGTTCTTCAAGTCGTCTGCCTTCTTTGCAACCAAACGTGATGTAACGTTAGGACATCGCAAAGCTTTTATTCTTAGCATTTTTCTTATGAAAATATATAAAAGCTGATCTGCTGAGTGCTAATGATGGAATCCATTTATCTATTCCTTAGGATGTATTATACATCATAAGGAATCTATTTAGTGCCAATGTGCATTTGAAAATATTCAGGCATGTTTTAGATGCCTGATAATAAAATGATTGATTGTTTTACAAAAGTCACGAATCGTTTTCATTTAGAAATCATTTTTGATGTGGCATTCTTATGATGCTAAGCTGTGAAAACTGCTTTGAAATTACCAATAATATGAAAGTGTTAATTTTGGCCAATAAAGGTTGCCAAGACAAATTATACTTCAAACCCTTTCTTTAATTTATACCATGTTTAATAGACTCTTTGGCTAACTATGACTTTCTTCCCCAGTTATGGATCTGCGTGGCGTGTCTGGCGTCCTCGCTGGCCGCTCCGGCGCCAGCGCAGGGTCCTCAGCTATACTTAGACATCATCGACATGGCCGCCATAAGCAGGATGTCGCCGCAGCAGTTAGAAACCCTCGCTGAAGGTCTAGCAGCTGAAGAGATCATGAGGTATGGCATATTCATGAACAATACCAACGTTGTCTTCCATAGGTTAATAAGGATAGACCTCATCCATTGCTTTCCATCAGGCGTGATTGAGGTCAAGAGCAGGCCCATTTTGTAATCTATACCAATCTATACTAATAATATTATAAAGAGGAAAACTTTGTTTGTTTGTTTGTAATGAATAGGCTCAAATACTACTGGACCGATTTAAAAAATTCTTTCACCATTCGAAAGTTACATTATCCACGAGTAACATAAGCTATATTTTATCCCCGTACTCCCACGGCAACGGGAACTACGTGGGTGAAACCGCGGGACGTCCACTAGTAAAAAATAATAAAAAAAATCTTGAGACTAGAGTCATCTATACGCTTAAAGTACCTACGGGATTAATGTCCGTGATTTTCATTTATTTTTATGAGCTCCCGATATTTCGACGCTGTTGCAAGCATCAACGCGGGAATGAATTCCCGCGATCGTGATGCTTGCAACAGTGCACAGAAGAAAATCACGGACATTATCCCGTAAGTACTTTAAGTGTAGTGAAAAACCGTGAAAGTCTAAAATAGAGTCATCTGATTAAGCAATGATATATGAGATATACAAAAGCAGTACTTATCCGGATGCAGCTGGATTGAAATGAATCATCAATATTTTCTCCAATGTATTGTTTCAATGCTTGGTCCTTATGTGATCGTTTTCAGTACTAATTTTGGTTGTACGAGGGTTCTAGAGAAGCTTCACAGATTTTTGTTGACACTCAATTGTATATTTTCACCACCAGGACAAAGCGATCGTCAGCCCAAGCAGCAATAACGTCAGTGGTGTCCAAAGCGTCGTCAGGGCTACAAAGCAAGGTCGGGCTGCTGGGGCAAGCGTCCGCCTTCATCTCATCAGCCTCCAGCAAGAACAGTGGCCATGGGGAGGAAGGCCACGGTTATAACTATGAACCGGTAAGATATGGAAAAATATTATACCGATATAAGATCTTAAGGGCCTATACTACCTCAAATGGCTTAGCATGATCCTCCGTTACGCCCTTGTAGTGCAAGCTGATTATAACGTTATTCTAACTGTATTTAAAACTAAGTTTGTACCACCACAAATAGAGTTGCTAATTTGAGGTAGTATAGGCTCTTAAAAGCAGATCTTAGAAGAAGTTGATAGCTATGTCATCAGAAACCCCGACGAGTATAAGAGCCTTTTGAAAATACATTTTTATTTGTAGTGCAGTAACCATCAGACGTCATAAATGACTGATATAATTTCTAGATCTCAAATCAGTTCTTCAATTACTTGGTACCGAATCAGAAATTGATCAGTGTTCTTTCACGTCGATTAGTCCACCGTTCTTCCATTTCTCGCGAACTTGCGAGTGGAGGGGGGCCTTTTCCCATCAATGGGACAGAGGCCTTTGCCCAGGAGTGGGACAGAGCAGGATAGGAAAAAAAACGTCCATCGTATCATATCTCCCATAACTTTTTAACTACCGATCTATAGACGCAAACCGTATCCGTTGGATGCGAGTCGCACGGGACCGGTCAATGTGGCGACACTTGGGGGAGGCCTATGTCCAGCAGTGGACGTCTTTCGGCTAAAATGATGATGATGATGATAGACGGAAACTTACGGCCAGAGCCAAAATCGACTGCAATGACCACAAAAATTGCCACATTAGCCGTGTGGTATCCGGCAGAGTAGAATAGAACCAACCCATTACACTCACGGGTGTCGTATAAGGCGACTAATGTCTGAGGCAGAACACCTTGCGCCTCCGTAGTAGACCTGAGAATGGGCAGCAGCGTTTTCTGTAGTCTTTCATCATAGGCTTATGTCCAGCAGTGGACGTTATGGGCTGTTGGTGTTGACTACAAAAATCTAACCACACATTGCTTTTCAGCATCAGCAAGAAGAGAAGTACGATTACTGGGGCTTGAAGAAGTCAATCCTCTACACACTGTTCCAAGCCGTGAAGGCCATCACCGGTGGAGTGACGATCCTGAAGGGGCAGCTGATCAAGGGAGGCGGAGCGCTGGCCGCCACGCTCGGCAAGGTCATCTCGGTGAAGGGCGACGCAGTCAGCAACCTTGGCAAGAAGATCGTCAGCTCAGCTGCTCTTAGTAACAAGAAACCACACTGTGAGTACTGTAGTTAATTTTAGTTTTTCTGCGTCGATGCTGCTGTTTTATCATGTGTCATTTATGAAGAATTCCTTGGCTTTTTTCCTATTTGGTTTAGCCTCATCTGTTGTTTTTAGAATGATGACTATTAACGCATTAGAAATGAAGCTATAGTTGTTGCCAGTTAAGACCGCAATAGCGGTCATTGACCCACCTACATTTATTAAAGTTCTTAACTTTGAAATTCAAAAATAAGCCTGTCCAAGTCTTGAATCGTCATCTATCGTGGTCTTCAACATTTTTTCTAATGAAAAACGATACATGGTTTATTTGTTTTGGTTCGTACGAAGAGATACATATTAGGGAAAGGGCAATGACCGCTATTGCGATCTTAAATGGCAGCAACTATACCTATTTTTTTTTTGTAATTACTACGTCTTCTTACAAGAAATGAAAATTCATTCATAATTACGTTTATTTAAAGCGATTTTTATTATTTTTATACACATGATTAAGCAGCTTCTTAAGCCTGTTTTCACCAACATTTAAAACAATTGCCTAATAAAAGCGCACCGTTGGACATTAGGTTCATTGTTACTATTATGTTACTGAAAATGGATATGAGAGCTTTACATCAAAAACTACAAGCGATTAAGTTATTAAGTGATGGTTAAATTATCTAAAAGTGGTGGTTCAAGATGCAGCAAAAATCAGAAGCGGCTTTAAGAGAAGGCTTGTAGCATAAAATTATAACTATAATGTAACACTTGTTTAATCCCATTAATAAAGGTTTTTGTGCGACAATCTCCAAGCTACTCAACAGGACTTATGAAGGGGCTGAACATACGAGTATACATTAATATTTAGTCATTATAAATTAGAGCTAAAAATAATGTTACATAACAATGTATCTATTTAGTGTTAGGTCAATTGAGTATTATGTCATCTATGTGTAATAGTTAATTAAACTTCCCAAAATAGACAGCAATTATCTTTATTTACATATTTAGTTTATGTAACATTTGTGTTAGTAGGTTATAGAGTACTTAGTTTATTAATAACATGTTACTACATTTATAATTGCCTGTGTAAGAAGTAAGTCAAATATTGTTACTGATGTACAAATAACTGTTCCGTAAACACAAAATGATTGCCATATAAATGTTTATTGCTAAGAATTGAATAACTTTGAAGATAATAAAAGTACCTAATATTCCCAATGGATGTAAGATGGAAAATTGAAGACAAGAAGCTAGAGCAAGAATAACAGCTGTAGGCTGTGAACCAGAAAAACTTAAACTCTTGATAAATTAAGAATTTATATTCTGTCTGTCTAACTTAGCTGGGTTAAAGTACATAATTTTTTAACTTAATGTTAATTAATGCAGTACTTTAGAGATTTATTTTGTTTTGAGTTGTAATCATCAACTGTTCTTACACAAGCAGTTTTCAATGGCCAAACTTAATAAAAAGGAAGATAAAAAAGCCATATAGTATAATAGCCATATAGTATAGTATAGAAGCCATATAGTATGATAGAAAAAGCTAGTGTAAGAAGTTAAAATTGTGTAATTTCAGTATTTTTTATATTAAACCCTCAGACCAACTAGAAACAAAGACATAGATAGCGCTGCGAACAATAAAGTGAGGCCAGCGCAAAACTACGTCTCGCTCTGTGGATACACGCTCTCACGCACACATTTACATTAAACTACAATGAAACTACGTCTCAATAAATGCACACATGTTTACGAAACCGGCCTCACTTTTCTGTTCGCAGAGTCCCGTCTTAACTTTTTTATTTGGTCTGAGATTAAACCCTGCAGAATTAAGTCAGCATCAATAATACAAATCGAAGACATAAAAAAAATTGTTCTATAATAAAATATATTCTATAATAATTAAAGCAATTATAATATTTATAATTGCTTGAATTATGTAAAGGCTGACTTTTATTAGGTCCGTCTTATTTACAATTATTGTCTATATGTACATGTAAGTCGGTAATTAATCATAACAAAAATGAAACCAATTGTGTTAACAAAAATGTTTGTATAATAAGTTGTTGTTAAAAAATTTAGTAGTTTTTCCTTAGTTTATTAATTACGATTTTTGCTAACAGTAACAGTTATTTTGGAAATAGGTACCTAATAGTGCAAAATTTAATTTACATTGTGAGTAATTTCATTTGAACCTTAAAAATAAATAAAATTAATGAAGTAGTCAATCTTTCGATTTTCCTTACTATTTATTTTCTTACCTTACCTTATTAGCCGTTTGGTATTCGACAGAGTAGAATAGAACCAACCCATTACACTCACGGGTGTCGTATAAGGCGACTAATTTCTGAGGCAGAACACCTTGCGCCTCCGCAGACGAGTTTTCTGTTAGCCTTTCATCACTGCGATCTCCAATCCGCCTGCCAAGCGTGGAGATTACGGCAAATTCCTCCCATCATGGGAGAGGCTTATGTCTAGCAGTGGACGTTATGGGCTGTTGTAGTAGTAGTAGTAGTAGAAAAATAAATTACGTCAATGTATTTAATTGGAAAAGTTATTGATAGGTTAAGTAAGTGCATAACTGGTAGGAATGCCATGAAATTTCATGTGTATTCAGTTGATGACGAAGGTACGTACGTAAGATAATACTTAGTAGTATAATACTTAGTAGTATAATACTTAGTGTATTCAGTTGATGACGAAGGTACGTACTTAAGATAATACTTAGTAGTATTATCTTACGTACGTACCTTCGTCATCAACTGAATACACATGAAATTTCATGGCATTCCTACCAGTTATGCACTAAGTACTTACTTAACCAATCAATAACTTTTCCAATTAAATACATTGACGTAATTTATTTTGACGCCATGTTATAAGTAAATCAACGGGAAAAAATATTAACCGTAATCCTTGTCTATATTGCACTTTTCAAAGTATTCCCCCCGCAATAAATTGTTAATAACCTACATCATAATAGAACGTCATCTTATTTGTTAAATGTTTTACCCTGTAAACCTGTTTGTTACACAATATGTGGTTACGCTTTTCGATTGCATCAATAGATTCGATGGTATTTTCCCTAGGGAAAAGGGATGGTATTTAGGTTATCTTGATGAGGTAATGGTTATTGGCTATGAGGTCACTTATATAAGGTAATCATCCTTAATGCAGTTGTTATGGGAGAATAATATTACCTACGTCATGTTGCTCCTGGGGGCACACGGCATAAATAATTTGTTTCACATACGTAGATGCCTGCAGTCTAACCATTCTATGTAAATAAATAAAATTGACGTGTCTGTTAATAATATCAAAATAAAAGCATTTTACTAAATTCCTATGAAATTATTACGGCAATAATAACAAAAAAAAAACTTTTTTTTTGTCTGTCTGTCTGTCTTTTTGTTCCGGCTTATCTCTGAAACAGCCGGACCAATTTGGCGGACCTATACCAACCGATATATATATATCTAATACCGGTACCTATTACGGCGAATATTATTGCTAGGTAAGGCTGCTAGGTACTTAACAATAATTTTCACCGTAATAATCCATTTTAGGTAAAATATAAACCCAACAGTAAAATAATAGCTTTAAATAAATAACTTTTTGCGAAAAATTGTCATTTCGTTAATTTATTAAAAAGGTGAAACCTGATTTCCTTAGTTCTCCTTAGTTAACTGTATGTTAAGTAATTGATAGAAAAAATAAATTACCTAAGTATGTAAAAAACGTCCTTTTTTCGGGTCGGTTTCATCGGTCTAGACTAGCCATATAAAATGCTGAACAAAAACAGTTACAAGCATGAACGCCGTACAAAAGCTAATTTTCTCGTGGAATAATAATTATTTCGACTTCAAAAAGACCTACCTATTCCATAAAACTACAGTCCGGGGCAGTGGTCCAACTGCTCTGTCCAACTAGTTGGACCATGGGTCTTTACTAGGGGCAGATGTCCAACTTTCAAAATAGTTGGTCCACAGCACCTTTTGAGAGTTCCGTGGTCCAATTCATTTAAAAAATATTTTGCCAACTCTAAAAACCTCAACTGCATCTTTATGTGTGTATGGTACCTACTGGTTTACGGTTTATATTTGTAACATCAAAACACTTACATAATATCAATACTTAATTTTAAAAAATCGCTTTTGAATCTTGTGTAAGAGTGAGGTATTTATGCTGGTAACTGTACCTGTTTTTTTTTTTTTTTTTCGGATGGGAAATCGTCAAATGACTCCTTCCGCTCTGGGCGGAGCAGGAGGGAGTGTCAGACTTTTACTGACTAAAACCCATCCATGTTTCTTCATCGCCCTTTGTGTTCCGGGGCCACGGCATCTCTTTCGAACAGTCCTGCAACCCCGGCAGGCATCGGTCCTTACGGACCCCTTCCTTTGTAACTGTACCTATGAACTGAACAGATTTCCTTCACAATGATTTATGAGGATGAGAAAAGTCGAGTAACAGACCAAAGACTAAAAGCATCCTCCTTAATTTTCCAGCGACAGCGGTATACGGGCCTCCTCCAACCTCGCATCTGGAGTACGGGCCTCCCACCGCGTACGGCGCGCCCACTGCGCCCGCGCACTTCTCCGCACCATCCGTGTCCACGGGATACGGTGCCCCTGCGCACAAGTACCCGTCGCAGCTTGACGGTAAGGAGACACACACTTTGTTGCAACGAATACCTTGACAGATGGGATAAAATTAAATGTAGAATGGTCGTTGATGCTGAATAGGTTCTGAATTTAAACAGTTTCACAGAAAAATTGAAGCTATCAAAATTGAGAGGGCAAAAAAGTTTTTTTTTATTTTTTATTATTATTATTTGCCTTATTCGCCGATGAATTTATGAAATGCAATGAATAGCAATTTATCTGACACAGCTCTTATAGGTGTTGAGAGCAAGTAATTACAAAATATGATTGACCTGTAAAGGTCAATGAGTTAAAAAAAAATGTAGTTATATAACGAGTTTAATCTTTTAACAAATCATGCTGTAATACAAAAAAAATGTAAGTAACTGTAAAATAAACCAGTTATGTTTATGAAGAAAAAAAAACTGGAACGTCAACAAAAAACAACGGCTTTTTTTACAAGTGCCCCTTATATTATGTAAGCTAATAGTCAAGGAGCTTGTACGCATTATATAGTAAAAGTTATTGCGTAAACGTTCGTTATACTTTTTTGGAAAAAAGTGTATGATAGTCAAGTTAAGCCGTGTGGTATCCGGCAGAGTAGAACAGAACCAACCCATTACACTCACGGGTGTCGTATAAGGCGACTAATGTCTGAGGCAGAACACCTTGCGCCTCCGTAGACCAGAGAATGGGCAGCAGCGTTTTCAGTTAGTCTTTCATCACTGCGATCTCCAATCCGCCTGCCAAGCGTGGAGATTACGGCAAATTCCTCCCATCTTGGGAGAGCTTATGTCCAGCAGTGGACGTTATGGGCTGTTGTTGTATGATAGTCAGGAAATGATTTAATTAGGTGCTGTCACAATAGTGAGAGACAAGAATTTGAGAAGTCTGGATATGATTGATTGGTGAAACTTATTAGGCTCCAAGAATATGCTTATGAGATAACCGTTAAGTAACATAACTTAATTTTGATCTATCATATTTTTAATAATTTTCTAGCGGATTCGCTTTCGTTATCTACGGAAATTAACCCACGGAAACGTGTTAAATGTAGCCTATGATAATAGGGGTTAATGTACCTTTCCGTTAGTGAAAGAATTTTCGGAATCGGATCAGTAGTTCCGTAGATTACCCCCTACATACAAACTCTTTATTATATTAGCATACATGTAGATCTCGGTCTTCCCGTGACCACGGCTGGTGCAATCCGGTCGAAGCGTCGGGCTTATATTAAAGGTAAAATTCGAGAAAATACCCGTTTACATAAGTTTTATTAAGTACATGTAGATCGTTTTATCATAAAATTAAAATATTCACAGCAAATAAGGAAGAATCTCTCATCTAATAAATAATTAAGTAGCAAACTAGGCTTCCCTGGCGCCTACAAAATCAGCAAACAACATTACCTAACGCGATCAAGACATCGTTACAAAATCGATAAACATAAGCTCATAAATAAAAATACGCAAAGTAGAACATATCTATTATGTTCAATCTATTACGTAATAGGGTCGGTCAGAGGTCCCGATCCACCGGAACTGAAAGGTTGCATAAGATACATATAAATCGCATCATGCTTACGCAACTCGACCGGTAATAGTAATGAATACTATCGTGGGAGCAACATGTGGTAGTTACAATCTTTTTTATGCAATGTGGAAGAAAACGACTGCTGAGCATGTGTTCGATTCCCGGGTCAGATAAGGAAATTATCAGTAGCAGCCATGGAGTCTAGATTTGTGCCCAACAACAACAACAACTCAACAGCACATAAAGTCCACTGCTGGACATAAGCCTCTCCCATGATGGGAGGAATTTGCCGTAATCTCCACGCTTGGCAGGCGGATTGGAGATCGCAGTGATGAAAGACTAACAGAAAACGCTGCTGCCCATTCTCTGGTCTACGGAGGCGCAAGGTGTTCTGCCTCAGACATTAGTCGCCTTATACGACACCCGTAAGTGTAATGAGTTGGTTCTATTCTACTCTGCCGGATACCACACGGCTGATTTGTGCCCGGTTGATGGCAATAGGCTCGCCCCCTATTACATGGCACTTAAACATAACTGGTGAAATGTAGGTGTACTATTAGGAACACCTCTGCCTAATTATTCGGGGTTAACAAGCGTGATGATGTTATGTTACTTAACAAAGGCTAGACAATATTCAAAGGAAGCTACCATAAAATAACATTTCAGCAATGACAAGATACCAAAACTTCAGGCTTTTTTTCAGTTATTTTACCAATGATAGCAGTAACGTTACAAGAACCTTAGGATTACATCATTAAAGAGTATTTTGATTTGAACAGTGATGCAAGAATGAAAGTAACTGTAAATATGATTGCTTGTTAAGTCAAATGAGCAATATTGATATGGTTTTGCATCAAGCAGACTTTAAAACATTAAGTCGCTCATGGAGCAGTGTAACAATGGGCGTAAAAGCAAAATGACGAATAAATAAGTCGCAAATTAAATTAAGTGACAACACGTCAAGGTAATAATATATATTCACTGTTTATGAATAGTTTACAATTATGTACGTCAAATAAAAGAAAAAGATAGGTGCTCGATCATAAACTTTGACACATAAAAGCTTAAGTTAAGCGCTGTTTTTAGATAACTAATCGTAAAACAGCTACAATAACTTTAGTGGTTATTCATGAAAACTTATTTTCAAACACGATCGATTTGACGATAAATGTATTTTCGTCGTAGGCAAAGTTTGTGTCAAGAACTCGTTAGCATAAAAGTTGTAACTACTTATGCTTCTATACCTAAGAGGAGTGAATGTGTAAATAAGTTGTGAAGATGACTGCGCTGCGAGTGTTACAAACGTGTCATAAAAGGGCATCATGACTATCACTATCACTACATATTAAAAAACAAAGTCGCCCGCTGCGTCTGTCCCTATGTATGCTTAGATCTTTAAAACTACTCAACGAATTTTGATGCGGGTTTTTTAAATAGATAGAGTGATTCAAGAGGAAGGTTTTAGTATATAATTTGCGGGCGGGCGAAGCCTCGGGCATCAACTAATTTTCATTTAAATATGAATCAGTTATTTGTTTTTGTCAAAATCTGGCTCAACACTCCTTTGAGCGTTTTTAGTTATTCCTTATAGTTTCGGATTTAGCCATTCATCAACATTCACACTACATACGAGTAATTTTCTAAGTGGATTGGCATGGCTAAATAGTGATAAATTGATAAAGAATCATTTTCATAGCAAATATCGCCTCAATGGTCAAAAACTGCGATTGTTTTTAATTCTTGTCTTGAAGAAAATGTATGTAGAGTGCTATTCGGAGTAACTGGTCAATTGTACAAAAAACATACTGAAGATTTCCTTGTTAGATAGACACTTAGTCGATGTTAAGAATAAAAAAGAAAAATGAAAGTAGGTCTTAGTGTTAGGGTTATGAAAAATGGGAAGTAGATTTTACGTCAGTAATTATCTAGTTTAATTTGTAGTATTCTTGGCAATAATCTAACTCGATTGAATGGAAATTACCTTTCCTACTCCTCCGCTATTCTTTTATGATTAATTTCGTTACGGGATCCAAGACAGTTAAATTATTTCTCTGGGACTTCGTCGAACTTCATTGTCTCGACGCTTTTCTGGTGGTCGCCACTGTTGATTCCGGCTTTCAGGAGTTGCAGTGGTTTGGGAATAGTGTGGCGGGGTTGCAAAACCCGATTGAACTTCAAGTCACGATTGTTCAATTACGAGCCTCTTACTACCTAGTTCTTATCACCTGTTATATCAGCATTTAGTGTTTCATCTAGGCCATTATTACATAAACTCTATTTCCTAGCCTCGGTTGCGTAAGGTTTGACATTTATCTTCTAGATCACCTAGCATCCTAAATTTCGATTTAATTGGTTTTATTCATACCTAATCTAATTTTTCCATTTATGGTCTTAATGTTTTAATATGAAGTGTCTTTTCATCATTATGTAAATTCAGCCAAGACTTTGTTATATCTAATAAATGGGTTCTCTTCCGGGAATTTCAGAATATTTAATAAGGGTATAATTTATCAATGTGTGTGTACGAATAGAAAAAAAAATAGTTTTAAAATAAATTATTTTCTATTCGACTATAACATTAGTTTCCGTTTCAGGTTATTTATTATAGACACTGTCGTCTTTGCGGCAATTATGGTTATCATTTATTCGCTTTCCGAATACCATCCTCAGTATTTCACCACAAAATCTACATCAGGTTAAAAATAACTCTGACCGAGAGTGGAACTTCCTATAACAGAATACCTAGCAGGTCATTTGGATATTTTATTGAAAACACAGGAAATGCATCGTAAGTAGGTAGCATAAAGCAAACATATTCAACAAATTCACACCGTAATTTAGTAACTTACTTGTAATACGGGTGTAAACAAAATCTTCACGAACCCATCAACCAAGCATTCTGTACATCAAATTATGTAACTTTACCAAAAAATTTTGCTGGGAAACAACTTTTCTTTTGGGGCGAAAAAACACGTTTTACGGTAGAGGACTCAGTGTAACGCACTCAAAACATTGTGCTGATAGATGGATTAAATAGGACGGGTGTAGTGGAATTGTTTAAAGTAAAAATCATACATTAAAAATAGGGATTTAAAAACCAAAGTTGGAACTTTGACCCCCAATATCTCCGTAACTAGAAAGTTCCCAGGTATGGTCTAGAACAAAAAATGATCGCAATGACGAGGAGAAGAAGTGCCTTTCGGCTTCGTTAAGAGGTGTTTTACACCCTTTATGTATTTGCCTGATTGGTCTAGTGGTCACTAACGCGACTGCTGAGCATGAAGTCCTGGGTTCGATTCCCGGATCGGGCAAAGTGTTATTGAGTTTTTCCATGGGGGAATTTCTCAGTAGCAGCCACGGAGTCTGGATTAGTGCCCGGTTGATGGCAATAGGCTCGCCCCTATTACATGGGACTTAAACATAACTGGTGAAATTCGGGTGTACTATTAGGTACACTTCTGCCCACCCTTCGGGGATTACAGGCGTGATGATATATTACGTATGTATTACTTTTCACACTGACCTCATAAATTCATGACAGACACATATCGAGCTTATTTCTGGTAACTCTATAATAGAAATAAAAATATTTACAAGTATCAAAAAGGGTTACAGGGCGTCGAAAAATTCGTCCACATTGCTGTCAACAGGAAAAGTGCCCAGAAGGCTGGCAGCATTGCCACGTTGGATGGCAATATTTCTGGTTAAATTAATACATGAAGCACAATTTATTACGTATTTAATTAGATACATGGAGTAATCACTAAGCAATAAATTACAATTTGTCGATACCCAATTCATCACGACTGAGTTATTTACGGTGACTTGTCCTTACATAACTGTTTATCATCCACAGTCGGTTAAACAGACAAGGAGGTCACAGTCGTCCACTCACCTATTGTTTATTGAGGAGACTTTTACTTTTGGCAACAATTTGTAGGTACTTGAATATATTTAAATTTTAAATACCATAACTCTTGTGCTGAATACGAAATTACTTGGTTGGTTTTGTAAAACAGTGCTTAAATTGCAGTTATTTAGTAAGGCTCATGTATTATTCGTCTGTAATCCTAAATCTTGTTGACTAAGATTTAGGTACCTATAAATTGACAATTAACGTAAAACATTGATAAGATCAAACATTGAATCCTAATGTTTCCAAAACTACTCTCTCTTTTTGTTATTTTAATATGTAAAAGGTTTGACAAGCAGTCTTACCAAAAGGTACCGTATTACCGAGTACTAACTGGGTTGTGGAGGTCAGATAGGCAATCGCTCCATGGAAAATACTGGTATTCAGCTGCATCCGTTAGGGCCCGCCTCCACGAGCGAGCAAATCGCGGCGATTCAACGTATTTCTATACGAAAATATCACCGCGATTCTCTCGCTCGTGGAGGCGGCCCAAAAGAGAGTGTTTAGAAAAACGTGCCAAGGACGATAATATCGCCGCGATTCTCTCGCTTATGGAGGCGGCCCCCCTTAAGGCTGGCCCAATAAATTTCGGAAAAGGCTGATGTTGAAATATTGTAAAAGATTCATGAAATATTTTATTCCTTGTATCGAACTGAACATGATAATGAAGATAATATTGAGAAGAAACGATTTAGGCATCAGATTTCTCATGATTAAATAGCCTTTTGATATAAGTGAACGATTAAGCATGACACAGACCGAATCCGACGCTAATATGCAAATAATTACTATGCTCAAAGTAAAATATTTCGAAGATGTTCTAGATATTGAAAGAGAGATACCGGGTTCTGATCAAGTTAATAAAATTGTTTGACACCGTCATAAATATCTTAGTTATTTATTTTATAGAAAGTTTATCTGAAGATTTCATTTGCAGACTCATGTGGCAGTATTTTTTTCGATGTATGAGATATATCGTCATTCAAAGACTCATATGTAATTTCCCGTGCAACGGTTTGTAATTTTAGTTTCTCTTATTCTCGCACTTGATGACTAACTTTGTCGAAACAATGAAAAGCCTTGTTATACTAACAACAAGTTAAATAATGTTTTGTTTTGATGCCTCGATTGATCAAAGGACAGATTAATCATTCAAAATGGAGAAGGTTTATTTATTTCGATTATATGTTTGTTTACGTACTAAAGAACTAAACCCAGTTCCACAAAACTGCTCAAGCATTTTTAGTCTGTGGAATTAATCTATTGATGTTTTTTTTTTATATTTGTCAGTTTTGGCTTAACGCCGAAGATGATGGCCAGTTATTCAATTGTGACAGAACCAGGAATCTGTTTTGTTGATATTTGAATTTCTTTTTTCAGAAATGATAGTGATGTCATCAGTAGTAGATGCTGTTAGAGAGGAGCCGATGCCAATGCCCTCAGAGGAGCTATTGTATCGATATTATGACCTAGTCAATGAACTGTGGTAAGAGTAAGTTCAAGTCTTCTTGCAGTTGTCACTGTGTTTCTCTATTGCTTCATTTCGCTTTGTTCTTGAAGACATTTTAGCAGGCGTTTTGCCGGATTCTTTTTTCAAATTTTTTAGGATCTTTGTACTCAAATATTAATTATGTTCTTTTTCTGTATTATTGTGTTAAAATAATAAAAAAAAGGCTTAATCGACAGCCTTTTTGGTGCATGGTTCGGCTGCTGGGTTCGATTCCCGGGTCAGGCAAACTGCTTGGGTTAAATTCCATCAGAAATTTCTCAGTAGCTACGGAGTCTGTTATTGTTACTTGTTTTTAAGTATTATCTGTTGGTATCGTTTATTCTCCTAAATCTTTTATAAATCAAAGCACTATTCAGTGATCAATTTTGATTCTTCTTTTGGCTATGTATTTATAATAGCAATTCTTCTCTTGTTATCTCTTTTCATAAGCATCGTCTCTTAGCAATCTCGCACACAATTTCTCTTTTGGCACACTAAAGCAGAACAGATTTCCTGACATTGTCTCAAAGTGTCCTGCAATTGTAAAACTGTATTATAGATTGAGAAGAACATTCTGCATCTGACCAAGTGGTGTGACAGGATTCGAAGGTGTCTACCTCATCAGTATTGGAAAGTAAGCAACAAAACATTAACCTGCACATAAGAGCAACGATTGATCGTCAATTCTTTTGCAATCACCTTTTACCATACCTACTTTCATTTAAATTTATGTATCAATGGACTCAAGAATCGTAAACGTTCTCTCTATTTTAAAGCCTTTTCGCAAACAAAATGTTGTCTTAACCTTGAGCATGATTTTCAACCTTATTATTATGCGTATTACGACACGTTTGACATTCACTGGTCCGTTTCCATGTCCGAAAACCGCAGCAACGTCCTCACCTCATTTACGTAAGACTTTCCCTTTCAAACGGAAATAGACGTTTTACATGACGAAATAACTTAAACACTTGACAGACAAATAACTGTGTATGTGATTTGGTAATTCCCCTAATAATTTTCAGTTTGATGGCTATTGCAATATCACTCCGAAGACAATATAAGAAAGATTGCAACCATTTTCAATTTCGTATTTTTTCCCATACTTTGAGGAAACAATCTTGTTTCATTGTTTGGCAGTCTCAAATTATTTATATCTCAAATTTCTTCCGGGTCAGAAGAGGTTAAGATGTATCTTTAAGTGTACCATCTAGTTACATCAATGTTACTAATAAGGAAGAACAAATTGCTACTTAGGTACTCTATTTATCCAAGTTAAATTACCTACAATACCACGCTTTATTATTTCAAAGCACCTCGTCACTTTAGAATGTACTTCAAGCGTGACTTCCCATCCTTTTTTTGCTAGGTAGTCATAACAGTATATTTGCAATTGAATTTATGTTCAGATCTATTGACCTGGATAAATTCAGAGTAACTAAATGTCAATGTACAAAAGACCTATTTAGAAACTATCTCTTCAAAGATCAGGGAAATGTAAAATGTAATATTTCGTAACATTTAAGGAAGGCATACAATGCCCGTAACAGTTGCTGAGATTAAAGGCGCGCCTTTGGGTGCCTTTCAGTGAAAGTTTATTATGTCACGGATCCAGTTGAGCCGGTTGGAAATGTAACTGTATGATCATAATAATATGTATATATATGACACATGAGTGAATTCTCTCAAGTTATCGGATCCCTTACATTACATGTCTTTGCAATAGTTGTTGCAACTTCGGAAAATGATACATTATACTCTCTGCAATATTATGGTGCAACATTATAATTTCAGTGTGACTTGATCGTTGCACAATGTTACTCATTGTGCACTTGTGCAGTGTGAATTATGTCTATTAATATTCTGGGAATTAAAGTTAAAATCCCAGAATTTAAAATCTTAATCAAGTTCTCATAAGTTATCTTAATCAATTAGGTGTTTGTTGTAACGTTTTCTAAGCACTGCTGGGAATTTGATACGGTGTGTTACGAAATTAATAAAACATTGTTTGTCAACTTATTACTGTGTAATTATATGGGCTATCAAAGCTGATGTCATCATGAAATAATCCAATTAATATTTATTATTGCGTAACGGTATTTTATGATTCAATATTATTTAATTACCCACATCATGAAGACCAAAAGACATCTACCAATCCACACTGGGCCCGCGTGGTGGATTTATAGCCAATTCCCCCTCTCATAGAGAGGCCTGTGTCTCAGCAGTGGGAACATTAATAGGCTGATGATGATGATGACCTACATCATTAGTTGTATTGTTTTTTATTTACAAAAACCTATTAACAAAAATTTTAATAACAACTAAATATTGTTTACTTTCGCCTTTCTACTAATAAAATTTAACTTCCGACATTTTTCAATTCGTATTAACTCTAGATAGTTCTTATTAATTAACGTAAAAAAAATAATCAATCGTCAGCTCAGTCGTTGCATAACACCTTTCAAACTGCAAGTTGAACGTTTAAAAAATTAAGCTCTTTCGTCTAACCGACCGTTTTCGACTAAACAGATTATGCAATAGTGAGCAAAGAAAGAAATAGCCGAAATAAATTAGGTGTCAGACTGACTATTTATCATTTAAGTTAAACGTTTTCTGTATCTTCAAAGGATGTTACATTAAACGTTTACCGTTCTTGCGTTACTTGACAAATTATACAGAAAAAGTGGAAAAATAATACCTCAGTCTGTTTTCGTTGCTGTGTTGAAATAGCTTAGCTAATATCAGTTTTAATGAAACATAACGCATGAGTAGATTAGTGGTACAAATTCATATGTATGGAGCATTTAACTTGTAGCACTTAAAAGTGTGCAATGATAAGGTACTTAGGTACCTTTGCATAGTTAGGGTACACGTCTTTTTCTTTAATATTTGTTAATTTCTAAAAAGGTGGGTAAATCTGATGCTTTGGTATAATTAAACAATCTAAATCTAATATCAAACGAGCACTGTTTGGGTGACAAGTGACAATAGAGAAAATTAATTGTCCCAGATATGAGACTTGATAGATAGATTTTTCGCCTCAGTAAACCACTTTATTGCAACATTCATCGAAATCCTTAGAGCCGTTTTCGATAACGTGATTACAAAAATACCTATGTACAAATATTGCTCAATTAATACACACTAAACATTCAAAAAATTTTTTTCTTAACTACAGAAGTTACAGACTTAAAATAGAAAATGTTTCATAGCAATTTTATCAGCTTCATTATTAGTTTTTATGTACAAAATTAAACTCTTTTTCGAGTCCTTTTTGTTTCGAAAGTATATCTTATGTACATAAAAAGTTATTGTAATTTTAAAAGTGTGATACTTATTTTTGCAGGCTAGTGTAGTTTAAGATAGGATTAAACAATTCGTATGTATTACTTCAACATTCAAACCACGCCATCGCTATTGACATTACATTACGCAGATAACAAACACATGCACAGATATATCTAAGCAAAGTCAGTGACCTGCCAATGCCGTGGTCACGGGCGTAGTGCATGAATCGAGACCGCAGAACTAGACCTGCCGCATTCTGTACAACTTTCAACCCATGCAGGGCTTGACATTTTACAATAATCGAATGTTGACGCAAATCGCTCATCACTTTCACGCATCACGTATGAAAGTAGCTAACGTGTGAGTGGGGAGCATCACGCGCTGTATATATAGATGTGATCATGTGTGACATTATTGAGTACTCTAACTAATACTCTTCATCAAAAATCACCTTTCAAAAATAGTTATGGGTACTTCATGCTGGATCATTTACAGTGGTGTCGATTCTGTTGTGCACAAACTAAACTTAATTTATGCTATTGCTATCTTTTACTAAAAGACGGTGCGAGAAAAGTACGGCTATAGCTATGAACTAAGTGAAAAATAAAAAATTTCCGTTTGCTCATTCATTTTGTTTAAAAATATTTAATCAGACAATGTTTCTGGCTATTTATAATATTTTTAATTACCTATTTCAGTGAGAGTTAATTTGCAATTAAGCATATATTAATATTAATTATAATTTTAAAGTAAACACGTAAAACCATAAATTACGACGTAGTGAGGATTACGTAATTAAATCATATCCCATTATATCATTCTTACGTTACCTAGTTGTTATTTCATTGTTATCGCAGGTTTTACCTCCACAGGAAAACAATAGCCATTTAAACAACAAAGTAAAGTTATCTAATTAACTAGGTATGAAACTAAAACAAATATTCGTTGACAAATTAATATGAGTTTTTACCAAGAAAATATCATGCTTTATTATTTCGTAAACTTGCTAAAAAATATTGTTACAACATTCCGTCTTATTATAAAACTTCCAATAAGTACCAGGTTTAAACCAGGACTAAAAGGTCTAGGATTGTTACGGTACTAACGTTTCGTATTACAAATCGTAGACCAACAAAGGACTACTTATTACCAAAGAAGTCCCTGGTCTAAACATAATCCACAGATTATAAGCAACAAAATATTTAATTAACTATTCAATCATTCGTTCAGCGTTCTCTACACCGTTCCTTTTTAACCGACTTCCAAAAGGAGGAGGTTCTCAATTCGATTGGTATTTTTTTTTTTTTTATGTATGTACACCGATTACGCTGCCATGATTTGAATCAAACAAAGGTCACCGACTTCTGAAGCTAAAGTTATTTTTCACTTTTTTGTGTTTTTTGAAGTCGGTTTTATTTTTTTGCAAAAAAGTTTTTACAAAATGTTGTTACGTAATTTAAAGAAAAAATATTTTATGAATTGTTATTTGTAGTGGTAAAATATAAAGTTTTGTTATTGAAAGGTATTTAAATATTCCGAGTTGTATTTTTTTGAATGCATCAATCCAATTGTTCTGTTTTGGAACAACTATCGAGCTAGCGCGTATAATGGAGTGAACTGGGGCGCGCGTAATTCGAGTAATGTTATAGAAATGTTTATGTTACATCTTTTAATTAACTAAATGTCCGGTTTCACTTCAAGAGTAATAACACAAGTAGAGGCACAGTTCTTTGGGCACAGTATTCTTTGTGGTGAGATCGTGTGTGCATTCAATTTAAAAAAAAAATGGATCAACCAAAGAAAAAAGAGGTGAAAATTGGAGTTCAGAAGAAAAGGTTAGTGATAACTGACATGTTAGATTACGTACACAACTACACACAGTATTTCATGCAATAAGCTAAACCATGTACCTATGCCACATTACTTACATTTATACAAATTTCATTCTACTATTTATACTGCGTCAACTTATTGCTGAGTCGGCTAAAGTACTTGAAGATAAATCGACGAAAACCAATATAAATATGTTAAAAAACGAGTTGACAATTTAGTACCATAGTTAAACTAGGGGTCACGACGGTCTAACTTTGGTACCATAGATAGTTCTAGGACTAGCGATAAACTTCGTTTTGTAATAACGTTTATTCAAGGTCATGGTTTAAACCTAGTACTAAAGCCGGTACTTTTTTAAGACCACGTTTTATATAAGAGGGATACGTTGGCTGACAAGGACCTGAATAATAAAATTACAGATGAACAATCGAGTCATTGCACTTAACAGCACAAGTTTATAAAAATTTACACACAACAGTTGTCATAAAAAAACCTTCTTCTAAAACCTGTCACGGATGACTCGATAATGACAAAGAATTTTGAAAAGAAATCCAAATGCATTACTATTGTATTCTTGTCTCGCTATTGCATAATTATTACCCAAGTACAATTGGTGCTGCAGTGACAGATAAAAATGTCGTTATTTGTCCAACTTTATTAGCATTGTTAGTGAACTCATCTGGTGTAGGATGTTGCGTCATTTAAGTGCAATATAAACATTGAGTTGCGAATTCAAATTGGTCATCATTAGTTGTTACATTATTAACTTATAAGCAAACAAATTGAGTGTAGCTACTTATTTTTATTGCAAAACACCGAGTGGTATGTTTTCAGACTTTGTATTGTTTTCAGACAGGTGTCATGAAAAAAATGTTTCTAAAACAATGACATGAACTAGGTGCTTGTAAACGCGACTGCTGATCATGGGTTCGACTCCCATGTTGGGCAGTGTTATTGGGTTCTTCCATCAGGAATTTCTCAGGACTTTCTCAGTAGCAGTCTGGATTTGTGCTCCGTTGATGGCAATGGCAATAGCCATGTAATAGGTTACTAGGGACTTAAATATAACTGACGAAATGTGGATGTATTCATATTCATTTTATTTTGCGTACCATAAGTTACAAAGATGTTACATTAGTGTTAGTAGTTACAGCTGTAAGCCACAGCTATGAACAATTATGGACCCTGCTAGAGCACAGCACTAAACAAGATTAAAATTAAATTTTAAGCAATCAATAATAACCATTTCTAGATATTATTTACAAACAGAGGGTATGTAACACATACAGAGTAACGTACTAGGTACAACTACACGATAACAATTATAAACATAGTAACAACATAAACTAACATCATTAGATCAATATTATTTTTAAAACTGAGATCAATAGTAGGTATTATATATGTCGACATTTATATATAAATATTAAGAACTAAAAATTATTAATATCGTCCATTACGCACAATAAACACAAATCTTGCTTTTCCAAAATTTGCTGTCTGGCAATAATTACTTATGTCCATGTTGCCTCTGCATGAATTTTGTCTCATGGTCTTTAATTATGTCCAAATTCAACGAATTATCAGGACCATAAAGTTAACCAGTTACTTAACTTTAGATGTCCATTCAGAAGCACGTCATTTATTACGATTACGCCATCCTTAGAAAGAGATACGACTGTCATGTCTTGCCTTACGTATCAAGTCTTTCCTGAAGTATACTTACTATGTTGTATACAGAACACTTGCGTAACTCCACTCATGGAGTAGGATACTTAGTTGGTTAATGTAAGCTCTTTTGAACTAGGAACTAGCAAACATTATGCAAATGGTTATTATAGAACATTTTATCTTGTCACTCTATGTAATTAGGTTTTATTACTTAACCTACTTAACCTGCATCTGAAAGTGCTCTTCAAGGTTCCTCATACTATGGGACGTCGTCACCTCCTTCTGCGAAGCAGTCATACAAGCGAAGGAGGTGGCGGAACGTGAGAGAGAGAGAATCTCACGTCCCAGCCACCGCGGGAGACGCACCAGGCGTCGGGGGCCACGTGGTGGCCCCCGGTCACCGTAGGCCGGCCTATGGACGGTGAGCTATGGGCTAGCTCGCCGTCCATCCGTCTTATATGACGACAAGCCGTGACGACGGTGCTTTCGTGTTCCACGCGCGCCTCAAAGATATGTCAGCAAAAGGAAGGGTTCGCAAGGGCCGACGCCTGCCGGGGCTGCGGGACTGTTCGAAAGAGATACCGTGGCCCCGGAACACAAAGGGCGATGAAGGAACATGGATGGGTTTTAGTCAGTAAAAGTCTGATACTCCCTCCTGCTCCTGAAAAAAAAGGTTCCTCATACTATTATTAAGAGTGTTTGCGAAAATATGTGATAGATACTGTTTGTTATATTACAACTAGTTTTTACCCGCGACTTCGTCCGCGTGGTAGGGGAATAAAAAATAGCCTACGACCTATTCTCAGACCTACCAAATTTTCACAAAAAAAAATCGTAAAAATCGGTCTAGCCGTTTCGGAGGAGTTCGTTAACAAACACTGCGACACGAGATTTTTATACATTAGAAGATTTGTCTGTTAGAAGAACGATGAGAACCAATAACAAGACATAGAAGAGGATGTTTTGACATAACATAACATCACGCCCTGTAATCCCCGAAGAGTTAGGCAGAGGTGTACCTAGCTAATAGTAAACACACATTATTCCAGTTATGTTTAAGTCCCGTGTAATAGGACAGGTGTTTAATAGGATGGATGTTTAGACAATTCGGAAATAAACCTCGATGTGACATTTACGCACAAATTATCACGTATGCCAATGTTAAATAGACTTACCTTTCATTGTTTACAAAGAGTGTGTATGAATCAGTTCCACATTGTTATTTTTTCGTGGATGACATGTGTCACTATAATCATCACCTAATTTCAGAAGTATTTTTTATTCATTTATTTTCCTTTCATTATTAACCAATACTTAGGTAGGTACCGAGATAGGTACTTCCCTACATATTAAGCACCTCAATAGCTTCCGTAGGTACCTATAGGTACAGTCCAAACGTTGCGAGAAACACGTACACCTTCTTGTTGGTCAATTTCCGAGCTGGTCGAGTACCTACCTAAAATTTTGTATCCATCATCAAAATGAAGACACATAGGCAATCAAGAGATTCGCGTTCAATTGAGATGTTCAAAAGCAAGTCGACGAAACGGCACTTAATTTTAAAAAGCGACGCACTGTACCGTTGCACATTGTCCTACTTAATAACAAAGATACAAAAATAAGTTAAACTTAGTTGCTTGTAGGTAGAAATTGTTGGCAAAATTTTGAAAACAACTTGTCAATCTTCTTCTTCGTGTCCGATAGCAAAAAGTTATTTATTGTTAGTTTAATAATATGTTGTAGTATATTATTATGTTAAGTAATCTTGCCTAACTTTTGAAAACAAAGAACATGTGGTAAAAATTGAAAATATTGCTAAAGAATGTTACATTATAACATAGAACTAATGCCATGCAACTTGTTGTTGAAAGTTACTCTTTGTTAAATTTTGTTAATTTATGTTATTGGCGGTATGGCCGCGATGAGTAACAGTCAAGCCACAAAAGTTACCTAATGTTACCGTGTTGCACAGTGTTGCTCCAAAAGTTAACTGCGGTTTGGATGCACCTTTAGAAACGAAGACTAGGTAGGGTCATTGCGCCGGTTAGCGACCAGTTAGCTGGGTTCCTCACTTCAGATGAGGAAAAAAAAATGTTGTCTACACGCAAAATAGTATTTGTTAATGTGAATTTGTCCCAAATATAATCTAGTTTGGATACAATACATAAAATAAAATACATTCATACAAAAATATTTATAAAATGCTGAAAAAGTGAAAATATAGCGAAAACGTCGGTTTACGACCATTTTTATCAGTTTATGACCACCAGTGAGCTGGTTTGCGACCACTAATTTAATATGAAAAATATGCAATTAAAACAATTATAATCGCTTTAAAAATATTGTAATTTTTGCCTCTTAATAAAAACAACTATGGGAATCATTATTTTGGTGTAATGTTTTTTTTTTAAATTAAAAATAACAATCTTACATTTCGTAAGAACTTAATCATAATTGTAATAGAATAAACAATCATTAGTCAAACAATATCCTAAATTATATGTAGTAACCTTTAAAAATAATCGACATCAATATTTTCTAATCATCTGGTATAATATTATTTTATATCATCGAAAGCTTTTTTCAGGGCTTCTTCAGTGTAGGTACTGGACAGTCTCTTTCTTTTTTTTTTGTTGACTTTGAATTATTTGGGAGCTCCATCTAAAAAAAAATATAATAATATATATTGTTGTTTTTGTGAATGATTTTGTTTTAAACTGAAAAATAATAATATTTAGTTTTCGACAGATTAGGTACAACCGCTTGCTAAAATAATTATTAAACGGACATTTCATTAACCAACCAAATTAAAAAAATCAGACGTGGTCGCATACTCAATGAACTTTCATATTTATTTCTGTTAGCGGCCGTTATTTTTCTCATACTAAATTATGGTGGCCGGAAACCAATGTCTTTATTTCGATCATTTTGGTTTACGACCACCCAATTTTGTACGTAAATTAAACAAAGTTCTTTCAAAGAAACTGGTGGTCGCTTACCAAAGTACTACAAAGAAAAACTTTTACAATGCTACGTTCAAAATTGTAACAGTCCTGTATGAAGCATTACGATCATATTAATCAAAACAAAGTAATGCGGTTCTCGTCGGTTTGCGACCATGTGGTCGCTATCTAACGTTTTTGATAAATAAGCATTTCGGTTACCGACCACGGGATTTTATCTTAATAATAAGTTTAAAAATAGCAAAATACAACTAAATAATAAGCAAAGCTTGTCGATTGTACAATTTAACATCTAACTTGTGTGTAAAACATTACATAAGTAATAAAACTTACCTTTGAGCGCCGCGCGCCGTGTTATTTTTTTTCCAAATCGCGGTATCATTTCATCTCGCGGAATCAAGACGCGCATTGAGCAATTTTTTTTCGGCTCCTGGTTAACCCATTTGTTTTAAACTGTGTAAATTCTTATTTCATAATTATTTATAAAGCACGTTAGATTTATTTTTTATCTAGGTTACCTCTACAAATACTATTATCTTGATTTAAAGAAACTTAGTCCGTCAAAAGGTCGCCTACTGAAGGTGGTCGCGATACCGGCGAAACGACCCTATGTTCTATTCAAATATTTACGAGCGATAGACGGGACTTTGGACCAATGCTTGTTACTACTTAGTAACAAATGGTTTTCTCAGTGTCATACGCCCCGTTGTCGGGCAGAGCTCGTGTGTCAAAATCTAAAAATGTATCTGGATCAAAAATGTTGTATAAAAATCCCAATGTCCGCTCTATACGTCTTTTAGAGAGTTAAAAGACGTATAGAGCGGACATTGGGATTTTTTTTGGTTGTATGGTTCTATTCTTGAATTTCGGCGATAACGGTCGATCTTTCTACAGAATCTAGCAACAATCAGTGTGTAGGTACTCTTGCTAGTTTCTAAAGTATCAAATGCGTGAAAAGATCAGTCTTTTGATGCAGTTGATCTGTCAGGGGTGGTCAGCAGCACAGGTACTTAGTTTCTCAATTAAAATACTGTACTTAATTTCTTCGTTTCGTTTGATAATCCTTGCATTACATTGTTATAATCCGTAGTTAAGTAAAATTTAACATAACACAGCGCCTGGAATCCCCGAAGGCTTAGGCAGAGGTGTACCTACCTAATAGTACACCCACATTACGCCAGATAGGAGGCGAGCGTATTGCGGTCATAAAATTTATTGCTAATTAAATTGTGCACACCATCCAATTCTTCGAAGGGCAAAACAGAGAAAGTCCCTTATAATGTATTTCACCTGAGAATTGTGCAGTGAAAGTAAATACTAAATACTTACCTACTCTTAATTTAAATACATGTAAATTTATTCTTGAATAAAAAAGTAGTAGTAGTGTAGCGTAGTGTGACCACAATGTACTACGAGTACCTTAAGGTTGAGGCCAAACAAGCGTAATTTCGTCGCAGAATTTCGGTCACCGAAATTCTGCCTGGCAGAAATTCTGTTGGGATGCCAGACGAGCGCATTTTATTCAGTTACTATCCAACGTTTATAGTGGATGATTATGTCGTGCAATGGAACCGTTGAAAATTTTGTGTATTTACGAAGCATATTTAGAAGACGAAGAAGTAGGTACATAATGCCAGAAAATGATGCTGGGTAAATCCGCTTAATAGTGAAAGACTGATGCTTGGATAGTTCCACACTTTATATTAAGTATTTATTTATTACAACTCTTAAAACCTTTTATTACTAAACAAACACAGACATGACAGACATGAAACTAGCCATCAGTCCGGAGGAATGACTAATAAAAAAAGTGAACAAAGGCAAACTCAATTCGGTCCGAATAATGCTCACACGCATTATTCGGACCGAACTTGTTGGCAGTTGGCAGACCACTCATTTTGCGTCGCCGTGTGAATGAAACAGGACTTTTGTATGAAACCGAATGCAGCAGAAATTACGCAACCGAAATTACGCAACTCACAACTCAAAAATGTACGCTCGTTTGGCTTCACAGCCTAACTATTTACTACCTATTTAATATTATTTACTTGGCAATTTCTTAGTCCACTATTCTTGGTAGGTTTTATGTTTTCTCTCTCTGATCTGATTAATAAATGAGTCCTTGCTTGCGCTCTTCTTGCAAGCTAAAGCTACTTTCATTCACATTTAGCAAAGGGTACAAATAAATAGAATCATCATCATCTGCCTAGCCTTTTCCCAACTTTGTTGGGGTCGGCTTCCGTCAACCGGATGCAGCTGAATACCTGTATTTTACATGGAGCGACTGCAAATCTGACCTCCATAAACCAGTTGAGTACTGGGTAATACGAACAAATAAACAGAATCAACTTATAAAATCCATCAAATGCGACTATTTATCATCAAAGGGAGTAGGACGATCCTAGTAAACCAGAATTCCCCGCAATATTTAAATATTCTCTAAGAACAAGATACTCCCAACTCCCATTAAGTTATGTCCAATTCATTGATATTATTAAAGCCGCCAGTAAAAAAAAAAAACAAATTGAATCAATTTAATAATGTTTAAACCCGAACGCTGTGGTTAAATCGTTTTATATTACAATAGATTAATCGTAACAGGATAGTGAATTAATTAGTTACCTGATTGACATCAGATGATATTATAGCAATTAATTATCTCATCTTGTTATTTTCCTTAATGAGGAGGAAAATGAAGTGGTGAAAAACAAGTATGAATAGTACAGCAAGCTACCTAAAACTGTTAATTTTTTCCAATCAACCTTGAAACTAATCCTTTAGCGTTAAAGTTGAAAATCTATTAAAGGAGAAGTTCCATCAACTCCATAGAAACTTGGGCCTGGCGTTACAGGGCCAGAATTTTGCTATAAATTAGAGCATTTGGGAATGTTTCAAGAGCCCAATTTTCACTCTTCCCAGCAATGGCCAAATTGGTAAAATCAGCAGACAATGGTGTCGATTCTATTGTGCACAAACTAAACTTAATTTAGGCTATTGCGATCTTTTTCTCTAATAAAACGAGAAAAAGACGGACGTAATTTAGAGCTGTCAAATTTAATTGGAACTAATATTTCCATACAAATGAAGGATGCATGTAAAAACATGTCGACTAAACACACGGTGAAGCACAAGGCATCATTGAGCTATTAAGCTCAATGCAAGGCATAAACTATTTTGACATCTGTAACTTAGTTTATAGCCGTCCTTTTCTCGCACTGCCTTTTAGTAAAAGATAGCAATTATAGCTTAAATTAAGTTTAGTTTGTGCAAAATAAAATCGACACTATTGTATACAAAAACTTGACAAATTATACTAAAACCTTCCTCGAGAACCACTCTATGCATTGGTGAAAACAGCATGAAAATCCGTGCAGTAGTTTTTGAGTTTATCGCGAACAGACAGACAGACCTTGATGTGCTGGCCTCTGTACTTGCTACAGAAACTACCATGTTTCGGAAACTAATAGCGTCATCGGCGAATAAAACAAAACAAATCCTAAAATCTTTGTCAGTGGAGAATCTATAGAAGAATTTACAAGTCAATTATCGATCTACCTTCCATTTCAGCATCAATGGAATCCAGACCAATAAGTATCTAATTTAATGCGTTAATTATAGGATACCACGAACGGCCACAGCCTCCTCGAGATGTACCACAGTTTTACAACCGATTAGGTACAACATGACTTATAGGTTCTGTATACCTATTTGACAATACAACGTCAATTTGTAGTGTAGTTTGGAAAAATCCTGCGGGTAGTCACGTAGTGCCATTTAGTATGGCCGTAAATATAGCTTCTAAGTAGATCAATAGGCACAGTATACACTGTTCAGATATAACTTTTAATACCTACGGAATAACGTAGAAGTTTCAGCAATTGCTTTGCTATGGATTACAAGACGTGGGGTTGGTATTTAACTCATAAAAGACATGCTTCATTTTTAATATTCAATCAAAAATAAATTCTACAGCGTCTGTAAGCAATGCTGAAACTTTGTAAGGGTTAGAATTCGTAATCATTTCATATTTAAGTATAATTTATTTATTTACTTTGAATAGCACATCATAAACTAATACCATTACGACACCGCCATCAACACTAACAACATATCACCTAAGACCGACACATTTTTGAGACAGGCCGGAATAAACTGAACGGCGTCCACGCCGGCCTCGTCATACTGACACCGCTGGGCGAAGTAGCGCCGAGCGAGACCCTGGACACCGCGCACTCCGAGCACACCGGACATACGCCCCTCGACCCACCCCATTCCATCCTCCACACTGTCTACAGCGTCATCAAAAACGCATTATCCACCGTCCCCTCTCTTACTGAACCTTCTCACAATGCTCCTTCGTACGCCGCTCCGTCGTACCCCGCTCCGTCGTACCCCGCTCCGTCGTACCCCGCTCCGTCGTACCCGGCCCCAGCCTACCCCCCGACCTCCTACGCCGAGGAGCCGACCGCCCCCGCAGCTCCACTCTCCTACCAACCTCCCCCTCCCCCGCAACCCTTCCCTACATTCAAACCAATGACGTGGGGAGCCGTCAACTCATACGGCCAGCCTGCCGAAACAGAATATTATTCTGACTACGAGCCTAGAGTGCCCACTGCTCAGACCTACGACCACGCGGCTCCCAAACGCTCAGTCGCCCCCACAGTTAAAACGACAGGCTTGACGCCTGAAAAGATACAGAAAATCAACAATAACTTGAAAAAAGTCACAGCTTACCTCAATCAGCAACAAAGATCTTCTGAATCTTTTAAGTTAGCTGATCTAGATTCTTACCGGGAAATGTTAGTCCGAGGCGAAATTCCCTTCTTCCCCACCCCTGTAGTTTCTGACAATGAGCTGGGCGTGCTCCCCGCGGAACTCCTCGATCCCCTACCCTCCACCACAAGCACCACCACCACAACAACAACCACGACCACAGTAAAGCCACAGAATACAACAGAACAGAATAGAAGACAAGACGTGAAATACTATCTCCGAGGCAACAAGATTGTTCAAGTGCGATAACTCTGACTGTTGACTGACTGAAGGTATGTGACTATGACTGACTCCTCCACTCTATAGACTGCGACTATCTCCTCTTGACCATGAGTGGCTAGTCTTCTGTACTATAACAACACTTACTACAGGACTAACTTTCTCGTTACATCATTTTCACATGCATGTAGTTATAATTGTTAGTACAATCGCTTACATAAGTCAATATCTGACAAAAATATTATTTTATTTCGTTAATTCAGATAGACTTTATGGCATGAATATGCTAGTATCCGGCTAGTATTATGTAAAATGTTCGGGCGGCGTCCCGGCGTCTTTGTGTACTTGAAAGACGCTCGACGCCCGATGGAAGCTCGAAGAAGCCTACTAAATCATCTTAATGCCTCCGTCGCGTTTTGACAGATATTGACATTACATTCATAGTAATCTATGTAGAAAGTATAACACAAAAAGCCTTTGAGTACTATAAATAACAGACAATGTAGTTGTAATTACAAATGCAAGTAGAATGACAATTTCAATTAGATGTCAACAAGTGTAATATTTTTTTTTCTATTTTTGTTTTCCAGATTTCCCTGTCCAGCATACATTGCTCAATGCTGAGGAGCTGCAGCACTACCACCATGAATAATTATTATTCATAGTAATTGTATGGTGGTAACAACTTTAGTTCTTATCCTGATTTTCTTTTAATTACTCATATTTAATAAGCCAAAAAGATTATTAGAGAAGTTGCAATTGGTCTCCAAGACTGCTTAATTTCATAACTTGGTTTTGAGAGCCAGGATTTTTTGTAAAAAATGTAAGCATGGTACATTATTGTATGTAATAGGTAATTTAGTGAAAGGATTATCCAGTGATGAAATGTTAGTTACAATAAGAAAATTATACCGAGGAATACCAAAAATATGTGTAAACAAACTTAAAACAGACACCGAGTGAAATATCTGAATACGAAACTCAAAATTACTAAAATAATGAAACATTAAATTCAGAGTGTAAAAAAATAATATGCAAAGAAAATAAATAGAACGCACTAAGCAGCTAGTCTGGTTACGCAAGTTAAGTGACACAGCTGGGCTGTGTTCCCTTTTTGGATTTGTCTGTACTTCTGTAGTGTTCATGTTCCTAACTGTGAGGCTAGGCTGGTTGCAGAGTGCTTAGGTCTTAGAAAGTTAAAACAGGAGACGGCTTACAGATCTTTATGACAGAATTAACTATTCGACTAACCGATATTAGCTTTTATTGACCGAAAGTCGATATTAAATTAATAACAATGATATCATTATCGATTTCATCGATAGCTCGATATTTACCGTATTGTATAGTCGCCAGTACATGCAGTTACCACAACTGTAATTTCTCCAAATAATTTTAAACCATAAAGCGTTGATTAATTAAGTTCAAAATCAAATGAGAAAATTTGATACTTTGTGGTAACTTGCGCTGGCAACTATACGAACCTGCACTTAATTTGTGGATATTTTGCGAAGTTAACCATACGTCCCGTGCGTTTGTTTCTACTTCCAAATTCCATATTTGAAGAAGCCATAAAGTGAATTCGTTTTGTCTACGTCCGAACGGACCAAAATGAATTGACAGCGGTTCGTTCAGACTAAACACCCGTTGTCTCCTGGTTTATGTGCTGTAAGATAATAATTGTATATTATTGTAGTATTACAGTAGGCAATCTGGAAGTACACATTTGTACCTATACTTTTGTACCTAATTTATTAATCAACTTATTTGAAAGATTGGTGTTACCTAGGACGTACGAAGATTGAAATTCAATTTTGTAAATAATGCTCAAATAAGTAATACTTAGATACTATTTATATTTTATGTAATATATTAAATGTAATTTACTATTTTTGTAAATAAATGATGAAGGGTGTGAGATACATAATTGTTGTTTTGTGTTTGTGACCCTACTTATAATTTCCTTTATTCCTTACAAAATCATTGCCTTATTGATCGAGTGGTCGCAAGCGCGAATAGCATGAGATCTTGGGTTCGATTCCCGAGTCAGGCGAAGTGTTATTGGGTTTTTCCATCAGGAATTTCTCAGAAGCAGCCACAAAATCTGGAATAAGGTTGATGGCAATAGGCTCGCCTCATATGGGACCTAAACATAACTGGCTAAATGTGAGTGTAGTTATGTACATAGATACTAGAGATGCAACGGATAGTTGTTTGGCCGGATACTGAATAACGGATATTCGGTGAACTGCGAGGCCGGATGGCCGGATATCAGGCCGCCGGAGCTCCGGCGGAGAGTAAGTAGTTCTCTGAGGCAAGTAGTGACAATGTTCAGCGTCGTACAGCTCGGGCAACGCGATTAGATCATTTCGGGCGGTTTCGGATCTCATCGGGAGTGATCGTGCCACTTGTTGATTATAAATATTAATTTTTAACTTGTTAAAAAATACTTGTTTTAGTGCGGTGCGATGAGCTAGACACGTTAGAGTATATACATATAGCTTTTAATAGAACTTTTCATAATTGCTAGCTGTTGTCTTATTTCATGTCCGTTTTAAAGAATTTTTTAGCAAGTTTATGAATATCCGGTATCCGCCGGATACTGAGTTACTATCCGGTATCCGGCCGGATAGTAAAATTTGGGCCGGATAGGCCGGATACCGAATAGTTACCGGATATCCGTTGCATCTCTAATATATACTATTAGGTACACTTTCGCCTAACCCTTTGAGGATTACAGGCGTGATGTTATGTTATGTTCGTCCCCAATTGTTACTACGAGCGAAATACTACGTTTGTCCAAATTAGCGAAGATACTCGTAAGATTCATGTCCAGTGCAATAGTCGAAAGGACATTTATTTTACTTTAGGATAGGCTCTGTTAAAGCGAACAAATATTTGTTTTAAGAAAACCGAGCACCATGTTACAACTGCCGTCTACTCTTCGAGATACAAAATATGTAGACTGACTGAATGATAGCATTCGGACATGAAGTTGAGTTCAAATCTCAACTTAGCACAATGCTTAGCACAGACATTTTGAACTAATGTTACTACGAGCGAAATACTACGTTTGTCCAAATTAGCGAAGATACTCGTAAGATTCATGTCCAGTGCAAGAGCCGAAGGACATTTATTTTACTTTAGGAGAGGCTCTTTCCAAGAAAAGCGAGCACCATGTTACAACTGCCGTCTACTCTTCGAGATACAAAATATGTAGACTGACTGGGTGATAGCATTTGGACATGAAGTTGAGTTCAAACCTCAACTTAGCATAGACATTTTGAACTTGATTGCACGTGTACAACTGATATTTTTCTATATGATCCGGACTAGACAAACCACAGATATAGATAAGAAGAAGAAAGTGCACCTACTTCGCGTAAAAGCGCGCTTAAGCGTTTTATGCTTAACGTGACTTCTGTCGCAAAAAGCAATTTTTTTTTAAACAACTTTACAACTAAACATTTTAAAGTATAAACATATAAATAACAAAAACGTAGTCTACGTATATTTTGTATACCAACTAAATAGTGGTTATGACGTCTTAGTATTAGAAAGTCAAAAAATGGCACATTTTGCGTTATCTAGGTATATCTGTCTAAATCTGTAAGACTAACAAATTAATTATGAATGATGTCGGAAAAATACAAAACGCCTGAAAGAAAATTGTTAGTTAAATGTATTAATTAGACACATGAACTCCTACTGCATGTAAGTCAGCGCCTATTACATACTTATCTGCCTAGCTTTTTCCTATGTTGGGGTCGGCTCCCATTCTAACCGAACGCAGCTGAAAACCAGTATTTTACATGGAGCGACTGCCTGTCTGACCTCTACAAGCCCGTTAGTAGGCACTGGGTTATACGATGACCCTTGGTAAGACTGGTTGTTAAAGTTTTGGGCCACTGACTACTTTACATACACAGGACTACCTACTGTAACGACTATCAAAGATCTACAAATGACAGCTGGGACCAACAACGGCATAAAGTGCTTTCAGAGGCACGGAGGAAACTCGGTAAGTAATGGATCACCCATCCACAGAACAACATAGGCAAGCGCCGCTTGACCTGAAGATTAATCCGAGCGGCTGTTATTAGTTAGCCACGAGCGCCTATTACCTACTCTACTCTAATATCACAGCTATCTAGGCTATCAATCGCGATCTTTACGCGCATGTTCTGATTCCTAGTTACATTATTATAATAACTAGGTAGCTATCAATACCTTCCCGGAACTACAGCTAATTGCTCGCGTGCTGACACCACGATCGCTGCTCAGATAGAACCTAGTCATCCGGTTTGATGGAGGAAATTAACCATGATCACGAATTCATTCAGCGGCGCCGCGGCTTAGTTACTTACTTCCTTTTTGTGGCAGATTGAATTCATGATAAACTGCTTAAGACGTGACTTCGGTAAGTAAATACTGACATTAAACTGACTTCCAAAAGGAGGAGGTTCTCAATTCGATTGGTATTTTTTGCTTAACCTCCTTTTATGATGAGTAGTTTGACATCTTTACACTGACTCCTAAGTCACAGGTTCTCCTAGTTTGGGAGTCAGGGTTACCCTATCTGTATTACCTTTAATTCACTGAAATTCATGTGACATAGTTTTAAATCAATGTTGAAGGTTTTTGTATAAATAAAGATTTTTATTATTTATACTTATTATTATTATCTCTAACTTAGTTCATAGCTATAGCCGTCCTTTTCTCGTAAGTACTGCCTTTTAGTAAAAGATAGCCATAGCCTAAATTAAGTTTAGTTTGTGCACAACAGTATCGACAACACTGTGTACCTTAGGTAAGGAGACGTTTATAAGCAAGGAAAACCTGTTCAGGTGGAGATTGAATGATTGAGATGACTCCGCCCTGGGGTGTAAATGTGATGTGCAACGTTTGGGGCAACAACAATGGGACACTTGACATCGTGTCTTGCCTGTCCTGTTGTTTGCACATCACCGCTACTGAAAGTGCCAAACTTCTCGCGAAATTTTGGGCTGATTTAAATTAAATTGTCATCGACACGCTACGAAGAATCTATCAATTAGTACAAAGAAGTGCCCCAATGAATGTATGATACAGTGTTCATTTAGAAAGAATGAGAGAATTTAGAATTCTGATGCATTATTACTCTTTTCATAAGTTAACAATTTTACGCCCTGTAGGAAAAAAACTCAAAAGCAGCAAAATTTTAGTGTTGCGACGAAGTTTCTTAAAAACAAATCTACATAAAGCAAATAAACTGTACCACACTTTTGCTTATCATTTGCTTGAAGGCGCTAGCTATAGACTGACTATAATAACTGCAGAGCATTCACAATAAAGAATAGCAATACCAATGGTCATTGACATTTAGATAATGATAATGGTCTTCTTAGCGTGTTGAAGTCAATCTTCTTAATTAAATCGGCCTAAAACACGACAAAGTTGGCATTTTCAGTATCGTCCAGTTCCTGAACCCCCTGAAAGGCCTGGGGGCCTGAAATGCCGCTTTAGCAGAATCAGAATATAAATTGGGTAGATACTTACAATTCGTAAAATGGTTACAAAGTGACAACTCATCATATTAACAGCGTCTGTGATGATATTCTTTATTTTAATTATATTCCAAGTTCCTATAGGTGGAAAAATGACTTTTTCAAGGTTAAAGTAATTCCTGCACCTTTATGAACTTGGAGGGTTGTATTGATTATTTTGATGATTATAATTATGTAACTACATACCTATGTCTTACAACCGCGAATAATATTTTATCAACATACAACCCTAGCACTGGCCTGCAATTTGCAAAAAACGTAAGAAAATTTGAATTTCGCGGGCTGGTTGGAGCATTCACCTTAATACATAAAAAAGAAAAAAAATATTGAAGCTTTAAATTTCGTCACTTCTCATTCTGAGTTACTATATTGTCCTGGAATAGTACATTACGATATTAGTGCGTTATAACCAATACGCACGTATATCGTACAGCATACGTGCGTATTGTATGCAGCAGAGCATGCTCTAGCGTCTTTGCCAACATTTTCACGCAGCCACGGCAGAAAATAATCCTCGCGCCATTTTTCTCAAATTTTCTTTTCTTTGTACTTGTATTGTGAAATGTTTTTTTTTCTGTTTCCTCGCAAATGTGTTAAAAAACGTCGTACGATATACGTGCGTATTGGTTATAACATCTTAACGCACTAATATCGTAATGTACTATAATAAAATAACGTATCCTTTAACTGCGATATTATTACATTGACGCAATCACTAAATCTTTCAAGAAAATAACAATCAAGCCTCCTAAAATTAGGTCTCGCTCTGCTCTGTGTATAGTCAACTCCTTCTCAATGTAGTAATGACGGAAGAGGAACACCATGAAACGAAATTAAATACCATAAGTTTACATAAGGCTGAGCACTTGCCTTCCTTGTGCGTCGAGCTTCATTACGCTCACTTTCAGAATGATTGAAGTGCTGGAGCGGCAATTAAAGCACCTAGGTTGTTGACCCTAAGGTCGATAGTTTGCGAAAAAAAAAAGAGAAAAGAAAGGCAAAGCTAAAATTGTGAGTTTAAGAAAGTAGAATTGCGTCTCGTTAAAATATGTGCAGTGTAGGTAACCATATAATAACCATGAGCGAAATATTTTTTAACCATTGCCACTCGAAAGAGGGCATTTTATTCATCGATAACACTGAATAAAACTCTTTTTTACTCACTGAGTAAATAAAAATATTTTGAATTTGGAACAAAACGTGCCGATAAGAATATACACTGAATTTCGAAAATGGCTTTGAGTGATTGACCAAGGGCTTTACGTATTTTCCAACGCACGGAGGAAACTGGGTATGAAATAAATTAGTGGTTACCCATCCACAGACCGATCTTGGTAAGCGTGGCTTATCCTTGGAAATCGACCCGATTGGCTGTTATTATTAACCCACGAGAAATATAAATACTATACTTCTATTTATTTTCTCGCAGTCAATGATAAAAAGTAGAGAACACAACTCGTGAAAAAAAAAATTATCTCGGTTCTTGTATCCCTCGTTCTGCTCAGGATTCTACACTAGAATCCCTTGCTACGCTCGGGATTCTACTCTAGAATCCTTCGCTGCTTTCGGAATACATTCTCAGTCCCTCGAATTAAATTCCCTTTTTTTCACTTGTTGTATAGGTAATCTACTACATTTGATGATTCTGTATCATGCATTAAAGAACCTATTTTTATTGTGCTTGTAATTTATTCATTGAAATTATGATATTTGAATTTTTTTACCTGAGACTACCTCGGCCTCGTTGGTCTAGTGGTAGCAATCGCGACTGCTGAGCCTGAGGTCCTGGGTTCGATTCCTGGGTCGGGAAAATTGTTATTGGGTTTTTCCATCAGGAATTTCTTAGTAGTTGCCACGGAGTTTAGAGTCTAGATGGCAATAGGCTCGCTACCTATTACATAGGACTTAAACATAACTGGGGTGGGGTGTACTATAAGAAACACCTCTGCCTAACCCTTTACACGGGGATTACAGGCGTGATGTTATATGAATTTCTTTACCTTTTCACTAGAATGGCCAATTATGTAGCAAAAGATTCCTACCTAAATAAATTGCTGGTTATTAAGGACATGTCGGAATCCATAACTTATTTAGAGCAATAAATCATTTAAAGTCATGCGACAAATAACCACAAACGACTGCTCTTGCAGGCTTTAATCAACGCCTTTTTGACATAAACACGGTTTGCCAGCCATAGACAGGTTACCACTCTGAACACTGCCACGAATCATTACCATCAAATAACTTTTCCAGCAGCTGCGCGGAAGTTATAAAAGTCGTCTAGAAAAGGGAAGCATTTAATACACTCTACACTCGTGGTTTATATAATTTCCTTATACAACTAGTGCAAATTTGCGGTTTTACGAATCTTCAAACACTTTTGCTTTACAAAATTTTCGAGATTGTTTTTTTTTTTTCTAATCAAGTCATTTATTCTTTGCAAACATGGGTAATAGGTACATAGATGTTCATTTATAATAAAGTTCTCCACATTTTTCCGTCACATGGGCATGCAAATAAATGGTTTACAATAAAATTATAAATTTAAAAATAAGTGGCAAAATTAATTGTCAAACTACTGTTCAGTCTTTATCGGCTTTCTTATCCATTTTGAAGGCGAGTCATCAGCTGTTTATCCATACAGGAGTTTTTAGAACAGAACTAAAAATCCTATTTGCTCTTACAGCCAGTTAAAACATGTTTACTCTACGTCCACAGGCTACATACTTGCAAAGGTCTCTGCCCACCCATCTAAGTATAAGAGTTGTATTTAAACCTGAACCACCTATTCGCAACAAAAGTAAAAACTAGTGTGAAAATACTGCGTCGCTGTCACCGGTCATCGGCGACGATTTCCAGTTGGCGTGCGCAAGAGTCGCTGACTCGCGCGCCGGTGAAAAACGCGCTCTCTAATACATGGATGATATAATTTGCTAATACTTGGCTTGTACTTCTATTTTATTGTACATCATTAATATCTCCGTTGTTTTTTTTTTTATTAAAGAATGAATTCACAAAATCTTAATAAAGCGTCGAGTTTCGCGTTATCGTTATATCGCCTGCTGATAATGATCTTGTTTAATTTGACACTAAGTGTTTATTACACACGAAGCTTAACTGCATGACTGAAACTGATGTGTCACATATGAAAAAATTAACGAGGAACGATTATATCTAAATGTTTATCTAATTTATTTCAATTGTTTTTAAATAAAATTAATTTCACTTGGCTATTTTTGATGTTAATACGCTTTGTTTAGATTGATAAAAAATATCATGCATCTTCCCTATTGGCTAGGGAGGTAGGTAAGTAGATCTTACAACTAAACCAGAACATAACATAACATCACGCCTGTAATTCCTAAGAGTTAGACAGAGGTGTAGCTAATAGTACACTCATATTTCGCCAGTTATGTTTAAGCCCCATGCAATAGGGAGCGAGCCTATTGCCATCAACCGAGCACAATTCCAGACTCCGTGGCTGCTACTGAGAAATTCCTGGTAGAAAAATCCAATAACACTTCGCCCGACCCGGGAATCGAACCCAGGCCTTCATGCTCAGCAGTCGCATTTGCAAACACTAGACTAGGTACACAGAAATTCATTTCTGCATCTTGAAATTTTCAAGCTTATGACTGTCAAAGAACCCTTTGATTCACAAAAAGTCTTACACGAAGTTTAGTAATTCTACAAACTATACAGTTCTTGTATCCCCTGATAAAGCTACACGTTAACTGACAAATGCTTGCACTGACTGGACAGGTCCACTCAAATCTGTATGGTTCTTTCTTCAAAAGACCATCTCAGGCACGAATCTGCATAGTCCTCATGTGAATTGAGCAAGATTATGTCTGGACTTTAAAAGAGACTACGACCTCTGAGTTTGTTTCGGCTGTTTCTTCTCAGAGCAGTCAGTTACGAAACACCGGCCCCATCTAGTTTTAAAAATGACGTGTAAAAGTGTTTGTAAAAACCAACTTGCAAAATAAACATCATTTATCATTTAAAGGAAGTATAGTAACTAGTAATTTACTACGACTATGTTTTAGTAACTGTTCAAGATAGCAAGCCGTAGTAATCGCTAGTGGGGGATGGTATAAAGACTAACGGTGACCTATTTCGCGTTCCACAACCAACTCGCAGCAGTCCAGCGCTGTTGTTACTGTTATACCAATTAATTCTAGTGTTGCTAGTTGAAAAATCGTGTTTTTGTATCTGTGAAAACGATATTGTGACTGTAATTGCATCGGTCAGTGCGTGGACGAAGTGTTTTGTGTGACTTTGTGAAAATCTTCGATAATATGAAGGTTTGTTTTCAATACTTAAATGGCTTTAGTTTTCTAGATTATACAACTCTTAGGTGTTCACAAGAAGTTCCTTATTATTACTTTAGTTTTTAAATTACGTTCCCATGTTTATTAAGATGCACCATGCTTTTGAATCAAAACTTTTTTACAGTTACTTTAGCTGGTACCTAAAGTATTGTAGGTACCTACAAATTAAGAATTTATAAGATTTTTTCCAGTTTGGAATCGTTTTTGGTAAAAATACTAAAGTACATGCCTGTAGGAATTAAAACATCGCTTCATTAGTTCCATAAATTTCCATTAGGCTTTTGAAACATTGAATTTAATAATATCGTATCTGAAAAAATTAATTTAAATAAAAAAAATAAAAAAACTTTCATTTTGGACAAGCAACATCCATAGGTTAGTAAAATGAAACTTATAAACTATGTTAGTTACAACTTATTATTTATTTAGACACAAGCTTGTTGTTCGTAATGCACCTACGAACAATAGCCCCAAATATCGGGGAGTCGTACCTCCCTGCTATAGTCTTCAGGATGGAGTTGGAGCTGGCCCGTACTCTGCAGAGTAACGACACAGACTTCTTCCTAATGATCGCACGAAAGTCGTAGACGTGTGCCGTATTTAAAAGACAAATTGTTACCGTACCAAGGAAAAAGCCAATCTATTTAACATCAATCAAAGTCACAATTTCCCCAACAAATCAATACAGGATTTCAGACAAGAATCTGCTTGCAAGCTCCGCATTATAATCTGTCAATTAGAACGCAATGTATATCTGATCAGGAGAAATTGCATTAGCATATCTCTGATAACTGGACCAACAAGTTCATTACCAAGGCCGACTTGTGGCCTTGAAGTGCGTGCCGTACGTTTATCGTGATACGAATCGGCGCAGGCGCTTAGTTTGGCGCGCATTTACTGTAGTCAACGGGTTAAGGCCCTTCTAACCCTAAAATTAGCAACTCTATTTGTGGTGGTTCAAACTTCGTTTGAAATACTGTTAGAATAAAGTTCTAATCAGCTTGCACTACAAAGCGGTTGTTAAGTCAGTCACTGCGGCCGAATGCGAAATGAGTGGTTTTTGCGATTTACAAAAAATCTATTCATCATCTGCCTAGCCTTTTCCCAACTATATTGTGGTCGGCTTCCAGTTTTACCGGATGCAGCTGAACACCAGTATTTTACATGGAGCGACTGTTACAAAAAATCTATTGATTGGACTAAATAAATAAAACACATAAGACCTGCTTTATAGTTAGTTCAGTTAGTGTGCAAAGTTTCATGATCTAATTTGAAGTACTTTTTAAATACCAGTGTTTATTGTTCGATTTGGATACCTCCAAATCTACCTACTACTTTGGATTTTTTTCTATCGAAAAAAGTTTATGGAATCGTGTTTTCGTCACACATAGGACCAAAATTAATGCTGCAGTATTTTAGGCGTAACAGAGGATCATTTGAGGCATATATGACCCTTAAAAGCGTGTTTCCTTAGACTACCTTCTTCGTCTGCGTAAACTTCTGAAATTATCCTACGGGAATGTAGTAACGGAATAACAGTAACACAGGTTCTAACTCAGATCATGGTCTACCTGTCTACTAAATTTCACCAAAATCTATTCAGATTTTAAGTTGTGAAAGAGTTACAGTCAAACGATCGCTTTTGCAAGGCACCGAACTTACTAAAACGCAGTCAAATTCATGTAAACTTTTTTAACTCAAATAACATCAGCAAGCAAGAAAAGAACACCAGTCTTTTTATAGCCAATAGGCTGGCCACTCTCAACATTTTTTTCCTATTACAACAAGAGTCTTGCTAATTAATGCAAGACTTTTTCTAAGAAAGAACTAAGAACTTTGTCTAAGTCTTCTGGGTCTGGACCGTATACCCTAAGCATTTCAGTGCGTTTGCTATCCTGACTTCCTGAGACAAAGTTTTAAATGATCACCCATTGTTTCATGGCAGACATACTGATTTTTTTTCACTAATGCATCGCAATGTGGGAATCAAAAGCGCTACCTCGAGCAAACGCCCCGCCCATGCTTCTCTACCATACGCTATGTTTCTCTTTAGTTACTTACTAGTAGATATATGATTACAGAGACACAGTAGACAATTTAACACATAAGTATCTACATACATACGTAGCGTTAGAAAGAAGTAGTACTACGAGCAGGCTAACCAGTCAAGATTTCACATCGGCCGGTAATGACAGTCGTCAATGGCTGTCGGGTGTCATCCGTGCATTCGAACTGAACATTATTGCTTCTTTGTCGCTTTTACTTTTGTTTTATACGTATAATGGCATGCATTGTAACAATAGAACACTCTTGCCGCGTGGTACTTTAATTTATTACTTCACTTTTTGAAGCTCGCGGCTTCACCCGCTTGACAAACTAATACTAAAACCTTCTTCTTGAATCACTCTGTCTATTAATAAAATATTTTTTTTTTGCCAAAAATAAAACCGACTTCAAAAAAAACAACAAACAAAAAAAACACAAAAAGAAAAGGACAAAAAAATACACTAAAAGAAAAACAAAAAAAAAACACTAAAACAAAACCACAAAAAAGTGAAAAATAACTTTAGCTTCAGAAGCCGGTGAGAAAAACACCAAATCAATCAAAGGTCAAGCTTCAGAAGTCGGTGACCTTGTTTAATTGATTTAGTGTTTTTGTCACCGACTTCTGAAACTTGACCTTTGATTGATTTGGTGTTTTTCTCACCGGCTTCTGAAGCTAAAGTTAGTTTTCACTTTTTTGTGGTTTTGTTTTAGTGTTTTTTTTTTGTTTTTCTTTTAGTGTATTTTTTTGTCCTTTTCTTTTTGTGTTTTTTTTGTTTGTTGTTTTTTTTGAAGTCGGTTTTATTTTTGGCAAAAAAAAATTATTTTATTTTTCCATTTTTAGTTGTAATATCCTATACTTACAAATATTTGCTATGCATTCATTGTACATGGTTAAAAATACATGTCATGGTAATAGGCTTATCCCCAATAAATGGAACATAACATGCCATAACTGTCGAAATCTGGGTGTACTGTACACATCTGCGTACCCCCTCAGAGCATACAGGCGTGATGTTACGTCATGATATTGTATAAACAATGAACATCCAACCGATTGGAGCTATCACAACAGATTTGCCGTCCCTTTTTGAAGAGTTCTATTGTATATCTCCGAAGACCAGCATCAGATCTTCACCAAATTAAAATGGGACCACCTCAGGAGTATACTTTTTCAAATAAAAAAAGAATTTTGAGAATCGGTCCACAAATGGGAGAGAAATCAGGTAAATTGTACACTTCTGCGTACCCCCTCAGAGCATACAGGCGTGATGTTCCGTCATGATATTGTATAAACAATGAACATCCAACCGATTGGAGCTATCACAACAGATTTTCCGTCTCTTTTTGAAGAGTTCCATTGTATATCTCCGAAGGTCAGCATCAGATCTTCACCAAATTAAAATGGGACCACCTCAGGAGTGTACTCTATCAAATGAAATAAGAATTTTGAAAATTGTTCGCAAATGGGAGAGAAATCAGGTAACATACATAAAAAAAAAAAAAATACATACACACGAACATATAACCTCCGCCTTTTTTGAAGTCGGTTAAAAACCCGCATCAAAATCCGTTGCGTAGTTTTAAGGCGATTACATGAGCTAAACGCGAGTTTTATAATGCAAAAAAGCATACGATTCACTGCAATAAACAAAACCAAAAAAATGTATAATATTCTTCAGGATATAACGAGTAAAAACCATACTAAAATACATGCGATTATTCTGATTTTTTGGCAAGTAATTCTACAAGCAAAATAGTGTCATAGTGTTTTACTTTTTTAGTCCAATCAATAGATTTTTTGTAAATCGCAAAAAACCACTCATTTCGCACTATTCGGCCGCAGTGACTGACTTATCAACCACTTTGTCGTGCAAGCTGATTAGAACGTTATTCTAACAGTATTTCAAACGAAGTTTGAACATAGATCTAAGCATACATAGGGACAGATAGACGCGGCGGGGGACTTTGTTTTATAATATGTATCTAGTGATGAATGATGATATTGTCACGAATAATAAGTTATATGAGACTAACCCATGCCCTAGTAAGTTTATATAATTAGGTGTATTAGCCAATTAGAAATGGGGTGTTTTGGAGGTGACTGACCAGGGAGACCTTAAAGCTAAGATAATCCAACGCTGTTATACAAATAGGTTACAATTTAAAATCCACTTCAAAGTTCCCGGGCGATCGAGCTTTGCTCGGGTGAAAATAGAGAAAACGAACTTTTCCAGGTGTAAGACCTAGCTTGATCGATTTTTCGTACCTACCCTTATATCGACAACTGTCATTGAAATCATTAGAACCATTTTCGAGAACGTGATTACAAATAATATACAAAACCTATTGCTCATTTTACTACTATTGTATTAGATCTAGATAGAGGGATACTGTACAGATCTAGAAACTCGAAACAAAAGAGGGAAGAATTTTAGTTTGATGAAAAGGCTTACCTAAACGTTTTCCTCCTTAGTATGTATGTACAAACCTTCTAAGACCACAACCAAAAAGCTGTAAGATAAGATTAAACTAAGCAGATAGGTGTATGGGATACTTGTGGAATTCGCAATTAGATATCGCTGACCTAGAGGAGGACGCCTTAGCCGTGTGGTATCCGGCAGAGTAGAATAGAACCAACCCATTACACTCACGGGTGTCGTATAAAGCGACTAATGTCTGGGGCAGAACACCTTGCGCCTCCGTAGACCTGAGAATGGGCAGCAGCGTTTTCTGTTAGTCTTTCATCACTGCGGTCTCCAATCCACCTGCCAAGCGTGGAGATTACGGCAAATTCCTCCCATCATGGGAGAGGCTTATGTCTACCAGTGGACGTTATGGGCTGTTGTTGTTGTTGTTGTTGTATAGATCTAGAAACTCGAAACAAAAGAGGGAAGAATTTTAGTTTGATGAAAAGGCTTATTTAAACGCTTTCCTCCTTAGTCATTACAAACCTTCTAAGACCACAACCAAAAAGCTGTAAGATAAGAAACTAAGCAGATAGGTGTATGGGTACTTGTGGAATTCGCAATTAGATATCGCTGACCTAGAGAATATAAGATAATCACATAATCGCGCAAGAGCTTAAAAACTTAATTGAGGGAAAGGTAAGATAAATGATGTTATCGCTCCCACAAGTAATGCCGACATAAATTACCCGCATCGCGGTAAATTAATAACCTATTAGTAGTAATACCCATTAAAATACCAACATTACTACAGTCTCGCGGTTTTTGTCGTCAGTTTAAGTAATAAAAGAGCTTTTTTCAAACTTATAATTATTTTTATGTAAACATGCAGCAATTAATTGCAATAATTTTTCAGGAAGTAAGTAATGTCTTTCGTTATCTGTTGTGTTGTTTGTTTTACATAGTCGTGAGTTTTATTAACAGTTTTTTGAGTCATGAATACTTGAATAAACAGAAATTATATTCTATTCTTTCGCTGTGGTCTTTCGTACGATAGTCGTAGGTAATACTCATAATTCTAAAAATAGTCTTGCCACGATAGCAGATGTTCGATTTTTTTTTTATTTTTTTGGTAATACAGGAAGTATTACCAAAAAAAAAAAAAAATCCTGCCCGATATTGATTCAGGAGTTCATTTTAGATCTGCGGGCACGGTAGTGCTCCCGCCATGACGAGCCAAGCGAAGCGCAAGGGCACTACCTACCTTTTCTCGCCCTTCGTCGTTTTTTTGAACCCATAAAACTTGAGATTATTTTCAGGACCTACTGTTTCGTCTCGTGGCTCGTATAAGTGGCTATTACAATGTGCTTATGTCAAGATTTTTAAAGTTACAACTAAGTATGTAGGTACGTCTAATTACCTACATCACCTACATCATGCAAAAGCTGCGTTCATAATTTCTAGACGCCTCTTAAATTATTCTCATTACCATCCATCCTCCCAACTACACTTAAGCATACAACATAATGATAACATATTATTCGCAGCTACTTTTCTCCATGTGTAGCGGCCTCGTGGCTATTAGAGTGTAGACACAGCATACTGCACACCGTTATCGTTCTGCTTTATTTACTGCACGTCACTGCACCTCACTGCACCTCTGTAATTGTTTTAGTACCTAGGTACTTATTGCAGTAAAATGCAGCAGAATTATTCTTAGACTTTTCTAGTTTATTTATGAGGACTTTTATACTACTCTATAAAAAATTCTACATTTACCTTTACAAACACCTTATGTGATTTATTTTCATTTGGTAGACGAAGTTTTCGCGGTAGTCCTAATATATAAATTGTATTAACTTTTGCTTCGATACTTTATCCTCTATAGGTGATGTAATAGGAACATTTTATCTTCTTCGTCTATGTCGATGTTGGGCTAATAACTTTTATGGGTTTTATTCGGTAGTCGGTAAGTAATTGTTTTGCGAAAAAGTTTTTATTACATTAACAGATTGGTTTGGAGGTTGAATGTAGTTATTTCTGTCGGCCAACCACGTCAACCGCAGCAGTTATCACAATCATAAGTCTGACCTTCCGATTATCTTATTTGTATGGTGGTTTCATGAAACTGTTAGAGTCAAGGCATGAATGAGTTCAAAGTATGAAAATACAAATAAAAATTAGGTATCTGTCACGTGTTTCTGTTGCAATAAAATACTTTTTCTTTTTGTCTTTAGGGTACTGGAATCGCCACTATCCAAGCCATTGCGTTCAAGTGTTTTCTATGTAGTTGAATTTTGTATTCTAGGCCCACCGCACACCGCTGGAGGCGCAGCGGCGCTCATTTGAATACAACAATTTAATATAAACCTTAACTACTTTGATATACGTTCAATTCAATATAAGAATAAATTCGCACGCGGTACTTGGAGAGCCCTGAAGATACTACAAGAGCATGCGCGCGACCGTATATCAAGGTACCTACTTAAGGTTTATACTAAACTAGCTGTTGCCCGCGGCTTCGCCCGCGTGCAGTTCGGTAACTGTCCCACTGAATCATACAAAAGGGATAAAATATAGTGTCCTACATGTTAATCCAGTTTATAAACTATCTATGTGCCAAATTTCATAATCATCACAATTTATTATTATCATCACAATCACCATCACTATCACAACCACCATCACTATCACAACCACCATGTTTATTACAATCACCATCATTATCACAATCACCATCACAATCACCATCACTATCACAATCACCATCATATTCACAATCATTATCACAATCACCATCACAATCACAATCACCATCACAATCACAATCACCATCACAATCACCATCACTATCACCATCACAATCACCATCACAATCACCATCACAATCGCCATCACAATCACAATCACCATCACCATCACAAACACAATCACAATCATTATCATCATAATCACAATCACTATCATCTTAATCACAATCACCATGATCACAATCGCCATCACTATCACAACCACAATCATTATTACAATCACCATCACAATCACCATCACCATTACAATCACCATCACAATCACCATCACAATCACCATCACAATCACCATCACAATCACCATCACAATCACTATCACAATCACTATCCTCGTTATCACAATCATTTTCATCATAATTACAATCGTCTTCATCATTATCACAATCACCATTACTGTTACAATCACAATCACTATCACCATCACAATCACCGTCACTATCACAATCACTATCACAATCACCAACACAATCACCATCACAATCACCATCACAATCACCATCACAATCACAATCACAATCGCCATCACAAACACAATCACAATCATTATCATTGTAATCACAATCATTATCATCGTAATCACAACATTATCATCTTAATCACAATTAACATGATCACAATTGCCATCACTATCACAACCACAATCATTATCACAATCACCATCACCATCACCATCACAATCACAATCACTATCCTCGTTATCACAATCATTTTCATCGTAATCAAAATCATCTTCATCATTATCACAATCACCATCACTGTCACAATCACAATCACATCGCTATCACCATCACAATCACCGTCACTATCACAATCACAATCACAATCACCATCACAATCGCCATCACAATCGCAATCACAATCACCATCACCATCACAATCACCATCACAATTGCCATCACAATCACAATCACCATCACAAACACAATCACAATCATTATCATCGTAATCACAATCTTATCATCGTAATCACAATCATTATCATCTTTATCACAATCAACATGATCACAATCGCTATCACTATCACAACCACAATCATTATCACCATCACCATCAATATCACAATCACTATCCTCGTTATCACAATCATTTTCATCGTAATCACAATCATCCTCATCATTATCACAATCACCATCACTGTCATAATCACAATCACCATCACCATCGCTATCACTATCACAATCACCGTCACTATCACAATCACTATCACAATCACCATCACCATCACAATCACTATCACAATCACCATAATCGTTATCACAATCATTATCATCGTCATCTTAATCACAATCATCATCATCACAATCGCCATCCATGTTATCATAACTATTGCTATCACAATCACAATCACCGTCACAATCACCATCACCGTCACAATCCCAATCACAACCACTATCATCGTTATCACACTTATTATCATTGTAATCACAATCATTATCATCGTAATCAAAATTTCAGGTTTTGTTACCCCATCTCCCCCTTTAGGGGTTGAATTCTGAAAAAACCTGAAACACAAATGTTTACTCATTTAGCGATAGGAGTACTCCTGTTAAGTTTCGAATAGTCTAACCAATCTTATTTTTCCATGTAATCTTTGGACCCCCGTTTCAACCCCTTAGGGGGTAAATTTAAAAAAATCCTTTCTTAATGCACCTTTGAACCTCATAAAGAACCTATGTGCCAAATTTGGAATCACTGGACTCAGCGGTTTGGGCTGTGCATTGATTTTTAGACTTTGTCACCTCATTTCCCCCTCTTAGGGGTTGAATTCTGAAAAAACCTGAAACTCGTTTCTACTCATCTCTTAATAGGTACTCCTGTGAAGTTTCGAATAAAATAGTCTAACTAATTTTGTTTCCCCATTCAAACTTTAGAGCCCCGTTTCACCCCCTTAGGGGGTGAGTTTTGAAAAATTCATTCTTAGTGCACCCTTAGACCACATAAGGAACCTACTTGCCTAATTTGGAATCTGTAGACCCAGCGGTTTGGGCTGTGCATTAATTTTTATACTTTGCCACCCCATTTCCTCCTCTTTGGGGTTGAATTCTGAAAAAACCTGAAACCCGTTTCTACTCATTTATCAATAGGAGCACTCCTGTGAAGTTTCGAATAAAATAGTCTAACTAATTTTGTTTCCCCATACAAACTTTGGAGCCCCGTTTAACCCCCTTAGGGGGTGAATTTTGAAAAATCCTTTCTTATTGCACCCCTAGACCACATAAGGAATCAGTGTGCCAAATTTGGAATTTCTAGACTCAGCGGTTTGGGCTGTTCATTGATTTTTATACTTTGCCACCCCATTTCCCCCTCTTAGGGGTTGAATTCTGAAAAACCCTGAAACCCGTTTCTACTCATTTATCAATAGGAGCACTACTGTGAAGTTTCAAATAAAATAGTCTAACTAATCTTGTTTCCCCATACAAACTTTGGAGCCCCGTTTAACCCCCTTAGGGGGTGAATTTTGAAAAATACTTTCGTAGTGCACCCCTAGACCACATAAGGAACCTACTTGCCAAATTTGGAATCTGTAGACCCAGCGGTTTGGGCTGTGCGTTGATAGATGAGTCAGTCAGTCAGTCAGTCAGTCAGTCAGTTTCTTCTTTTATATATTTAGATTGTTGTCTGCAAATGCGCTCCGCTGCGCCTCCAGCGGTATGCGCTGGGTCTAAGTTACTTCTTAGATCTTAATCGTATGCCCTTTTATGGGACACTTGGCACTCAGTCTTTGCAGCGTTTATTTTGATGAACGATTACATAGATGGCTGCCTAGTTTAGATAGCTAAGTAAGTTGCCCAGCACTCAAAATTTCTCCTATATCGTGGGCGCGTTTACAAACATTTTAAGTCACATTACACAAACAGCCAGACCCGAAACAACTACCTATGGGCAATACAAATATTTGTTACGTACAGGTATCGAACCCGCGACACGCAGTGCAGCAGCGAATCGCTCAGCTATACTGCGCCAACCGTGCCGTAGCCTACGGGCTAGTTTGCCTGCATTCTTTAAATGAACACTAAAAAAATGTAGGAAGGTAAAGCCCTACAATAGCTGTGGTCCTAACACGCCAAGACCTAAAACTCGTGGTTTTACCCCAGAAACGTGCAATTTGCCCATTATCGAGAAAGTAACGGAACAAAATGACAGATTGGGAAAGTCAAAACCTTGCATTATGTTAAGATAATGATAGGAAGCTGATAAAACTAGGATTTCCTTGAGATTGATTGTTGTGTATCGTCTGATAAGATAGGAAGGAAAATGTCGTGTAGAAAGTGGCAAGTCCTAAAACTAAAACATCGAAGGCATGATTGTTAAACCGACCAAACCTGTGTCCTAGGAAGGCAGATGCCAGCCATGACCCAACGGTAACGACTTTGATCTTGGGGGAGTGTGATGTAGCGTCATGCTCACTTAGATGTCTCGCTGATGGTGGCGGGTGTGTCCGGTCATTTAGTTCCCTTCAATTTGGTTGAGTTGAATGGCGCCGGTACATGCGTCATGTCTGTGAACGGGCGCTGTCAGTTGGGACTGCGGGTCTAAAATGGCCGCTATAGCAGAATCTACGCAGAATCTTAGCATGAATCACGTTAAAAAATTTAAATTCTTAAAATGGACTTTATGTCAATAGCGAGAAAGTCCATTTTAAGAATTTTAAATTTTTAACGTGATTCACGAAACGATTCTGCTAAAGCGGCCATTTTAGACCCCCTGGTCATCTCTTAGCTGCCAAGGTTCATTTTAATTTCTTTATTCATACATTTTTGATCTAATCTTTTACTCTGGATGCTCTTAGTGTGCACGTCTTTCTACATCATTCTCACATATATGTATAATCTCAAAATTAATGATGAAACCAAGATTTTGTAACAAAATTTTGATTTTAAAAGAGTGTCAATGGAGTTTCTTGCCCGTTCTTCTCCATAGAGATCTACGCTAGGGAATGGGCAACTACAGTACTTTCTCAAGTTATTATGCCTTGTGACTGGGACTGTAGCTTTGATTTTCTTTTTTGTATTTTTGACTTTCAAAAGTGCCGTAATGGTCTAATTGAAATAAATGCTTTGAGTTTGAGTTTGAGCGAGTTTGAACCTTTTGTTCACTTGACAACACACCTTTAGTTACTAACTACCACTAACCTGTTGTAGGTACTTAGAAGAATGGTCAATTAGTTTAATCCCTTCAATTTTAAAGTTGAGAGAAACTAATGTCTCTCCTATTTTCCAAAGGCTTTCCAGTTTAATCTACTTATAATTGTTTTTGTCGTTTGCGTCGTGTTTTCATAATTAATGTCCATTTCTACCGTTGCGCGTTGTAACATTGCTTTCGGAATGCTGTTATAAAATATATCTAGCGGCTAGAGCAGCCACCTTTACGGCATTCCCTTTAAGGGCCTATACTCCCTCAAATGGCTTAGCATGATCTTCCGTTACGCCTAAAATACTGCAGCATTAATTTTGAAATAAATATATGGTAAAGTTGAAGATTAATTCTAAGTATTACGTGTGACGAAAACACAATTTCTTAAACTTTTTCTCCATAGAAAAAAAATCAAAAGTTATCTCCAAATCAAACAATAAACCGCTGGCATTAAAAAAGTACTTCAAATTAGATCATGGAACTTTGCATACTAACTGAACTAACTATAAAGCAGGTCTCATGTGTTTTATTTTTTTAGTCCAATCAATAGATTTTTTGTAAATTGCAAAAAACCACTCATTTCGCACTATTCGGCGGCAGTGACTGTCGCAACAACCGCTTTGTAGTGCAAGCTGATTAGAACTTTGTTCTAACAGTATTTCAAACGAAGTTTGAACCACCACAAATAGAGTTGCTAATTTTAGGGTTAGAAGGGCCTTAAGTATTTATAGACTATCGTGTTCTAACATTGCAACAATGTAGCTATGACCGGTCTTCTAACAAACCTCGTTTACTGGACAACCAACGGTTCGGAAGAGCTTCATATTTTTCGAAGTGGACTTTTGTAGAATGCAATTGCATTTAGTTTCAATTATATTTAGAGAACCAATTTTTTTTTGTCGATGGTTTTGTTAAGGGCAGGTAGTCCCAATTTTCCCAATTTTACATAACTTTGATTCAATAGTAATCAAAGAAATAGTGATTTTTTAAAGCCAAAAGAAATAGATATTATAGTTGACTATATTTACTAAGATAATTTGTGGTTCAAAACATGATATCAAAAACTTCACTCGATGAAAAAAAAATCCGAACAGGAGCCTAATTCGAATATTTTTTTATGTTTTTCTTATTTTACTTGGAGAATATGAAAGTTTTACTTCCAAAAAAAATATCTAAGCAAAGTTAATAACATATAGAACAATTATTTGTGGTTAATTTTTTCAAAACAATTTAATCCTTTTAATAATAAATTATTATATAAGAAAACGGCTTGCGCACGTGGATTCAGTCGCCCGCCAGGCCTTGACGAGGTAGGACCTATGTCCCTTTTGCTGGCGCACGGCTGTCCCGTCGATTTATCGAACGATTTATTTAAAGAACGTAGTGTAATTATAACAGTAGGTACAGTCTTTTTTAACCGACTTAAAAAAAGGAGGAGGTTTCACAATTTGACCGTAGGATAACTTCGTCGTTTATGAACCGATTTAGATAATTCTTTTTTTGTTGGAAAGAAGATATTCCAAGAGTAGTACCATGACCATGAAACTGGGATCTGATGATGGCATCTCAGAGAAATCGAGGGGAACCTTTGAACATCGTAGTGCGACTAGTGCGTTTGTTTTTTTGTTCATTGAGTATTTTAGAGCACTACTATTTAAAGAAAGTCTGGACTCGATCTGATGATGGAACCCGAAGACAGTCGAGGGCACTCCTCAACGATTCACAATAATTACCTGGTGTTTGGGCTTGATTAATTTGTATTGATGAGAACTTTACACCTAAATGGGTTGTGGTCATCTTTAGGGGTCTGATGATAAAGACGAAGGACAGTCAAAGGAACTCCTCAACGTTTTACAGTAGCTACCTTGTGTTTGGATTTAATTCATTTCTATTGATGAGAACTTTGCACCCATATGGGTTGTAAGTGCCATTGGTCTGATGATGGAGACCATAGACAGTCGAGGGAATTCCTCAACGAACGAGTTTACAATCTCACAAGATAGATTATAATCTAACGGTATTTACAATTTTACGGTGACACATACAACAAATAAAGCATGTGTCTGTGTCTCTTCGTGAGATAAAAACAATGTAAGAAACCTAGTCAAATTGTTCGCGACAAGTGTCTCAAACAGTGTTTTTATATAGTCTATAGAAAGAACGTTCGAGAAAGTACGCTATTGCCGTGTTTGTGATTCTTTGTCGAGTACTTTCTGTTATTATTAGTTTTAAAAGTAAGTAGGTACAAATTCCCTCGAGAATAGTCTCGTCACAGGTGCGCGTACGCAAACTACTTATAAAAAACATCGAGAAATGTTAATTTAATTTCGACCGTATGCCGAGAGCGTAAAGTACCTACTTCCTTCTTCCGTTCGAGTTATTTATTATCCTTTTGTTTATAGTTTCCTTTGTATTTTTTGTTAATGTTTTTTGTTCATGCTTTTTGTATGAATTAAAAGATTGTCTAGCGAACAAATACTACACACCGCTAGAGGATTCGCGAATATTTTTTGTGTGTCTGCTAATAGTATGAAAGCACAGCGCAGGCACCGCATAGTAAGTTTTGTTTTCGACATTGGAACAGTCAGTTTTGTTTACGATATTCAAGCAGTCAGTTTCGTTTCGATATCCGAATAGTTAACAGTTCTTTCCGATTATAGTTTTAGCTCAGTTTTTCCAGTATTGTCTGCTTGTAGTGTCTTACCATAGTCAAATAGTGTTTCATTTCTTCTCCGTCTACAATAATATTGCAGTATTTTCCAAACCCACCTCTCCGTTCCACGAAGCTAATGTTTACACCCGGAACTTTCGGTACAGGGCGGTTAGTGGCTCAGATTTGGTTCCGTTATAGTTTTTGAATTTCCAAACACGAGTCCACCCGTCTGGTACACAAATAATTGAATAAATTACGACTTGCAGCAATTTGCATTTACAACATCTATTCAAATTAATTTATTACATTTAAATGTTAGGTTTTCGCAATTACTACCTATTATAATAAATCAAGCTGACAATTTAATAAAATAAGTTGACCTACTGCCTACACGACACGCTTACCTATACTGTGACACTTCGCTCAGCTTTGGGTTCAAGTCGGCGACGCGTGTGCACGACTCGTTTCGCGTAAAGGGTGGTAGCGTTAAATACCTACTTTGCTTGGCGTAGACGGCCTTAAGGTACTTTTGCCAGACATTTTTCACGGAGGTTTAGTAACCGGCATATTCCTTAACGGGTGTTAACTTAAAACGCTCATAAAGAAGCTGAGAGACAAGAACCCCTGGCCCTCTACTACTACTACTACAACAGCCCATAACGTCCACTACTGGACATAAGCCTCTCCCATGATGGGAGGAATTTGCCGTAATCTCCACGCTGGGCAGGCGGATTGGAGATTGCAGTGATAAATGACTAACAGAAAACGCTGCTGCCCATTCTCTGGTCTACGGAGGCGCAAGGTGTTCCGCCTCAGACATTAGTCGCCTTATACGACACCCGTGAGTGTAATGGGTTGGTTCTATTCTACTCTCCCCTGCCCTCTACGGCCCTCTAGCTGTACTGTTAAATGCATCCCATCACAGCAATAAATTATTGCGCAGTGCTACTTGCTTGATGTGCTAGTTGACGGGTATGTGATGGGTCCTTTTACATCTAAACTAATATTATAAAGAGGAAAGATTTGTATTTTTGTGTGTGTATGTTTGTAATGAATAAATTCAAAAACTACTGCGCCGATTTCAAAAATTCTTCCATCATTAGAAAGCTACATTCAACCCGAGTAACATAAGCTATATTTTATCCCCGTACTCCCACGGGAACGGGAACTATGCCGGTGAAACCGCGTAACGTCCGCTAGTCTTGTTTATAGTATAAACTCATACAAAAGATTTGACTCCTGCGCAACTCTAGTAAAGTGTATTTAACATTAAAAAATTAATGTACTTAAATTCGATACCTACTTACTTACGGAAAACCCAAACAGAAATGACGACTCAGTTCTTAGAGCAATAAAATAAATGTGTCTTCATCGTTTCGATTCGCGTGATTACTTCAATAACAACAATGATTTAAGTACCTAGTAACTAGGAAAATTAGACACACTAAACACTAATGATGCAATAACTAATAAAATTATATTAACACGTCCAGACGATCACAAATTGCGTGATGTTACGCTTGAGGACTGTTTCACGCGAAATTTCCTAAGAGAATGATAAATAATGATCTTTTTTCATTCGCTTCACACGTTTGCCGGATTCCTAATGTCGCCGTTAGTTAAGTTTCAGTCGTAATTAAAGATGCTAATGCACTGTTATGTTTAATGGATGCTAATTTCAGGTTATTGAACAAGCTTTTGTGATGCAAAAAAAGTGCGTACCAATTTTATTTTATGCACAGTCCGTGAGTCAGTCAGTGATAATTATGGCAATTAAGGAGGTGTCTGATGAGATGACGAGTGATAGAGAAGAATGAAAGAAGAAGATATGCTGCGCCGACCACAAATAAAGTGGGATTAGGGCAATGACGTATTATACACACATCAAAAGTATCTAGGGATCAACATATATTTTTGCAATAACTTTTCTCCTGATTGATATTAATTAAAATTTTCTTTAAGGATTCATCAAATAAAGTGTTTTCGTTTGTCACAGTAACGATAAACCAAGTCACCTTTGCATTAATAAAGAAATTTGCCATTTTCCTAATAAAGGGATTTTTGACATTTGAACCACTAACATTAAAGTTCGAAAAAATGACTGAAAACACAGTTTTCTTTAAAATTTTATTGGGTAACTTAAACAATTAATAATCCGTGTTTCTACCGCGAACACTAACAACACAAGAACATCGGTTTGGCATACTCAAAATGAGTTCATCCAAATCACGCTGTGGAATGGCCGCCCATGTTCGTTGCAACAACAAAAAAAGGTCTTCTTGCGACTGGATACCCTCCATATTCGGCAGAGCTCTTCTCTGTAGCATATCCCATGCATGCTCAATCGAGTTCAAGTCTGGCGACTGAGCAGGCCAGGGCAGGACATTGATGTTAGCTGCAGCGAGAGTCTGTCTTACAACTCTTGCGGTGTGCGGTCGTGCATTATCATGCATTAACTGAAATAAGGGACCGATTTGCACTTGTAGAGGAACGATGACGTCTGATACAATCGTCTCAGCATAAATTTGAGCGTTGAGGTTGCCTCTGATCCAAATCAACTCAGTTCTTCCGCCGATCCAAATACCCGCCCATACCATGATGGTTCCACCACTATAAGGATGGACTTCCTGGCAGGATTTTAATCGCTGTTGGCGTCCAGGGGTTCTCCAGTGTCGTATACGTCTTGTATCCGGTCTCATACCAAAACGAGACTCATCAGAAAAGCACACGAAACGCCATTGTTCTTCTGCCCAATTTCTGTGTTCAAGAGCCCATTGATATCGAATCCTACGATTGTGCATTGCTATAGGTGGTACCCGTAGCGGTCTTCGGGAATGAAGGTTCACTTCATGCAAGCGGTTTCTGACTGTTTGGTCGCTAATTAAGTTCCCTGAAGAGTGATGAAGCCTCACGGCTAACATCATGGCGGTTATTGTTGGAGCTCTTCGAGTTAAGATTTGAATGTATCGGTCTTGTCTCCGTGTGGTGCAGCGAAACCGTCCTCCATGGCGCTCAGCCACGGTACCAGTGCTTCGGTAACGTGTCCAAAGTCGACTGATAACACTCTGACTTGTATTCAGAGCTAAAGCTACAGTACGTTGCCGGGAACCAGCTTCTATCATTCCCACGGCTCTGAGCATTTCTTCCCTGCTTAAATGACGTCGCCGCTCCATAATAACGTTGGTTTTAATCAGTAGTAGGGAAACAGTAGCACTAATAATGTCTTCAATGCGTTGTATGTTTTTATAGGGAAAATATTGACAGCTTATTTTCATCTTTTACTCGAATTTGATTGAGAGTTCCTGATTCAAATTATGAAATGCACCAAAAAGGATCCATATAAATTTATAAAATCATAAATTTATTACAAAGCCACATCTCAATCTCAAGAAATCCGCATAAAAATGCTTGATCCCTAGACACTTTTGATGTGTGTATATAGACACGTCATGAACCAACATCGCGGCGCTTAAAAACGGCGAAAATACTAGAACTACTTATAAGCGTAAAGAAAGAGAAAGAAAATATGACACCGAACGGCGGGATGCCTGTTGCGAGAGGGAGATAAATATACATCTTCAGTCACGTCACAGGATTTATTAAATTATAAACAAACGTAGCGTCGCGCGACAGGTTGGTGCGTAACTAAGCGCGATGTGGCCAATTGGCTTCATTTCATGTTGTCATTTTAGAGTGCGGACAACGTATCTATAGTTTATATATCATTGGATTAGGGCAAGAGAATGATGACCTAAATAGTAGTAAATAGATCTACACTAATCAATGCTATTTACTATATATTACTATCTATACTAATATTATAAAGAGGTAACATTTGTTTGTATGTTTGTAAGTTTGTATGTAGGGGGTAATCTCCGGAAGTAATGAACCAATTTAAAAAATTGTTTCACTGGTAGAAAGCTACATTATTCGTGAGTGCTCTATGCTATATTTTATTTCCGTACTCCCACGGGAACGGAAACTACGCGGGTGAAACCGCGGGACGTCAGATAGTAATATTATAAAGAGGTAACATTTGTTTGTAAATTTGTAAGTTTGTATGTAGGGGTTAATCTCCGGAAGTAATGAACCGATTTCAAAAATTCTTTCACCATTACAAAGCTACATTCGCCCTGAGTAACATAAGCTATATTTTATCCCCGTACTCCCACGGACTCACATCAAATCACAACACAAATCAAATGGTCGGACCGTGTTAGAAACACGAACGTTTTAAGGCAAGCCAAGGTCCTTGGCATAGAGGCCTACTTGATGAGACGTCAGCTAAGATGGTGTGGGCATGTCTCTAGGATGCACGAAGACAGACTGGCGAAGCGCATCTTCTATTCTGAACTCCAGGAAGGAAAACGGAAATGTGGTGGACAGTTTTTACGTTTTAAGGATGTTCAGAATAGACACTTCAAAAGATGCTAAATTGACCCCTTAGTGTGAGAAAAACAGGCACAAAATCGGCCCGAGTAGAGATTACGGCAAATTCCTTCCATCATGGGAGAGGCTTATGTCCAGCAGTGGACGTTATGGGCTGTTGTTGTTGTTGTTGTTGTTTGGAACTACTTATTGAGAATACTTCACCAATTTAAAACATTTATTTTCGCGGGTTTCCTGTTATGCTTTCTCATTGGGCCGATATCCTTTCAACACTACCTCTCCACTCTCCATGGCTCAGCGCTATCACTATCTACATATTATAAAACGAAGTCCCCCGCCGCGTCTGACTGTCTGTGCATGTATGCTTAGACCTTTAAAACTACGCAACGGATTTTAGATGCGGGTTTTTTAATAGATAGAGTGATTCGAGAGGAAGGTTTTAGTATTTAATTTGCGGGCGGGCGAAGCCGCGGGCATTAAGTAGTAGAAAATAAAAAATTGTGGCATGAAAATAGCATCTCAATCAACTTGCTGTTTTTTATGATAGGTACAGTAAAAAAAATGTCCCACAGACTCCCTTGCCGTACTGTGTGGATCGTAACTGGCTGTTAGGGAGTCAGAAGAAATATGTGAAAATTGAAAAAAAAAACACACACACACAATGAATCAAACACTACGAATCACTAGGCCTTCTATACATTCCTCACAACAATGGTGGACAAGTGCCATTGTTGTGGGGAATGTGGTCATGGAACAGGTCACTACAATAGGTGCTACTAAAATTAGCTATAAGTACTTGGTAACTTAAGTAGGTAGGTAAACATTCACCTTATATTCAGCTACACCATTTTTTTTTTCAATGACTGCAGGAGTCACCGCTGTATATATGATGCAACTGTCAACACCATTGTACACTAAATGCGGGGTTAAACCACAATGCGGTCACCCGTTCGACCGACGGCGACGCTCAAAACGATACTAAATAATTTTCATACATAGCGTACCTAGAAATAAATAAAGAGGCGCTCGTGGCTAAATAATAACAGCCGCTCGGGGTCGATCGTTAGGTTAAGTCGTGCTTGCCTAGGTTGGTCTGTGGATGGGTGACCACCCATTACATACCGAGTTTCCTCCGTGCCTCGGAAAGCACGTTAGGCCGTTGGTCCCGGTTGTCATTTGTAGATCTTTGACAGTCGTTAGGTAGTCAGAGGCCCAAAAAGTCTGACAACCAGTCTTACCAAGGGGTATCGTACTACCCAGTACTAACTGGGTTTTGGAGGTCAGATAGGCAGTCGCTCCATGTAAAATACTGGTATTCAGCTGCATCCGGTAAAACTGGAAGCCGACCCCAACATAGTTGGCAAAAGGCTAGGATGACATAGCGTACCTAATGACATTAATAACTATTTCATCAGAATTATTTAACTTATAGGTACCTATGCATAGCCTAGAATCTTTCAGTTTCATGTTAAAACATAAATATCGCTCGTTTTCGCGCGCATCCAGCCGTGGCAGTTTCACTGCAAACATTTGTGCACGTAGCGAAGATATGCGCGCGCGTTGATAAACTAACGGGTGAAGTGATTGCATATTATTATTATTATTATGCTTGGGAAATTTGAAGATTTTGGGAAAATCTTTTATCGTGATGTAAGTTTCTCTACCGCTCGCTCTATGTATCTGCTGATGATTGTAAAATTGCAATTTTTCTAACAATTAATTAATTTGGCTTTACGATTGAAAATATAAATAAATAGGTAATGCTGCCTAAAGCCAAACGGAAGAGTCCAAGAAAAATCCTTTTGTGTCTATTGTCGTACTTATTGGACCTCTCAAAGAAACGATTTGCTCTCTAGAAAACAATGATATTCTAACAAGCAGATAGATTATACGGGATCCCTTTTTTTGCATAATCTTCTTTTTCCTAATATACTTTGGCATAACTGTTTTGGCATAATTTGTTTTGCCATAATAATACTTTGCCAAATTTTTTTTGGCATACTGTTTATGTTGGCATAATCATCTTGAAGGCTAATTTGTTTTGGCATAAATTGAATTTTGCATAATGTTACTAGGCATAATGACTATTAGCATAATAGTATTTAGGCATACAAATAATATAAATACCAGAATAAAATTTGAGTTATTTTTACGTATTTATTTTGAATTAAAAATTCATTAGGTTGTACTACAAAAGTTAGTGACAGAAACGAATCGCTGCAAAACCGACTCCACGTAGTCTTGTCTGCCCTACCCCTAGAGTGTAATTTAAAATCGCGTAGGCGCGGAGGGGCGAGGCGGCCCGCGAGTTGAGGAGCAGGTGGTTGTAACACTCGCCGCCGCTGCTGAGGCTGGCCGGCGAAGCCGGCCAGCAAGCCGAAGCTGCGGTGGTGAGCGTTAAACACATCTGCGACGATAAGCTCGCGTGGGACCGCCGGAGCCCCACAGCGCCGGAGCCGTGACAGAAACCTTGCCTGCTGCATGTTGCAAACTGCATGCTTGCTTGCTCCATGCTTGCTTGCATGCTGCATGATTGCTGAATGCATGCTTGCTGCATGCTTGCTGCATGATTGCTGCATGCTTGCTGCACGCATGCTTGCTTTATGCTTGCTGCATGCATGATGTATGCTTGTTTAAATGTTTGCAAGCTGCATGTTTGCTGCATGCATTGTGTATGCTTGTTTGCATGCTTCTTACAGGGAAAAAACTCACATATGTTCACAATCAACTATGTTCAAAACAAATATGTTATGTATTACCTGCTTCGGAGAGATGGTTTTATTCCAATCGTCAAAATAAATTGGTATATCCAATTAGGGTATGTCTAACATTTTAGGATTATGCTTCTTTGTTATGCCTATAAAAAATATGTTTTAGTATCATTATGCGTAAATCAATTTATGCCTAACAATGCTATGCTTAATCATTATTATGATTAGATAAATTATGCTTAAAAAATATATGCGTAAGCTGTTATGCGTAAAAATGTTATGCAAAAATATAATTAGTAGTAACAAAAGTATGCCAAGTTATATTAGGTCTTAAAAATTTATGCAAATGGATAGGGAACCGATTATACACCTACAAAACCACCGAAAAAAGTGTGCCGCGGGGCAGAGCCAGCTCACAGACACGGTGTGACTCAGAATAAAGAAAAAACAGGCCAATTGGCCGGTTTTCGAGTCTTCACGATTGCGCGCTTACAACATATCAGATATAGGTATCATTGCTAGAAAAGGACTGAGCCTTCTTCAGCAGCAATGTAGCTCGTGATATTTGAATGTCTTTGATGTAGGTAAACAGTCTCGCATTTTTCAGTGTTTCAAAAATTACCTAGTACCTGGGCGACCTAGGTCTGCTCGGGTGAAAATAGAGAAAACAATATTTTCCAGAAATGAGACCTAGGTACCTAGGGTGTAAAAAAACCTCTTAGCGAAGCTGAAAGGCACTTGATCTCCCCGTCTCATTGCGATCATTTTTTTGTTCTACACCATACCTAGGAACCTTCTAGTTACGGGGTCAAAATTCCAAATTCTTGACAAGTTTTTCTAAATACAAGTTTTTAATGTAAGATTTTTATTTTAAACACCTCCACGACCCCCGTACTATTAAATCCATCCACCAGCACAATGTTTTGAGTGCGTTATATTGAGTTCTACCACAAAACATGATTTTACACCCCAAAAAAAAAGTACCTAGTTTCCCAGCAATAATTTTTGCGTAGTTACATAATTTGATGTAGGTACAGAATGCTTGGTTGACGGCTTCGTGATGAGGTTGTTTACACCCTGTTTATTAACACCCTGTACTTTTATGGCATCGATCGATAGGGTCAATCATCAGAATCAAATCTCCCATAACCAACATGATAAATTAAATGAAGGGAGAACCATGTCTCCTTTCATTCGCCCTTTTTACACAGTTTAACAAGTTTTACTTGTGCTTACCCCTACACAGAATCTTCCTCCTCTCTGTAACCATAATTGCTACTCGTGTTTACTCTCGTCATTTCTTTTATTTTGCCGCCATGCCATGCGTATTACGGAGTAAACGTTTACTGAGAACAATTTTCACGTCTTGTAAATAGCCGGGGCCGCGGCCGGTCCGGGCCGGTCGCCGGACATCTTTCCCCGGTGCCTTACATATACGGAATGTCGCCTCGTTGCTTGTAACTGAGTAATTGCGTATATTTATATACTTGCGTGTGTGGCACCGTGTTGTGGGCGTGTTTCTCTAATAGCTACAGAACAAACGCTAAGATTACATTGTCTCGAAGAAAAGCCTCCGTCTTGTGGGCCATGTTCCTTACTCTTTCCCCTGAAAAGGCTGATTATTCTGTCTTTTCCTTTTCCAAAAGAACATACGAACTGTCTCACAGGTTGTATTGACTTTCCTGAATAAGTCACAAAAATAAACTATTTTACGTTTATTGAAAAGTTCTATCGTCTATCTCCGAAGATCTTCATCAGATCTTCACAACACTTAATGAGACTATCTCGGAAGGGTAGATACTCAGCCAATCAATCCTACACAAATGCATTATTGTACTACATCAACAAGAAATGGTATCATCATCAACATAGGCGTAGAAGATTAAATACGTTTTTGAGGTAGCTTCTATATCTACTTATCTCAAAAACTACTTATCATAACTTGACCAAAATTATATGGGACAACCCCTGAGATATCGCTTTTCCAATAAAAAAAGAATCTTCAAAATCGGCCGACGACGTGGTTCAGAATTATCGCTAAACATAAGCAGAAAGAAAAACATTCAGACCAATTGATAGCCTCCTCCTTTTGGAAGTTGGTTGAAAGGAAAGATATTTAGCGACTTTAGCTTGAGTAAAGGGCCGTGTCCACGAGCGAGAGAATCGCGGCGATATTTTCGTATACTTAGAAATACGTTGAATCGCCGCAATTCGCCCGCTCCTGGAGGCGGCCCCTAGTCTCACCATACTGATTGAATCGACGACTGTATGCTGACCTCTATAGGTCTTTTAGGACTAGGGAGGGAGACCCCAGGAAACCGGATTTCCTGGGTTTTATTATAATGGGACCGAATCCAGGTCCCATGGTAAAACCACAACCTAAACCCCCTATTTAGCACCAGCGGCAACTACAATGTTCGTGTAGGTGAAGTTCTGTTACCTAAACAGTATTAAACACAATAATAGGCTCCGTCAGATAAAGTATTGGAAAAATAATGGACACGTATTTTTTGTTTTTGTAAATCAATGAATATTGACAAAGATAAAACGCATCAAAACTCGGGAGTGGGGGCTCATGACGTTAGAACGCAATTATACCACGGCGTGACGTATTGAGAATTTTAAAAGCGTCGTATCTTCGTCAATTTTGGTTTACAGAACAAAAGAAAAAACGATTTTTTCAGTTCACAAGCCTATTGTATTATTTTCAGGTCTACATAATCTACCTGGCTCTCTGCAGCCTGACACAAGCGGTGTACATCAGCCGCATGTCTTCAGTCAACAGACTGCGATCCCCCACGCCGTTCAGACCGGGTATAAACATGCAGAGGCCGTGGGCTCACACACGACTCGTCCAGGCTGCTTCACACAGAGCTCCCTATGTGCTGTATAGAAAACCCCCGCAAAGGTAAGCGAATGAAAAGAAAACTAAAAAAGAATGTTGAAGCAATAGGGTTTATGTATGATTTTTTTTTATTACTCTAAACAAAGCAATAGCAAAGTAAAATTATTTTTTTAATATCTTTAAAAAACACTAAGTTAAGCATTTGAAACTACTGATTAGACAGAGAGATTCGATATAGCGAATGACGTCATTCGCTACATCGACGTACCAAATCCATACTAAATTCTGTTTATCTAGAAACCAACCTAACCTAACCAACCTAACCAACCTAACCTATATGGATATCTTTGCAGGTACACACCGCTATGAATATATATGAAAACATGTATTTAACAACTTGTACCACAGTAGTATTATGATACAGTATTCCGACTTCATAGAAACGGACGAAACGCGAGCTATACCTACGCGCCTCGATCTAAGGGTGCACTTGGGGCGCAGACAGGCACGGCTGTACCGCAGTGTCGAACGGACGGTGTGTTGTTTTTTTAACAATAACCCCGCGATTTTTTCTCTAAAAATCAGTTAATATGACGAGTAGGAAATATTGTGCTGTTTTTGGTTGTATGAATTCGTCAATAACGCATCCAGACATAAGTTTTTTTAAATTACCTGGAAACTCTGAAAGGTAAGACTATAAAATAATTTTACTTACTAGTAGGTAGGTACATAATGTGTGTATTTTTAATGGATAAGTATTTTCTTTTATCTCACGAAAAAAAAGGTGTTTGGATTAATAAATAAAGCGAATAGAGTAACGGAAAGTTATTGAGACGAGTGAAATAGGTAGTTATATGCGGTTCTGAATGAATCATGATACGGTAGGTACCTACCTACTTACGCTTGTGTTAAAACTTCGGTGCCTATACTTTAAAATTTAACAATAAAGCATTTCGTACGACTCAGTCGAGGCGCAAATATTTTTCGGTCGCAAATTTATAAGCCCGATTTGTTTTTCGAACAAAAACATGTTTTTTTAATTAAATCTACCAATAAAAAAACAACACGCATTTTTATTGAACACTTCCTATTCAATATACAAAGTATTTAATTTATTTATATAAAAAGGATATTTACAATCACAAAACTAAATAGAAACAGAAAGTAGGCAAATGTAATTAAAATGCTGGAGACGGGCAGCCCTAACGCATGTTTACGTACCGCGCGGCTGTAGGCATTTATTTCTATCATGCGGCCGAGATACACTACTGTATCATAATATTACCGTGCTTGTACCGTACTATTATTTGGCATAGGTATAATTAACGAACCACCAGATTTAGTAAACTGGAAAATGTAACGGCAAAAAAATCACTTTTGGTTGCCAAAATCAGTAAATGATCACCAAAATTAATCCCCATTTTATCGTGAAATTAGAACCAAAAAATTATTTTTGACCAAAAGAAATTGAACTATTATACCTACTTCTGAATGGTTTATAAAAAAATAACCACGAAGGGTATGGCCCTACCCTTCTAACCTAATCTATCCGTGTCGGGGTGCCCCAAGTCGGCCTAGGCAAAACTAGTTTGTCATCAACCACCTCATTAAAATTTGGTGCTCAATTTTCTAAATTTGGTGATCAATTGATATTTTAGGTGATAGATGTTAGTGGTCACAAAGTTAATTTTGGTGGTCATTATATTTTTTTTATTATTTTGTATGGTACTATTATTCTTATATGTTAAACATGTTATGTGAAAATAAAGTTACGCAAAATTAATGTATATAAAACTGATTATTAAGAATTAAAATAAATCTAAACAAAAAAGATATGACTTTGAATAATAGTGTAAAAGATGGTTATGTTGAGAAAATATAGGAAAACAAATAAAAGTATAATAGATGTTTATTGCTACTGACATTATGAAGTTGAATGCTTCGGAATTATGAACATTAGAGACAGAGTAGTTAGGAATTGTGATTGTTAGGATGAAAAATGTTAGGAAGAACATTTTCGGATTTCCAATTATCGGAGTTGAAAATTTAGGTGAACTTTGGCGCACCCTATAAAATGGTATAGAATGTGGTGTAGAAGTAAAAAAATGTTCAAAAATCAAAGCAGTGAGTACATCTTGTGAAGACGTTAGTTTTCAACACAACTTGAAACTTTGGTACCTACTTTGTAGAACGCAAGTCCAATAAAAAGTTTAGTACAAAAGGCAGATGTGCTTTATTGGCTTTAGAAAAGCAAGTCGATTGAAAATGAAGACCCACTTTTCCGAATAGGCAAATGGGGACATTTTTTATTTATCTATCTATAGAATAGGTACGGACTACCTTTTTTCAAAGGGAAACCGTTAGGAATCGAGTTCTATGGACCCTTCGCCACTGTAGGCTAGTGCTTATAGGCAGAAGGAAAACACTTATCGACTGTTAGTTAACAAGAACCAAATAGGACCTGGCCGTTTAATTGACAACTACTCATTTAAAAAGAGAATATTTTGATGTGATGGAACTGCTGCTACCTACTTATTACTGTATGTAGGTATATTCTAGTGTAGAAATTTTCTTTTTTACGCTCGTCACTGACAGATATACCTACTTCCTTTTTCGCCCGTGGTCCTTTTTCGTAGTCCCTTGAAGGGACGGCGGAGATTTTTTTTTTCGTGGTACCTATAATACTGGAAAATTCCGTGGTCCCTTCTCTTATTCCCTGGAAGAGGGACCACGGAGGGTTTATGACGCGCGCTCGCTTCGCTCGCATATTAAATGACACTCTTTGACTTCTATCCCCGAAGTGCCGAGTCTCCGCCGGCCTCCTTCGCCGGCCTACGGCCCGGTGCCCATGCCGCCCTTAAATAATATCTAAGTACAATTTAATTCGGCAGTATAGGTATATTTCTTGAAACTTATACTTTTAACCTATAATGTATAGAAAAATTCGGAGCCGCGTAGTGCACATCTTCATAACTTTCCAACCATTTAAAGCGTCCTCCAAAATCTCCAGCAACCTCCTAATGTTCCAGGTACGCAGTGAAGCACTACGCTCCATCAGCAACACGCAACATGTTCGCGGGCGGGCCGTGGAAGACCACCGGCCGACTGCCCATGAACCCTGTTACTCCGGAGTATGAGTTTGTGAAGGCAGCTTCGGCCGCGCCCGTGGTGCACACTGACGGTGGTACAGGTTGACTGGCTATGTGCACTGCACTTCTATTTTTATACTCTTTTACTTTGGATGAAGGTACTCTGGCTAATTTGAGTTGAAACTTGATAGTCCTGAACGTGTCATCAAGTTCAATAGAAACTCTTAGCAATATAGCCGCCGCGATTCTCTCGCCCGTGGCGATGGCGCCTAAAGGCGCTCATTCACCGGGAGCACAGATAATATAATACCCGGGAGCATTCGCTCGTCATGTAACAATCCAAGATTCGATATTGTACAGAAACAAGTGAATCTGAACCTTTGAGGCGAATGCACCTGGAGTGGGGGTGCCGTAAAACTGAGTTCTTGCTTGCTTTGTCATTCTCCTAGTGCATGATACGACGGCATCAGGTTCACTTGGCTTTTTCATACCAACTAGATCTTATTACAAGGGATGCACCACAAGCTCTATCAACGACTGCACCTAGTTACCAATCACTCCGTAATCTGTACTAAGTAGATTGATAGCGTATTGGCTTTTTACCTAGACATGGCCGTTTGCTTTAACTTATATATGGAGTAAGATGTGGTGATGGAAGCAAAAGGTTCTTTGCCATTGATTTTTTATTGTGTAGAGACTGACTATTTCGACTTCGTTCACTAAACGCACAAAACTAATTTAAAATTCGTCCACGGCAACAAATTACGTCACAAGATTCCATAATATCAAATTATGTACGTAATTTCAATTTTCTTCGTCCTTCCCTATAAGCAAGTCTTGATCGTCCATTATAACGGTCAATCGACGACTCAATGTAATGTTTCCCATTTTATGCATATTTTGTGACGTAACCATCGCTGTGGCCGAAAGCATTTTGGTTCAGGCATGTGTGACCATCAGGTGCCATCCACACGATACCAGCACCCAACCTTAGCCTGTCGGAGAAGCCAATTGTAGTCATCGAGTCCTCCGACAATCCTGTCTCCGAACTGGTGAGTATCTACCTACGACTTAGATTAAAATAACACTAATAGCGAGGCATAAGAATAATAAAAAGATGGAAGAAGCCAGTCTGCACCGACCCCAAATGAATTGGCATAAGGGTAAGAGAATGATGAATAACGAGGCATAGGTGTCAATATTAGTGGTTAGTAAAACAAGGCCACAGGCCGCGTACATGATATATCTGTTGTTATTGCTGTTTGAATCCAAAATGAATCAAAATTTACAAACGAAGAACAGAGCAAATGTTTTGAGGACCTAGGCTTGGCCTCTGGGTGACATAACCTAATCAGATTGTGATGCAATTTTCACTTCCAAACGTACCCAAGTCATTAGCAGTTTCTGATCCATGACGACCCGATAGGCCTGAGGGCCTCCAAATTGGAAGGTTCCGTTACACTTATTTTCAGTTCATTAGACAGTCAATTTTGGTTAATAATGGGGATAGGCCAAAATTGAGTTAAATAATTTGGAAGCAAGAAAACTTTTACTTCAAGTGCGGTTTCCAACACGCAATATTAGGTGATAAGCAGACCACTAGTTTTACCCAGTATAAAGACAACGATAATAGTCATCGACCTACATTTCAGCCAAGACCGTCATACGAAGTAACAGAAAAATATCCAGAGAGTGAATACAGCGTAGCCAAAATAGAGTCGCCCATAGGATTTTCAAAAGCTTCAGTAAGTTCATAAAATGCTTGATAAAACCTTACAATCTGGAAGGCATTTAACTTATAAATTTATTATACTTTTTGCAGTCCTTTACAACGCCAGAGCTACAAACACTGATCAGAAACGGAGCGGCCTTACAGCTGGCATCAGAGTACTCTCTGCCAGCTATAATTTCCAATCAACATCAAGGCTTACAACAACATGCTTTACATCATCAAGCCGTGCAGCATCAGTATCCATTGCAGGTATTTTATTCTAAATCTCGTTTTAAAAAACACACGAGTGCGACCAGGCGAGTAATATTAGCGTCGTCCAAAATGGCATGTTGATTGCATAAGTTTGAAATTCCCTGCAAGTTGATCAATCTTAATTTATTGCAGGGTTTACAGGGCGTCTTACCGACACAACAAGACTTAATAAACACAGGAGCCGACGGCTTATTTATACCACCAAATGCTTTATACCAAAATGATCCAATGTTCTTGCAAAAACTTCAAAACCAGCTTCTACAACGTTTCCCATCAGTGGAGTTTATTCCATATGCAGCTGAAGTCCCAAATCAAGCCCATTTACAACCGGAAGCCTCGCAGCTTCATGCCCAAATGGTCCATCCGCAGATGATGCATCCTCAAGTTGTTCACACGCAAGTCATGCATCCACAAGAACATCATCATCAAATGATACTTCTTGAAAATGAACAGTTGGACAAACCGTTACTTCCACAACACAATGAGCCGAAGACGATAGTTCAAAGAGAAACACAAGAAAATACTATTGTGACATTAGTACCACAACCTTTCGTAGTAGCAAATACAACAGAGAAACAGGTGGAAGACACTCCACCTCCTCAGCCGGAAAATATAACAGTAGAATTAGTAGCAGCTGAAACAGAGTCACCGACAACTACAGTTAAATACATACTTGAAAGTAACACAGAACAAAACACAACCCCAATTTACTACGCACAGATCGGTCAAAGCGTGGGTAGCGTTATTGCCAATGGATTTTACTCTGCCATAAATGACGTCAGAGCAGCAGCAGCACTGGCCCAAGTCGATGACTCACCAGTCTATAAACCACCTGAAAATGAGACTACAACACCCAGCAGCTCAGATATGAAAGCTTACTTTGTGCAAAACGAAGAAAAACCCGAGAATAAAACAGCAATTGAACTGAAGCCACTGCGAGGAATTCCGTTTACAAAATCAAAGGATTCTGTAAACGTAGCTTATACGTTAGTAAGGGCGGATGATAAACAAGCCAAAATGAATCAAGAAGGGGCTGTGTATGCAGGACAAATTGTAGAAGCAACAATTACGGAAGATCAAGATTTCAATAAAGAAAAAGCTACCTTGATATCTCGAAGGGCTCCAATTAGACTATTTGCTGTAGCAGACACTAAAAATATTGTCAGTTCAGCGAACACATTGCCTCAGGTGGCCGTGGTGAAGGCAAAGATTCCTCCAAAAAGCAAGTTAACATTTGATGACAAAACTGGGGAACCTATTCTAAGGATATACGCTAGTTATATTGACAGTCCGAAACAGGTTAGTAATTAATATTTATTTTCACATTAGTACCTATTTAAAAAAAAAAATTTTCGCACGTTTTTTTTTTGTCAAATCGCTGATTTGTGGCTGATTTTTTTAAGGCCAGATATCCGAGGAATAACGTTGAGTTAGTTTAAATTTTACAGAAATATGTAATTCTACCTAGAACTTGGTTTGAGACAGAGAGGGCAGGAAAACAAAATTCCGCACCAATTTTTTAAATATTCATTTTCGCAATCACAAAATCTACAGCTTGAAATTACTTCCAGAAAGATGCAATAGTATCAAAACTGTCGAGCCTGAAGCAAGTGAAAGACGCTGTTGCCAGAAAAGATGCAGTGGACAATTGGAAGGCAGCGACCATCAAATCAGCTGACAAAACTCAGGGCGTCGACACAAACCAGGTCACACAATTCGGGCTCAAGTTGAAAGAAAAGAATGACTACTACAGTGAACTCATTTTCGAAGATTATGAAGACTTGTAATTAAGGTTTGGTGTTATAGACCTCATGCTACAGAAAATCTTTTGTATATGTATTTTACAAGATTCCTTTACAGACCTCAGATTTCTCTGCTTGAGATGCTTTTGTTTGACATCTATTTTGGCAACGTCCCTGTGACCATTCCCTAATTATTTTACCTTACGATTGCTTTCGGAGAGCTGCCATGGACAAAATGCCGAATTCACAGTGATTTCTATTGTCACTTCAACAAGATTGCTGATGGGTGGTTGTCGTAAGAGGTAAAATAACTGAGAGGGAACTGTAGTTTCAAGTGTGTAAAACGATTTATTTATTCGTTTTAACTGGTATGACGGACTAACAGTGTGGCGCGGCGGTCCGCCGTCGAAACAAAGCTTTGTAAGGAAAAATGTTTTGACGTGTAAAATATTGGAGAAGAATAAAATTCAGAGCTGAATCTTTAAAGTGTTGTCTGTTTGCTAATTATTTAAGTAATTACATTTTGGTGATTTTTAACTGTGAAGAAAATCGTAGGCGTTGACTAGAGCTAGTAATAAATATACTGGATATATTATGTCCGTAAGGATTGAGGAGCCATTTTTTGTAGCTTAATGAAATTAATATACTTATTTAGTAGTAAGTTTAAAAAAAATGTAGGATCGAACCTCGATTTTGTAGTATAATACTTTAAAAGTTATATATTCACAAAGGTGGCACCTCAATCTAAATGTTTGGATTGAGGAGCCACGTCAGAACTTCGAACATCATGGATTAATATTTATCATAATTTAGTATGATATTGTATCATTTGAGAGTAGTTAGTAGATAAAATCTGATGACGGTTGTATTAAAATTAAAAAAAGTTACCATACATTATGTATGTGGCTCCTCAGACCATAATACGACTCATCATTTTTCAAAGAAGCAGTTGTTCAATTAATGCGCAATTTCTTTGTTATTTAGTAGTAAGTATATTAGATTTGTAGGACAAGATTCGTCAATTAAAAATGAGTGAATTGGGAGCTATAGCACATTTTAACTGGCTCCTCAATCCTGACGTTACTATACACGAGAGATCACAACGTTACTCTGTAGCTACCTGAGATCACAACGGAATCTAAAACCAGATACACTAACATTTAGTAGTAAATGTCTTCTAAATACATTTGTACAGAACAATATTGTATATATTCGGTACCTATAAAACAAATTACTTTTCGTTATGCCTTAATAATTCGCTGTTAAAGGTGACCATGGTATACGAATGAAACCAGGATAACTAGTTTTTGAAATTTTATTTAGTAACAAATCGACAATGTCTAAATATGTACAGAGATTCTTCATAATATGTACTCGTATTTAGTAGTCTATTTCGACGTAAGTCAAAGAATGAATTAATATCGGTTGGTCGGTGCTTTTACGGATTTTACAGTGAGAATCATAATCGTCGTAACAAAACATCTCATCCTTCGTTGAGTAGTGACATTTATAATGGCCCACGCCAGCGACGCTAATTGCAGGGATAAATAATATAACGGACAATATTATATCACACGTTAGGGTTGAAATAAAAAAAAAATCACTTCCCACTTTACATATAGGGGGGCTACCCTAATAAAACATTTTTTTTCCAATTTTTACTTTACCACTTTGTCGGCGTGATTGATATACATATTGGTACCAAATTTCAGCTTTCTAGTACTAACAGACGGACAGATGGACGGACGGACGGACGGACAGACATAGCGAAACTATAAGGGTTCCTAGTTGACTACGGAACCCTAAAAATGTGTTCCAAAAAATGGATTCCGAAAAAAATAAATTATATTCAGGTTTAGAGGCAAAAATGCAATCTACCGAGATATCAGGATAAATTGGCATGAATGATTAGTACACTTTTTTACTGAAAATTGCACTAAAACAATACTTCAAAGCAATATGTTCAAAAATGAAGGACACATTACAAGCAAACTCACAGTGGCTTTCTCTTGTATCAAAATAAAGCACGCCGATAACCAACCAGTACTGTCAGTCCTTTTACACCTGCAGCCTGTGGGTTAACTATACACAGCGGACATACAGCGATCTGCGCGTTCAATACCATAACGCGTTCCGGGTGCTGATGGGGCCGCTGCGCCACTACAGCGTATCCGCGATGTTCCTGGCGGCTAACACAGACGGCTTTACGTCCATCATGCGCAAACGGTGCGCATCTATCATGCACCGCACGCGCGACAATCTCAACACCATCCTGCGCGCACTGGCGGACCGGTGGGTCTCTCTCTACGATACTGGCGCGGTGATGGCGCGCTGGATACGGCTGCACGCAGTCGTTTAGTGATTTGCCGCCATCATCGGGAAGTCCACCCGGACCTGCCACTTTTTAGGGTTCCGTACCCAAAGGGTAAAAACGGAACCCTATTACTAAGACTTCGCTGTCTGTCCGTCTGTCTGTCACCAGGCTGTATCTCATGAACCGTGACAGCTAGACAGTTGAAATTTTCACAGATGATGTATTTCTGTTGCCGCTATAACAACAAATACTAAAAACAGAATAAAAATTAATATTTAAGGGGGCTCCCATACAACAAACGTGATTTTTTTGCCGTTTTGTCTAACGTATAGATAATGGTACGGAACCCTTCGTGCGCGAGTCCGACTCGCACTTGGCCGGTTTTTTCTTTATTGTTATTATAGGTAATTATGTTTCAAGTCCATTATTTATTACTATAAATATTTTTTTTATAACACTAGTTTGTAAGCTCGCAATTTTACTAACAAATATGGATATAATCTAGGGATGAATCTGAAATATAAGATTTTTATTTATTTATTATTTTATTTATATAGACATTGTCGATTTGTTACTAAATAAAATTTCAAAAACTAGTTATCCTGGTTTCATTCATATACCATGGTCACCCTTAACAGCGAATTCTTAAGGCATAGCTAAAACTAATTTGTTTTACAGGTACCGAATATATACAATGTTGTTCTGTACAAATGTATTTAGAAGACATTTACTACTAAATATTAGTGTATCTGATTTTAGATTCCGTTGTGATCTCAGGTAGCTACAGAGTAACGTTGTGATCTCTCGTGTATATTAACGTCAGGATTGAGGAGCCAGTTAAAATGTGCTATAGCTCCCAATTCACTCATTTTTAATTAACGAATCTTGTCCTACAAATCTAATATACTTACTACTAAATAACAAAGAAATTGCGCATTCATTGAACAACTTCTTCTTTGAAAAATGATGAGTCGTATTATGGTCTGAGGAGCCACATACATAATGTATGGTAACTTTTTTACTTTTAATACAACCGTGTTCAGATTTTGTCTACTAACTACCCTCAAATGCTACAATATCATACTAAATTATGGTAAATATTAATCCATGGTGTTCGAAGTTCTGACGTGGCTCCTCAATCCAAACATTTAGATCGAGGTGCCACCTTTATGATTATATAACTTTTGAAGTATTATACTACAAAATCGAGGATCGATCCTACAATTTTTTTAAACTTACTACTAAATAACTATATTAATTTCATTAAGCTACAAAAAATGGCTCCTCAATCCTTACGGACATGATATATTTATTACTAACTTCTGCCAATAGATATGTGTAATAATACAATAATTTTGTAAGCATAATTAAAAAACAATGTGATTAGCAATAACAGCCAGACATGATTTCTTCACAAATTATTATAATGTATCATTTGTATTCATAATTCGTGTAAATATGCATTTTTTCCTCATATATGTAGTTATTAGTTGATAACGTTAGATTTAGTTACAAGGAATATTTCATCACTTCTTTTGGCAATTTTCAGTAGTAAATTTTATTGTTCAAGTTTCATTTAAATATATTTTTTGCGTGTTTGAACTGGACATATTAAAATAGTCTTAGTCATTGTTAATACAAAATTATATAATTATATAATAATGATATTATGTTAAATGTTGTTTGTTGTATTATATGTTGATATAAAATTATAAGACTTCATAGTAGTTGTGCTTGGATAAAAAAAAACACAATCCGAGTTGAGAACTAGAAACACAACAGTACATTTTGAGGTCTACCCTAATAGCTGATAGTAATTTATATCGAAGTGATGAAATAAGCTTAAATGTTAAACTTAATTGCATTTAGGATAGTTGTTATTTATTGATATAAATGCCAAATTGTTATTCAAATAAAAACAATATAACTTTACTTGTCCTTATTTATTATTAAACACTATTACAATTTACAAAATTCCATTTCTCGATAATAATTTTATTGTATTTTGGTTTAACGACGTTTCTCGTCTATTACTGAACTTTTTCATTTTAATAATAGACAGATACATACAAAATTATGAAAATAATCATTGCAAAATTGTATGAAGTTCTAAACAATAATTTATTATAAAGTAAGAGTACCTAAAATCAAGTATGTATGTACCTATTACGGAAAACTCTAAAACATAATACTATAACAGGTCATTTTAATTTGGAAAACAATGGTTCTTAATTTTTAGAAGAATTACTCAAACCAAAGCGTTATACGTTAATAATGATTAATGCAATTAATAATTAGTGTCAATGTCATTTATAAATTCATAAATCAAAGATTTTGTACAAAAAAATATATCTTTTTACACATTCTAGGCAAATACCAATCATACTCAACAAATCTAGCAAGTTAAGCTAAAAATATGAATCGCTTACAAACAAAACAAAGGATATTCTTGAATAATTAAAAGTCCAATGACTGTACAATTAACTAACGGGAAAATTCATACGGTCAGTTAGCATTTGAGACACCCTATTATAATTATTGACAGTTGTGTGTTGTGTGTGTGTGTTTCTTAAACCAATTCATTAAAAAAAAAGGCCCTCTGCTGCTATACAATAAGTGCACTTTGGGATTTGGTCATCGGTGAGTTCAGGTAGGGTGTACAACACACTTCGGGCTGGTCATACTTAAGCAAGTGAAGTCTTACTACCACAGTTTTAAGGATCTATTTACTAACTCAAATCGTAATATTTATAGGCTGTTTTATGCCGGGGCAACAATGTGCGGCATTGCGGCATGCCACAATGCCGCATGCTGCAATAATTTCAATTGTTGCTCATTGTGACCAGAATCGTGCGGCATGGCAACACCTTGCATCATGTGGCAGACTGTCGCAGCTTCTATCCAAACACAATGTATTCCATGGTACATTTTTGGTGCGTCATACAGTTCATAGGTTTTTAACAATACTTTGAAAACTATCTAGGCACGATGTTGCCTCGGCGTAAAATAGGCTGCCGCATACCGCAATGAGGGATTTTCTTTTTAGCTCTTCCCTAGTCGCTGGATAGATGGCGTTAGGAGTTAGTATGATAATGCAACGAACGGAACCTAAAAAAACTGATTTTAACAAAGCGCAAAAAATGTAGGTTATATTCGGAAGGTTAGCAAATGAAAGTGTCAGTGTATGTGACGTGACACAATGTTTTTTTTTTTCAAGCGTTTTGGCTTTGGCACCAACTATTATAGTAAGTTCAACGCCATCTATAGAGTTCTTGGAAACTAAGTTTTTTTTTAAAACCTCAAAAAGAAAACCTCTCATTACCGCTTATGTTGGTTATTTGTAGCATACGATGACGCGCGCCACAATTTGTAGCATGCAGCAATGCCGCAGTGTTGCCCCGGCGTAAAGCAGCCTTAAAATCTGCTGCCTGTCAATAAATGAATGTTATTGTTGTTGTAAAGGCGTACTCTATTCTTCAATTCGGGCCCATATCAGGCATCATGTAAAGTGGCGGGAAGTTTTCTACTTTGAGTAGTCTATGTCTGACTGGTGGATGATTCTTGTTGGCACTCTCGTCCGACGTCTCCAGACCATAGACTAGTTTTAGTTTTTGGGGATTTTCCCTGGGTTCACCATCTCATGGTAACAATCTAGAAAGCCACTTCTCAAGTTGAAGCGGAGCACAGTGCAATCAGTGATCAGATAGTTGTTTGATGGAGTAACAGGAATAACATTTCTAAAAGCTAGGATATGCTTTCTCATTTGAACATTTCACCCTATTTTATGCATATATGGACAAAATGGTTGGTTTAGATGATAACTGACCTCAAATATTACTGAAATATATGCTACGTCTCAAATTCCAAAACAAATTCATGATCAAACATAATATTATTATTATACCGTTCCACCTACAGTCGTCTTAATTCATATTTTTACTATACTACATTATACTTCCACTGAGGTGGAATTTCTTATATATTGCACATTATTTAAATAAAGAACCCTCTCTATGTTGTCCTGGCTTATCTATACCTACACCACCGCTAGCATTGTATCCACAGATTCATTTTGGCACACGCATTTTGTGTATATTAATTAAATATGGTGGTACTATAAAAAATGAAACAATGTGCTCACTGCATTTAACGAGTCTTGTATGGCTTTTACACACTTTTCACACGTTTGCATGGAGATAAATTTTTTCTAGCACAGGTATTGACAATATGCTTGATAGTTGTGTTATAACATCATGTATTCTAGCATCTACAAATGAAGGTCTGCATGGGAAATGACAGCTATATAAATGCATAAAAATAATTATAGTAATATTTGTTTAGTCTGACATTTTTGTAATAATTTTAATTTCTTGGACAATTTAGAGATGCAATATTGCCCTTGAAAACGGATCAATGAAGACTGTATTTTAGAACTTCAGCAAAATAAAAAAAATGTTAGCAATCCATAGTCAAAATGATCATTTATTTTATAAAAGAGCCTACCTGAGGTTTATGAATTGCAATGTATTTTTAATATTTTTACGTTCACCTCAGTGGATGAGCAGTGTGGTCACTACTGTGCTGGCAGTGAGTCGAGTTTCTCCAATTGGTCCATAAACCACGGTCGGCCCGCGGCGCGTTTTGTGAGTATGTCGCATCCAGTCTCCGTAACTAGCAGTGTTTGTTCAAACTGGAAAATAAATACTCAGCATTAATTTTAAAATTGTTTTATCAAAGAATCTTGGATTAGATACAGTCAAAATATAGGGTGGAAACTTTCAGGGGCAGTATGGGGAACTATCTTCACCGTTGCAGCTACACTATAATGGACTTGTACTATGATGAACTGTAATTTATTTTTGTAATTCTGTGAATGGACCCCATTCACAGAATTACAAAAATAAATTACAGTTAACCGATCCCGTTTCTAATACTAATAAAAAGCTGCTATGGGACCAACCTAAAAGTTTCCGAGAGTTTATGATTTGATAATTGATTTATTTTTGGGGTCAACAACTGCAATTATTGTTGTTATTACTTGAAACTTTCTTCCTAAACTAAGTGAAGTATTTCCAACAATATTCTAGGCACAGTAGAAATTTAGAAAATCTATACATAATTATAATAAAACAGTAATGAGAGAAAAACTGTACATCGAGCATTTTCAAGAAAAAATAAGTGGCTTTTGTTAGAAAAACGTAACTGATGACAAAAAGTGACTTAGAATTTTTGTCTGTTTGTATGGCGTACCGTACAAACAGACAAAAATTCTAAGTCACTTCACTCACACACACACACCTCACGCTTCACGCCGAAACTACTGGATAGAATGAATTGAAATTCAGCAAAAATGTTCTTTGTAAACTAAGGAAGTCTTTAGGCTACATATTAACACGCTGTATGTTATGGGAGGTAAGCAATATTGATTTTAAAAGGTTTTTGTTCGTAATTGAATGCACAAAATGACATGTTATTATAAGCTATATTATGTGACACAGACGAAGTTGCGCGGGTCAGCTAGTATTTCCTATTACTAAACGAAAATTATTGACCTGTAATTCTGTTGGTAAAAAAATAATTTATCATTCAGTAAAAGTATTCGAAGGAATAAAGAACCCGCTGTATGAGAGTCGCACGGGACTGGTCCATGTAGCGACACATGGAGGAGGCCTATGTCCAGCAGTGGACGTCTTTCGGCTGAAATGATGATGAAGTAAAAGTTGCGCACCTGAGCAGAGCGAGAACCATCAGCAGTGACAGCGGTCCAGTGATCCGGCCACTGTTCATCGCGCCACCCTCCTTCGTTGATCATCGGCTCGATCGTGAAGCAATGGCCTGGCTTCATCACTCCAATTGCTTTGTTTTCTGAAAGGATAAGCAAGAATTTTACTCTTTGTGCGTCAAATAAAGAACTGGAAACAATGTCTGTTGAATTTTTTTTTTCTCAGCTGCCTATTATTTTTTAAAGAACCATCTTGTACCAATAAAAATTGATTAACAAAGTAGCAGGAAATGACCATCAGAGCCCACAGGGATTAAAGATTTAATTGAACAAACCCTCAACTACAATGCTTGTGGCTACAATACTTACTGGCATAATGAGGCACATTAGGTGTGGTATGGAACAGCCTATGTATTCCATGTCCGCAGTAGGACCGCACAACGCTGAACCCGTTCGCCTGAGCATGCTTCTGAATAACATTCCCAATTTCTCGGTACTTCTCACCAGGCTTCACTATCGCAATAGCTTGCGATAAGCATTCATATGTTACTTGAACCAACTTCCGAGTAGATTCTGGTACGTTTCCAACAAAGAACGTCTCATTGAGATCACCGTGGAACCCTCGGTGGTAGACTGTTACATCTACATTGCAAATATCACCATCCTGTAAATAAAGGTAGCATAGATTGGTATTTAAACTTTTAAGATTGCAAAAATAACCTTACTTTATTTACAATTATTAATGTTATTGTTAGCGTTTTGAAGTTATCATATTAAAATAACTGTTTTGAGATAACCAGCGATAAAAAATAATGAGTGTGTATGTTGTAGTTTCACAAGAAATAAAAACACACACAGGCCAACCTGTTTTAACAAGGTCAATAAACTCATAACAATATGGAGTTGTATGCTAATGTTCTAGAACATGACATGAATTTTTTTAATGTTTTGGACATACAAAACGGCCTATTGAGCCGGTCATGCTGTAAGAGTTCATTGACCCCAAGATTTTACTAATATTATGTCATTTTCAGACTAGTCATGGGTCACAATATTGTAAGTCTTAAGTCAAATTTAGTTTTCCATATATTTCTCATCAAATGGTGGACTTCCAATTATTCAATGGTGTCGATTCTGTTGTGCACAAACTAAACTTAATTTAGACTATTGCTACCTTTTTCTCTCTAATAAAACGAGAAAGAGACGGACGTAATTTAGAGCTGTCAAATTTAGTTGGAACTAATATTTCCATACAAATGCAGCCAATGCAGGGTGCACGTAAAAACATGTCATCTAAAAACACAGTGAAGAGCAATGCATAAATTAGTCTGACATCTCTAACGTAGTTCATAGCTATAGCCGTCCCTTTCTCCCACTGCCTTTTAGTAAAAGATAGCAATAGCTAAATTAAGATTAGTTTGTGACTTTGTGCACAACAGAATCGACACCAATGTATGCTAACACCTTCCATGACACTAAACTCATATTGTCAGGTTAACAATAAAAAGTTTTGTTATGTATATATAGAGAGCAGCAGTGGCCCAGTGGTGGCGGCCCCGACTTACAAGTAGTTATGTTAAGTCGTGAGTTCGAACCCAGACAGGCACATTACTTTGTGTAATTTATTTCATCACCACTGCTCTCAAAACGGTGAAGGAAAACATTGTGTGGAAACCGGTATGTACAAATAAAAAATTCTAAAACGAGACATCTATCGATCCGCACTGGGCCTGCATGGTGGTGCCCATTCCCTCACATAGAGAGGAGGCTTGTGTCCCAGCAGTGGGAACATTAATAGGCTGATGATGATGAAAATTTATAAAAATGTACAAACCTCCAAAGGACGTAAATCAGGTATTCCATGGCAGATCACCTCATTGACTGAGGTACAGCAGCTGTTAGGAAAGTTGTGATAGTTCAGGGGGCTCGGGTAGCACTCCCGCTCAAGACATGCCTCGTGGACAACACGGTCAATCTCCTCTGTTGTGACTCCCACTCCACATGCTCTAGAAACACAAGTCATAATTTAAATCATTTCATGTATAATTAGTATTTCCAGAAGCCCAGTTTGTGGCTAGTCTAAGCATTTGTTATCTTCTTTACACAAGATTGGGCATCTCGACAAAACTTGAAATTCGTTTGTTATGATATTGGGTAGGTTGGAAATACATTGTTATGCATTCTTTAGACCACAAAACTTTGTACACAAAGTATAACGTTAAATTGTTTTCGAATAATATGGAACAATTAAATTACAAGAAAGCATTAAAATGTGAACTCACTTGGCAGCCTCGTCCAGAACCTCTCTACCGAGGCGACACGCCACGCGCATGCCTTCGATCTCTTCATCATCAAGCACTTTGATCTGCCCGGAGCCTTTTGCAGCATGTTCCGACGCTGGGAAACCGGTCGGGTGATCAGCATAATCAGGACGGCCGATATGCGGCGGCACCGTTCGCTTCGGACCCGCCGGGAACGGTCTCAGATTCCCAGTGAAAGTGAACGACGGCCACGGGTTGTACTTCACGTTAGATACATCTGTACTCTCACCCTCTGAAACAAAATTTACATTGTCATAACGACTTGTAACCTAACACCGTAACATAACCTACAACGCACTTACTCGCTAACGAATGAATTATTTTGTGATTCTTCCAAGATTTCTTGAAGCAGTCCTGATTACAGAAATATGAGCCTTGAATTCCGAGTTTTATACAAGTTGGACATTGTAATTGTGCAATAGATTTGCAGCCGGGAGTTTCACACATTCCAATCGCCGCCATTTTTTTGAGATATCTGTCAAGTGTCAAATTATCTGTCTAATTTGCATTGACATTTGCTGGTGAGTGTTACCAGCCTGATTCGATTTGTAGATAAGAAACATTCCAACAAAACAGTGTCAGAAGTGATAAAATGAATACATAATATTATTTTTGTTGTTTGATTGCCAGAAGCCAGGGGCCATCGCCGAGGGAGGCCTAGAAAGCGCTATGTAGTGTGATGACTTAGAGGCGTTTGTGAGAGATTGGCCGGAGAAAACCGCACGGAGATAAAAGTGGAAGGCTATGGGGGCATGGGGGAGGCCTTTGCACACCAATGGGACAATAAAGGCTAATGAAAAAAAAAGATTAAGTGCATCCAATGAAATTACCATTAATATCCGGTTCATTCAAAGGTAGAACCTCAGTTACAGGTAACTCCACTTCAGCATTCATCGTACTTTTACTAAGATTCTGTAAGACGGAGCTAAATGGTTACATTATAAAGTGAAATGTTTATTTTTATACTGACTACAGAAAAACAGTACCTATTTTAGTATGTGGAAAAGAGAGAGAGAGAGGCGTTTTCTCAGCTGTGACATTCCGGGCTAACTTAAAGGAAAGAGAATTTAATAGATCGGGTAGTTATACTGATTGCTAGAGGTACTTACTGAATGGATTGCGAATAGTGTGTAACCATCCGTTTGGAAGGTCCCAGGAACGAATTAAAACGTTTCTAGAGTGACAATAGAATAAATTGAATTGAGTGACAAGGAACTCGTAATCACTGTCAAAACTGTCCAGCAACTCCTGCATTGCACGATAACACCAAACTTGCAAAGAGATTGTATAAAACACTAAAAAGTAATTTTTAAATGTTTTACAGAAGTAGAATCAATTATTTTAGTTTCAATAACGAAGTAATGAAATGCGCCATTCGCGCTGCGATAACGTTGAGATTGACGTAGGTAGCTATTTGCTTTTAAAACACGTGCTCTATTTTTAAATCGTTTATTTTCTTCCAGCGCTGTCCAGAGCGTATACCAGTAATTCCAGTCGGACTGGCTATATTTTTATTGGCGTTCCACGTTCCTCGCTTGATTGAAAGAGTTCGCCGCAAAAAGTTCTCATCTGGAAAAAAGTAAAACTGTTCAACCTTTTTTGTTGGTTTCCGTTACGGTCTAACGTGGTCGTAAAAATATTAAGGACGAGGGTTTTTAGGGTCGTGATTTATCCCAAGTTACGGCTTACGGTGTTATGATAACAAAAGGTGGTCTTTGAAAGTTTAACGAACTCTAAAGAGGGTGAGAGTAGCGTATCTACTCTTCTAAATTAGGCCAATGTTCACCATAGTGCGGTTTAGGCTAATGGGTCTAAAACACGGTTGTTTAGGTACGTCTTATGTACAGATAAACTAGATTTTTGCTTAATGATGAGGTTTGAAAGTCTTAAAACAGTTACCTAATTAAATAAGGGTAGGTAGGTACCTAACTAAATATAACGGCCCTGGAAAGGAAAGTAGGTAGGTTCTGAAAAATTCTTGATCACGCTAACTTGATTGATAAGGAATGAGTGGTTTCATTTATGAAAAAAAAAGCCAAATGCGTGTCGAAACACGCACGGTGAAGGGGATTAATTAAATATTTTATCCCAAGAACTAACTTATTTTTTGTACGCACAATATAATGAGATAATAAATTATATCATTTCAACTTAATATCTCCACGCATTCCTGACAAAAAGCGTCTTCACACACGGACAGACAGACGGACAACGAAGTGATCCTATAATAGGGGTTCTGTTTTTGCTTTATGAGGTATGAAACCCTAAAAACAACAAAGTCCAAGTGCATTAACGCCATTAGAATCTAAACAACACATTCTACCTAGTGTAGAGCAGACCGTACGAAAGCGAGCAAGTAATATAAGCTTATTTAGGTACTATCCTTGCATCATGCTAGAATTTGGAGTACTTTATATGATGAGGAGCTCGTGGCTAAAATAATAACAGCCGCTCGGGTCGAGGTTAAGCCGTGCTTGCCTAGGTTGGTCTGTGTGTGGATGGGTGACCACCCATTACATACCGAGTTTCCTCCGTGCCTCGGAAAGCACTTAAAGCCGTTATTTGTAGATCTTTGACAGTCGTTACAGGTAGTCTGAATCCGAAAGTCTTACCAAGTGGTATCGAATTAGGTACCTACCCAGTTACTGGGTTGTAGAGGTCAGAGGTCACTGGTACTCAGCTGCATCCGGTTAGACTGGAAGCCGACCCCAACGTATTTTGGGAAAAGGCTAGGCATGTGATGATTATTCAATCGGATACTAGCATCACCTAGCTACGCAAGGATACCCTACCTACTGGAATCAGTGTTGAGGTGCTAATGGTGTTGATTCTGTTGTGCACAAATCAAAAAATGATCTCTGTAACGACGACGACACAACTACAGACTCAATTACACTGTTTCATCAGAATATAGCGGGCCTTTTAAACAAACAAGATAATTTAGAGTTATGCATAGATGATTTTGACAGGAAAAATAATTACATAGATATAATATGTCTCTCGGAAACCTTTATTAAAAGAGGCAATGAAAACAATGTAACTTTAAAAAACTTTAAAATAATTGCCTCATACTCTAGAATAAAAGAAAAAAGAGGTGGTGTTTGTATTCTTGCAAGAAATACTATAGATTATAAAGATTTGGCTATTTGTAGCACTATGTCCACGGATAAAGTATTTGAATGTTGCGGAGTAGAATTTCCCGCTCTCAATTGTATTATTGTTTGCTTATATAGAACCCCAGACAGCAACATAAACTTATTTTTTCACAAATTCGAATTACTTCTACACAAAATTTGTAATAAACATAATAAAAAAATTATTCTAACAGGCGATCTAAACATAGACACTCTCAAGAGCAATAAAATAGCATCACGTCTTAAAGACACTCTAGTCAACTTCGGTCTCTTCTTACACATAGATCAACCAACGAGACAAAAGGCATGCATTGATCATTTTATAAGTAACATCAAAGACGCGAATGGTAAAGTTCACGAATTATTCCTCTCTGACCATAACACAGGGCAAACTTTAAAATTTCCTTTTAATAAAAAACCCAAAAGATTAATAAGTTGGTATGTATACAAAAGAGACTATAGTAAAGATAACTTAGACAAATTCATAAACTGTTTATCAGCTCTAAGTTGGTCAGAAGTGTACGACCAAGAAAATTTAAATGCAGCTTTTAACATATTTCACGAAACTTTTTGTTTATTTTACAACCTCTGCTTTCCGATCAACAAAGTAAAAATAAATTCAAACTGTAAATCACCAAGGTGGATCACAACAGGAATCAGGAAATCAAGCAGACAAAAAAGAAAGTTAAGATATCGACAATACATGTTAAAAACTGAAAATGATTCATCAAATTTTAAAAAATATAGCTCTGTTTTCAAAGGATGCGTTAGTCGATCAAAACACATCATAAATTCTAAAATAATGTCAGCTGCAAAAAACAAAGGAAAAGCTGCATGGCAGATTATCAAAAACAAAACGGATTACGTTAATACGAAAACAAATATTGAAACTATTAACATCAACAATAACGTTATAGACCAACCTTTAGAAATTGCCAAAACTTTCAATGACTTCTTCATTAATGTTGCCAAAGAATTCCATAACAACAAAAACAAGTCTTCACTAGATAAGACACCGACAATAGATGTACCGAATATGGATCAAACCATGTTTTTACATCCATGTTATGAGAACGAGGTAAGAAATATCATTATGTCCCTCAACAACACTAAATCGGTTGGATTTGACGGTATAGCAACTCAAATTCTTAAGTCATGTGCCACTACTATATCCCCAATTATTGAACACTTGATCAATCTCTCATTCTGGCAAGGGACTTTTCCAGAAAAACTCAAGCAATCAATTGTAAAACCCTTATTTAAAAAAGGTGACATAAAAGAATTGTCTAATTACCGGCCTATTACACTTATATCAAATATATCAAAAATCTTTGAGAAAGTCATGCATCGTAGATTAACAAATTATTTAGAAAAATTCCAAATTATAAAAGAAGAACAAAACGGCTTTCAAAGAGGTAAGTCGACGACGTTAGCAGCATTTACTCTAATAAAAAATGTAATCAAAAAACTAGATAAAAAGATTCCGGTATCCGTTGTATTCTTTGACATGAGCAAAGCTTTCGACTTTGTCAACCACGATTTGCTTCTAAAAAAATGCAACAACTACGGAATCAGAGGGATAGTTAATGACTGGATTACTAGCTACTTATCGAACCGTCAACAAAGAGTAGAAATTAGCTCAATGAACCAAAATAACGAGTCTACATCATTCAGTTCCGAATATAGTCAAACTAAATCAGGTGTTCCACAGGGAAGCATACTAGGCCCATTACTTTTCCTGATTTATATCAATGATTTGCCCTCTGCTTTACAACAACAGTGCATACTTTTTGCTGACGACATCTCTGTAATTGTTGCAAATGAAAATAAATCAGACTTAAATCACGAAACAAACCTTAACACAATAGTAAATCAAGTTTTAAAATGGCTAGAAAATAATTATCTCTGTGCAAACCTTAGTAAAACCAAATACATAAATTTTCAAAATTACAATTCAAAACCAAAAACTTTCAAAGTTAACTGTCAAGGACAACAAATTAACGAAGTTAGCGAATACAAATTTCTTGGACTCATTCTTGATCAGCACTGTAACTGGAAATTACACATAGAACACGTTTCCAAGAAACTCAACCAATTTGTGTTTGCTCTTAAACGTTTAAGACGTACCGCTAGTGAAGCAGTCGCCCTGACTGCTCACCACGGATATGTATCCTCTTTACTCAGATATGGACTCCTACTCTGGGGGAACTCCACAAATGTAAATGAAGCATTTCTTGTTCAAAAAAAATGCCTAAGAGCAATTTGCGGTATCAGCCCATTAACATCCTGTAGACCACTATTTAAAAAATTTAAACTATTAACTTTAACAGGACTTTTCATAATGCAGGCCGGTATTTTTGTGAAGGAACACTCTAAATTCTTTAAAGCATGTGACCTGCATTCGAAATACACTCGTCGAGATCCCACAAGATTGCGAATACCTTCACATCAGAGCACATTATGCCAAAAAAATAGTTTAATCACTGCAATAAATTTTTTTAACAATATACCAAAACCATTAAGAGAACTCCCTTTAAAATATTTCAAATCCAAATTACATAAATGGCTTACTGACAATTGTTTTTATAGTGTAAAAGAGTTCCTTGAAAAAAAAGTATCCGATAGATATAGCTACTGAGTTTACAAAGTATTTTAAGTTATGTTTTAGTTTTTTCTTTAATTTTAGGAGTCTATTAATTACTGTTAAGATTTCGAATAGAAATGAATCCTGAATTGTAAGTGCTATTCTTAAAATATTTACACCAATTGATGTTGTGTTAAAATTTTAAATTTAAGGTGTTCTAATATTTGTATGCCATTCTATGGCGAAACATGTAAGTTCACGACCCTATTTATAAGACCTTAATGTACCATGTTTTTACACAAATAAATAATTCTATTCTATTCTATTCTAAACTAAACTTAATTTAGGCTATTGCTATCTTTTACTAAAATGCAGTGCGAGAAAAGGACGGCTATAGCTGTGAACTAAGTAAAAGATGTCAAACTAGTTTATGCCTTGCGCTTCATCGTGTTTTAGTCGACATGTTTTTACGTGCACTCTTCATTTGTATGGAAATATTAGTTCCAATTAAATTTGACAGCTCTAAATTACGTCCGTCTCTTTCTCGTTTTAATATAGAGAAAACGATAGCAATAGCCTAAATTAAGTTTAGTTTGTGCACAACAGAATCGACACCAATGTCTCTAAAATATAACCCTATAGCATTAATTTTATTTCGGACACAAATACCTAATCTAAATCTAAATATATAAAAGAAGAAACTGACTGACTGACTGACTGACTGACTGACTGACTGACTGACTCATCTATCAACGCACAGCCCAAACCGCTGGGTCTACAGATTCCAAATTTGGCAAGTAGGTTCCTTATGTGGTCTAGGGGTGCACTAAGAAAGGATTTTTCAAAATTCACCCCCTAAGGGGGTTGAATGGGGCTCCAAAGTTTGTATGGGGAAACAAGATTAGTTAGACTATTTTATTTGAAACTTCACAGAAGTGCTTCTATTGATAAATGAGTAGAAACGGGTTTCAGGTTTTTTCAGAATTCAACCCCTAAGAGGGGGAAATGGGGTGGCAAAGTATAAAAATCAATGCACAGCCCAAACTATTGAGTCTGGAGATTCCAAATTTGGCACATTGGTTCCTTATGTAGTCTAGGGGTGCACTAAGAAAGGATTTTGCAAAATTCATCCCCTAGGGGGGTTAAACGGGGCTCCAAAGTTTGTATGGGGAATCAAGATTAGTTAAACTATTTTATTTGAAACTTCACAGAAGTGCTCCTATTGATAAATGAGTAGAAACGGGTTTCAGGTTTTTTCAGAATTCAACCCCTAAAGTGGGAAATGGGGTAACAAAGCCTGAAATTCAACATAGGTATTGTTTGTATGGTGAATTGGGTTGGGTGTATTACAAAAACAACGATTTTAAGATTTAATTTGGAGGACCTGAATTACCATCATTCCCTGTGGGGGTGCGATGGGGTTGAAATGTCTAAAAATCAATATGGGTGTCGAAACCGAGATTATCAGGGGTGCTGATGTCGAAAATGGCATTTATTTTGAGATCCAGAAGATGGGGATTCAATTTCTATTCTGGGTTATTGTTGATTTATTGTGATGTTATCATTGTGATAACGATGATGATGATTATTATAATGATGATAATGATTGTGATTACGATGATAATGATTGTGAAAGGTAACGATGATGGTGATTGTGATAGTGATTTTGATTTTGATGTTGATTGTGGTTGTGATAGTGATGGCGATTGTGATCATGATTATTGTGATTAAGATGATAATGATTGTGATGACAAGAATGGAGATTGTGATGACGATGATTACGATGATAGTGGTTGTGATTACGATGATAATGATTGTGATGACAAGGATGGAGATTGAAACCACGATGATTACGGTGTTAGTGGTTGTGATCACGATGATAATGATTGTTAAAATGATGATAGTGATTGTGATTGTGATGGTGATTGTTATTGTGATGATGTGGTGATTGTGATGGTGATTGTGATGGTGATTGTGATAACGATGATGGTGATTGTGATTTTGATGGTGATGGTGATCGTGATTGTGATAGTGACGGTGATTGTGATGGTGATAGCGATGGTGATGGTGATTGTAATGGTGATGTTTAAGGTGATTGTGATGGTGATTGTGATTGTGATAGTGATTGTGATAGTGGTAGTGATAGTGATGGTGATAGTGATAGTGATAGTGATAGTGATAGTGATAGAAATAGTGATAGTGATAGTGGTAGTGATAGTGATAGTGATAGTGATAGTGATAGTGATAGTGATAGTGGTAGTGGTAGTGGTAGTGGTAGTGGTAGTGATAGTGATAGTGATAGTGATAGTGATAGTGATAGTGATAGTGATAGTGATAGTGATGGTGATATTGATGGCGATTGTGTTAGGGACGGTGATTGTGATGGTGATTGTTATGGTGATTGTGATGGTGATTGTGATGGTGATTGTGATAACGATGATGGTGATTGTGATTTTGATGGTGATTGTGATGGTGATAGCGATGGTTGTGATAACGAGGATGGAGATTGGGATGATGATGATTAAGATGATAATGATTGTGATAGGTAACGATGATGGTGATTGTGATAGTGATTTTGATGGTGATTGTGATGGTGATAGTGATTGTGATAGTGATAGTAATGGTGATTGTGATAACGATGATGGTGATTGTGATTTTGATGGTGATGTTGATCGTGATTGTGATAGTGACGGTGATTGTGATGGTGATAGCGATGGTGATGGTGATTATAATGGTGATGTTTAAGGTGATTGTGATGGTGATTGTGATAGTGGTAGTGATAAACTCAAACTCAAACTCAAAGCATTTATTTCAATTAGACCATTATGGCACTTTTGAAAGTCAAAAATACAAAAAAGAAAATCAAAGCTACAGTCCCAGTCACAAGGCATAATAACTTGAGAAAGTACTGTAGTTGCCCATTCCCTAGCGTAGATCTCTATGGAGAAGAACGGGCAAGAAACTCCATGGACACTCTTTTAAAATCAAAATATTGTTACAAAATCTTGGTTACATCATTAATTTTGAGATTATACATATATGTGAGAACGATGTAGAAAGACGTGCACACTAAGAGCATCCAGAGTAAAAGATTAGATCAAAAATTTATGAATAAAGTAATTAAAATGAACCTTGGCAGCTAAGAGATGACCAGTCCCAACTGACAGCGCCCGTTCACAGACATGACGCATGTACCGGCGCCATTCAACTCAACCATATTGAAGGGAACTAAATGACCCGACACACCCGCCACCATCAGCGAGACATCTAAGTGAGCATGACATTCTCTCAGCTACCAAGGCATATTCAAGTCAATGAAAGATAAATAAATGTAAATGGTGGCTGAACAGTACAAAGTACTCACACATGTGCAATGCAATTATATAATACTAAGAACTGGAATCTATACAATACAAGTATATTTTTACAATCTTCTGCAGCTTCCACAATACATTAACATGGGAATCAATTCTTCATCTTCTTCTTTACGTGTCGATGGACTCAAATAATGCCCGACCAGTACAAACAATTAGTTTGCCCCCCCCCCTCCCCTCCCACCTATGGTTGTGGAGCAGGACCAGCATTTAGCCAAGCATTTTTATCATCAATGTAATCCCCCAACTTATAATATGCTTGCCTACATAGTGTGCGTTTTATACAAGATTTAAATTTCGTCTCATTCAGTTGAAGAATGTGGGGAGGTATTTTATTGTAACATTTCAAACAGTACCCCATGAAAGATGAATCCACTTTAGCAAGCCTGAAACCTGGCTGAACTAGTTGGTCCCTATTTCTAGTGTTATAGTGGTGTCTGTCCCCTCTCTTACTGAATAAATGCCGATTTTTTCTAACGTACATGATGTTTTCATAGATGTATTGACAAGGTACTGTCATGATATTAATTTCCTTAAATAGTTCTCTAAGAGAATCGCGTCTACGTAATTCATAAATGGCTCTGATGGCTCTTTTCTGCAGAATAAATATAGACTCGATGTCTGCAGCCCGTCCCCATAGTAAAATACCGTATGACATAATACTATGAAAATAACTAAAATAGACCAGCCTCGCGGTATCAACATCAGTAAATTGACGGATTTTTCTAACAGCATATGCTGCTGAGCTTAGCCGTCCTGCAAGAGATGTTAGATGAGGACCCCATTGTAACCTTGAATCGAGCGTGATTCCCAAGAAAACCGTTTTATCGACAAATTCTAGTTTCTCTTGATTCAATATTATGTCACAATCACTACTTTTGACATTTGGTAGAGCAAATCTAATGCATTTAGTTTTTTTCCCATTTAGTACTAAATTATTAGCGGTAAACCAATTGTGGACCTGCAGTAGGGCGTTATTTACGTCATCAAGATTAGTGGCACGTCTGTTTATTTTAAATATTAAAGAAGTATCGTCAGCAAACAACACCATATGCGGATGGTTGTTAAATAGATGGGGTAGGTCATTAATATATACTAAAAAGAGGAAGGGACCCAATATCGAACCCTGTGGTACACCCATTTTTACTTTTAAACCCATTGAGTTGACTCCATTTATTTGTACCTGCTGCTGTCTATCATGCAAGTACGATTTTATTAAACTGAGCGCAAGTTTACCTAAACCGTAATGCTGAAGTTTCAAGATCAGGGTTTCGTGATTTACGCAATCAAATGCCTTCGAAAGGTCACAGAAGATTCCTATGGCATCTTGTGCCTCTTCCCACGCAGTAAATATGTGTTTTAATAAAGTGACACCGGCGTCAGTTGTACAACGTCCTTTGGTGAAACCATACTGTTGCTCGTGTAATATTTTATTAGTGTTAAAATGGTTAAGCATTTGATTGAGCATTATCTTTTCAAACACCTTGCTGAAAACCGGCAACACGGATACGGGCCTATAGTTATTGGTGTCTTTACTGTCCCCGGATTTAAAAAGCGGTATTACCTTACTGAATTTCATCAGATCCGGGAAGACCCCTTGATCCACGCACAAATTAAATATTGAGGCTAAATACGGCGCTACAGTCTCAATAATTGAGGTACAAGCTTTGATAGACATACCCCATAGATCTTCCGTTAATTTGACCTTGATTTGCTTAAAACCTTTTATGACTGTTAAGGGGTTTATATGTTGAAATTTAAATTCATTTGGACAGGCTGAAACGTTCGCTTTCAATAAATCAATAGAGAGCAAGGGAGAGGAATTTAAGGTTTCAGTAGTTTTAAGTGGGATACTGGTAAAGAAATTTACAAATTCTTGAGCAACTTCATTGTTTGAGCTCACAAGGCCACGCGGTGTCTCTAGTGTGAAGTCATTACCTTGTTTTTTATTTCTATTTGTTTCACTGTTGATAATTTTCCAAACCGTCTTTATTTTGTTGTCGGCTGATTTAATCTTGTTGCTAATGAATAAGGATTTGGCTACCTTGCAAGTGTTTTTAAAAATTTTCGAGTAAGTAGCAACATATTTATTAAAAGCTTCAGTGTTGATGCAAGGCTTAAGGCCGTACAGCTCAAACAATCGTTCCCTACTTTTCCGAATACCCTGTGTTGCCCAGTCACTGAAAGTAAACTTTGGGCCAATAGTTTTAGATTTCTTTTTTAAAGTATTATTAAATTCAGTGTGCACTACCGAAAATAATTCTTCATAAAATACATTTGCATTGTTTCTAATATGACCCGGTATACTTAACTTGCTAATTAAATTATTATTAAATTTGTCTAGATTGCTGGGTGTTATTAGTCTAGTTTGTATTTGAATTCTTTGTAATTGTCTATTGTACGCGAAAGTAACCGTCTGACCACTATGATCTGAAGGCAGGTAATTTACGATGGATTTATTTATGTAATCGCAGCAACAAAAAACATTATCGATACATGTAGCAGTATTTGTAGTAATTCGAGTTGGTTCTGAAAACACATTTGACAAGTTAAATGATTTAAAGAGACTTAAGAATCTACTGCTATTCACATTATTCTCTATGATATTAACATTAAAGTCACCACAGATAATTATTGGTTTGTTACCAGTTACAAGTTTTGCCAAAGTATCTTCCATTACTGACTCAAAGATAGAATAGTTCAGGTAATTAGGGGGTCTGTAAACGCACACTATTACATGCTTATCTAGCTCAACACAAGACAATTCAATGCTATGTTCAACCGATAGATCGACTATATCATTACGAGACTTAGATTTAATACAATTTTTTACTAGGATTAATGAACCCCCACGCATCTTAGATTTTCGGTTAAAGCAACTGCTCACATTGTAATTCTCATAATTTATTTGCATTACTTCATAATCTTTCATCCAATGTTCAGTAAAACAGATAATATCAAACTTAGTTTTTTCTAAAAATAGTTCTATTTCTAGTTCTTTGGAAGAAAGTCCCTGAATATTCTGGTGAAACAATTTTAAGGTATTCTGCTCAGCCCCTTTTTTACAGTTATTTGATTGAGAGCTAGAAGATACCTCGAAGTTGACGAGATTAACTAAATTGTCACTCGTACCTTCTATTGTCTTATTGACTAGTTTAAATCTAAGCTAATACTATTTGTATAATTACAATTAGTATAATTACTAATTTCCGTAGACCTATTTACAAAAAACTGCGACATACCACATATGTCTGAGTTTATATTAAAAGCTAATAGCCGAGCTATTTGACGTCTAAAACTAATAGGCAAGTACGCATGGTTCCTGGTTGACTTCAATTTCTGAACGAAACTGTTAGTGTCGAAAAATGTCAACCTGTCACTATAGTGACTAACTAGAAAATGCATATGATTATTTAAGGCATGAATTTGATGGTTTTGCTTGCTAGACAATTTCTTAAAGTACGGGAATGCGCATAGAATAATTTTCTTACATTTTAGTTTTAACAGTTGAGTGACATTGTCAGTGATATCGTCAATTTTAACGTTCGAACTGTTACCTACAAATACAGTTACAATGGCATGAGGATCTAATTCCTTCCGAGTTATGGATGACATTATGTGGTTGTATGAAGCCTGAGGTGTACAATAATTTTGACAAGAATGACTCAGATTGTTACTAATTAATTTGCCTAAACCTATTCCAATACCATCTGAATACATGATGGAGCAGTCACAATGTGTAATACAACGAGAGGGAGAACTGCGTTCTGTTTTTCCCACCTGTGATGAAACTTGTACAATGTCTGGTGAATTTTGAATGGGGATACAGTCCCAAGCACTTCCTAACCGGGACGGGTCCTCCGTTTCCTCAGGCAGGATAGTGTCAGGGCTGGGTTCCCTTTGTGATGTACATTGAGTGATGTTGCTCATCCTGTCTACGCAGTCTGCATTACTATCACCACTATTGACCAACTCGTTTGCAGCAAGGATATGTTCCTTAATTTGTTTTTGAGATTTCACATACATGGAATAACATGATTGCAGTTGACGCTCTAGTTCTTGAATCTCAGACTGTAAGTTATGAGTGTCTATTTCATAAAAATTCTTACTGTCCTCTAATTTAATTTGATAGTTGTTTAACTTTTTTATGAGAAAAACACGTTCTTTTCTTAGTTTAATATTGTGGGAACTGTGTTTTTGTTGTTTTTTATATTTATTGCATTTCTTTATAATTCTATTAAGTTTTGCATATTTTTTTATTTTATTTTGGCTTACCTTGTAACTGCTACAATTATATTTTAGAATAGAATCTTCAGTAAGATCTATTGTTGTTAAAGAATGTGGGTTGCAATTTGAGTTTAATAATTGATTATAAAGGTGATCTGTTTCCCTAACCTGAGTACATTCTCTTTCTTTCTGAAATTTAATTATTTGTTTGTTAGCATGAAGCAGTTCATCTTCTAAGTCCCTAACCTTACATAAAGCCGTCTCATAATAGTTACTACAGTCATTGAAACCATTTGTGACCACCCGCAGTTTGTCCCGTTCATCAACAACATCCGTGTATTGCTGGTGCAGGTCCACTAGCTCCCGTTTCAAGCTTGTGTTTTTCTGAATGACTTTCTCGATTTCAACCTCGTGTTCCTCTCTATCCAACAACAGCTGTTGACATCTGCTGTTTGCTGCGTTAAGTTCATCAAGGGCCGTTCTCAACTTAGCCTGCAACTCCTGGGTAGTAGCCTTACGGGTCATCACAGGCATGGTTTCAGGGAATAGAACTGAAAGGAGAAGTGCAAAGAATGGTGAGAACTAAGTGGATGGACAAAATTAGGAAATCTAGAGAAATGAAAGGAGAAAATGAAAATAGTCTGGAATATGTGATTACTGGTAACTGAGATAGGCTTATAAGTCTTACACGTGATACTTCAATAAGATGAATACACTATGTTGAAAATATTTTTTCTTTGTCCTTTACTTTTTTCCTAAAGTGGGTAGAACTCTTGGTTTAAAATTGTGGAAAAACTGAATACACAAGCCAAAATTTATAAAGAATAACCAACGTTCTTCACTGTTGTGTATTAAAGTTGATTAAATAGATAGCTAGTTACTATATTAACTTATTACAAACTACACAAATACTTATTCAACAAGTGATACCTGACACTGAACATAACTTCAACTACAAAAAAGTGCCAGATTATCCAGAATAATGAACTTATTGCTCCATGAGAGCTTTTAATTAATTAATGTGAGCGAATTATTCATTAAAAAGAAACAGTTATACTCCCCAGAGAGATCCGCAGGAACATCAGCTGTTTGTGAAATTATAGGTCACCGGTCGAGGTAGGCAACCAAACACTATGTTTTACAGTGTATTTTTGCATGAAAACATTAAACCTGGGTATTTACACACTTATTTGATATTTAGTTACAAATTGACGAGTTTTTTACACTTAAAATTAATTAAAACTAATTTTAAAATACGGAGCAAAAATCTTGACAAGTCACTCAACCAGTGTTGCCATCAATGTCAATATATATAGTGATAGTGATAGTGATGGTGGTAGTGATAGTGATGGTGATAGTGATAGTGATCGTGATAGTGATAGTGATAGTGATAGTGATAGTGACAGTGATAGTGATAGTGATGGTGATAATGATCGTGGTTGTGATAGTGATGGCGATTGTGATCATGACTATTGTGATTATGAAAATTATTGATAATGATTGTGATGACGAGGATGGAGATTGTGATGATGATGATTGTGATTACGATGATAATGATTTTTAAAATGATGATAGTGATTGTGATAGTGATTGTGATGGTGATTGTGATGTTGATTGTGATGGTGATTGTGATAGTGATGGTGACAGTGATGGTGATTGTGATGGTGATTGTGATTGTGATTACGATGATAATGATTGTGATAACGATGATGGTGATTGTGATAGTGATTTTGATGGTTTTTGTGATGGTGATGGTGATTGTGATAGTGACGGTGATGGTGATTGTGATGATAACAATACATTGTGATGATTATGAAATTTGGCACATAGATAGTTTATAACCTGGATTAACATTTAGGACACTATTTATCCCTTTTGTATGATTCAGTGGGACAGTTACCGAACGGCACGCGGGCGAAGCCGCGGGCAACAGCTAGTCTAAATATATAAAGAAGAAACTGACTGACTCATCTATCAACGCACAGCCCAAACCGCTGGGTCTACAGATTCTAAATTTGGCAAGTAGGTTCCTTATGTGGTCTAGGGGTGCACTAAGAAAGGATTTTTCAAAATTCACCCCCTAAGGGGGTTAAAGGGGGCTCCAAAGTTTGTATGGGGAATCAAGATTAGTAAGACTATTTTATTCGAAACTTCACAGGAGTGCTCCTATTGATAAATGAGTAGAAACGGGTTTCAGGTTTTTTCAGAATTCAACCCCTAAGAGGGCGAAATGGGGTGGCAAAGAATAAAAATCAATGCACAGCCCAAACCACTGAGTCTAGAGTTTCCAAATTTAGCACATTAGTTCCTTATGTGGTCTAGGGGTGCACTAAGAAAGGATTTTTCAAAATTCACCCCCTAAGGGGGTTAAACGGGGCTCCAAAGTTAGTATGGGGAAACAAGATTAGTTAGACTATTTTATTCGAAACTTCACAGGAGTGCTCCTATTGATAAATGAGTAGAAAGAGGTTTCCGGTTTTTTCAGAATTCAACCCCTAAGAGGGGGCAATGGGGTGGCAAAGTATAAAAATCAATGCACAGCCCAAACCACTGAGTCTAGAGATTCCAAATATGGCACATAGGTTCTTTATGAGGTTTAGGGGTGCATTAAGGAAGGATTTTTCAAAATTAACCCCCTGAGGGGTTGAAACGGGGGTCCAAAGATTACATGGGGAAATAAGATTAGTTAGACTACTTTATTCGAAACCTAACAGGAAACTCCTATCGATAAATGAGTTAACATTTGTGTTTCAGGTTTTTTCAGAATTCAACCCCTAAAGGGGGAAATGGGGTAACAAAGCCTGAAATTCAACATAGGTATTGCTTGTATGGTGAATTGGGTCGGGTGTATTACAAAAACAATGATTTTAAGATTTAATGTGGTGGACCTGAATTACCATCATTCTCTGTTGGGGTGCGATGGGGTTGAAATGTTTAAAAATCAATATGGGTGTCGAAACCGAGATTATCAGGGGTGCTGATTTCGAAAATGGCATTTATTTTGAGATCCAGAAGATTGGGGATTCGACTTCTATACAGGGTTATTGTTGATTTATTATGATGATTGTGATAACGATGATGATGATTGTTATAAAGATGATGATTGTGATTATGATGATAATGATTGTGATTACGATGATGATGATTGTGATAGTGATGGCTATTGTGATAGTGACGGTGATTGTAATGGTGATAGCGATGGTTGTGATAACGAGGATGGAGATTGTGATAATGATGATTATGATTAAGATGATAATGATTGTGATTACGATGATAATGATTGTGATAACGATGATGGTGATTGTGATAGTGATTTTGATGGTTATTGTGATGGTGATGGTGATTGTGATAGTGACGGTGATTGTGATAGCGATGGTGATTGTGATTGTGACAGTGATGGTGATTGTGATAACGATGAAGATGATTGTGATTACGATGATAATGATTGTGATAACGAGGTTAATGATTTTGATAATGATTGATTGATTGATATTGATGGTGATTGTGATAGTAATGGTGATTGTGATAGTGATGGTAATTGTGATAATGATTGTGGTTGTGATAGTGATGGCGATTGTGATCATGATGATTGTGATTAAGATGATGATGATTGAGATTACGATGATAATGATTGTGATTGTGATTACGATGATAATGATTATGATGACGAGAATGGAGATTGTGATGATGATGATTGTGATTACGATGGTAGTGGTTAAGATTACGATTGCTAAAATGATGATAGTGATTGTGATCGTGATTGTTATGGTGATTGTGATGAAGATAGTGATGGTGATTGTGATTGTGATTGTGATTGTGATTGTGATGGTGATAGTGATTGTGATAGTGATGGAGATTGTGATTGTGATAATGATTGTGATTACGATGATGATGATTGTGATTACGATGATGATGATTGTGATAAAGATGATGGTGATTGTGATAGTGATTTTGATGGTGATGGTGATAGTGACTGTGATGGTGACGGTGATTGTGATGGTGATTGTGGTTGTGACAGTGATTGTGATAGTGACGGTGATTGTGATGGTGATAGCGATGGTGATGGTGATTGTGATTGTGACAGTGATGGTGACAATGATGAAGGTGATTTTGATTACGATAATAATGATTGTGATAGTGATTGTGGTGGTGATTGTAATGGTGATTGTAATAGTGATAGTCATAGTTATAGAGATTGTGATCGAGATTGTGATGGTGATTGTGATGGTGATAGCGATGGTGATTGTGATTATGATGGTGATTGTGATGGTGATGGTGATTGTGATTATGATGGTGATTGTGATGGTGATGGTGATTGTGATGGTGATGGTGATAGCGATGGTGATTGTGATTATGATGGTGGTTGTGATAGTGTTGGTGATTGTGATAATGATTGTGATAATGATGGTGGTTGTGTTAGTGATGGTGATTTTGATAATGATTGTGATAATGATGGTAGTAAGTTGTGATTCTGATAGTGATAGTGATTGTGATGGTGATTGTGATTGTGATAGTGAGGGAGATTGTGATTGTGAGGGAGATTGTGATTTTGATAATGATTGTGATTGTGATAATGATTGTGATTGGGATTGTGATAATGATTGTGATTACGATGATGATGATTGTGATTACGATGATGATGATTGTAATAAAGATGATGGTGATTGTGATAGTGATTTTGATGGTGATGGTGATTGTGATAGTGACTGTGATGGTGACGGTGATTGTGATGGTGATTGTCGTTGTGACAGTGATTGTGATAGTGACGGTGATTGTGATGGTGATAGCGATGGTGATGGTGATTGTGATTGTGACAGTGATGGAGATAATGATGAAGGTGATTTTGATTACGATAATAATGATTGTGATAGTAATTGTGGTGGTGATTGTAATGGTGATTGTGATTGTGATAGTTGTAGTGATTGTGATCGAGATTGTGATGGTGATTGTGATGGTGATAGCGATGGTGATTGTGATTATGATGGTAATTGTGATGGTGATGGTGATGGTGATTGTGATGATGATTGTGATTGTGATAGTACCTGTGATGGTGATTGCGATTGTGATGGTGATTGTGATTGCGATTGTGATGGTGATTGTGTTGGTGATTGTGATTGTGATAGTGTTGGTGATTGTGATGATGATAGCGATGGTGATTGTGATTATGATGGTGATTGTGATGGTGATGGTATTTTGATGATGATTGTGATGATGATTGTGATAATGATTGTGATAATGATGGTGATTGTGATGGTGATAGTGACTGTGATGGTGATTATGATGATGTTTGTGATAATGATGGTGGTTGTGATAGTGTTGGTGATTGTGATAATGATGGTAACTGTGATAGTGATGGTGATTGTGATAATGATTGTGATAATGATGGTAGTTGCGTTAGTGATGGTGATTGTGATAATGATTGTGATAAACTCAAAAACTCAAAGCATTTATTTCAATTAGACCATTACGGCACTTTTGAAAGTCAAAAATACAAAAAATAAAATCAAAGCTACAGTCCCAGTCACAAGGCATAATAACTTGAGAAAGTACTGTAGTTGCCCATTCCCTAGCGTAGGTCTCTATGGAGAAGAACGGGCAAGAAACTCCATGGACACTCTTTTAAAATCAAAATATTGTTACAAAATCTTGGTTACATCATTAATTTTGAGATTATACATATATGTGAGAACGATGTAGAAGATAATGATGGTAGTTGTGATTGTGATGGTGGTTGTGATAGTGATGGTGATTGTGATGATAATAATAAATTGTGATGACTATGAAATTTGGCACATAGATATTTTACAACCTGGATTAACATGTAGGACACTATTTATCCCTTTAGTATGATTCAGTGGGACAGTTACCGAACTGCACGCGGGCGAAGCCGCGGGCAACAGCTAGTCCTTAATAAAGAGGGTAAAAAATTGCTATATATTTGCACTAGTGATGTACCGACTGGTCGAGAAAGCCGACTATTTGGCTATATTTATATTGTTATCGGTGTTAAGTCGGCGACTAGTCGGCAAAAAGCATCGTATAGTCGACTGCTTACATAGAGTGATGTAATTATGTACTAATCAGCTTTACAGTTTGCTTCATAATCTAAGAATCGGAACTTTTCCTTTGGTAGTTCCTAATTGAACGTAAAGCAAGAAAAATCTAAAACTCTACATAGTCAAATCAAAAATCAATGTAAATTATTTTTTCTGTCTGTTTATGACAGAAAAAATAATTTAAAATTTCTATGACCAGTGAGCGACAACGTTGCATAATGTTCTCAATGCGAGTGACTCAGCTGCTGTACTCGACGTGCCACGGACATTGCTGATGCCACCTGAACTCTATCGAAAGCAAAGATCGGCTTGGCCGACTAATCGGCTTTTTTGCAACCGGCTAAGTAGCCTGTCAAAGTCATAGTTGGACTATCTCTAGTTGTCACGCTAGTGCCAAAACCTAGCTTATACGTGTAAGGCTGCGTTGCCACCAGAGCTGAGCGAGGATGCGTCGCGAGGGACGTGTGTGGAACTAACCAATCACAGCTATAATAACTCAAGTTGTGAAAAAAAAAACCCGGCTACGTAAAAAATAACTAATAAACTTTAAATAAAAAAACTGAAAAGAATAAATCAAGTTCAGGAGACAGGACATATTGACTGCAACAGTCGGGACCCATATTGGATGTAATGATTTTAGTCTAGATTATTTAATAGGTCCCGAGTTCCCGACTGTTGCAGTCAATATGTCCTGTCTCCTAAAATTGTTTTATTTTTTTAGTTTTTTTATTTATAGATTATTAGTTATTTTTTACGCAGTCGTTTAATTTTATTTCATTTTATTATAATGAAGCCAGTGACACTCGCGCCATCAAGAAGAATCTAACGACATATAATCTATCCAAATCCCTACATCCGTTGAGGAGTTACGAGAGAACTAAGAAACGGCACATACATATACATACAGGTCAAACACATTACCCTCCTTTTGGGCTTCGCCGCAGTCGGGCAAAAAGAAGCGATATCATTGGTTAGATTCACACATTTCCCTAACTACGCATCCTCGCGCATCTTTGGTGGAAACGCAGCTTAAGGGCTATATATCCCTCAAATGGCTTAGCATGATCCTCCGTTACGCCTAAAATACTGCTGCATTAATTTTGAAATAAATATATGGTAAAGTTGAGGATTAATGCTAAGTCCTATGTGTGACGAGAATACAATTTCATAAACTTTTCTCTATAGAAAAAAAATCCAAAGTTACCTCCAAATCGAACAATAAACCGCTGGTATTCAAAAAGTACTTCAAATTAGATCATGAAACTTTGCATACTAACTGAACTAACTACAAAGCAGGTCTTATGTGTTTTATGTTTTTAGTCCAATCAATAGATTTTTGTAAATCGCAAAAAAACACTCATTTCGCACTATTCGGCCGCAGTGACTGACGTAACAACCGCTTTGTAGTGCAAGTTGATTAGAACTTTATTCTAACAATATTTCAAACGAAGTTTGAACCACCACAAATAGAGTAGCTAATTTTAGTTTTAGAAGGGCCCTAACTCGGACATTATAATGGCTCAGTACCTACCCAAGGGCTATTTTACAAAGAAAATATGTTTTGTAAAAGGTGATGTAAGACTTCATTAAAACAAAATTAATACAGTAATCGCCCTTGAGGTTTTCAGCAGGGTTGTCGAGCAAGTTTCATTTCTACCCTGAAATTACGCATAAAGCCGATAAATTGTTAAAAGGCGAGGCAAATGAACCGAAATTAATTTAATTTTCGCCGAAAACATCGATACTATGTAGTAGCTAGAATTGGGTGAGGTATTAAATTAATTGCTCTGTCCGTTTTAGTTTTAAAATAGTCTGTTTGGAAAAGTTAGTTATTTGTCAAGGTGAGATTTTTAGATGTGTGACCAACACTGGTTTTAAATCAGACGACCCGAATGGCGCAGCGGTAGTGAGGAGGCCTTACGTTCTTAGGTCCCGGGTTTGAATCCCGGTGGGAGCAAATGTTTGTGTGATGAGCATGGACATGTTTCCGGGTCATATATGTTTACATCTATACTAATTACTAATTGAAAATATTATAAAGAGGTAACATTTGTTTGTAAGTTTGTATGTTTGTAAGTTTGTATGTAAGGGGTAATCTCCGGAAGTAATGAACCAATTTTAAAAATTGTTTCACTGGTAGAAAGCTACATTATTCGTGAGTGCTATAGGCTATATTTTATTCCCGTACTCTCACGGGAACGGGAACGACGCGGGTGAAACCGCGGGACGTCAGCTAGTGTCTAATAAGTATGTATTTACAAACAAAAAGTATCTATATAGCATATCAACTATCTGGTGTCCACGACACAAGCCTCGTTGCTTAGCGTGGCACTAGATGGCACTGTGTGTAATTTTCAGCGATATTTATATTTATTTAAATGCTTAGTAATTATGCAAAGTTTATATAAATATGTTTTTTTCCTGACTTAAGAATCTAGAGAGAGAGATTCCTAGACCCAAATCTGGCCATGCACGATTGCCAAACTACACCACAAACAATCAGACGATCTCTAACATGCTTTTTTAAAACAGTAGATATTTTGGTCCTGTTCGATCTAGATGAATGAACGCACATAAATAATTATAACATTCCTGCTAAAAATAAAAATCGAGCCATCAACGCATTATTCATGCAAATCTAAATGCATATTCAGGAGAATTTACTCAAAGCTCAGTAACAGAAAATAAACACTATTATCCATACAAATCGAGAAGATTACAATACAAATGTACTTAGGTATAATCTAGGGGATTAGGAATATTTATTGTCCGCTTTCTTCTGTTGCTAATCCTCGGACATTTTCGGAGGGTAGTAAAGGGATTCGTAGTGCGTTGCCCGCCTCAGTTCGTTAATTGTCAGGATTAACTTAAATGCACCAGAAGGTCGGCCAAGCGGGGTTTTGAGGTAGCGAGGGCGGTTATATTTTTATCATTTTCAGACAGAAAAATATCTTGTTCTGTTTCTGGAGATATTTTTTGTCTATTTTAAGTAAAAAAAACCGGTCAAGAGCGAGTCGGACTCGCACACCGAGGGTTCCGTACAAACTTTTTAAAAGACAAACTAAATACAATTGTATTGTATTACAATAAAGACACATTGCTCGCAGAACTGATGGACGATGGGGCCGAAAAGTTCTGGAGTGGCGACCGCGAACCGGAAGAAGTTGCGTTGGAAGGCCTCCCACTAGGTGGACCGATGACCTGGTGAAGGCTGCGGGAATCCGCTGGATGCGAGTCGCACGGGACCGTTCAATGTGGCAACACTTGGGGGAGGCCTATGTCCAGCAGTGGACGTCTTTCGGCTGAAATGATGAATGATGATGATGACATGTCATCATCATACCTATTAATGTTCCCACTGCTGGGACACGGGCCTCCTCTCTATGAGAGGGAATGGGCTATAATCCACCACGCGGGCCCAGTGCGGATTGGTAGATGTCACATGTCTTCGATTTTTTTTGGTTCTAGGACATGCCGGTTTAAATGTATTATTATATATGTAAATAAATTACACAAAGTAATGCGCCTGTCTGGGTTCGAACTCAAGACATACTGTTCGTAAGCCGCCACCACTGGGCCACCGCTGCTCCCTTTACATGTGCTGTAAGACATTGCTTCTCGCCAAATTTCGTGATTCTAGGTCAACGGGAACTACCATTTAGGTTTTCGACCCAAAACCTATAGGGTACTTCCGATTGACATAGAAATGTCAATTTTAGTTAAAAGCAAGGTCTTACAGCACAAGTAAAGGATACATTCCGAAAAATTAAAAAAGGTTGAAATAAGGTAAATTTTGATACTTAAAAGTTTTCACAAAAATCTAAATTTGCCCATATCTTTTTATCATGTTGACTCAGGACCTTGCTTTTATTCTATAGACCTCAGTATCTGGTATAAATTTCAACTTGCTAGGTCCACCTATTCCTGAGAAAATCGGTGGTGACAGACGGACGGACAGACTGTGTGAATGGGACATTTTGCGAATAGGAAATTTCTTTTCACGGTGACATTTTGCGAATGGGACATTCTGCGTCGATCCGGACAGACGGACAAGACAGTGATCTTATAAGGGTTAATTTTTTACATTTTAAGGTACGGAACCCTAAAAGCAGACTTTCACACACACACACACACACACACACATACACACAGACTTTAGACTTTCTTTGAATTGGTTCAACTGACACGTCTTGTGTTGATTTGAAAGTTTTTCATTTTACTAAAAGCCACCAATGACCATCATTATGTGTCGGTACAAGACGTTTTTTCTTCTATTTTCCTCTGGATTTAGCTCAGCACGTTTTTATTTTCATTTCATCCTAAAAGCTACCAACCACCATTGAATGATAGTTAAAAACTATTATCAGTCTGTTAGGTACCTACTAGATTGTTTTGATTAATGCTTAACTACTAAAACCTCTGTTTAGCGAACTTAATGCGAATAATCCGCTGACTTCCAAGCCACGCGTTATAAATCTTAAGACAAAGACGGAATGTTGCGCACAAAATAAAAACGAGTTCTTAGATTTTCTTTTCCTATAATATAATACATCTAATTGACACCAGAACGTAGGATTGAGTACTATGGATTATGTCATATTTTATGAAATAAGTACTTTGTGTTCTCATATTCTATTGACGGTCATTCTGATTTTGTCAAAACTTTATCATAATAATTAATTATTAACAATAGCATACTAAGTGGCGTTTACAAAAACTTGAGTGAAAGTTTATTTGTGATTTTCGCAGGCGCAAAAAAGAGTGTCTTTATGTTATAATAACTGCAATTATTTTTGAGTTAACAACCACTGTAGCAATTAAATCCAGGTACCTATCCGTATTCTTAAACAACATAATATTTGTATCACCTCTGGGTACCAAACTCACATTATATTTCTATTACGGCAAAAAATAATTCTCCACAAAAAATGTCGTCAGCATAAAAGTTTCAATAGACTTGGAGGTGATAAAAATATTATAATATTTTCACCTCCACGATGGCAGTTGTGAATGGAGGGACCAAATAAAGGCTCTTTTTCTAAGGCGCCATGAAACTGCTGTTTATTTATTCAAAAGCCTTAATATTTTGTCTGCTGATTGCGATGATAAGTAAAAATGTCCGAGGGGAAAAAATACATTTTTTTACTGAGACTTTACAATTCACTTTCTTCTCGATGCATGATTTTGTTTGATGGTAGTTCTACGGCCGTGGATGCTATTGGTTTTTTTTGTCCGTGTCGAAGGTTTTTCTGATTTATCTTAGAGTTGTCAGATTGCCGTCTCATCGGACTATATTGACGACACGGTTGGTCGGACTATATTGACGACACGGTTGGCGCGACTGAGCGATAGGCTGCTGCGCTGCGTGTCGGGTTCGATCCCCGCACGGAACAAATATTTGAATGACCTTCCAGGTAGTTGTTCCGGGTATGGCTATTTGTGTATGTGAGTTTAAATGTTTGTAAATCTACCCAGGATACAGGAGGAATTCCTAGTCTGGGGCAACGTGTTTTTTTTTCAAGAAAAAATAAAAGGTGAAATTCAGGGTAGTGAGAGTGTTCTTGAGTTTGCACCCAAACTTGTGCCGAGTTGTGCCACATCACCTCTATGGCAGAAAACGTACAAGTTATAACTGAAGAAGGGTAAATTATTACTCTTTGTTGTATCACCAATTATTTAATTAGAACTTTATGGCCACAAAAAAACATGTTTAGAATGAAAATAAATACCATTACAAAAGCTCTTTTTTTAGTGACAATTGTTTTTATTATATTTACTTTTTTTTATAAATTAATAGAAACAAATTATTTCTAAAGTTTTCATTCTGTTGATAATCTCTGAACACAGGATGCCAAGAAAACTTAGAAGCATGGGTATATAGAGCCTTCATAGTTAGCTGCTAAAGTGTTAAGAAGACAATGCCAACTGACAAAGAAGTTTTGTCGGCCGGCCGGACTCTGTCTGTAGTGTTTGTGGCAGTGTCTGTCCGAGGCATAAGATACTCATGTAACATAGTAAAATCACGCCTGTGATCCCCAAGAGGTTAGGCAAATGACTATCTAACACCGTTTTAAGCTTTCACGGTTTAAAACTAAACTTATATTGTTACTTACGGGATATCTTCCGTGATTGTTCATTGTTTTGAGCTCCCGATATCCCGAAACACGGGAATACACGGAAGATATCCCGTAAGTGACAATATAAATGAGTATCTAAAGTACACCCACATTTCTCCAGTTATGTTTATGTCCCAAGGAAATGATTACACAATTACAATAATTAAAATTACACCCCCTCGCCTCCTATTGTAAAGTCGGCGTATAATTCCTAAAAATATCAATGAAGGTATATTATAAAGGGTGTAAAACACCTCTTAACGATGCCGAAAGGCACTTGTTCTGCTCATCTTTGCTATATTTTTTTTGTTCTACACCATACCTGAACCTTCGGTCAACATTCCAACTTTTTAACAAGCTTTTTTCAAAATACATGTTTTTAATGTAAGATTTTTACTACACCTCCACGACCCCCGTACTATTCAATTCATCCATCAGCACAATGTTTTGAGTGCGCTACATTGAGTTCTGCCACAAAACATGATTTTTCACCCCTAAAAAAAGTCGTTTCCCAGCAATAATTTTTGCGTAAAGTTACATAGTTTGATGTACAGAATGCTTGGTTGACGGCTTCGTGATGAGGTCTTTTACACCCTGTATTTAAAAGGCACATCAAGTAGGCGTTCGTTAAACGGTGTTTCAGACACATATTATGTAGGTCTATCTAACCTGTTATAAGTTGGATTAAATGTTGGTTACACAGTCATTAATAAGTTAAAATGTTGTTGTGTAAATAAAAGCCCAAGTGCAAGAAAACAGAATTTCTAGTCTGTATTGTCCCACTGCAGGGCAAAGGCCCCCCCCCCCCCTTTTTACACAATTCTGTTTTTCATCATTCTAATAAGAAAGTTTTAAAATAAACAGCATCTATCTTTCCTATATAAATACCAAGAAAAAAAAAAAAAAAACGACATACCTAGATAACTTAAAACTGGAAAGTATTCAGTTAGCAATATTATAGTCTCTTATCTTAATATCTTTAATACAATATCATCCCACACAAGATAATTTTAACAAAGGTCAATCTTGTCATGTTCACGAAAACAAAAACAGTTACTCCTTTCATTTCAAAGAATTTCTACCTTGACATTGAGCAAGCAAGAGATAAAAAATAAGAACACATTAATTACAGAGAAGTAACAAATAAAAAATTGCTTCAGTAAAAAGTGCCGAAATGCTAGCTACGCTCGTAGCTCCTCCGTAGCGTCGTAGCAGTCTCGTAGCGGGGCGGGTGGCCAGTCGTAGCGCGTCGCCAGGCACGAGCGCTTGTCCGTGGGGCGCCCAACTCGCGAACTAAGTTGTATCGTGCTTTGTGCTTTTGTATGGTAAGTAGTTTTGTGTTAAGTTTTTTAAAATATGAATATTTTTTTATACTGTTGTTGTTATTTTATGAATGGAAGGTTTGTTTGGATAAGGTTTTTATGTTTTTTCTCTTCACTTAACAGATGTTTTCGTGGACATAATAATACAACATGCCATAACAAATTCATCATCAGCTGTCTAGCATTTTCCTATAATCGTTGGGGTCGGTTTCCAGTCTTACCAATTAACAATAAACATTATTATTATTTGAATAGCTAACATATTTTTTTGCGTTAATATCTAGACCTTAGTACAAAGAATAATTTAAAAAACTAGCTTAAATACCTTGCTGTGGACTGCATTAAGTTTCTTGTTTATACGTAACTTAAGGGCAGATAAATTGAAATTTTACAGTGACAAAAATTGCCTTTTCCATTAAAATGTACAATTCAAATAATACGTGTTTGTATTTTGTTGTTATTAATTGCTTTATTTTTAAACCTTAGTACTCAAAGAACGGAATATGAACAAGATTCCGGTTAGTTAACATAACAATACATCACACTTCTAATACCCAAAGCATTAGGCAGAGGTGTGTGTACATCTATATAATTTAGGTTTACTGCTAGTAATTAACGGTTAACCCTCAATAAAAATTACCTTCCATAACGAAATTTTCCGTACAAGGGTCATGAGTAATATGTTTTCTTTCCCACATTACATCATGAGAGTGTAATGGAGTACCATTACACTCTCATGATGTAATGAGGGAAACACACAAGGCACATTACTATGTGCCTCCTTCGTCACAGGCAGTGAGCCAAGAGGTCGTTACGAGGCAGTTGGACACCCTCCTGACCTTTATGGAAAACTAGCCCTTCGCCCGTGACTTTGTCCGTGAATTGTGATAGCTCGGATAATTTGCATTGATTTATATATTACTAGCGGACGTCACACGGTTTCACCCGCATAGTTCCCGTTCCCGTGGGAGTACGGGGATAAAATATAGCCAATGTTACTCAGTATAAATGTAGCTTTCTAATGGTGAAGGAATTTTTGAAATCAGCGCAGTAGTTTTTCAGTTTATTCATTACAAACATACACACAAAAATACAAATATTTCCTCTTTATAACATTAGTGTATGTATGAATGTAGATTTATAGCCTTTGTTACTTCCTGATAATTTAGCTTTCTATTGGTGAAATAATTGTTAAAATCGGTCCAGTAGTTACGTAGCTTCGGTACAAACAAACAATTAAATCTTTCTTCTTCATAATTAGTATATAGCGTGATACATGCGGTGCTAATATTTGGACGTGGAATAATGATCTTGGTTTAGGAAACTAGGTACTCATGATTATGATGAACTCGGGAAATATAGATGGGTCATAAAAGGTAACTGCAATTTTTAGATTATTTTTAAATAAGTAAGGTAACTTTGAATAATATGAATGTAGAATAACTATATATCATAGTTACAACGATGTATAAGATATCTCAGTAAAGGATAATGGGATTTTTATAATAAGATTAAAAATACAGGGGTATTTTGGATATCCTTTTTTTTTTTTTTGCTGAGCCTATTGTCCCACTGCTGGGCAAAGGCCTCCCCCATAGCCTTCCACTCCTTCACACTTCCTTTTGGATATCCTATTTTTTTTATGACTGCCTTGTTGGTCTAGTAGTCGCAAGAGCGACTTGCATGAGGTCCTGGATTCGATTCCCGGGTCATGCAAAGTGCTATTGGGTTTCTCTATCAGGAATTTCTCAGTATTAACCACGGAGTCTATATTCGTGTCCAGTTGATGGCAATAGGGCTCACCCCCTATAAGATGGGAAATTGGAAAATGTGTGTGTACTATTAGGTACACCTCTGCCTAATCCTACGGCGATAACAGTCGTGATGTTATGTTTTTATTATAAACTAGCTGACGTCCCGCGGTTTCACCCGCGTAGTTTCCGTTCCCGTGGGAGTACGGGGATAAAATATAACCTATGTTACTCGTGAATAATGTAGCTTTCAAATGGTGAAAGAATTTTTTAAATCGGTCCAGTAGTTTTTGAGCCTATTCATTACAACCAAACAAACAACCAAACAAACAAAGTTTTCCTCTTTATAATATTATATTATAAGTATAGATAAAACAGGAATTTAAAACTCTTGCTTAAAAATAACCTTAATCTAAATACCTTAAGATTTAAACTCAATTTGTTTTTCAAACTCTAAGCTTTCCTCGAAATGACCAAGCCCAAAAACCCGTGGTTACCTCCGCAAAAATTAATTCACCCATTAAATTAATATACCCTATTAAATTCTAATCTCCCTCGATCGAGGCGAATCCCGCCCACTTTGTAATGGAAAAAAGTGATCTTATCTGCACTGATTCAATTTCCAAGATTTTTGTAGATTGCTCACAGAAGAAATTAATATCGTCCTGTAATCCTGATTCTGAAGCAAATAGCCTTTGTTGAGCACTCCTTTATTATTATACTACTGCTTTGTAATGTGTTTGCTTTCTATCTTATGAATATGTGCGCCATTTTGTTTTGGAACTACTTCTTAAGATGATGATGAAGAGCCCTTTCTTTATCTTATGTGGGCCTACTCTTGACGTCAATTATCTCCTGAGGGCAGAGATATGGTCGACAATGGAACAACCTAACCCAAAAGTAGTCTGTTAACTCGCGACCTAAATGGATTGGGATAACATGAACTTGGGAACACTGAAGCAAGCAAGGAATCACGACGTGCAAGCTACCAACTATTTTTTTAAATTTACTTTTTGTTTATGTTCCGTTTTGCAATACTCGGAATGTTTGTTATGTTTATTGTTTCTGTTTTCAAATTTTTTATGCACGTCATGTCCCTGTGATATTTTTTTTTTCTTTCTTTCTTTCTTTATTTAGCCAGTTTCAGCCACAGCAACTACATTCGATGACTTTTTACGGTTGTTGCAAAATAACTTAGAACTTAATTTCTAAGTACTTGAATTTTCAAAATATGTATAATATGGTGAAACTATGTTATATAACTATGCACTAGAACAGAAACTATGTGAAAACCAACTATGTGTTTGAACCTTGGCCTCTACTAAGATCTAGATCTAATAAAATAACTTTGACAAACGAAAATTGAATTAGTTAGACGGATACTTTGCAAATTAGTTTTTGCTGCATGATTCTCATATACGAAAGTGCAGTGCTGTCAAACTAAAGTGAAACTAAGCAAAATCCACAATACTTTGTAGGTATTTTCTTTTGTTTAATAACAATGAACAAACAAACATTGTTTGAAACATCCAAAGAATTAAATTAAGACGTCCAGAATCCGCTTTTAAATAACGAAAGTTCCTTTACACTTCGAATTAAGGCGGTAGATTGGGCCAATAAAAAAAGTGCTTGATCTCAAATTGAGTGTTTTGTTCAGCCGAATGGTCCAGAGAAATTCAATCTCGCAATCCTGTACTTTTGTGTGACCTCACATTCGTGTACCATTTTAGACTTTATTGATTTAGGATTTTATACGTAGGGTACGAGGGGAATGCTAATTTCTGAACGGATTGTGAGCAAATACGTTTCGTACGATGTTTTATATGTCGTTACGATTCCTGAGGGTTGGGAGAATTCCAAGTGGGTGTATTGATTGATATCGTTTGAGTGAAATGTATCGGTAACGTGCTTACGGTGTGATCGAATTTCATTACGATTCCAATGGAATGCCAGACGTTATCATTATTATAAGGAGTCAATCAAGTGGATCGGTGAGAAAAGACTTTTGAAAATAAATCGACTGAAAATCACCGAGCGATACAGACATTTAATTACAAAGAAACTTTCAGAAGCAGTCATTGCTTCTGAAAGTTTCTTTGTAATTAAATGTGATAATATCGCCTCGTTCGTCTATTGAGCATAAAGTCCTGGGATCGAGTCCCGGGTCGGGCTTAATGTTATTGGATGTAGCCATCAGAAAATTCTCAGTAGCAGCCACGGAGTCTGGATTTTTGCTCAGTTGATGGCAATAGGCTCGATCCCTATTACATGTGACTTAAAAATAACTGGCGAAATCTGGGTGTACTTGTTAGCCACACCTATGCCTAACCCTTCGGGGATGTGAATATTTCTGGTTGACATGGAAAAAATACTTTTTTATACGCCTAAAATAACTAATTCCAAATGTCGCAGATTGTAATTCCGAATTACCAACATATTGGTCCCAATCAATAGCTAACCACTTGATTTGGTCAGCGTTCATCTCAAACTTTAGAATCCGGAAGTCGTAACAACTGTAAATCGAATTGGCCAACATTAATCGCAAATCTAAAAGCCGGTGGGCGGAAGTTGCACAAATTAATGGGACGTCAAAGCCAGCCAGATTTCCGAATGCAAAGGTCCACTGTTTGATAGTCCACACTGCCCTAATGCTGGGGTATAAGTAACACGATTAGGCGTATTTTTGAGATTTTTATTACTCAGACCTTTATTGTATACTTAGAACTAGTTTTAGGATCGAGTTGGAATAACTACCTTTTTCTTAAGAAATACCAAGACACATTATAAAATACGTACATGTAAAAGGGGAATTTATCGCGAATTTTACCTTTAAAATAAGCCCGACATCTAACTGCGAATATGAACAATCAGCACATCGCATCACATTTTATGGGAGTGCAGTCTTTGGCAGAATGAACGCAATATTATGTTGGATAGTGTACAGGTTACATCCGGAGTTACAATTACCAAGACACAAAACTCAGGATGGATGAAATGGCGACAGGTTACTGGAACAACTTGCGACCAACGGATGCCCCTCAAGTTAAACGGGAAAATATACAAGTCCGTGACCTGTCGTACTGTATGGATCGGAATGCTGGGCTGTGAAGAAGATGGATGAAAAAAGATTGCATGTAGCAGAGATGAGAATGTTGAGGTGGATGTGTGGTGTGACAAGAATCGATAAAATAAGGAATGAGTACATTAAAGGAAGTTTGAAAGTTGCGCCAGTTACAGAAAAGTTGAACAGGAATCGACTGTCTTGGTATGGGCATGTGATGAGGAGGGTAGAATCGCATGTGACTAAAAGAGTGATGAATATAAATGTTGATGAATGGAGAGGGAGAGGAAGACCAAATCAACGATGGATGAAGGAATGATATGAGGGAAAAAGGTGTAAATGATTGTGTGACGGTTGACAGGGGAGAATGGAAGAAAAAAACGTGTTGCGCCGACCACAAGTAACATGATGGCAGGAAGATAATGATGATGACCAAGACACAATTTTGCTAGTCTTTCATTTTATTTTAACCATGCCTGTTTGAGGACTCATCATCAACATTCTCTTGTCCTCATCTCAATTAATTTGTGGTCGGCGCAGCATCTCATCTTCTTCCATTCTTCTCTATTACTCTTTATCTCATCAGACACCTCCTATCTAGCCACATCATCCTTCAAACACTCCATCCATCGAGGACCAGACAGTTTAATTGTAAGATTTTTCGAATGATTTGGCTCTTACAAAATAGTGAAGGAAAGCGTACTCTACAATTAATGAATTATTTACCGTGTCCAATTCGTAAAAACTGCGACAACCTTTTAAGGGCGCACGGGATGACAGCTAAAATTCTAATTTTGCACTAGATTATGTTAGGGTGAACTACACTAGGTGGACCGATGACCTGGTGAAGGTTGCGGGAATACGCTCGCTGGATGCAAGTGGCGCGGGACCGGTTAATGTGGCGACACTTCGGGGAGACCTATGTCTAGCAGTGGACGTCTTTTGACTGAAATGATGATGATGGATTACACTTTTAAAGGAACGATGACAAATACTCATCATCTACTAGAGTCATTTCAAGGTACAAATTTTTCAATATTTTGATTCAGCCATTTAAGTCAGCCTGCTCTGTCCCACTGCTGGGCAAAGGCCTCCCTTTTTTTTTTTTTTTTTTTTTTTTTCGGATGGGAAATCATCAAATAACTCCTCCCGCTCTGGGCGGAGTAGGAGGGAGTGTCAGACTTTTACTGACTAAAAACCCATCCATGTTCCTTCATCGCCCTTTGTGTTCCGGGGCCACGGTATCTCTTTCGAACAGTCCCGCAATCCCGGCAGGCATCGGTCCCTACGGACCCCTTCCCTTTTGCTGACTCTCTTTGAGGCGCGCGTGGAACACGAACGCGCCGTCGACACGGCCTGTCGTCATGAGACGGACGGACGGCGAGCTAGCCCATAGCCCACCGTCCACAGGCCCGCGCCTACGGTGGCCGGGAGCCACGTGGTGGTGGCCCCCGACGCCCGGGGCGTCTCCCGCGGCGGCCGGGACGTTGAGAGGTTCGCTCCCTCTCACGTTCCGCCACCTCCTTCTCTAGCATTACTGCTTCGCAGAAGGAGGTGACGGCGTCCCATTCCGTCTCGCTCCGGACCATGGCTTGCACCTGGGGCCGGACGCGAGAGGTCGCCGCCGCCAATCGTCGCTTCGAGGACACGGCGGTGCTCCGCCCACGCGGGGCACACCTCCACCGTGTGTTCCACCGTGTCCTCCGGTCGATCCTCACAATGGAAGCACCCGGGCGTTTCCTCCCGCCCGATTCGGTGCAGGAACCTCCCGAACACTCCGTGTCCGGTGAGGACCTGCGTCAGGCGGAAGGTGAGGACGCCGTGGCGTCTCTCAAGCCACTCCTCAAAGAGGGGACTTATCGCCACTATCGTGGCGTGCCCTGGCAAAGGCCTCCCTTTGTTTACAATTTGCCCTCTCCGACCAATCCACTAAGAATAAGTCCAGATCGTCACGCCAGTGTTTTTTGGGCCTGCCTTGGTTAAGACGGCCGACTTCGGCACCCACGGTGTGACAATCTTCGCCTAGAGACGCGACCCTCCGTTTTCAATACCTATGTATTATTAAAACACCTTTTTGTTTGTTTTCTAGTCCCCGTTAACTTGCACCACAATTCGCCCCGCAGTGGGCGGCTAGTGAAATATTATTGGAATTCCTATATCCAAGATAATCCAGGGTCGGTTGTCGCACGTCGGCGGCGGCGTCGCCCGGCGTCACTCGGCGACCTTTTCTGATACTGCCTTGTAATAATGGAATCTGCTTGCTGTTTTATTTGTGTGTTTGTCAATCGTTCAGTAAGTATGTATAAAACCCTTGCTCTTTTTTGTTGTTTTATTAAAAGTTTAGGAGGAAAGGAATAGCATTGTTTTTTGGAGAAGACATTTTTGTTTCTGCTTTCTTTTTGTAAGATTGTTGTTGAAATAAAAAATCTTTTACACAAAAACGAGAGATCGAACGTAGTTTTACATAATCTCCACATGACATAATATTCTTAATCTTGTCAGTTACCCTTTTTTTTTTTTTTCTTAGCCTGTCATTGTGTCCCACTGCTGGGCAAAGGCCTCCCCTTTATCCTTCCAAACCTCTCTATTTTGTGCGATATCTGGCCATGTTCGCCTCACAAACAAGATCAGGTTGTCACACCACCTTCGCCGCGGTATACTTCGACGGCGAATTCGTCCCTTCAGGCGTCCAGTGAGTGACGATCTTTGCTCACCTTTCCGGGTGCATTCGCGCTACATGGCCAGCCCACTCCCACTTTAGCTTGGCTGTTTTTTCTCCGACATCTGCAACCTTAGTTATGGAACGCAGGGTGGTGTTTCTTACGCGATCTGTATGCCTCACACCTATTATGCTGCGTTCCATTGCCCGCTGGTAAATCTTGAGTTTGGACTTCTGTTGTTCAGTAAGTGACCAACTTTGCGCATCGTAGGTTAGGACGTTAGGAAGGTAGGTTAGGAAGTTACCCTAGAGAGACATAATCGTTAAATTACAAGAAAAGAAAGCAAAAACATTAGCGTAGATGACACAACAACATATACAAAAATTGGGTTTGGTAACAGTCCAGACGACCTCGACCGAATTTGGCATATGTTCTGGTTCAAGATTGCAGGTTATTGTTACACAGTATCAACGATGGCACAGCTTACCAGCCTTCATGACTAGGTTTCATATTTTTTAGCTTCAATACCAATACACTTAACTGTGCAAACACATTGTGAGTTAACTGGCAAGTTGTCCTGAACCGAAAAATTGGAACATGAAAATTGGAACATGAAATTCGAATATGAAAATTCGAACATGAGCATATTGTACTGGGCCCGCGATTATGACTCGTGTCGTAACAAAAAGAGGACCTTTATCCTAACTGTGGGAATATGACAGGCTGTTTATACTTTTATTTATGCAACTAAGGTTACAAACATCTTGTACAGCGACGAAATAAAAAAAAATGAAATGTTTCTGCCCGTGGCAAACCCATTCTAGCTCTTAGCTAAATAAAAAATCGTCAAAGCGGGGTGTGAACCGGTCCGAGTGAGCCGTATTTCGATACATTTCTTTTTTTAAACTGTTTTTTTTTCTACCGCAATTTCGGCCAGTCGCTGGATTTACTTTTTTAAAACCTTCTTTGGAACGTTCCATTTTGAGCTTCCTCAGTGGTCAGAGGCTGTGGGTTCTTTGATAGGTACTAAGTATTTTTTGGTAAAAAGGCGTTACTCGTTATTAGTGTTGATATTATGTACAAAATTGGGGATAAGTAAAATTACATTCTTTCAATGGTAACGAAGATGAAAATAAACGGTAAAAAGAAACGTATTGATATCGAAACTAAGAAATTCCTGATGAAAAATCCCAATGACACTTTGCCTGACCCGGGAATCGAATTCAGGACAGCAGTCGGGAGTCGCGCTTGAGAAAGAAAGAAAATTTTAATCATGTAGAAAGTCATTTCAGAAATATGAAAAGCTTTGAAAGCAATTGCCATTTGTCTACGCCAACTTGTCTGTATAATCTATGGTCATTTGGTTCCTGAAATCTAGGTAAAAACATTTGTGTTTTAGTGTAGTGAAAGAAACCCTAAAAGCATTTGTTTTATGTCCACTTCGGTCTAGGTTGCGGATTTCTCATAAAAGAGCCTTTTATTTTTAGAGTCCGAGCATGACGTAGAACAGTATTTACAGTGCTTATGTACCAACACAATACTCGTAAAAGATAAGTATTTGTGTTGAAGTGTTCTTGGACATTCTTCGGAGGATTTTTTCGAAGCACCCTTTTTATTGGACTTGCTATGAAAACCAGTATAAGGTGGCTTTTGATTCTATTGCAACTCAGTTCTACATCAGCCCAGCTCATGGTCAAGGTGTTACCATAGACGGTGCGTTTCACCAACGTGCGTTTTACCAATAATAATAAATAAGGATGTCAAGCAACCTTATAACGGGTGAAAGACAGCTCTTAGCGAACCCGAAGGGTACTTGTACTCCCCATCGTCGTGATATTTCTATTTTACCAGGTTCCAAATTTTCAAAAGTTTTTTTTTGTTTTTAATATTTTTTTTATAATGTAAAATGTTTACTTTAAACACCCCCACGACCAACAATCCATCTATCAGCACAATGTATTGCGTGCGTTACATTAAGAGCCTATACTACCTCAGATTAGCAACTCTATTTGTGGTGGTTCAAACTTCGTTTGAAATACTGTTAGAATAACGTTCTAATCAGCTTGCACTACAAAATGGTTGTAACGTCAGTCACTGCAGGCCGAATAATGCGAAATGAGTGGTTTTTATTCTTTATGAAATCAAATATTCGTCTTTTGGAAAAAATAAAAACATAAGACCTGCTTTATAAAGTAATTTTTTGCTCAAAAGGTACTTCCTATCATGTGATTGTTAAGTCATAAGTTTAAGAAATAAAAAAACTTTTTTTTTTTTTTTATAGTTCAGTTAGTATACAAAGTTTCGTGATCTAATTTGAAGTACTTTTTGAATACCAGCGGTTTATTATTCGATTTGGAGATAACTTTGGGATTTTTTTCAATCAAGAAAATTTTATGAAATCGTGTTTTCGCCAAACATAAGACCTAAAATTAATCCTCAACTTTACCATATATTTGTTTCAAAATTAATGCTGCAGTATTTTGGCCGAAACGGAGGATCATGGTAAGCCATTTGAGGTAGTATAGGCCCTTAAGTCCTACCGTAAAATGTGATTTTTCACCACAAAGAAAAAAGTTTCCTATTAATAACTTTGCTTATAGTTACTTAGTTTGATGTACAAAATGATTGCTTGACAGCTTCGTAAACGGTCCGTTTACACCTTGTATGTAGGTTTTCGCAAAAACCAACATAAAGTCTTTAGGCATTGTTCCTGGTATGCTAGTTGCTTACTACAATATCCACACGGTTGATCTGATACCTAACAGTTTTCTCATTCCTGAATTTTAACGCGAATGCTGAAATCCAACATTTAGGCTTTCACTTACCTATGTGTAACCTAGTCTTAGAAAAAAACTATCTTTTGCTACATTGTTCTCACATAATGTACCATCTTAACATGAATGATGTGACCAAGGTTTTGTAAAAATATTCTGATTTAAAAGAGTGTCCATGGAGTTTCTTGCCCGTTCTGCTCCATAGAGATCTACGCTAGGGAATGGGCAACTAACTGTAGTTGCCGATTCCCTAGCGTAGATCTCTATCTCTATTTTTTGTTTCACAGTTTTTATGTCTTGTGACTGGGACTGCAGCTACATTTAATTTTCGTCTTTGTTTTGACAATTCAAAAGTGCCTGTAACTGTCTTACTTGAAATAAATGCTTTGATTTTGATTTAAAAACGGGATATCTAACATGTTTACTATTCGTTTCGAGTGTTAGTGACCATGTCAGTATATAAAAACTCAGAGAAAACTTTCACTTAGACAAGTAAACGGGCTATAAGCGAGTCTAAGCAGTAGTAGTAACAGTAGTAGTATAGGCATAGCTAGTTCAAAACATTCAATGAAAACAAACCGTCGGTAGACATCTGTTATACCACAGTACCACAGGGGCACCGCCGACGATGCGCTAACCTCATTTACACCTAGCAACACATTTCATCAGCCACGGACACGAAGATGGACCACGAGATGCTGACTTGTTATACCACGGTACAAAGGGGCATCGCTGACGATGCGTTAACCTCAATTACACCTTACAACAAATTGCATCAGCCTCGGACGGACACGAGGATGGACCACGAGATGCTGACTTCGCGCAACGTAACAACCATCACGCCACTATTTCCAGGGCATCAAAAACGGTCACTTCGGTTCCAACCTCGAACGTAGTCATAGCCTCTAGCCATAGTTAATTAATGTAATTTATCTTTAAATTAAATTCATTATAAGTAAATTGGCTTTCTTTGAATACTCCGCCTGCAGTCTCCGTTATTTGGCGCAGTCGGTAGTATACTCGAAGCAGTAGGTACGCGGCGCGTAAAAGGACTCTAAAATCGATCCTGTCGGCTACGCATAGCCGCTGCCTGAGCTCTTAAGCCTTCATCGAGTATCCAGAACCACGGAAAACTGCAGCCGGTGCATCCAGACTTCGATGCTGATTCAGAGATACCAAGAAATGAAACTGTGAGTACACTTGAATTGCTCTTGTGTTGCCTCCTTATAGTTGTAACTTTTCCTTTTCCCAGTCTTACGATAATCCTTCAAGATTTTCCATCCTAGGCAATCTGGTTCTTGTACCCCTAGGGTCGTAAGGCAGAGTAGGTTAGATCAAGCTAGAGACTTAAGTGATATAGTAGAAGACACAAGCGCAATGGCTCAAGGAGATCAAATTGACGCTATATTTAAGTCCCTTCGATTACTCCCAGAGTTCGACGGGAACCCAAATACACTAACTAGGTTTATTAATTTGAGTGATCAATTGGTCAAAAGATTTCTCAATCCCAATCCGGGAAATGAGCTGGAAAACCAAGCCTTGCTTAATGGAATTTTAAATAAAGCTACGGGCCCAGCCGCTCGATTTATTAACTCTAACGGTATCCCGACTGACTGGACTGGCATTCGTACAGCATTAATTAACAACTTCGCGGATCAACGCGACGAAACTGCACTTTATAACGACCTTTCATTGTTAACGCAAGGTCAGAGTACGCCACAGGAATTCTATGAAAATTGCCAAACTCTGTTTAGCACCATTATGACATACGTAACCTTGCACGATAATCTGTCCACCACCGTAGAAGCAAAGCGTGAACTTTATAAAAAACTTACGCTGCAGTCCTACTTACGCGGATTGAAAGAACCGCTAGGTTCGCGTATTCGGTGCATGCGTCCCGTATCTATAGAGAAGGCATTGGAGTTCGTACAAGAAGAAACTAACACATTATATTTGCAACAGCGAAACAATAATTTCTTGGATAGTAAAAAACCACTAAATAATCTAGCGGGCACACAATCTAGACCCCCAATTAATCAACCGTTTAATATGACGCCAATTCATTTTAACATGCCTGGTCCCTCACGCCATCTACCAAGGCTGGCCCAACAGCCATGGAGAACTAACGATAATAGCAATTCCCCTCAGTTTAACCGAGGCCCGTCACGAACTCAGCAAATATTTAGGGCTTTACCACCAAATTATAATGAACGAAATAATGTATTTAGAATGATTCCACGTAACGTATCCGGAAATACGCAAAGCGGACCGGGTCCACAGACGCCTACACCTATGAGTGGTGTAAGTCATTTTGTCAGCAGACCCATGCCTGCTAGAGGTCACGACTGGACCAAATCAGGCAACCCACCACCAAGCAACTACTTTAAGGCTCGCGAATTAAATTTCAACGAATGTCCGTACTATGCATACGGCCCCTACTACGATTGCCCGGAGTACTATTACATCGAGCCCGAATGTGATGACAATTTTACGTGTGTCGACGATAATCATAACGATCAATTAATCGTTGTTGATGTACCACATGGGACTAGCGAATCACTAACGGAAACTAGGTCATCCACTAGCAATGAGGATTTTCGGCCGGAACCGAAATCCGACAGGCAAAAATAGAAATTAATATTCAGACACAAAGACAGCTTCCGTACATACAAATTTCAAACCCCCCTTTAAAGTTACTGATAGACACTGGTGCCAACCAGTCCTTTATTAGTCCTGAGGTTATACAGAGGTATTTTCCGTCTATACCGCTAAGCTATGAACCTTTTGAAGTAGTAAATGTCCACGCGACGAGTAGGAACAATAACTCGATCATATTGCCGTGCTTCCCGGAATTCAATGAGTCAGATAATATAAAATTATTCGTATACAAATTTCATAATTACTTTGATGGCTTAATAGGATCAGATTTGTTAAGTAAGTGGGAATCAAACATAGACTATAAAAATATGTGCTTAAACACCAGGCACGCGACTAATCCGATTCAGGTATATGATTCTCGTAACGTCAATCTTTATGAGGATATTATACCCGCTCGTTCTTCTAAATTGATCAAATTACCCATTAATATACAAGACGGAAATGCCTATATCCCGGAACAGGTTATTTGTAACTGCATTATAGGTGAATGTATTACGTCAGTTAAAAATAATCGAGGCATTTTAGAAGTTTCTAACATTACTCAAAACGATTTAATTTTTTCTGTCGATCGTCAAGTTAGTGCCGAAGTATATAATGTTGATTGCGCACGTATTAAACAGCTGTCGCCACGCGCTCAAGACGTACTTTCAAAATTACGTACTAGCCATTTAAACCCGGAAGAACGGGCAAATCTCGAATCATTGTGCGCCCAATATGCGGACGTATTCTATATAGAGGGTGAACCGTTATCATTTACTAACCAAATTAAACATTCGATTAAAACCACTGATGAAGTACCCGTATACACAAAAAGCTACCGGTATCCATACGTGCACAGGGAGGAAGTTAGGAACCAAATCGGAAAAATGTTAGACCAGGGCATAATTAGGCCTTCGCAATCAGCCTGGAGCTCTCCTATTTGGGTAGTACCTAAAAAGACAGATGCCTCCGGCAAAACGAAATGGCGAATTGTTGTAGACTTTAGAAAATTGAACGAGAAAACTATCGACGATAAGTACCCGATACCAAACATCGCGGATATATTAGATAAGTTGGGCAACTGTCAGTACTTTACCACCCTTGATCTCGCAAGTGGATTTTACCAAGTCGAAATGAACGCAGGGGATATACCGAAAACAGCGTTCAATGTTGAGCACGGGCACTTCGAATTTTTAAGAATGCCTATGGGTCTTAAGAACTCGCCGTCTACGTTTCAAAGAGTCATGGACAACGTGCTCAGAGGCCTTCAAAACGTCATATGCCTCGTGTATCTAGACGACGTAGTTGTGTTTAGCACTTCTTTGCAGGAACACATGAATAACCTCGAGAAAGTCTTCCAAAGACTACGAGAGTCAAATTTTAAAATTCAGTTGGATAAGAGCGAATTTTTTAAATTAGAGACAGCGTATTTAGGTCATATTATTAGTAAAGATGGCATCAAACCTAACCCCGATAAGATATCAGCCATACAAAATTATCCGTTGCCGAAAACTGCTACTGAAATAAAACGCTTCCTTGGTTTACTCGGGTACTACCGTAAATTCATTCCTGACTTCGCTCGATTAGCAAAACCTCTTACCCAGAGTCTTAAGAAAGGATCAAAAATTACCCTCGATACAAATTACACAAACTGTTTTGAGAAATGCAAAACTCTTTTAACTAATGACCCCATACTTCAATACCCCGATTTTAACAAGGAATTTATTCTGACTACAGATGCATCCAATTTAGCGATTGGTGCTGTACTTTCTCAAGGCCCGATAGGTCAAGATAAGCCTATAGCTTACGCCTCGCGAACATTAAACTCCAGCGAGATAAATTACAGTACAATCGAAAAGGAGTTGCTGGCCATAGTATGGGCCACTAAGTATTTTCGTCCTTATTTATTTGGTCGCAAGTTCAAAATCATCACGGACCATAAGCCACTCCAGTGGGTGATGAATCTTAAAGAGCCAAATTCTCGATTAACGAGATGGCGATTGAAATTAAGCGAGTACAATTTTACAGTAATCTATAAACAAGGCAAATCAAACACTAACGCTGATGCATTATCCAGGATAGAAATATGCAATGAGGAAACCAGTTCCGTAATAGCTAACCCTACTGCTAATCCGCCAACACTAGACGAATCTAGGACCCTCACAGCTCACACGGACGCAGAAAAACCTATATTAGAAGTTCCGATATCAGACGATCCGCTGAATAAATTCAATAGACAAATTCATTTCACGATTGTAGGCGATTTTAAGGGAAAAACAGTTGTAACCAAACCATTCGACACCCATACCCGTACGGCTATACAATTATCAAAATCTAACCTTGAAACAGATGTTGTGAACGCTATCAAAGAATTTGTTAATCCTAAAGTAAAAACAGGAATATTAATTAAACCGCCCTTAGAAATGTACTCCATTATACCCATAATTCAAAACCATTTTAAGAGCTCATCCATGAATCTGGTACTTACAAAAGCCGAGTTAGAGAATGTTAAGGAATATCTACGCCAACAAGAAATAATTCGGAAATACCAAGAAGGTAAAACCAACCATCGCGGTACTAACGAATGTTACCTTGCATTATCACGGCGATACTTTTGGCCCAAGATGAAGGAACACATCGCGAAGTTTATTAATGAGTGTACCATTTGCGGACAGGGAAAATACGATCGACATCCAATAAAGCAACAATTACATATAGTTCCCCCTCCGGCGAAACCATTTGAAGTTATCCACCTCGATCTGTTCACAGCTGAAACTGAGAAATTCCTCACAATCATCGATTCCTTTTCAAAGTATGCTCAAGCATACCATTTAAGGGATGGAACTGCAATAAGTGTTATTCAGGCTTTGTTAATATTTTGTACTCACCATGGAGTACCATTATTATTAGTCACTGACCGAGGCACAGAATTCACTAACCAGCTTTTTTCAGAATTTACAAGAGTTCACAAGATTAACCATCATAAAATTCTAGCACACACACCCAATGAGAATGGGATGGTTGAGCGCCTCCATTCCACATTATTAGAACATCTCAGAATACTAAAATTACAAAATCGTGGTGAATCAGTTACCAATCTAATGCCTTATGCCATACTAGCATATAACAGCAGCATACACAGCTTCACCAAGTGTAGACCATTAGAAGTTATAAGCGGACACTTTGACCCTCGTGATCCCTTAGAAATGGACGCAACAGAGCACTTAATGCAACAGTATGTTCAAAACCATAGGATAAGAATGAATAAAGTCTATGAATTAATAAGCGAAAACTCTTTAACGTAGAACTGAAATTATTGACAATTTGAATAAAAGCCGTGAGCCTGAACAAATTTACAATCCCGAGCAACAGATATTTATAAAAAATCCCATGGCTAGCCGTCAAAAATTAGCACCCCGGTACACACAGGATACGGTATTAGCAGATCTCCCGATACATATCTATACAAAGAAAAAACGCGGTCCAATCGCTAAGTCTCGTTTAAAGAGAGTGCCTAACAGTGCACAATTGTTACAGGATAATACTGATGTACCTGCTGCAAGCGGTAGCTGCTCAAGAGATAACCCTTGAGAGCCTCGAAGATGGACCAGGACTACTCCCTTTTAAGCTCAAAGATCATAACCCAGCATCATTCCTTTTTACAATCCATTGACATAAATGAAATTAAATCTAAGGTAGCAGTAGTTCAAACTCAGCTGAATTATATTCAGCCTCAGCTAAATAATAAAACCCGTTCCTTGTATGAACCACACATTGCACATCTTAAAACTAAGTTAGATAAAATTTCAGAGCAACTGCAGACATTTGACTCCAATCGCGTTAAAAGAGGCCTTATAGACGGTCTAGGCTCAGTAATTAAAAGTATCTCAGGCAACTTAGACTATACAGACGCTTTGCGTTATGACAATGCCATCAGAGTTCTTCAGGATAACGAGCAAGAAATAACTTCGCAATATAATCAACATATAAGTTTAAGCAAGGATTGGATGTCACAGCATTCAAAAGTCTTAAAAAGTATTGCCGAAAATCAGGAGAATATATCCCAAATAGTTAAAGTAATGATCAACACTACCCAAGTAACCAATATAGATCTTCTTAACTATGCCCATCTGGCACAGCTACTTTTAATTCTGGGAGATAACATCGAAAACTTATCGGAGGAGTTAGTCAGGATAGAGAATCTTTTAGCTTTTATTCACGCAAAGAGTACGCATCATTCAATGCTTAGTCCAAATGCACTAAGAAGTATGATAGTTAGAATACGTAGTTTATATAATAAGGAAGAAATATTAGACATAAGCATAAGGGAATATTTCGATATAATTAAATTGGGTTCATATTATAGTAGCAATAACTTAGTTATAGTGTTCAAAGTACCGATTGCCCTGCCTAGCACCTATGACCTATACAAACTTTCCATAGTACCTAATAAAAATCATGAAATCCTATTACCATCCTCTCCCTATATCGCAATACATAAGGACGAATTCATGTACATGGAGGCAGAATGTCCGAAGGCAAAAACTTGGTATCTCTGCGAGATGAAAGCTAGCTTCAAACCCCGAGATCAAGTGGACTGCATTCAAGACCTGATTACAACGCAGAAAATCGACTCTACATGCAACTTTACACCTGTGAAACTCACCAGAGAGGCACTGGGGCAACTAGACGACAAGCATTATACCGTAACATTCCCGATACCTACTAAAGTCCAGACGTCCTGTGGAAGAAATGAATATAAGAATCTACAAGGGAGCTTCTTAGTTATCTTACCTCACAACTGTTTCCTGCGAACTCCTGAATTCACTATCATCAATAATAATGACCAAGCAAGAGGACAAGTTATCAAGATCACAGACTTACCTACACGAGACCCCAATTCGATATCACCACCGCAACCAGTACTAACCCTAAATTCAATAAACCTGGAAAATCTACACGCAAGCAATGCTAAGATAACGCTACAGCCACCGATCGAAATAAAGAAGTCTCAAGATACAACCTTATATCATACTACAATACCGTTGTACGCTTTCCTATTAAGTGCAACCGTACTAAGTAGTTACGTCATCGTCCGAAGAATCTTAGCAAAACGGCGATCTAACGAACCATCAGAAACTAAAACGAAGCAAACCTCATGCCAAGATGTCAATCCTGAAACTTCAAACGGGCGTCAGCCTGACACGCAAGATCGCTATTCAACATTATTCTCGACGAAAGTACTCTAATAATGCTGAACTACGGCGGGAGGTGTTATACCACAGTACCACAGGGGCACCGCCGACGATGCGCTAACCTCATTTACACCTAGCAACACATTTCATCAGCCACGGACACGAAGATGGACCACGAGATGCTGACTTGTTATACCACGGTACAAAGGGGCATCGCTGACGATGCGTTAACCTCAATTACACCTTACAACAAATTGCATCAGCCTCGGACGGACACGAGGATGGACCACGAGATGCTGACTTCGCGCAACGTAACAACCATCACGCCACTATTTCCAGGGCATCAAAAACGGTCACTTCGGTTCCAACCTCGAACGTAGTCATAGCCTCTAGCCATAGTTAATTAATGTAATTTATCTTTAAATTAAATTCATTATAAGTAAATTGGCTTTCTTTGAATACTCCGCCTGCAGTCTCCGTTATTTCATCTTATTCATATCCAAGCATCAGCTATAACTGAAGCCCAAAAGCCCTGAAACTAGAAAAATCTAAAAAATATAATATTCTACATAATAGAGCCCAAAAACATAACAAAATTCACATATCATCCATTAAAACATTATGTTAACGTCTATTAACTTTCGGCCCATCTATGGATCGCCCTAATAGCCCCGCATTACCGTCACTAATGTCAGCTAATAGTTTGACCGGAGCCTTTATATTAGTTTACTTTCGCTGAAGGAGGGTGCTCTTCGTACATTATGTTAGCCTGGTACATGAATCGTGGGGTTTGTTTATTGCGGTTAAGTTACGTAGGTTATCAAGTTAAGTTTCTTTGTTTGATGTAGGGTTAATAATTTACAGATATGTGTATTTAGATTTTCAGAATATTGAAAAACGAACGAATTTATTTATCTCGCCATGCTATAGGTAACTATTCATGCATAGCTCTTTCGGACACTAAGTGAAGAACTGAAAGCTTAGAATGCCCAGAAGGCTTTTTGCAACTTTAACTTGGATTTTTATACTATTCAGCTTTCTCAGTTCAGATAAAGTTTTTATAGGGTCTTGCTCAGGATTAAGTGTAGCTATATGTAGGTACAAAGAGTGATATGATACTGGACGGAGAAGTGAAGTCAATCCATGTGCCCTGCCTACTGCCACTTAAGTTTGGAAAATCTTCGGGTTGACTCTTATGATTTAGTTCATTTCGAACCATCTATTTTTAAACGTCTTTACCCTTAAATAAAGATTTTATTTTAAAAGTTCAAACCATCTCTCATAAGTCCCCAACAGTCGGTTTGCTTAAGTTGGTATGAAGTCTATAAAGCAAATGGATCGAAACAATTCATAATTATAAACGTGTCGAGCTTGTTTACGGATAGTTTTCCTCATAGGTCGCGTGACCTTGACCGCGACCTTATCAATCATGAACTTGAAGCGACACGGGTTCATAAATAACATGGCCATTAGTTAACTGTTCTATCTTGGATAACAATGGGAAATGTTTTCCAACTTTTGTTTGTCGGATTCATATTTATTTTTGATCGTATACTCATAAAATGGGTGATTTTTTAGACGTTGGCAATACTTTATTAAGGAAGGAGGAAAAAATGTCAGCTGCTCTATAAAGGGTGTAAAACACCTCTTAACGAAGCCGAAAGGCACTTGTTTTCCTCGTCACTGCCATAATTTTTTTGTTCTACACCCTACCTGGGAACATTCTAGTTTCGGAGATATTGGGGGTCAAAGTTACAACGACAAGTTTTTTTTTTTAATACAAGTTTTTAATGTAAGATTTTTACTTTAAACACCTTCACGACCCCCGTACTATTCAATCCATCCATCAGCACAATGTTTTGAGTGCGTTACATTGAGTTCTACCACAAAATATGATTTTTCACCCCAAAAAAAAGTCGTTTTCCAGCAATATTTTTTGCGTAAAGTTACTTAGTTTGATGTACAGAATGCTTGGTTGAGGGCTTCGTGATGAGGTCTTTTACACCCTGTATATTACTGGCCCCATAACTCAAAAAAAATTAAGCAGCAGTATTGCCAAGGTTTAAAAAATCACCCGGTATAGTTGTGATAAAATGCTGTTTGTATTTTTTTGTACGAACTAGACTCGGAAGCTATAAGGACTTAAGTCATTTTTTTTTGCAAGCAAAAATTTTACAGGAGACTGTTTTATTCGATTGGTATGAAAAAAATGTACTACGGTTATAGTTTTTATTATTTATTATTACACAATTATGAACAAGTTACTTAACAGAATATGGCTATTTAGGCTTTATTTATTATTTACTGAAATATCTGACTTAAGTTTCTTTGAACGTCAAGAAATTGTGACTTAGGTGTTTATTAACACACTATAATTACTTGGTTTATTTATTTTATTTTTTTGATTTTAATACAAACTTATGAATAAATAACATTATTAATTAAATTTTTATAATATAATGCATGCATTAAAGTCGAAAACTAACAGTCACTCTCTTCTGAATCTTGTATATCTGGATCAACATCCTTGGTATCGTCAGTGGTTACTAAATTCTGGTAAAAATTATGGAAACATTCCGGTATTAAAGACAAAAGTGATATTAAATCACGTTTTTTGTCGACACTTATCGGTACTGGCTTGTCAGTAATCTGCATCAAATTAAATTCCTTATGTCGTCGCGTGTTCCGTTTGAAATTAATACTTTTAAATGATTCGTCTCTAGAAAGAGTGGTTTTGTATTTTATGACGCCGTACTCAGTCATAACTCAGCCACTTCACATCATGCCACTTGAAAATATTTCCATCATCGTCTTTTTTTCGGGCTACTAAAGGACCCTTCAATAAGCTAGCGAAATCAAAGAAATCATTTTGTCGCATTTCTCTCACGGTAAATTTTTTGCTACTCGATCTTACTAACTGCATCCAGTCGTGGGGGTGATAAATTTGTATGTCCGTTTTTTTCTTTTTTTTTTCAATAATTGCGTGGTCTAAGTCAACTTCCATATGTGTATGCCCAGGTATCATAAACTTGTGATGTATTAACTTCATTGAAGGTTTTACAGTCAACAAGTACGTGAACATTGCAGCTACGTGTGTGTTCTTGTTTTGTCCTCCACAAGTATCAGAGTATAAAATCACTTCTGAGATTTCTTCCGGTAGTTCTCGTAAATAAGAAAATAAACAAGAGGCAATTTGATTAGCACCGCGACCCGAAATACTCTCATGCCACATGTGGTGCGTTGACATTCCAGTTGCGTTGTCATGAATTGTAAGGTTGAAGGTCCAAAGTTGTCTTTTATAAAAGGCTACAGATGATTGTAATGCTGGAGTTGGCAAGCATTGCTGTAGGTCAAAAGTCAGGCATTTGATTCTGGTATTTGTAATTGCGATATTTTTATCACACTGCTTCTCTTTATACGCCATATCAGCGGCTAGCAGATGAGAGTTACGTTCTTTTTCAAGGGCTAATTTTGTGATCTCGTCTGTAGCAATATTTAATTTCATTTTAAACAGGTCGCATGTGTGACATGTGTCCACTTTTGGTTTTTTGAACCTTAGTTTAATTTATGAAATTCTTTGCGGTATATCTTATCACTTACAGGATTTTCATGTGATTCTGAATATAGAGAATACATTTTCGATATAGTCAAATGCGATGGTAAATATTTGCGGGTGCTTTTACGTATAGTGTAATGACTTTCATATAGTGGAAACGAATTGATATGATTAATCACCTCTTGAATTTTTTGTTCGGAATATTTGTTTGCTGGTGTATTCTTTCCACGTTTGTCTGTTGGTATAATTCCACTCGAGGTGCCACGTTTCTTCAAACCGAGTAGTTTCACAAAATTATCACTTATTGATAGGGTTTTTAGAAAGCAACCTTGACACACGGATATTTTTTCATTATTGACGTTAAAATGATACGTATAAGTCAACTGTCTATTTTTTTGTAAACTAGGATCTTCGACTCGACGACGCTCGGTTTTTTTCTCTCGAATGGTAATTAAAGATGAAATGAACGCTGCTCTTAAATCATAAGACCCAAGATTCCAGACCTCTTTGTGAATTATAGCTCGTTGCTCATCACTTATTTTTTGACGACACTTATTTCGACAATTAGGTAGTTCCCTCATTTGACGTTTGCCGATAATTTTTCCAGAAGCTGTCACATAGGATTGGCCTAAATTTCTTTTTATTTTGTTATCTTTCTTCCTTCTTCTACAGGGTACAGGTTGGTTTTGTTGTTGTAATGACGTATCTTCAATACTTTCAGGTATTTCATTTTGTGGCGCTATCTGTACATCTACTGAAGCATCATAAACAGTAGTTTCCATCTCATCTTCATGTGGTGTAAGCAAACTAGGACTATCTGGAGAGTAGGTAGGATCAGCAACAGAATCGTCACTAGAATAGTCAATAGCAGCATCATCAGGAGTAATTTGTTTTTGGGTTCCAGATGTACTTGGTTGCGGATTAGTGAATGGGTCTTCATCGCCTGTAAAAAAGTGAATTGTAATTTTTTTGTTGTTACGGGTTGTAATTGTGTCAACAAAAACTATACATTTGTTTTGCATATTGCATAAAAATGAAAGGAAAATATTCAAAACTTACCTTTATTCTCATTATTTAAGGCGAGATTTATTAACTTTCTGGCTCTTGAATCCATTATAAATACTGTAAATGCACAACACCACTACGACCGTCACACCAAAACACTAATGAGGCATACGTATTTAATTTTACGTCACCCACAACGTTCGTAATTTTTTTATCAAGCACTTCAAAAAAGCGAGTAAAGTGAGGGTAGTACTTGAAAATAATTTATCGACACCAAAAACGGATCACTGTTACCAAGTTACTTAAGTCAGTCGGTATAAGAGTTGAAATGCCGAAAAAAAAAAAAAAAAAACTTAAGTCAACTTAAGTGGTTTGTGTCGCCGCTTGATTTGTTGATACGACTTAAGTTTTATGGTACAGTCGATTGTTACGACTGAATGGAGTGACGGTGACTTACGTGCTTATTCCAGTCAACGGATAATACAAAAACATGGATGCTGTGACTTTTTATAATTTTGAGCTAAAATTGACTTAAGTGCTTCTGGCCGCCCCGCGTCTAGATGTGTGCTTTACAAAGCATGAAAATGATTTGTTTTTCCTGAAATATGTATAATAATTACACATTTTCCGACGGGGATAGGCAGAAACTACGTATACGCATGACGTACTATAGCTTCGATCAAACATACTTAAAAATAAACATAAAGTTATCTACGTAATCTCCACAGAAAGTGTAAGTAAATAATCCTGGAGAAAAGACATCAGTTTGATAAAATTGTCTTAGATTTAAAAAATCTCCAAAAAGGACTAAAAATAAAAACAACTAATTGAGTGACAATCGTAATGGAAGAAAGCTTAGGGCCGTTACAGATAAACGTCTTCTTTTCCAGAAATGTTTACGTATTTCGGACATCGAGTCCGATCCTGTCCTATTAATTGAATAATGTACGAAAAGCTTTCTCTTTGAAACCTTTCTGAATTTATTATCGAAGCTAAACGAACTATTAACTCGGAGATATAATTGAACCACTTTGGAACATTTTTGGGATCTTTTCGCGATGCGTAAGAAATGGTTTTGACTGGTAAGGGCCGGTTGATTAAATCTTTTGGTGAAATGGAAATTGAGAAAATTGAATTTTTAATAAATCTAGTTGAGTGAAGAAATGAAAATAACCTATTAAACAGATGGATCTGTTCATCATGATGGGTCTGGATCATCTGGAGATGATCCTATCAGTGGAGGGTGAAGTCATAATGATGATGATTATAAGCTGGAGCATTTACTTCTTTATTTAATAAACTAACTATAAACCTTACACACTCACTCGCTCATCAGATATTCAGAAATAAATTTATTCTATTCTATTTTACAATAGTTAAAAAACGATTAAGTAAACTGAAGCAACTAAACTATGAAAGGGCGTCAAAAAACACCTCCTCAACGCTGACAGCTGGTAATGTGTTCAAGAGACTGGCGGCATTGCCACGTTGTATGGCAACTAAGCCTCTGGCCAAGGTAAAAAACCAGCCTTTAAATCACTGAAAGCCTCAACTAGGCGTTAAGAAATTTCGACACATTTGAGCACTCGGACCCCACGGGCCTCAGTGTTTTAACCCCAAACAGCTCGAAAATATAGTTCAAAGACATGTGTTTTGAAAAACTTTGTTAAATTACAGCAGTATTTTCTAATCAGTTCAATTAAAAGTAACTTTTTTGCAAACAAGTAATTGCAGTAGAGATTCCTAAAGCCAAGCTCTACCTCTCACTTATTTGAACATGTTTGCTACAGACGCGCTAAGAAAAAGTAGAAAATAGTATTTTCGAGAAACAACACTACTGGCAATAATCCAGACAAACTAAAGGCTGAAAATGAAGCAAAAATGCGGTTTTTAAACCTACCAGCACTGCAGGTCGACTCAGAAAAATGATTCATAAATCAGCTTTACAAAAAGGAAAAATAAATTACGCTCTTTCACGGACAGATATAAAAACGGAGTAGGTAATTAGTGCAATTAGTGAAGTGACCCAAGTTAACATTTTCTTTCTTTTTACAGAGTTCTTATAGAACGGTTTTATAAAATTTATAATTATAAAGTATAGACGTAGGTTGTTCTAAAAGAGATTAGCGGACGCCACGCGGTTTCACTCACGTAGATCCCGTTCCCGAGGGAGTACTGGGATAAAATATAGCCTATGTTACTCAGGGTGAATGTAGCTTTCTAATGATGAATGAAATTTCTTTGATTTAAAAGAGTGTCCATGGAGTTTCTTGCCCGTTCTTCTCCATAGAGATCTACGCTAGGGAATGGGCAACTACAGTAGGTACTTTCTCAAGTTATTATGTCTTGTGACTGGGACTGTAGCTTTGTTTTTTTTTTTGTATTTTTGAAAAAGCATTCAAAAGTGTACCTACACTTCGCCGGTTAGGCTAGGCAGAGGCCTGCCTAGCTCTTAGGGGATAACAGTCGTGATGTTATGTGTGTTATTGTTATGTAACTTGACATCACTGTCTTAATTAGTTTATCTACACCCATGCTATAAATCCTCTATAAAGGTCTCTGAAACAGTTAGCTTACGGCCAACATTAAAACAGCCAGTGTCATAATAACCATTATAACACCCAAACGGGTGTTATAATGTTGTACTGAATTTCATTATGCAACTCGTTTTAAAAAAAGAACATCGAATGTGGTAGTGAATCGAACGTCTAGCACGTGCGATTCACTACCACAGCGCCGTAATTAAAAAAAAAAACTTATAGGTTAATTCGAATTCACGTCATATCCCGCCAATTTTGTTCGACATTTGGATATTAGAATTGCATTATGTACTTTGTTGTTTACAAAAATGAGTGATACAAGCTTTGTGAATTTTGATAATTGAACAATCCAAAATGTAAATAATTATATTACTACCTATACACGGTTTGTTAAGTATTAAATACAAGCAATTAAACTTTCCATGAATTTACATAGACTTCTTAGAACACTGCAACACCCTATGGTTTCAGAACCTTTTATGGAGGATTCATATCATGGATGTAGATAAAGTCTTGTATGCAACTGTACATAATTAGGTATTAAAACACTCATGTGATACTATTATCACACTCGGCTTCGCCTCGTGTGATAAACCCACATTCGTGTTTTAATACCCCTCATTATACAACAGTTGCATAAATAACTATTACAAAACACAGGTGCGAAACTTTAAACACAAACATCGATTTGGTAGAATTGTTTAAGGTGGATGCTCAAGGGTAGCCCGCGAAATTCAAATTTTCTTACGGTTTTTGCAATTTGCAGGCCAGTGCTAGGTTGTATGTTGATTAAAATTTTGTTTGCGACTGTAAGACGTATGTAGTTACAGAATTATATTCATCAAAATCATCAATACAACCCTCAAAGTTCATAAAGGTGGAAAAATTACTTTTCCAAGGTCAACATCATTCTTGCACCTTTATGAACTTGGAGGGTTGTATTGATGATTTTGATGATTATAATTGTGTTACTACATACGTCTTACAGTCGCAAACAATATTTTAATCAACATACAAGCTAGCACTGGCCTGCAAATTGCAAAAAACGTAAGAAAATTTGAATTTCGCGGGCTACCCTTGAGCATCCACCTTAACAATTAAACTTTGACTTGTACGAAACCACCAGGAAGTATTTAAAATCGTCCTGAAATTCACACTGAATGAGAAAGACAGTTTGCAACTTGCATGCGAATTAACAGACAAAAATCTAGGATACTAATTACTTTTTATAGTTTGTTTTTTTTTCTCTAGAAAAGATATTCCTACCACCTTAGGTTGTTTCGACCAAATTCTGCATTTGTTGAGTAACGCAACTGCAATTCACCCAACTACGTAACGAAGTAATTTGCAGCGTGGCCTCCGCTGCAAATTGGCGGGAAATCGCTTTAGTTTCAACATCGATGCGTTGCTCTGACCTTAGTTGTGTGGCCCTGGCCTTTACAGCTTTGTTGAAATAATTTAAATAGGAGATAGCATTGGACAAATAGATAAAGAAGAACGCACACAATAAAAAAGGATGGAAGATAAAAGTAGTCTGGAGTTTCAATCTTCTTCTTCTTTGCGTGTCGATAGACTCAAATAATACCCGACCAGTATGTTGCCACCTGCACAGAGGGCCTAAAATGGCTTCTTTGTCAGAATCACATTAAAAATTCCTAAAATGGTCTCCATGCCTGATAAAGCAGCCTTTTTAGGCTCCCAGCTCTGTCTTTGGTTTCGTTTAAATCCTGGAAGGTGCAGGTGGGGTGCAGGATGGGTAAGGAGGTAAGGCATATCTTGCAGAGGGGCTCCAAACTTACGTTGTCTTTGGGACGTCGATGATACCCCATTTGGCCAGATTACTTCTACAGCGGCTAACGTGGGCCCGCAAACGGTTAAGAGATTTCCAGATTGACCACTGCAGTTCCTGTCCAGGGGGAAGATGTTCTGCTGGATTGATGAAGTGAGGTGGGGTGGGATGTCTGTTCCTCCACAATTGGCATCTTTCATCTGACGCACTGTCTTTTGAGGAAATCGTGAGTCTCACGAAGCTTTTACGGCTTATTAAGCGTTAAGATTCAATGATATAGTCCGACCCGTAGGCACCTAATTCTAGTTTATGTGAGGTAAGGAATCACGTCGTATTAGGCTCAATCATAAGTATTTTTCCATGGAAAGTATCTGTATATATCTGATACTTTCACTGTGACAAAACAAAAACCATAAAATTACTTCACAATGATATTAGAATCACACTGAAACACTAAAGTTGATACACAACACTTTCAGTGAAACTGAAACACGATATCATTACCCCTTATAATCTAGGGGTTAATTAAAAACTTCCACTTTGTTAACACAGTGCGTGAGAGCACCAAGCTTGCGAACAACTGTACCTACACTACAGTACACAGTGCAAACTGTACGGTAAGTATGTATACAGTCACTGTACATGTGTACCTTTGCTAATTCTTTACAAAGTCGCTCCCATCCACTGTCTGTACGCTTAGAGTTCAAACACAGTAGCAGCGGCGCGGGCGGCGAGAGCGGATGCGGGAAGGGCGGTAAATGTATATTCCTACTCGTGAACACAGTACTTCGCAGGGCGTCTCAGCGTAAACGCGTAGTAGCATTATCAAGTCTTCTGTCGAGAAAGACATGATCGCCACGAGCGGGAAACGCAAACTGGTTTGCGTTTTCCGCGCCGCCAGCGCACGCCGCTTGTCCCGCTGCGGATACCGCGCACCCGCGCAGCTGTAACTATGTTCACACGCGAAGAAGCTTTGTTAATGACACCCGCTTGCGGATTCCGCGCCCGCGCCGCTCCCAATGTGTTTGAACACTTAGATCTTTAAAACTACGCAACGGATTTTAATGCAGTTTTCAGCAATAGATACAGTCATTCAAGAGAAAGGTTAATATGTGTACGAGTCATGTATCGTACATAGCACGCGCGCATTACATAGATCAGCACTTTTCCGTCACCTTGCACAAATTATAGTGTAAAGCGACAGTACACAATCAGCGTTCATAGTCAGCTGTACTCATTCACGCATTATTCATATAGCATTAGTTACGTGGTAGTTAAATATATTCAACAAATCATCATCTTTGGCTATCCGTGACTTTTCATTCAAGCTATCATTCAAGGTGTGTGCGACCCATTCAGCAGCGCATACAATATGTAAATACTACATTGCACTCGTGCGAAGCCTTAAAAAGCCGATTCCTGTTCTAGGTGTCTACAGTAGTCAAATAGTATGTTACATACACATCTGTAGGTATCACATCACATACATACACAACACGCAGCGCAAACCCACAGAGATTTTACAAATTCCTTCCATGCGAAGATTAAGCCATCCATTCACCCAAACAAAATGTAACACAGCCCATCATCCACAAAACAGGGGTTAACCTTGTATGTAACAACACAAAGCCTGAAATATCGTATTCAACTGAATGCGAAACCCTTAACCCGCCTGCCATTGGCAGACCATTAATTTATATCGAATAGGTATATCAATATATCGATGTTACATCGATTTTGGACCGCTCAACCTGAGAATGTTCGTGGCAGGTTGATATTTTGTTGTTTAACTGTTTAGACGCTACGTTAGTTCGCTACCGAGTCGGCTTTTAGCCCCGATTGCGGGATAATGCGACCAGATGTAGAAGGTTAGGACATCGCGTGTTTATTTCGTTTCGTTAGCTTTCTGAAATAGAAATGGCGAAACAAGTGTGTTAGTGTCAGACGTACAAATGGGTTAGTAATTCCTAGAGAGGTTGGTCCCTTTGAAATATTTGTTGGTATGAGTGTAGGTATCATTAAATTATTGATTATCGTGTGGTGTAAGGAAACTAAAGTTTTAGTAAGCAAGTGTATTGATGAATTCTTTGTAAATTGATTCCGAGAATATAGGTAGGTCACTAATTATGGCAAGATTTGAGATATGCCATCTAGAGCATATGTAATAAGAGTACACTTTTAAAGTATTCCACAAAACGGACCATTGACTTGCATTGAAAAAATTTATATTTAAAAAAGGCATACAATTAACCAACCACCAGATTTAGTAAAATGTGACGAAAAAAAAACCACTTTTGATTGCCAAAATTAATCCCCATTTTATGGTGAAATTAGAACCAATTTTTTAGTTAATTACCACCAGAAGTTTAACTGTTATGCTCTTGCATCCGAGTCGAGGGAGACCCCGGTCGACGGACCCTCGCTTCGCAGGGCTCCTACTTCTTAGTGGTTTATAAAAAAATAACCCATGCCCATGCCACCCATGACGCAGGTCCTCACCGGACACGGTTGTTTCGGGAGGTTCCTGCACCGAATCGGGCGGGAGGAAACGCCCGGGTGTTTCCACTGCGAGGATCGACCGGAGGACACGGCGGAGCACACGGTGGAGGTGTGCCCCGCGAGGGCGGAGCACCGCCGTGTCCTCGAAGCGGCGTTTGGTGGCGGTGACCTCTTGCGTCCGGCCCTGGTGCAAGCCATAGTCCGGAGCGAGACGGAATATGACGCCGTCACCTCCTTCTGCGAAGCAGTAATGCTAGAGAAGGAGTTGGCGGAACTGGAGAGGGAGAGAACCTCTCAGCGTCCCGGCCGCCGCGGGAGACGCCCTGGGCCACCGAAGGCGTGGGCCTGTGGACGGTGGGCTATGGGCTAACTCGCCGTTCGTCCGTCTCATGACGACAGGCCGTGTCGACGGCGCGTTCGTGTTCCACGCGCGCCTCAAAGAGAGTCACCAAAAAGGAAGGGGTCCGCAAGGGCCGATGCCTGCTGGGGTCGCGGGACTGTTCGAAAGTCTGACACTCCTTCCTGCTCCGCCCAGAGCGGAAGGAGTCATTTGATGATTTCCCATCCAAAAAAAATAAAAATAAAGAGGTCATCATATTTTCCCCCTTTAAAAAAAGGTTAAAGTAGCGCAGGTGAAGAATACCACGGAGGATCTATGGGGAGGCCCTTGTCCAGTAGTTGCTGCTGCATCTGGTGGACAAAAGCTTCCCTTTTTACTTTTTGTGCTCTTAAAAGTGTGTTCTTGATAGATTACCTCTATAACGAGGTTCAACGAAAACTTTTGTATTAACCTAATAAACTTAATGAAGCATAAAGATTCTTAGTTCAGCTGCCTTATTCCTAAAGTACTTACTCAAAAAACCTGGATCAAACTTTCTTAAACCCAAAAAAATCCTTAATTGAATTTGAAAAACAAGAACTTGAAAACGCTATTTAGCGAGAATTCTCAAAGAAACTTACAACGAGAAACTGCGGAAATTCCTCAATAAAAGTTATTTGATATGCGCTAAGCCAACTTAAACCGTTCTTAACAGGGCTGTGTTTATTAAATAACTGATTTATTTTGCTCTTAATTTTTGGCTGAGCCGCTCAAGGGTTATTAAGGTAATTATATCGGGCTGACGCGTCGGGAAGTTCGTCAAGAGTAATTAATTGTAATCTACGTAGACGTGGCATGACAGGAGCGAACGATGAAAGAATTAAGTTTACTTTGAAGCGAGATTGTGGTAAGATCGTGTGGTTGCGTTTGTTACTGGCTGTATTTTGTTTTGTTTTTAAACGTGTATATTCCTTTTTTGAATAATTAATTTAAAAAGGTTTTTATGTTTTATTTTATGTGGGGAAAAGGAGAGCTTTTTTAATTAGGTCACACAAGTACGTAATATTGGTGTCGATTCTGTTGTTCATAAACTAAACTTAATTTAGGCTATTGGTATATTTTACTAAAAGGCAGTGCGAGAAAGGGACGGATATAGCTATTCGCTTCACCGTGTTTTTAGTCGACAAGTTTTTACGTGCCCCTTTCATTTGTATGGAAATATTAGTTCTAATTAAATCTGACAGCTTTAAATGACGTCCGTCTCTTTCTCGTTTTAATAGAGAGAAAAGGATAGCAATAGCCTAAATTAAGTTTAGTTTGTGCACAACAGAATCGACACCTTTGTCAAACTATTTTTGTTTGAACATTTTGTGTGATGATCATTCAACGATTTCTGATTTCTGGTTTTCTATAATTGAATCGAGGAAGTGACAAAAGCGACTGAAGAATCCAATTCACGTAATCTTTGAATTGAAAACCTTTTCCTTGTCGATTGTCATTCTATAGGTACATTCAAATAGGAACACACCTGTGTCTACTTACCCCAAATACGTATAGTACATACTTATTCACTTACCCAGAGCTGAGGCTGTGACGTCACCATCAAATGCATCTGATTGTTTGAAACAAATAAATCGTAAGCAGGGGTGGCGCGTCGTCCGGTGACACCCCTTGATAATAGGGTATACCTATGCATGATTTTTTTTATCACTCTAAACAAAGCGTGTTAACATCAGAAACAGCAAAGTGTAATTATTTTTTATTATCTATAAAAATACTAAGTTACAAGCATTTGAAACTGCTGAATAGAGCTGTCTTTTCAGCAGTTTCAAATGCTTGTAAATTAGAGATCCGATATAGTGAATGACGTCATACGCTGCAACGACGTACAAAATCTAAAATTTATGTATATTCTCTAGGTAATTTTACTTCTATTGGCAATTTTACTTCTAGCCGAGGTAGAGAAAGTATGCTTGAAAAATTTAAAAATTACTGTCAAATTTTCCCAATCAACCTTGAACCTAATGATTTAGCGATAAAGTTGAAAATCTATTAAAGAAATATGACAGATTCTAGTAGCTTGATGTGCTAGCGACAGGTACGAAACAGTTTCATTAAAGGAGGTGTTAGATCGGTTTGTTTTTAATTAAAGGTCTTGTTGTGGTGTTAATGCCGATTAAATCTTTGAAGTCTTACCTTTGAGATGGTTTCGTAAACTTAATTATTTTAGGCAAAACTATTGTATAATTACAAAATAATATGACGTAAGGGTAAGTCAACCCCTCTCACAGAAAGGCGAGCTGAGTAACTGGAATGGAACCGTATACATAAGCTAAATATGCATAGAAAACGTAATCAAAGTTAAAATATAGTAGGTACATTTTGATACAAGTGGTGAAAGTTTGTTATTGCATTCGAGGCGGAATTATAACGTATAATAATAATGGTGTTTTTGAGCCGAGAACTGCAATAACAAATGTCTACGTGTATCAAATGACGTTTTCCAATACACTTTTGAAGAAATAAAATAAAATCGAAAACTATTTTTGTCACGAACTATGAAACTATGATTTTAATTTTCTTTTTTTTTCGTGCTCTGCTTTCGCCAGGTTGAAGGAGAGGCAAAGGTATGCAGCCGTTAAACAACCTAACATAAAAAATAGATTTTTATTTTATATTTTTGAATTCAGAAACAAATAAATGCTAATTTGTGTATAAAAATAACTATTCGTTTTTAATAATTATGTTTATCTATGACATTCTATTTATAAATACAATTTTGGTATTCAAAAAATATTTATGCCGTAAAGCAGTGCCTTGCCGAAATTAAAAAAAAAAAACATTCACCTCAGACTATAGGCATTGAACAAATTTGGACTAAGTATAGGTATAGTTATCTGTGGGAATTTTCATTCCCGCACACGTGCGGGAAAATGGAAAAAACGCACACGTGTGAAATACATTGCATGTTGTACCTAATCGTAGTGCGTTATAGACCAGTTTTCGAGGAAGTGTATTGAATTTTTTTTCCTCAAAATGTGGTTGGTACAAAACATGATTGAATTGTGTAGTTCAAAATTACACATTTATAATATTGATATGCAATTACTTTTGAACAAGACAATAATTTCAATATAATAAAAAATAAAAAATAGACAATGAACTAGCAATATTTTATGAAAAATATTTTGCTCTTGTCTCTGCCTAGCCCCATAGGAAAAGACGTTAATCTATGTGTGTAAAGAGGTATTTAGAGCACGATGTAAAGCTATTCATCCCTCATAATAAAAGGGAGGATCCTCCGACCAGACGGGTGTTATGTCTGGTCGGCTACTGCCCGACAGTTGTCGGGTTCTTGTCTTAAGTCTACTATTAGTCGCGGATAACTTTAAGGTGATTACAGGCGCTAAATGCGAGTTTATAATGCAAAAAAGCATATGATTCACTGCAATAAACAAAACCAGAAAAATATATGATATTCTTCAGGATATATGCTAGTTCCATATTGTTTTGAAAACATAATACAACAAACTTTATTCCAAAAAAAAAATTCACGAACTTATCTCTAAAAAATTATTTTAAAGAGTAAAAACCATACTAAAATACATGCGATCATTCTGTTTTTTTGGCAAATAATTCTACAAGCAACATACTAGTACCATAGTGTTTTACTTGTTTAGTCCAATCAAAAGATTTTTTGTAAATCGCAAAAAACCACTAATTTCGCACTATTTTGCCGCAGTGACAGACGTAACAACCACTTTGTAGTGCAAGCTGATTAGAACTTTATTCTTACAGTATTTAAAAAACAAACGAAGTTTGAACCACCACAAATAGAGTTGCTAATTTAGCTCATGTAATCGCCTTAACCCTTTAATTCGCAATGTATAGTATAATATACACGGCACTTTAAGCAATTATAAACCTTGTGTTTTTTTCAAACCTTAACAAAAACCTTTGTTTCATTATCAATAATAGTCTATACATTTTATTAGTATATGAACTTGTATAGAAATGGTGTGTCCATCTCGTGGCTAAAATGGTCCTCAGCGCTCATCGAGTGCAAAGTGTCTAAATCGAAAACGTCGTCAACGCGAGACTGCACTTTCCTTCTCGGTATATTCTTTCACTGTCTCGGTATATGTGTTAAAAAGGGGCTCACATCGGTACTGTGTCCGCTCAGTGATCTAAAAGATGCATTATTCACAACTATACGCGATGATGTTAGAGAACTGTCAAGATTAGTTCTATAGAATTATCCTATCTAATCAACTATTTCTACAAACGGTATAGTGATCGTGATGATTTCTTAAAAAAGTTTCCTAAATTAGATGCATTACAATTCACATTTGGTGCAAAGAATACTTTACGTGTACCTATCAAAGTCTCCACACCGTTACGTATACTGTAGTGTATGTCGTAAAGGTATACATCGAGACAATAATGGTGCAAAAAATATTCTTTTATTAAGTCGCCGGTTCGTCTTTCGTCCTCCGGTACTGATATGAATCTTGTGGATGGTGGAAGTTCATAAGGTTCATTATCGTAACTCGGTATTTGTCTGGTTGGCAAATAAAGGGTTAATAACGCGATTTAGAATTTCGATGTTAGTTCGTCATTTGTAAAATATATGGTTTCTACACTACTTTTTATACTATTCATGTTGTTGTTTTGTAGTGCCGCTACATGTTTACATGTAAATGTGCCTTTTTTATTATAATGTTCGTGACATAATAACCATTAACATAGAGAGAATCTTTTCATAAGCAGCCATCGTATTTTGAACGAAGACAAGTTTTTAAGTGTCCGCTTTGAGTCTCATTTTATGCTCCGTTCAATATCTTAATGGCACAACTTGGAATTTTATTACACAGAAGATGACTCCTTAAAATGTATTTTGTTGTTTTTCATTATTTACAAACATTTACATTTTTTCAGGAAATTGAATGTCTTTATCGGTTCTTCTTGATTCTTGCATAGATACTCACGTGCACGGGTATGTGTGTCTCCAACATCAGTACGGCTTTTCAGACATAGGGCAGGTGTAGGCACAAGGATCTTTTGGCACGGAACGCACATGCTCCTAGATTTTAATTTAATTTATTTTGTATGTACAGTCACGGACTATAATTGATAAGCCACTTTCAAGATTTCCAATTTTGCAGTTTTATACATTCACGAGATTACACGATTAAACACGAACTCAAACCGAATGCTTGGAAACAAAATGACACATTACTAACAATCGGAAATAGTCTTATCCATAGAGGTTGAAAAATGACTAACAAGTTGTCAATGATAAATCCATACAATAGTGCTGACGTGTATCCCAATCTATTTGATAGCCAGTAACTCCTTTGAAATAGTCCTTATTAAATACTCTTTATTTCTGAAAACCTATCCGAAGCCAGAGTGACAGTTGAAATGTCAAAAGATAAAATTTCTCGGTACGCCAACGTTACTATGGCTACGCTAAAACAATTGTCGCTAGGTTACGGTTACTACACCTGCAATTCGTTGACTTTAGGTAGTCACTCTGTACTATACTGCACGAATATAACCGACTAAACCCGATTTGCATTACACGACTAAAATACGAATGGTGGCAAGTGGCTCATCATTTATAGTCCGTGGCTGTACACTCCTACAATTATTATTGTTTCTAGTTTTAGAAGAGTGGGGTCTCCTAGCACAAGTACTTATCATTCTTAACAGGAGGCCTCTATGTAAGATTTATAAATATATTGTGGAAGTTTGTAAAGTTATTTGAAATCAATTTTTATTATTATTGTTACAAAAAAACACAAAAATATTTAGGTACCAACAGCGCATCCCTGCCAAAAAATTCATCTATCTATGGCAACGAGTTTTTGTAACTATTTTAATCGCCCTTTTTTGTAATATTCGTAACCCAATTTTCAAACAAGCATGGAGGCAATCAGCATTATCTTTTAAAACGCAACGCAAACGAAACCACGCTGATGGTGCTGTCAGCATCATGTCCAATTAATGGGGATGACAATCGGGATCAAAGCGATTGCTATCTATATCGTGATACGACACGTAGTGCTTTGTACTGCACCTTTATATCGTTAGGGTATGCGTTGTGTGTCAGTGTTGCAAACCTATTTCGCTGTTTTGTGAAATAGTGGTAACATTTATCACAATACGATGTCAATATCAAACACTATAAAATCTTAATTTTTTTTTAATGCTTATGGGTTTACGCATCATGTTTTCTCTTCCATACTTCTCTACTACTACTACAACAGCCCATAACGTCCACTGCTGGACATAAGCCTCTCCCATGATGGGAGGAATTTGCCGTAATCTCCACGCTTGGCAGGCGGATTGGAGATCGCAGTGATGAAGGGCTAACAGAAAACGCTGCTGCCCATTCTCTGGTCTACGAAGGCGCAAGGTGTTCTACCTCAGACATTAGTCGCCTTATACGACACCCGTGAGTGTAATGGGTTGGTTCTATTCTACTCTGCCGGATACCACACGGCTGTCCATACTTCTCTAATAGTCGTCATCTCATCAGATATCTTCTTCCTTACCATATTATATACTACACAGTCTTACGTTTGAGGATTATAAAGAAACGTAATTATTCCTTAAACGATTTTCTCTTTATTGGCAACATTTTAAGATACTACCTACGTACTCGTACCTTCATAGTCTTTAATGTTGTTGTCCCTTGTCACCCTCATTTTACTTTTACCGAGAGTAATCTTCGAGACGGAATGCTTTGAATTTTGTGAGTTTCCAATTTTTGGAGACTTTGATCTTTGTGTATGTTTACATAAACATTGGGTAAGGTAAATTGAGAGTATAATGTAATCTTCATAACTTAACTGTTTACATAATTATATACATACGAGTATACTCACACCTTTTTTCAATGGCCGTTAGGAGAAATTTCAAAACACAACCTGTCTATGATCCTTTCATATAGGTACTCCTTTTGCTTCGATCACGTTTTACATCTTAGTTGTTCCTTTGAAAAAAAAAACATTATTTGAAAGAAAGACAAAGTATTTAATAATCTCGCACAGGACAAAACAAAAATGGTAAAACACTCCTTTTTTTGGGCAGTCGTGTAAAAAAAACTTATTAAAAAGAGTTTACATAAGAAACAAAAAAACAAACGAATAATTCCTTTACGAGGCCAGAAGGCTCTGCATGGTGCTCTGACATTAAAAAAAAAAAACAATCGGGGCAGTCTTTGGGGATTGCCGATATAAGTGAAAACAAAAAGTACACAGGCCCCTCCCCAGTCGTAGCACTGGTTATGCTCCGCGCATGCCCATGTGGTGCTACGCCGTAGCGGATCGCCTACGAGTGCTACGGAGCGTGACCGCACGTTACGTCAAGTGACGATGAGTTCAATGTTTTTCCCTTCACAAAAAAATGCTTAACGCGCCTAAATAAGTTTTCACTTCAAAAACTGATGGGGCCCAAAGTGGTGCCACGGTCAGATACGAATTTGCTCACAATATAAGTATAGGTATAGCACTACTTTCATTAATTAGCCTTGTAGTGTATTTCAGCAAAGTAGGTAGACTTAACGCGATGTTGAATTAAAATTGGACACGAAAACAGCTAGAACTAGGTCGACACCATAAGTTAGACACGAAAGCCGTACTGATCCAACAATTACTTCGCATAATTAAATTCGTTTGCCAAAAAAGAACAATATAGTCAAAGCTTAAAAAGGATTTGGGTAACACTTGACAAATGTTGAGATAAAGTGCTGAAGAGGAAATGGTATTGTGAACAGGGTTTTTTTTCTGTATTTTAATTTGAATAGGCGACTAAAAGAGCTAAATTAGCAACTCTTTTTGTGGTTGTTCAAACTTCATTTAAAATACTGTTAAAATAAAGTTCTAATCAGCTTGCACTACAAAGTGGTTGTTGTTTTTTGCGATTTGCAAAAATTTTTGGTTTGGACTAAAAAAGTAAAACACTATGATAGCATCATAGTGTTTTACTTCTTTTGTATTTTGCAATTTTCTTTTCATGTTGCTTGTAGATTTATTTACCAAATAATCAGAATGATCGCATGTATACAACCCCCATACACTTACACGTGTACCTATAATATAAAAATTATAAATGTTATGTAAGTATTCTGTTCTGTTAAAAAACATTGTCTAGATAAGAAAGAGCGGAGTCTCCTAATACAGGCTTTTTATTTGCTTAAAAGGAGGCTCCAATCATCAACTTGTTGTTCTGTTTTTGGTTAAGAAATAAACAAATTTTTATTATTATTATTTATTATTATGTATCATAATTATGGTTTTTACTCGTTAAGATAAATTTTTAGAGCTAAGTTCATGATATTTTATTAATCGAATTAAATTTGTTGTATTATGTTTTCAAAACACTGTTATACTAGCATATATCCTGAAGAATGTCTTATATTTTTCTGGTTTTATTTATTGCAGTGAATCATATGATTTTTGCATTACAAAACTCGTGTTTAGCTCCTGTAATCGCCTTAAAAGCTTTGAAACAATAAATGGATGTAGATACGTGTGAATAGATAAATCTTAAAACATTCGATTTTTCGATTCGAATTTGAAGTTTGAATGAAAAAACCTTAATATTTTCTTTCGAAAATATGATGATATTTTGTTTGTATTCCTTGCTTTCTTTTGATTGCTTTGGAAAATAATATGGTTTTTGCTTTAACCACCATTTTTACACGTGGTAACATCTTAGATATTTTAAGCACATAAATGATTCTTGATTATGAGATTTTAATTTGCTTTTAACATAGCGTTCACTTTGGTCGCTTGTAACTAAAATTACGAATTGAACAATAAACAGAAAATAATACTTTAATTTCCTCTCTAAACACGCACAGTTCACAAATAACTTAAAAAATACTTCTTCCACTTATAATCGAATCGACAGACGTTGACAGGAAACTAACAAGAATCATTCGGCGGAATCCCCCGTCGCGTCGCTCCAAAAAACAGAAATTTAACTTTTAACAAGAAATGAAATCACTTTACAAATAGTCCGGAAATAAAAAGGCAGGGGTTCTGCAGGGGGTGACTTATTATTTGGGGATGAAAGAACGGCAGACGTCTAAACACGCTCGTCTCGACTGGATTTACATTTTTATTAAGATACCCCTCGTAACAAAATTCTGGTTGAAAAAATGTTTACCTAAGTATCGCTTTTCCTCAATTTTGTGTTGATCTGAAAATAAAAATAGATTTTCTTTATAAAGGCCTTGGAATTTTTAAATTACGTAATTTCCTTACTTAGACTGTAACCTTTGTGATCTTGATGCTATTTTTATCGGCCCCTACGTAAAGGTCTCCTTGTAAGCACGTTTTTAACAACACTCTGAATTATTTTCGTCTCACTTGACCCTACGTATAAAAGAGATTTTGACGATTTCTTTTGTACATGGTACCTACATGTAAAAAAACAGTTTCTTTGTGTACAACTTGAGACACCTTTTTCAGGGATATTAAAAAAGATACATACCTTTACCACCGTACAAAAAAAACCGTGGCTTTAGATTAATGTTCATATACTTTGATGTACACATTCTAGAAGGTACGAGTGCCCAACTACTCATCACATTTTTTACCTGCATACTTAATTTCTTTGAAGATATTCACCTTTTGAGTAGATGTCTAACATAAAGTGGTTTCCCTAACAATGTAAATATATTTTTTTAACCAAAGATTATGTAAACTTATAATAATTATTATGTAGGTTGTCTATCTTCAGAAGAAAATTTTAGTCATTAGTTTTTTTGCTTTCAAATTCATGGAAAGGTCACGTCTGAAAGGCTCTTTATTTCGGTTTATCTTGTTATACGAAGACAAGTTTTATAAACTCCCTTAAGCTATTTCTTTTGTTAGTTAAATCGCTGATTAAAAAAGTAAAATATCGGTAATGAGTACATTTATCCAGAACTCTATTAATAAAAGCGAAGTAAGCGCTGCAAGCGAAAATATCGCTTAAAGCGGATAACAATCGCTTGCATTTAAATGGCCGCTGCCTGGCAATTTGTTGCGTCTGCTTTAAATGAGTCGAAGTAATTGTGCGGCCTGAACAGTTTTATTTGACAGAGAATAAGTAAATAGTATAATAAAAGAGTTTGGGATGGATACAAGCCTCTTTATTGGTTACTTTATACGTATAAATGAAGAATAGAATTTGCTAGTTTGTTTGGATCTGACACAGAATGTCCCATTCGCAAAAAGTCCCGTTGGCTCAGAATGTCCCATTCGCAAAAAGTCCCGTTGGCACAGAATGTCCCATTCGCAAAAAGTCCCGTTGGCGCAGAATGTCCCATTCGCAAAAAGTCCCGTTGGCGCAGAATATCCCATTCGCACAATGTCCCATTCGCACAATAAAATGTGGTCCTGGGAGATGCCATTCACAAAAAATCCAAATGGGACCATTTGGATTTTTTGTGAATGGCATCTCTCAGGACCACCTAGGAGATTGTCGTCAGATTAACTGGACTATCCTCTGGGTGCCTAGTCTAAGGCCTCCGGGACAAAAAAAACTTAGCGACTACATGCTAAGGGCACCCCCTGTGGGGTACGGGCCTCAGCTTAGGGCGTAGCTGGGGGAGGACAGCAAAGAGGTTGGATTGGAGTTACACCCATCAGTATCCAACAACTGCAGCTAAATAAAGAACTCTACCAACAAAATCTCAATACATCCTTATGACTGAATGAAGAGAAAATCAGTGGCCACAGAATGATTAATGAGCCTTGTGTCTTTCTGTTTACATCATCATCATCCTATTAATGTTCCCACTGTTGGGACACGGCCTTTTCACAATGAGACGAAATGGGCTATAATCCACCACGCGGGCCTAGTGCGGATTCGTAGATATCACATGTCATCGATTTTTTTGGTTCTACGACATGCCGGTTTCCTTACGATGTTTTTCTTCACCGTTTTTGAGAGCAGTGGTGATGAAATAAATTACACAAAGTAATGCACCTGTCTAGATTCGAACCGACTGACTGTTCGTAAGTCGGGGCCGCCACCATTGGGCCACCGCTGCTCTCTCTGTTAACAATAAAGAAACCATTATACATCAATTATAATATACTAGGACCGGTGCGGAATAATTTAAGTAGGTAAATATTTTAACATCCAAAAATTAATTGCATGAAAATTGACTCATTCATTTTGAAGCTACCCAGCTGTGTCAACACACATTATTAACTTTAATTTCCACTTTCTGATGGATGACTGACGTTACGGAAACATGAACTTAAATTATGTATAAGCACTTATAGAACTTTTTTATTTCATGGAGAATTTCGTGACGTCACTTAGTCAGCTGATGACGTCATTTATCATCACTGAAATTGCTAGTCGAGTGAATTATGAGTGACTGACTTGAGTAATTTGGGAGGAGGGAATCGGGAGTAAATTTATTTATTCAATCTTGATATTAGTTCCTATGTTTGATACGAACAAGTTTAAAAATGTTCGAACCGTTATACTTAATAACGGTTCGATCATTTTTAAACTTGTTTCGCTCTTAACTTTGATACGGATTTGAAATCATTCTCCATACATAAGTTACGCTCAAATGACATTGACAAGGAGACTATTGACAAACATTTTTATTTTGTGAAATGTGTTGAAAAAACAAAATGGCTACCGTTGATTCCGATTAAAGATTCTTGTACAATTTGATTGAGACAAGATTTTAGTTGAAAAATTATAAGTTATTGTAACTCAAAATAGTCTAAAAACTCTTCAAAAAATCCTAGCCACCATTAAACCTTATCAACTGAACAGCTCAAACTATTTAAAACAATGAAACCAACACCGTTATCACCAATTACTCTGTTCACGTTCATTTGAACAATCACAAAAGCGTGTACATTACTGAAACTGAAAACAACACTTATTTCATCATGAAACTGTTTTATCTTTCACTCTCTTTATTTTCACTCCATTTAAGCCACCAATCCAGTGTAAGTTGAGATATCTTTGCTATTCATTTTATGTTTGTACCCGTCTCGGGTTTATAGGCATCGTTAGACTTGGTTCCATGGGTTGGTATTGAAAGATATGGGATTAGCTTGGCTTCGTTTCCAGGCATAGAAGTAGAAATAATACATCGGGTACAGTTCCGTCTGGTTGGACTTATCACTTGCTCTGTCGGGGTTACGAGTAGGTACGATCCACGATCTTGGGCAATACCGCTGGCGTCAATCGACACGCGCGCGCGTTTTTACTTGTTTCCTCGCGTGAGTCCAATTATATATTTAGCGCGTCAGGTTAGATAGTACTCCAACATCCGTACATTATTTAAGTGCGTATACACCGAGAACGCTGGCTACCGGCGCCGATAAGCGCCGAACGTCGCCGATAACTCCGACTTCCGAACTGCTTACGCCGTTAGAAATTGTCGGCGCTTATCGGTGCTTATCGGCGCTGGTTCGGCACAAAGTAGGTATAGAGACTGCCTGCGCCGACTACCTGCACGGTCCGGTGCCGTCCGCTGGCATGTCGGTGCCGGTAGCCAGCGTTCTACGTGTTTACGCCCTGATACAATTTTTATTGTTAAGTAATTGTTTAAAGTTCGAACTGTCAAAAGTTAGAATTCTTAGATTTGCTATTACAGTGCATTGCTTTGTTGTCCAATGAAACACTAAGTAGTTATTGTGATTGTGTGCATTACCGAATTGGTTTCGGAGAAATCTTTCATGCAGCCATCGCGTAGACCGCCTGGATCCAGACTGTTTTGAATTTCTGGTATTGTGAGAAGATGGTTCGTTTTTGACAATATTAGATTGTACACTAAAAGCACTTAGTCTCTGAGGACAAACTTAAAGGTTAAAGGTATTGTCTAAAGCTGCTTTGTGCATTAACGGGAAAAGGCTAGGCTGATGATGAAATGGGCCTATTCTAGACCTTGGTCCAGTCTGCTGAAAAGCAATGGATGAGGTCTGCTATGGAACAAATGTTACTTTGGCTGGCTGGTTTTAGGTGGTCTATTGTTCTTCAAAGGGTTGACAATTTTCACAGATTATGTATTTCTGTTGCCGCTATAACAACAAATACTACGTGATGTTTTTTGCCGTTTTTTGGTCGATATTAATAACGGCAACAGGTAGACGCTTGAAATATTCCCAAAATGTTTATTTGTACATATTTGTTTTGAACTTTAAAAATAAATAATTAAAATAAAATAAACATTTATGGGGGTTTAAGCCCATTCAACAAACATGATTTTTTTGTCGTTTTCTCTAATGTTGTATAGATAATGGTACGGAAGTTAAGGAACCCTTCGTGCACGAGTCCGACTTGCATTTGGCTGGTTTTTTTAAATAGTTGGGCCTAGCAAGTGTGGCAGTGTCAATGGTGTTCATTACGTCCTCAAAAATTCAGGTTAATGGTGAGTTGTAGATAGGTAGATGGTACGGAACTGTGGACTGTAACGACTGTAACATAATATCGTCTGATGTAAGTTACAGTTCAAATGATTTTATTTACCAACTTACTAGGAATTATACCTACTAAGTAAAAGCTGCGTATATTTTCGTAGTCATCACTAATGTATCACCCGAAATCCTTAGCTTTTATTTACTCGTTACAAAAACACTTGAAAATAAAAAGTGCCACATAAAATGTGAGACGGTTTCGCCGCGAGTGAATACCGCCACCATTTCAGCGGGATTTATTTCGCAGCCGTCACTCAACGCGGAATAAATTCTACTTGACGGACAGACGACGCATTTCATCCATTGTTTTTCCACTTATATATTTGTCTGATTTGTTTGAAGACAATTTAAAGACGACACTTAGAAATACCACTTATGTTTTAAAGTAAAAACATTTTTATATTGATGCTATATCTCACGCAGCAACTAAAAAATACATACAAACGTCATTTTCTGGGACCATTACCTAGAAATTTTAGGGTTAAGCTGTTTTTCACGCAAACAACCGTTTCACCACCTTAGTTTTCTGCGTATTAGTCGGCTTTTCAAAATCGTATGAGTGCATCTATAATTCAAATCTTTTGGCAAGATTCCTGAAAAGCCAAATCTTGCTAACTGGCAAAATTCAAATTCAAATTAATTTATTTTGTGAACATAAGTAAAAAATAGGTGGTAAAAATACAAAAAATTCAGAAACTAACTATGACTAAATATAACTATTCCGCCGGTAGGCATACAAAATGTTTCACAATTACATAAAATTAAATTCAATCAAAATCAATAACTAACAGTACAGTTTGATTCACTAAATAATTGAAATCACCAAATAACAATTATTAAATTACATTGCACAAAATGTCAGCCATAAAAAAATGGCTATTCTGTTGACTGCATAATTTTCTAAACGCGTTGATATATCTCCCGCCGACTTTTAAGGGTCCTAATATATCGTCGATATACCAAAACCTTAAACTGTCGCCCATTAATACAAAATGATATCTAAACGGCTACATATCTCGATAACACGGAGATTTATTTCTATATAAATACCGAATAATAGGCAACCCTCGTCATAGGATTCGAAACTCGGAAGTAATACGAATTTGGTACCTTTTATATTACTTACAGGGAGTTTTGTAGTTCGCAAGACGACCGATTAAGGTTTGATGTCTGTCTATAATGGACAGATGAATTTATTGGTTTTTCTGACCCCCATCAAAGGAAAAAACCAATAAATTTATCTGTCTACGGCTAACCCTTAGCTGTAAAGATTACCTGTTTGTATGGAGAAGATCAATCTAAACAGACAAACCTGCACCAAGGTCTAAGCGAGTACCTTTAATAGGTAAAATTGGATTCAGAAAATAGTAAATCTGGTCATCATATCATCATCTGCCTAGCCTTTTCCCAACTATGTTGGGGTCGGCTTCCAGTCTAACCGGATGCTCTGAGTACTAGTATTTTACATGGAGCAACTGCCTCACCAACAACCCAGTTAGTACTGGGTAACACGATGCCCCTTGGTAAGACTGGTTGTCAGACTTTTTGGGCCAATCTAGTCATCATAGAGACGTAGATTTTGATGCCGTAACAGCCGCACACCTGGTAAAAATCCATTAAAAGGAATGCTGAAATAGAATACAAAAAACTGAGTAAACATTCAGGGACATTTTTAACTCATGCATAAAACTTTAGTAAATAATGATGTCGATTCTGTAGTGCACAATCTAAACTTAATTTAGGCTATTGCTATCTTTTATTAAAAGGCAGTGCGAGAAAAGAACAGCTATAGCTATGAACTAAGTTAGAGATGATGAGTTGATGATGTGTGTGTGATGATGTGTTTTTAGTCGACATTTTATTACGTGTACCCTTCATTTGTATGGAAATATTAGTTCCAACTAAATTTGACAGCTCTTAATTTCCGTCTCTTTCTCGTTTTATTAGAGAGAAAAAGATAGCAATAGCTTAAATTAAGTTTAGTTTGTGCACAATAGAATCGACACCAATGACGTTTTTTAATTAATTTTGAACTTAAACTTCACTACCAACACATAAAACGAAATCATAAAGTCTAAATAGAAATAAATTGAACGAAGCAGGTGAATAAACATTTTCCTAGGTCGTATTTCCACGTTGGGCCGAATCTCGTCATTTCGGCGCCGGTGCTATAAAACTGACAGCCCATCCTGAAGTCATTCGCGCGGGTATTTTTAATTAAGCCCATTACGTAGATCTCCTCGCTCCAAAAATAATCGTTAAAGTGAATAGTGTGCTTAGGACGGTGGACCACTTGAAGCTATGTTGTGGGTAGATGACTTTAAGATATATTCAGTATCATATATAAGAGAGCAGCGGTGGCCCAGTGGTGGCGGCCCCGACTTACGAACGTCGACAGTCGTGGATTCGAACCCAGACAGGCGCATTACTTTGTGTAATTTATTTAATCACCGCTAACATGTTCTGTATGGTGTCGCACGTAAAGAATAGCAACATCCCATATCTTCCCGTGGGTGTCGTAAGAGGCGACCAAGGGACTTGCCAGAGAATGGGCAGCAGCGTTCTCTGTGCTTTTGTAACAACCGCACTGCGATCGCCAACCCGCCTGCCAAGCGTGGCGATTATGGCAAAAACCCCCCTTCGGGGGAGGCCCATGTCCAGCAGTGGACGTCTTTCGGCTGAAATAGTAGTATAGTATTTAATCACCACTGCTCTCAAAACGGTGAAGAAAAACATCGTGAGGAAACCGGCATGTCCTAGAACCAAAAATTCACACTACATCTACCAATCCGCACTGGACCCGCGTGGTGGATTATATCCCATTTCCTCTCATTGAGAGGAGGCCATGTCCCAGCAGTGGGAATATTATATGCTGATGATGATGATGATGATTATGACTATGAATGATTGTTTCTATGCCGTAGTAGGGTCCCGTTGGTTACCCGTCAGTTTCGGAACTCTAAAAACCGGCCAAGTGCGAGTCGGACTCACGCACGAAGGGTTCCGTACCATTATGTAGTAGAGTAGAGAGTAGAGTATGGACTCCATTTTCCGCACTTAGACTCTCATTCGGTCCATTATATCCGCGTAGGTGTACCATATTCTATACAACATAAGACAAAACGGCAAAAAAGTCACGTTTGTTGAGCCCTCCTTATATATTTATTTGAACTATTTATTTTCAAAGTGAATATACAACTAAATATTCTGTGAATATTTCAAGCGTCTACCTATTGCCGTTATCAATATCGAGCAAGAAAACGGCAAAAAAATTACGTTTCTTGTATGGGAGCCCCCTTAGGAATAGAACCCTGTTTTTTTTCGGATGTGAAATCATCAAATGACTCCTCCCGCTCTGGGTGGAGCAGGAGGGAGTGTCAGACTTTTACTGACTAAAACCCATCCATGTTCCTTCATCGCCCTTTGTGTTCCGGGGCCACGGTATCTCTTTCGAACAGTGTCGCAACCCCCGGATGGGAGCCCCCCTTAAACATTTATTTTATTCGGTTTTTATGCAGCCAAAATTAAACTGTCTAGCTATCACGGTTTATGAGATAGGAACTAACCACACGATAAATAAGAAAGAAGGTTCATGAGATACAGACGGACAGACGGACAGTAGAGTCTTAGGTTTAGGGTCTCGTTTTTAGGGTTCCGTAGTCAACTAGTCCCTTATAGTTTCGCCATGTCTCTCCGTCCGTCTGTCCGTCCTCGCTTAATCTCTGTGACCGTTAGCACTAGAAAACTGAAATTTGGTACCAATATGTATATCAATCACGCCGACAAAGTGGCAAAATAAAAATTGGAAAAAAATGTTTTATTAGGGTAGCCCCCCTATATGTAAAGTGGGAAGTGTTTTTTTTTTTAATTTCAACCTTAACGTGTGATATATTGTTGGAAAGGTATTTAAAAATGAATAGGGGTTTCCTAAAATAATTTTTTGATAATGTCAATAATTTCGGAAATAATCGCTATAAAAGTAAAAAACAATGTGTCCCCTCCCCCTCTAACTTTTGAACCATAAGTTTAGAAAATATGAAAAAAATCTGAAAAGTAGAACTTTATAAGGACTTTCTAGGAAAATCATTTTGAACTTGATGGAAACAACAGTTTTTGTACAAAAAAGACAAAAAGTTGTACAAAATAATTTCTGGACTAAGTTTGTAGTATATTCGTATTATATATGCAAGCATTTTTACATAATGGATACCCACCTTTAAACTCATAAGTGGGAACACTTATTGTGATGGACGGGAAACTACGGAACCCTACACTGAGCGTGGCCCGACACGCTCTTGGCCGGTTTTTACCCTTTGGATACGGAACCCTAAAAAACAGAAAAAATGGGCTCAATAACTTGATTACTTTAATAGTCCGTAATTAATTAATTCATAAGTTTTGTATCCAAACTAGCTACTTAAGTTAATAAGTAGTTAATTTCAGTAATTTTCATTATAGTTCGTAACTAATGGTATTCGCATTAATCAAAATTGTATGGAAGCTAAGCACAAGTTTATTTTACGTTAAATTACTAGTTGCCTACCCAAATAATCGTTGTAAGTGCTAAGTTTTTGCTAATGGGCTGTTCTAAATCTTCTAATTAGTTACAGTAGTATTAAGTAATTGATTTTCATGGAATAATTCTGTCAAAGTCTCTCGAAATTCAAACAAAAAAATCCACTTTCGGAGTAAAGTATTTTGCACTCTTTAATGATTTTTTTTCTCGAAGACTTGAATTTTTTTCCAAAAACTGGTTTTTTATTTTATGCTTTTTAGTTGTGGCATATATCTTAAACAAATTCTTGTCAATCATCAATTTTACATTGTAACTAAAAGTTATTAGCACATCATCCACATAGACGAAGAAGAAAAAAATGATAACAAAAAAAGAAAATGAAAATAAAATATGATAAAATAATGATAATAATATAATAAATATGATGATATGATATATGATGATATGATAGTAAATGATGATATAGAGGATAACTAATAAAAAATATGCGACCAGCACGCTAGCTACTTCTACCAAATTGGTCCAGTAATCACTAGAAATCGGTGTAAACCATGATGAAATACTTTAAAAAATTGCTGGTGAAATCCTTTTATAGGAGTCGTTTAAAAATTCGCATTGTCGAAGTGCGGTTCCAGACTTTGACAGTTTCTGTACATTATCTGTAAAAGTACGTTGTCCGCAGTCCGATCCTCTCTCTAGTTCACACGCACCGTAAGATTCGCAAACAACTATAGGTAGAGTCGCTGCAGTTGCACTTAGCGGTCTTTAGTCACCATCGAAATTGTTCGTACTGTTATAACCCTTATTACAAGGCAGTACATGACATCGGCACGATACAGCCCGCGTCTCATTTTTAACTTTATTTAGATGCTGAATTGCAATTACCGCACAGTAGCGGAATTTTAATAACTAAGTTAGCCAGTTAGATTCTGGATGCCCGTCGCGTAAACCCATTTTTGGGAACTTATCTCGAGAGATCATATAGTCAGAGAGATCAGATAGTCATAATTTTCGGTGTGTCTCTGTATAATTTTTGGCAATTTTAAAACTGAAGGTGTAATTGTGGATTTTTCGTAAATATATTAGTGGTTTGTGTAAACTGTCTTTTTTTTTAAAAAGACCAACGGGACCGGCCCTATAACAGTTCCACTACTGAAGACGTCATCGCATTGGAAATTGTGTAGACCACATTACTGTCTACTTTACAACAGAGACAATTATACTTTGTCGGTAAATTAATGATAGTTTCATTACAAATAATTACTTAGCTAGTTAAATGAAAACGATGTTTACAAATATGTGATAAACTTTAACACAGGAATGAGTCGTCTGTTGTGAGCGCTTTTGACAGATGGTTAAATAAAGGACAACAAGGTACAGTCGGTGACAGAATCACAGAAGTCGAATTAATTATACTTGTGGTGTTTTGTTTTATGATTTTCTTAAAATGTTATGTGATGTTCCTTGGTTCGGTTGTATATTCATCGAATACTTGTATTATGATATTGAAATGAGGAGTTTTAGTTTGTTGCGGTAGCTATTTATTACTACCGAGATAAATGAGATACATTACTTACAAGATAAATTAGAAAGAAAGAAAGGAAAAGCTTTTATTAGCCCGCACAGGACAAAACAAATTAAAAAGATGGTAAAATTAACAGTACAACTAATAAAAAAAAATTAAAAAATTAAACAAAGAGAAAACAAATAGATACAATTAGATTTTGGAACTCAAAGTTGGCCTCAGAATCATGAAAATATTTGGTATTCCTATGGTCAAATATAATTTAAAAACTTCGTGAAAACCAAATTGTTCAAAATTGACATTTGAAACTATGACTTTGAAATGAAATGAAATGAGAATAGAATCTTACACCATTTTATTGACAAAACATGTTTAAACAAGAAAACTACCACAGCATTGACACCACACATGTGTGAAAGAAGAGAATCTGTCACAAAAAAAAAAAACAATGAAAAAAAACATATTGACAGTTCGAATTTCAAAAAGATGCATACCGCTTCTGTTATCAAGAGTACCGTCTCCCGAGTGTGACGCTCTCAGTCGCCTTCGGGAGCCCGTCGTGACCGAATGTCTGTCCGGCAGTGATAACTGTGATAAGTGATAACCACGAGTGCACTGTGCTAACTGCTACTGGACTGTGTATTATGTGAAGGTGGGTATTTTGAGTTTTATTTTTTATTTCTTAGTTTTTGTTGTGGAGATGTGGGTGGATACGAAAAAAAAAGTTTACTTGTTTACAATATGATATTAATTAAAGGACTTCTGACCTCTTTTGGGAAAAACGAATTTCTTGAAAAAAAAAAGGTAGTTTCTACATAAGATGAAGCGCTTTTATTAAAAAATATGTCGATAAATGAACAAACACGTAGTGTGGCATAGTGGAGTAGAGAATACAAAATTGACTATTTTAGAAAAGTAATTAGTAGTAACATTTCAATAAACTGCTGACTACTCACGTATTAATTCCGGTTTCCAAACACAAATAATCCTCCAGCTGTTTTGTTTGCATTGTCGTGTAAATTGGAACTCGACTAGTGCAAGTGTGTTACTAGGTACTACAATGCTGCACTCAAACCAAAGAGCGGTAACTCGAAAAGTCTAAAATTCAGTTTTTTTTTTTTTTGCATCTGACAACAGGTTAAGATGGTCTAATTAAAGTAACCTGTACAGTATCAATAAAGTATCTTAACTTAACTTACCAGTAAAGTATCATAACTGTAAAATTTAAAAAATCTAGTGAGAAAAATAAGCATATTAAATTATTGTACTAATTATGGTTTGATTTATTTTATTTATTTTCACGTAATTGTGACTGTCTCGTTGGTTTAGTGGTAGCTAGCGCGACTGTTAAGCATGAAGAGTCCTACATTCGATACCCAAGTCTGGCGAGGTGATATTGTTTTTTTCACCAAAAATTTCTCAGTAGCATCCACGAGTCTAGATATGTGAGCGAATGATAACAATAGTCTTGTCTTCCATTACATGAGACTTAAACATGACAAGTGAAGTGTGGGTTACCATCGTACACCTCAGCCTAACTCTTTGTACAGACATAATGTTATGCAATATTATTTATCACATATTCCATGAGCTAAACTGAACTATGTTTGAAGAATACAATCATAGCAAACACTGATATTCTAACAAACAAATATGTTATACACCCACAAAACCACCGAAAAAAGTGTTCCGCGGGGGAGAGCCAGCTCACATACACGCAGTGACGCAGAATAAAGGCAAAATAGGCCAATTGGCTCGTTTTCGAGTCTTCACGATTGCGCGCTCATAACATATCTGTTTAATAGAATATTATTTGATGTTTATGATGTTTATGATGTTTATTTTGCAAGTAGGTTTTTACAAACACTTTTACACGTCATTTTTTAAAACTAGATGGGGCCGGTGTTTCGTACCTGACTACTCTGAGAAGAAACAGCCGAAACAAACTCAGAGGTCATAGTCTCTTTTAAAGTCCAGACAATCTTGCTCAATTCACATGAGGACTATGCAGATTAGTGTCTGATATGGTCTTTTGAAGAAAGAACCATACAGTTTTGAGTGGACCTGTCCAGTCAGTGCGAGCATTTGTCAGTTAACGTGTAGCTCGACTTATAACCCAAAGAGCTCAACGAAAAGACGAACAATACCAAAGAAAGGACATTTGGGTAGGTCGCTTAGAGTACTCAAACTGTCAGATAGTTGTGGGAAAAAATAAACAAAAAATATAAATGTGACCCACATGGTCTACTATTATTGATATATACTACTACTATTGATAACAAAACTATGTTTTTTTTTAAACATACACTTGTTGAGTTACCGCTCTTTGCTTATGGGAGCAGACTCTACTACAATGAGTAAGTAACCTGTGTCACACAACTAACAGTGTAGTATTACATAAGGTACTTTATGGAGCGACGTCAATTTTCTCATTCATGGCGCGGTGACAGAGAAATGAGTCGGGAAGATGGTTATTACATTGTTGATTCATCTCAGCGGGTTTTCTTGCTTTTTGGCTGAATTTCGTAGTCTAGTATTAGTCATAGTTTCTAGTGTGACTTCTTACAAAATTACTAATAATATATAATACATACAATAATACTTCTTTCAAAATAGTCCTGTGATTAAAACGTAGTCGATGGGAGGTCGTGAGTTTGAATCCAGTATAGACGCAACATAATAATATTATGACTGTATTCCTCGCTGGGGATGACTTTCTATGCTCATCATTATTTCACCAGAGAGGTTATGCAAGACTCATTTGCCGAAAAACATTAACGAAAAACCCAGTAACACTTTAGCCGCCCTAGGAGTAGAACCCTTTTATTTTTCATATTGGAAATCATCAAATGACTCTTCACGCTCTGGGCGGAGCAGGAGTGAGTGTCAGATTCCTACTGACTAAAACCTATCCATGTTCCTTCATCGCCTTTTGTGTTCCGGGGCCACGGTATCTCTTTCGAACAGTCCCGCAACCCCGGCAGGCATCGGTCCTTGCGGACCCCTTCCTTTTTGCTGACTCTCTTTGAAGCGCGCGTGGAACACGAACGCGCCATCGACACGGCCTGTCGTCATGAGACGGACGGACGGCGAGCTAGCCCATAGCCAGGAGTAGAACCCTGGAATCTACACTCAGCAGTGAAATCTCGTATCTAATCTATATCCGTGAACATAACCAATTGGTAAACAGCACCAGTCTGTTTACCATTGGTCATGTTCATGTCTCCCAATAACATAATCATTAAACAAAACACAAAGGGTTCTGTCTACCCTCTCGAAAGCCCACAAAACAATTAGTTCCGTACCCTATTAATAGCCACAAAAGCTTATAAATAGTTAGTTAACATAATAGGAAGGTAAACAAATGGCTGCACTAATTAATGGCGCGGTCTCAGGTGTCAAAACATGTATTATGGTGTGTTAAACATGTGTTATGTTGTTTTGGAACATGTACTATGTTTTGCTATATGTAATTGTGCACATGTTTGTGTGTGTTGTGTGTGTGTGTGTGTGTTGTGTTGTGTTGTGTCATTGTGTACTCTGAACTCACATGGCTTGTTTACTTTGGTGTTCGGTTGTCTAGCGACAATAAGCAATTTTGCTGAGATCTGGCACAGTGGTAACGCTTGCGTCCTAGGATCTCGTGGTTCTGGGTACGATTTCCAGGTTGAAGTGTTATTGCGTTTGCCATGTGGAATTTATTTATTTATTTTACTATTTATGTACACACAGTAAACAACAGAGGAAAATACATTAAAAATATGAATACAAAGGAACTGCTTATTTCTTAAGAAATTTCTGCCAGCAGACCTGCAAAAGGAGAAATGAAAAAGAAATGTAGACAATAGTGTGTGAGAAAAGGAAGAGAATATTTCTTAATAGTTGCCTGCAGTCAGAATTAGTGCCCGTTTGATGGCAATATGTTTGTGGTATTTCATGGCACTTAGGTACATATTATAAAATTATTCGAGTAAACAGGCGAGGCGGGTGGGTTAGGCATGTTTTTATGTTAGAATAGGTAAACGCCTAAAATATGCATTGATACCTAATGCTGGAACATTACTACTACAGACAAAAACAAAGATAACTTAACTTTTGCGTGTAAAACACGGAACAGAAAATACAGGTAAACCGTATGCGCATAAAATTTGACGAGCTAAACAGACTAAAATTATAGTAGATGTTGCTCCAGGAAATTAGTTTAATACTCTGTCTATCAGACCATACTTATTACCTACTGGCGATATTTTACCTTGCACTTTTGACTTTAAATTAAAACCTATTCCTGAAACTAACTTTATTTACAGTGGGTTAAAGTAACTTTTTCCTTGGCGCAATACATATGATTCTCAGGAAGATAATACTATAATAATATCAAGCACAGAATTGTTAATTCCTTCCTTGATTTAATTATGAATAAACAAAACGAGGAAGGGGGAATAAATTGTGTCTTATCTTATTTTCTACACGACTTAGAGTATTTGTGTAATGTATTAATTAAGTAATAATTTAATACTGAGAAATTTGTTAATTTGGTGCTAATTGGGTTATGGCGCTGTTGTTTTAGTACAAAACTATAATATAAAGCTTATGTTGCATATCGCTCACATGATTTTATTTATCTCTGTTTTTTGTTATCGTCATTGGACAAACCAAAAATACGTATTTTGACACACAATTTTCTTAATAAACTGTCAAGAAAAATAAAGTTACAAAATATCATGAAACTATATTTTTCGTAAGACAAGATGTCTAAGGAAATACCTTTACCTAATGAAGATTAACTTACAGGAAATGTATCACACGAAAAAGAAGAGATATCTACCATTATGAATGGATATCTACTGTATTTTTTTTAACTGGAATAAAATCATATTTCTGAAACACGTTTCAGCGTTACAACAGAAAACCATAACGGTTTATTAATATTCATACACCGCACTGTAATTAAGTTTTATGCACGGATAAGTGTGGGCCCAAAACTATGTTACATTTAGAATTAAATTCCACTTTGAACGGTACTACAATATTTGTATTTCGCAATTCTGTAGTGAAGTAACTATTTTTGCGATGTTTAGTTTCCCTGATCAAACTGGAAATTGGCAAACACTCCTTTGAACACGAAAACTAAACGTTCCAGAAAGCTCTGCATGTTTTTTTAGGGTTCCGTACCCAAAGGGTAAAAACGGAACCCTATTACTAAGACTTCGCTGTCTGTCCGTCTGTCCATCTGTCCGTCTGTCTGTCACCAGGCTGTATCTCATGAACCGTGACAGCTAGACAGTTGAAATTTTCACAGATCATGTATTTCTGTTGCTGCTACAACAACAAATACTAAAAACAGAAAAAAAAATATTTAAGGGGGGCTCCCATACAACAAACGTGATTTTTTTGCCCTTTTTTTGATAATAATGGTACGGAACCCTTCGGGCGCGAGTCCGACTCGCACTTGGCCGGTTTTTTCTGTTCATGCGGAAATTACTTTACTATGCAAGCAGTTTTTTAACGAGTTTAAACGTAAAAGTTGGACCACGAATCCTGTAGATAGAACAGACACAAAGTTTAATTTTGGATAGCTTGAGCCATTTAAATAATAAGAAAATAAAGTCATTGAACGTATTGTTGGTTATGGCCATGTTATAGAGCAGGATTCTGTAGCTTAAGAATCTACTGGTTGTGTAGTATTACCATTTATAGTTGGTGCCAGTTAAGATGACAATAGCGGTCATTGACCCACCTACACTTATTAACTACTAACTTTGAAAACCAAAAATAAGCCTGTTCAAGTCTTGAATCGTCATCTATCGTGATCTTAAACATTTTTTGATGTGAAAAACGATACATGGTTTATTTGTTTTTTTCGTACGAAGAGATATTAGGGAAAGGGCAAAGACCGCTATTCTCATCTTAACTGGCACCAACTATAAGTAGTAACGTAACATTGATTTATTAATTATAGCGGGGAAACGACTTTTATTTTCAACGCACGGAAAATATTGTGCTAAAACGTTTATGCAACAATATACAGGGTCAGGGGGATAATAATTATGACGTAGTTTATTGGCAATATTTAACATACCCACTTAAAAGGTGTCTGGCAGTAGAGGCCCCCGAATCGGTTCGCTATCCTTTATGTAATATAAAAAATCACGCTTTATGGTATAACGTAACTTGGCAGCTATTCAGCACATTTTTGTTACCTGTCAAAACTAACACGTCCGATTTTTTTTATAATAGCCAATAGTTCTAAAGAAAAAGTTTCAGATTTTATAAAATAACGCATCCTCTGGTGTATGTTCTGGTGGTTATGGGATCTCCCAGGAGATTCCATAACCGCGATTTAGGAGGATTTGGGAGGAGGAGGAGGATTTTATCTAAAAACTTTTTTTTTTAAATTGGAGCTTTACTGTCTACGTAACTAAGAAGTAGAACCGGATATACTGTCTATGATGGAAAGAATAAGTAACTCTCAGTTTCATTAAGCTTATTTTTATACCCCTAATAATATTGGTTCATCATCAAGATACAGAAAAACAATTCTACAAGCGATTGAAGTAGGGTAATTATTTCATTTGGTGTAAATCGGCTGTCCGCGATAATATCACCATAAATGAAGTTGGATTTTTACCGTGGATTAAAGTAACTTGTAATATGGAATGATTTCTAACTGGCGCTTCTTTTAAATTTTATATATATTAAGTAATTTAAAAGTTATTTTGTTCAAAAGGGCCAAAATGTCATTACCAAGGGGTGTCCGCTTTCCAGTTTTCGGTAAAATTTCAGCAAAATGTTCCATTAAATTCACGTTTACGGCTGAAACTACTGTATACCTAAAAAGTTTAATAGTTATGACATACATTATTGATTGTACAAATTAAAACGTATTGTAAAACACTGAACAGCAACATCGTACATTTTGGTTCCTAATAAACTCATCATTACCGTGGCACAACGTAACGCGACATGCAGCTCTTCACTAAATAGCTTTGCACAAACGCCGCCGCTGCCACCGCGTGTACCTGGCCACCATTCAGACGGCGAAGTGAACGCAGGTCGCGCAGCGCAAAATTAAGATTTTTTATATATTTTACAAAGTCGTACCGTGGTTTTTGTCACAGTAATATTGCCTTTCCCGTGGGTATCATTCCTCAGTAAGTATACGAATTGTTTATATTAATCGTATTTTATCTTATAGCCTAACTGTTTTGTTATGACGTAATCAGTAAAACATTCTGGAATATCTTATGCGGTAAGTGTTACAGTGGAAATTTCTGGATTTTGTCATTACCAAGGTGGTCATTACCATGGATTTCCGTGAACTTTTCTATCTACGGTAATGACAATGATTCCATGGTAATGACTATCTCCACTTATCCTGCATAGAGCTTGCCTTTTTAAATTTTTGCCTTGAGCTTATCTGATTTGTTATGACGTTTTATGTAGAACGTTTTCGAATTAACATGCTTAAAGTGAAAATTTCTGGATTTTGTCATTACCATGGATTGCCGTGGACTTTCAATCCACGGTAATGACAATGCTTCCATGGTAATGACAATGATTCTATGGTAATGACAATGATTCCATGGTAATGAGTATCTCCACTTACCCGAAAAAGAGCTTGCATTTTAAAATTGTTGCCTTTTATATCTGTGCACACTTTCCGTTAATTTTAGTGTCTGTATTTTGCGCAAATATTTATCGCATGATTATTTTAGTTTTTTTTTTATAATATTGATTGTTCCAGTGACTGAAGTAAATGAATATGCCGCGTAAAAAACAAGAAAATAAACAAGAATTGTTACGAAAAAAACGGATACTTATCTAAAAAGAAAAGGCGCGGAAAAAATAAATCTAACCCTAAGCTGTATAAATAATACCAAGATTTTTTTTATGAATACCTAGACATAGGTGCTGATTGTAAAAAAAAAGAGATTATTTTCTATTATATATATATAATGCCAAATATATGTGTTTTATTAAGATTATTTCAAGAAGCAAAATGAAAATAATAAATAAATAATTACGATAATCATATTATTATGGTCTTATTATTCATTCCTTTAATAAGTTCTAATATTCTATTATTTTAGAAACACACACACAGGCTATAGATGGGTACTGCAAGAGCTGTTCACTAATTGGAGATAGAAATATTTGTCATTACCATGTGCTATGGTCATTACCAAGCATATTAAATGTCATTACCATGTGCTATGGTCATTACCAAGCGTGCAACATGTCATTACCATGACGCTTAAAACTTTGCGGGTCCATATCTTCACTAATATGGAACCTAAGAGATGGCCTTCATTTTTTTTATAATCCTTGAATAAGAAACTTTTAACTAAGATGAAGTTTGCGATTAAAAACAATTTTATTTTTATTTTTTTAACAAACCGCCCAATTTGCACCAAATGAAATAAATACCCAGTAACACTTGCCAACCATTACATAGCTGTTTAATTATTAACTTACAAGTACAGTCACGCACAAATTACACTTAAGCTCGTAACTTGACAGTTTAATTTACGTTTTGTCAGAATTGATACAAATATCTGCGGCTTCTGACGTCACGCGTAAACGGCTTAGCTTTGAGTACCTACGTCATTGTTAGATATGATGTGTTAACGAACGTGGTTACACTGTGTGTGTTAATGAACGAGAGTAATTGGCTTATTGAATACTAGCGGACGTCACGCGGTTTCACCCGCGTAGTTCCCGTTCTCGTGGGAGTACGGAGATAAAATATAGCCTATGTTACTTGCTGATAATGTAGCTATCTATTGCTGAAAGAATTTTTCAAATCGGTCCAGTAGTTCTTATGTTTATTCGTTACATACAAAAATACAAATCTTTCCTCTTTAAAATAATTATTGGTATAAAATATGACATTTTACGTATGTTTAAATGTCTAAAGTCATTGAGGTATAGGGAACATCGCGGAAAATTCCTCATCCTCTATTAAAACGGGAGGATCTTAAGACCAACGTGTTGGGTCTGCAGAGCCACTGACCGATGGATGTTGTCGAGCTTTTTAGGGGATGGAAGGAACACCGACATACAAACGCTTACCACGTAATCAATACATCATTCTGAACCACATGAAAAATTTTCAAAGATAATTAAAAACCACCCAAGTGCGAATCGGACTCGAGCAGGAAAGGTTCTGTGCCATTATCTAAACAACATTAGACAAAACGGCAGAAAAAATACGTTTGTTGTATGTGTGAGACTGCACAAACAGACTCACGATGTCCGCGATTACGCGGAGCCCTAATCAAAATAATATTTGTCCAATGGACAAGTGAACACAACTATTCAACTATTAGATATAACTTACCCATCACGTTGGTACCGGAGATGTGGCGTATTCCCTGGTCACGTCTTATCTGGGTGGGGTGTAAGTATATCTGTGGTTTGTGTGGTGTATGTGACGTTATGTAGATTCGACAGCAACCAAAGGGCACCCCACAGCGCGTACCGACGTCTTTCTGGACAAACCTTCCTATCACACACGTGGCACCTTTCACCAATGTCCAACTGAATTTTATCCCGGTTTGCTAACCCAATCGGGGATAAAATAGTCCAGCACTGAATTTAGGAATTTACCGGCGTTCAAATGACACAAAAAAGGCCGGACATAACCAACAAATCACTCGCGGTCAAGACCCAAAATGGCGAGATTTCTCAATTTTCACTCAATATCAACAAAATATCAAACACCGATCACGATGGCATCGGATTAACGTTAACTCAAAGTTTCAATCAATAATTACACGACAGCCGCGTGCATCCAAAAATTACAAGCACGGAGCGACCATCTTTCAACCAAAATTGCACTGACAAGCAAACGTCATCGCACAGATTCGCCAGACAACGAAACGTAATCTGTCAAACGTCAAAAAGGTGCGTTCAGAAACTTGGTGGATGAAACATCTACCCCCCCCGGACGGGCCGTCCCGTCCGCTAATCAATTGGCAGTCTTGACAAGGTTGCGACCGCTCTCTTCATAACCGACCCATCCACTAAAACCTCAGCAAAACGAGGTACCCCGTCGGTGCCAGCCACCAAATTGAGAATGCGCCCCCGGCGCCAATACAGAGGCTTAAGGTTGGCATCCTTAATAAGGACGAGGTCTCCTATCTTGGGCAGATGAGTTTTATCAGTCCACTTGACGCGCTGCTGGAGGATGTGCAGATACTCTAAGCTCCAACGCTTCCAAAAGCTCTGAGTGAGCTGTTGCACCAACTGAAACCGCGATAGCCGATTTTGGCTCACATCAACAAAAGGGTACTCAGGCAGAGCGAGAAGTGGCTGTCCAATCAAGAAATGGCCTGGGGTTAGAGCCTCCAAATCGTTAGGGTCCGAAGAGAGCGGGCACAATGGACGCGAATTTAGTACCGCTTCAATGCGACAAAATACCGTAGCTAATTCCTCAAAGGTGAGAACGGTGTCTCCCAACAATCTCCGCCAGAGTCCCTTTGCCGCTTTCACCGCGGCCTCAAAAATACCCCCCCAATGGGGGCAGGCTGGCGGGTCAAACAACCAAGTGACCCCTCGACGGGCCAATTTGTTACCAATGTCAACCTGGCTCTCATTAAGAAAGTCATACACTTATTTCAAATAGTTACTTGTACCCTTGTAGTTGGTACCGCAATCAGACCTGATCAGAGAAGGTAACCCACGGCGAGACGTAAATCTATCCAAAGTTGCCACAAAGGCCTCCGTCGAGAGGGAGGATACCAGCTCCAAGTGCACTGCCTTAGTTGACAGGCAGACAAATACGCACAAATAAGCCTTGACAATTTTACTATTGCGAAGGGTAGACGTCTTTATCGAAAAGGGACCAGCAAAGTCCGTTCCTACGCCTGCAAAGGGCCTCGCCTCATTGACACGATCAGCAGGCAAGTCTCCCATCTGGGGCTGCATCGTTGGGGCCTTAGTCCGATAGCACGGTATGCAACGGAAGACGATGCTACGAATGGTACGACGAGCCGACAAAATCCAAAACTCTCGCTGCAGAATGGCCAACAGCGCATTGCAACCGGCGTGCGAGTTCTTAATGTGACGATCAGTCACCAACAATTTAATCAAATGGCCCGCCTTGGGCAACAAAAGGGGGTGACGGACCCCATAAGGAAGGCTAGAGTGCCTCAACCGTCCTCCAACACGCAAAAGACCCGTTTCATCCAAAAAGGGGTTCAACTTACTAACGGCTCCCGACAACTTAACTCTACCGGACTTCAAGGTCTCGATCTCCTTCTCAAAGTGTACGGCCTGCACAGAGCGAACCCACAGGAGGAGTGACTCCTGTCGCTCTTGAGGAGAGAGAACCGGTGACAGGCGCTTGTCCCCTGGATTCCTAGCATTGTGACCAAAACGCCTGATCCACGAGGTAACGTTCAACAATTTGTCGAGGGAGCTGTATCGATTCAACAAAATATCAGGATCAAACGGAGGGTCCTTCGTCCCAACAGCGAGCACCTTGAGCCCGGGCAAAGGATCCGACATCAAAATTGGCGTTCGAGGCCAATCATCCTCGGGGCGAGTCAGCCAATCCGGTCCCCACCAAAGGGGGTGCACAATCAGGCGGGGGGCCATGCACCCACGTGAGGCTACGTCGCCGGGGTTCAAGTCTCCAGGCACGTGCCTCCAAATCAAAGGCGTTTCGGAATTTTGTATCTGTGACACTCGGTTCGCCACAAAGGAGCCCAACCACCTCACCTCCAAGGAGTGGACGGACGTCTTCAACCAGCACAAAACAATTTGACTGTCCGTCCAGGCGTAAGAATTCCGAATGTTCACAGATCCACCTAAAGTTTGAGCAACGTGATTCAAGAGACGCACAAGAAGCGCCGCCCCTGACAACTCTAGCTTAAGGATGGTCAATGCCGTCCGGAGGGGGGCCACCTTGCTCTTGGCCATGATCAGTGACAACTTCACCTGGCCTGTCGCGCTGACGGTGCGCAGATAAACAACAGCTGCATAACCGTGCGAAGATGCGTCACAAAACCCATGAAGGGTAGCAGTATAGTTCCCAGGGGGGAGGATAGCGCGTGGTAACGCGACCTCGTTGACCGCAGGAAGTGCGGATACAAATTGGAGCCAATCTTCCAAAAGGGTTTCCTGAAGTGGCTCATCCCAACCAAGTTCCGCGGTCCAAAGGCGCTGGAGAAAACATTTCGCCCAAAACAATACCGGGCATATCCAACCATTCGGGTCAAAGGTTCTCGCGACAGTAGAAAATACCAGTCGTTTAGTCCAAGTGTGTGGTGACACCAAATCGACATCATACGTAAAGGTGTCTTGGAATGGTCGGTACTGAACGCCGAGAACGGCCAACATAGCAGGGTTGTCAGCATTTTCAAACAAATGAGGATCCTGCTTATGATCCTCTTCCACATCTTCCAACAGTGCTGGCGAGTTGGACACCCACTTACGCAACTCATAGCCAGCGGAATCCAAAATTTGAACCAACTCGTCACGCAACAGGATAGCTTCCTCAACCGTGGAAGCCCCAGTGCAGACGTCATCAACATACAAGTCCGTTTTCAAGATGGCGGACGCCCGAGGGAACCTCAAGCGTTCTCGGTCCGCGAGCTCCCAAAGCGAACGAATAGCTACAAAAGGGCTCGATCGAAGGCCGTACGTATTCGTGTTGAGCTCATAAACAACCATGGGGTCCCGGGGATTCTCTCGCCACAGGATCAACTGATAACGTCTGTCATCCCGGTGAATAACCGTTTGCCGGAACATCATTTTGATGTCAGCCACAAAGACTACTTGATGACGACGAAAAGACGTGATGACATCACAAAGGTCCCTCAACAATTTGGGGCCGGAGTGCAAGCAATCATTCAAAGAGACACCAGAGGAAGTCCGCGCAGACCCATCAAACACTGTGCGCAGCTTACCGGTGGATGCCTTGAGGACCGCGTGATGCGGCAGAAAGTAATGTTCAACTGAGCGCCAATCCAAATTTGACACCGACATGTGTCCCAAGTCTGCGTACTCACGCATGAAATCTAAATATTTCTGCCGCAGCACCGGATCCCTGGCCATACGGCGCTCCATCGCCAACAATCTCTTCTCGACCATAGGTCTGGACTCGCCGAGAGGTGGTCGAACTGCAACAAAAGGCAACCGTGTTACGAGCCGACCGGAACGGAGTCGACCTGTGTTGTTCTGATAGAACAACTCGCACTCCTCATGTTCCGGGTTCAAGCGGGCCACTTGCGGTGGCTCCTCAACCTCCCAAAACCTCTGAACAGCATCAGAGAGAGCGGAGCCACACGCCAACGCAAAATCAGGCTCAGGTGGAGGGGGAGCCTTCAACACTGGGCCCATCACCGCAAAACCAAAGATGGTCGAGACAGCCACCAAACCCAACAATATTCTCCCTAGTACATCGGAACCCAATATCAAATGAGTTGTATTAGGGGAATCAAACCGGCGGTCAGCCAAATCCAGGCCTGACGTCAACCGGACAATATCAGGCAACAGCTGACGTTGGGGATGACAGCCCAAAATACTCGTCAGAACAATGGCCGAAGGAAAAAACTTAGGGTCCAAACAACTCACAGGAGTGAGCCCAAATAAGGTTTGTCCCTCAACAGTCGGGATAGGTGTTTCGCCTATTCCATTAATCGTGCCTGAAAAGGCACGGACATCCAGGCTCACCCGACCCGCTAACCAAGACGACAAAAGGCAACCCTGGGCTCCCGTGTCCAAAATGGCACGGACCACAACAGAGTCCCCCGTGGGTCCCCAGACCCTGACCGATGCCGTTGGCAACAAAACCGTGTCGATCTGGGGAGGTACGTTAGCGGGACAGGCGCCAATTTCCTAGTAATGCCTGGGCGGCGACCGATCGCCGCATCCAGGCTGGGGTCTATCCCGATGAGGATAGTAGTCAAACTCCTCATCCGCGCGATGTCCCGAGCCGCGCGCCATCGCTGGAGGGGCATATCCCACTTGACGCCTGAGTGGCGGGGGGCGCGTCTCCAAACGGGGACGTTCCGCCAACGGAGGGGAGGGAAGGCGGTGTTGGTCTGGCCAACGTCGCCTCCCAGCAGCTGCATAGTCGCCTTCACGAGGGGAGGTCAATCGGCGGTCGCGCGGCTCCCGATCAACTGGCGCGGGGGGTGGAGTGCGGCGGTCAAAGTTGCAGGCCCCTCCTCGACTCTGATCCGGCGAGCGAGAAGCCCGATGCTCATCTCCATCATACCCCCCCCTGCGCGAACCCCCATCAGAGGCTGGTCTGACAGAGCGGTTCGCGTTGGCGCACAAAACTTCAAGATGTGAGCCCCTACAAATTGAACAAGGGCGGGGGTTGGGGCAATCCCGATGAAAATGATTCCCCAAACACGAAAAGCACAGACGGCGTGCATTGGCAACTCGGCGGCGGGCACTCACGTGCAACTCCAAGAAGGCCGCGCAAGTTGGTACGCCATGTCCCGTGGCCTTACAATAGCCGCAAGCAAGATCACTCTGGGTGCCACCAAAACGGGGTGCAGGGCGGCTATCACCAGGCCCGACAGTCCTAGTCCGTCCCTGGGCCCTCGGCCGAGAGGGCGGTTGGCTTAACCCCGTGGCACCACGAGCGTTGTCGAGGAAACGACACTCATCCTCCAAAAATTTGACGAGGTCTTCAAAAGGGGGAAGATGGGTGGCACTATCCCCACCATACTTCTGCTCAAAACGGGACCTCAAGTCCGACGGAAGCCGCTGCAACACTAAGTGTACCAAAAAATAGGACCAATAGTCCACCGGCAACTCCAATCGTTTTAAGGCGTTGGTCGCTGCCAGCAATGGATTCAATAGGTCAGCACGCAACGCTGACATTCTGGTGATGGCCGGCAACCCCAAGATCTGGTCAATATGGACATCAGCCAGGCAACGTTTGTTCTGGTATCGTCGGGATAGAAGTTCCAGAGCAGTGGGATAGGCCGAGTCGGTCACCGGCAAGTGCTGCACCAAGGCTCGAGCCTCACCCCTTAGGGCTGACCACAAATAAGCCAACTTCTGGGCCGGTCGGAGGTCAGAGCGCGAATCAACCAAACTGTCAAACAGGTTCCTGAAGCTTAACCAATGGTCCAAGTGACCGTCAAAATGTGGCAGCTCCAGGGTAGGCAGTCTACCCAAAAGTCCAGGGCCTGCAACAACAGAGGTCTCTGTTTTGACCTGGGCAGGGTCCCGACTCTTCAAAATTTCCCTGGCGCGCATACTTATTATGTCACCCAGGTTCAACATCTGGTCATAATCCGCAACAACCTTATCACGGGCTGCTTGACCCAATGTTTCCAGGTCCAAGTCCAAAATCACTTCATTGAAGCGAGCAAACAAAGTGTCAACCGCACTCAATCTCGCATTCAACTGCTCATACCGGGCAAGCGTGGCCTCTTCCAGGTCCAGACGCTCAGCGGCTGCAGCGGCAGAGGCAAACCATCTTAGCTGTGAGGTCAATCCACCAATGGCTTGGTTTACAGCTTTCAATGGAGCCATTGGGACAAATATCAAATAAACAAATTAAATTCAATTAAATAATCAACAGGAATAATTTTCCCGGACCCAACTACAATTTAAACCAAATAATAAAACTTAGTTTGAATTATTACAAGTTCAAATCCGACCCTGTACACGCAATACCTTGTTTATACAATAGCAAATAAAAGTACAAACCACAAGGGACACTACATATCATAATATATTATGTCAAACAATCTATGTTGACTATGTTTAATTTGAGTCAGGCTGACAGGCCACAAATCGGACTTCTCAATACTTTTAACTCGACAATAAGTGGTGAATTTAACAATTAAACCACGCTCTGCTACCAGTTGTGTGAGACTGCACAAACAGACTCACGATGTCCGCGATTACGCGGAGCCCTAATCAAAATAATATTTGTCCAATGGACAAGTGAACACAACTATTCAACTATTAGATATAACTTACCCATCACGTTGGTACCGGAGATGTGGCGTATTCCCTGGTCACGTCTTATCTGGGTGGGGTGTAAGTATATCTGTGGTTTGTGTGGTGTATGTGACGTTATGTAGATTCGACAGCAACCAAAGGGCGCCCCACAGCGCGTACCATTGACTTATAAGTAGATGGACTGGAAATACCTACAAAAAAAAGGTGCCACAAAATTTCTCATAAAATGGCAGCACATGATAGGGATGTACCAATTAGGGAATATAGTGTTACTATAACAAGTATCGATACTAATACTACATAATAGTTTTACGAGTCATACTAGATATCACGTTTGAATCATATTTATAATTTACTAAGCACTTCTAAAAGAAAATTGTGATAGCTCGGCTAATTTGCATGACATCAATATAATTTATATCCTATGTTACTCGGTAAAGATGTAGCATTCTAATGGTAAAATAATTTTTATAGTAGTTCTTGAGTTAATTGTAACAAACACACAAATAAAAAATCAAATCTTTCCTCTAGATTATTTTTTAAATATGAAAACACAAACATTAGTTGAGTATCGCACCTCGTTTTTAGTTATTCATTAAATAAAACTTCAGTAAAAATCAACATGTGTTTTATTTATTCAATAAACATTTGGTATGAAAACAACAATATGCATATCAAAATAAAACTTAAACTACCTATTAATTTCTAAACAATGTTAGTTTGTTCAAAAACTGCTTTCCGAGGCACGAAGGAAACTCGGTATGTAATAGGTGGTCACCCATCCACAGTCCAACCTAAGCAAACACGAACACTTTGCAAGAATACCAGCGAATCGTAAAACGGTCGACTTCTAAGTAGATGGATACATTCCTCTTTGTGCATTGTTTACACAATTAGAAGGGGTAACTGCAATCACAGAAAACATATGACTCTTGATGTTGTTTTTTGATGGATGCCTGAAAAAAATAGGAATTTCGTTATGTAATATTTGTTTTGTATTGTGTAACGGGCTGGTGTCCGTAACTCCACGTCAAATTTGTCAGTCAAAACGCGTAAGTACCTAATTTGCGTGCGAACAATAAAAATCATATTTTTTCGAACCGATTAGCACACGTATGTACTATACCGATATCGTACCAGCACAGTGAAGGAACTAGTATCGGAAAATATTACAGCAACGGTACTACACTATTCCACCATGACATATTATTGTAAACAAACGAATGAAATTATGAAATTAAAAAAAGGTCTGTTGGACGAAAATAAGCCCAAAATATGAACACTACAGCCATAAATTCACGATCCCTTAGCATTTTTTTCATCAAAAGTTTATTACTATGTGTAATAATTCATGAAAACCGGCTACTAACCTGTGAAAAGACAATTTAGGTTGATTTTCCTTCTTTCTTGCACAACACATCATAACACAACACGCAGACATGTTGAATAGCTGTTTTCCACCATATACGTGCAAATTTTATAGATAAACTCTTCGTAATTTTCTCAAAAATCTTAATAATTGCAAAAGTAAACACTCATTTGACAGCAGAACTACCACAAAACTCGTCGCATAATATGGCGGATACGGCACTTACCTACAACTGTTACTACGTCACAACAAAATGTTGTCATTATGAGCAACAGCTGAAATATTGTTGTCTCTTTTATCAAATACGATTACCACATTAAATATAATGAAGCAAAACGATATTTCACATTCTGTTTCGTATTTCACTCACATTTGTCTATGCAAATGTAGGTATAGAATATCGGGGCCCCTCCATATTTCTTTCTATCTCTATGGCGCGTACCGACGTCTTTCTGGACAAAGCTTTCTATCACACACGTGGCACCTTTCACCAATGTCCAACTGAATTTTATCCCGGTTTGCTAACCCAATCGGGGATAAAATAGTCCAGCACTGAATTTAGGAATTTACCGGCGTTCAAATGACACAAAAAAGGCCGGACATAACCAACAAATCACTCGCGGTCAAGACCCAAAATGGCGAGATTTCTCAATTTTCACTCAATTATCAACAAAATATCAAACACTGATCACGATGGCATCGGAATATCGTTAACTCAAAGTTTCAATCAATAATTACACGACAGCCGCGTGCATCCAAAAATTACAAGCACGGAGCGACCATCTTTCAACCAAAATTGCACTGACAAGCAAACGTCATCGCACAGATTCGCACAGACAACGAAACGTAATCTGTCAAACGTCAAAAAGGTGCGTTCAGAAACTTGGTGGATGAAACATTGTATGAGAATTTTTATTTTATTTTAATTTAATTATTTATTTTTAAAGTGAATATACAACTAAATATTCTGTGAATATTTCAAGCGTCTACCTGTTGCCGTTATTAATATCGAGCAAAAAAAAAACGGCATTTTTTTTTTTTCGTTTTTTTGTATGGGATTAAATGTTAATTTTATTCTAATTTTCCCGAAATACATCATCTCAACTGTCTAGCTATCACGCTTCATGAGATACAGCCTGGTGACAGACAGACGGACAGTGGAGTCTTAGTAATAGGGTTCCGTTCCTACCCTTTGGGTACGGAACCCTAAAAAAGCACATAATCCAACAAAATTGCCTACACGGTCAAAATGTATGGAACGGCTGTTTTTTTTAATTACCGATAAAAAAAAATCTATGTGGGGTTTCAGAATGATATACTGAAATCGTGGTAAGCATTTGTGCGTTGGCCCTTTCCACCATGCATAGGTGCATATACATTAATAACATCGCGGATAATTCTGCTTTAGCGATACAATGTTTGCGTAAAGACCGGGATGAAACATCGTTCGTTTGTGGTGTTGTAAATGTCGCAACCAAGTTCCACTGAAATGTTGGGCAGTAAACAAGTTCGTCACGTACCGTAGTATACGGATCTATCCGTCTCTCTCGCGCACGTTTGCAGATGCGTGCGAGTGAGAGAGACGGATAGATCCGAATATATGGACGAAGCGTTAGGGAGTTAGGGCCTCTGGTCCTTTGATCTCCTTTCTCTGCCCTGAACTCTAGATTCAAACACTGATGGGTTTTGGCTTAGCTTTGGTTGCGCCAATTTCCACAATACTGAACACCTACAATAGGCTTGTGTCCTGAAAAAAACTAATTAGTCCGTCAGTTAGATTTTCAAAAATTATTTTGACACATATTTTTTCTTTTGTTACGTAGACCAAAATTGACGAAGATACGACGCTTTTAAAATTCTCAATACGTCACGCCGTGCTATAATTTTTAGTGCGTTGTGACATCACGTCGAGCCCCCACTCCCGAGTTTTGATGCGTTTTATGTTTGTCAATATTCATTGATTTACAAAAAATAATAATTATACTGGTCCATTATTTTCCAATACTATGACTGACGGACTAAATAGATTTGCAATTTATTGATGATGGAAACTAGCCTATTAGAGACCTACTATTGAGTACCAAAACGATAGGTATTTTGGCCGCTAAAAGCATAAATAACATAACATCACGCCTGTAATCCCGAAAGGGTAAGGCAGACGTGTATCTAATAGTACACCAACATTTTTCCAGTTATGTTTCAAGTCCCATGTCCATTGGGCATGAAAAAAAACATAAATATTCATAATTGTTTCCTTAGATCTACTACAACAGCCGATAACGTCCACTGCTGGACATAAGCCTCTCCCATGATGGGAGGAATTTGCCGTTTCCTTAGATCATATTAATTTAAAACATGAAAACAAGCTTCTTTAATTCTCCATTGTTTTCCCTGTTAGTGTCAGCTAAGTCGTCATGAGTAATTATCTCAGTCCAAACATGTTTACGAGGGATTTCGTAGAAATTAATACAGGTAAACAAATGAACCTTTATGTTAATTTTTGAGGAAAATTGAGTATTTTCCTTTACCCTTTAGGGCCTGCGCAGACGACAGACTATCCGTGACGCACTTTTTAGTCTGTGAAAATAGAACCTAACCAACTATATGCAGTAACGCATATAAATAAACTGGTAAATAAAAAAAAAAAGTAAACCAGTAAATAAACTGGTTGACCCTTCCCCAGATATTTTTTGATGGAACTTTAATCCCATATAGTGACTCAGTGAAAAACCTGGGTATTTATATAGATAAGGACTTATCTTGGGGGCCCCAGTTACAAGAAGTGAGCCGCAAATTGTTTGCGTCTGCAGGTTCCTTACGTCGATTACGCAATTTCCTTCCAACTGCCACCAAAGCTGCGCTTGCCCAATCTCTCCTTCTCCCTATTCTCGACTATGCCAATACAAGTTATCCAGATCTCACTGAAGTGCAGCCTAGATAAGCTTGAGCGACTCCAAAACTTTTGTATCAGGTTCATATTTGGTTTGCGCAAATATGACCATGTCTCCGAGTTTCGCAATAAACTCAAGTGGCTGCCTATCCGCCTTCGCCGGAATACGCATATTTTATCATTTTTGTACAATATTCTCTTCAATCCCACAACCCCCTTTTATCTCAAAGAACGTTTTAAGTTCATTAGTGACACACATATTAGACATTTGAGATCATCGGAGAATTTGAGGCTTTTGATGCCTGCACATACCACTAAGTTCTATGACCAATCATTTACGGTTCAGGCTATCCGTTTATGGAATACATTGCCGGAGTCGGTAAGGCAAGCAAAGTCAATTGTTCGCACACTTTTAGTATGCAATCTGCACTAGAATAGAATGATCAAAGATGTGCGTCGTGTGTGTTGAGTCTGTGTGAAATCCGCGACGGACTTTTTGTATGCCATGCAGACATTTTGTGCGCCACAGACTCATCCGCACAAAAAGTCTGTCGTCTGCACAGGCCCTAGATCATCAAAACACAATAAGGGACACTTGATTTTTTTTACCTCTTTGGCCGATATTTTTTCTTTATGCATTGTCATCTCTGATTGTTTATTGAGGTGTTACCTTATTTATTTAAAAACATTTTATTTGAGTATTCCAGCTGCTTAATTGTCTTAAAGTGGGTAATTTTTGATAATTTATTGTAACCACTTGATTCTACCCGATTTTAAGACGGATTTTAACTCAGTCAAAGTGACGATTCTGTTCAGAACCGTTTAAGTTTTGTTTAACTAGTAGCTGACATAACGATTAATTCAACGACAAATAGAAAGAAGAAAGAAAGAAAAATATTTATTTGGGACAAGCATAGGAACTACAAAAAAAAATATAATAAAAAAAAAGAATCTAAAACTAAATAATAAAAAGAAGACCCGTGCGAGGCCAAAAAGGCTCAGCATGATGCTGCAATAGATGAAAAACAAATACCGCAGCGTTGGTATTCTGATAGGGCCCACTGTGATGTCACGGTCACACCTACGGACACAAATATGGACTTACCAATCGTAACTAGGGCCGTAATATTACTTCAAGAAGGCCATTCGTTGGCCAGGCGTTGCAGCTGGGTTTTTCCCAGTGAGCGATTCAGAATGCTTGGAATCGATTTCAAGAGACTGGGAGACTAACCTGGGGACGGGGATCTGGCAGAGTTCGAGCAACTACCGCACAGGAGGACCGCTACGTGCGCTTGACTGCGCGCAGAGAACGCTGCATCACAGTCACAGCCCGCACCTTACAAAACCGTTTGCGGCAGGTGACGGATACACGCATTAGTGATCAAATCATTAGAAATCGGTTACACGATATCCAGCAGTTTTCCAGGAAACGCGTAGTGCGGATACCATTAACAAGTGCTCATCGTACAAACCGATTATCGTTCGGAAGGCAGCATCTGGTATGGGATATGAGCGATTGGAACTCAGTATTGTTTACGGATATGTGCAAAGTTAAATCTTTTAACGATGACCGTTGCATTAGGGTCTGGAGGCGTGAAACTGAGCGATTTTCAGATCCTCGTATCCATTAAGAGTGACATATTTTGGGGCCCCAATGTCATGGTGTGGGGAGGAATCTCTATATCAGGTAGAACCGAGTTGGTAATTCTCAACGAAGGCACGATTACAGCCCATCGTTATATCGAGGAGGTCATAAGACCCCATGTGGTCTCATTTGCACAGAGATTCGGCGCAAGATTCCATCTGATGCACGATAATGCTCGTTCTCATACAGCTAGGGCCACCGGAGAAGCCCTAGAGAAGGCAAGTGTACCTGGCCTGAAAACAGCCCGGATCTCAATCTCATTGAACACATGTGGGATTTACTGCAACGCAGTGTTCAAGATACAAACCCACCCGTGCACAATGAAAGACAGCTGATAAGCATTCTGAAATACAGCTGGTAACAAATTCCTCATAAAACAGTGGTACACCTGGTGGAGACTGTACCTTCCAGGCTTCAAGAGTGCATTAGAAAGGAGGAGGGCACACTAGATATTGAGGAAGGTCACAAATCAACCAAAACTTTTTGTTTTCTTCTTCACCAAGCTTTTATTCTCATTGTTTTATTTTTCAAAAATGTTAATTGTTAGAAAAAGAAAATCGTATTACCCGGTATTAACTGGGTTGTGGAGGTCAGATAGGCAGTCGCTCCATGTAAAATACTGGTATTCAGCTGCATCCGGTAAAACTGGAAGCCGCCCCAACATAGTTGGGAAAAGGCTAGGCAGATGATGATGACTGTTAAAACGTGATGACCCTTATTTTGTTTTAACTAATAGAATATATTGTGTATTATGCAGAAAGAGAGAAGACAATTTAAAAGTCTCTTTAACTGAAACTATGAAGAAATCAGAATGGCTATCTATGAACTATGCCTAAGGCAAATTTCACCAATGAAACTAAAGCGATCAGTTCATCAAAACCGCGTTCAATAGCTTTATCATATTACTGTTGAATATTGGTACACATGGTAGTTCTTGAACGTCGTATAGATGCGCTGATTACTTCAGTTTCCTTAGTGACACCTGCTTTAAATCTTCAACTGGATCACGACGAAACCATCTATGATAATTCAAAAACATAATGACATGCATAATAATATCTAAGTATTTCTTATCAATTCCTTTTTAGGGTTCCGTACCCAAAGGGTAAAAACGGAACCCTATTACTAAGACTTCGCTGTCTGTCCGTCTGTCTGTCACCAGGCTGTATCTCATGAACCGTGACAGCTAGACAGTTGAAATTTTCACAGATGATGTATTTCTGTTGCCGCTCTAACAACAAATACTAAAAACAGAATAAAATTAATATTCAAGGGGGGTCCCATACAACAAACGTGATTTTTTGCCCTTTTTTTGATAATAATGGTACGGAACCCTTCGTGCGCGAGTTTTTAATTATCATCAACTACGAAAACGTTTTATATACAGGCTTGATTGATGAACGCTAAATTTAATTTTAATAGCGGCTTTGCTCCTACTCAAATCCTCAGATAATTGAAATATAAACGTTGTTTTTTCAACCTGACACTACGTTTTCTCTTAAAAATAAAAGTACAAAACAGTTACCAATTTCACTAACGGCCATAATACAAAGAAAGCATCGACTTTATTATTGGAATGTATCATTCTTATCACTCTGTGATAACTGTGACCAATGCTCCACAAACGTAACGCGTCATTACATCGTATGTACCTTTGAAACACAAGTACTACTCAACTTTAACAGCGTGAAATAAGGTACAGTTTCCAGTGCAGTGTGACCAGGAGATGTTTGGATGAATACACGCTTAGAGGTCAAAGAACATTGGCTGATTAGGCATGCTGATTGCTTGGTACTTAGAATAAACGTGCTGTTCTGATGATATTTTATTTACGAGACTGTTTCAATACTTTAGGGTAGTTTGTGGTAGCTTGATTGTATTATGAGGTTGGGACTCACATAGACAAAAAATCTACGTTTTATGAAATACTAGCTCATGCCCGCGGCTTCGTCCGCGTGTCCCACGGGATCGTACTAACGAGATGAAAAGTACCCTATGTGTTAATCCAGGTTGTAAACTATCTGTGTGCTAAATTTCATCCAAATCTGTTCAGTAATTTTTGCGTGAAAGAGTAATAAAACTACACACACACACTTACAAACTTTTGCCTTTATAATATTAAGTGTGATTAGTAAGAAGTTAGATTAGATTTGACAGACGTTTGTACCGTCGCCATAACTTACAACTAATGAAACCCCTAGCCGTCTGAAATCTGTTATCAATTTCCGAGTTAACAGTGATTGGTTGACGGAAATACCACCGCCAATCAATTCAATTGACATAAGATTTATCGATTAAATTGAATTGGCTTTCAGAAACCGGAGGTTAGTGTTCCGTAATCCGTGCTCAACGGAGTTATATGTACGGTGCGCGGTGGAACAAGCTATTTGGTTTACATTTTACAATGTAATTAATTGTTGGTTTTGGCCGTACATAAAGCTATCGTCATATCTTAATCCTATCTGAGACCGTATTTTACCCTATCTCTATTTAAAAACAATTTTGAATGTGTAGTCTACGACTGCTTGCTGCAAATCCTTTGATTTGCAGCAAGCAGTCGTAGACTACACATTCATTTATCTCAAGTTGGCCAGTTACAGGCACTTTTTCACAAATTATCGAAACAAAGATAACCATGAAATATAGATACAGTCCCAGTCAACAACAACAACAACAACAGCCCATAACGTCCACTGCTGGACATAAGCCTCTCCCATGATGGGAGGATTTGCCGTAATCTCCACGCTTGACAGGCGAATTGGAGATCGCAGTGATGAAAGACTAACAGAAAACGCTGCTGTCCATTCTCTGGTCTACGGAGGCGCAAGATGTTCTGCCTCAGACATTAGTCGCCTTATACGACACCCGTGAGTGTAATGGGTTGGTTCTATTCTACTCTGCCGGATACCACACGGCTAAGCCGGATACCACATGGCAACGCCGTGTCACAAGGCATAAAAACTGAAAATACTGTAGTTGCCCATTCCAAAGCGTAGATCTCTAAGAAGAAAAACGGGCAAGAAACTAATCAGTTGTTACAATACCTTGGGTACATCAATCATGTTGAGATGGTAGATTATGTGAGAACGATGTTCACAATGTATCACCATGCTTTTAAAACGGCGAAGTAAAACATCACTTGGAAAACGGCATATACTAAGGTCTAACTAACCATGTTACGCGTTAACCTAGCAACAACGAACAAAAATTATTATTGTTAGGCATTTACGAAGAGGCTTTAATCTTCATAATTAATGCCAAAAGTGCCCAGCAAACAACCTATCAGTGAACAGTCATTAGTCTCATCCATAACGGCCATATAAGCAAACATTTCAGGCCGAAAACAAAAATAAAATAAAAAGTCCGTCCATCAGCCGGACGGTCGGACCTCCATATCTTCCGGCCGTGACCCGCGGCTTATCGCCAAAGTTCATAACACTCTATATCCTGTATCGTGGATGAACAAATTTTTTGTACGTCGTCAAACTTTTCGATAAACCGGCCCTTCGAGTTGGTGTTGAGGAAAGAGGGGAGGACGGTTCATTTCCTTTTCTTGATTTATAAGAGCTGTAACTGGTACCTAATTTATTTGTGACGTTCGTAACGTTTGTAAGGATTATTTTGGATTTTGTTTCGATGCATTTGAGCCACAGTGCGTCGTCGAAAAAATTTATCAATCGAAAATAGCAATCTAGCATTTAAAAAATGCTTAAGATTAGGGGCATTAGCCACTACTTAACGAATAATTTAAAAAATGGAACAAAATTTGTATGAAATTATCTGCAGAGTAATTTAACGGAAACTATACCTTAGATTATTCAATTATTTATATTTATTAATATAATAGACAGAAAATAGCGCCACAATCAACCTTATTTTTTTCTTTAATTCTTTTAGATTATCAATTCTGCCTCAATTTTAACTTAACTCATTTATTTAGACAGACAAGAAACTAAAGCTTTGTGTAGCCAAACATGCCTGGCAGGCAACAAAGCATCAGCATCTGTGAATCTGCAGTTTTAAAAACGTCGTTTATGACGTTCATGATCAATCATGATATGTAAGTTATGGCCAGCCTTGTGAAATAACATAAAGAAGAAACATTTAGATATTAATGTCTTACTCTATTTGTCTATCTACCTTTACAACAAGTAGTGTAGAACTAGTAATGTACAACGAGTAGTGTACAACTATAGTACTGTACAACTAGTAATGTGTAACTGTAGTTACCGGGCCTGTAGATCCACCCACGCATCTCTTCAACATGTAAACTCGAATAAATCATTCATAATTGATCTGGTATCATCTGCCAGCAAAAACACACATTCATAAACATCCTTTACTACCTATAATCCATCTTCATCACTAAACCATAATCACTTAACCACCATACTCGACGAATACCCATAGGAAACTCCCTATAAAGAGGCCTCTATGCTTCGCGTTAATGCTCTGTACTAAAACCACTCGAGTTAGCGCATGATAAAGTTGTACAAAGGCATATACCAAGCTAACTCCTTAGAGTAAAACAATAAACACGTAGGAAACAATACGTTGGGAAACTTCTGACCCTCGGTAATCGCTGGGGTATTGTCTCCCTATTAAAAAACATTGGCAGCGTCGCGGCTACAAAGCACCAAACTATCTTGAGAGAAACTCCACAAACTTACGAGACAACACGGCGAGTTGGTTCGCTAGTTTGCAACCGCTAATCATTGTTACAAAGGGATATTTTGTGATGCATTGATTTTGTTTGTTGATGTTAATAGGGATGAGGAGTGACTAAAAAAAAAATATCATTCTGTTTAGTTCGTCAGTCAGTAAGATTATCGAAAATATTAGATACGTGTTTTTTGCTTTATCAAATTAATAAAAATTGATGAAGATAAAACGTGTCAAAGATCATGAGTGGGGGCTGGTGTACAGTGTGTGTGGCTCATTTGAGTGCATTTTTTACTCAAATGTGGCGTCACTCGAGTTTTCGACGCACTGTATCGTCTTAATTTTTCTTTTTTACGTGAAAAAAGAATAAAAAGATGTGTCTAATATTTTTTGGAAATCTATCTGACGGACTAATTCGTTTTTTTTTGTCATCTACCCTATTGTCACTAGAGAGAGGAAGACCAAAGAAACGATGGATGGACTGTGTGAAGGATGATATGGCAAGAAAGGAGGTGTCTGATGAGATGGCGAGTAATAGAGAAGTATGGAAGAAGAAGACAATATGCTGCGTCGACCACAAATGAATTGGGATAAGGGTAAGAGAATGATGATGTAAATGGTGACTCATAGGAAACTCTCATAAAAAGAAAACACAATACAAAAAAAAACGAAAAAAAGAGAGAGAGAGAGAGAGAGGTATGCCTCTCCTCTCTAAAATTCAATATGCCTGTTTTTGCAACTACAAAAAGTAACGCTCAAAATATTCAAATAAATCTACATGGGCACTAAGAAGGCACTTAGCTGTGTGGTATCCGGAAAAGTAGAATAGAACCAACCCATTATACACTCACGGGTGTCGTATAAGGCGACTAATGTCTGAGGCAGAACACCTCCATAGACCGGAGAATGGGCAGCAGCGTTTTCTGTTAGTCTTTCGTCACTGCGATCTGCAACCCGCCTGCCAAGCGTGGAGAGTATGGCAAATTCCTCCCATCATGGGAGAGGCTTATGTCCAGCAGTGGACGTTATGGACTGTTGTTGTTGTTGGGCACTAAGAAATGTCGAAAGATATTTGCACAGTTCGGATTGGTCGTTTCTTAAGGAGAAAAACTAGCAGGACACTCCATGGTTACTATTGAAGATGAATATCCATTAGATTACTACGAAATTTTGAAGAGCTTTCTTGTTTTTAGTCAAGGCCTAGTTTGTAAAAGAAAACCGAATCGTAAGCAAGATAAATCTTAAAGAAGCACAAATAAAATGCAATAAAAACGAACTACAGATTGAAAAAGAAATCCCTACCTCCAAAACTGACCTTTCACGTTCAGACATGCTCCTCGTACCTTCCCATTGCTCTTATTTACGACCACTACATTACCGGGGTAGGGTGCTCCCTCAATTCCGTCCATGCTGTGTCTAGGAACAACAGTCATATTAGAATTATTAACATACAGTAATTCAATTAGGAACAAATGTGCAGAATCGGTTTACACACACATGCAAATCATGAGCAATATTTATATTGTTCCCACTGCTGGGACAGGCCTCCTCTCTGGTTTATTACCACGCAGATTTATTCACGCTAATTGTTTACAAATGAATTTTAATTCTTCAGTTTTCTCTAGAGTAAGTTGTTACGCTATATGTGTGTTATGCAACATAGCAAAAAGTTTAGTTCACTAGCACAGTCCAACACCCGCGTTTGATTTCACAAAACGGTCCTAGTTGGGTTGACTGGTTGTTTTTATACTGTGGTAAGTTGGTCTCTCAATTCCATCGACACTGCGTCTATAGGCACTGCTTTGGCACGACCGCGACGTTGTGAAATTTAGCTACTTTAATGTGATTGCAGTTACATTAGCAAGATGGCCGCGGTGAAAAATTTATTAGTTTGCAAGAAATTGTTGGTGCTTGTATAGGTAGCCTTATTTTATGTTTTTCAAAATCAAAGTATTTTATTCACAAAGGCCTAGATGGGCACTTAGAAAACGTCGAAAAAGGTGCACGGATTGGGTTGATCGTTTTCATGGAGAAGAACCAGAAAGAAACTATATGGTTACTCTTTTCAAATCATTTGGTATTACAATATTATCATGTAACAGCATGGGGGGACAGCGTAGGCCCGACAATAGGTCGTTGCTTACTATACAAAAAACGTAAAACAAGATAAATAGTTAACAAAATTTAACAAGCATCTGGGAATCTACAAAGCCCTGTCGATGTTCACACTTTCACAAATACTAGGTAAAAAAAAAGAATCTATACAATCTATGTTTTAGTGAAGGAAATTTGCTGTTTTCTGTAGTTGTTTTCCCATTAAGAAATTCTTAGTATAGCAACCCGGGAGCTGTTGTCTGGCTTAAGATAATACGATATGCCTTTCACAATAGATTGAATTACATTTCTTTGCCTATCACTTCCGAGAATACATAAAGTTAGGGGAATTAATTATTCATCAAATTGAAGAAAGTAATTTAAATTCCCCTTATAATCGAAATGCTACTGCGTCAGTCTTTGACATAATTATAATCATTGATTTAAAGGTAGTTCATTTTCTTTATTTCTAGTAAAAAAAGAGTAATCATTAAATTTTCGTTGTATTTCAAAAGATAACACATTAATAATTAATACACAAAGTATTTACCCGTATTCATGAAGATGTTTCACTTGTTTTGCTTACATAAACGGTTTCAACGTGAATTAACGTTTTACCGGTAGGTTTGGTTTGAAATTCCTCCCTAAAAGGTACTTTATTCATGAAATCTAGAGACAGAAACGTAAACAACAAACTAGGTACCTATCTATTTTCCAAATAATTGCTTTGCTGGGCAATTACAAGAAACACGACGGAGACAATTGCTAGGCATTGTTTACATCAAGTCTCTTGTGAGCCTAGCATAAGCACCATTTGATCGATTTTTAAATTGAAATCGCTTATAAAGTTTACTTTGGTGGTTGGTTACAAGATTGTATTTATTGTATGTATGGGACAGTGACTGTATGGGTGTTACTCATAATAATTGTGCTTATCTTAAACATTTTGGCCAAAAAAGCTAAAAGTTAGTTGTATAATCGATTAAAAGTCGTTCGATTTTTAGGATTTTCTAAATACTGCAGAGTCTGCAGAACTGAATTATATTGGTCATGGAATATCCTTTCAATCAATCAAGTCCGATAAGGGAACAACAGCAAAACCGAAGGCTGGGCTTATCAATTGAGGCCTGGCGTCAATCACTGGAGAACTAGACTTAAATGCTTTTTGTTGGTGCGTGCTACTGCCCTGAATGAGGCCGACGGAATTATGACCAATCTTCGAGATGACTTTAGGTTTAATGGTATAATCTATCTTGTATCTTGTGTGGAATTGTTATTGCTGGTTTTAATTTTATCGCCGTCGACGTTGATTTGATTTTTCGTCATAGGACGAAAGTCTATGCCGTTGGAGACCGGGCAGTGCGCCTCAAGTGGACCTGGGCAGGACATCTGGCTAGACGTGGAGATGGCCGATTGAGCAATGCTCTGACCGAGTGGTGGCCAAGGTTTGGCCAAAGAAACCAAGGCCGTACTAAGGCTCGTAGGGTTGACGATATTATCATCAAAGTCGCGGGAAACACCTGGATCAGGGACGCTCAGAGCCGGGAAGTGTGGTAGAACAAAAAGGGGAGGCCTATACCCAGCAGTGGGTGATTCCGGGCTGATATGATTATGATGATGACAATTTTAAATTTATATTTAATCATATTAAATTTTTATAAATTTAAATCTGTGAGTTATAACCAGACAGCTGAATACAATGTTGGAAAACATTGTATATTGTATTCGACAGTTTACGGTAACTTTAAGAGAAAATCGGCATTTTAATTTAATGTTCTATAAATAGAAGAAAAAATATATTGGAAAATAATTTACTTTATAAAACAAATAAATAACAAATCTTATTCCGATTCAACTTCGATCGGAATGAAAAGTCAGTAATGTGTTACCCACCTCAAACATTACTAGTAAATCACTCAATATGTCTGAACCGCCTAATTAATTCCAATTAACGTGGGAACGTTAATTGGAATTGATTCGCCAAACCACGTCAAACAATCGATTGGATGGCAACATCATGAAAGTTCGACCCTCCGAAACAAAAAGTAGTCTAAATTTGCCATGTCCAATTTAGGCCGTATCTACTGCGTTGAACTTTATCGAAGCAATTTGTTTTACAGGGATGAAAACATTAGTCTGTCTGGTTTTTTGTCCTTTTCTCTTATTGAGCTGTGATGGCCAGGGTCTATATTATTTATAGGTTGGTATAAACAAAAATCTAAAATCTAATACCTATGATAGTAAAGCTCATTTTTTTCTACACCATATTTTTTATAAAAATCTGGATGATGGAAGTCTTTTTTTGCAAACAGAAAGCATTTATTTCAATTTCACCATTACAGGAACTTTTGATGACAAAAAAAAACAAGCAAAGCTATAACAGTCACAGTCACAAGGCATAATAATTTGTGTTAGTATTGCTAGTTGCCCATTTCTACGGAGAAAAATGGGTAAGAAACTCCATAGACATTTTTTAAATCAAAACATTGTTACTAAACCTTGGTTCAGCCTCAGAAAAGAAACTGAAAAACAATGTAAAAATCAAAGAAACCGCATCAAGTACTTGAGAATGATGTCATAATCAAAACTGGCAGAACAAATCAGGAGACCCAAAAATCTGTCCACTTTTCCCTTCTCAAACGTCTTTCCTGTATTAAATTTATAAAGTACCCGTTTTTGTAACCTCAAGAGGAGCATGTCGTGATGATAAGTACGTAGGGGAGGCCTCTTCAACCACGTGGATAGGTTAGGGGCGGCCCTGCTTTGAGCCGGGCCCCTGGACCCCTTGACCCCGTAAGAGATAAAAGCATCACGATAGACTTATACACGTTACATATAGGTATGTACAAACATCTTAAGTGGACCTCAATGTTATTTATTAAGGTTTGTTTCCTTTTAAGAGGTCAGCGAGTTATGAAATCGCCATTAGGGACAGAAATTGCGGTGGAATTGGTGAATTATGCGTCCTAAGTTATTTTAAAAACATTACTCAACCTAAATTTAAAGATTATGTAAAACTATTCAAATGGTATGGATATGATCTTACTATCTGTAATATTCAAAATAGGTAGGATGTAAAACTGTATTTTCCCAACGGTACCTAAGTTAGTCCATCGTGTTCTAAAGCAACTTAGGTTACCTATATTGTCTCAATAAGGCTAGAAAGGACGGGTGGGGGGTGTGTGTCTTCAAAGCAAGAGTAAACAGGCATCTTCTGGCCACGCTCGTTCCATCATATACCTCATCTATCGCTTTTCATCAGGCGTGATCGAAGTCAAGAGCAGGCCCATTTTGTAATAAAAAGGGAGGTGACTAATAAGATGACAAGTTATAGAGAAGTATGACTTGAAGTGTGACTTTCGCGAATCATTTCATCACTATCATAGATTCATCGCAGTATTGTCGTAAAGCTTAAAAATAAAAATGACGAATTGTTTCATTTTTTCCAAACCAAACAAAACTTTGATAACTTATTGGCTTCTGTACTTAATGATTAATTTAAGTATGACTAATATGTTCATTGTTATTTTCTAAGATAAGGTGTGATTATTGCGCTAAAAATATGCGTTTAATACGAACAAATTGGATACGGATAATAAAAGTTTTAAAACATGATACGTTGCCCCACACTTTCACCTGTATCCCCTCGTAACGAATTCCTCTGTCTCTATTTTCTAGTAGTTTACAACCAAAGGGAATAAATAAATAAATTATGATTCTTTCTTTTTCGGGAGAGCAGCGGTGGCCCAGTGGTGGCGGCCCCAACTTACGAACAGTAAGTCGTGCGTTCGAACCCAGACAGGCGCATTACTTTGTGTAATTTATTTCATCACCGCTGCTCTCAAAACGGTGAAGGAAAACATCGTGAGGAAACCAGCAAGTCCTAGAACCAAAAAATTCGAAGACATGTGACATCTACCAATCCGCACTGGGCCCGCGTGGTGGATTATAGCCCATTCCCTCTCATAGAGAGGCCTGTGTCCAGTGGGAACCTTAATAGGCTGATGATGATGATGATTATTTCTTTTTCGCGTAGTCGGTGCTTAACCTGGTGTCAGAGTTTTTTATGCGTATGCGCATTGCGCGCATGGGCTTCTGACTTGGCTTTACATGCCGTTGAAAAATATCTCTCAAGCAAGCTGGTTTGGTTTCCTCACGATGGTTTGCTACACCGAAGCAAGTGATAATATACAATACGCAGGTGCGTGTCTTGGGTTCGAAGTCGAGACCTATGACTTGACAGCCCGACGTTAACTCCACTAGGCTATTACTGCTGAAATTTAAAAAATTAATAGTAACTCGGGAAGATTTTTTGCTTATATGAATATAGGTAGTCTCAATGAGTGAGCAAAACTTTAAAGGCCACTGCCGCTACTATGGTGTCGATTCTGTTGTGCACAAACTAAACTTAATTTAGGGTATTCCTATCTTTTACGAAAATGCAGCAAAAATGCAGAAAAGGACAGCTATAGCTATGAACTAAATTAGAGATGTCAAACTAGTTTATGCCTTGCGATTCACCGTGTTTTTAGACGACATGTTTTTACGTGCACCCTTCATTTGTACAGAAATATTAGTTCCAACTAAATTTGACAGCTCTAAATTATCCGTCCGTCTCTTTTTCGTTTTATTAGACAGAAAAAGATAGCAATAGCCTAAACTAAGTTTAGTTTGTGCACAACAGAATCGACACCTATATCTTCTGACTCAACTACGAGACATTTCTACAATGATCGAATGAGAGTTCTAGTCATTCAATGTTGAGATGAAAGAAGAAGGCATCGATTGTTAATTTTGTTTATCGCCAGCTATAGACAATCATAGTAACGAGGCTGAACTTCCACGAAAGTACCTACATTTCATTTGATTTGTTTAGCAAGCGAAGTTTGAGTGTCTACAGGTACAAATTAAATTAAATTCCACGTCTCGATTAATTTGCTCGGTGTAGGTGATTGAACCACGATTGAACGAGATTTTTAATGTCAGCAAACAGGTGTAAAAATAGGCACCATTGCTGTTATGAGGTATATCTCATTCTTGAACTAAAAACTAATATGTTTGGTAATAAGCTAATGATGTTTTTTTTTTTTTTGCTAATGATATTGAGAAAGTATCTTTTTATCTCATTCCAAAAACGATTTTTGGCACTTTTTCGGTACTTTTCCAAAATGCTCTCCTAAAACTGTATGATATTTTGTGTATCGACTAAAATTTTTCATTAATAGAATATCTATTCCAAGACAACCATAATAAGGAGACATTTTGTCAAGTGAACAAGCTGCACCTGAATCATTAAACTTAATTGATATAAAAGTGAAAAAAGCACGATTTCAATTAGAGCTCACTACATAAGTAGAGACATACGTACCTACGATTAAAACTAAATAAGACGACTAAACGGTAACAAAACAAAGAGAATTACCAACCGGTCCTCTTTCTATTTAGTTCAGTATCACTGAAGCACTGGAACTAGTCCAGAGTAAATGCAAACTAGAAAAACAAATATTTGTTAGCGAGTATCTGTGGTTAGTTCCTCTAATCGTGGACGCTGTCTTGTGGTTCCCTACCACTTTATTTGTTTGCTACGGTTTAAATGTACGAACATTTACTGAAGTGAAGTGTAAAATGTAGAAAGAAAGGATTTGCGTACTTAATTGTACTTAGAAGCAAATGCAAATTGGATAAAATGAGCCTCTGCATTAGTCACCATCTGCTTAGCCTTTTCACAACTATGTTAGTGTCGGCTTCCAGTCTAATCAGTTGCGGTTCAATAACAGAATTTTACATGGAGCGACTGCCTATCTGACCTCCATAGATCAGTTAATGAGTGAATTTCTCAGGCGAAAAATTTACGCGTCTAGGCTGAAATCGCAATGCTGCTTTACAGATAATGCAACGATTTTTTTTCTCAGAATTAAAGTGACATGGATCTAAATGAAGCCACTTAAATTATATTTATAAGACTATTACTTTTTATGAAAAAATTGGTTGCCTGTAAAGACGGGCGAAAGTTTTACGTGACAACGACTTTGAGTGGTAAAATAAACTTTTTATGTCTGTCTCTCTCGCTCTTAGGCGGGACGCGTGCCTCTCACTCGCTCTCATTGTGAGCGCATAACGTGAGCGGAGCGTTACCCAGTTTCTTGAAGTGTCACCCGGCAAACCAATTTATAAGACGTTGTCACGTCAAAAAATCGGTAAATGATGAATTATCAATTTCTGTGTCTTGTCCACAATCACTTTCATACACAGCATTTACCTCTCAGGAAGATAATCTTCAACATATATAGGAAAAAGTATTTTGATTGCGTTAAGTAATGATTGACCTATAAGACGTTAATTAGTTTTGAATATTTAGATTCATAGTTAATGAGTGCATGTCAACGGTAGGTTTGTCCAAGCGAAATTACTAATTACTATGGTCATTTCGTTTCACCGTCCTGAGCTTCCACCAATGAGTTTAAACGAACAATAAATCCCTGCTCGGCAAGAGACAGTCGTGTGCTTACGCGCAGTAAGAATGGTAGTGCACCATATCGCCAGGTCTTTCCGCCAAAATTGTAAGTACGTGATTTCAGTTTACTCGGAACGAAATTTTGCAATTTCGGTGATTAGGTTTTAAAAGGATTTTTGCAAGAAATAAAGGTATCACTTGTATGTATGCTAAGTAGCCTTTGGTACACATTTAAGATTATAGAAAATAATAGTCATAGCCTTGATAGTTTCTTGTAAAAAAAATAAAATAGCCACGTTTCCAATTTCTGTGGGGCAATTTCTGAGGTTTCCGTGGCATCTCGTGGCCCACGGAAATTACACGACTACACAGAAATTGTACCAATCAATTATTGTATTAATGTTAATGAAGATTTTTGAAAAGAATCAATACTTGTTATGCCGAAATTACTTTGACAGAACTAGGTCCTTAGCCCCCGATATTAAAATAAAATTGTATTACTATTTCTTGAAAAAGTCATTCAATTGGATTAACTGAACTTTGAGGGTTGCATCCTCCGGGAGCTCCTCCTGGAAGCCTCGATCGTGCAGGCCTGGGTGACATCACCAGCCAGACCTGCCGACGTTGACAATGAGGCAGGGTGGTTCCAGGAGGCCATGTCCAACATCTGCGACGCGCGCAGATGTCGAGTCCCCAGCATCTCCTCGTGGGCCAGGGATCTGGCCCGCGAGGAGATGCTGGGGACTCTCAACAGAGATCTCAACAGAGAGAGTTGGGGCGTCCTTACAAGATGGTGCAGGATAAACTCCGCACCTGGGCCCCCCTACTGACGCAGAGTCTCCGACCTGAGCTCGTGGAGGACATGTTGAGTACTCTGTTCCCTTCGCGAGGGGAACATCGCCCCCCGCCTATGGCTCCGCCGCCTGCGATGCTGGAAGCGGACCAACAGGACGACGACGAAAACGCTCCGGAAGTGATTGGGGTAGACCTGAGAGTGGCGGTACGTAGGCTCAGTGTTAAAAATACCGCCCCGGGACCTGACGGCTTGCCTGGCAAAGCCAGGGTCCTGGCCTCGGAGGCTCTCGGGCCCCGACTAGAGGGGCTCCTAAACGCATGCTTGAAGAGAGGCCAGTTCCCGCTTCGTTGGAAGACGGGAAAGCTGGTCCTCATTCGGAAGCCGGGGCGCCCTGCGGAATCTCCGTCCACATACCGGCCCGTGGTGCTGCTCGGCGAGGTGGGCAAGCTCTTTGAAAGAGTAATTGCAAACCGCCTCGCCGAGCACCTTGCAGGGTCGGGGCCGGATCTTGCGGAACACCAGTTTGGTTTCCGCAAGGGGTGCTCTACGGTGGACGCCATCAAGTGCGTGAGAGACTTCACGACGGGGGATGCGGTTTCCCGGGGTGGGGTTGTCTTGGCGGTGTCTCGACATCGCCAATGCCTTCAACACCATGCCCTGGAGCTGCAATAGCGCTCGCCGTCTGTCCGTCTCATGACGACAGACTGGTCGACGGCGCGTTCGTGTTCCACGCGCGCATCAAAGAAATTCAGCAATAGGAAGGGGTCCGCAAGGACCGATGCCTGCCGGGGTTGCGGGACTAAAAGAAATACCGTGGCCCCGTAACACAAAGGGCGATGAAGGAACATGAATGGGTTTTAGTCAGTAAAAGTCTGAAAGTCCCTCCTGCTTCGCCCAGAGCGGGAGGAGTCATTTGATGATTTCCCATCCTCTTCATAGAAGTTTAAAACATAATCAGTTCCTTGAATGCTAATTTTGTAAGACTGATTTATGCAATAGTACACCACGTTGTATTTTTAGAAATGCTTATTAAAATGATCAAATCGTTTATTTATGATACATGGGTTACATGCAGGTGTTCATTACATAATTACGACGATAATATATATATATATATATTAACGACGATATTCGTATTATATCAGTTTTCTCATTAAACCTTATCTTTCTTTACATATTATTAAAAAACAATGTACATATATGATAATTCACAATTTCGGTGCAAACGCAGAATTTCTGTGTCACCAATACAATTTCGGTGGCAATAATAAAATTTCTGTGGTTCGCCAATTTCGGTGGCCCAAATAACTCTCTAAGTAATTTAATTATAATATCCCCTTTCAGAAAATGTATATATAATGTGGATATGTTGCGCTTTATTATTAAAGTTTTTCAAAAAACCTGAAAATGAAAATGTCCATGGAAATTTGGTAAAAAATCGAGTTGTTGAAATTGACTCTTAATACTGGATAATACGACACCTCTTAGTAAGACTTATTGTCAGACTTTCGGGCCACTGACTACCTGTAACGACTGTCAAAGATCTACAAATGACAGCTGGGACCAACGGCTTAAAATGCTTTCCGAGGCACGTAGAAAACTTGATATGTTAGGGGTCGTCACTCATCCACGGACCAAACTAGACAATGCGGATTAACCTTAAGATCGCGGCTGTTATTATTTAACCACGTAGTCTTTTTAGTTTTAAGTTAGTCGCTCCATGTAAAATACTGGTATTCAGCTGCATCGCGTTAGACAGGGAGCAGATGATAACATAGTTGAGAACAATCTATTCAGATGATGATGAGGACTCGCACCACAAAAAAGGTTCTTGCATTATTAACAGCTGATGTATGTACATTACTGCAACGGCCAGCAACAGAGGCATTGATGGATGATCGGCACACATACGTAAGTCCATCAATGCCAAGGAAATTAAAACTCTCGCGTTGAAGAGTTCGTTTTTTTTTTTTCACTAGACCGGTTTATTTTTTCAAGCCAATTCGTAATTTAAATAAAACCTTTGATAAGTTACCTCCTTGGTTGCCATGTTTCAGAGTAAAAGATCGTTCCATTTTTAAATAACACGACCTAAGAGTTTACTATATAATTTATTTAGCCGCTAAACACGACAGAGCTTAGAGCAGCGGTGGCCCAGTGGTGGCGGCCCTGACTTAAGAAAAGTAAGTCGCACCACTGCTCTCGAAACGGTGAAGGAAAACATCGTGAGGAAACCGGCATGTCCTAGAACCAAAAATTCGAAGACATGTGACATCTTCCAATCCGCACTGGGCCCGCGTGGCGGATTATAGCCCATTCCCTCTCATAGAGAGGAGGCCTGTGTCCCAGTAGCGGGAACATTAATAGGCTGATGATGATGATGATGATGAAACACTACAGATATGTATTTTCATACAACTTTTGCCAGCCGCTGGTCGCATGAATCTGGCCAGTACAGCAATTTCAATTAATCTCGAAGAAGGTTGTCAAAATAATGCTCAAATTTCCAAGCATGTTTGAAAAAAAGACTTAAAAATGTACATTTGATCGATTTTAGACAAAGATTATTCTATTTCTAAGGACAAAAAGTACGATTCAGAAAATAGTAGTATGTTGTGTTACAATTACATTAGATCTACAAAGTATTTTCGAACCAACTCCTTACACATAGGGATACTTTAGATTTATAGCAAAAGTTAGTGTTTTTGTAGTCCATCTTTTAGGGTGAACAAATATGTCTGGGGCTAGACAGAATATGAAAAACTATTGTGTAGTGCTTTTCTTTACAAAAACTCTAATTACATTAGTTGTATTATTATTTCGAACACCTACCTATTTCTCTTTTTAAAAAATCAATGAAAGTAGTTATTTTGTAAAGCATGAGTATGTATACAGGTTTTATAAATAAATTATATAGATGAAAAATAGTTAAGCAACCTGAACCGCAACACGAGATCACCGTGATAGCTTAAAAATGCACCGTTGCAGTTTAACGTGGCCCTTCTAGACCGTTCGATGCATTTTTGTCAACTTAGCAGATAAGTAACGTTAAGGGTGCACAAGTCGACGGCTCAAACACGTTGGCGGGAGTAGCTATTAGGCATGCTATTTAGTCAAGTTTTTAATTTAATTGATTTATTTATTTAGTGAAATATACGATGATTTATAACGAAAATGAGCGCGTAAAATTTCATAAGTTGACCTTTAGGCGTTTAGATATTTTGGAAAAACTACTGGATGAATCTACTCAAAATAAATTACTTGAATTTTAAATAAATTATATATCCCTGCATAGTTTCACTTTTTCCATTTTCATACTACGTAAATTATTTATTTACGCCCAAAGATGAGTTAAAATTAATGTTGAAATAAGAAAGTTTCGACGCTCATAACTTCCAAACCAATACTTTTTACCAATTCTACTTCCATACAGGGCTAGATACTGACAAGACCAGTTGATACAATTTTTAGTTTTAAACCTACACCGTCAAACAGACGAGTAATCACTTTTATTTTTTTCATACTACGTTTGTATGGAAGAATGACCGACTCGTGTAACCTTAAGTCCAACATGAAACCGCTAGGTTTAGTTTTACAGACTACATTAGAGAATGCGATTTTGCTCACACATATACTATACTCGTTTATTAAATACTAGTACTTCAACCGCGACTTCGTTCGCAAAAATTGGAATAACTCAGCTAAATAATTATGATATAAATATGACTTAAAGCTTTTAGATTCCACGAATAGTGTAGCTTCTACCAGTGAAAGGATTTCTAGAATGGATCATTACTTCCGGAGATTACCCTTCCGGAGATTACCTCTTACATGCAAACTTACAAACAAAAATTTTACCTCTTTATAATATTAGTACAGATAACGCTCCCATAAACTCGACTAAGTATAGCTACATGTTGTGCCATTAGACCCTATCAACTTTGATAAACAAATTCTTTGGTTCAATAGATTACATGAATAAGCAATGTATTGATTCATTTGCTTTTGCTTTACATCATCAACGTTTTCATCCAAATCTTCAGAGCTTATTTGCTTCAATTTGGAAGTTTTGTAAATTAGGGCCCGTTCCATGAATTTGAGCTGCCTTTGAATGTGTTTACGTACTTTCGTTTTAATTAAAGTGTAATGCTCCCGAGTATTTGAAGCGTTATTTTATCCATTGAACGGAATCTGATTAATTTATCTACTTCATTTGCTAATTGGTTTTGTCGATTAAACTGTCAAGTGTGAGTAGTTAGCTTGATAAAAATGTCATTTCCAAGTGGTAGTATAAATATTTAAAATGATTTCTTTCTTTGTTCCAGATAATTCCACATATTAACAGTAATATGGCCATAGTGTTCAACAAAGTGTTATAAAAATGTTTCACATAATGACTTTTCGGCATAACCGTGCGTCCGCCGCGGTGGTCAGCGCGTTACTGACGATATTAGTGTGTGTGGCCGTAGAAGTAAGCTCGGTGGAGGGGAGGGAGGAACCACATAAGTACACGATAGATGAATTATTGTCTATGAATTTCGAACACAAAGATTCTGAAGACCTTGGAATGGACCCTTGTAAAGCTGGTAAGTCATTACTTTTCGTAATTTATTTTGTACAGGGATACTCCTAAATTAAATACTTGACCAGTTGACGAATCAGCTTCAAAACTAAAACTAGACCGTAATGTAGATTTTTATTATTTGCTGAATATGAATCTTAAAAAGTAAAAACATCTGACATAAAAAACTTACAAATCACAGAGACATAAATTCGTTAAAGGTCGTCCCTTTGACGAGTGACAAAGATCTCTTTTTCAATAAAAATCAGTAGGTGTTGAACTTTTTATGCCTGTCTCGTAAAATGACAGTTTCAGTACCTCATTTATTCTTTGTCGCTCATATAAATCCGTAGTTTGGGCGCACAGATATCAAATGTAGACAAATTCCTCGTCGACGTTTTATGAGGAAAAACGGTGAGGAAATGTGAGGAAATTTAATTAGTTGAAACCTTATCGGTTCAGTGGAGGGGTTATGCTATCTGAAATGTGGATAGCCGATTCGGTTATCACAATTGTCGCACATTTTGTCAATCTAATGAGAGGTTTTCCTTTTGAGGTTTTAAAAAAAAACTTAGTTTCCAAGAACTCTATAGATGGCGTTGAACTTACTATGCCAAAGCCAAAACGCTTGAAAAAAAAAACATTGTGTCACGTCACATACTCTCGTTGACTGACACTTTCATTTGCTTAACCTTCCGAATATAACCAAAATTTTTCGCGCTTTGTTAAAATCTGTTTTTTTGGGTTCCGTTCCTTGCATTATCATACTTACTCTCTCTCTCGCTCTTCCCTAGTCGCTGGATAGATGGCGCTAGCCATCTATCCAGCGACTAGGGAAGAGCTAAAAAGAAAATCCCTCATTGCCAGTAAATTGCTAACCACAATGGGGATGGCAACTGTGGAACTAATGGCGCTAGCATCGCTTGTACCAAACATCGTCATTGATTGAAAATCTGTCAATGTCATTTTATATTTCAAAATAGTTTGACCTCATTGGTCAGATTGGGACTAAGTTATGGACGCGCCATCTACAATCAGCTTTGACCAGCCTTCCCCATTGTTTACATAAAGATGACATATAGTGAGTTTAATATGTAACAGATTTGTGAGTAAAGAAAAAGTAATCTAAAGATTTAAAATCATGAGTGCACTTAACATTCTTTGTTCGAGTCGTAATTTCGAGATTAATAAAAAACTTTCATAGAAGACGAAACTTTGTAATAAATAAAAAATGAGAAACTACTTCAACACATCTTAAACGTTTTTACTTTACATTAAAAGCTTTTTAACCTTCCAATGCAGAGAGACACAATACAACTCGAAGATTTTCTTTTAAAATACGCAAAGGCTAAACATTTTATGAAACATTCAGCGAATCTTTATTCTTACCAGCCAATTCGTTTCACCGTTTATATGGAAGATCCTGTTAAACTCTGTCTCCCTAACAATATTGCCATCACGGGCATCGGGCAATGTCGGGCAACGTCGGGCAATTGGAACAAACAAACCGTGAAAGGACCGTCGGCAGATAGGTCGGATTTACGTCATGGACAGCTTATAATTCTCGCTGATTACCTCCGCACGGAATTTGACACAATTCCCACCGCGGTGTGGTGCAAGCTTTGAGTGTCAGCGATTTACCTCTTTGCTACTAGCTACTTCATGAATAGAAGCGCGTTGTGTATCAGCGAATGCCGCAAATAGAGCAAGACACAAGTCATCGCGACGGTATTCACGCCGAGGAAACACGTGAAATCTGCTTGGTACAAGAGGCGTCGTAAGTCGCCTAGGTCGTAAGGTATTCTAAATCAAGATAAGCTGTCTCTGCTACGCGAAAAATTAACTTAGATACTGTCGTTTAAGAAAAGAAACTTACAGCTATGTCTGAAGTGCCATCTGATCTTAGCCCTCTGACATTGGTATTTGCAATAACGTGAATGAGAATTTAAAATAACCAAGTTATTAGGTCACATAACTGCTAATCCAACTCATTTATCTTTGGCGACTTTGATTTTGCAAGCCATTGCTGAGCTTGGGCTACTTTTTCATTATAAAGCGTGTGTATTGATCACCACGGTATCATCACTCAAGGTAGGTTCGTATTGCTTGTCATGTTAAAATTAGAATAGGAAGCGAGCCTGGTCCAAAATTCAGGTACCAGCTACGCTGCCTCTTATGACTTGAACAGTCTTCCTGAAGCGAGCGGAGAGGATCTGTTTTTATCGTCCACCGTTGATTTCTGTTTTAGCTCTTTTTAATGGTACCTCTCTGGCCGAGATTTAAATACCCCACATTGTCCGCCTTTAGTCGCAGGAATAGTTTCGACAGAGTTTTTGAAACAGTTTTAAAGTTTTAAATTTCGCTTTTGTGTGTTTAAAATTGTGGCGTAAAAAGAAGTTTTTAAAATTTTCTGTCGAATTTGGTTTGGTAGACTTTTAGAATAATAAGGATACGCTTTATTTAAGTACACTTTAAGTTAGCATAAGTCAGATAAGATAGACTCTTGTACCAATTGATTGACAATAATCTAATCTTGTGTCCTGTTTTGATCGATTTGCAGACTTATGACTTAGTTAAGTAAATTATTTTGTGCTTAAACATATAAATGCAAACTTATTACGTTTCTCCGTTAGGTATGTAGGCATCTACTGGAATGTAACCCGTAACCTTGATGTTGGGGCAGCACATACCTGCACGCATTGTGGGACCCCGCATTGCAATGTTATGTTGTTACTTGTAAAACATAGTGATGTTGTGAAGGTGTCTGAAATAAACCGAATGAAAAGGCATGGCTGGTGGTTGTACTTTGGGGCAGTTTTCTAGCTGATGAGCTGACTTATAATGTAATTTGATGTTCGTAATTCTCTTCGTCACAAAAAGCAACCATTGGAATTTTACCGAGTCATTTCAGCCAGTGCTAAAAATAAACATTTAAAAATCGAAACCCGCCCCATCTGGCGACCAAATAAATAAGGCTGCCCGCTGGCATTTTAAAATAAAATAAACAATTAACGCATCCCGCCTCGACGGATGATGGAAAAACCGTCAAAGTTTATCGGCACGAAACGGTCGCGCGGCACTAAATTGGAATCTGGCACTCTATAAACCTTTAATGTCAATAAAGCGGTCCCTCATCAAGTGAACCGTAAAAATCGGTGGAATGCCGGTTTTTACACCCGTCACCACGACCGGCGGTGAAATTGTTTCTTTTTTTCGATGTTTTTGATTGTTGGCGGCTGCAGCGCTGCCGCAGGATGTGTGGAAAATATATTCAATTCTTTTTTCGAAAAAGGGTTTTTAAATTCAATAGAAATGTCGACATATTCATCCGGTTTTTTGTCCAGTTAATGAATACTAGCTTTCGCCTGCGGCTTCGCCCGCGGTAAGTCATTTTTTACACAATAATTATCTTCGTAAATAAAATTATACCTCGACATGTGTTATTCTGATGAATATGCTATATTACTGTTAAGTTTTATCAAAAATCAGCAGTTTTTGTGTATCAAAGAGTACCAATCCATCCATCCATCCGCAAAACTTTTGCGTTTAATGTAAGCAAGACCAACAAAATAAAAGAACACCAAAATAATTAAGACGAAAGAAACTGCTGCTGTTAATAATGATTTTTACACATTTTTTTAGCCTCCGGGTAGTTAAAAATGAGATTACAAAATTAAATGACTATTTTACATAAAATTGATGGAGCGTAAAATGTGAGTCAAAGAATCTTTCATATTTCGTAGACGTCGGCGCTACGCTACGCTTGAACAGCTACGCGATTAAAGTTCGTAGCACGTCGTAGCGTGTCGCGTAGCGAACTTTCATTTTTCTTTGCAATAATTTGATATCAATTTCTGAAACATTAAACTTGTTATTAAACATGTTTTATAATCTGAATATGATTTAGATTCCCGAAATGATGAGTCTGTTATAAAGTATATTTAAGAGAATGACTTACTACAAAATAGTAATTGGTTGATCTAGTAAGTGGTCGCATGCATTACTGATCATGCGTTTCACCAGGAATTTTTCAGTAACAACCCGGAATCAGTTTTATGCCCTGTTGATGGCAATAGGCTCTTCCCTTATTATATGAGACCTAAACATATCTGGCGAAATGTAAACGTACGTCTACGCATTTACTTATCTAATTTGGCCGCGTTCCTAGTTAATTTGTGGGCGTTTCATAAAACCATTCACAACAATATTGAATGGTTTCTTTCGCGAGCAGACCCCGGCACAATTAATTGTTACTGGATTTACCACTCAAGTTCCGTATTGTTAAAGTTTGAGTTCCATTGGCGCGAAGTTTTCAACAAGCATAAAATTTAGTTTTACGTGGGTAGAGAGGAAGTTGTATTTTTATATAAAACGATTTTCTAGGATTTGAAGGTCACACCGAAAGCCGAACTTTAAAGCATAGGCAGAAACGTGAATGTATTGTACAGTCAAGTGACGGCACGGTTGGCGCATTGGCTGATCGACTGGCTGCTGCGCTGCGTATCGCGGGTTTGATCCCCGCACGGTATAAATATTTGTATGGTCTACAGGTAATTGTTCCGGGTCTGGCTGTTTGTGTGTGTGTTTAAATGTTTTTAAAATTACCCTACGATACACGAAAAAACCCTAGTGATGGGCAATGTTTACAAATGAAAAAATAATAATTACAGACACGCGCATAAACTTACGTATTTTCTAATGAAGGTAGACAGAAATGCGGGATTGCTGGACTGTTCGAAAGAGATACCGTGGCCCCGGAACACAAAGGGCGATGAAGGAACATGGATGGGTTTTAGTCAGTAAAAGTCTGACACTCCCTCCTGCTCCGCCCAGAGCGGGAGGAGTCATTAATGATGATATCCCATTCGAAAAAAAAAGGTAGACAGAAATGATAGATTAATACGATCCTAACACACTCCTTCCTCCTCTCTCTTCCGTTGCATCTTCCTGGACTGAAATCCTGATCAACCAGTGTTAACGCCTAGTCTAGCATAGACAACCAGTATCTATGTAGCGACCTCGACAGCTGTCTTATTTTCCTTGTTTCCTTCCTTATGTATTCCTTTACATTAATTTGTGTTTATCGAAAACTTTGACTTATATTTACCGTCTTAAATCTTGGGGAAATCATGTGGAAATTTCTTCAGGATTTTCTTTTAGTAAGGCGACCCCGACGAGCAGTTGTGGGTTTTAACTGGTGCCTTCCTTTGTGTAATTTATTTTATCACCACTGCTCTCAAAACGATAAACACCGTGAGGAAATCGGCATGTCCTAGAACCAAACATTCAAAGACATGTGTCAACCCGCACTGGGCCCGCGTGGTGGAATAGCCCATTTCCTCTCATAGAGAGAAGGCCTGTGTCCTAGCAGTGGGAACATTATAGGCTGATTATGCTTATGATTATGCTTAAGTCTCATCAAATGATAATAAAACAATACTTTAAAGTTTCACTTATACAAACAAATATCGTTCACCAATCGTATGGCCATGCATTGTAATTTTTGCGGGAAAATATAAACCGTGCCTCCAATATGGCGCTCGTTACATTTGCAATCCCGCGCCGTGACGCTCATACTGAAAGGTATTCGTCACGCTTGATGTGAATGGTGGTCTACCTACGTTCGCTGTGGTTGGTATATACGAAAGAATGCAGTGATTACACTACATGGTGACTGTTTTTAGGTGGTGTATCGTGAACTGTAAGAGAAATGGGGGTGTCTTCTTAGCGATGCAACATGTCTTGTGTTATGTTTAATGCTTTATGGGTTCGTTTGAAATTGTTACGGGATGACCTATACACAACATAACACATAGACAGAATAACCATTGTTTGTTGCAGAACTATTAGTTCTATTTATTAAAATACGTACTAAGCTCCTCGCAGAAATCTGTTGCAGGGGGTAACTTTGATGAGATATTAGTTGTATAAGCAACCCTTTTGTTTGCCTAAACAACGCTGTTCATTTAAAGATTCAGTAGATGTTAAGTAGTCTAAAAATAACGAAAATGACACAGTTGCTTTAACCACTTAATTAAAAATTAAACAACGAAATAAAACCCCACAGCAATAAAACATTTAAAAACCACAGACACGTATTGTAAGCAATAAAAATAACACAAACATTTTACCGCTTGTACCCAATTTTTACCGCTTGTACCCAATATATGAGACCGAATTAATCTTCGTCGTTTACGACTAACTTTTTATGCTCCTAAGTACAAGGGCATAAAATATTTAGGGGTTAGAATTTGTCCCTGCCCGAAAAATTACTCGGTTTTCGGAATATGTATTGCGGGAATTTCAAGCTTTGGCGTCGGAATGTTTCCTTAGCCACAATGTGAGTTGTATTTTCACGTATATCAACTGTTGACGGTATTGCCAAAAGCGGTTTTGTGATCTCACCTTGATTTATTTAGATTAGGGTTGATTTTTCAATAGTAAGGATAACATTTAATTTATCCGAGGAATTAATAGATATTTGGGTTTGACAGTCTTTTTATGGAAAGTCTGTCAAATTTTCATAGTTGAAAGCCTTTATTTTACACTAGCGAACGTCACGCGGTTTCACCCGCGTAGTTCCCGTTCCCGTGGGAGTACGGGGATAAAATATATTTTATCCCTTAGTATATTTTATGCTTTCAACTATGACAATGCCTATGTTACTCAGGGTGAATGTATAGCTTTCTAATGGTGAAAGAATTTTTGAAATCGGCGCAGTAGTTTTTGAGTTTATTCATTACAAACACACACACACAAACAAATACAAATCTTTCCTCTTTATAATATTAGTGTATATGTAGATCTAAGTTACAGGTGAAGCCAATAAAAGCGTGTTAAAAGAACTTACCTTATAACTATCGTCCCAACCTAGGTCATGATCTATCCGAGCGCCTTTCATTGAAATCCATTCAGGTGTTTAGGGCCTGATACGGTAACACACTGACAAACTTATTTTCGCTTTCACAATTTTATTTTAGTAAAATGGATTTTATCTGGAACAGCGCTTTCCCTGCCGTCTTCAAAAATATTCTGTTTCAAACCTGCCATTACCTAAACAAGGCCTTTAATTTTCAATTCATCGGAACTCCGTTTAATATTCTAAGTGACAACATACAAAAGTTTATAGGTATTCTGTAATATTGAGGCATGTTCTATCTTTTATCAGAAAACGTTACAGTTTAGAAGTCGCGTGATTTGATGTAGGCTAGGACCTACCTGTATTTAAAGGTTACAGTGTCGTGAAGGTATCTAATTTGATTTTACGTACAGAAAGTAATGAGACGTACATAGTTTAGACAGCATGGCATCTAAAGTTGGTGCCAGTTAAGATGAAAATAGCGGTCATTGACCCACCTACATTTATTAAACTTCTTAACTTTGAAAACAAAAATAAGCCTGTTCAAGTCTTGAATCGTCATCTATCGTGATCTTCAACATTTTTTCTAATGAAATCGATACATGGTTTATTTGTTTTGGCTCGTCCGAAGAGATATTAGGGAAAGGGCAATGACCGCTATTCTCATCTTAACTGGCACCAACTGTAGCAAGAAAAGGTTTATCTAGGGCTAGGGGTTAGTGAAATCAGGATTCAGTAATAAAAATACTTCACAATGAACTATGAAATTATTACTGTTTAATTTAAAAGTGTTCGCCAAGCAAAAGTAACTTACATCTTCAAGAATCACCTAACCATTTCTTGTACAGTAAAGATTCCCAATCAACACATAGTTTGATACACGCAACTTAACAATTATAAACTTGTCAGAAGTTTAATTAAAACCGGGTCAGTAGTTCCTAAGATTATCGCGCAAAATATGCCTAACTTTGTTAAATAGTTTCCATCAAGTCCGCGGCACTTGTACTTGAAGGAATTTATGAGAATATTGAGTTTCTCAAAAGGAATTACTTAATGTTTTTTTACATGACGGTAAAATTCTTTGCAAGTCCTATGTTAAAAAGTGGTCTTATCAAAGTTAAAATAATTTCCTTAACATTGTGTTTATCATTTTTGTCTTCATAGATGTGACCTACCTGTTTCGTACACAATTCGTTTAATCCCGTTGATAGTAGTGAGCACTGAGCAATCAATTAAACAATCAAATCACTATCACTACATATTTAAAAAACAAAGGCGCCCGCCGCGTCTGTCCTTAAGTATGCTTAGATCTTTAAAACTACGCAATAGATTTTGATGCGGGTTTTTTTAATAGATAGAGTGAATAAAGAGGAAGGTTTTAGTAAAGTAATTTGCGGGCGGGTGAAGCCGCGGGCATCAGCTAGTATCCTACCTATATAAATGATCTAACCATACTTTCCTATTGTATTTCTATGCGTTATCGTTTAATTAACTGACCTGAGGACAGAGACAAGTGACATTAGACATAAATTCCTCTGTAATTTCGTAGATACATAAATCAGTAATTTCGAGCCTAAACTTAAAACTTAAAAACTTTAAACTTCACTTCACTTCACTTCACTTCAACAGCCCGTAACGTCCACTGCTGGACATAAGCCTCTCCCATGATGGAAGGATTTGCCGTAATCTCCACGCTTGGCAGGCGGATTGGAGATCGCAGTGATGAAAGACTAACAGAAAACGCTGCTGCCCATTCTCAGGTCTATACGGAGGCGCAAGGTGTTCTGCCTCAGACATTAGTCGCCTTATACGACACCCGTGAGTGTAATGGGTTGGTTCTATTCTACTCTGCCGGATACCACACGGCCACGGGAACTTTAAACTTACATTACATTAATAGTTGTAAAATCCGCACTATTGTTGATAGTTACCTAAGTAAGTTCTACTAACAACCTGCCAGCCTCCTGCCTATCCTACCTGCAACAATGCATGTCGTGATGGATGGCGTTGTCTATCATCGACTCAACGTTCGCCTGAACGAACAACTTTTGTTATGAAAGCTTCGGATCGCTTTTCTTCACAATTTCAACTTGGTGTTCAATTCACAAATTGATAAGTTTTGAATACGTTTCAGAGGAGAATTAGTTTATGTCACTCTATTATTATAAAATATACTTGTCGCTCAAGAAAGACAGGTACAATATCAACCGAATTCTAAGAAAGGACTCATATTTTTAATGTATTTTCCTGTATTGTATACCGTGTGTACATAAAATCAATAAATAAATAACCAGCAGTTTTTTTTTATAATTTAAATTATGGATGCCAGAAAGCCAAGTTTCTTTTGACAAGGTACTTTATTTATTGATGACGGATCACGCCATTTTAAAAGGTGCGCTTGAGTTTTCATCCTTTCTCTCCAAATTGGTAGAAAAAAATGGCTATTATCTGCAAAATCAAACTCAAATCAAAGCATTTATTTCAAGTAAGCCAGTTACAGACACTTTTGAATTGTCGAAACAAAGATGAAAATTAAATGTAGCTACAGTCCCAGCCACAAGACATAAAAACTGTGAAAGTACTGTAGTTGCCCATTCCCTAGCGTAGATCTTTAAGGAGAAGAACGGGCAAGAAACTCCATGGACACTCTTTTAAATCAGAATATATTGTTATAAAATCTTGGTTACATCATTCATGTTGAGATGGTATATTATGTGAGAACAATGTAGCAAGATGTGCACGTTAAAAGTGTCCTCAGTAAAAACACACAAAAAAAAATACAATTCAAAATAATTCATTCAAATAAGCCATGGCCACTAAGAGATGACCAGTCACAACTGACAGTGCCCGTTCACGGACAAGACGCATGGATCAGCACCATTCAAATCAACCATTTTGAAGGGAACTAAATGCATGACATACTCTCTCTCTCTGCATATTAACTTTTTAAACAAAATACTTTTACCCATGAAATCCGTGGAGTGGCGACTGCGAAGCGGAAGACGTTGCGTTGGAAGACCTCCCACTAGGTGGACCGATGACCTGGTGAAGGTTGCGGGAATCCGCTGGATGCGAGTCGCACGGGACCGATCAATGTGGCGACACTTGGGGGAGGCCTATGTCCAGCAGTGGATGTCTTTCGGCTGAAATGATGATGAGGATGTCATCATCATCATCATCATTTGTGTTAGTGCTAAATAGCAGAAATTGGGCACGGGCAACCTATGTTGGTGTTAGTAGTATGCCTAGTTTTAGTCAGTTAGACAAAAGCTGATTGGACCTTTGTGTTCCTATTACAAAACCGAAACAGTTGCTGGTAATCAACATCAATCAAATTGTGAACAGTGATGCCTTGAATTTTGCTCGTTATAATTAACTAGCTGACGTCCCGCGGTTTCCTCCGCGTAGTTCCCGTTCCCGTGGGAGTACGGGAATAAAATATAGCGTATAGCACTCACGAATAATGTAGCTTTCTACCAGAGAAACAATTTTTAAAATTGGTTCATTACTTCCGGAGATTACCCCTACATACAAACTTACAAACAAAATGTTACCTTTTTAGGGTTCCGTAGTCAACTAGGAACCCTTATAGTTTCGCCATGTCTGTCCGTCCGTCTGTCCGTCCTCGCTTAATCTCTGTGACCGTTAGCACTAGAAAGCTGAAATTTGGTACCAATATGTATATCAATCACGCCAACTAAGTGGTAAAATAAAAATTGGAAAAAAAAATTTTATTAGGGTAGCCCCCCTATATGTAAAGTGGGAAGTGTTTTTTTTTTTAAATTTCAAACCTAACGTGTGATATATTGTTGGAAAGGTATTTAGGGGTTTTCTAAAATCATTTTTTGATAATGTCAATAATTTCAGAAATAATCGCTCCAAAAGTAAAAAAACAATGTGTCCTCCCCCCTCTAACTTTTGAACCATAAGTTTAGAAAATATGAAAAAAATCTGAAAAGTAGAACTTTATAAGGACTTTCTAGGAAAATCATTTTGAACTTGATGGAAACAACAGTTTTTGTACAAAAAAGACAAAAAGTTGTACAAAATAATTTCTGGACTAAGTTTGTAGTATATTCGTATATGCAAGCAATTTTACATATTGGATACCCACCTTTAAACTCATAAGTGGGAACACTTATTGTGACGGACGGGAAACTACGGAACCCTACACTGTGCGTGGCCCGACACGCTCTTGGCCGGTTTTTTTATAATATTAGTATAGATTAATTATTCTCGTTTCTTCAGTATTTGGATCAGTCATCCAGATGCACAAATGAGAGTTACGAAAATGTACAAAATGCAAAAATGTGGCTATGTTTTGCTTATACAAATTTACAAACAGGTAGAAAACTACGTATAGCCTGGTGTAGGTTGCTCTCATATACCTACCTACTTATATCTATTAAGTAGCCAGTAATGCTCCCAAAACTGAAACCTTCTCCTCAGCAGTATCTCATGTGCATGTACCAACAGCGTCCATTACATAAAATCACGCCTGTAATCCCCAAAGGATTAGGCAGTGGTGTAACTAATAGTACACCCACATTTCACCAGTTTAGTTTTCAAGTCCCATGTAATAGGGGGCGAACCTATTGCCATCAACGGGGCACAAATCCAGGCTCCGTAGTTACTACTGAGAAATTCGAAATGAAAAACCCAATAACACCTTGCCGGACCTGGGACTCGAACCCAGGAACTCAGCAATTTGTGACCTAGAACTATCACAAACCCCAATTTACCTGGACATAGAAAAAAAACAGCTTTTTATCCCCGCACCCGATCCTCAGTCTCATAAGGGTAGAGCGTTTAAAAGTAATAACATCCCTTATCACCGTATCATTACAGTGCGAATGACACGCAGGCACGCCGCTCAGGATATGAGCTCTTTCGAATGTCAGATAAATGTCTGACACACTGCTGGCCAGAATGGCGAGTGAATAATTTTTGAAGTGAAAACTTCTTTAGGCGCGTTGAGCACTTTTTGGGTGAAGGAAAAACATTGAACTCATCGTCACGTAACGTAACGTGCGGTCACGCTTCGTAGCCGTTCGTAGCACTCGTAGCATCCGCTACGGCGTAGCACCACATAGGCATGCGCGGGGCATTACCAGTGCTACGACTGGGGCGGAGCCTGTGTTCTTTTTGTTTTCACTTCTATCGGCAGTCCTCAAAGACTGCTCCGATTTTATACTATTTATAGCTCGATTACCACTCACTGACTGACTGACTCACTGACATAATTGTTCTCCCAGATGGTGGATGGGGAGGTGGGTATATTTTGACAGATTCGTAAACAAGTAACTCCCGCGAGTATGGGAAAAGTGCCAAACCTCCCTTTTCACCCCCCTTCCAGACAGACGGACAGACGGACAGACGGACAGACGGACAGACAGCGAAGTCTTAGTAATAGGGTTCCGTTTTTACCCTTTGGGTACGGAACCTTAAAAACCGTTTTTAAAGTTGCCCCCCTTGTCCCCCTTTTCGCCCCCTTAAGGCGGATCTCGGAAGTTAAGAGAATTGGAACATTTTTTCTTTCAGATTCGTATAGAGGAGGCTCGGGAAAGTATAAACCAGTTTTCAAAGTTGCCCCCCTTGCCCCCCTTTTCACCCCCTTAAGGCGGATCTCGGAAGTTAAGAGACTTGGAACATTTTTTTTTCAGATTCTTAAAAGGGGCCTAGAGTTAGTCAAAATCATTTTTCAAAACTCCCCACTCTCCCCCCCTTCACCCCTCCCCCCATCGTATCTCGGAAACTAAGACACGTAGCGGCTTTTTGATTTTCACTATAAATTGTTATTGAGGAGCGTTTAAATTTGTATACGGAGGGTATCCTCCCCTCCCCAACCTCCCCTAAAAACAAAAGGGCTATAACTTCGTAACGGTCAGAAATAGCCATTGGGTGTTTGAACAAATATTATAGTAGGCGCCGAAACCTGTCTGGTGGTAGGTAGGTTTTGAGTGGAGCGAACCTGCGAGACCGAGTGGAGTGAAGGGGGGAGGTGGCGAGCGAAGCGAGCCGGCGACCTCCTTAGCGTAACGAAGGTTGAGTGGGTGAAGCGTAACTCAGCTTTTAACGTTTCTAATGAATCCTTTTTTTTTACTTTTTTTTTTTATTGAATTAGGTTTTAGAATGTTCTAGGGGTTCCTAAGGGTTTTCATACTGATTTAGGGGTAGTTGTAACGGTTTTACCAATTATTTTAAGGATTCCTTTGGATTCTCAAAATTTTATGATGGTGAGTAATACTTCTCAAGAACACGACAACACGCGAGCTGCGCGCAGCTCGCGCACCCACGCAAATACTAGTTTTTAATATAAATTTGTATGCCCATGAGGCTGATCACAGCATGAACTCACTGTATATTGTAAGACCTTTAATGTAACCTGTGCATCACAAATAAACTGTTTTATTTGATTTGATTTGAATAAATACTCAGAAGATAGTATCGAATGATTGGCGGCCAAAAATCTCCTATCCGTTTCTGATTCACAGAATCTGGATAGAGTATTTATCGGCCAGATAATTTCTCCGATGATTATCGAGAGGTAGAGATATAGGAATTAGAGTTGTGGGGTTTTGGACATAGTCTAGTTCAAAGTAACTAGGTGCGCCATAAGTCCTTGGTCGGGGCGCATGCATCGGTTGGTATTATTTTGCCTAAATTAAGAAAAAACATGTGGCGAGATGTTCTAGACGCGCACTGCTATGGCTCGTTGGAGGCAGCGCACGATAAAATTACCTGGAAAGATATAGGGGAGACCCATCATTGGGACATTAACGGTAAACAGAAAAATGCATTATTTTGACAAGATCTTTTCACCCAATAACTTTTGATTCCTTTACGCCGTATGTGCATTTAAAATTAAGAACTAACTACGGCAGTTTATCCACACAAGGATAACTTTCCTAAAACATTCCCACTGCTGGGACACAGATCACCTCTCTGTGATTTGCAGGAAACGTGTGAGCAGTAACTGCCCACTGCCTGAGTTCGAATCTACGATCTACACTTGTGGCAGCACCACCGCTGCTTTGTTTTATTACCACGATAAGAACACCTCATCATAACATACTTTACATCATCGAAAACACACACAAACCCACATACTCAGTATACTCCTAAGGGCGGCGCTCATTGACGGCGTGGCACGGCAGGTTGTGCAGTGGCATCCCGCGGCGTGCAGTGGCATAAAATCGCGCGCCAGTGCGTTTTCTCCCTCCCTTGCCCCCGCGCACCGACCGGAACGCGCCCCACCGAAATGCTGCACAAGTTTCAACCTTATTTCAACTAGCTAGCAATCATAATTCCTCGACCCCAAAGTGACCCATACGTCTCGCGGGATGCAATGGCGCGCCGCGGCATCCCGTGGAATGAAAAAGCAAGACACGTCATGCCACCGCATCCTGCGGCGTGTCGCGTCATGCCGCAGCATCCTGCGGCACGTCGCGGCATCGTGGTATCAAAATAAAGTAACATAAATTCTAAACTCATTGAAATAAGGTTCAAAATAACTTAATTAGTATTAAAATCCTATGCCATGACACACCGTGCCGTGCCGGCAGTGGGCGCCGGCCCTAACTCGTACCAACGTTGTTGTATACTCGTAAACTGGTGTGAACGCACAGTAATTTGATATGCGAGGACGCACTTCTCGGCGACACGCAGTCTGCGAAGTATAATCAAATTAATCGGGAGACACACCGAGTTGTGGGTCTGGGATGACGCAAGTTAATTTTTAAAGGATTCACGCTTGTTTTAGTAAATTTATTGGTCAGGGGTTTGAATTATTTGGCCTGCCTAACTTCCGCCATTTTATTTTACTTTCAAAATAGCTGCCTCACGTAAAACCTGTATTAATCAATAGCTGGCATCAGTACACTAACTACTATTTTTCAAGACAAAATCTTGTAGAGTCACGAGTCACTACGATTTCACTTTGATAGCTAACAACCCCTTTAACGAGGTTGTGAGTAACAGTTCTGTTCAGTCCAAGATTTAGTTAGTTTTGTATCTTTTTTTTGGCATAACCAAAACGAGCGTATCATGGACTGAGCTGTTGTCAATACGGGGACTGGTCTCACACCATCTCGAACCAGCTCTCAGGGTACGCGTCCTTTGTGGGCTATAATTTCTCCTATTTCTATGGTTTCTGAATAGTCACAGGTACTAAGTAGAAAATCAAAAGTTTAGTATTCAAAAACAGGTGTTTTGACGGTGAAAGGAAAGATATTTGCCCAGCAGTGGGACACTAGGTAGGCTGGAAAATTAAAAAAACATTTAAAACGATGCTATTTTCATTCGTAGATAAATGAAAATGGGGGAAAATATAATGACCACCAAAAATAACTTTGTGACCACTAACATCTATCGCCTAAAATATCAATTGATCACCAAATTTTGTAAATTGAGCACCAAATTTTAATGAGGTGGTTGATGATAAACTAGTTTTGTCTAGGCCGACTTGGGGCACCCCGACACGGATAGATTAGGTTAGAAGGGTATGGCGGGGTCGAATGAGCGAGCGAAGCGAGCCATACCCTTCGTGGTTATTATTTTATAAACCATTCAGAAGTAGGAGCCCCGCGAAGCGGGGCTCCGTCGACCGGGTCTCCCTCGACTCGGATGCAAGAGCATAACAGTTCAATTTCTGGTGATCATTAACTATTTTTGGTTCTCATTTCAACTATTTTTGGTTCTCATTTCACGCTAAAATGGGGATTAATTTTGGTGATCATTTACTATTTTTGGCAATCAAAAGTGATTTTTTTGCCGTTACATTTGACTAAATCTGGTGGTTCGTTAAACATAAGCCAATGAAAATAGCATCGTTTCGCTGTAAAATTGTTAACTAGTCGTAACTGTGTCATTCCGATGTTCACATTCTTAGTTAAATCAGCATTAGTTTTGTTATTTACAGTTCTATCACAGAACGCTATACTGCTTTCACTCAATGCTTCCTCTAATTTTAATTTTAGATTGGCCCACTTAAAAGTTTCAAGTGCCAATCGAATCTAAATTGATTTCATCTTGGCTTTCAAACTTCCTAATTGGTTTAAGAGTTGGTATTTCTATAATTTATTTCTACATCACGTTTTTATTGGCCTGAAATACTTTGAAGCGTAAAAATCTGTGTTTAATTACTTCTAGAAAAGAAAACAAGTCTTAGTTGTTTCTTGTTAAGATTTTGATTTCGTTACACAATCAATTACAAATCTTTAAAATTATGTAATAGAAAGCTATGTACAAAATATTATTTTTCACGTTTCTAACATCAAAAATTACCAACTTCCATATAAACTTTCAACCCCTAGTGCTCGGCCAGAGTGGAAACGCGGGTGCGGTGCGGGCGCGGTGCGACGAGCTCAAACATATGAACTTCATTGGAGTGTCCATAGTGGGCACGCGGGTGCGGGCTGCGGTGCGGGCTAGTTGGCGCGGGCCGCACGCGAATCGCGTGCGGGCAGCTCAAACCATAGCTCGTTCATACAAGTGGCCGCAGTGAGGGCGCGGGCGGCAAGTGCGGGGGTTACCAACTCCCAAAAATATTTACCCCTCAAGCTAAGTCAAAATTCCCACACTTGCAAAAACTTGAAAAACTTACTTGAAAATCCTTTATTTGTTATATATTTTAATTCACAACAATAATATATTTAGCCATAGCAACAATATTTTTTTTTAAAGATAGCGCTGTTTTCAATTAAAAACGTGAATTTTTGTTTTACTCCTAGTTGCTATAGCACGGCTCGAACTATGTAGTTTGAGAACCCCGGTGGTCACGCGCGGTTGTCGCTTGCCGCCCACGTACTCACTGCGGCCACTTGTATGAACGAGCTATGCAACTATGGCGTCTTTGCGAGTTCAAGTTCATATTATTATTATGTTTGAGTATGCCGCCCCGCGCCCGCTCCGCACCCGCGTTTTCAGTCTAGCCCAGCACTAAAAGTACCCCTAAAAAAATCACATCCCTCTTATTTACCCCTAAATTTGGGGGGAAAACCCTTATGTTGGTAACCCTGGCGGGAGCGGGGATCTCCGAACCCGCGCCGCTCGCCGCACCGCGCGGCCAGTCTGGCCAGGCACCCCGCGCGCGTTGCCGCACCCGCACCGCACCACGCACCGCACACCCACTCTGGCCGAGCACTTATATGCGTCATGTAACCCTTTTAGGGTGTGAACTTTCTAAAATTCTTTCTTACAGCTCACTTTTGTTATATTTATGGAATGAAAAAAGTTCTGGAGTGGCGATTGCGAACTGGAAGACGTTGCATTGGAAGGCCTCCCACTAGGTGGACCGATGACCTGGTGAAGGTTGCGGGAATACGCTTGATGCGAGCCGCACGGGACCGGGCAATGTGGCGACACTTGTGCGAGGAATATCCCCTGCAGTGGACGTCTTTTGGCTGAAATGATGATGATGAATGTTGGAATTCTTGTGCAAAAGAAAACTCTTTTGCACAAGAATTCCAACTTTCATGAACTGAACCTAAACCTCTGTTCAGGTAGTGTTTTGTCTGTCAGGCTTTTATCAATGGACAATGTTAAATCTGACATCATTAGATCAGACCGTCTCGCTGGTCTAGTGGTCGAAAGCGCAACTGCTGATCATGCGGATCATGGGTTCGATTCGGTCGGGCTAAGTGTCATTGGGTTATTCCATCAGGAATTTCTCAATAGCAGCAACGGAGCTTGGATTTGTGCCCGGTTGTTGGCAATAGGCTCTCACCCTAATACACGAGACTTAAACATAACTGACGAAATTTGGGTGTACTATTAGGCACACCTGTGCCTTACCCTTCGGGGATTACAGGCGTGATGTTATGTTAAATCCCTTTCGTATTAAAACAAAAGCTACTACAACAACAACAACAACAGCCCATAACGTCCACTGCTGGACATAAGTCTCTCCCATGATGGGAGGTTAATTTGCCGTAATCTCCACGCTTGGCAGGCAGATCGGAGATCGCAGTGATGAAAGACTAACAGAAAACGCTGCTGCCCATTCTCTGATCGGAGGCGCAAGGTGTTCTGCCTCAGACATTAGTCGCCTTATACGACACCCGTGAGTGTAGGTGGGTGGCACCCGTGGGTTGGTTCTATTCTACTCTGCCGGTTACCACACGGAAGATATCCCGTAAGTGACAATATAAGTTGAGTTTTAAACCGTGAAAGCTTAAAACAGCTAGCTAGCTATACATTGTGCCTGTATGTATATTCCCTTATTTCTAAGAAAAAATGCTAAGCAGACATCTTGACAAGCACAGACGGCGACGGGTGACATTTAGAACTCGCGTATTTTGCTGGCAGTCCTACCCGAGATGTGTGTCGTGATTTACTGCTTATAACGTTTATATATGAGCGTGAATATATTAAGGAAAAGGTGATGGCATAATGTGTTGCCTTGATTTGATGTTTTATTTATTCCTTGTATAATTTTTCTGTTATGAGAGCAAAACGTAAAGGTGTTTCCGTCTATTGAATTGCCTGAAAATTGTTTTATTCACGGTTGGTCATAGTCATAGCTCGTGGCTAAATAATCACAGCCACACTGATCGATGTTTATGTTAAGCCGCGCTTGTCTAGGTTGGTCTGTAGATGGGTGATCCGTTACATACCGAGATTCCTCCGTGCCTCGGAAAGCACGTTAAACTGTTGGTCCCGGCTGTCATTTTTAGATCTTTAACAGTCATTTAAGGAAGTCAGTGTCTCGAAAGTCTGGCAACCAGTCTTACCAAGGGGTATCGTATTATCCAGTACTGTATACAGCTGCACTCGATTAGACTGGAAGCCGACCCCAACATAGTTGGGAAAAGGCTAGGCAGATTATAATAGTCATAGTCTTGACTGACATTAACAGTGTTATAGAAAATTTCATCACTATCATTTACCAAAACATTTATTTATTTTGTTATTTACTAAAATAAACATACATACTATCTTTACAGGATGACCCCAATACAATAGTGGTTTCCAAACACACACCAGATAAATAGTAAAACAACTTACGACTAATGCTTAAAAAACGAAACTTTAAAAATATGTAAAAAGAAACACTAACGACTATAACTAAAAGAACAAAATTATATGTAGGTACTTCATTCAACTACCTAAGTAATATTTAACTTACTAAACGGTTTTTTTTTACTGATATAAAATCTTAACCTCTAAATAATATAAAATCAGACAACACTGAATGTTAATATTTAAATATAACTGACAAAATTCAACAAAATTCTTGCGAATTCACTCAGATTGCAGGAAAATATGTAAATCTGCTCATGCACTTCGTTCACTACACATATTGTACGGGTGAGGGGTGAGGGGGACAAACATAAATAGGTAGGCAATAGTTACATAAATAAATAAGAAAGCCTTTTATTTCAAGCATTAATATTATAAAATTTTAACATAAATTTAAAGTTTGTCCTATAAACACAATTTAAATTTGATTGTATTATACGTATAAATTACTTAATTTTATGTAATGATAATAGTATTGTCTAAATTGGTTTTTAATATTTAATATTATTTTATGCCAGTATAAATGTGAATTTATTTTAAATTTAAATGTATTGTATGTATTAAAATTTTATAATTATCTGAAATAAATAAAATAATTGAATTTAAATGAATTAATAAAGTAATAAATTAAAATAATGTGCATGCATGAACCCCTCAGGTAGTGAGGGTATATATAATAATTATTACTTGTGAGCTATAGCTCACTACTTGGGTATTATTATTTATTTATTTATTTATAGTTAATTAAAACGGTAAACACCAATTACAATAATTAACATAGAAACACCAATTACAATAATTGACAAAACAAAAATAAAAACATCCAGTTGACACCATTCATTATATAGGTACCCAAGTAGTAGATTCAGTCACTCGAGTAAGTAACTCACTCCGAGTACTACCAAAAATCACTTAAAAAAAACTCTCAAAGCACTCCATATCTAGGGTTAAAAGCCGGGTTCTCTTAAGCCTGATTGGTGTGGGTCATTTGTTAACCCTTCCTACGTCTGACCTCGGCCGGGGTGCATGATAAACGGCCGAACTTAACACTCCATTTAATTTTAACTGCCGTTCGTCTGGTGACGGGCTAATATTTTAATTGACAGCTGTTTAGGAACTTTGGTTTGTTTAAAGTTTTGTGGATTTGTTGTTGTAGCAGTTGTAGATATATCTATTATTCAAATTAATAATATTACTTACTAGCTGACCCCCTCAACTTCGTCTGCGTCACATAAAAGAGAAACAGCTCACAAAAGAAGAAGAAACTTTTCCCCGTTTTTGCAACATTTTTCATTTATGCTCCGCTCCTATTGGTCGCAGCGTGATGTTATATAGCCTATAGCCTTCCACGATAAATGGACACCCAACACTGAAAGAATCATTGAAATCGGACCAGTAGTTCCAGAGATTAGCGCGTTCAAACAAACAAACAAACACTGCAGCTTTATAATAGTATTAGTATATTAGTATTAGTATAGATTTATTTAAACTTCTTGTACTCTACCAGTCAACTTTATGGTTAATAATATTGGTGTAGTATAATATGAGGGAAAAAGTTGTCATTTGCGTCGCCACCTTTCGTGAAAGCTTGCCTGATTGCAAAGGCTGACAAATCCTTGACTATCAGCGACTAAACCCCATAGCACACTTATAAACACTGTACTAGGGTCGGTATGGGCTGCAAGACTGTTCGAAAGAGATACCGTGGCCCCGGAACACAAAGGGCGATGAAGGAACATGGATAGGTTTTAGTCAGTAAAAATCTGACACTCCCTCCTGCTTGATTTCACATCCGAAAAAAAAAGGGTCGGCATCACATCACCTCATTTTTACTATCTGCTCCCGAGCCGAGATGACTGCTTTGCAATATGGAACGGCTCGTGTTGAGATGCTGATTTGGTGCAGGGCGTGCTTTGAGCTTTACACTTTGTTTAACGTTACTGAACAACTATATCTGTATCTTAAGTGGCTAGCTCAAAATACTGCATGCAGGTACAGATACACTTCCTTCAAAGCAAATTGCTGTTTAGGTACTTAACTGAAAATTGTGTGTTGCTTAATAATACGCAAATTTCATATAGAGATGCTTTACCAAGCTTTTAAGCTTAAATTCTCTCCTGAGTAATTTGGCATTTGATTACTTCATCTTATGCAAGAAAATACACAATAACTTCAAAATTACGTCACTTAATGTAACTGTTCAACATTCGTATCGCGTGACTGACATTTTTAATGTAAAATAATTTATTTATAAAACGCTATCTTTTAGTTGTTGTTAATTAACTTGTTTGTGTCGTTGATAAGATAGTTTACTTGATATTTTAATGTAGTTGCATCAATATTATGTTGAAGATTCTCGTTGGCATAATAAGTGACAATTTTGTTATTTTTATTTTCTGGTAAAAATCAAGTATAAACACTAAAGATAGTTGGGTTTATTTAGTCTGAAATACTATTATCAATATATTAAATACTTTTTATAATTCAACTTCCTGTTTTATCCAAGCACGCATCAAGTGAGTGTTATCATGGCCAAATGCATGACTGATATAAATATTGGTGCCGATTCTGTTGTGCACAAACTAAACTTAATTTAGGCTATTGCTATCTTTTACTAAAAGGCAGTGCGAGAAAAAGACGGCTATATCTTTGAACTAAGTTAGAGATGTCAAACTAGTTTATGCCTTGCGCTTCACCGTGTTTTTAGTCGACATGTTTTTACGTGCACCCTTCATTTGTATGGAAATATTTGTTCCAACTAAATTTGACAACAGAATCTACACCATTATATATTTTTGCTAGTCGTCGATAGTTGCTGAAAAGAGCAACAGCATTTTAATTTTTACCATATTTTTCTTGTACGTTTGCTATAAAAAGACTATTTTTATTTACTGCATTGTCCCTTCATAACTTCCTATCACCTAAAAAGAAGGCCCAGACTAGACTGCAACACAGACAAAACAATTTGCCTAAAATAACTTTCAGGCATCAGTCATAAACACTTATTCCACAGCATCATACTCAGAAACATGCTGCTACGTATAGCTCTTCCTTCAGGCAAAGCAACTAAATGCACGTCAAAACAACCATTCACACACTGCAAGTGTAGGTACTTGAAGCTAGCGTCCTGGCACAGCTCACATCCAGGCTACAACTTAAACGGGTCAGCACTCAAACGCACGCCGGCAATTCATTACTGCACCGCCAACCAATTAGAGCAAAGCAAAAATTATTGCAACACCATATTTCATTGCCAGAGCAAAAAAGTCAAAGGGATAGCGCGAACCAGAACGTTTGCTTCGTCATTGTGTTTCAAAAAATTATGAACGAAATATTTCGAGAGAAAAACCCTTTTTAATGAAATTACAGAGCTTTGTTCGAGTGCGTATGTTGTTTTTTTATTTATTTCGATTTATTCTTGTTCGCTATTTAATCTGTGTGACACTTGATGAGGGTTGGGGTGGTATGAGGCTGTGTTCACTGTATAAGCGTTTGTTTGGCGATTGGCCTCGCGAGATATTCGGTTCTATGTCTCTTTTAATAAATGTTAATGTCGATTTATTTGATGCTGAGACTCTGCCCCACATCATCGTAGCAAATAAGTGCCTACTTACGATTTATTTGCTTGCTTTACAAAGTAAGTGTAAATGTATCTAACAGCAAGATAAATAGAGAGTGAAGATGTAGTATGTTTTGGGAAAATTTACATAAACTCACGCGTTTTTCCCTGGGGATATATATATACGTAACGCCTCTAGCTACACAGATCCTATGTATAATGACAAACCAAATAAAAGTTCCCTGAAAATCTATGCGTACTTCCAACATAAATATGAAAATAGCTCTGTCTTTATGAACGAACTAGCGGACGTCACACGGTTTCACCCGCGTAATTCCCGTTCCCGTGGGAGTACGGGAATAAAATATAACCTATGTTACTCAGGGTAAATGTAGCTTTCTAATGGTGTAAGAATTTCTGAAATAGGCGCAGGAGTTTTGAGTTTATTCGTTACAAACATAGGTACACACACACAAAAATACAAATCTTTCGTCTTTATAATATTAGTATAGATTTCGATGAATTTCGGCACACACGTAGACTAACTTCACTTCACTTTGGGCTCGGACAGGTTTTATCCTCCTTTGGTTTTTTTGACCTTCAACCAGGCGAAGCTTGGACAAAAGCTTATAAAGAAATAAATGTTATGTTCACGTTTCCTAAATAAAATCACATGAAACATACACATGACCAAGCTGAGCCAAGCTCGTTAACGTCCACGCTATATCTATACTAATATTATAAAGAGGTAACATTCGTTTGTAAGTTTGTATGTAGGGGTAATCTTCGGAAGTAATGAACCAATTTTAAAAATATTTTTACTGGTAGAAAGCTACATTATTCGTGAGTGCTATAGGCTATATTTTATTCCCGTACTCCCACGGGAACGGGAACTACGCGGGTGAAACCGCGTGACGTCAGCTAGTCTATACTTCTATACTAATATTATAAAGAGGTAACATTTGTTTGTAAGTTTGTATGTTTGTAAGTTTGTATGTTTGTAAGTTTGTATGAATCATTCCCCCTGCGTCGAATCCCTTTACGTCGACTCGTGAAACAAATGACATCTGTTTTAAAAAGTTTATGCTTGACCACGAGATTGGAAAAGTACACATATAACAAAAAGTGAATCGCTTTTATTTGCAAATAAAATTATATTTATTTTACACAAATTATACATGTTATATTTTAGGACACAACAAGACTTCTAAATTAATTTATCTAATTAATATCTAATAATATGTATTGACTGAAATCTTCTTTTTGGCGACCAAAGTACTAGGCTTGCATACATTCAAGGGACCATACCTCATGTTCTGTGGTCTACCTACATATTGTACATCTAAATATATAAAAGAAGAAACTGACTGACTGATTGACTGACTGACTGACTGATTGACTGACTGACTGACTGACTGACTGACTGACTCATCTATCAACGCACAGCCCAAACCGCTGGGTCTACAGATTCCAAATTTTGCAAGTAGGTTCCTTATGTGGTCTAGGGGTGCACTAAGAAAGGATTTTTCAAAATTCATCCCCTAAAGGGGTTAAACGGGGCTCCAAAGTTTGTAAGGGGAAACAAGATAAGTTAGACTATTTTATTCGAAACTTCACAGGAGTGCTCCTATTGATAAATAAGTAGAAACGGGTTTCAGGTTTTTTCAGAATTCAACCCCTAAGAGGGGGAAATGGGGTGGCAAAGTATAAAAATCAATGCACAGCCCAAACCGCTGAGTCTAGAGATTCCAAATTTGGCAAGTAGGTTCCTTATGTGGTCTAGGGGTGCACTAAGAAAGGATTTTTCAAAATTCAACCCCTAAGGGGGTTAAACGGGAATCCAAAATTTGTATGGGTAAAACAAGATTAGTTAGACTATTTTATTCGAAACTTCACAGGAGTGATCCTATTGATAAATGAGTAGAAACGGGTTTCAGGTTTTTTCAGAATTCAACCCCTAAGAGGGGGAAACGGGGTGGCAAAGTATAAAAATCAATGCACAGCCCAAACCGCTGAGTCTAGAGATTACAAATTTAGCACAAAGGTTCTTTATGAGGTTTAGGGGTGCATTAAGAAAGGATTTTTCAAAATTCACCCCTTAGGGGTTGGAACGGGAGTCCAAAGATTACGTGGGGAAATAAGATTAGTTAGACTACTTTATTCGAAACTTAGCAGGAGTACTCCTATCGATAAATGAGTTAACGTGTGTGTTTCAGTTTTTTTTCAGAATTCAACCCCTAAAGGGGGAAATGGGGTAACAAAGCCTGAAATTCAACATAGGTATTGTTTTTATGGTGAATTGGGTCGGGTGTATTACAAAAACAACGATTTTAAGATTTAATGTGGCAGACCTGAAATACTACCATTCCCTGTTGGGGTGCGATGGGGTTGAAATGTCTAAAAATCAATATGGGTGTCGATACCGAGATTATCAGGGGTGCTGATTACGAAAATGGCATTTATTTTGAGATCCAGTTGATAATAATTGTGATTACGATGATGATGATTGTGATAATGATGACGATGTTTGTGATGATGATGATTTTGATTACGATGATAATGATTGTGATTACGATGATGATGATTGTGATAATGATGATTGTGATAACGATGATAATGATTGTGATTACAATGATAATAAGTGTGATAACGATGATGGTGATTGTGATAGTGATTGTGATTGTAATGGTGATTGTGACAGTGACGGTGATTGTGATAGTGTCGGTGATTGTGATGGTGATAGCGATGGTTGTAATAACGAGCACGGAGATTGTGATGATGATGATTGTGATTAAGATGATAATGATTGTGATTACGATGATAATGATTGTGATAACGATGATGGTGATTGTGATAACGATGATGGTGATTGCGATAGTGATTTTGATGGTGATTGTGATGGTGATGGTGATTGTGATGGTGATGGTGATGGTGATTGTGATTGTGATTGTGACAGTGATGGTGATTGTAATAATGATGTAGATTATTGTGATTACTATGATATGATTGTGATAACGAGGGTAGTGATTGTGATGGTGATGGTGATTGTGATTTTGATTGTGATAGTGTTGGTAATTGTGATAATGATGGTGATTATGATAATGATTGTGAATGAGATAGTGATGGCGATTGTGATCATGATGATTGTGATTAAGATGACAGTGATTGTGATTACGATGATAACGATTGTGATTACGATTATAATGATTGTGATGACGGGGATGGAGATTGTGATGATGATGATTGTGAATATGATGATAATGATTGTGATTACGATGATATTAATTGTGATAATGATGATAGCGATTGTGATTACGATGATAATGATTGTGATAACGATGATGGTGTTTGTGACACTGATTTTGATGGTGATTGTGATAGTGATGGTGATTGTGATTTTGATTGTGATAGTGTTGGTAATTGTGATAATGATGGTGATTGTGATAATGATTGTGAATGAGATAGTGATGGCGATTGTGATCATGATGATTGTGATTAAGATGATAGTGATTGTGATTACGATGATAACGATTGTGATTACGATTATAATGATTGTGATGACGAGGATGGAGATTGTGATGATGATGATTGTGATGATGATGATTGTGATATGATGATAATGGTTGTGATTACGATGATAGTGATTGTGATAATTATGATAGCGATTGAAATTACGATGATAATGATTGTGATAATGATGATGGTGTTTGTGATACTGATTTTGATGGTGATTGTGATGGTGATGATGATTGTGATAGTTATTCTGAGAGTGGTGGTGATTGTGATGGTGATAGCGATGGTGATTGTGATGGTGATTGTGATGGTGATTGTGATGGTGATTGTGATGATGATGGTGATTGTGATGGTGATTGTGATGGTGATTGTGATGGTGGTTGTGATGGTGATTGTGATGGTGATAGCGATGGTGATTGTGATGGTGATTGTGATGGTGATTGTGATGGTGATTGTGATGATGATGGTGATTGTGATGGTGATTGTGATGGTGATTGTGATGGTGGTTGTGATGGTGATTGTGATGGTGATTATGATTGTGATGGTGATGGTGATTGTGATGGTGATTGTGATGGTGATTGTGATGGTGTTTGTGATGGTGATTGTGATGGTGATTGTGATGGTGATTGTGATGGAAGATTGTGATGGTGATTGTGATTGTGATAGTGATGGTGATTGTGATTGTTATGGTGATTGTGATGGTGATTGTGATGGTGATTGTGATGGTGATTGAGATAGTGATGGTGATGGTGAGTGTGATAATGACTGTGATTACGATGATAATTATTGTGATAACGATAATGGTGATTGTGATAGTTATTTTGATGGTGATTGTGATGGTGATGGTGATTGTGATAGTTATTGTGATAGCGATAGTGATGGGGATTGTGATGGTGATTGTGATTGTGATAGTGATGGTGATTGTGATTGTTATGGTGATTGTGGTAATTATGGTGGTTGTGTTAATGATGATAATTGGTGATAATGATGGGGACTGTGATAGTAATGGCGATGGGGATTGTGATGGTGATTGTGATTGTGATAGTGATAGTGATGGTGATTGTGATAATGATGGCGGTTGTGATAGTGATGGTGATTGTGATAATAATTATTGTGATGATTATTAAATGTGGCACATAGATAGTTTATAACCTGGATTAACATGGAGGACACTATTATCCCTTTAGTATGATCCAGTGGGACAGTTACCGAACTTCACGCGGGCGAAGCCGCGGGCAACAGCTAGTAATTGAAATAAAGGTTAAACTAATTATCGAAATACCATCTTCAATAATTCAATTCATGGAAGTTTAGTACTTTTTGTCTGTTTACTGCACAGATCTTGTGCAAAACGTATACGAAAAAAAAAGTCGTTTCCGCAATATCTTTTGCGTAGTCAACGAAGTATTCTGTACATCAAACTAAGTAATTAGTTTGATGTACAGAATACTTCGTTGACAGCTTCGTGAAGGGTTTACACCCTGTATTAAAGATAGTTTTTTTCTGTTTGCGACACGTTGCGCTTAAATTCTTTACCCTAACAAAAGTACTACATCATCAGCCTACAGCAGTCCACTGCTGGACATAGGCCTCCTCAATCGCACGGCATTCAACTCGATTCTCAGCAACTCTCATCCATTTGCTACCAGCCACCCTGCCAGCCAGCCTGAGGGCATTCCCACCTTTATACGCTTGCCGATTCGCGTTCTCCACTCAACTACACGTGTATCCCAATGTTTATCGGTTATATGGCCGGTCCATTGCCACTTCAGCTTACTTATTCTGTGAGCTATGTCGACAACTCTGTTTCTGTGACAGATCACCTCGTTCCAAAAATGCGATCCCTCAGAGAGGCTCCAGGCATAGCCTGTTCCATAGCTCGCCGAACGACCTTGAATGTATGAACCAGCCGAGCCGTGAGTGCTCACATTCTGGCCGCGTAAGTCATAACAGGCAGGACTAACTGGTTTAAGACTTTACTCTTTAGGCTCTGTGGATTACGTGACGAGAAGACCCGAAGAACTTTTCCAAATGCCCAGCTGCCCAGCGCAGCTGAATTCTTCTGTTAGTGGGAGACTAACAGATCTTCAAGTTGTTCTAACCAAACTGCAGAGTTTGGCCAAGGTAGACATATTCTGGCATTGCCAAAGTCCGAGGCTATGTGCTTCCATGGGCCTGGAAATGCGCCACCGCCGGGATCCTTACTGACGGTAGAAGGGGTATCCATCGGCGTCGAGTCGACTTTGAAGTACCTAGGACTCGTCGTCTACAGCCGGTGGAACTTCTACCAATATTTCTACATGGTAGCAGAGCGTGGTTGCACCCTGAGACCAATGCGTATTGAATAATCAATTAGGCCATCCAGCATCTGCTGCAATTTGTGCAGCGATCCAGCCAACAAAAGTACTAGGATAGCAGGAATTGAAGATGGTATTTAAATCACAAGTTAACTGTAACAATATTAAACAGTAAGTAGTTACCGACACCTACTCAGATACCAGGAACGTAAAAATACACAACTCCTTGAACTTATGCTAGCCTAGTACTTTTTGGTGGGTTATCAATGTATTATTTAAAATACGGATAACCGGATAATCAAAATAATTTTATTAATTAAAAAGCCGTATTTCGTTTTAAATGTGACTGTACTCTGTGACAGCTATGTCGAGGCGAAACAAAAGACAGTGCATCAAAACCAAGAAAAATCACAAGTCGACATAAAGGGATTCGACGCAGGGGGAATGATTCGTTTGTATGTAGGGGGTAATCTCCGGAAGTATTGAAAGCTACATTATTCGTGAGTGCTATAGGCTATATTTTATTCCCGCACTCCCACGGGGACGGGAACTACGCTGGTGAAACCGCGGGACGTCAGCTAGTTAATTGATAAAGAGAAACAAAATATTTACTTCAGATAATGACTGTTAGCTCGAATTAATTAAATAATTTCACATTTATTTGGTGTCCAATGTTGATCGCCACGCATCATTTGTGTTGGGGTTGACTAAATATTTTGATTATTATTGCATTGTGTTTTTAATCAACTGTTTTGATAGTTTGTATTTTGATTGGATATTATGTTTGTTTAGTTGAACAGTTGTCAGTGACTGTTCAACTAAATAAACATAATACTAATCTACATCAAACTAAATTTTATAGTTAACTATCACGGTTTCAAATGGAAATGTATCACCTTTTTTAATTTATTCTTTTGTTTTTATGGTTCCGTAGAGGACTACAAAAAAAAAAACGAAAAAGCGGTTCCTTGTCAGGAGACAAGGAACCGATTTTTCGATTGAGTGCTCCATTTACGAAATATTAAACTTCAAAGTGCAAATATTTGTTCCAGTAGGACGTCCCCTCCCCTCTAAAAGCTAAACAGCGAGCTTGAAAAATCTGGAAAAATTCGCGATGACAGTACATTTCATGAACTTTAAAGGAAAATTATAGCGGTCAAGAAAACTTTATAAGTTAGCGGTAATAGTCGTTGAACTAATGTGTTGGATAATTTTGTACCAAATACAAAATCCTTAGAATAAATCGTTCTTTATTATGATAACGGGCGGATACTGCGCGTGGTCTGACACGCACTTGGCTGGTTTTTTAAATATCTCTTGCCTACGACATCGCCCGAGTGAAAGGCAGAATCGACTGTTTCCTTACTCTTATCCCAATGTATTTGGGATCAGCGCAGCATGTTAAATACTCTGATTAATTTGACTAAATTACATCAAAATTCGTTTAGCCGTTAAGGGCCAAGTTCACCGAAATAATAACAGTCTGATTATCTAAAAACAGCTGTTTAAAACACATTTTCATGTTCAAAAATGTGTTTTAAACAGCTGTTTTTGGATAATCAGACTGTTATCTTTTCGGTGAACTTGGCCCTAAGTCATATCAGCCAGTTAAGGTGACAGAAAGTCACGCAGTTATTTTCGCATTGATCACGTTCTATATCGGTGTGGTACTATGGGTTGCTTAATATTTCCATCTAATTTAAGGGGTTATCTAGAAAGTTTAAAATGGCCCTTAAAGTTTTTATTTTCAGTTAAACATTAACAGTATTCTAAAACAGGGTTTTTTTTTTGAATAACTTGTAATCATTTCAATAAACTTCGCACAAAAACGTCAACAATCTCTTGAACGAATTTCTTCATTCGCTCTAGGGTCAGCTATTACTTTGATCGCAGTTCAGATATCGCCAACCTTTCTCCCCTATCCATTGAGAGGCACTTCCAGACTAAATTATTAGTTGCCAGTTTCCGACCTGTCTTGAATCTTAAGTTTGATTGTATTTTGCTTTCTTGGCGGGTGATTCAGTCTGGTGGATAGAAAGTCCTGAATTCAATTAACAATTTTTTTTTAACAGAACAAAATATTAGTCTTTTTCTAAAAACATTGTCAGCCTAATAAAAACATGAACTCGAATCTTTCCATTTAAATGCACCATATCGAGTTGAAATGATGTTTTATCGTTTCTTTATAATATTGTAACTAAAGTCTAGTACGTACTATCGAGGACGGTCCCGCCTGACCACCACTAAGCTCATTTTTGCTTGCAGTCGCAACATAAAAACGCTCTCTAGCCCCACCCCGTTGACTTTGTGTAGAAATGAACGAAAAGATACCGAATCGGCCGAGCGCATTGACGACGCACGCCAAACGAGAGTTATTGTTACTTTGCGCGCCAAAGTTGACCCTTTCCTAATAGGCCCAAACTTTAAGGGGGCGTGGCTCGGCGCCTCCGCATAATTCAAGCGAAAAAAAATTTAAAATGGTCAGGCGGAAAAGACCCCGATAGTACATACTCCTTTATAATGTTTTTATTTTCCTGTTTATAATTAACAATTTTTGGCCTATCACAATACTTTTAGTTTAAATATCCCGAATTTGGTCCTTTCATTAATAAATCAAGCTAATAAGTCTAATAGCAAAAATCGGGCGTGGAATTCAACACGTCAAATATCACTCTACCAAAAGCGTCAAAGCGCTTTGCAACGACACTTTTATTTTGACTTTTATCAAACATTTTTGACCGGCCTTGTGTTGAACACCTCTGCTAAATCCTTTGAGGATTATAAGCGTGACTGTTATACAAATCCGCGAACAAATTTTTACAAATATTTTATCCATAATGTCACAACATAGCTAAATAAATACGGGATGAAACACATGTTTTTGGAATTCGCTTATAAAGCTGCGACCAACAGGACTTAACCTATTGATAGTCTGTCTGTCTGTCCATTTGTTTATGCGTCCTTCTGTCTATCCGTCCATCTGTGTATTCATCTGTATGTTTTAGGTAGCTTAGCCACTTGAAACAACGTTGCGTGAATAGTTTTAGTTTCCTAAGGTTTTAAATATGTATTAGTTTATTGTTCTTAAATGTTATTTTGTGTTTTTTATCTATGGGCCTTAGTTGCCCGATAATAAAATGATGATTATTATTATTTTTAGAATATCACAGATTTCAACTAGCTAAGCACGTCTTATATCTTATACTCTCTCATACCAAATAGTGGTTATACCAAACTATACTGTCACTTACGGGATATCTTCCCTGATTGTTTAATTATTTCGAGCTCCCGATATTTCGACGCTGTTGCAAGCGCCATGATCGCGGGATGACGGGAGAATGCGTGTTAACTGGCAACTTAAGAAATTAAAAAGTTAAAATGTCATAATATATAATCTATGGTCCCATCGCCTCCATCTTGCTTAGAGTCAAAGAGATTTAAAAAGAATAAATTTGAATGTCTTTGCTTAGAGTAAAGACTACAATAATTTTCCTTTTGCGTGTATTCAATAAAATCTATGCTACACTATATAATAGGTTAGAAGTAAATAAAAATATTAAAACCATCTCCACGTCTCCTTATTTTAAAAACAATAATGCGGGAGCTCAAAATAATAAACAATTTTGGAAGTTATCCGGTAGGTGACAGTATAAGTTTAGTTTTAAACCGTGAAAGCTTAAAAAGGTGTGGTTATACCAAAGACTCCCATTTGACGTTTTTATTTTAAACTCTCGAACTACGGATTTAACTAAGTTAATATCCCAAAGGGTTAGCTAAATTTGGATACAGCGAATATTTTTTGTCATAGTAACTGCCCATTACGGTGGCCATCATATCGAATGTCAAAGGTTTTAAAATGGTAGCAAGTAACAAAGGACATTCGATCCATGTTTGTCCCGTTATTCAAAAAGGTTGCGGTCGTTGATCAAATAGGTTGAATTTTCAATTTTTACTAAAAATAAAGAGTCCACATTTTTACAAGGAGTCATCTTTCAATCTGCTTTGACGTGGTTATTATAAAACTAAAGGCTTTTCGTTTATTTTGAAACCTTTTTCAGAAACATTATTCCTGAATGTAGGTACCTAAAAATCAGATATCCTATAAAGGTGAACTTTTCTAAAAGATTTTTTCTGCAATAAGTATCCAAAAACATTTTCAGACACACACAGACATAAAACAGGGCCATTCTGTAATACATTAGTAATAGATACTCGAATAAAGATCTTGAAGTACTCCCCACCAGAATCTGTTGACACACTCGAAACGCAAAAGCCGCCTGAAGCTGACATGGAGACACCACATACATCACAAACAACCGAAACACAACCTTATGAAAAAGAAATAAAGTGTACACTACCTGCAAAGTAAAAATGGCTCTACAGGTCCAACGAACTAAAAGCAAATCGAACTGATGTGAGCAATATTGCACTTTATTCCGCAGTAATAGATATGATGGCGACTGCATTGTAAAGGTTGTCTAAAGACACAATAGCATCAAATGTGGACATGGCCACGCAAAGCTGTACCTCATTTATCGATATTGTATCTACCTTAGCATGGGCGATCATGTCGCTCAGTGTGCTCGGGAGCGGAATAGTGATGAAAAAGTATCGATAATATTACTTGTAGATTATTTATAATGGATACTTATACGAATGTGATGGATCCTTGATATGCTGTCAGTGTAGATTTTTGACAGACGTCACCAAAAGGATATCGTTTTACCCAATAACTGGGTTGTGGAGCAGACAGGAATCGCTCCATGTAAAATACTAGAATTCAGTTGCATCCGGTTTGATGTCGACTTTAACATAATAGGGTAAATGACAAAAAAAAACTAATTAGTCCGTCAGATAGATTTCCAAAAAATATTGGACACATATTTTTTCTTTTTTCACGTAAGCAAAAAAATGAAGACGCGTGCGTCGAAAACTCGTGTGACGTCATTTCTTCGACATCTCGTGTTCATCTTTGAGTACATTTTTACTCAAATGCGACGTCACAAGCCCCCATGATCTTTGACACGTTTTATCTTGGGCAATGTTTATTAATTTGATAAAACAAAAACACGTATCTAATATTTTTCGATAATCTAACTGGTGGACTAAAACAGAATCATATTTTTTTAGTCAGTCATCAATTCATCATCCCTATTGGGAAAAGGCTGGCAGATGATGATGATGGATCCTTGATGGATTTCAGAAAAAAACTTATTTTTGTTTTAGCGCGACTCAACTTACCAACAAAACTCCTGTTAAATTGCTTTACGCAGATTTTAGTTCAACAACAACAGCCCATAACGTTCACTGCTGGACATTTATTTATTTTATTTATTTATTTAAAATTACGTAAATAACACCTTAACAGCTATGACGCCAATGCGATGTTACTACTAAGATACACATACAAAAAGAAAAACAATAAGAAAAAACAATTGACACACATCTAAACATTCTCGATGCACTTCAGTGCTACTCCTGTGAACTTCATCAGACTGCAGTGAAATATATCTACCTCATCTGAAATAATGTTCCCGTATGCTCCCAGCCGTGCCTCCAGACGCACAGTGCATTGTTATTTTAATTGTGTCTGTAATTGCGGGTATTGAAGTGCTACCAGTCTTATGGCGCGAGACAAGGGGGCAAACTTGTTCAGGTTAGTCCTAGAGGATGGCTCCAGTAGCGTAGGCGTAGGGCGACGCGCACCTCCGCAACCAGGTGGCGCGCGCAGCCCCAGCTCCGCTAACAGCTCGGGGTGGTGCAGCCAGCCGCGCAGCACCCGAAACACGAAGCTACACAGAGCGACGTCCCTCCGCACCGCCAGCCTACTGTACCCTACCATCCCTATTACAAAGAGACTCGGGTACATGAGCGGGAAGAAGGGATAGACGCCGTACTGTTTAAAAAATAAAAACCGAGTGAATTTGTTTTGGATTCTTTCCACCATGATACTATATTTGGCCTCATGGGGGTTCCACACGATCGCACTGGTCTCAAGACGGCTCCGTATCAGCGCATTGTACATGATTCTAACCACTGCCGTATTATGAAAGTCTTTACATTGCCTAAGTATAAATCCAAGATTTCGGAAGGACTTGCCGCATATGTCTAAGATGTGCTGACGAAACATTAATTCCACCCCCACCATCTCCACCCCCAGGTCCCTTACATGCGTGACTCGTGACATGACTGCGGCTTCCATCTCATACTGATGCAGCAGTGGTTCCCGCGCGCGAGTGTAGCTCATTATACCGCATTTAGAAACGTTAAAACTTAATTTATTATCTAGGCTCCACTGCACCACCCTATCAATATCCTGTTGAAGCCGTTCACAGTCCGAAGTATCTGCTACCGACAGGAACAACTTGAGGTCGTCTGCGAACAGCAGACACTTCGCCTCTTTCACAACTTCCGGGAGATCATTAACCATCAAAATGAAGCCTAATGGACCGATATTGCTACCCTGACTCACCCCTGAAAACGTGAAATAAGGCTTGGAGACGTATCCACCATATTCGACGTACTGCCAGCGATCGCCAAGGTAGTTCGCGAAGAATTGCAGAAGGTGCGGTGTGAAACCAAACGCCGCAAACTTAGCCAACAGCACATCGTTGTCGACGGTGTCGAACGCCTTTCGAAAGTCGAAGTACGCAGTGTCCACCTGCCCCCCAGCGTCAACAACCGGCGCCAGGTATGTCATGAAAGACAACAAGTTACTCCCCGTACTTCGACCAGTCCGGAAACCGTGTTGAGCGTCGGTCAGACGAGAAGTTACTTGATCTAAAATACACTTGTGCAACACCGACTCAAACACCTTAGCAAACGCCGACAGCACCGCCACCGGTCGGTAGCCACTAACATCAGTTCCCGAACCTCCCTTCGGGACTGGTATCACTCTAGTGATTTTCCATTGGTTGGGATATTGTCCTAACTTTAAAAACAAATTAAATATGTGGAGCAATGGCCTTTCAAACACCGCGCTACAGTCTTTAACTAAATAAGGTGGTATCCCGTCTGGCCCCGCCGAATACTTTGGCTTGAGGCGGCGGAGCGCGGTGCGCAGCTCGCGCAGGTCGAGCTGGCCGACGTGCACGCGCGCCGCGCCCGCGCCAGCGCCCGCCGCGCGCTCCGCCTCCGCGGGGTCCAGTGCCGGGCGCGCCTCGTTATACACCGAAAGAAAGTAAGAAGCCAAACATTCCGCACACTCTTCGTCACTCAACTCCTTTCCATCTTTTGTGACTCGAGTTTTGTTGCGTCTAGCACGCTTGCTTCTAACAAAATTCCAAAAAGATTTGGGATCGTTTTTAATATTCGCCTGTAGCCTACGCTGGTAATTCTCATAGGTTGACTTTAATTTATATTTAACTTGGGTTCGATAGTAAGAAAAACAATCATAGTCGCTACTTGAACCAGTCATTTTAAATAATTTATGAGACATAAGCCTCTCCCATGATGAGAGGAATTTGCCGTAATCTCCACGCTTGGCAGGCGGATTGGAGATCGCAGTGATGAAAGACTAACAGAAAACGCTGCTGCCCATTCTCTGGTCTAATGAGGCGCAATGTGTTCTGCCTCAGACATTAGTCACCTTATACGACACCCGTGAGTGTAATGGGTTGGTTCTTTTCTACTCTGCCGGATACCCCACGGCTAATTTCAGTTAATTAGATTGCAATTGGATGTTGTTGAGTACCTACTCAATATTTTTTGTTGTTTACTGCGATCCTTTGAGGAGAAGCTCACCGACTTTTGGTAAATAAAAATCAATGGACTTAGAATAATCCAATTTGTTGACATCTTTCGACTGAACACATTAAATTGACGTTCTCAATTGTCAGAGGAAAATATGTTCCGCTTAAAACACAATGGTGTCGATTCTGTTGTGCACAAACTAAACTTAATTTAGGCTATTGCTATCTTTTACTCTCTAATAAAACGAGAAAGAGATGGACGTAATTTAGAGCTGTCAAATTTTGTTGGAACTAATTAAGGTTGCACGTAAAAACATGTCGACTAAAAACACGGTGAAGCGCAAGGTATAAACTAGTTTGATATCTCTAACTTAGTTCTTAGCTATAGCCGTCCTTTTCTCGCACTGCCTTTTAGTAAAAGATAGCAATAGCCTAAATTAAGTTTAGTTTGTGCACAACAGAATCGACACCATTGTTTGTTTTTTATGAAATTATGTGAAAAACAGATAAGAAAACCAGTATTTTGTGGAACGTTACCACCCATGATAATGATCATGATAATCACCGTTATTTTCTTCTTGTTAGCGTATGTCCCATCGCTCGTAGATCAACATACTCCAGGGCAGAATCATCTATCCATATATCTCCACCTGAACTGGATATCGACAGCTTTATAGCCAACCATTATAGTTGCTATCGGCCCTATCGGGTAAAGTAGCTACTATTCGATATCCACGGCTCATTTTTTTTCAATTCGTTAACAGACATAAAAACTATATCGACGAAATAACAACACTATGGGAGCCGGAAGCGAGTGACACTTTACGATCAGTGCAACTGTCCGCTGATGTACAGTCCCATGTTCCAATAGTCTGACTTTGAAAGCACTGTTAGCGAAGCAGTAAAGGCGCTTTTCATAGTTCCAAGTGTGACCACTGACCGTATCCGCCTTAAACACTACGCTGTGGGAACACGGCAGCTTGTCTTCGTGTCAAAATGGAGGACAGTCGCGCGCTACTTCTTTTGTGACGGTATTACTGAAGTAACGCTGGCATCGTGTATCAAAATGTACTCTTGGTACTTGTGGGCAGTTGTGTACTAAAGTGTTTTAGAATTAATGGAACTCCTTGAGACAGATTTAGTACTGTGTTACGCCAATGTGTATTTTGTGATAAGAAGAAACTTAAGGAATTATAACTCCGTTCAGCTTCATACTAGAACAGTTAATCACTAAATCTTCTTGATGATTGGACGCTGCTGCTCCCAAAACGCAGCCCATTCGACTCATTTCAGTCGTCTGCAAGAGACAAGCTTTTTGTTCCCGTAGGTATCTCAAAATAAATTTATGTCGATATAATTGCAAATATTAATGCGATCTGCGTATCTTTTTTTGACATTACGAAATCGAGCGAGATAGACATACGACTTTTCGAATCGAAAATCGAATCAAAGCGGTGTGAATAAGGGGCCTGATCCTGTTTGTGTGGCAATATCGCACAGGATAATGAGGTTTGGAAGGAAAAAAAGGGAGGCCTTTGCCCAGCAGTGGGACATTCAAATAGGGAAACAAAAAAAAAATGCAAATTAAATTATCCACTCTTAAAAATAAATTATAAATATTAAGAAAAAGCCATATTATTATTTATTATTTTATTTATTTTTATTATTTTTTTATTGTCATTTATATAGTGCTGTAGTGAAGCTGCCTTATGTTCATAGGGTCCCGGGTTCGAATCCCGGTAGGAGTAAATGTTTGTGTGATGAGCATGGGCATTTGTTTCCGAGTCATGGATGTTTATAAGTATAATAAGTATAATTTACTCACAAAAAGTATCTATGCAGTATATCAACTATCTGGTGTCCACGACACAAGCCTCGTTGCTTAATGTGGCAGTTGGCGATGTGTGTAATGTCCAGCGATATTTATTTTATTTTCATATAGAGTCATAAATAAAAATCACTTCTCAATGAAAACACGCTATTATAGTACGTATTGTAAGCCGTGTGGTATCCGGCAGAGTAGAATAGAACCAAACCATTACACTCACGGGTGTCGTATAAGGCGACTAATGTCTGAGGCAGAACACCCTGCGGCTCCGTAGACCAGAGAATGGGCAGCAGCGTTTTCTATTAGTCTTTCATCACTGCGATCTCCAATCCGCCTGCCAAGCGTGGAGATTACGGCAAATTCCTTCCATCATGGTAGAGGCTTATGTCCAGCAGTGGACGTTATGGGCTGTTGTTGTTGTTATGGTACGTACCTACACTGCGGTGATGGATTAGTCCCTCTAATATCCTCTATTTAATGTCCACTACTCACATAGGTGACCGTAGTTACGACGGACGACATTGACTTAATGTAACTACAGCAATTTCACGGACAGGAAACTCTCCTTTAGTAGTTTAGTCCATTGTGGTGATACACCTGTGAGGTTTCGTGCACCGAAACGTGCTGGTAAGCCCCCTCACGTGGAACATGCTTTGTCTGGGGTTGTTTAGTAAGCATTTAGGGCGTCACATGTCACAGGGAGTAATTGTGACAGCGTGTAGGTAAGTGGTGACGTCATCTGCTGAGAAACGTTACCATATGATCGTTAATATAACTAAACTGTACAGGTAATTGCTCTATATAAATAAGTATGTATAGGTGTAATAGTTTACTAAACACCCATAAAAAGACTCGACTTTCTTACATAAAATGTTTCGCGTTAAACTTAAGTTTATTATTACTTAAATAGGTTCCTGCCCCTTCTCAAACAGAGTAGGCACGAGCATTGATCACCACGCTTGCTCAAGACGGGTTGGCGATTTCAGACTTATATTCATTATAAGTCCAGGTTTCCTCAAGATGTTTTCCTTCACCGATGACTGTGATGTCCGAGATAAACTTAGACATGTACAAAAAAGAGAAACACTAAAAACTTTTTTTTATTTTAATCATGAGAGTACCATACGTGTTTACATAACACTACTAGAAGTGAAAACTACTGAAAGGGAAGAGTATTGAAACTAAAGCTATCTTCCATATCCTCATGAATATGAAAACACAATAACTGCCAGACACAGTCGTTAGTATGTGAGTTAGCAGTACCCACCTACCTATTACTAGTTAGACTATTTTTTTATTTGAAACTTCACAGGAGTGCTCCTATTGATAAATGAGTAGAAACGGTTTCAAGTTTTCTCAGAATTAAACCCCTAAGAGGGGCAATGGGGCGACAAAGTCTGAAAATCAACATTGTTATTGTTTGTATGGTGTTTTTGGGTCGGGTGTATTACAAAAACAACGATTTTATGTGGAGGACCGTTGGGCTGCGATGGGGTTGAAATGTCTAAAAATCAATACGTGTGTCGATTTTGAGATTATCAGGGGTGCTGATTACGAATATGGCATTTATTTTGAGATCCAGAAGATGGCGGATCCGACTTCTATACAGGGTTATTGTTGATTTATTATGATGATTGTGATAACGATGATGATGATTGTGATAACGATGATGGTGATTGTGATAACGATGATGATGATTGTGATAGCGATGATGATGATTGTGATAACGATGATGATGATTGTGATAACGATGATGATTGTGATAATGATGATGATGATTGTGATAATGATGATGATGATTGTGATAACGATGATGGTGATTGTGATAACAATGATGGTGATTGTGATAACGATGATGGTGATTGTGATAGTGATTGTGATAGTGATGGTGATTGTGATAGTGACTGTGATAGTGATTGTGATAATGATTGTGATACTGATTGTGATACTGATTGTGATAGTGATTGTGATAGTGATTGTGATAGTGATTGTGATAGTGATTGTGTGTGTGTTGATTACTTAACGGCATTAAGCAGGAACGCCGACTCGGATTGCAAAACAATTTAGGAATTTGGAATCTCAATGTCAAACGCTCCAGCCTGGCTGTGTTTACGTACAGATACTGAGGTATAATTTACATACATTAGTCGTCATCTCCCCAGAAACCTTCTTTCTTGCCATACAATCTTTTATACAGTCCGTTCATCGTTTCTTTGATCTTCCTTGCATCCATATTCACACTCATTATTTATTTATTTATTTGCTAACATGTAATACACTGGTTAGTAGGCATGCATTAAAATTTCATGGCACAGTGTTAGGACATGCACCCTGTAAGGGCACTGCAAATTTTATATATCAACTTATTAAATTACATAATTATTATAATATTGATTCTAATTATTTATTACAATTATTGCATTACACAATTACAATTACAATTTTATACTAAACATTAATCAAGCATTATTTAATTACATTTTATTTTAAAATAAGTCGTTGTCTATACATATAATATAACAGTAATTATCAATAAAATTGGTTCATTCATTTTAGTCATAGGATCGATCGAATTACAATTTGTCGGTTTTAAATTCCTCAACGGTATAGTAACCTTTTTTATTAACAGAGATTTCAACTGTCTAGAGAAGATTGAGTCGTTTGGTAGCGATTTTAAACTTTCAGGTAGCTTATTGTATATGTTAGCTAGTCTTGAGTGTGGGCTTAACTCACTCAAAACTTTCCTCATAACTGTCTGACATGATTTACAGTACTTATTTAAAAAGGGCGTACAATTAACGAATCACCAGATTTAGCAAAATGTAACCGCAAAAAAATCACTTTTGGTTGCCAAAATTAGTAAATGATCACCAAAATTAATCCCCATTTTATCGTAAAATTAGAACCAAAAATGTATTTATGACCACCAGAAATTGAACTGTTATGCTCTTGCATCCGAGTCGAGGAAGACCCGGTCGACGGAGCCCCGCTTCGCGGGGTCCTACTACTGAATGGTTTATAGAGAAATAACCACGAAGGGTATGGCAGGGTCTATTCGCTCGCTTCGATCGCTCATTCGACACCGCCATAAGTACCCTTCTAACCTAATCTATCCGTGTCGGGGTGCCCCAAGTCGGCCTAGGCAAAACTAGTTTGTCATGAACCACCTCATTAAAATTTTGTGTTCAATTTACTAAATTTGGTGATCAACAGATATTTTAGGTGATAGATGTTAGTGGTCACAAAGTTATATTTGGTGGTCATTATATTTTCCCCCTTTAAAAAGTTAAAATCAAATTACAAAATTTACTTGAGTTCTAGTTTTGATTTCAGAAAACATTACTGTGCGCACCTGTACCTTGCAACAATCAATCGAAGGTGCGACTCCATTCATCAATTCAAAGTGTTGATGCAGTGCGGTTGTACACTCGCGTACAGCTTGCATACAAATTGGTCGAATTACGAAACCCCAGGTTTATTAATTAGTGGTTATGAACGGGGATCAGATGACTTCAAGTGAACAAATCAAAACAATATTATAATTAAAGACAACATTATAATACATATGTAAACGGGTATTTTCGCGAATTTTTACCTTTAATATAAGCCCGACGTTTACATATGTATTATAATATGTTTTGATCGTGAAAGTTTAAAAAAGACAATTAAAGACAAATCGCAAAAAATAATTCTTCATTATGGGTGGGTATTTGAAGGCATTCGTGGTGCGATTACCGAATTGTTATCTGCCCCTCGTGATAGAGGAAGACTTTTATCGGCCGCAGGACATGGTGTTTCGTCGCTTCCGTGGACAAGTTCCACTGGTCAGCCAGCACAAGTGAAGTGCTAGCTACTAACCAAAATTTAAGTCATAATAGGTATTTATTAACACAAGTTTTCTATTTACTTTAAATATTATGTTAGTTTTTAGGTAAGGTATACAGGGTGTAAAAGACCTCATCACGAAGCCGTCAACCAAGCATTCTGTACATCAAACTAAGTAACTTTACGCAAAAATTATTGCTGGCAAACGTTTTTTTTTTTTGGGTGAAAAATCATGTTTTGTGGTAGAACTCAATGTAACGCACTTAAACCATTGTGATGATGGATGGATTGAATGTACGGGGTTCGTGGAGGTGTTTAAAGTAAAAATCTTACATTAAAAACTTATTATTATTATTATTATCAGCCATTTGTGTCCCACTGCAGGGCAAAGGCCTCCCTTCCTTCCTTCCACTTATCCCTATCTAGTGCTGTTATGTTATGTTATTAAAAACTTGTATTAAAAAAAACTTGTCAAAAAACTTTGACCCCCAATATCTCCGTAACTAGAAGGTTCCCAGGTATGGTGTACAACAAAAAAAATATCGCAATAACGAGGAGAACAAGTGCCTTTCGGCTTCGTTAAGAGGTATTTTACACCCTTTATAAACATCTATGAAATAAATCATGTTGTTTTTATTATAACACGTAAGTGTAATTGTGTTTTTCCATTAGTAATTTCTCAGTAGCAGTCACGGAGTCTGGATTTAATATTGATGGCAATAGGCTGCCCCCCTATTATATTGGACTTCAACGTAACTGGCGAATGGTGGTATCCGTGTACTTATTAGGTCTGCTTAAAACCTTTCGAGGTTTACAAAGCGTGATGTCATATCAAAGATGAAAGCACTATAGGGAATATGCACGTAATTTTTCTTCACTTAAATCAATTAAATACAGTACTATCAACCCAAGAAAAGTATTAAAAGTTAAGTTCAGCTACTGCTTGTCGCTGCAGTTTTTTATGACAGTTCAAACTTCCGTAGATGTCGCGGCGATGGCGGGGATGTGACGTCATTTACCACACAGATTGTGGTAAATGACGTCACATCCCCGCCATCGCCTTGTTTACATCAATTTTTGGACCTTAATAGAATAATTCTACTAATTGTATGTGCTCTAGTTAAGTAAAAATTGCAATAACAATAATAAATAAAATCTTAGTGAAACTTTAAAAACTTTTCAAATAAAAGTGTTCAAATAAAAGTGTTTTTTTGACACATAGACTACCGTATAGACTACCGTCACTACCGGCGTTATCGAGGACGAAGCGTTTTGAGAGTGCGTTCCGTTTCACCAAAAACATGCTGCATAAAACAGTAAATTGTAAAATAAATAATGTTTTAGCAACTTACACAAGTGTACCACAATGTTTTTAAGGGCCAATACAAGGTATTTTTCATAAATAAAAAGAGTTTTGTATTTCATGCATATTCCCTATTATCAAAACATTATATTATAACCCTAACCATTTCTTCGATGCGGCACCCAACTAGTGTAACAATGTCACATTACGCCACTTACGAAGTTAAGTGAACTGTGCACGTTACCTGTATTGTACGCTTTTATTCAACGATCGGACTCAATGGCGGCGGGTCGAGGTCGACGCCCTCTATTACCAATCTCTATTGTCAAGCGCCTATTATTACTTTAATAAGAGGAATGGCGAGGTTTTTCACTTCAATAGTCACAATGTTACATTACATCTGTATTCTGTACGCAGGACGACCAATCTAGCTACACATAACCAGTTTATATCTATATCTCTCTTTATACGGAAAATCTATACAAAGCGAGGTAATGTTATACTGGAAATTTATTACTTGGATGTGTCGCTGTGTGTACCTATATTGAAAATCTTTTTATATTTTCTTCGAGTAATCTCCAAAGGGATGGATGGGACTAGGTCGCGTATTGTTGTTGAGGTAGGTATCGAGGACACTCCCGCCTGATCACCACTAAGCTCATTCTTGCTTGCACTTACAACATAGAAACGCTCAATAGCCCCGCCCCGTTGCCTTTGTATTGAAATAATGAATGAAAAGATACCGATCAGCCGAGCGCACTGACGACGCATGCCAAACGAGGCCTAAACTAGCGTAGCTCGGCGCGCGGCGCGGCGGCGCCTCCGCATGATTTAAGCGAAAAAATAAATAACTAATCAAGCGGAAAATACCACGAATGTACATCCCTATTTTGCCCCAAGGGTAAATAAGAAAAGCTGTCTTTTGCCTCTACAATTGGGGTTCAAATGCCGACCTGTTTTTAGAACAACCTTTTCAAAACTTCGATGACCTGCCTTCACAAAGGCTCGAACATGAAGGCTCTGCAACTGTAAGTCCGAACATCATACCAAAAACAAAAGAACGTCTACGGCAACTGGTAGCCATCGAGTAAAAACGAAAACGGTGGACACTGTATTGTACAGACAGGAAAACTGCATTTTGACCAAAGAGATTGTCATACAAAAATTTTGATACCGAAGATTTTCAATTTTGACACACGAATGCACGAATGCTTCTTTACCAGCGCGCGTATGTTACTAGAGAGAACGATTTGTTACTAAGTAGTAAGAAGTTTTTGGTGTACAATTTTCTTCGTCTTTACAGTCGGGACCCATTAAATAATCTAGACTAAAATCATTACATCAAATATGGGTCCCGACTGTTGCAGTCAATAATATGTCCTTTTCCCTGAACTTGTTTTATTCTTTTCAGTTTTTATATAAAGTGTTTTTTTTTTCTTCCATTCTCCCCTGTCAATCTTAACGCTATAATTTACACTTTTTTCACTATGCAATGATTATAATATGAAATTTAAAAAAAGCATCATTAATTCCTGTTTTCACTAACATTAGTTGACATATTAACATTAAATGAACGCCTAAATAAGAACGAAGTCAGCTTTTCAACGTTCGACTTACCATCGATTGTTGAAAATCCAATAATGCGTCTGTAATAAGCATTGCATTTTGGTGTCGCTTAATGTGAGTAGCATAAAAAAAACCGGCCAAGTGCGAGTCGGACTCGCACACGAAGGGTTCCGTACCATTGACTATATTTAGTATTTGTTGTTATAGTGGCAACAGAAATACATCATCTGTGAAAATTTCAACTGTCTAGCTGTCACGGTTCATGAGTTACAGCCTGGTGACAGACAGACGGACAGACGGACAGACGGACAGACAGCGAAGTCTTAGTAATAGGGTTCCGTTTTTACCCTTTGGGTACGGAACCCTAAAAATGGATCTTAGACTTTTGCGCGAAAGATATTTGCGCGAAAAACACTTGCGTTAACCCACTTGCGCCAAAAGACACTATGCGCGCATGAACTTTTGCGCGGACGGAGTTTTGCGCGCAAGTGTCCTGACACTTGCGCGAATGGACTTTGACGACGTCTTTCGCGCAAGTGTCCACCATACCATAAAAATGATTTATTATTAAATTTTCAGATCCTAATTCCATAAGCTTGGCACGGGTACTGACACAAAGAACGCCAAAAACATTTTGATCAAAAGCCATATTTATTGATAACAGCTGACAAATTGATACCAATTATTACTTGATCCGGATGAAACCGGATTAACTTCTCAATGGGGAACCATTTTACGTCAATTAGCATCAAAGTGACGGCTGAAGGGTGGTTTTTCAAACGAACAAAAGAGAATTATTTTAATAAAGATAATTATGGGGAAATTTTATCGAAATCAAACTCTTTGTTTACCGTCGATAAAATCAAGCATCATAATGAGAATGGTTCATAACCCTCTAAAAATGAGAAAATATTCCTGTTGAAAGATTTTTTTTTGCGTAAGTCCCTATTATTATTTTTTTTCAATAAAATCGGCCAAGAGCTTAGAAAAAATATCAGTTAAACTTAAAATGTCGGGAAACTTACGGGATATCTTCCGTGATTATTGATTAATTTTTGAGCTCCCGATATTATATAAAACCGATTCCGATTCCCGATCGATTGATCGGGTCGGTCGGTCGTACGATTTCCGATTTTTTTTTATTTAGTATAGTTATGAACCGTGAAAGCTTAAAACAATGTTTAATAACAGTTTAAGTTTTTATTTCATAGTACTTCTCCAAGATATGGAAATGCAAAGTTATTCTTGTAACTACTGTTACCAAAATATCACGTAAGTACATTGGCAACTAAGTAACAGATATCACAGATCGTCACGGACATCATTGGTCGGCGCAATACGTTTTTTTTTCTCTCATTCCCCCCTGTCTTCCTCTCCCTCTCGATCCATCCACATTTACATAATAATAATATGTAATCACAAACGATTTGTCCCTCCTCATCGCATACCAAGACAGTCGATTCCCTTTCAAGTAGTCAATAATACAGATTAAAAAAAAAACTTTAATAAAGTAGATATTAATGGAGACTGAAAAGTTTAGTTTACTTATTCTCTCACTAATTTGCTGAGTTGAAGAGTATTTTTTTCGTTATATGAACATCAACTACATAACATCTACTTAGCCTTTTCCCAACTATGTTGGGATCGGCTTCCAGTTTTACCGGATGCAGCTGAATACCAGTATTTTACATGGAGCAACTGCCTATCTGACCTCCACAACCCAGTTAGTACCGGGTAATACGATACCCCTTGGTAAGACTGGTTGTAAGACTTTTTGTGCCTCTGATTACCTAACGACTGTCAAAGATCTACAAATGACAGCCAGGACCAACGGCTTAACGTGCTTTCCGAGGCACGGAGGAAACTCGGTATGTAATGGGTGGTCACCCATCCACAGACCAACCTAGGCAAGCGCGGCTTAACCTAACGGTGGACCCGAGCGGCTGTTATTCTTTAGCCACGAGCTCCTCTTTTCTTTTTTCGTTATATGAACAAGGAAAAAAAATATACTCGAGTAGGTAAGACGACGATTTCTACATGGATACATTCCCTGGTAACATTAACTGCAGAACAAATGGCTAGTGTGGTCAATGTATCCGCGTCACATCGATAGTTTATGTCCAACAGGAAAGTGGTCTATCGTCGTTACAGGACATTACACACGTCCCACACTATATCAGACGTATCGGCTCTTCCTTCTTTATTTGTTTGTCCTTCGTTTCTAAGAATATCTTGCGGTGAAGTTATTGTTAGAGGTGAAATAATAGCATTTCAATAATTATCTGAATACTAAAGCTACAGCACAAGTATTATTTTAGTTACAAGCTTCTGATGGTACTATTTGAAAAAAAAAAACTTAAACAAAACATACAAACAAACAAAATCACGTATTTTGTACACCTTCATTAAGGGAATAAGGCCAAAAATGTGATAGATGTAATCCCTTAACGGTACCGGTACCGTATCGGTACGTAATCTGTATTGAACTGACACGATAAACTGATTAACCATCTAAGATACTTCACGTATTGAAATTATAATAATAATATATCATTTAATTCAGGTAAGAAAAAACCCTTATCATAATAATATATACCTTACAGACTAACATACATATAGGGTGTAAAACACCTCTTAACGAAGCCGAAAGGCACTTGTTCTCCTCGTCAATGCGATCATTTTTTTGTTCTACACCATACCTGGGAACCTTCTAGTTACGGAGATATTGGGGGTCAAAGTTACAACTTTTTGACAATTTTTTTTTTAATACAAGTTTATAATGTAAGATTTTTACTTTAAACACCTCCACGACCCCCGTACTATTCAATCCATCCATCAGCACAATGTTTTGAGTGTGTTACATTGAGTTCTACCACAAAACATGATTTTTCACCCCAAAAAAAAAGTCGTTTCCCAGTTTTCCCATTTTTGCTTAAAGTTACTTAGTTGGATGTACAGAATGCTTAGTGGACGGCTTCACGATGAGGTCTTTTACACCCTGTATTTATATACCTAAACCACAAAAATCGAATTAAACTATTGTACACGAAGAGACAGCGTCATGTTGCGCTGCGTGATTATATCAACAAGTCGTTGCTAAGTTGTAGTAGCAACTATAAGAACAGCTTGAAAAACTACCAGCTGTTAACTGAACCACATACTTACGAGTAATGAGCATGATTGTACTGTTTCCGACGCTAAAGCTAGTCGCAACTTTAAATAAAACTTGTAACTGTATGTTTTTGTTTTAAGGTCAAAATAACATAAGCCTTACATAACCGTATTTAATTTGAACCAAAACACGTGATTATTCTCATTAAAATTCAGCTATCATCCATGTCTATACGTAAGTAAGCTGTAAGCTCAGATTTGTTGATGATGTGTGGGTGAGTTTAGCATAAATCCATATTTTATACTCTGGTGGGGGAACTATCGTGGAAACCGTTCTATTTGCTCACGCCTCGTTCCAAAATACTTTCGTCTAATCTTATTTTGAAACCGGAATAAGAATATGTGTAAAATCTTAATCCTATAAAGAACTTACCAGGCCTGTACCTAATATATTAGTAGAGTACCTCCTTAATTATTCTTGTGGATGTGAACTAAATACCAGTGTTGCGCACAAAAATTAAATAAACTTGTTCAATCCAAATGAAATGTCACATAATATTTTTTTAAAGGAAATACCGACTATTTCCTTTTACCAAAATCTCTATTTGACCTACCTACGTACATTAAGGAAAGAGTCTGTGTGAGTATTATATAATTATTTCGTGCACTTTTCTTGTAGGACATTGTAGAGTTTTGTAGAGTGGATGTGAAAAAGGAAACAGCCAGTTCTTGTAAGGAGATGTATTCTCACCAAATCAATCAAACAAATGCACCATCAGTATGTAAGGTCGAAGCACGAGGCGATCCGGTATGGTGTCCTATGTTGGACCCGGCTTTGGAGGAAGTAAAAGAGATTCCAATTAAATGTGGCGACCAAAACGGACACGCTAGTGTTGTTCGCGATGTTCCTAATTTAGTGTTGGGATTCCAAGATAAATACTATTTATCGTTGGGATTCCAACAGACATCAGAACAACCAGGAACAGGTCTTCATTCTGACCTTATTTTTCTTGTGGTTAGTGGCGAACCTGGTGACAGAGTTTCTATGCCACCCATGGGCTTCTGGCTTGACTTTACGTGCCGTCGAGAACTATCTCTCAGGCATGCTGGTTTACGAAAGAGATACCGTGGCCCCGGAACACAAAGCGCGATGAAGGAACATGGATGGGTTTTAGTCAGTAAAAGTCTGACACACCCTCCTACTCCGCCCAGAGCGGGAGGAGTCATTTGATGAATTCCCATCCGAAAAAAAAAAGCATGCTGGTTTGGTTTCCTCGCCATGTTTTCCTTCACTGAAGCAAGTGATAACACTCTCCTACTAAGTATTAACGCAAGACTTTAGCATCCTATAAACATTTTGGCACCATAAACACAAACATCGCATTTCGGCAAAGTTGTATGGAATAATAATCAGCATTGACGTCGCAGTGAACATTGAAGCGTCGGAACAAAGGCGTTGCTTGCAGCCAGCCGTGTGCCTTTGTGTGACTCCTGCGTAAACCTAGGAATCTAGACTATTTTGTGTGAATATTATTTTATTTTATTTGGGTGGCTTACAGCTAACAATACAAACAATTATAATGATACAAACAACGAAAAGCCATTTACAAGCCTCCACAGTTAGCAATAAACAATGTTGCACAAACTAATAACTAAGCTATAACTAAGCATAACATACTAACAAAGAATAGGACCAAAATACTATTAAATATAACTAATGAATTATACATTTTCAGAAACAACAATGTTTTTAGACAAGGCAGTACTAATTGTCGCTAAGCTGCTTGCAAACAAATCAATTGATGGATGTTCGTTCATTACAATTTGGTGGCTTTGATTGAACGCAGCAAAAAAGAATTGCTACGGTAAACTGTACGAGCGTAAGGTGCACGAAGAAGATTTCTCATGCGAGAATGGCGTGGCGGCACATTCAGGGACAGCTTAGAAAGAAGTTCAGGACACTCGATCCTTGATTGTGCTATTTTCACTAGGAACCGTATGTCTGATATATTTCTCCGAGTTACAAGTGGAAGTAAGTGAAATCGTACGCATCGTTCCTTGTAACTCAGATAAGGGATTTTAAATTTATAACCTAAGTATCGCGTGAATTTCCTTTGTATTCGTTCCAATCTGCCTGAATGCACTGCATAATTCGGATTCCAAATTTGACTACCATATTCGAGATGACTGCGGACGTAGGCACAATACAGAATTTTCAGGGTTTTCATTCTTTTAAACGAATTGGCATTACGGATAATGAATCCCAGGGCTTGGGACGCTTTTTTGGCAATATGGTCAACATGACACTCAAAGGTGAGCTTACTGTCTAGAACAACACAACAACACAGCCTTTATCTCGAACCCATGTCACCAGAGACCTTGGTCTCTGGTGACATGGGTTCGAGATAAAGGCTGATTTGCGATTGAGTAATTAAATATTATTGATAAGTTCTTCCGGGTAAAGGTGATAACTAAGCATTTAGAAATATTAAGATCTAATTTATTTATTCTACAATAGTCAACTAATCTAGATATGTCTGCCTGCAAACGTATAGCATCGTTTAGACTCTTAACCGATGTAAAGATTTTCATGTCATCTGCAAACATTAAGTGTTTAGAATGTTTGAAACATTCGCCGATGTCATTAATAAAGAGAACAAATAATAATGGTCCCAATAGGGAACCCTGTGGCACACCAGAGGGGATGGTTGACCAGGAGGACATAAATCCACTGAGGACCACTGCTTGAGTCCTATTTTGTACATAGGACGAGAACCATCTGTATAGGTCGCCTCTAATGCCCAAATCGAAGAGCTTCCTCAGCAGCGTGTCATGATCGATTCTATCGAACGCCTTGCTGTAGTCGGTGTAAATTGCATCGACCTGAGAACCATTATCCATATGCTCTGTAATAAAGTCTGTGAACAAGACCAGGTTAGATACTGTAGACCTTCCTTTCAGAAACCCGTGTTGTTCAGGACTCAAGCTAGAGGCCACACTGCTGTATAACTGATTATAGACTATGCGTTCCAATACTTTAGCTAGTAGACAAAGTTTTGAGATTGGCCTATAATTTTCAATTTTGTCTTTAGTCCCCTTTTTATGAATGGGCGATATAAAAGCTGACTTCCAAACAGAAGGCACAGTGCCTTCAGATATTGACCTTTTAAATAAAAGTGATACAGGTAAGGCTAATTCCTCAGCGCAATTAACTATAAACACAGCAGGCAAAGCAGATGCTTTAAATCTCTCGACTTGACTAAATCTGCCGGCCCAGATGGGCCGGCAGATTTAGTCAAGTCGAGAGATTTTAAATGTTTATGAACAGTCACTATGTCAATTTCGATTGTACTTATATCACAGTTGGAAGCACAGCCGGTCGAGCCACAGTTGCGACTTGTAGAGGAAGCGTCTAGGAAGGTTGTCCGAAAATAATTAGCAAAAAGTTCACAAATTCCTTCACCCGAGTCACTTCTACTGTCACCATATGACATACTCGACGGGAAATTGCTGTTCATACGTCTGTTTTTGACATATGACCAAAATAGTTTTGGACTAGTACTTATGGAGGACTCAATTTTAGTCATGTAGGCCTTATAACAAAGCTGTTCAATATCATTGGCTCTATCACGAAGTAATTGATATGTTATGCGATCAGAAATATTACCGTAGACTTTAAGTTTCCTATAGTATTTAAACTTTTCCTTAAATATCTTAATGAGCGCCGAGTTGTACCAAGGTGGATATTTAAATTGTTTACACAGACGCTGACACTGACGCTATTATGTACTAACCCGTGTTATAAAATCGCTGGGTTGGTGGAGGTAGTAGATAGGCGGGCGATCCGTCTATACTAATATTATAAAGAGGTAACATTTGTTTGTAAGTTTGTATGTAGGGGTAATCTCCGGAAGTAATGAACCAATTTTAAAAATTGTTTCACGGGCAGAAAGCTACATTATTCGTGAGTGCTATAGGCTATATTTTATTCCCGTACTCCCACGGGAACGGGACTACGCGGGTGAAACCGCGGGACGACAGCTAGTGTAAAATACTGGTATTCAGCTGCGTGTGGTTAGACTCGAAGTTAAAATAGTTAAAAAGGCTAACCAGATGATGATGATCATGTACTAAGGTAGCTACCACTGGTGTGTAACTGGTAACTGCTGTACGTAAATCTTGGTTTTGGTTGTTGGGCCAAGTGTTTTTAGGGTTTCATACCTCAGTCGGCTAAAACAAAACTGTTATAGGATCACTTTGTTGTCCTATCGAAGAAGCAATTCCTTACACATGTAAAGGAAACAATCTGAAAACCGAAAAGATGTAATTTAATAACAAAATACCTAAAAGTTGCAAAAAATAAAAACAAAAAACCGTCGGCTGGTTTTTTTTTGGTGTTATTATTGCCAATGGAAAATAATCTGCAAACCCGAGTCTGAACTTGTACCCAGTTAATAACAACACGTCGCATTTTATTTGCGATCAAAGACTTTCAAATATATTACTAGCTAAAGTCTTTTTAATTCTCTTTGTTTGGGATACCTAGATTTTTTTTTGGTTTTCATACAGACGTTATACGTTCTAGAACGGTTAACTCTTGAATCGCAACAAACTTTATAACTGATCGACACTTTGACAATCTAAAAGTGTTTTATGAGTTTTAAGGCGCTGTACTTAGTCAAAATAGGCTTCACAAAACAGTTTTTTAGCCAAATGTATACATTTTAGAGCAACTAAAAAAATATATGTTAATCTTGATCATATTTATGGGTGGACCATTGTGCTCAAAACACGTTTTCGTTAAATTTTCTCGATAAAAAAAAAACCATAAAATAACCATTTAAATTGAAATTGTAGCAATTGTAACTGTATTATTTATAAACAAATCTTGATAATATGAATAACAGTGATGTAATATAATAATAAAGGGAACTGTTGTTTTTATTTATTCTTTTTATTTATCACTTTTGTTTATTTCAATATTTATTCATTATTTTCTTCTAAAACCTGGCCGCCCAGTAATAGTGACGTCTCATTTACTCCCATACAAATAGACAGTGTGCGCGATTTTGGTGATGACAGCGCCTTAAGTATTTTAACAGTTCACGGGAAACAGGATCTCATTAAATACATCATAATAAACTCGAGTCAACGACCTCTTCATTAAAAAAAACAGCTCCATTCGTATCGAAAATATGCGTGAAACATTTATTCGGCTCAGATTCTTTCATCAAAGGAAATATTATTTTGCAGGACAAATTATGCCCGGATAAACACAAAAAGTTAAATTCGACTGTATACGTATACAATTGTTTACTGACATCTCCGTAAAGCTGGGTTGTTTTATAATGTCAACATAATTAAATATTGAATCAGCATTGCCATCCAACGTGGTAAGGCTGCTTCTGGGCACTTTTCCTATTGACAGCGATGTAGACGAATTTTTTGACGCTCTGTAATGCTTTTAGTTAGTAATCATACGAAGTGGTTGAATGTTTTCTATTAAAAGTAAGCGTCCACCTGTCCGCATTGTACGCATCGGACGCATCGCATCAAACGGATAGTAGTATTCTTTGTATAAAGTAACACAAGTGCCTCCACCTGTCCGCATCTTACGCATCAATAATACTGCGATCCATTTGATGCGATGTGTCCGATGCGGATAGGTGGACGCTTACCTTTAATAGAAAACATTAAACCATTTCGTATGATTAGTTACAAAAAGAATTACAGGGCGTCACAAAATTATAATAGTATTTTTTGTATAGAAAGTCACACAAGTGCCTCCACCTGTCCGCATCTTACGCATCAATAATACTGTGATCCGTTTGATGCGATGCGTCCGATGCGTACGATGCGGACAGGTGGACGCTTATCTTTCATAATCATATCAGCCCGGAATCACCCACTGCTGGGTATTGGCCTCCTCTTTCTTCCGCCACACTTCCCGGTCTTGTGCGTTCCTGATTCAGTTGTTTCCCTTGCTTATCTTTAATCATCATTAAATATTAAACCCTATTGAACGTATGTCTGAAGTGTGTGTAAAGAAGCCTTTTATGAATTCTGATATACTCCAAATCATTATGATATTTAATCTTGTTCGAAGCTTAGACAGGTTGACGTTGATAAGCATATTTTTGATCATACATATTCATTGGGCCTTGCATAATAATTGTAAAGATCATTTGTTCCCCACGATATTTTAGATTTGGTCTTGTAGTAAATATTGAACTTTAGAATGAGTACTTACGTCCCATAAAAAATTGCAATCAAAATCACCCTGTATTTCATGACGTACCTACCTAGCCCACTTAAACACTATAATAGTAGATTGTATGACAAGGGAGCAAAATAGTATTTTTACGGCGAGGGCGCTATTTTGATTCCAGAGCGAAGCGAAGGATTCTAGAATAGAATCCCGAGCATAGCGAGGGATTCTAAAATAGAATCCTGAGCGTAGCGAGGGATTCAAAGTACATCGCCTGAGGGAAAAATATGTTTGCTCTCGAGTCATATACTCTACTTTTCATCTCGTTCTATGAGAAAATAAATAAGAGACACTTTTAAGTAATTAATGAATAAGTTTAATTATAAAAATGACATGAATGTAAAAAAGGTCAATTACAAATTTATATTTATATTTATTACACTTACAAAATTTTGAAAATTTATTGTCACTGTGTGTTTTTTTTGGGATTGATATAGTTGTGGATTTATTTATACAGAATGACACTTTTATCATTTTCAAAATAAAATGGGTATAATAGGTGAACGGAGACCGGAGTAGAAGCAAATGCCACACTTAGTTTTTTTAGGTATGCCTTAAGCTTCTACTCCATTCACCGAATATATCCATTTTTTTTTTGGAAAGTGATAAAAAAGTCATCTAGTATTTTGAGTGTTTGTAATCTCAGTATCTGGCTGGTGCTTAGGAAAAGGTTCCTTTGATGTAGAAGAGCGCGGTAACAACGGCATGGGCGAACTATCTGCAACTCTTAATTTAATATTTTCAACAATGCGGGTGCTGACCCCCGCACCGTACAGCAAACACTTACAGCCAGTAATTTATAAAATGTTCGTTCGATTTCAATGAACGATTCATGTTCCAAATTCAAATCTCATTACTGCCCGCTAAAAAGTCTAGTGGAGAAAAGAGCTACTTTGCTCCCGCTAAAAGGGGAACAAAACGACACTTTTCGAATAGAAGGGATGAAAACAAAGTTACTAACTCATTGAACTATGTCCAATATGAATTATGATAACGTAGCTAACATTTAAAGTTTAAGTGATCCTACAAACACTCTACCTAAAGTGCGTTATTGTAATCCCATGACCACTTACGTTTGATACACGACACACAAGTGAATAGTACCACATTTATTTTGTATACCGTCTACGATATTCTGTGTCAATACAAATACGAGTCACAAAAGAATCTCCAATCATAGACATCTTTGTGACGAAAATAACATCCATTTTAACAAGACCTCCGCCCCACAACGTTTTGGTGGCCAAAAGATATGATTATGTTTAGTCCGTCAGTTAGGTTATCTAAAAATATTGGATACGTGTTTTTTGTTTTATCAAATTAATAAAAATTGACTAAGTTAAAACGTGTCCAAGATCATGAGAATCATCGGAAAAATGAGTGGGGAGCTTGTGACGCCACATTTGAGTAAAAAATGTACTCAAATGTGACGTCACACGAGTTTTCGACGCACTGTGTCGTCTGCATTTTATGTTTAAAAAGAAAAAAAATGTGTGTCCAATATTTTTTGGAAATCTATCTGACGGACTAATTACATTTTTTTTGTCATCTACCCTAATAGCCTTGTTGTCTATAATATAATGAATTATTTTATAATTTGTGTAAAATAAATATAATTTTATTTGTAAAAGCGTTTAAATTTTTGCTTTATGTGTACTTTTGCAACCTCGAAATCAAGCGTAAACTTTTTGAAACAGATGTCATTTGTTTCACGAGTCGACATAAAGGGAATCGACGTAGAGGGAATGATTCCTACATTCCTCCCTTTTATCCGCAATGTAAATGAAAATGGAGAGACAGGCAGCTCAACTTATACTGGCGACGTTTTTTTCGCGACAGATATTTTCTATACGAAAGTACTCTCTCTCTAAATATTTGTTAAGAAAATAGAAAAGAGTGTACGAAACACGTCACAAAAAGGTTTAGCCGCGTAAAGTCGGAAAACAAACGTGTCTGATAGGATTTTCATTTTGTTTCTATATCTTAAGTCTATTGTAACGTAACATTATATCACGCCTTTAATTCTGGATGGGTTAGGCAGAGGTGCACCGTGTACTATATAATTATGATAGTTCCCAATTTTTTTTTTGGACAGTTGCTTCACTTTATTAATCGGGCACTACTAATCCATACTTTTTTTATTTTGCAAGTAGGTTTTTACAAACACATGTACACGTCATTTTTTAAAACTAGATGAAGCCGGTGTTTCTTACCTGACTACTCTGAAAAGAAACAGCCGAAAAAAACTCAGAGGTCAGTCTCTTTTGAAGTCCAGACATAATCTTGCTTAATTCACATGAGGACTATGCAGATTAGTGTCTGAGATGGTCTTTTGACATTGATGTCTATTGTTAATGTACGTATTTCATTAGAAATATTGAGTTTACTAGCTGACCCACGCAACTTCGTCTGCGTCACATAAGAGAGAAAAAGCTAACAAAAGGAATACATTTTCCCCGTTTTTGCAACATCTTTCATTTATGCTCCGCTCCTTTTGGTCGTAGCGTGATGTTATATAGCCGATAACCTTCCTCAATAAATGGGCTATCCAACACAAATATTTTTTCAATTCCAACCAGTAGTTCCTGAGATTAGCGCGTTCAAACAAACAAACTCTTCAGCTTTATAATATTAGTATAGATTTGAGCAGCTTGTGTGTATGTTGAGAGGTTTTCAAGCTCTATAGTTATATGAAACGCGGTCGAAGCGTCGATTCAAGTCCCATATCCTTTGTGTACACAGTGCCATTTATTACCATGCAACGGACAAGCAACGTCCTAGCACCCGTGTCCGCATCGTCCGCGCCGTCCTTGTCCACGCAGCCTTTGTGTGCACCGGCCTTTATCCTGTCAACATGGACATTACTGTTTTGCCACGGTTCTATGGTGTACGGTACAGTGTGAACATGCCAGAAACGTAAGCAAAGCTTTGAAAGCCAAATATTGGATCCACCATTAAATTGAAAGCCAGCGGTTATATAAAGAAGGGCTAGGAGAACATAAAAAGAGGACTTTATATGGTAAATAGGCTTGCATTTGGCCGTAACTTGCCTGATGTGAAGCTATGATGCGGCCTAGGGTGGAATACGTTTGCCTAGAAGAAACCGATTCACTCGATCCTTGAACAGAGGGCTATTACGTATCTTTTTGATCTCCAGTGATGTACACCAAACTTTGATGACAACCGAGAATGTCAAAATATTGGTATTACACAGAGTGGATATCACTTTACGGTGACTAACACCACATAAACACGAGGAACAAACACAAATTTGTTGTTCCTGCAACGAGGCTTAAAAAAATAGGGGGTATGTTCAGATGCCAATGTATACGCTTTTACAATAAACTTCCGAGCCAAATTCAAGCACTAAGCCTAAATAAATTCAAATCGTTTATAAAACGGAAGCTGTGCCTGAAAGCCTACTATCATATTAATCACTATCTTGAAGATAAAAAAGCTTGGGATTAAGCTGCTCCAATGAAATTTACTCTGTGAATGTCGAAATTTCGGACTTCGCTTGTTTATTATTGATTCCTTTCTTTTATATCTAAACTCTTACATTGAATTTTTTTTGACATGTATTTTATTATTTTACGTTTATTTTTTAATTTTTTATTATTCTAAGTGACATTTACTGATTTGACATGAATACTTATTTTATTAAGTATTTAACTTTTTTTTTTATTATCATTGCGACACTTAATGATTTTTGTGATTTTTTTTACTTACATTCATTTGGAAAGAACTTGTTATTAATTTATTTGATGATTGTGAATGTGGGGACCATGTGGATCCCATTTTATTTTTTGTTTGTTTTTTCCCACAACTGACTGGCAGTTTGAGTACTATAAGCGACCTCAAATGTCCTTTCTTTGGTATTGTTCGTCGTTTCGTTGAGCTCCTTGAGTTATAAGTCGAGCTACACGTTAACTGACAAATGCTTGCACTGACTGGACAGGTCCACTCAAATCTGTATGGTTCTTTCTTCAAAAGATCTCAGGCACTAATCTGCATAGTCCTCATGTGAATTGAGCAAGATTATTTATACTACCAAAGTTATGATTCTGTTTAGTCCGTCATTTAGATTATCGAAAAACATTGGATACGTGTTTTTTGTTTTATAAACTTAATGAAAATTAAGATAAAACTTGTCAAAGATCATGAGTGCTTTTGACGCCACATTGGAGTAAAAAATGTACTCAAATGTGACGTCACACGAGTTTTTGATGCACTGTATCGTCTTCATTTTTTGTTTATGTGATAAAAGGAAAAATGTGTCTAATAGTTTTTGGAAATCTATCTGACGGACTTGCTAGATTTTTTTTGTCATCTACCCTATTGGCAACACTTTAGTAACACTTTAGAAAAAAAAAACAGACATAATATCTATAGGTACTAATAATTATAATAAATATAGTAAAAAGGTAGTTTTAAGTTTGTATGTAATCTTCGAAACTAATACCAATATACAATTTTTTTTTTTAAAAACACAGCTAGAAATATACATTATTCGTGGGTGTTAAAGGCTATACATTATATTTATATCGTGAATATTAGCGAGCTATAACATGCGGACGTAGTCGTGGTCGAAGTGCTAGTTATGTTATTTAAGAATGATTAATATTCAAGAACATAGCCCATAAAATAAAAACACACGCAAAGAAGCATTATCCGACGGAACAAAAGCATTTAAACTAGTCAGAAACTGTGCAAGAAATTCATTGAGCTGCCAAGTACCATAGCTCCGTGACTAATGCACTCCACAACAAGTTATAGTCCAAGTTTTACATGCGAGAACATGTTCCAAACAAGTTTTGTTCGAACAATTTGTTTCTTTATTCTCTTGTTGATTCAGTATTTTAAAACTTTGACGGTGCAATACTGAAGGTGGCTAAAATTGAAAACGTTTCTGTAGTTGGCGTCATTGCTGCTTATTGCTATAGTCTTACCTAAACAGGATGTCCGGTAATTAATGGATAACCTTGAAATGACTTATAGTAGAACTTATGGTAATTTAGAAAAAAAAAACGAAAAAGAAAATCTATTATAAGTACATAGTACCTGTAAGCAAGTTCATTTATTTTGTAAAATTAGTATGATTTAATTTTTAAACAAAGTTTAAACATCTTGGGTAAAAAAAATTGTATGCCAATTGTATGTAAAATTGTGTTTCAAGTAGATTTGATAATGGTACAATTCATAATTGTATCTGCCTAAAATAGTGAATTATTACTATATTAATGGAGACAAGGAGAAAAAAATACTGGAGCAAAATAATGTAATATGGTCATTCATAAGCAGGCCCCTACATCTGCGGATGAATTTTTTTATAAGATAGATTTTATTCGTATTTTTTTCTGAATGGTTACGGGTACTGCTATGAGCCATTTCAAGGTTATCCATTCGTTGCCGGACACCCTGTATATCAGTCGTAATGAGCTCGTGGGAAGTCGTAAGAAGGTCGGTCTGTGGATGGGTGACCATCATTACATACCGAGTTTCTACCGTGCCTTGGTAAACACATCAAGCCGTTGGTCCCGGCTATCATTTATAGATCTTTGACAGTCGTTACAAGTGAATGTCTAACAACCAGTCTTACCAAGGGATACCGTATTCATCATCATCATCATTTCATCCAAAAGACCTCCACTGCTGGACATAGAATACCCCCAAGTCTCATTGACCGGTCCAGTGCGACCTTCATCAGATCATCGGTCCACCTAGTGGGAGGTCTTACAACGCAACGTCTTCTGGTTCGCGGTCGCGGTCACAACATTACAACAGTACTAAAGTTGAGCAGCCTGTAAGGAAGTACAACTTTCAAGAACTTACGTTATGAGCTTAGAGCTTTGTTCAGGTTGCTTACCTATATGATTTCTGTGAAGGTTCTCCATACTTACATTGTTTAAATGTGTGTGAATATACCTACATAATTATTTCTATGTAGGTACTAGCAAAATACCTACTAACAGATTATAATGGTTTAGGCTCTAAATCATAATGAATAAAAGACTGCAAGATAGCTTCTAGTTTTTGAGATAGACAAATGATGGCATATAATGTTCGCACTGCTAATGGACACAGGCCTCCTCCCTGTGAGAGGTGGGGGCTGTAATCCAACACCGTGCAGATTGTGATTGTATGTGTGTGTGATACTTGTGTTCTTCGAATTTTGGGTTCTATGACATATCGGTTTCCTCCCTTCACATTCGTGTTTATCCCAAGTGTTATATTATAATGTTGTAACTTGTAAAATACAATAGTCTACAGGATTTCTTACACAAATTAAGTCTGTTTCAACATGGTCGATGAGGGTCGATCACTTTTCGACCTTATAACTTAGGGCATTAGAGTGAAAGGCTATTCCAATGAAAGCTAAAAGCTATTGAAAAACAAATAGTATAGTTATTTCAAAGGGTATTCCAATAAAGCCGAGTGGAGCGACTGTGGAGTCTCATCCCAAACCATGGCTCACCTCCTGACCTGCTATTTGTGCACCTGCACTTTAAGGCACCTGTCCGAAGTCACTTGCCGTCGATGCGGCTGAGTTCTAGTCGAAATAATTTAATTTAATAACTACGGGAATCATGAATGCGAAGAAGAAGAATGGTATACCCTCAGTAAACTCGGTATCACATCAAACACACTATCCTATTTCACACACTGGTGTCGTTTCTGTTGTGCACAAACTACACTTAATTTAGGCTATTGCTATCTTTTTCTCTGTAATAAAACGAGAAAGAGACGGACGTAATTTAAAGCTGTCAAATTTAGTCGGAACTAATATTTCTATTCAAACGAAGGGTGCACGTAAACCTGCCGGGGTTGCGGGACTGTTCGAAAGAGATACCGTGGCCCTGGAACACAAAGGGCGATGAAGGAACATGGATGGGTTTTAGTCAGTAAAGCTTCTGACACTCCCTCCTGCTCCACTCAGAGCGGGAGGAGTTATTGGATGATTCGATCCCATCAGAAAAAAAAAAAAGGGTGCACGTAAAAACATGTCGACTAAAAATACGGTGAAGCGCAAGGCATAAACTAGTATGAAATCTTTAACTTATTCCATAGCTATAGCCATCCTTTTCTCGCCTTTTAGTAAAAGATAGCAATAGCCTAAATTAAGTTTAATTTGTGCATAACAGAATCGACACCACTATCTCTAAACCCAAGAATATAACATCTTCGCAACCTCAATACTCATTCACGCAAAGCACTCATTTTCAGGCGTATCTCCCGTTGAAAAGACATGTTCCTACGCTTTGTGCTCGCAGTTCCGTCGAGACAAAGCTATTACATGCTGTCTGATGAATGCCGGGATACCTCACAGTTAGCTTGCAGTTTCTACTAACGTTTCTGTGTAGCAATGCGGTGGGGTGGTTAGTTTTAAAGTAAGGAGTTTTCTGGATGTAGCTCTTTAGGAATTTATTCTTTTAATAGTTGGATTATTCGTTTTCAGGGTACAACATTAGCAGCAGAGTTAAACAAAAACTGAAATTGATGCTTTCTAAATATTTTGGACTAAAGAATCGGAAAACAATATTGTCAATTGCAATTGCTCGTACCCAGACTAATGGGACTTTTTTATCACAGCCTATAATATCCCACTGCTGGGCAAAGCCCCCCCCCGCACAAACGCCTCTAAGTCGTCACGCCAGCGTTTTTGGCGACGATGGCCGTCTTCTGGCATCCATTGCGTGACGACTCTGGCCGATCGATTTGATGTATTCTACAGAAATGGCCCGCCCAATTCCATTCACCCAAATTGATGAGCTAGATTGCTCAGCTTAAATATTGCACCAAAATACCGCTAAAATTGCTCCTAGTAAGACACACCATTAACTGGATTTATCATACAATCATGAAAATCTTTTGATGAAATCCCCCAAATCGCATCACCAGGGAAACCTTACACAAAACACGGTCGCCACTTAGCTGCACATTACCGGTTATAAGCGGATAATACCGGATTAGACTGGCTCAAACCGGTGCAGGCAGTTCGCAGTTAACGAGATTTAAATAATGTGAGACTTGTCTACTTATGAAAGAGGTCGACTTTAGCCCCCCTACATATTGTAGTACTTCGTTAGTTTAATGGTCGCGAGCATGACTGCTGAGTAGTGCTGAGCAAGAGGGGGTTCGATTCCCAGGTCGGCCAAAGTATTATTGGGATTTTCCATCAGGAAAGGTTTGCGACCGGTTGATGGCAATAGGCTCGCCCCCTGGTACACCTCTGCCTAGCCCTTCGGGGATTACAGGCTTGATGTTATGTTATGTTCTTTTCGTTCTGGACTAAGTAGTACTTAGGACTTTGTGTTTAGTTTTCGATTAACTTTTGTTATCAAACCAGTGTGTTAGTTGTGTCCCGATGTCCCTGTTCTCATTACTGTTTAGAATACTCTTAAATAAGTTTAGTTTGCGCTTTGTCTGGGAAGGATTCACGGATATACTTTTACCCAACTACTCCCACTTACTACCACTTACGATACTTAAGAGCCTATACTACCTCAGATTAGCAACGTTAGAATAACGTTCTAATCAGCTTGCACTACAAAGCGGTTGTTACGTCAGTCACTGCGGCCGAATAGTGCGAAATGAGTGGTTTTTATTCTTTATAAAATCAAATTTTCGTCTTTCGGAAAAAATAAAAAACATAAGACCTGCTTTATAGTTAGTTCAGTTAGTATGCAAAGTTTCATGATCTAATATGAAGCACTTTTTGAATACCAGACCAGCGGTTTATTGTTCGATTTGGAGGTAACTTTGGGATTTTTTTCTATCGAAATTTTTTTATGAAATCGTGTTTTCGTCAAACATAAGACCTAACATTAATCATCAACTTTACCATATACTTATTTCAAAATTAATGCTGCAGTATTTTAGGCGTAACGGAGGATCATGCTAAGCCATATGAGGTAGTATAGGCTCAAAACGATCTGTGAAAAAGTACAATAGATCTCTATGTTTTGTAACTTGTAGTTTTATAAAATTAAAAAACTATTTTTGCAAAAAAAAAAAAAAAAATAGAAAATAACTTTACTTTCGGAAGTTAGTGACTTTGGTTTGTTTCTTTGATTTTTTGCCATCGACCAGTAATCGCCGAGTTCAAGGTTACCTAATAACTCGTCAAACAAACATTATAAAAAATACTGCCCAATTGAGAACGTCCTCTGTTTTAGAAGTCGGTTGAAAAAGGCCTTTTTTTCGGATGGGAAATCAACAAATGACTCCTCCCGCTCTGGGCGGAGCAGGAGAGAGGATCAGACTTTTACTGACTAAAACCCATCCATGTTCCTTCATCGCCCTTTGTGTTCCGGGGCCCCGGGTTGAAAAAAGCCTCCAGTTGGACTAATGATAACTAAAGTAATTGAATAGAAAAGTAATAAAAAATAAATAACAAATTATGTCCAAATCCTTTGACCAAATACGCTTTATATTTCCTATCAAAAATTTCCCGTATTCAGAATATCAAATAAAACATGTTTTACGGTGTATACGTTTAAAAATTGGCATCATCTCTTCGATATACGATATATCACCTGCGACCCGCCAATGCCGGGACGGGGATCGCCTGGCTTGCCACCTCTATGTATGGTGAAATGTGGCTAGGGGTGGCAGGGTTGTAAGGCATAGACTTTTCTGATATTGTTGTTATTTTTACCCAACTACAGCGAAGCTCCTAAGAAAGGGTTATTTATAGTGTCCGACAGAAACAGGATTTTCAGCCGAAACAGAAACCCAACCTTCGGTCCTGGTCCCAGTTTCGGCCGAAACCGAAACCGAAACTTATTTGAATTTTTATAGCATGTTAAATCTATTGTACTTTTACGTATACATAGACGTTAACACGTGTAAAATGAGACATGACTAATAGTACTGAAGGTCATTCACGGTAATAGGTAGCACTTCAATACCCGCAATTACAGACACAATTAAAATAACAATGCACCGTGCCTCTGGAGGCACGGCCGGGAGCATACGGGTTAAATCACCAGAGGTAATTGTGAGATAAGAGCAAGATTTAATCCAACAACAATTACAAACAAATAAAGTAATGTTTGAATCAAACATCACAGGTATATTCACACATCTTTTAAGTGTTATATTAATTTCTACATAGATTCATATTGTATAAGTTCTAGGGAATAACAACAGAACCAAGTAAAATATGTAATAAATTCTATTCTATTCTACAACTTACAACCTATTTATTTTCCACTGTATATTATAGGACAAGACTCTAATGAATGCCATAAAAATACATCATCATTAATCATAAGTAAAAACAAATACTTACCTAATAATGTTTGCGCGAGAAAAACACGCACGCATAACCTCAAATCATCGCGCCGGCTAGCAAACTCAACTGGCAATCACGTTCACTCACTTGAAGTTAGCCGAATGATTCGCGATAATTCACGAACACCTAGTTTCAGCAGGGCCGAAGGTTCGGCCAATTATTGGCCGAAACTGAGGCCGAAACTAGATTTTATGGCCGAAACTAGCCGAAACCGAAACCGAACCTTTGGTCGGTCCCTAATTATGTGTTTGACCTGAATGTATTTTGTGGATTTGATCAAGAAACATTTTTGTGGCCTATTAAAAAATGTTAAATAAAAAAGTTGATGATTGTCAATTTTGTGAAGCTATTTTAAAATGCGTTGTCACCTGCACTATTACAATGAACAGTTGCTTTATTTCATTGTTACATTTAAAAGTTAAACCAAATTAACGCTTTAGACAATTAAGATTTTTCTTAAGCTTTAATGTGTTCGCACAAAGTTTCAGAAAAGTCCAAGCACAAGAGTTAAAAAAAAAAAAACTATTTAAATTGGTACTTGTTTCATTAGCTTTCATTGAAAAATAAACACTGGCCAGTGCGAGTTAAACTCGCGTATGAAGGGTTCCGTACTTTCGTTTATTTTATTTTTTATTATGTTTTGTTATAGCGGCAACATAAATACATCATTTGTGTAAATTTCAGCTGTCTAGCTATCACGGTGCATGAGTGGTGGTTTTTACTCTTTGGTTACGGAACCCTAAAAAACCTATTCATCTGAAAGAAATTAGGTTTTTAGGTCCTTGCTGAAACATGGTAGTTTTGTATCAACGTCCTTCTGATTTTATATTATAATTGTAAAATAATGTTATTAAAATATATTATTATGTATTATTTACAAATAAATATTTTCGTCGGTATCAGCCCTGTAGCCACCACAGATCGCGCACCGATCCCCGGCTATTCGGAATAAATATCCGTCATATTGAAATATTTTAAAATGGAAATACGGAAAATATAGTGGCGGCTTATATTGCAGCCTCCTGTATCTTACACAGGATGTTCACCTGGGAAATACAGTGAACAGAACGATACGGTATCACTTGTTATTGAGTTGTGTGAACTCTCTTTGTGAAGGAGTTTATGTCTGTCCTTCTATTGGTATGGGGTGAAACATATCCTATTACACCTGTCTGGTTTATTAAATAAAAACTTTGACTTATCATCATCATCATCATCATCATCATTTCAGCCGAAAGACGTCCACTGCTGGACATATGCCTCCCCCAAGTGTCGCCACATTGACCGGTCCCGTGCGACTCGCATCCAGCGGATTCCCGATTAAGAATTTGACTTATACTAGAACATAATCTTCTGCTGCATTCCACTAGAAGAAATTATTTAATTGTTTCGCATATTGAGCGCAAATAAACAGAAAAAAAATAAGATATAAACTCCGTAATGATCAAAATAACGCAGCCCAGACTGCAGTCACTGGTCTAGCTTTTCCCAACTATGTTGGTGTCGGCTTCCAGTCTAACCGGGTGCGACTGGATATCAGAATTTTACATGGAGCGACTACCTATCTGACCTCTACAACCCAGTTAGAACTGGGTAAGTAAAACAATTCCCCTTGGTAAGAATGGTCGTCAGACTTTCAAGCCACGACTGACTACCCGTAACGACTGTCAAAGATCTACAAATGACAGCCGGGACCAACGGCTTAACGTGCTTTTCGAGGCACGGAGGAATGTCAGTATGTAATGGGTCACCAATCCACGAACAAACCCAAGCAAGCGCGGCTTAACCTAAAGATCGAACCGAGCGGCTGTTTTTATTAAGCCACGGCTCCTCAGACAGATATATTATCTGAAAGATTCAAGTTTCCGATGTCCGGTCCGCAATCTGTCCGTACTGGTTTGTCCGAACCATAACAGTCACTTATTGTAAACCCATATCAATGCCACTCAATTTCCTTTAAACGGAGCAACACAACGATATGTAGCGAGCGCAATCGATTGCATTCAGATTGCATGCAATGCGGCGTCCCGATTAAATTATACAACGCATTACGGTTCCTGTACACTGTGCTACGATTGCGGCTGGAATGCATTTCGACAACACATTAGGGAACGCATATGGTGTAAGCTGGAGGTTATTCAATAAAGCTTACAGGGACAATTCAACGATTCAACAACTTTAAGTCTTTCCTTCTTTCTTGTCTTTATGTCTCTTTTGTGGTGTGTGATTTATAAGCACTGGCCCGGCCGGCGCACTTGTATGTCGAATTTTCAATTATATTTTTGAAGTGAAAACTTCTTGAGGCGTGTTGAACACTTTTTGGGTGAAGGAAAAACATTGAACTCATCGTCACTTGACGTAACGTGCGGTCGTAGCACTCGTATGCGATCCGTTACGGCGTAGCACCACATAGGCATGCGCGGGAGCCTGTGTACTTTTTGTTTTCACTTCTATCGGTAGTCCCCAAAGACTACCCCGATGCTTTTTTAAATAAGCCCTGGTTATTGTATTGGTCCCAAACGTTTGCGGGACTATTAAATTGAAAGTGCAAATTAAATTAGATACCTATTCTCCTATCTATTAAATAAATAAAATCATTAAGTAGCTTATAGTTCGGTGATCAGTTTTCAACATAACATCACGACGGTGATCTCCAAAGATTTAGGCAGAGGTTGACCCTATAGTACATACATTCACCACACACCCACAAGTCCACCCATAAGGGATAAGTATCCCCCTAAAAACAAAAAAAAAAGCGACAGTGTTCATAGCATTCAGCAGCTGTAATGGCTCTTGTAATCCATCATTTTGAATTTAACACGGTAGATTACGAACAGCACCTGACTGCAATTAGAGCCCCCCTGTTACAGTTGGGAACTTGGTACAGACGCCACGTCAACACATCAAGGTACTACAATCTGTCAGATATCTTTAATTAATTTTCAACTTTATCGCTGAAGTGTTAGGTTCAAGATTGATTGGGAAAATTTTACAGTTTCGGGTAGGTAACCTTGTTCACAAATCAGCGGCGGGAACACAGCGATAATTTGGTTAGTGTAGAGGGACTGTAAGAGCGCCGATAAGCAGTCGGTGGAAAATGCATAATACAATGAAACAGCTTTCAACTGTGACACTTTAGATTACGACACAAATTGCTATGCTAATGGATGATGGTAATATCCAAGCTTTCATGAGTTTGTTTTTCGAGAAAATATTTTTTTTTTTTTTTTAGTAAGTAAATGTTGGTATTTGGTAGTCATCAACAGCGCTATTGATAGCAAAAATAATGTTGTATAACTGCTTTCACGTATGAATTAATTCATAAAAGAAAATGCAGTGTCCATGAAGTTTTTTGCCTGTTCTTCTCCATAGAGATCTATGCTTTAGAATGGGCAACTACAGTACTTTTACAGTTTTATGCCTTGTGATTGGGACTGTAGCTACATTCCATTGTTTTCTCGTTTTTACAGTTCAAAAGTGCATGTAATTGATTGATTGATTGTAATTGATTGATTTAATTAATCATAGCGACATTTACACCCATTCTGATGTGATAGTTGTATTCCTAAACCTACCCAATTACGATTCTAATTAGATCACTTGAATACTACATAATAATCCTAGATCCAAACTAGATATCAGGTCTCGGTATCTTTACGTGCTATACAATAACATAAATAGAGACCATACATACCACAGAATAACAGTGCCTGTCTATTGTAGTGTGGTACTACATTATAATACTATTATGTGGTAGAGAACCTGCGGGCTACGTGCGTAGCGGTACATCGTAGTCTCGTAGCACTTACTACACACGTGGCTTGCTACGAAGTGTTTGCGTAGCGGTTTCGTAGCGAGTTGGTCTAGCACATGATTTTATGGTGGTGCGCGAAATGTCGGCTGGTGGAAGTTTATTCTGGGAATACCCTAGGTTTCATGTAAGACTAAACAATAAGTAACTGATTTTTTCTTCTTTTTTCTGCTAAGGTAAAGCATTGTAGGATCTCTATTTTATGTTTTGAACATGATTGATATTTTCAGTATTTTAGTATGCATTCAAAATTGATACAGAATCCCAAACGAATTGCACATGTTCGTCATTATTAATTTGATTTATTTGGTATTATAGGTATTTTAATGTTATCTCCTTCATTTATGTTCATGCATATTTTATAGATTTTTAAATAATTATTCCTTTTGAATATTAGCTAAAAAAAAAAAACAAACAAAAAAAACCATTAAAAAAAATCTTTACACGTTTGGCCAATTAAATTCAATCAAACTTACTTACACAAAACTAAAACAAACACAATTAAACAACATCAAAACCTGTGTCAAACGTTAATTAAATTAACAGCTGATTTGAACAACGTACGCGAAACCTCCACCATAATCAAATTCAATTCTCAAACACGACCGCACATGAATATTCATGCGGCCGTACTATCGTAAACCGTCATGTCCAATACGCGCCGTGTAAGCATACATACGCAATTAATTAATTGCCAGCCAGCGTTAGGCAGCATCTGGGACATAGACACGGGTCGGCGATTAAATTTTATGATCGCAGCAGATGTACGGTGTTGTTAATGGCCGCATGCAATCGGTGACGCGGTTCGGTAACATTTCGTATTTGGAACGTTCTGAATTTGAATGCATGTCGTGATTTTGGTCTCGAAGATTTGGGAAGGAGGTTTATTATAAAGTGCATTGACAAAGGAGTTTGAATGTTGATTTTGTGTTGATTGCTTTGAAATATTTATCAATAACTTAAGGTGTCTATGGTATCACCATCAGTCAAAAGTTTTATTAATTTTAGCGGGATACGAAAAACAATTTGCAAAGTTGTAAGAACCACCATACCATACCATACCACCATCACCGGTCACCGGTCACTGGTCACCGTACCATTATTTAATTGTTTTTATGTTTTTTTTTGTTTTTAAATACGAAAGTTAGGATAAATGGACATTCGTAATGAGAGGTTTTCTTTTTGAGGTATTAAAAAAAAACTTAGTTTCCAAGAACTCTATAGATGGCGTTGAATTTACTATGATAGTTGGTGCCAAAGCCAAAACGCTTGGAAAAAAAATCATTATGTCACGTCACATACTCTCGTTGACTGACACTTTCATTTGACCTTGCGAATATTATAACTTAGTTTTCTCGCGCTTTGTTAAAATCAGTTTTTTTAGGTTCCGTTCCTTGCATTATCATACTAACTCCTAGCGCCATCTATCCAGCGACTAGGGAAGAGCTAAAAAGAAAATCCCTCATTACTTAATCACGCCAGAACAGTTGAACGGATCTGGATGGAATTTAACACAGAGGTAGATTATGGTCAGAAATACCACATGGGGTTTTTATCTCGACAATTACCATACCATTTAAAAACTCCACGCGGGCGAAGCCGCGGGTATAAGCTGGTTGAAAAAATAAATCAGGAAAAAAATTGAAATTTTTAAAATGTTTGCCATAAGATTATAAAAGGTTTGATCCATTTAAATTATGTTGGTACTGTTTTATGAAGTTTTTTTTTAGAGTTATTTTTAAAATTCTATGTTTACCATATTTTCACAGTAGAATCTCGCACCAAAATTTCAACCGAGACAGCCTTTCATAGCCCCTTATATTTTTATGTAAAAAACTATGTAGGTTATCCACAATTGGAGCGATAGTCCTCTGTAATTGGACGACTGCGGCCCGGCGCAGTGCGCTGCAATTAATGGCCTAACTTAATAGATGTCACACACAAATTAGATCATATTGATAGTTATTGACAATGTGTGCTTATTGGGTGTTAAGGATGTTTGTTGATTTAGTGGGAGATTAGTTATTGTTGTAGGTGAGTTGTAACGTAGACAAGCAATCATGATTCAGATTGTTATTAGAATCTTAGTATAGTATGACCGAAATACACATCATTTATTTGATGCCTGCATGTCCTGCTGTCTACACTAATATTATAAAGAGGACAGATTTGTATTTTTGTGTGTATGTTTGTAATGAATAAACTCAAAAACTACTGCGCCGATTTCACAAAATTCTTTCACCATTAGAAAGCTACATTCACCTTGAGTAACATAGGCTATTTTATCCCCGTACTCCCACGGGAACGGGAACTACGCGGGTGAAACCGCGTGACGTCCGCTAGTTGTAAATAAATAAAATAAATCATTAGTGTTAATAATAAATTGAATCTAATAAAATATTAGTTATAGGCAAACTTTATAAAAACTGTATACAGCTTCTTTAGATTGTAATTATGACGTATGTGTCTGGGTTTCTTAGCAATCTTATTTCGTCGAAATATAACTACTATTAAAATTTATCACTAAGAAGTTTATATTTTTATAACCTTGGTCTTATTTACTTGTTTTCATTAATTTTATACGTGGCTATGACTCTTGTCATAGCCACGTATAAAATTGATCGTGTAAATTACATTCTTATGTACGACTTGTTTTTCCTTCATTTTCTTCAAAGATGTTATTTCGATTTACGTAAAAGCACCTTTACAAGATTAATTTAATATTTACGAGAGCAACCTATTCATTGATAAAATCAACAGAACGTAATTAAATACCACTAGAGGTTTTTTGTTAAATATTATTCACCCTAGATTTTAAAACATACGCGATATGGGAGAAACCTTGAAGGAAAGAAATTGAAAACCCATTAAAAAAATCCTTCTTTTACAGAAAACTTCCAAGGCGACATCGCGATACCTAACGTGGACTACTTCAAACCACCGATGAGTGCGCCGGTCAACAAAATCAACAAGTCATTCCAAGAGGAGGTCGAGAGGTTGAAGAAAGAGGTGCTATTAGAAGGACTGCAAGTAGAAGAGGAAGGACTTCCAGATATACTGAGGAAGAGGACGAAGCAGCCACTGCCATTGTCGCAAGAGAAGCCAAAGAAATACAACGACGCTGTGCTGATGACGAAGGTATGAAAGTAGGGATGAAGCTATCTCAATTGAATGGCAAATAAACGGCACATAAAATCAAAATGGAGTCTTCGAAAATATAATTTAAATGACATGTGTTTCGTAAGCGGCAATCTTGTAAGATTAAAGGACGTTAATATTATGCAAATTGCTTACAAAACTTTTACGTACGATCAAATATTTTTGATAGATCCTGTACCAGACGGGTGGACTCGTATTTGGGAATCTATACTATAACGGGGCCAAAATGAGCCACTAACCGCCCTGTACCGAAGGTTCCGGGTGTAAACGTTAGCTTCGTGGAACGGAGAGGTGGGTTTGAAAAACACTGCACTATTACTGTAGGTGGAGAAGAAATGAAACAATATTTGACTATGGTAAAACACTACAAGCGTACAATACTACACGAATTAAATGGAAAAACTGAACTGAAACTATAATCGGAACGAACTGTTTACGGACTGCTTGAATATCGAAAACAAACTCACTGTTCGAATGTCGATAACAAAACTGACTGTTCCAATGTCGAAAACGAACTGATTTCGCGGCGCCTGCACTGTGCTTTTATACTAACAGCAGACACACAAAAAATATTCGCGAATATTCCAGCGGTGTGTAGTATTGTTCGCTATACAAACGTTTATTCATAAAAACATTAACAAAAAATACAAAAGAAACTATTACTAAAAGGACGATAAACAACTTGAACGATTTAAGGAAGTAGGTACTTTACACCCTCGGCGTACGGTCGAAATTACTTTATCAATTGTCGGTGTTTTTTATAAATAGCTTGCGTACGCGCACCTGTGACGAGACTATTCTGGAGCGAAGTTGTACCTACTTACTTTTAAAACTAGTAATAACAGAAAGCACTCGAAATCAAAACACGAACACACTGTAGTAACGTACTTTCTCGAACGTTCTTTCTTTGCACTATTCAAAACACTATTTTAAACACTTGTCGCGAACATTTCTCCCGCCGTGCAGCAGCGCGATAACGCGCATCGGAGCGGTGCTGCATCCTTCCGGTGAGCGACGTCTGAACGGCACTTACTATGGCAGTGGAACGAGTTTCTTGGTCGGTTGTTCCCTCTAGGCCAGGTGTTTCGTGGAAGCTGGGTGTCGCCATTGAGGACCAGGTCACCCACTTCAAAATGTGCACCCCGTCCGTACGGCTCCCACCGGTTTGGAAGTTCGGGAAGGTTCTGACGACATTCCGAATATGACTGTCGGATCCAACCACAATTTTCACGGTCTGCATGGTATTTCGGCTGACGATTTCGTGGACCGTCATGTCCACGTGGATGCGGAGTCCGTGTTTCTGTGACTCCCGCCGGTGACGAGACTATGGGAGGCACACTTGTGCCTGGCGGTGAATCACGACTTCTTAATTGTCGTGCTGCGGCGAAACTCTTCTGTCGGCGAGCTCTCTTTCGGCGGGTTCTCTTGTAGAACCTTACAGAGTTCGACTGCTGATGATGTTCTTGACCACGATTTACATCGTGGTTGACAACAGAATTGTGAGGTTTGTTGGCTTTCGCAACATCTATGTTCTTAGTCGGTCCACAACCTTTCTTCGGACTGTGCTTCTTGAAACTATCTTCGATGGTGGTCACGCGACTAATTACGTTGACCTTCTGTGGCGAAGTTCTTGCACGAATGCCATGTAGCACCCATCCCAGTGGGGTGCGCGAAGCTATGGGTTGGTCTGGCTGACCACTGCGAATGTCACTAGCTAAAAGCAGCTCCCAGTTGTCTTGTCCAATCAAGACTTTCGGCAGACCTCTATCGTAGGTCAGCTCATTTTTAATATCTTGCAGATGTTGGCAGTCTGCAATATCATCTGCACTCACTGTCTGCGGCGACAACTTCAGGTGAGGTATGGTGCGAGCTGCGAAAGACACTCGCTTGCTATTAGGATTCGCGAGTGTGACGGTGACTTTTCGGGAACCGGGCATGTCTATCGAATTGTTTCCAATTGTTTAAACCTGCAGTGGGTTGAGTTCTCCCTCAGCGCCAACTTGTTTGGCGATATCTTCGTCTATGAGAGACACTGTCGAACCATCATCCAGAAGAGCAAACGTGGGCACCTCTCCCGCCGGTCCGAAAACCGTGACAGGAACGATCTTCAAGAACGCTTGATGCCTTTTGAATGAACACGAACTAACAACAGCCTCTTCTGGTTTCTTCTGAGCTTCTATATCTCTATCCTGTCTATTGAAATGGAGCAAACGATGATGTGTGGCTGTGCAGCTATTAATTCCACACTTCTTCGCTGTACAGGTGTGTCCCTGATATCTTGGCTTCAAGCACCGAAAACACAAACTATATTCTTTGGCTAGTTCCCATCTACTTTCAGAATTAGCTTGGTGGAACTTTCCGCAATCTGATGCGTAGTGACCTGTTCTATCACATATTTTGCAGCTCGGAGACGATTCTTCAGTTGCAGTGTGTGTCTTGTGTACTGAGCGTCGGACAGTTTCAGTGACGGTTTCGGGTAATGCAAATGCACTGCAGTATCGAGCGTGCTCGGTGACAAATTTACTAAAATGCCCAAGATCAGGCATGGATTGGTAATCCACTGTAAATTCTCTATACCACTGAACGCGTAGAGAGTTCGGTAACTTGTCTGTGAGACACCGCAACAGTTCAGCGTTAATGAGGTAGTGATCCCTCTTCAGTGCTCGGAGTGTCACGACGCTGTTTCGCACTCTGCTTGCAAAGGTGCAAATATCCTTCGGTGATTCACTACACCGTGGCAGAGCTCGGAGTCGGTCTATTTCGGCTTGAGCAATTGCATCTGGACGGCCGAATTGTAATTCTAGTTCTACCATTATGTCGTCCGGTCTAGCATGCCCTATGAGTTCAGAGCTAACGGCTTCTAAGGCTCTCCCCTGAAGGCTTCTTCGAAGTCTCGCTGTATTTTCTATGTCGTTGAAGTAGGCTCGGGTGGTTTCATAAATGGCCTTAAACGACAGCCACTCGGTGTGAGATCCATTAAAGTTAGGTAAAGTCATGATTACCTTTGATACCGATGGGTGAGGTGGCGCGATTGCCTCGTTCTTTGATACGGCGAGACCAGCGATGGCAGAAGTAAGCTCGGAAATGAATGGTCGGAGAGCGTCGACACTATCATTTTGCTCTTTTTTAATATGACACTTCGAGTCTTCTTGTTTAATCGGAAGTTTATTTTCTGTCGAAATGGATTTTAATTGTTGCCCTTTTTGAGCCTCGATGTCTACTATGCGGGGCGGCGGTATGGCGTCATTCTGTTGACTTTCAAATTCCCCTCCAGTGGCAAAGTCTTCATCAGGGTGAGAAATGCAGTCAGGGGCCTCCTCTATCCAGGAAAGAACATATTCTTCATTTGAGAGTCCATCTTCCTCATATTCTGACTCTTCTTCCTCAGCAATCTGAAGATCTATTTCAACTAATTCTGCTTGAAGTTTTAAACGCTCTTCTTTTATTTTCAACTGCTCTTCTCTAATTTTCAAATACTCTCTTCGTGCTTTAAGTGTTTGACTTTGAGACTTGTTTGTCTTTTGTGACTTAATAGATTGCGTGGGTCGGACTGGTGTTGCACGACGAAATGTTTGATTCAACGGTTGCATCACCCTAGCCGAGTTGCCTTCTTCAGAACGCATGCCCCTCTGATCGCTAGGTAGAATTGAAGGTGGCGCAGGCAGCGGGGCTTCTCGCGGTGACTGAGAGCGCGGCGGTTCAGCACTATCAACAATTGGCGTAGGTGGTGGCGTGCGGCGGGGAACAACAGGAACGGTCGACGATGAGCCGTCACCTAAATCCACCATCCACGTCTCTGCAGCTTTTCCTTGGGATCGTGTAAGCGGCATCTTCTCCCAAGCAGCGTCTTCCAACCGACGAATAAAACGATAACCACAAAAACTGACGAATAAATCCGGCTCGAAGGACCAGCAAATGTACCAGACGGGTGGACTCGTATTTGGGAATCTATACTATAACGGGGCCAAAATGAGCCACTAACCGCCCTGTACCGAAGGTTCCGGGTGTAAACGTTAGCTTCGTGGAACGGAGAGGTGGGTTTGAAAAACACTGCACTATTACTGTAGGTGGAGAAGAAATGAAACAATATTTGACTATGGTAAAACACTACAAGCGTACAATACTACACGAATTAAATGGAAAAACTGAACTGAAACTATAATCGGAACGAACTGTTTACGGACTGCTTGAATATCGAAAACAAACTCACTGTTCGAATGTCGATAACAAAACTGACTGTTCCAATGTCGAAAACGAACTGATTTCGCGGCGCCTGCACTGTGCTTTTATACTAACAGCAGACACACAAAAAATATTCGCGAATATTCCAGCGGTGTGTAGTATTGTTCGCTATACAAACGTTTATTCATAAAAACATTAACAAAAAATACAAAAGAAACTATTACTAAAAGGACGATAAACAACTTGAACGATTTAAGGAAGTAGGTACTTTACACCCTCGGCGTACGGTCGAAATTACTTTATCAATTGTCGGTGTTTTTTATAAATAGCTTGCGTACGCGCACCTGTGACGAGACTATTCTGGAGCGAAGTTGTACCTACTTACTTTTAAAACTAGTAATAACAGAAAGCACTCGAAATCAAAACACGAACACACTGTAGTAACGTACTTTCTCGAACGTTCTTTCTTTGCACTATTCAAAACACTATTTTAAACACTTGTCGCGAACAGATCCTCTGAAGTTTATGCCGTCAAAAAACATTTGAAAAGCAATCGCCTGTCTTTCACAGCCACAGACTTCAATTACCACCTGTTGCGAACGAAATTGATAAGAAATTCTTATATTCAGGCGCTGTGAAATATGGATAATGTACCAAATATAAAAATGTGGTTAATAAGCTAAAGTGGTTGTCAAGTTGACAATTTGCTTTACTTCATTTTAAATTAGGTGTAATACTGAACTACAAGCACAGTTAACTGTGTTCCTTTGTAAGATTAATTTACTTAAATAAAAGAGAGGATCAACAACAATTTATTTAACATCGTAGACAAAGCCCATCCTGAACCACTTAACTTAACAAGACATTTTCCATTCCAGATTCTACCTTCAGGTTTCGACAAATCGCTGTTGTTAAAAAACGGCAAATTACCTCCGGAAGAAATGCTAGACAATCACACTAATGCAGCCAATCAAACTAAAACGGACCACTTGAACCAAACTACAGTACAGGATAACCTGACCGAATCTGAGAGTTTAGAACAAGACGGAGTTCTAGTAGTAAACGTGTCAACAAACCACATACTCAATTTAGAAGAGTTTTACCCTCATATACAAATCACTAATGTCTCTAATAAAATGGATGAGATCACTAACAAGATTCAGAGTAATAGTCGCGAAATTACTGGAGATTCTAAAAATAATCTCAAGTTTAAGGGAATGCCTGATAATATTACTGTAGCTCCTGCTCCAACTAATGGTGTTTTGCCTTCGAACGAGCAAGAGGAAGATAAGATTATAAATAAGGCAGACTTGGACATGGATGGGAAGTTATCTGAACCTAACGTGCTGCGGCCAACTGAGAGTCTTCAGAACTTGATGGAGGAGACTGGTGGCAGGAGGTACAGACGTCGAAGACGGAGACACGGTAATGGAAGACGGTATGGCTTTAACTTTCCTATCTTCTTTTCACTTTGCCTTTATGTAAATTCTTCCTCTAGGTCTAAAAGTATTTCCCTTTCTACTCATCATCTTCCTGCCCTTATCCCATGTTACTTGGGGTCGGCGCAACACGTTTTTTTCTTCCATTCTCCCCTGTCAACCGTCACACAGTATTTCTACTAAGTTTTCTAAATAATCTATACAAAAAGAAAAGACATACTAACAGATTGTTGGCATACAAAATGTTGCTTCACAAACGCTCCAAGTATCAGCTTTTCATCAACAGCCTACAACAGTCCACTGTTGGACATAGGCCTCTTCAATTGCTCTCTCATCCAGTTGCTACCAACCTCCCTGACCAAGCCGGAGAGCATCCCAACTTACACTTGCCTATTCGCGCCCGCGGTCTCAATCTCAACTCAAGAACATGTCTACCCCAAAACGGTCATCGGTTCTATGGCGATGTGGCCGCCCCATTGCCACTTCAGCTTACTTATTCTGTGAGCTTTGTCGACAACGGGATAGATGACACACCAATCAATTGAGATACTTTTTAAGAGCTGTCAAAACGTGGTTCTCTTATTGATTTTTTATGGCAATAGCCAACTGTGACCGATCACTGTTTTTTCAACTCAATGACTCAACTATTTATTGATTTCAAAGCAACTAAAATTCGAATTAGGCAATTAATTGAAAATAAATCAGGTTGGCAGGCCCAAAATAAAGTGTTTTTTTTAGAGATTGATGTCTTGGAATTATTGTTTTATGGTGTCATCTAGCCTACTCTGGTTTTCTGTTGGGTCACCTCGTTCTGGATGCGATCTCTCAGAGAGTCTCCAAGCAAAGTACAAGTACCTACTTAAAAATATATAAAATATGTAGATTCAAAAATATATAAATTAGACTAATTGCCATAAGAAAATGAGTATAATATTTTCTCCCATAAATAAGTTTTTTAAAGTTTTAATTTATTAGGGTTCAACAAAGCCTTTATAAATAGAAAGAACAAAATTAAAATTCTCAAGCATCTTGGTAGCGTTAATTTATATTTAGTGCAACGGAATGAAAAATCATAAGAAATAATAAAATTCCTCTTTATGAAACGGTCTATGATTAAATTCATTCTTAAAGAGTTCTCAAGTTGACGGCCATATTGCATTTTGCATTCTATTTTAACTGCCCCGTTGGTGTAGTGGTCGTAAGCGCGGTTGCTGAGCATGAGGTCCTGGGTTCGATTCCCAGGTCGGGCAAAGTGTTGTTGGGTTTTGGCATCTGAAATTTCTCAGTAGCAGCCACGGAGTCTGGGCACCCGGTTGATGGCAAAAGGCTCGCCTCCTATGTGACTTCAATATGTACGTATATAATAGATGACACCACAAAACAACAATTCGAAAAAAGAAACCACTTTATTTTGGGCCTAAAAACCCGATTTATTTTTAATTAATTGCCAAATTCGATTTTTAGTTGCTTTGAAATCAATAAATAGTTGAGTCATTGAGTTGAAAAAACAGTGACGTCACAGTTTGCTATTGCCATACAAAATCTATGAGAGACTCGCGTTTTGACAGCTTTTAAAAAGTATCTCAATTGATTGGTATGTCATGTACCCCTTTGGCGAGATGTGTAATATTAAGTATACCTCTGCCTAACCTGTAGGGATAACAGGCGTAATGTTATGTTATGAGTTAGGAGTATTTAAAAAAAACCGGCCAAGTGCGAGTCGGACTCGCGCACGAAGGGTTCCGTACCAATTATTATAAAAAAATCACGTTTGTTGTATGGGAGCCCCCCTTAAATATTAATTTTATTCTGTTTTTAGTATTTGTTGTTATAGCGGCAACAGAAATACATCATCTGTGAAAATTTCAACTGTCTAGCTGTCACGGTTCATGAGATACAGCCTGGTGACAGACAGACGGACAGACGGACAGACGGACAGACAGCGAAGTCTTAGTAATAGGGTTCCGTTTTTACCCTTTGGGTACGGAACCCTAAAAAGTGTCTTTGTCGCTTGAAATTATTATATAATAATATGCTCGTTATCGACCCACACAAAGCCTCCTTTAGGCATTTTCCACTTTTACAGTCGAACATCTCGTGGCTTACGAGGTTTTATTTTAACGAGAAAAGTTTTACAATACAAAGCAGAATATTATGAAACCTCAATAAACTCCATAAATGGAAAATACTTCCCTTTATCAATCAAATCATGGTACAATTCAATTTGATCTAATTTTCCTTGTTCTCGATGTCACAAACAATTTATTCTCATTATCCTATTTTCCTCAATAAAACGCTTGGTTGACGACAATTTACCGTTTTGTGTCTAACGTGTCCTAATTTTAATGCCAAATAAGACGTAAACGTTTTTTTGTTTATACTGTCACAAAGACTGACGCACACACTTAACGCTCAGAGTACCAAAATAGTTTTAAAACTTTATAGATATCTATCTAAAATGGTGTCGATTCTGTTGTGCACAAACTAAACTTAATTTAGGCTATTGCTATCTTTTACTAAAAGGCAGTGCGAGAAAAGGACGGCTATAGCTATAAACTAAGTTAGAGATGTCAACTAGTTTATGCCATACGCTTCACCGTGTTTTTAGTCGACATGTTTTTATGTGCACCCTTCATTTGTATGGAAATATTAGTTCCAATTAAATTTGACATCTCTAAATTACGTCCGTCTCTTTCTCGTTTTATTAGAGAGAAAAATATAGCAATATACCCTAAATTAGGTTTAGTTTGTGCACAACAGAATCGACACCAATAGGTAGGTAATTAGAGCTTCCAAACACTAGAAACTTAACCAAAATACTATAGGATAGAATTTCGGTTTAAAAATCGTTCTATTTGTGCTAGGGCCTCATCATCATTCTCGTCACATTGACCGGTCCCGTGCGATTCGCATCCAGCGGATTCCCGCAACCTTCACCAGGTCATCGTTCCACCTAGTGGGAGGCCTTTCAAAGCAACGGCCTTCATCCTGTCATATTTGGGGTTGGCACAGCATGTCATATTCTTCCACACTTCGTGTTATGGCCGACCGTGGCTTTTATGGGTATTATGAAAATATTATATACTAGCTGACGTCCCGCGGTTTCACCCGCGTAGTTCCCGTTCCCGTGGGAGTACGGGAACAAAATATAGCCTATAGCACTCACGAATAATGTAGCTTTCTACCAGTGAAACAATTTTTAAAATCGGTTCATTACTTCCGGAGATTACCCCCTACAAACAAACTTACAAACAAATGTTACCTCTTTATAATATTAGTATAGACAGGGTTAGTTTTCAATGACCAGCAAAAATTTAAAATTAAGATCTAGATATCAAACCAAAAGTGCAATTTAAATATTGTTGTCAAAAAATATAAAATAAAATAACAGAATTCATTTGAAAATGTCCTAAAAATTTCCTAAATCATAAACCTAGTGGGAACCAATACACTTGTGTGCATGCATGCACCGCAAAATTTATGTGTGCCAACATGCTACTTATCTAAGTTTTTGAACTGAATTGTGCTGTTAATATAATATATCAACACAATATCCACACGTTCGCTTTTTAGTTGTGGCCAGGAATGAATTTTATTAAAAAAAAATGTTTTTTTTGTTTCATTATATCGAAATATTATAGATTCTAAACCATCTCTGAAAATTTGGCCGGTCATTGAAAACGAACAACAACAACAGCCCATAACGTCCACTGCTGGACATAAGCCTCTCCCACTCTCCCATGAAGGGTGGAATATGCCGTAATCTCCACGCTTGGCAGGCGGATTGGAGATCACAGTAGTGATGAAAGACTAACAGAAAACGCTGCTGCCCATTCTCAGGTCTACGGAGGCGCAAGGAGTTCTGCCTCAGACATTAGTCGCCTTATACGACACCCGTGAGTGTAATGGGTTGGTCCTATTCTACTCTGCCGGATACCACACGGCTAAACAAACCCTGAAAACAACCGTGTATATTTTTTTTACCTTAATAGTAGGATTCTACATAATTAGCATTTTCTTAATAAAAAATTATTTAAACTAGCTTAGCTCTTAATAAGCCCTCTTTCCAATACAAATCGTTCAAACTTTCGAACCAACTTTCTTCATCTCGAACCAATACTGGTGTTCTAATAAAGACTCATTAGTGTCTGTTCACTGCGCTCTTTTTACTTCGCCGTCGAGCAAAGGATCGGCTCTATTGAATCCTGTGAATAAGCCTCGTACCGTAATTGCGACTGCGACTGCGACTACGACTTTTATTTTCTTTCCTTACTATGAATTTTGAATCTAGAGTTATGCCAAGATTTAAATTGCTCACTTTTTCTGCGTTTTCGTCAGTGAGTCTGTGAACTTTTGTGTTTGACGTTTGTGGATTTAGTTAGTTACCTTTGTGTACGTTATGAATAGAACGGCCTACTCTGAGCTTAACCGAGATTTTTGTGATTACAATAAAACTATTAACTTCCTATAGTTGTTTTACGGACTGCATAAGTATACCATCTCAACATGGATGATGTAACCAAGATTTTGTAACAATTTATTTATTTAAAAAAATATTTTGATTTAAAAGAGTGCCCATGGAGTTTCTTGCCCGTTTTTCTCCATAGAGATCTACGCTAGGGAATGGGCAACTATACTTTCACAGTTTTTATGTCTTGTAACTGGGACTGTAGCTACATTCAATATTCATCTTTGTTTCGACAATTCAAAAGTGCCTGTTACTGGCGTACTTGAAATAAATGCATTGATTTTGATTTTTGATTTTGCCTTCTTGGTCTAGTGATCCCAAGCACTGTTGCTGAGCATGCGGTCCTGGGGTCAATTCCCGGACTTTCTCACCAGCATCGGCCGACGTCCGAATCTGTGCCTGTTTGGTGGCATTTATCTCGCATAAATGTTCGTCATCTTCTTAGTCCTTCAGACTTAGCAAAGTGGTCGTGGTCATGGGGGTCACCCACAACTGCTGTCGCTGCCTTCATGATCCTTTTCACCGGTCTCTATTGGCCGCATGGCGAATACATGCTGCCAAAGGGATCTTTGTGACAGATTTGATGCAGTCTGTCCATCGCGATGGTGATTTACCACGTGGTTGCTTGCCTTCGACTCTACCCTGAATCAATAAATGCATTAATGTTACGATGAACTAATTAATTTTAAATAAGATGTTCGTGTTTTCTTAGTAAGGGTACCAAAGAATACAGACGGCATACTTAAATATGCAGTGCATTTAGATTTGCAATCTACATAGATAATACGGCCGTTCATTAACTTTATTTAAACGAGACTCGACCGGACTCTCGAAGTGCTTGGTTGAGCTATTTACTCTTTTTCTTTCTAATGTTTAATGAGCTTGCGGTTTACATTCTGTCTTGAATTAAAATAATTATGTCGGATGAAAAATGTATGAGTATTTGCACCTCTTTTTTTGAGTGGGTATATCCTCATGGATACCCTCCGTCTGGGGCAACTGAAGGGTTATGTCTAACTCTAACCGACTAAAAATTCACTGTTCCTACCGCCATATTTCAGGGCCCGGGAGAAACAAGTTCTCGTATATTCGCGCGTACTCCCGACGTGTATTTCCACCCAAAGTTTTAATAAGAGATTTCTTTTCAGGCTAAGAAACATACATTCAGGCGAAAGAGCAAATCAGAACAATTTAAATACAGCAGAAAACAAAACAGTCTCTCAATTCGTTCGGAAAAAGTTTTTTCGTCACCACAAGAAGCACAACAGCGGAGAACATAGCAGGGAGAAGAAGTTTGAGATACCTGTACATGAATTCGAAGAGAGATTTGAAGCGAAACCACCGCCAAAAAAGTTGAATAAGACACAAACAGAACAAAATTTTGACAACTGGTTTTTTCGTGACGATGAAGAAGACTTAGAAGCAGCTGAAACTAACTCCTTTAACACTACTGAGGTAAGGGATGACTTTAGTTTAATACCCAGATTAAAAGGATTTATTAGACAACATAATAACTTAGTTTCCTGCGTTACTAAGCCACTCTTGCAAAAATACGGGAAAACGGGTCAGATAAAGCAGGGCAGTGTCTGTACCTACCATTGTGGTATAAAATTTTACTGTAAATTCCTAATCAGTGACAATCAAATTGTTAATACACACGAGTCCTTTTACAACAATTGAATTTCCAAATTCCCGGGTCTGGTAAAGTGTTATTGAGTTTTTCGATCAGGAATTTCTCAGTAGCAGCTACGGAGTCTGGACTTGTGCCCAGTTGATGGAAATAGGCTCGCCCTTATAACGTAGGACTTAAAACGTAACTGGCAAAAATGTGGGTGTAATGTTAGGTACACCTCTGACTAATCCTTCGGGGATTAAAGGCGTGTGTATGTTATCATCATCATCACCATCAGCCTATTAATGTTCCCACTGCTGGGACACAGGCCTCCTCTCTATGAGAGGGAATGGGCTATAATCCACCATGCGGGACCAGTGCGGATTGGTAGATGTCACATGTCTTCGAATTTTTGGTACTATGACATGCCGGTTTGCCGGCCCACGACTTACTGTTCGTAAGTCGGGGCAGCCACCACTGGGCCACCGGTGCTTTCGATCGTGTATTGAATTATGTTGTGAAGGAAATCTAACATTTCTTCGAATTCGAATCCCACCTCTGATCACAGAAGACACACTCCCCAACGCTATCATCCAGCTCCTAATATAATTTAACTGCATGTAGATGACAAAGATATTCCAATTCGGCTCTGGTACCGCGTTGTCAGCGATTAGATCAATTACCGGCCATTATGGTAATCCAGTAATGGGAGCTCTAGCTTAGAGGCATCCTCATTGAAGCCATCTGCATGATAACGGATTATAGAATTACCCAAATGAGTGCTTTGCGAGATTTAGTTGATTAGATCGTATTTGATGAAGTAGATCATAATATCATTACAGAAAATGATGTTATAGAAGATAATGCTAACTTGCTAACTAATATTATAAATGCGAAAATAAGTTTGTTTGTCACCTTCTCACGCCTAAACCACTGAACCAATCATTTTTGCACATACGTTGTCAGGTGCACAGAAACGGACACATAGTACCTATAATCCCGGGATAAAGTACTGTTCCCGAGGAAAACAACAATAAAATTCTTATTGTAAAAGATGGCGCCACGTGTCACTAGAATCCTGATTGAATCAAGAAGCAAGCAAACTACACATCCCGAATTGATTGTCAAATTCTAAATTAAAAGTAATGCGAGCAAAGCAGCGCTAAAACGCTAGTAGACGATAATTTCGTTAAAGAAAATGATGATAAAGAAGATAATACCAATTATAATTCTTTGAATAGCGTAATACGAAGAACAGCCAAAAATTTAATAATCTTTGAATGTAATAATGAAGTATGAAATTTTAATAAGGTTATAATACAAGGGAATGTCTATAAATACATTCTCAACGCTATGTTTAAGCTTATTTACGAGCAGTAGGTATTTAGAGCGTCCCACGTCACAAGTTATGGAATATTTTATAGATGTATAATTAAACTGTTTTTAGTTAGTTGGTTACACTAATTGACGTAGGTTTGGTAGAAAATAAACTAATTGCCTTTATCTCTTTGTCAATAGACATTTAGACGTAACTAAGTCGTACCTAAGTCTGGAGTTGTGCAAAGTTTTCATCTTGGGCTAGGTACGTTATTGTTCAGATTGGAACAATGCTGCTTGATGGCTTAAAGAACAAAAGAATCTGTTTCTAAACAATGTCTAAATAGACATAAACTATTATCAAAATGGAACAGAATTTGTTTCTCTTCTTCTAAGTAAATCGGAATTTATGTGGAGGTTAAGCGTTGCGCCACATCTGTTAGCGCCAAGTGGCATTTTTCCATTCTCCTTTTATTTTCTGTGGCTCAGAACTGTCATTTACTAGAGCGAGAAACAGAGTGCGAGTGCTATCCCACGCTGCAGCATCGAGAATGCACTCGCAGCACGCTCTGTTTCTTATTTCTTTCAAATATGCGATTACGCTGATAGATAGGTATTATTAGAAATTATATTGATGTAAATAATCATAAATGAAAATGGAACCCCACAATATACTGTATTCAATCTTAGTTTAAAAACTATTACTACAACTACACTACTACAACAGCCCATAACGTCCACTGCTGGCCTCTCCCATGATGGGAGAAATTTGCCGTAATCTCCACGCTTGGCAGGTGGATTGGAGATCGCAGTGATGAAAGACTAACAGAAAACGCTGCTGCCCATTCTCTGGTCTACGGAGGCGCAAGGTGTTCTGCCTCAGACGTTAGTCGCCTTATACGACACCCGTGAGTGTAATGGGTTATTTCTATTCTACTCTGCTGGATACCACACGGCTGAACTATTGAATGAAAAAAAATCTAAGTCCATCCGAAAAACACTTAGATTTGTCAACACCTAACCTTATATCATTTTACAGGCAAAAAAGCGTCACCGTACAATACGAGCAGCGACGAACAGGAAGGAAAGAATCTGGGAGAACGGGGTGATTCCTTACGAGATCGATGGCAACTTCAGCGGGGCGCATAAGTCCTTGTTCAAGCAAGCCATGCGGCATTGGGAGAACTTCACTTGCGTCAAATTTGTGGAACGGGACGCTGATCTGCATAAAGATTATATCGTTTTTACTGAGAGGCCTTGTGGGTAAGTTTATGTGGTAATTTTATTGATTTAATATGTTATGCAAGACTTCATTATTAGGGTAGAGTAAAATAACCTGTTGGGTTTGCCAAGAGATAGTCTTCTCATTGTTTAAAGCTTAATACAATATGGGTCCCGATCACGATCGGCGAGGCAAAAGATTCATACAGACTGCAACAAACGCAAAACCTCTCGTGTTGTGTCTCAGACTATGAAACTGATCAACTTTTGTTCTATGACTTTTGAAAATTCATTTTTTTACCATGCTTTTTTATCAGTTTAATCGTGTCATGAAAATTCCCATTTTTTGCGAATTTCAAGCACTCGTAAAACAAAACTTGTTCAGTTTCATGGTCCGAGGGACCATAAGTAAGGACTTGCGTTTATTATGTTACTCCTTGTTGATTACCAGTTTCTAGATCCTATAACTTTTCTCCTAACGGACCTGCACCCCTAGCCAAGTTGACAATCTACAATCGTTAACGCTAGTAGAAAACTATTCAAATGAATGGGAATGACATCATCTCAACGTTAAATCACGTGATCAACACAAACGAATAGAAAATTCGTAGACAAGTTTACATAGTTTAAAATGATAGAATAGAATGTTATCGTGTCTACAATGTTGGTCGCTAAACTCTTTGGTAGGAACGCTCACATAATAGACTAAAGTGTAGGTTTTTTCTACAGACATTAGAGAACGAGCGATCGACTCGTCGCGTCGCCGTCGTGTCAACTTGGCTACCAATTTAGCGCTTTCTACAATCGCTTACGCCGAGGCGTTTACGTTTGTAGAAAGAGAATCGATACGAAACGTTTGTAACTTGGCTAGGGGTGCTGAGTATGGAGATTGACTCCAAGTAAAAGGATCGGAAGATACACCTCTCGCTACATTTGTTTCATATCATTTCATTTTTGTAGGACAAAAATTTTATATTTCTGATCGTGACAGGTGATGATCACAGATCCTGTGTTGTCACCACCTCGTAATATAATCTGTATTACGAATCAGGATACAAGCAGGATTTATTTACTTCATAAAAATAAATGGCACATGGCATCATGGCACTATGATGTCAGAAACAGCGAATAGCTATGAGGTGTTTCTTTAAAATGGATGAGGTGCACAAATACTAAAAATATTTTATTCTGAACCAATATGCAATCTGGTTGAACACATTTTCATCATGCAGTGGTAGGTTTGATAAGTATACTCAGGTAGTACTCGAGCATGTTTTTTTGTGTGCGTACTTACGAAAGTTGGTTCAAAAGAGTCTTTAGTCCTTATAGAAGACTGCATTAATTGGCACTCTTGTTGGCACCAAGAAATGAAATGTTTAAATTGAGGCTCCGGCCCATTTCGACAACTAAAAAAAGACGTGCGAAACAAGTGAAAAAGTGTGCCAACTCGTAACTATTTTAATTTTCATATTATTATATTGTATCCCATTTCGTCAACCATAATTTCAACTGTTTTTTGTACAGTACAGTCAGCTCCCAAAGTTGCAAGGAAACCATTTGTTGACGTTGCTATGTTTTGTCTCTCTCTGGCACACGAAGGTTTGTTATGAGAGAACTCAATTTTGAATTTGAACAGAAATAAAAGTACTAGGAGAACAGAATCAAGAAGGAGATCTTTTTAGTGAATACCCAACAATAATAATAAATAATAAATAATAATAAATATTGCTGGACATTACACACAGCGCCATCTAGAGCCACACTAAGCAACGAGGCTTGTGTCGTGGACACCAGATAGTTGATATACTACATAGATACTTTTTGTTTGTAAATACATACTTATTATACATATAAACAAAATCAAAATCAAAATCAAAGCATTTATTTCAAGTAAGCCAGTTACAGGCACTTTTGAATTGTCGAAACAAAGATGAAAATTAAATGTAGCTACAGTCCCAGTCACAAGACATAAAAACTGTGAAAGTACTGTAGTTGCCCATTCCCTAGCGTAGATCTCTATGGAGAAGAATGGGCAAGAAACTCCATGGACACTCTTTTAAATCAGAATATTGTTACAAAATCTTTGTTACATCATTCACGTTGAGATGGTATATTATGTGAGAACAATGTAGCAAGATGTGCACGGTAAAAGTGTCCACAGCAAAAAAACACAAACAAAAAAAAAATACAATTCAAAATAATTCATTCAAATAAGCCATGGCAACCAAGAGATGACCAGTCACAACTGACAGCGCCCGTTCACGGACATGACGCATGGATCAGCACCATTCAACTCAACCATTTTGAAGGGAACTAAATGATCCGACACATGCGCCACCATCAGCGAGACAATAGAGTGAGCATGACATACTCCAAACCGCCAGGGCACATTCAAGTCAAAAAAAAGACGTAGGTTTCCAGTGAATGATAGCTTTCTAGTACATAGTACTCACACAATATGGGCTATGCATTTATATAATACTAAAGAGATTGATTCTATACAATGCAAAGATAGTTGTACAATCTTCAGCAGCTCCAACAATACAATTTAATGCTATCAATTTATGCGCCCCTGTCCATGTGGAGCAGGACCAGCATTGAGCCAAGCATTTTTATCATCGATATAATCGCTCAACTTGTAATATGCTTGCTTACATAGTGTGCGTTTAATGCATGTTTTAAATTTCGTCTCATTCAGTTCAAGAATACTTTGTGGAATTTTATTATAGCATCTCAAACAGTACCCCATGAAAGATGAGTCTACTTTAGCGAGTCTGAAACCTGGCTGAACTAGTTGGTCCCTATTTCTAGTACTGTAATTATGTCTGTCCCCCCTTTTACCAAAAAGGTGCAGATTTTTTCTGACGTACATTATGTTTTCGTAGATGTATTGACAATGTACCGTCATGATGCCAATATCCTTAAACAGTTCCCTTAGAGAATCGCGCCTACGAAGATTATATATGGCTCTGATGGCTCTTTTCTGCAGAATAAATATAGACTCAATATCAGCAGCCCGTCCCCACAGCAAAATGCCATAAGACATTATACTATGAAAGTAACTAAAATAAACCAGTCTAGCGGTATCTACATCAGTATACTGACGGATTTTTCTAATGGCAAAGGCTGCTGAACTTAGCCGCCCCGCAAGAGATGTCAAATGAGAACCCCATTGTAGCCTTGAATCAAGCGTAATCCCCAGGAAAACCGTTTTATCTACGAATTCAAGTTTCTCTTTATTCAATATTATATCACAATCACTACTTTTAACATTCGGTAAAGCAAATCTTATGCATTTGGTTTTTTTTTCATTTAATACCAAATTGTTTGCTGTGAACCAATTTTGGACCTGAAGTAGGGCATTATTCACGTCATCTAGATTTTGGGCCCGCCTATTTATCTTAAAAATTAGGGAAGTGTCATCAGCAAATAACACCATATTTTGAGGTTGGTTTTTCAGTAAATAGGGTAGATCATTTATATATACTAGAAAGAGGAAAGGACCCAATATTGAGCCTTGTGGAACCCCCATTTTTACTTTTAACCCCTGTGAATTAACACCATTTATTTGAACATGTTGTTGTCTATCATTCAAATAAGATTTTACCAAACTAAGTGCAAGTTTACCCAGTCCGTAATGCTCAAGTTTCAAAAGTAATGTGTCGTGATTTACGCAATCAAACGCTTTGGAGAGGTCACAAAAAATTCCTATGGCGTCTTGAGACTCTTCCCACGCAGTAAATATGTGCTTTAATAAGGTTACACCGGCGTCAGTTGTACAACGTCCCTTGGTGAAGCCATACTGTTGATCATGTAAGATTCTGTTGGTGTTAAAATGATAGAGCATTTGATTAAGCATTACTTTTTTAAAAACCTTGCTAAAAACTGGTAACACGGATACTGGTCTATAATTATTAGTATCTTTACTGTCCCCGGATTTGAAAAGAGGTATGACTTTACTGTATTTCATTAAATCAGGGAAAACTCCTTGGTCTACACATAAATTAAAAATTAAAGCTAAGTAAGGGGCTATAGTCTCAAGTATGGCTGTACAAACTTTGACAGACATTCCCCATAGATCTTCGGTTAGTTTGATCTTTATTTGCCGGAAAGTTTTAATAACAATCATAGGGTTAATGTGTTTAAATTTAAATTCAACCAGGCAGCCAGACACATTCGCCTTTAATAAACCAATTGAGAGTTCAGGTGAGGAAATAAGAGCCTCCGTTGTTTTTTGTGGTATATCGGTAAAGAATTTTACAAATTCTTGAGCTACTTCCTGATTAGAGCTTTTAGGACCACATGCTGTATCTAATGTGTAGCTAGTGTTACGTATTTTCTTCCTGTTAGTCTCGTTATTTATAACTTTCCAAACTGTCTTTATTTTATTTTCTGCTGTTTTGATCTTGTTGCTAATGTGCAGTGCTTTAGCAACCTTGCATGTATTTCTAAAAATGTTTGAATACTTAGCAACATACTTGTTAAAAGTTTCAGTGTTTATAAAAGGCTTAAGGCCATAAAGCTCAAATAGTCTTTCCCTACTTTTTCTGATACCTCTAGTTGCCCAATCACTAAATATGAATTTAGGGCAAATACTTTTTGTCTTCTTTTCAAAAGTTTTATTGAATTCCGTGTGAACTATTGAAAAGAAACGATCATACAATTGATCTATATTAATATCATCAAGGCCCATAACGCTTAACTTGTTCTGTAGCAAAATATTATACCTATTTAATCTGCTAGAAGTTATAGGTCTAAATTTAATCTGAACTTTTTGCGATGGGGGTGTATTACACCTGAAGGTTACAGTTTGTCCACTATGGTCAGAGGGTAGACAATTTACTATTGCTTTATCTAAGTAATCACAATCGCAGAAAATATTATCTATACAAGTAGCAGAAGATGGAGTGACTCTAGTAGGTTCTGTAAAAGTGTTGGTCAAGTCAAATGACTTAAAAAGATTTAATAAGCGACTGCTATTTGCACATTCTTCTAAAATATTGATATTAAAATCACCACAAATAATTGTAGATTTATTACTGACTGCAAGTTTTGCCATCACATCTTCCATTATTGATTCAAACAAAGAAAAGTTTTGATAGTTTGGGGGTCTGTACACACACACAATTACATGCTTATCTAGCTCAACACAGGACAGTTCAACGCAATGTTCAACAGAGAGACCTACTATGTCATTACGTTGCTTATATTTAAAACAATTTCTTATTAATATTAGGGAACCTCCACGAAGCATAGTTTTACGGTTAAAGCAGCTACCCACCATATAGTTATCATAATTGATAAGCATTTGGTAATCCTTAAGCCAATGTTCAGTAAAACATATAATGTCAAACTTACTATTTTCTAAAAACAATTCAATTTCTAATAATTTGGAAGAAATGCCTTGGATATTTTGGTGGAATAATTTCAAAGTGTTCTGCTGAGGCCCTTTTTTACTAACTAATTGAGTGCAAGAAGATACGTTGGTAGGATTAACAATATTGTTAATTGTACCTCCTGTTGTCTCATTTCCTAGTTTAAATTAATTTTTGGAGTGAGGCTGGAGACACCCGTACCATCCTCAGACAACAAGACCCTATCACTAATACTAATATACCCTAATTGAGAATTCTCCACGGTGACACATGGATCCTCCTCAGTACAATGTTTGTAAACATTTATAGCACTAGTGCTATATTCATTGAAAGTCACCTGTATATTAGTATTACTACTAATAGTCGCAGTGTTAATAATAGAACTAAACTTAGACATACTATTTACGTCTGTGTGAATATTATAAGCTAATAGCCGAGCTATTTTGTGTCTACATCTAATAGGTAGATACACCTTACCCCGTGTCGACTTCAGTTTACCAACAATAGTGTTGATATCCAGATATATAAGTCTGTCACTATAGTGACCTACTAAAAAATGTACATGGTTATTTAACATATGTATATAATTATTTTTTCTATTACCCAAATTTTCAAAAAATGGAAAACCACACAATATTATTTTGTTACAATTTAACTTTAACAACTCTGAAACACAGTCAGTGATGTCTTCCTTTTTAATCTTAGAACTATTACCAACACATATAGTAATGGTGGTACTAGGATCACAAACGGTCTTTGTTACTGATGCCATTATCTGTTTGTAGGTTGATCCTGGCATGCAATAATTTTGGGTACAATAACTCAGGTTATTACTGATCAATTTCCCTAACCCTCTACCTATACTATCAGAGAACATAACTGAAAGATTAGAACCAAGACTATTAGGTGAGACCAAATTACCTAAGTCAGGTATTGTATCTTGGGTGGAAATACAGTCCTGAGTACTCACAGCTAGGGACGGGTCCTCCGTTGCCTCAAGCTGGAGGGCATCATTGCTGGATTCCCTCTGACAAGTACACTGAGTGTTGCTGAGAGTCAGCGAGTCCACTTTGTCTACCAATGCATTTGTAGCAAGAATATGCTCTTTAATTTGATTTTCCGAGCATTCATATTTATTACATAAAGATTTTAGTGACTTATTAAGAGCCTGTATTTCTGATTGTAAGCGCTGAGTGTCAATTTCATAAATATTTATACTATCTTCCAATTTAATCTGATAGTTATTTAATTTATTAACTAGAGAAACACGTTCTTTCCTTAATTGAATATTTTTGGAAAGGTGTTTTTGTTGTTTCTTGTATTTATTACATTTTTTAATTATTCTATTTAATCGTGCATATTTCTTAATTTTATTTTTACTAATTTTGTGGCTGTAGTTATGCTTTAGTAAGGAGTCCTCTGTAAGGTCTATTGTTATAATGGAATGAGGGTTGCAATTTGTATTAACTAATTCATTATACAAATGTTCAGTTTCCAAAGCCTGAGTATGATCCTTTCCCTTTTTCAAATTTAAAAGTTTGACATTTGCATGGACTAATTCATCCTCTAAGTCCCTAATTTTACATAAAGCCTCCTCATACAAGTTGCTACAAGAGTTGAACCCATCCGTGACCGCCCTTAGTTGATCCCGTTCATTGACAACATTCAAGAATTCCTGATGAAGGTCTACTAGCTCCCGTTTTAAGCTCGAGTTTTTGCTATTTACGTTAATGACCTCCTCCTCACTGTCCTCTCTCTCTTGCAACAGCTGCTGGCATTGGAGTTTAGAGTCCTTAAGTTCTTGGAGGGCCGTTCTCAATTTTAGCTCCATATCTTGAGCAGTAGCCTTACGGGTCATCACAGGCATGGTTTCCGGATTGGTTACTGAAAATTGTAAATAAAGAAACGATGAGAACTAATAGGATAGACCAATGAAGAGAATTTAGAGATAAAAAAGGGGAAAAACAGGGAAAAAGTTTGTGTTACTCAAAGAAATGAGGTAGGCTGCTATATTAGCTTGACAATAATTAAATTAGCTTACTGAATAATTATTTTTATTGCTTCAATGAGAATTTTACTTTCTTAAGATTTTACTTTTTCATGTGGGTAGATTGCCTGGACTAAAAACTTATGATTATTACAATATTACTTCAAGACGTTAATGAAATAACTATCACGAACTTAATATTTAACTAATATTGAAAAGATTGATAGCAAGTATAAATCGTTAAAGTTTTACTTTTTACGAAATGACAATTGTCAACAATGCAATCTAGAACCTTAGAAGGAAATTAGCAAAAAAACAAAAACTATACTAGAATTGGCGTGGACGTGTTGTAAAGTTACGATTATGGGACGATTGTGTGCTATTCTAAATATAAAAGTAAACAAATACTCCCCGTATAAATCCGTAGTCCGAACATCAGCTGTTGGTTTTAGGTTACCGGTAACGTCGTTTCGTCGCCGTACAACCGAATCCTTTATTAATTAACAGGAAAATATGTTTCCTGGGTATTTACACATTTAAAATACGATATTACATATGATTACACCTTAATTTAACTTAATTACTATTTAATTTTCATCATCATGGAATCATCTGGATCATGGAAACATCCATGACTCGGAAACAAATGTCCATGCTCATCACACAAACATTTGCTCCGACCGGGATTCGAACCCGGGACCCTAAGAACGTAAGGCAGCCTCACTACCGCTGCGCCAATCAGGTCGTCAATAAGTACTAGGAGAACAGAAACGTGAAGAAGATGTTATTCCCGCCGCCTTTAACAGTACTACCAGTCTACTACTACCGACTACCAGACTTACAAAAGGGGATCGGGATATAGTTTTACCCAGTTACTGAATTATTGTGCCGACTCTCCAAGTAAAAATATCTATATCATCTCTATAATAGTCTCGAAATCGAGTCCCTATGAAATAATCCCTGTTACTCTCTTATAAGACTCATTCACAATATCACCTGTTATTTCCTTGACAGATGCTGTTCCTTCGTCGGCAAGCGCGGCAGTGGTGCTCAAGCCATCTCCATCGGCAAGAACTGCGACAAGTTCGGCATCGTCGTTCACGAGCTGGGCCACGTGGTCGGCTTCTGGCATGAGCACACCAGGCCGGACAGGGACAAGCATGTTCAAATCATCAGGGATAATATTATGCTTGGTAAGTTATCTGTTGGTTTGTTGTTTGTTTTTTTTTTGAGTAAGGTGTGTTTTACTAACACAGTTTTAAGTTTAAACACTAACACACAATGAACTATTATATATGTTAGTCTGTAAGGTATTTATCTATGGGCCAAAGTAGCCTGAAAATAAAGGTTTGATGATAAGGACCATTTTCAGACTCCGTTCAAGGATAAAATTTTAAGTATTGCGTTTAATTAGTTCAGTTTTATTGCCATGTTTTACATGGATCCTATTAGGAGCATTTACTGACGAGTCTGCTGTTACTCGAACTGTCTTTTCAAGCCTTTTTTCTACCTAAGCAGACACGAGAAGGTCGCAGAGAATACGTATAAAAGGGGACTTTCTGGATTATTTTTACATTTAAGTCCAGTTTTCCCCCCTGAGGGGGATTCTCTTAGGGGGGATTTGTGGAATAAGCCATGGTAATCGACCATTACTTTAAATCCACATCACGACTCTCGTCTCTCTCTTGCAATTAGTAAAATCTTGCTCCCTTCTGCACCTCTCCGTTCGTCCATATTTAAGTGTAAATAGGTACCTTCCATTGCTTAAATATCGCGCTAAACAAACAGATGAGTGATCCGTAAAGTTTTATCCGTAAAAAAGGAATACGCTACCCTTATGAGGCCTTTTTCAATCTTAATTTTAACACACTATTTTCATCCTTTACATAAAGATTTTAGGTCCAACTTGCGTATCTATTCTATATTCTATTATATTTAAATTCTACCTAACAAGTCCTCCTGAATATTATTAGCTCAATCTCAATCTTGCATGTCACAATAACCCTCACATGGTCAGGTTCACGAAGGCATCAGACCAAAACAATCTGGTTACATATGGGACAATGTCACGGTTACTTGCCTAGCTGTGGTTGACCTCCATTGTGACCGCTAACCAGCGCCTGTAGGCTACCGGAGCGGGATCCTGTAGGATAATTACGTAAAGATTTTTGAGCTGTAATAAATAAGGAAAATAAAGTTGCTATGTTTCTGTTAATTGGTTCCATTTAAGGTCAGATTTTCCAAGAAATATGAACATGAAAATGTTTGTAAAATTAATGAAAACCAAAAAAAAAAAGACTTCACCGAATTCAACAGGGAGGTTCGTTTCAATTCTATGTATCCACGTTTCAGAGGTTTTAAACTAGAAACGTTAATATCCAATCTCGAATGCATGAACATTTTGAACAAGTTACAATGGCAATACGCCGCGGCGTTACAGCTGCTGCTAAACCGAAACAATTAGTAGATAGATAGATAAACCATTTATTTAGTACACACAAAAGACATAACACAACACACATAGGTACAATTAGATGATACAATTTACCTGATTATAAAAACAAGTTGCCAATTTACAAAAAGAAAACCATATTTACGAAATAAGTATAGTAACACCATGACATACTTCAAATAAAATTAAGTAACAAGTATACAAGGTGCAGTATGCGTCTCAAGGTTTTGGGATTCATAATTCCAGTACCGTAAATGGATAAATAGTGTGGGAAGATGCATCAATCTCTAGTTCAACTACCTATAATTAAGCTCGTTTATAGGCAATTAGATTTTCTCTGTATGTATTACGAGAGACTTTAAAGTTGACCGGTGACTGAAAAGTTGCGTAGTAAGTAATTGGTTATCGTCATATGGACATGTGATGCGGTGGAATGAGGAAAGGGCCCATTTAATGAAGAGGTTTTGGCCAAGTGACGCCCATGAAAGAAACCAACTATAGATATTAGGGTTGACATCACAGATGAAGAAACAAACACTATTTTGTACATAGAACTCGGTTGGACTTTTATAAATCATAAATAAGACTTCAAGCCATCCTTACTTCGACAGGATTAACAACGGCCGGAAGTGTTAGATGGGGCAATAATCTATTGTGTTTTTTGATTAATTCGGCTTTTAATTCCGGAGATTTCATTGTAAATAAGGAATAGTGATATTTTAGTAAAAAAATGGGTATCTTTATTGTACTTAACACATTGGTGAGCAAAACGTGGTCAAGAATGGGCGTTTCCCTTTAGTGAGGAGAATGTTAAGTATGAATGTAGATGGCTATAAGAGTAGAGGAAGACCAAAGAAGCAATGGATGGACTGTATGAAAGATGATATGGGTAGAAAGGAGGAGTCTGATGACATGACGAGTAATAGATAGGTATTCAATTCAATTCAATTCAATTTATTCACCAACAATTTACATTGTGTTGGAAATAACAAAATAAAAATAAAATAAAAATTAAAAAGAAACACATTCATCATACAAGTAACACAATTATAAATTAACAACATAATTATTATTTCACGTCAATCCAAAAACAACATCATAATAAAAAAATAATAAAGTTTAGAAAATACAATAAAACCATTCAATGTCAACTAACTTATGTCAATAAAGAAAAATAGTTTAATGTCAGCTTATGTATAAATAATAGTAGGTATACCAGTCATTTTTTTAAATTAAAGTCTACAACATATAATGCAAAAGGTCATAATATTACATGTCGTCGACGGAGTAGAGACACTTATCCAATAGAAATGCTTTTAACTTTGATTTGAATGTGGATTTTTAATTGTAATGGTAATTTATTGAATAATTGCACTGCTTGATATTGTGAATTTTATATATATATATTTATAGCTTCACAATGTTGAAGTGTGGACTTATCTTATTTTTCAAATCTTTCCTACGTGTACTCTCCCTGACCAGTCTTTCCTCATCCGTCTCATATTCATGTATGTACTTTTTAAGATTTGTCAGAAGGACTAGAACGTAGAGACCGGGTACTGTGAGGATCTTTAAATCTAAGAAATGTGAACGACAACTCTCTCTTTGTGAAATACGGACCATGGTGCGTATAGCTCTTTTCTGAAGGACAAAAGCTCGTTTGCAATTATAATTATAGCTATTGCCCCAAAATTGTATGCTGTATCTTAACTTAGACTCAATTAACGCATGGTATACGATTTTTAAATGTTTAATGTCAATTTCATCTCTAAGGGTTCTTAATGCATAACACGCGGATGATATAGATGCATCAATGGCGGCTAGTTCCTTTTTCAAATTTAAGGAGTCATCTATGTGTACTCCCAAGAATTTAGTTTCTCTCACGAGTTCAATATTTTCGTCATTTAATGTTATTTCCATAGTGTCCTTATTTCGAGCAGTTGTTTTAAATAAAATTACCTTGGTCTTTGTGCTATTAATTTTTAACTTATTTACAGTAAACCATGAATAGAGATAACTTATAGCTGCATCGACTTTTGCAGCAAGTTCTTTTGTGTCATGTGCCCCAATAATGGCATTGGTATCATCCGCAAAAACCACAAGTTGTATGTCTGGTAGAATTTTGTTTATATAATATATTAGGTCATTGGTAAACAAAATAAACAAAATGGGCCCTAGTATAGATCCTTGCGGCACACCGGCACTAATATTAAGAAAGGATGATGTATGAATTTGTCTATGTCCATCTTGCATCTCACTGATTTCTACAAACATTTTTCTGTTTTTTAAGTACGATAACAGAAGTTGAGAGGTTTCGCCTCTCACTCCGTAGTGATTTAGTTTGGCTATCAGTAAGTTATGATCAACAGTATCAAAAGCTGAACTCAAATCTAGAAATACACCAGCTACTTTCATTTTATTATTCAATTTATTGATTACATCATTAACAAGAGTATATATAGCGTCCCCTCTGCCAACGTTTTTTTGATATCCAAATTGTCTTCTATGTAATACTTTGTTTAAGTTGATATGAAGTAAAAGTCGAGATTTGATTATTTTTTCGAATATCTTTGATAATGTTGGCAGCAAAGAGATGGGCCTGTAATTTTTTGGATCAGTCTTTGTGCCTTTTTTGTGAATCGGAATGATCTTGGCTATTTTGAGCTGTTCTGGGAAAATTCCCTCATTAATACACTTATTAAAGAAGCAAGATAGCGGTTCGGCGAGTATATTTAAATGATCCTTTATGACAGTTAGAGGAATTTCGTCATATCCACACGAACGTTTATTATCCATATTCCTGACAATACTACAAATTTCATTTGGAGTGGTCAGAGTAAAGTGTAGTTCATTTTCAACCCGCTGTGTACTCTGCTCTAGTAACAAAATCCCTTCCTCATTTGTATTTTTACTGGCAAGACATTTGTTATCAAAATGCTTTGCTAGGGTGTTAGCTACTTCTTCGGGATCAGCAACTACTTCGCCGTCAATTTTTAGTAGTAGATGTTCCGTATGCATAACTTTTGACCGGTTTGTGCATTTGTTAACAATTTGCCAGATTTCTTTACTAGAGTTGGTTGAATTATTAATTTTTTCCCTAACTGTTATTTTTTTTGCTTTCGTGATAACCCTTCTGTAAATTCTGATGTAGTTTTTTTAGGGTTCCGTACCCAAAGGGTAAAAACGGAACCCTATTACTAAGACTTCGCTGTCTGTCCGTCTGTCCGTCTGTCCGTCTGTCTGTCACCAGGCTGTATCTCATGAACCGTGACAGCTAGACAGTTGAAATTTTCACAGATGATGTATTTCTGTTGCCGCTATAACAACAAATACTAAAAACAGAATAAAATTAATATTTAAGGGGGGCTCCCATACAACAAACATTTTTTTATAATAATTGGTACGGAACCCTTCGTGCGCGAGTTCGACTCGCACTTGGCCGGTTTTTTGTAGTATAAAACACTAGTTTCAAGATGATTACCATTATTAGCACATAAAATACGTTTCATTCTACTAGACACTTTCACACCTTTGGTGACCCAATTTAGTTTATTACTCTTTATAAAGTTAATTTTACGTTTCTTTTTATATATATATATTTATAACTATTTTTAAAAAGGTCTGTGAACTTTTTTATAAATGTGTTAATTCCCATGCTGTTCCAGTCGTGTGTCAATATTCCCTGCTTAAAATATGTGCCGTTATTAGAATTAAAAACTCTTTTATTTATAACAATATGCTGGTCGTAGTTACTTGACTTGCTTGTCACAGATTCCAACCTAAATTTTCCTAAAAGGCCCCCATGTCCATCAGCCAAACCATTATGGTCTACGTCACAATCCTTTACACAATATTCAGGCAGATTTGTTAAGATATTGTCGATGCACGAATATGAGTCATTTCGAATAAAAGTTGTAGCGTTAACGAGATGCCTAAAATTGTAACATGTTAATAAGCTGACAAATTCAGTGCGTTTTTTATTATCTAAAAGTAAATCTATATTAAAGTCTCCGCATATAATGCATTTTCTATTGAATAAATGTTCCAACAATAAATGAATAAATGTTCGTATGGAAGAAGAGGACATGCTGCGCCGGCCACAAATGAATTGGGATAAGGGTAAGAGAATGATGACGTAGATATTTCTATACACATAATTATGTTATCTACCGTTAATACTAAAGGCTGTAAAACACCTCTTTTACACCCTGTATACAGGGTGTAAAAGAACTTTTTTTTTTGAGGTGAAAAATCTTGTTTTATTTATTTATTTATTTTATGTATTTATTTTGTGGTATAACTCAATGTAACGCACTCAAAACATTGTGCTGATGGATGGATTGAATAGTACGGGGTCGTGGAGGTGTTTGATGTAAAAATCTTGCATTAAAAACTTGTATTTAAAAAAAAACTTGTCAAAAAGTTGGACTTTAACCCCTAATATCTCCGTAACTTTCTAGTTACGGAGATATTGGGGGTCAAAGTTCTTCTGGTTCCCAGGTATGGTGTAGAATAAAAAAATGATCGCAATGACGAGGAGAACAAGTGCCTTTCGGCTTCGTTAAGAGGTGTTTTACACGCTTTAGACAAAAAATGCTTATAACAAACGGTGGCAGGCGCAAATTATTTCTTTTGTTATTACAACAAAAGATTAAAGAACCTAAGTACAAAGAATAACAGTAATTGACCCAAATATTCTGTCACACAAAACTGAACTTAATTAACGGCTCCCTTTCAATAACAACCTCGTTTTGATTATAATCCGGTATGAGCTCTTAAGCACTTTACGAGTGCGTAAGCCTGAACAATACGCACGCACTTACAGTACGCACTCACAGTACGCACTTAAAGTACGACGACTACGCAGTGTGATACTTGACCCGAATACATTGCGAATATCTTCCCGCGAATCTTTACGAGGGGACGCTGTTACACCGTTGACGAAAATTACAAAGAACGATTAGTAATTGTTAGGTATTCGCACGAATTACGAACGCCTTTTTTATTTATCAACGGGTTATTTCGAGAAAGCTTGTAAAGACGTAGAAACAAGCAGGTTCTAAATTTAAACTTTAAAAAATATTTTAACTTTCATCTTTCCACGCAAAACAGATTTTTCTGGTAGCCCCTTTTAAAGGTCATAAATAAAGTTGTTGTCTAGTTGCGTAAAAGAGCTAGTTTTTAGTTATTTTAATTCAGAATAAGTACTAGGTTGAATAATAATTGAACAGCTGTTTCGTAGGTAATGAAGTTTTACATAATTTTGTTTTTTAAGTTCAAAAACATCAAAATTAAAATATGCACGCCCACGTTTTAGAAACCTCGGGCTTATTATATTTACAAGTGAAGCCTCATTGATTACGCAAACTTTAAAAGATTTTCACTTAGAAGGCTGCAGAAACTTCAAATCAAATTACATTTTATTTAATCTTGTTTAGACGTTAACAGAAAAACTTTTGTTTTTCGTGTGATTGAATAATAAACAATTTTCCAAGTATTTGGCGTTGAAAACGTTAATATTTCAAACCATCAGCATTTTTTCTTAAAATGAGTTTGATGTCAAAATAAGTTTTTTGAATGAAGTTATTGACGTGTAATCATTTTAACAATTTATACAAAAGAAAGATAAATAACCATGCTGCCAACGAAAAATACACAGGCATTTAAAAGTGAAATATTTAAAAAAAATATCTATCTACCATTTATCATTTCAAATTGACTTTATAGAAAATCGAATTGAGAATTTGCGAACAAAAGATAAAAACGAAATAGTCACACTTGAACGTTATACCTAAATAAATTGGAACATAAACTCTCCGCTGAACAATAAAGCTATGTCATAGTGCTCCATTTTCTGCAGCAAATTGGGGCTGGAGCAGAACAGATCGAATCGAAGCCAATCAGGAATTGTAGTCGGACGAAGGGAGCACCAAATTGTAGATTCAAGCCTGCAATATTCTATGAAATACTTAGATACATTTCCAGGCTAGAATAACGCAATTTAATGCTAACGTTAAAGTCATGCAGAAATTGGCAGTCAAATCGTGGACTTTCGTGTTTCGGCAGAAATGAAAAACTGCTTTAAAATATACGGCAATCTACTCTACTGCTGGACTCTTCTACACTTAATTTAATATATTTTTTTAGTCTATTTAAAGTTAACTAAGTTCTTATCTAGCCGGGACCTACATCTAGCCTGCTTACAGCCATTTTTTTTACAAACCTAAGGCCTGAATTCTTGTCGCGCTGACGGTCGCGTACGAGTATTGTGTTAATAAATACGTATAGCAACATACTGCGACGCTGACGTCAGCGGCGACCGACAGCCGTATTTTGTTCTCGCTGACGTCATGACCGACCGTGAGCGCGACAAGAATTCAGGCCTAACTATGCAATGTCGTATGAAAAATATCGAATTTCATTAACTTTGTGACAAACACAACAAGCCCTTCATTTCTTAGCCGAATGACTTCCGCTTTCACTAAACAAAACAATCGACACAACATTAACTCCATCCTTTATTCCTAACACGGTTACGCCTCGGTGTGACAGGCCCTCTCATGACACTGACACACACGTCCCACATTGAGATCGTCACGTCATCGCACATCTTACGCATAATCAGTTCGCTCCGGAACCAAAACATGATCCCTCTTCCTGTTTATTATAGTATCTGTTGAGTGTCGTGCAAAGGATTGATTTATTTCTTAAGGTAATGAGGTCAGTGTATGGACGTTCAAGTTTTGATTTGAATGGCCCAATTTGTTAGCGTGATGAATTTGAAACGTTGAGATTTTTTTAGTAATTTTATATCTACGAAGTTGAGGAAAAATAATGCTTTCAGAACCAGAAAATAATTTCAGTAACTCATTTGTGAGAACAATGTCCTGGTACGGTGGTGAATGTGGGTTAGAATCCTGCTCGTGTCAGTCGTTTTAAATCAAAATTCTTGCAATTTGCTTAGAATAAAATATTCTACACAAGCCGTTTAAATTAATTTCGCGTGACATTTAATCAAGAACAATTTTGCGATTATTCGGATTGAGTTAGAAAAGTCAAAACTATTGTTAGAAAGCATCACTTGTACTCATTATCCACTTCTTTGCTTCCTGTTCAAAACATTCCATGTCAAGTACAAAATAAGGTCAGTAATCGTTTAGACTATTAAGACCGCTTAATATGGGTCGTTTGTCCAATTTCACCATTCGAAATGGCGCGGTAATCACGTTATCAACTGGACTATCATGGTATAACCCGACCGTGTTATGGTCATTACACAATTATATTAATCTAAACTATGTATGTGCTCTACTTCGCGAATACGAAGGGTTATAGGTAGTAAAGATCTGGTCAAACTGAAGCGAATCCCGCACGGGAATTTTTCGCGCCGAATAGTCAACTGACTTGTGTGAAGGGTGTTCAAACTTGCGCGAACAGTTCCGTGACATTTTCCTGGGCCCCAATTCTGTAAAATTACCATCTTGTCAATAGTGTGTCGGTAGTGTGTAAGTAGTGTCTCAATAGGCTCATCATTGACATTTGGTATTCTACAAATTATCCATGGTCATTGACTTACCACTGTAGTGCCATTGAAACGCCATAGAAGACTATTGTAATAATTGGTATTCTGCTCCACTATAATGTGTCAATGTCATCATGATGGCCAAAGTTACGGTAGTCCGTAAATATTTTAAGTGTATTTGAAAGTTGTGTCTATCGTGTTTGAAAAGTGTTTTGGCCATCGAACCGCCATTGTGAAGACTATTAGACATCTTCGTATGAGTCACCCTCTTTCTAGTCATGATCGTCTAATAGTCGACCCATCGTGTCTCTTTAATTAATATATAATTATTATCATCTGCCTAGCCTTTTCCCAAGTTTTATTGGGGTCGGCTTCCAGTCTAACCGGATGCAGCTGAATACCAGTATTTTACATGGAGCGACTGTCTATCTGACCTCCACAACCCAGTTAGTACTGGGTAATACGATAGCCCTTGGTAAGACTGGTTGTCAGACTTTCTGGGCCACTGACTACCTGTAACGACTGTCAAATATTACAAATCACAGCCGGAGGTACGGAGGAAACTCGGTATGTAAGGGTGGTCACCCATCCACAGACCGACCTAGGCAAGCACGGCTTAACCTAACGAACGACCCGAGCGGCTGTTATTATTTAGTCACGAGCTCCTCCAATATATAATTATTAATAGGTATTACTTATTATTTTTACATTTATAATAATTTTAAATTACGTCATTTTCCACATTCCTCCGCATCACATAGAATGATGAATAATTCTATAACCTTCTAATCATTAAAAACAAACGTACTGTGGCGTCCCGCGTCCCGCGCGGTGCTAGCTTCAGTGTGACCCGATCCTAATATTCCCGGTGTTCCAATAAGAAGGTACTCGTACCTAATGCTACTAGGTATAATATCTTTTTAAGTGTTACCAGTTTCTTCCGACGCTTTCTCTCAACAAAATAGTCTATTGCTATTGTTCCTATGTATTACTATTGTCTTTGTAATAACACTATCTCGTGTTAAAATTAGACTGGGACTTGAATAGATAACCCCAGAGGTCCTAAGTGCAAACAGATGGACGTGAGTGAGTCCAAAGTTATTGTTTACTTTTAAGCGCTATTTGTGTATTGGTAATTAATTGTGCGTACCCGGAATGTTTATTCAATGAAGGTGTATGAGGAAAATAATCTGAGGAATAAGTAGTTTATTTCCCCGATTTAAAGTATGTCAATCTTGGTATTGACATGTGATAAGGTAGGATGAAACGCATGTTACTAAAAAAAATGGATATTTATTTATTTATCTACACCCATGCTATAAATCCTCTATAAAAGTATCTGAAACAGTTAACTTATGGCCAACATTAAAACAGCCAGTGTCATAATAACCATTATAACATCCAAACGGGTGTTATAATGTTGTACTGAATTTCATTATGCAACTCGTTTTTAAAAAAAGAACATTGTCTAGCACGTGCGATTCACTAGCACAGCGACGTAATTTAAAAAAATACTTATAGGTTAATTCGAATTCACGTCGTATCCCGCCATTTTTGTTCGATATTTGGATATTAGTATTGCACTAAGTATTTTGTTGTTTACAAAAATGAGTAATACAAGCTTTGTGCATGTTAATAATTGTACAATCCAAAATTTTAATAATTATATTATTACCTATACATGGTTTGTTTGTATTAAATACTCAGCAATTAAACTTTCCATGAATTTACATAGACTTCTTACAACACTGCAAAATCCTATGGTTTCAGAACCTTTTATGGAGGATTCATATCATGGATGTAGATAAAGTCTTGTATGCAACTGTACATAATTAGGTATTAAAACACTCATGTGATACTATTATCACACTCGGCCTCGCCTCGTGTGATAAACCCACATACGTGTTTTAATACCCCTCATTATACAACAGTTGCATAAATAACTATTATGTCGCCAAACTAGTGGCTCAGTTCTGGGCCGACTCAATTTAGATTGCCATCGACACGCTAAGAAGACTATTATGTACACGCAAAATACTTTACAGGACATTACATTAAGATAGAAGAGCACAAAGGTACTGCTTATTTCATAAGAAATCTCTTCCAGCAGACCTGCGAGAGGAAAGTTGGATTAGAAATGTAGACAGTGTGTAGAAAAGATAGAACAGGAAAATTTTAATTGAAACCCTTAAAGAAAAATATACCTATATAAAATAAACATACATAATTATGTCGGGTTGTCAGGATTTTATTTCACTAGGGTCGAGCATTTTGTGGGCAGAAGGGTTTCGTGCTATGAAAACACACTGGATTCGATACACTATTTTATTTCACATTGCACGGTTCGGGCAAGAAACTCCATGATTACTCTTTTCAAACAGATACACTGAGTCTAACAAATTACTTGACATTACACTTTCACACATTAATACTGGGCACAATGAATCGGGTACAGTTTCAAGACTTCTTAACTCCGCTGCGATCAGACATAAAATGTCCGCCTCGCCGCCGCGCCGCGTGATGTTAACATCCAGGACTCTGTAGAAGCCGCCATGGTGGGGTAGGCTGGTAATATGTTGCGTGATGTCACCACTGGCGCGCTTTCGATACATTCGCCCGTCCGTACTCATGACCTGATCCGACACATACATATATATATACACATATTAAAATAAATACTGGTGTTGTAAATATATACCAATAATATATATACAGAATATTACAGCATGAGGAAAGACTTGTTCCTTGACTTGCTTTTTGAAGATTTAAGGCTGATGCTCAAGGGTAGTCCGCGAAATTTAAATTTTCTCACGTTTTTTGCAATTTGCAGGCCAGTGCTAGGTTGTATGTTGATTAAAATATTATAATGATCAAAATCATCAATACAACTCTCCAAGTTCATAAAGGAGCTGGAATGATTTTGACCTTGATAAAGTCATTTTTACACCTATAAGAACTTTGAGGGTTGTATTGATGATTTTGATGAATATAAATCTGTAACTACATACGTCTTACAACCGCGAATAATATTTTAATCAACATACAACCTAGCACTGGCCTGTAAATTGCAAAAAACGTAAGAAAAATTGAATTTTGCGGGCTACGCTGGAGCATTCACCTTGATTAATGTTGATGGATAGAGAGGGAGAGGGAGGCCAACGAAACGATGAATAGATTGTGTGAGGAATGATACGAAAGAGAAATGCCGTGACGTCTGAGAGGGGAGAATGGAAGAAGATAACTTGTTGCGCAGACCCCAAGTATAGTTGGTGCCAGTTAAGATGAGAATAGCGGTCATTGCCCTTTCCCTAATATCTCTTCGTACCTACGAAAAAAAAAAACAACTAAACCATGTATCGTTTTTCATTAGAAAAAATGTTGAAGATCACGATAGATGACGATTACAGACTTGAACAGGCTTATTTTTGGTTTTCAAGTTAAGAAGTTTAATAAATGTATGTGGGTCAATGACCGCTATTCAACATCTTAACTGGCACCAACTATAGAATGAAATTGAAATGTTTAATGAAATAATTGAATTACAAAAATATTTACAAAATGGCCTTAAAAACTATAGGATAATGGAACAAGGGCAGGAAGATAATTAAAGTATGATAAATAAATAAATAAATATCGCTGGACATCACACACAGCGCCATCTAGTGCCACACTAAGCAACGAGGCTTGTGTCGTGGACACCAGATAGTTGATATACTACATACATACTTTTTGTTTGTAAATACATACTTATTATACTTACATATAAACATACATGACTCGGAAACAAATGTCCATGCTCATCACACAAACATTTGCTCCGACCGGGATTCGAACCCGGGACCCTAAGAACGTAAGGCAGCCTCACTACCGCTGCGCCATTCGAGGCGTCAAATAGATGTGAATAGAGAATGAAATTGAAATTGTTTAATGAAATAATTGAATTACAAAAATATTTACAAAATGGCCTTAAAAACTATAGGATAATGGAACAAGGACAGGAAGATAATTAAAGTATTATGAAAAGTGACCACTTTTCCAATCTCAGTCAGATCGGAAAATTGACATTTCCTTTGCCGATCTAGGTCTACCAAATTATACTAGACGACACCTAAATGGATTCCTTAATAAAAGTGCGCTGTTTTTGCTTGGATTTTCAAAGTTTAAATCAGCGCCGACAGCTGAAATTTTAACGGTGTCACTAGCTTTTGGCGATCAGTGTAAATGAAAGATACTCGTATCGGGACTATAGGCTTGTGTCCTGAAAAAATCTAATTAGTCCGTTATAGTCGAGTGCAATTAGACAATAAGGTGGAACACAGTTTATAGCGGTCGGATTTTCGTGGGACTTTTTTTATTCAGTTCCTAGAGGGGTGGAGAAGAAAGTAAAAAAAAAAATTTCGACGAAGCAACTTTTTTTTTTTTTTTTTAATTTTCATTGAAATATTTTTTTCCGTTTGAATAACTTTGAATTCGGCGAATTCATATTGTAGCGTAATAGTGTGACCTACTTGCAGCCATTAAACGCTAATTTGGTCGGTTTCTTTGTTCATTGTTGTATTTCAAGTATTTTTGAAAATTTCCTATTTTCTGCAATTATTTCTAAAATATCGAATTTTAAGACTAAGATTTCTTTTGAAATTGGTAGATGATGCTTTTTCACAGATAACTGGATCAGAAAGTATTAATGAAGACCACTTTCATGAGTGTAGTGACTTAAAATTCATTCGGAAATGTTAGAAAATCGTCTATGTTAATGAAAGCGTTTTTTTTCCAAATACAGCTATGAAACTCAATGTGCAAATTATTGACTTAATCCTCATTTTATTAGCTATCTAACGAGGAATAATAACTAGAAAAATATTTAAGGATGCTTGTTAAATATTGGTTACTGCTGAAAAAGTAAATCATGACAAAAAGGGCCTCTATCGCTAAGAAGTGGGAGTGTTATCGGTATCGGTATTGATATTAAATTGCGCGCGGAGACCCAAGCTTGCAACTTATCTCAGATAGAAAACGTGAGAAATTGTTACGTTATAATTACGATAATTTTTGTAAATTTACTAGCGGCCCCATTCCACCTTTGTCAGCACTAATCAACCTTTATCGAGTACCACCAATTTTGTTTTTAGTTTTTATTATATGAGGATAACAGATAAATCTGTTATCCTCATATAAGGATATTTTCACAATAATATTTACGTTGACCGACATAGAAATATTTTGAGAAAAATGGCCTTCTTTACTTATTGTGAATACATTTTTAGTAGTGAAAAAGTATCAGTTACCAATTTCAAAAGAAATCTTGGTCTTAAAATTCAAAAATTTAAAAATAATTGCAGAAAATAGGACATTTTCAAAAAAGACTTGAAATATTGCATTACATCGACTACTATGAACAAAGAAACAGACTAAATTAGCATTAAATGCACACAGGTCACACTATTACGCTACAATATGAATTCGTCGAATTTGAAGTTGGTCATAAACGAAAAAAAAATATTCCAAAGAACATTCAAAAAAAAAAAAGTCGCGAGTGGCGAAATTTTTTTTTTAAGTTGCTTCTCCACTCCTCTAGGAACTCAATAAAAAAACTTCGTTCCATCTTTTGAGTTTTTTTTTGTCTAATGGGGAAGGCTGGTCAAAGCTGATTGTAGATAGATATATTGTTCATAGCTTAGACCCAATCTGACCAATGAGACCAAACTATTTTGAAATATAAAATGACATTGACAGATTTTCAACCAATGACGATGTTTGTTACAAGCGATGCTAGCGCTATTAGTTCCACAGTTGCCATCCCCATTGCACTCGGCTATCAGTTAGATTATCAAAAAATATTTGACACGTATTTATTATTTTGTTACGTAGATCAAAGCCACGAAGATACGACGCTTTTAAAATTCTCAACACGTCACGCCGTGCTATAATTTTAGTCGTTGTGACGTCACGAGCCCCCACTCCCGAGGAAAAACCCAATAACACTTTGTTCGACCCGGGAATCGAACCCAGGACCTCATTTTCAGTGACCAACGAGATAGAACCTATAAAAAGTTAAGTAATTAACGATGAATAACCCAACTTCCTACATAATAGAAGTCTTCACATTATCTTTAATAAACGTTAGCGCCAGATAAATTAGGTCCTTATACCAACAGAGAACCAAAGCCTAGACAACTAAAATACCAAGTGAGCGTGCCAAAATCTCAGACATTCTGCCCCAAACTTAATAACTTGTTACAATCAAAATTGAACCTAAAACAACTACGTTATAGTTTAGATTTAATTTAGCAGGCAAATATCTTTAAGTTATACAAAATTGCACTATAAAGTTGGAGAGATAGGGTCTAATTTGAAATGAGGTTGTTGCTGTTTAGGGCTGCTGAAATAGTTTTAGTTGTTCTGTGTTAAATTCGAAGTGAATCGCTGGCGTGCTCGGCGATAGCTACTTGAATAGAATTCTCTAACAATGTTGGCCCAAAAATTTAGTTCTCATGGAAGCGTTTGGTGATTATAGATAGTATCGGCTGGTTGGGAATAACCTTACCATCATCATCTGCCTGGCCCATTAGCCGTGTGGTATCCGGCAGAGTAGAATAGAACCAACCCATTACACTCACAGGTGTCGTATAAGGTGACTAATGTCTGAGGCAGAACACCTTGCGCCTCCGTAGACCAGAGAAGGGCAGCAGCGTTTTCTGTTAGTCTTTCATCACTGCGATCTCCAATCCGCCTGCCAAGCGTGGAGATTACGGCAAATTCCTCCCATCATGGGAGAGGCTTATGTCCAGCAGTGGACGTTATGGGCTGTTGTTGTCATCATCTGCCTAGCCTTTTCCCAATCATGTTGGGGTCAGCTTCCAGTCAAACAGGATGCAGCGAAATACCCATATCATGGCAATACATAAAAAAACACCCGCCATCTTTGAGAGTCCACCATATTAGATTTATAATGACGTCACTTAGTTAACCATGCATTGGTGTCGATTCTGTTGTGCACAAACTAAACTTATTGCTATCTTTTACTAAAAGGCAGTGCAAGAAAGGACGGATACTTATAGCTATGAACTAAGTTAGAGATGTCAAACTAGTTTATGCCTTGCGCTTCACCGTGATTTTACGTGCACCCTTAATTTGTATGGAAATATTAGTTCCAACTAATTTTGACAGTTCTAAATTACGTCCGTCTATCTCTTTCTCGTTTTATAAGAGAGAAAAAGAAGCAATAGCCTAAATTACGTTTGGTTTGTGCACAAACAAAGCAAAACCACTGTCATGCAAACTAAACATAAAATGTAAACAAAGTTTCAGCATAATCGGAATACGGGAAGTGGGAACTTATAAGATTTTTTACATAGTTACAGCTGAAGCTAGTGGTGTGTTAAAAATGACACGCGCGTGTATACGGGGTGTAAACAGACTCATCACGAAGTCATCAACCAAGCATTATATAAATCATAATAAGTAACTTCACGCAAAAATTATTGCTGGGAAACGACTTTATTTTTGAAGTGTAAAATCACGTTTTACGGTAAAACTCAATGTACCGCTCTCAAAAGTGCTGGTGGAAGGATTGAATAGTACGGGGGTCGTAGAGGTGTTTAAAGTAAGAATCTTACCTAAAAAACATGTAAGTACTCGTATTAAAAAAAAAAAAAACTTCTGGAAATGTTGGAACTTTGACCCCAAATATCTCCGTAACTAGAAGGTTTTCAGATATGGTCTAGTACAAAAAAATATTGATTGAAATGAATTTTGTTGCTGTCACACACCTAAACAGAGTGTGCCATGTACTTGTCAGGCCCTTTTACTTGAAATGTTAATTTGTCTGTCAACTTTAACTACACGTATATTACATAAACACCACTCGTAGTTTCATCATTCACGAGGTCTTAAGAGGTGGTCCCTATATTACTTTTCTCGATTAGGTTTCTCGTCTAACAGCTTGAGAGGCTATCTCAAATTAAATTAGGGCGATGGGACCTATGTAGTATCCAGACGGTCTTCAATACAGTACTGAGACGATGACCAATATCGAATTTTGTAGTCTAAAAGCCGTGGCTAGCTTCGGACGTTTCATTACCCATGTAGATTTAAGCGAATAAAAATATAATTTGAACTGGGGGCCGAGTCTGCTATTACAATAGTGTCACAATCGTCTATCATTGATTTCATAATTGTTGATTTTGACAAGTTTGATAATCTACTATTTAGTGGCGTCATTATGACTTTCCAATGATCAATTACTGACACTCCATTGAAAGAAATGGCATAGAATGGTAATCTCGTACACAATGACAAATGAATGACTGACTTACGCGGTATTCTGCTAATATTTTGACAGTTCCAGCCGAAATTTGCTCAATTAGCACCATTTTTTATTGCAATAAGTATAAGCTTCTATAGTAAAGATAATGTAGCTCTTCGATACCCGCAATTACAGACACAATAAAAAAAAATTGCTATTTACGAACTTCTTACTACTTCAGATTGCTTAGAACACTAATAAATAACATGTAAAAATATATATAAATGAAATCTGGCATGATTAAATGTTCAAATTTAATTCTAGTTTTTCGAAAATCATTTCTATTATTAACAGGTTTTATAATAATGGCAATAAAACAATGTCATTTTTAACACAATTCTCTTATGAGACCATTGACCGACCAATGATCGACCATTATGAATTTAGCAGATTACGAACTTTTAACAAAATGACAATGGCATCGATCAACAATTATGAAATCAATGATAGACCATTGCGACACTATTGTAATAGCATATCAGACTCGGCCCCCTGGTATTGGGGTAATCATTCAAATTATCAGTGCCAGTGCGAACACATGACTGATGTTATCATAATTTACACATCTTCCTCATTTACTTAAACAAATACTAACAAACAAATTATCTCATTCATTGTTTTTGTTATTTTAATAAACATCGGAATTTACTATGATATGTAGGTAATTACGAATAGATGGTTTTATGTAAATATATTCTACGACACTCAATGTCATCCATTAATTTTCTAGTAGCGCGCGCAAGTTCAGGGTGTGTGCTCATCGTCGAGCGGAGCGTGCTGGGCAGTGCTCGAAAAATAAACCATTTTTGCTTTGAATGCAGTAGCTGAATATCGAGAATATTAAGAAAAGCCCATCACACTATTCCCAAACGACTGCAACTCCTAAAAGTCAGAATCAACAGAGGGGACCAGCAGAACCGCCGAAACAATGAAGCTCGACAAAGTCTTAGAAAAACATTTTTTTAAATAATTGAGCATGACTGGTACTCAGGTGTCTCATTGGCACTGGGCAAATATAAAAATAGAAAGATATTAGCCCGCACAGGACAAAAAACACAAATTAAAATGGTTAACAGTACAACTAATAAAAAAACCGGCCAAGTGCGAGTCGGACTCGCGCACGAAGGGTTCCGTACCAATTATTATAAAAAAATCACGTTTGTTGTATGGGAAGCCCCCCTTAAATATTAATTTTATTTTGTTTTTAGTATTTGTTGTTATAGCGGCAACAGAAATACATCATCTGTGAAAATTTCAACTGTCTAGCTGTCACGGTTCATGAGATACAGCCTGGTGACAGACAGACGGACAGACGGACAGACAGCGAAGTCTTAGTAATGGGGTTCCGTTTTTACCCTTTGGGTACGGAACCCTAAAAAGAAACGAAATTGGTCCTGTATGAGGCCAAAAGGCCTCTATCTCAGCATGGTGCTGTATTTTTTATTCTGATAGGGCCCAGAGTGATGCCACGGTCAGATACGGATAAAATAAAAAAATACATTAAATGTACGAAAAAACAATACAAATATGTGTAGAATAAATACGAAAAAAAACTTACTAAAAAAACACTAAATTCCAGTTTTCCTATTTCTTTTGCTGTTTCCGCTTTTCATCTCTACTCATTTTGCCAATACCTACATTGTCTTTGAAAACTCAAACAAAGAAAATAATTAAATGTACTTGTGGTTACCGCAAGAAGAAATTCTATCTACCCGTCACTCAAACCTATTTTCTTGTTATCCAACTAAACGTATTTCTTACTAAACAAAATAAACTGCTCCGTCAGACAACAGATTTCTTTGAAACCTATTTAAGGTATTGGACCGTTTAGTGTTATTTCGAATTGTGACGTAAATTTGAAGCTGACTGATTGCTTCTAAAAATATCTTGTCTTGAAAAAAGGAGGAAAAGTTGTTTGCGTTTTTTTTTTTTTTTCGGATGGGAAATCATCAAGTGACTCCTCCAGCTCGGGGCGGAGCAGTAGGGAGTATCAGACTTTTACTGACTAAAACCCATCCATGTTCCTTCATCGCCCTTTGTGTTCCACGGTATCTCTTTCGAACAGTCCCGCAACCCCGGCAGACATCGGTCCTTGCAGACCCATTCCTTTTGCTGACACCTCTTTGGAAAAGTTGCCCTTGATTGTATTTTTGAGCTATAGATTTTTATATTACTTACTAGCTGACCCACGCAACTTCGTCTGCGTCACATAAGAGAGAAAAAGTTAACAAATGGAATACATTTTCCCCGTTTTTGCAACATCTTTCATTTATGCTCCGCTCCTTTTGGTCGTAGCGTGATGTTATATAGCCTATAACCTTCCTCAATAAATGGGCTATCCAACACAAAAATAATTTTTCAGTTCCAACCAGCAGTTCCTGAGATTAGCGCGTTCAAACAAACAAACTCTTCAGCTTTATAATATTAGTATAGATAGAATTTTATTCATTTCAAGTTTAGATAAATCTACTTAATATGACAAACGTAACATCACGCCTGAAATCCCCATAGGGTTATGCAGAGGTGTATCTAAACTTGTGTGTACCCACATTTCGAAAGTTATGATAAATACATGTCATAGGCGCGAATTATACACAAACGGCGTAAGGTGAAGGCGCGGCGCAGGCATCTTGCCGCTTCAAAACGTTTCAATACAAAATGTAGGTAGGCGACACGATGTGAATTATACTCAAGAGGCGTGGCACAGGCACGTCGTTTCGTTGCCTGTTCCGCGTCGCTAGCAGTCGCGACTGGAGAGGCGCGCAAGCAGCACGACTTTTGTTTATACAGTAGGTGCATAAAAATGAAGACCGTGTTTTACTTTCGACAATAGAATGTGGAAACATTCTAGTGACATTTTGTACACTGTAGGAAAACGATCAGGATATTCGCATAATTTTTCCATTATTTTAAAATATTTATGCTTTTGTGTCATTTTCCACACAGAGTGCACCCAATATCTTCGGTGTCTCTGCATGTTACTGAGTTTCAACAAAGCAAGCGCATCTTCGTCGTCTGAAGAGGAAGACACGATCAAGATCGATCGATCTTTTATCACGATAAAGTCAGCCTGTATAATGACTAGTTGCGGCGTCTCTTCGCCTCTTTGATTTAATTTAAATCGCGTGCCTTATCTGTTCCACGCCTGCTCTGCGCCTGCACCGCGTCTTCACCGTACGCCGTTTCTGTATGAGTCGCGCCATAGGGGGCGAGCCTATTGCTATCAACCGGGCGCAAATAAAGACTTCGTGGCTGCTACTAAGAAATTCCTGATAGAACAATCCAATAACACTTTGCCCGACCCGGGAATCAAACCCAGAACTCATGCTCAGCAGTCCAATATACCAACAAGGCAGTCTGACTATTAATTATCACATATATGAATAATTATTGCCCATTGATTGATGATGAAGTTCAGTAATAAAATGTGGGTTAATTATTGCACATTTTTGACGTGATAACGTCTTATAAATCGATGAACACCGGCTGCACGCACGAAAAAGTGTCACACTGTTCCGCACGCCCGTCTATCAATGCCCAGCCCAAACCCTTGGACCTAGAAAACTGAAATTTTGCACAGTGGTTCCCTTTATAATGTAAACAAGGAATTAGGAAGGATTTCTCGAAATTCAACCCCTAAGGAAGTTAAATAGGGGATGAAAGTTTGTATGAAAGTCTGTCAGTTTTAAAGTTACGATCGTACAAATTTCTGTGTTTAGGCTGACGATTTAAAATTAATTTATACGTGTCTCAGCGTTTTTGATAATTCCAACTCCAAAGGGTTAAAAAGGGGATGAAGTTGTGTATGGAAAGTTCTTCATTTTCGAAGTAAAAATCACAAAATTGATTATCTAGGTTGGAAGCTAATGCAACGGTGTTGTTAGAATTTCAATCTTTAAGGGGGTGAAAAGGGGGATGAAATTTTGTTTTTTAAGTTAAAATCACTAATATCATGAAAAATTACATTACCACGTAAAATTATCATCCGTAAAGCGACTTTAAAGACAACCATTTATTTTTTTTGTAAAAATGTGTCAAGTATTTTAACTGCAACATTCAAAAATAAATAAATAAGTAGTGTACTATCAACATTTTATCTTAAGCGAGAAAACTTGAATAATCACATTGTGAAAGTTTTGCGAAAATTCATCAAAAATTCCAATTTCCTCGTTGCTCTTCGTTGAAATAATTTCATTCAAAAGGCTTAATATCTGATACCTACTTGTGTAGCTATAATAATCCTTTGCCGAAGTTCTTTTCAAGACATGTTCCTTTGATTACAAGTTGTAGACATGCTTGATTGTCATTTGCTATTGTGAGCTTACGAAGTTGTTGAGTACTTTTATCTTTATTGTAATTTTCTGTTCATTTTTGTCACATAGAAGCGTAATTTTGAATTTTGGAAACAGGTCTAATTTTACTTTTGCATTTACTGTCATCATTAAACATGGTTTATAACTTATCACAAATGTTTTATCATCAAGATTGTCCCCTCCCTTCCTTTTGAAACACAGATTCATTTTAAATTATTACCCTGCTCTATAATTTAGTATGATAAATCGTCAATAAGCACCCAAGCTAGATAATAAATGGACAGCAGACTTCTGCAACTACAAATTCGTTTGCTGGGGGTTAGATTATGAGGTATTATTGATGTTCCTGATCTCCTGTTCCTATTTGTCCCAGACAATTACTGTCGTGGCAGGAAACACCGCTTACGGACTGTTCCAACTTGCCGTACTGTTGCACACTCCAAGTCACCTATTCCCCGGACATTAGCCGCTATTAACGCTCTCCTGAACTCAAACACAGATCTTGATATTATGTTTGCGAATGAATGGAAGGTGAAACTGTCAGAATGTTTGAATTTTTGTGAGAAGAATGCATGACTGTGTTTAATTTAAAAAAACCGGCCAAGTGCGAGTTGGACTCGCGCACGAAGGGTTCCGTACCATTATCTATACATTAGACAAAACGGCAAAAAAATCACGTTTGTTGTATGGGAGCCCCCCTTAAATATTACATACATCATCTGTGAAAATTTCAACTGTCTAGCTGTCACGGTTCATGAGATACAGCCTGGTGACAGACAGACGGACAGACGGACAGACGGACAGACAGCGAAGTCTTAGTAATAGGGTTCCGTTTTTACCCTTTGGGTACGGAACCCTAAAAACGATATATTAATTAAATAGTGTAATTGGCTTCGGCCGTTCTACTTAAATAAAGAAATAAATGATAATTATTCCAGGTAAATCATTCATTTGAGGAGCTCGTGGCTAAATAATAAAAGCCGCTCGGGTCGATCTGCAGGTTAAGCCGCGTTTGCCTAGGTTGGTTCGTGGATGGGTGACCACCCATTACATACCGAGTTTCTTCCGTGCCTCGGAAAGCACGTTAAGCTGTTGGTCCCGGCTGTCAATTGTACATCTTTGACAGTCGTTACAGGTAGTCAGTCGCCCGAAAGTCTGACAACCAGTCTTACCGGTTTTTTTTTTTTAATTACAATATGGGCCTTCTCTTGACCTCGATCTCGCCTGATGGAAAGCGATGGATGAGATCTATGATGGAAGGAGCGTCCCCTTGTTTCGTATTACCCAGTACTAACTGGGTTGTGAAGGCCGAATAGGCAGTCTCTCCATGTAAAATACTGGTATTCAGCTGAATCTGGGTAGACTGGAAGCTGACCCCAAAAGAGTTGGGAAAAGGCTAGGCAAATGACGATTCCACGTAACTCATTAAGGCGATGAGGAGTAAACGAGACGTCATTATTACTAGGCGGCCAGGTTTTAGAAGAAAATAATGAATAAATATTGAAATAAAAAAAAAGTGGAGATTATTTGTGAAATATGACTCGTTAGCGGTTTAGGTATGAATATGTTGACTTCATGTTTTTAATTGCAAACCCATACGTCAAAAAAATAAAGACAGAGAACCGTTAATGATGATTTTAAGACCAACCTTTGCAATTATTTTCTATCGAGCCGATTTTGTCAAATTATGTATCGAGTCCGTCCACGGTCTTTGATATATGATGAATATGATAACAAATTGTTTTTCTTAAAAAAGTGCTTAAATAACATCAATTTCAACAAATTAGGTGTTGATGGATTGAAGCCGTCACAGATTGAATTTACAATTCCTTATCCAACATTCGTTTCTTCAACAGGTCAAGAGTACAACTTCAACAAGCTGACAGAGGAGGAAGTGAACTCTCTCGGCCAGACCTACGACTACGACTCCATCATGCACTATGCGAGGAACACCTTCAGCAAGGGCACCTACTTGGACACCATACTGCCTCTGGAAGTCCATGGCCAGAAGAGGCCGGAGATCGGACAGCGAGTGAGGCTAAGTACCAGTGATATCGCGCAGACTAATCTTCTGTATAGGTGTGCAAGTAAGTCTGATTACTACGATATTTGGTTGAAATCTGAAAACCACTTTTACGTCTTCTGAAATACGTAAAATAGGTTTTTAGATATACGTGTATATCGCAGTAGGTACCTATAATGTGTTAAAAGACCCATAATGAACCCGTAAGGCACTTTTTCACTTTTTTTTTTCGACATTGCGATATTTTTTTTGTTCCGGATCATTACTTATATTAACCTTTTAATTTTTTTTTTGTTACTGCTGTTATTGCTTCACTTTAAAGACCTTCCTGACCCTTGTACTATTTAATCTACCTCAAGTGCGTTACATTGAGTTCTATCGTAAAACTTAACGTGAACGTCGTTTTCCAGCAATATTTTTTGCGCATCAGAATTACTATTTTGATGTACAGAATGCTTGATTCACGGCTTCGTGATTTTGATGATTATTCAGACTAATCATTTAAAAAAAAACCTTTCAGTATTTCATTTACAATCAAAGTATAATAATCTCTGAAACAGACTCTACAGCAATTCTTTTACAATCAATTGAATAGTCTCACTAAGTTACTCCAAACAGACCACCTAATTGAATTGTGCCTTCAGAAAATCTAATATCTTAAATCAATACGAATAAAGCTGACTGATATTTCAAAAATTAAATTACTTTAATACTCAGATCTGCTGCTTCAACATCCAATATTCGAACGATCAAAAATCCCTAACCATTCGATAAACTAGCGGGAAATTAGATTATGAAAATTAATTCCCCTTTTGGGAAGCTAGCCGTGTGGTATCCGGCAGAGTAGAATAGAACCAACCCATTACACTCACGGGTGTCGTATAAGGCGACTAATGTCTGAGGCTGAACACCTTGCGCCTCCGTAGACCAGAGAATGGGCAGCAGCGTTTTCTGTTAGTCTTTCATCACTGCGATCTCCAATCCAAGCGTGTGGATTACGCAATACCAAGCGTGGAGATTACGGCAAATTCTTCCCATCATGTGAGAGGCTATGTCCAGCAGTGGACGTTATGGGCTGTTGTTATTGTTGTAATTACCCTTTTAAAGATACAGTGGCAGTGACCGTACTTAATTATCTCGTATCGGTGTCTATAAGGTAATAATGATGATTTAATATTGTAAACAGAATACGAAAGGACTGCTTTGTTGGCCTGGTATTCGCAAGTGCGACTGCTGAGCATGAAGTACTGGGTTCGATTTCCAGGACGGGCAAAATGTTATTTGGTTTTTCCATCAGAAATAAGTTGCACTCCGGAGTTAGTATGGTACCCTGTTGATGGCAATAAGGAAAAAAGGAATTTCCATCAGGAATATCTCAGTAGCAGCCACGGAGTCTGGATTTGTGCACGGTTGATGGCAATAGGCTCGCCCTCTATTACATGGGACTTAAACATAACTGGCGATATGTGGGTGTACTATTAAGTAGACGTCCTCTGCCTAACCTTTCCAGAATTATAGGTGTGATGTTATGTTACAGAATGCGGGAGGACATTACTGGGTAACTCTGGGTGGTTCAACTCACCCGGGTGGGGCAGTGAGACGCCCCCTATCACCCCCGATCGCTGTGAGTGGAGGATCGTGGCTACGCATGGTGAACGAGTCGTCCTAAATATTACTGGTAAGTGAAGCTAGCATAATTATTATGTTTATTTATTTATTAAAACTTTATTATGCACAAGTAAAAACTGAACAAAAGCGGACTTAATGCCTTGGGCATTTTCTACCCGTCTACCTTAAGGTGATGCAGAGATAATACACAGTAGGTGCAATAACAGAAAAAAGGCTAGAAAATATTTATCAAATCAAAAATCAAATCAAATCATTTATTGGCATAGAATGTAGGTATTTGTACAATAAAGTGTTTATAACTAAAACATATAAGAATAAATACATAATATACATACATATAACAAAAAATATTAAGATAAGAGATTTAAACAAGAAAAACTATAACAACTTAGTTCTGAGACGAATCTGCCAACTCCTTGTGAATATGCTCTCGAGCTTTTATTTGTTTATCGAGTTTATAAGAGGTGATGCCAAGTCATAAGTCTCAAGTTCGAACCCAAGGCACGCACCTGATTTTTTTCGGACTCATGTGCGTATTGTATAATTGTCTGTCAACTGTCTATGACGACCTGATTGGCGCAGCGGTAGTGAGGCTGCCTTACGTTCTTAGGGTCCCGGGTTCGAATCCCGGTCGGAGCAAATGTTTGTGTGATGAGCACGGACATTTGTTTCCGAGTCATGGATGTTTATATGTATAATAAGTATGTATTTACAAACAAAAAGTATCTATGTAGTATATCAACTATCTGGTGTCCACGACACAAGCCTCGTTGCTTAGTGTGGCACTAGATGGCGCTGTGTGTAATGTCCAGCAATATTTATTTATATTTATTTATTTATTTATTTATAATTATCACTTACTTCTGTGAAGGAAAACATCATAAGGAAACCAGCATGCCTGAGAGATAGTTAGAAGCCCATGGGCATCATACAAAATCGGACACCAAGTTAGGCATTAACCACACGATAAAGAAAGACAAGCTATCGTGCTTCTAAGTAACTGAACTACCAGGTTACTTGGTAGCACGATACCTAATGAGGTAATGTTGGAAGTCGGTCCATGTAAAATACTGATAATATTCAGCTTTTCCATTTAGTCTAGAAGTCGGCACTAACACACCACTTCGGAAATGGCTAGGCATCGTGATGAAATGCCATCTTTTTTTTAAATAGATACGTCACCGTAAAATTGTAAATACCGTTAGATTATAATCTATGTCGCAAGATTGTAAACTCTCGAAAGATTTTGAAACTGTCCCTGATTGGTCGGTCTTACACTAGACCGTTCTGTTTGTTTCATTGGTTAATCACAGATTCATTTTACTGCCACCACAATTTCATATAACTAATTCTAAAGCTGTGAGTTATTTTTAACACGAAATCAATTTACACACTGTTCGTTTACATTCGACAAAAAACGAATTAACAAACAAATATGGCGGCGCGGGGGCGGGGCACATGACGTTCAACCAATCAACGCGCAAGGTGCGTTCCGTGTTGACAATCTTCCGAGAGTTTACAATCTCGCGAGAAAGATTATAATCTAACGGTATTTACAATTTTACGGTGACAGGTACACAATAGTCTTGCGTTTAGCCGCAACTTGCCTGATATGAAGCGATGACACGGATAGGGTGGGCCGCTCCTAGAAGATACCGAATCACTCTTCAAGAATTAAGTAGACTATAATTGATGTCTTTAAGAAAATATTCATTGGCGATGTATTCTATTTATAGGGATCATCTGGGATATTGGAATGTAATATCCTTTGAAAGTGGGTCAATATATTGTGTAATACACGAGTACCTCCAGCTTTAAATGTCAAGTGCTCATCAACTTACGCAAATCGTCTTCCATCCAATCGAGACGTCCTTCGCTAAATTCTAATTGATTGAATTCATTTCCAAGTGGAAATTGCATATTCTCACCTTTGACTTTTAAATGTGTTTGCGCGTCTCATCGTCTGCATTGCTAAATACACTTTACTTTTAACTATACTGTGTTCATTTAAACAGTATTTTGTGATAATAGGTTTCAAGCATGTCGATAAATATTAACAGCTCCTAGGCTCGATCATCGGGTTCACCCACGTTTGCCTCGGTTGGTTCGTGGATGGGTGATCGCCCACATTATATACAGAGTTTCCTCCGTGCCTCGGAAAGTATTTTAAACCGTTTGTATTGGTTGCCATTTATAGATATTTCACAGTCGTTACACAACCTGCAACGACTCTCAAATATCTTAAATGACAGTGGTCTGAACGACTGACAACTAATCTTAGCAAGGAGTATCGTATTACCCAGTACTTACTGTGTTGTGGAGGTCAGATGACAGTTGCTCCATGTAATATACTGGTATTCAGCTGAATCTGGTAAGACTGGAAGCCCAACCCAACATAGTTGGGAAAAAGGCTAGGCAGATGGTGACTACTTCCATGTATTTGGTGATTAGTGGTAACATTACAAAAAAAACGGTGATAAAAACAAACAGAGGCAGTATTTTCAGAAACCAAAGCATTAATAAAATTCTTCTGAAAAGTAGAGATAACTCTGTCGAATACTAATTTAGATAGTCTGCCAAAGTCAGTATTTATATCTACTTAGTACTGTTACATTGTCCAATACGATGTTCCGCACTCCGAGAATAATTTCATTTTCAAAGACAAAGTCGAAGCCTTTATTTCAATTAGAGAGCTACGTTTCAGATTTGTAGTGTAGAAGATTCTGTAAAAAGTTCTTTTGGAATCAAACCTCGTGTTGGGTTGAGATGGCTTATCTTTGCGACATTACATAATTACCATCTACCCTTGAGGCCATAATGCATTTTTAGGGTTTTGTACCTCGGTCGGCAAAAACGAAACTCTTATAGGGGTCACTTTGTTGTCTGCTGTCAAGATCCTTTTTCTCAAGAACGCGTGAAGGTATCAAACTGAAATTATTATCAAATACTCAAGTCTGCTACTACTTGGAGAAGTGAAAAAATCAAACTTAAAAGATATGACCGTTATGTCGAATATTTTGCGATTTCACAAGGGAATCGAAATTTGTAAGGTACTAGAATCATGAAATTTGGCAAGAAGCAATATCTTACAGCACATGTAAAGGAAAACCGTAAATATGTAGTTTACTAGCTGTTGCCCGCGGCTTCGCCCGCGTGCTGTTCGGTAACTGTCACACTGAATCATACTAAAGGGATAAACAGTGTCCTACATGTTAATCCAGGTTGTAAAATATCTATGTGCCAAATTTCATAGTCATCACAATTTATTATTATCATCACAATCACCATCACTATCACAACCACCATCACAGTTACCGTCATTATCACAATCACCAACACTATCACAACCACCATCATTATCACAATCATTATCACAATCATCATCACAATCACCATCACAATCACCATCACAATCACCATCACCATCAAAATAACCAGCATAATCACATTCATCATCACAATCACCATCACAATCACCATCACCATCACAATCACCATCATAATCACAATCACCATCGCTATCACCATCACAATCACCATAACAATCTCGATCACAATCACTATAACTATCACTATCACTATCACAATCACAATTACAATCACCACCACAATCACTATCACAATCATTATTATCGTAATCAAAATCACCTTCATCATTATCACCATCACTGTCACAATCACAATCACCATCACTATCACCATCACAATCACCGTCACTATCACAATCACTGTCACAACCACAATCACCATCACAATCACCGTCACCATGACAGTCACTATCACAATCACCATCACCATCAAAATCACTATCACAATCACCATCATTTTTATCACAATCTTCATCATCGTAATCATAATCATAATCATTGTAATCACAATCATTATCACAATCACAATCTCCATCACTATCAGAATCACAATCATCATCACAATCACTATCACCATCACAATCACCATCACAATCACAATCACCATCACAATCATCATCACAATCACAATCACCATAACAATCACTATCAACATTTTAGCAATCGTAATCACAACCACTATCATCGTAATCACAATCATCATCATCACAATCTCCATTCTCGTCATCATAATCATTATCATCGTAATCACAATCATTATCATCGTAATCTCAATCATTATCATCTTAATCACAATCATCATGATCACAATCGCCATCACTATCACAACCACAATCATTATCACAATCACCATCACTATCACAATCACCATTACTATCACAATCACTATCACCATCAAAATCAATCAATCAATCATTATCAAAATCATTAACCTCGTTATCACAATCATTATCATCGTAATCACAATCATCTTCATCGTTATCACAATCACCATCACTGTCATAATCACAATCACCATCGCTATCACAATCACCGTCACTATCACAATCACCATCGCCATCACAATAACCATCAAAATCACGATCCCAATCACTATCATCGTTATCACAATCATTATCATCGTTATCACAATCATTATCATCGTAATCACAATCATTATCATCTTAATCATAATCATCATTATCACAACCATCGCTATCACCATCACAATCACCGTCACTATCACAATAGCCATCACTATCACAATCACATTCACTATCACAATCACAATCATCATCATCATCGTTATCACAATCATCATAATAAATCAACAATAACCCTGTATAGAAGTCGAATCCCCCATCTTCTGGGTCTCAAAATAAATGCCATTTTCGAAATCAGCACCCCTGATAATCTCGGTTTCGAGACCCATATTGATTTTTGGACATTCAACCCCATCGCACCCCAACAGAGAATGATGGTAATTCAGGTCCGCCACATTAAATCTTAAAATCGTTGTTTTTGTAATACACCCGACCCAATTCACCATACAAACAATACCTATGTTGAATTCCAGGCTTTGTTACCCCATTTTCCCCTTTAGGGGTTGAATTCTGAAAAAACCTGAAACAAATGTTAACTCATTTATCGATAGGAGTTTCTTGTTAGGTTTCGAATAAAGTAGTCTAACTAATCTTATTTCCCCATGTAATCTTTGGACCCCCGTTTCAACCCCTCAAGGGGTTAATTTTGAAAAATCCTTTCTTAATGCACCCCTAAACCTCATAAAGAACCTATGTGCCATATTTGGAATCTCTAGACTCAGTAGTATGGGCTGTGCATTGATTTTTATTCTTTGCCACCCCATTTCCCCCTCTTAGGGGTTGAATTCTGAAAAAACCGGAAACCTCTTTGTACTCATTTATCAATAGGAGCACTCCTGTGAAGTTTCGAATAAAATATTCTAACTAACCTTGTTTCCCCATACAAACTTTGGAGCCCCGTTTAACTCCCTTAGGGGGTGAATTTTGAAAAATCCTTTCTTAGTGCACCCCTAGACCACGTAAGGAACCAATGTGCTAAATTTGGAAACTCTAGACTCAGTGGTTTGGGCTGTGCATTGATTTTTATTCTTTGCCACCCCATTTCCCCCTCTTAGGGGTTGAATTCTGAAAAAACCTGAAACCCGTTTCTACTCATTTATCAATCGGAGCACTCCTGTGAAGTTTCGAATAAAATAGTCTAACTAATCTTGATTCCCCATACAAACTTTGGAGCCCCGTTTAACTTAACCCCCCCTAACCCCGTTTAACTAAGGGGGTGAATTTTGAAAAATCCTTTCTTAGTGCACCCCTAGACCACATAAGGAACCTACTTGCCAAATTTGGAATCTGTAGACCCAGTGGTTTGGGCTGTGCGTTGATAGATGAGTCAGTCAGTCAGTCAGTCAGTCAGTCAGTCAGTCAGTCAGTCAGTCAGTCAGTTTCTTCTTTTATATATTTAGATTAACAAAATAACTACTAGTGGAGCCGTCGGCGTCGTCGGTGCGCTAATCTAACTTGTATTTGGCCGGTTTTTTTATAATAAACACAACCCATTTTCTCCAAGTTGGAGAAATTAAATTTCCTAGGGTTGTCTGTATTAAGAATGCTTACCATTTAGCTAATGCTTAGGTATTTACTTAACTAATAAACTACTACTAGAAAGATTTTAATGTAGTATTCACCATCAATCAAAACATTTCTTGAAGAAAAGGTCCTATTGTGTTACATTCATATTTCACCCTTACAAAGCCGGTTCAGATCAGCAGGCCTAGCCAAGTTACAAACGTTTCATATCGATTCTCTTTCTACAATCGTAAACGCCTCGGTGTATGCAATTGTAGACAGCGCTAAATTGGTAGCCAAGTTGACACGACTGAGTCGATCGCTCGTTCTCTAATGTAGGACTAGCCAGAGCAAAGAGAAATAAAAAGCTTATATTTGAATAGACAAGCATGATTTATTTACTAGGTTATTATCATCAAAAATAGGCACAAAATAAATAACTACAACATTACACATTTAACTATATTATTAAAATTCACTGTACTTACACAGGTATTACAGAGCTCCTTACACTTTCACAGTTCAACCAACTCTGCCTTGCTAAAATGGCGCTGCATCGTAACTTTTAATATCCCTCCTCTTTACCAAAGTAAAATAGTCAATTGACATCCCAATATCCGTTAGCGCCATTTTAGCATTAAACAAATCAAATAACTTACTTATTTAATCTAATACATTTGTGTGATTTAAAAAAAGTACTGTAAATATCTTAAAATATATAATTAGGTATTTAAATAGCTAACATTCGGCCATCCAAAACCTCGTACGTCCTCGTACGGTAGAAAAATACTATTAAAGTAACAATAATGAAATAGTAACCCAATACAATATTCGTTATTACAGTTTAAGTTCTCATTTACTTTACTTTAGCTTTATACGTAGAATTTCAATCAGTTTTTGTGGTACACAACACACGTTACAAAATTAGTATTCTTTACTTATCTAAACTATTTTTTTTTTTATTCATATTAAATTATACTATTTATTTTATATAAATCATTTTTTTTCAAATAATGTCCTGAATACGCCTGGCAACGGGCCCCGATACGTCCCGAATACCAGTGGTAACAGGTCCAAATATATTCTGAATACCCCAGGCAACAGGCCCCAATACGTCCTGAATACCAATGACAACAGGTTCTAATACGTTCTGAATACCCCTGGCAACGGGCCCCGATACGTCCCGAATACCAGTGGCAACAGACCCCAATATGTCCTGAATACCCCTGGCAACGGGCCCCAATACGTCCCAAATACCAGTGGCAACAGGCCCCAATATGTCCTGAATACCCCTGGCAACGGGCCCCAATACGTCCCGAATACCAGTGGCAACAGGCCCCAATATGTCCTGAATACTCCTGGCAACGGGCCCCAATACGTCCCGAATACCAGTGGCAACAGGCCCCAATATGTCCTGAATACCCCTGGCAACGGGCCCCAATATGTCCCGAATACCAGTGGCAACAGGCCCCTATATTATTAATTACATAGCTATAATCAACAACAGATAAATCACCTGTAAAACCAAATTCATTTAATAAACAAATCTTAACAATAATTAGTTTAATCATCCATAGTTCTATCAATAACAAATATTACCAGTTTACCATTAAATATGCAAAAAGCGACCACTATAACATCTGTGTTTTAATTACCTATCAGAGAAATTTAAATAACTTATTCTGGGTCAGTATCCTCACTGTCCTCACTTAGAGACTCATTGTGTGGTCTGTTGAAATTTAACCAAGGTTTAATTTTGTCCACCGCCACTACCGCAGAGTATGGTTTGTTGCCCTTTCTAGTCAAAGGCGTATCTACTATTTTAAACCTATCACAATCGTAAACCTCTGTAATTCTATATGGGCCCTGATATTTGGGTACAAGTTTTTTACTCTGCCCCGTAGCTGGTATTTGCCTTTCTACACTAACTAAATCACCTACGTCATACTTATGAGGCTTACAGCGTCTTTTATCATAGTGTTCTTTAGCCTTTTGTTGAGACAGTGTGACATGTGAATTTATGTTTTCCCTAATTTCAGTAATGTCTTGACCATCAGTAACATCTGTCACATCGTCACCTAATTCCGAAACTACCTTGTTATCCTTTGACCCTGCAAGTCTTGTTCCGAAAAGAGCCTCAGAAGGAGTGCAATTAATGCCTTTATTGAAAGTATTATTCATACCCCATTGCACATCTAACAAGTGATCGTCCCACTTGTTATCAGCCGTGCCTATACACTTGGCAGTTAGGGCGTCTACAATTGTTTTGTTGTAGCGTTCTACTTGCCCGTTGGCTCTAGGGGTGGCTACAGCATTCAATATATGTTTTACACCCTTATCAGTCATAAATTTCCTAAACGTTTCACTGGTAAATGAAGTGCCGCGGTCTGATATAAGCCGCCTTGGTACTCCAAAAATACCAAAGTACTCGCGAAATACTTTTATTGATGTGGAGGACTTTGTATTCTTAACGGGTTTTAAATAGATGTATCGACTAAAAGCATCAACAATTACGAGTATGTGCATATTTCCTTTACTACTTCGTATAAACGGCCCTACGTGGTCCACATGTATTGTATCAAAAGGAATAGAGACTTTATCAATCGGATGCAAATAGCCAGGTTTTTTTCCGCCCATAGATTTAGAGTAACTACATTCTAAACATGAATTAACGTATTTTTTTTTACAAAATTACGCATCCTTTTGAACCAATAATTTGACTTAATTTTATCTAATGTCTTGTCAATAGCAAAATGACCAATGTCATCGTGGTTCTGCTTGACTATTTGCCAGCGGACTCCCTTTGGTACAACCCACTTGTCCCCAGAAGCCGTCACTCTAAACAATTTATCATGTTTTAATTTGTAATTATTTTTAATATCTATAACATTATCTAAATTAGGGTCTTTTAATATTCCTACAATTCTTTGTATTTCGCTATCTGAACGTTGGACCGTAGCTAACCAATTATCGTCATTTACAATCATTACATTAAATTTTAACTGTTCGTCGTTTATAGGATTACGGCTCAAGGCATCCACGTCATCATCATCATCATTTCAGCCGAAAGACGTCCACTGCTGGACATAGGCCTCCCCCAAGTGTCGCCACATTGAACGGTCCCGTGCGACTCGCATCCAGCGGATTCCCGCAGCCTTCACCAGGTCATCGGTCCACCTAGTGGGAGGCCTTCCAACGCAACGTCTTCCGGTTCGCGGTCGCCACTCGCGAACTTTTCGGCCCCATCGGCCATCCGTTCTGCGAGCAATGTGCCCAGCCCACTGCCACTTAAGTTTGGCAATTCTTCGGGCTACGTCGGTAACCTTGGTTCTCTTGCGGATGTCTTCATTTCTGATTCGATCGCGCAAGGAAACTCCGAGCATAGCCCTCTCCATTGCCCTTTGGGTGACTTTAAGCCTTCTGATGAGGCCCATTGTAGGCATCCACGTGGGACATTGATTTTCCTGGTCGGTATTCAATGCTAAAATTAAATTCTTGCATTTGCTCCCACCATCGAGCTACCCGTGGAAGCATATCCCTTTTCTGAAAAGTGGCCCTTAGAAGAATTGCAATCAGTAATGATCTTAAATTGAATCCCGATTAAATAAACTCTAAATTTATGCAAAGATGAAACAACTGCTAAAGTCTCGAGATCATAAGATGAATAATTTTGTTCTTCTGGAGTTGTTTGCCGACTAAAATATGCAACAGGCTTAAGAACAGTATCATATTTTTGGAGAAGGATACCAGCAACGCCTATTTTACAAGCGTCGGTATGTAGTTCTGTAGTTAAACTTGGATCGTATAATGCCAGTGTGGGCTTACGAGTTAGTTCAGACTGTAATTTTCTAAATGACTTTTCTTGATCTGGGCCCCAAACCCAATTTATGTCCTTCCTCAATAAATATGTCAGTGGTTTTGCTATAATTGAGAAGTTGGGTACAAATCTCCGAAAAAAACTAGCTAACCCGAGAAACTGACGAACGTTATGCTGACTAGTGGGAGTTGGAAACTTTTCTACCGCTTCTACCTTCTTTGATCCAGGTCGAATACCATCAGCAGATATCTCAAACCCTAAGTATTCTACTCTAGGACTAAAGAAATTACATTTGGACAAATTCAATGTGAGACCAACCTGAGCAAATAACTGTAAGATCGATTCTAGCCGTGAAATGCCCTCACTAAATGTTTTAGATGGGATAATAATGTCATCCAAGTAAGCCAGAGCCTCCCTATGACGCGCTTTACCTAATATTTGATTCATTAGCCGTTGGAAGGTTGCAGGAGCATTGGCAAGACCAAACGGCATTCTGTTGAATTCAAAATGACCGTCGGGAGTTACAAACGCGGTTTTATGTTTATCCTCTTCTCTAATCTGTATTTGGTAATAACCTGATTTTAAATCTAGTGTTGTATAAAGTTTATGGCCTGCAAGTATATCCAACTGATCATCGATTAAGGGCATCGGATAGTTTTCTTTAATAGTCTTCTTATTCAATGCCCTATAATCTATACAAAGTCTAAGCTCACCACTCTTCTTCCTAACTAGCACGATTGGACTAGCGTAAGCCGATGTTGATGGACGGACTATATCGTTGTCTAATAATTCTGAAACCATATTTCTAACCTCTTCTTTTTCTTTAATGGCTAATCTATATGGTCGGTAAACCACAGGTTCATTGTTATCAAGGTTTATCGCCATTTCTCCCACCGAGGTACAGCCCAACTCATTCAAATTAAATGCGAAACAACCTCTAAACTGATTTAGTAAAGCTAGTAACTGTGTCCGTTCGGCAGTAGACAAAACTGAACCAATATTAACATTGAAATCACTAATAGAATCCAAGTTGGAAACTGTATGAACTTTAAATTTGCTTTCCTCACGTGCGACTCTACCTCGAGCAATGAGCTTGTCCTTATGCAACGTAATTGGGACAACACCCCAAGAATTGAGTACTATCTGACCTGTCCCCTCCCGAATACAAAATAACCCTCTTAAAACCGAGAACATGGAATTTGGTTCAAATCTAAATCCTCCATCGACAAATATTGCACCATTATAACCAGGTTCTGTATAAACGTCAACAGCTGTAACTCCAGAAACAATGGTATCACTTTTACAGTATAAACCTAACTTGTTATTTTCAGAAATAGTATTACTTAACTCTTTGATTTTTAAATGATCTTTAGTCTTATGAATCTCAATATGTGGCTGCTCCGTAAAAGTGTGACCAATCATCACTGGTACTTGCATGACAATATCTGGTACTATCACTAACTCTACGTTTGCGGCTACGTCATCAATAGAAATATGAACAGATTGTTTACCCAATGAGAGAACAGTTGAATTGCCAAATCCTACCAGCACAGAATTGTCTACTTCGTAACTTATACCTAGCTTCTTAAATTCAGTTAACTTCATCATACAACACTCACTACCTAGATCTACATACGACTCAAATGGTACATTATTAATTAAGGCGACTTTAAAATATTTATCATTTGTTTTCCTCAGGCCAGAGACGCGCATGACCTTCTTTTCAGACCCTGTAAGTTTAGTGAAACAATGTTCTGTTTCATGCCCGAATCTGCTGCATCTAGTACATTTTTTTACAGGTTGTGGGCATTGTTGAACGATATGGCCTTCTTGTTTACAGTTAAAACAGCGTTGAGTTTTATTAAGAACACGCGGTTGAGGGTCTATTTTACTGGTACTTTTACTGGTACTGGTAGCAATTGTTTTACGGTCGCTAGGTTTTATATTTTTAGAATTTCGTAAATATGCAAGTAGTTTATCGGGGTCATCGAATTGTACTGCTTCTGCCCCTAATCGTACAGAACGATCATCAATCCCATGCAAGACGCAGTCTACTGCTCTCTTACCTACTATACCGCATCTATTTATCAGACTTATTTTTTCATAATAATAATTTTCTAAAGAGTCCCCAAAACGAGCGCGTTTGAAAAGCATTTCACTCAACATCTGTCCGTAATTTTCATCGGAAGGAAAAGCCGCCCGTAGTTTATCCTGCCATTCTTCCCACGTAAAAAGTACGGATGGTAGACCCTCGTACCAACGCTGAGCTACCCCACGCAATTTAGGAAGAGCAAAATGAACAGTTTGTTTTCCGGACCATCCATAGATAGAAGCGCACTCATTCACTTTATGTAGCCACATGGTCATAGTCTGTTCCCTTTTTGCTGGATCAAATTCTGGTACAGCATTGTTGAGATTCCCTAATTTATGCATAGGATCTTCTCCTTTCAAAGATGTTAAAACTTGTAGAAGCTGCGACATGCTTACATTATTAGAAAATGACTCACCGAGATCGTTCGGCTGGTGATTGTCGTTCTCGACCTGATCTGTGGCTGCATTCGGTCGGCGGAGTGATCGGCTCCTGGACCGACGATGGCACCTATCGTGGACTCGTGACGCGTGCCTCTCCACGATCACGGAACGTTGGCGACACTCGCTCCCTGGCGACTGGGACTGGCTGGTGCAACGATGTGAGCGGCGACAGCTCCGGCTTCTGTCCCGTTGTCTTCGATGAAGTGTGCTGCCATCCGCACGACTCCAGGAGCGCGATGAACGCCAGAGGCCATGGCGCCTTTCCCGACTGCGTGAGCGCCTCTCTGATCTTCGTTGTGGTGTCCTTACAGCACGGTTGACTGAACCGACTAACACCCGGCTCCGTGATCTCCGTGCACTCTTGTCACGTTCTACCGAGTGAGATTGCTCACGAGGCAACAACTGGCGCACGTTTTCCATGATTAACTGTAATAAGGAAGCAACGGACAAAAAGTTGCATTTAAATACACTAAAACTACGCCTATGTCTGAGAGCAAACTACAAACAAATTTAATAGACGGAATCAAACAAACCTTTACTTGGATTAATTCAAACTGATTTGTAGATTAGGTAATAAAAGATTTCAAGCAATAGAATCAAGTAAGCGAGAAAGCAATAAAAGAGAGAGAAAAAAATGTTCAGAAAAAATTACAATTAAAGTAACTAAGGCATAAATTATCATCCCACTTCTGAAATGTAGGACTAGCCAGAGCAAAGAGAAATAAAAAGCTTATATTTGAATAGACAAGCATGATTTATTTACTAGGTTATTATCATCAAAAATAGGCACAAAATAAATAACTACAACATTACACATTTAACTATATTATTAAAATTCACTGTACTTACACAGGTATTACAGAGCTCCTTACACTTTCACAGTTCAACCAACTCTGCCTTGCTAAAATGGCGCTGCATCGTAACTTTTAATATCCCTCCTCTTTACCAAAGTAAAATAGTCAATTGACATCCCAATATCCGTTAGCGCCATTTTAGCATTAAACAAATCAAATAACTTACTTATTTAATCTAATACATTTGTGTGATTTAAAAAAAGTACTGTAAATATCTTAAAATATATAATTAGGTATTTAAATAGCTAACACTAATGTCTGTAGAAAAAACCTATACTTTAGTCTATGGTGAGCGTTCCTTCCAAAGAGTATATAGCAATCAGCTTTGTAGAAACGATAACATTCTATTCTATCATTTTGAACGATGTAAACTTGTCTACGAATTTCCTATTCGTTTGTGTTGATCACGTGATTTAACGTTGAGATGATGTAATTCCCATACATTTGATTAGTTTTCTAATAGCGTTAACGATTGTAGATTGTCAACTTGGCTAAGCCTGCTGAGTATCTTACAAAATAGACATCTGAGACAACACTCGAACATCTCAATTCTTCGCCCCATCTACCTTCCTATTTTCTCGGTATTGTATCCAAAAACCCATACCTACAGCACTGCTTATTCCTGAATACGTATAAAGGAGCTCTTCCCAGGAAGGCCCTGAAGTGTTTGCTGAGAGCCTTGGCAGCCCAATTTTGTTGGAGGGCCTACTTGAGACGACCCTCGGCTGTTAGCGAATCGTTAATTTTTATAAATGCACGCAAATGGATGTTTTATGTCGTCATGTTTTGAGTTTTTAATGATAGTATGAACTAGTATATCATTATGCTAAATTATGGTTAGCATGTGGTAACCGGCTTTGGAAGAATCCATCAATACATTAAATTGAGTATTTGGAAGTTGTATCTGTAATTTAATAAATTAATATTACAGAATTAAATTATTAAATAAATTTAATTACGATTATTATTTATTAACGGCCGTTGTCTGTAACTTACTTACGTATAACTGTTAGTTAATATGCGTACGTCTCGTAGCTATCGGTGTTTCTATAAACACAGTTAGCTTGGAATATCCTCTACGCGTCACCTACCTGTCACTCGGAGGACTGTGGTTCGTAGAAAAATCAAAGAAAGCATTTCTGTGACGTTGTGTTTCTAACGATCCGTAAGCTAAATGTCAAACAATTAGAGATAGCAACCTTCCGTTACCTGATAGAAATGTCCGTTTGAAATACAGACGAGTTATGATAGCAAAATAAACCCTGAAAGACGGTTTCCCCATGAAAAAAGTCAGTTGTGTTTTTTTTCGCTACAACTTTCGTACACACATAAAGAAGGAAATCAATTTACCATGATTTTTTAAGACGGTATAAAACCAAACACCTAAATACAACATAAACCTGAAACTCCCAAAAATATTCGAACCCAGGCATAACATCTAAGGGCTTAGTCACACTAGGCGATTACTCGTGGCGAATGCTATCATCCATCGTCGCGACCAAATTCGCTTGGTGTGACACGCTTTTCAATACTACTAAAATTTTAAATTCCTAGCGGGCGTCACGCGGTTTCACGTAGTACCCGTTTCCGTGGGAGTACGGGGATAAAATATAGCTTACGTTACTCAGTAAAGACGTGGCTTTCCAATGGTGAAAGAATTTTTGAAATCGGCGCTGTAGTTTTTGAGTTTATTCATTACAAACATACACACACACAAAAATACAAATCTTTTCTTTTATAATATTAGCGTAGATTTAAACCAAGTTTTTGATGATTTTATTACTTGTCTCAGACTGCCTCTCTCGTCTAGGTGTCCTAACGTGACTGCTGAGCGAGCTCTGCTGAGAGTCTTGGATTTGAACCCCAGGTCGGACAAAGGGTCTTTCCATCAGGAATTTCTCAGTAGCAGCTACGGAGTCTGGATATGTGCCTGGTTGATGGCAATAGGCTTGCCCCCTATTACATGGCACTTAAACATAACTGGCGAAATGTGGGTGTAGTATTAGGTATAGTTGGTGCCAGTTATGATGAGAATAGCGGTCATTGACCCACCTACATTTATTAAACTTCTTAACTTTGAAAACCAAAAATAATCCTGTTCAAATCTTGAATCTATCGTGATCTTCAACAGTTTTTGTAATGAAAAACGATACATGGTTTGTTTGTTTTAGTTCGTACGTAGAGATATTAGGGAAAGGGCAATGACCGCTATTCTCATCTTAACTGGCACCAACTATACACTTATGTCTAATCCTTCGGGGATTACAGGCGTGATATTATGTTACTTGTCTTAGAAAGGAAAATTCCAAGAAATACGACATCCATCATCATTCATCAGGAGCAGTGGTGGCCCAATGGTGCCGGCCCCGACTTACAAACAGTAAGTCGTGGGTTCGAACCCATATAGGCGCATTACTTTGTGTAATTTATTTCATCACCACTGCTCTCAAAACGGTGAAGGAAAACATCGTGAGGAAACCAGCATGTCCTAGAACCAAAATTCGAAGACATGTGACATCTACCAATCCGCACTGGGCCCGCGTGGTGGATTATAGCCCATTCCCTCTCATAGAGAGGAGGCCTGTGTCCCATCAATGGGAACATTAATAGGCTGATGATGACGACATCCACCAACCAGCACTGAGTCCGCGTGGTGAATTACGTCAAAAACCCATTCACAGAGAGGAAATCCTTATTCCAGCTAATGGAACATCATATCTTGATATTTGACTCGCTTCGTGTAACCGAACCTTTACCGTTTTCCCACCAAATCGATCCACCATTACATTCTGTCCATAATTTCCGTTCGACTTGTCACAGCACCAACTAACTCAAATCACTCACAGAAATCGTAGGCTCGAACCTTGCGGAAACCTATACAAGCTTCCTTTCATAAATCGACAAATTGTGTCCACAATAATCCTTCATAGTCATACCTACTAGGAGAAATACTTTGACGGCCAGTATCTCGTTAAGCTTTATTTAGCAGACAAATGGGTGTTTGGACAAGCGGTTATAATCTAGTTTAATATTGTTAGTAAGCCCCTGTCAAAGGAAGTTATACTTTTTGTGGGTGACTGGTCTACAGATTTGTGTAGGGTAAGGCTTTGGTTCGATTGGGAGCGGGCGAATAAGGGTAGCGAATAAAAATTTAAATACAATAAAGATAAAATCGTTTATCAGCACCTTCAAGTAAAAATATGGTTTACAATAAAAATATATCTTTATGATAAGAAAAGTTGTTTGTTAGAGTGATGAGCAATAAAAATATCAGCTGTTGTTTCACCTCCGATTTTCTTTTCTGATTATAGCCCATAGCCCATATTGTGTGAGTACTATGTACTAGAAAGCTATCATTCACTGAAATCCTACGTTTTTTTTCTTGACTTGAATGTGCCCTGGCGGTTGAGAGTATGTCATGCTCACTCTGTTGTCTCGCTGATGGTGGCGTGTGTGTCGGATAAGTTCCCTTCAAAATGGTTGAGTTGAATGGTGCTGATCCATGCGTCATGTTTGTGAACGGGCGCTGTCAGTTGTGACTAGTCATCTATTAGTTGCCATGGCTTATTTGAATGTTCATTTTTGAATTGTATTTTTTTGTTTTTACTATGGACACTTTTAACGTGCACATCTTGCTACATTGTTCTCACATAATGTACCATCTTAACATGAATGATGTAACCAAGATTTTGTAACAACATTTTGATTTAAGAGAGTGTCCATGGAGTTTCTTGCCCGTTCTTCTCCATAGAGATCTACGCTAGGGAATGGGCAACTACAATACTTTCACAGTTTTTATGTCTTGTGACTGGGACTGTAGCTACATTTAATTTTCATCTTTGTTTCAACAATTCAAAAGTGCCTGTAACTGGCCTACTTGAAATAAATGCTTTGATTTTGATTAATTTCGTTTCAGGATCCAAGACCGTTAAGTTGTTTCTCTTTGACTTGTCCAGCTTCATTGTCTAGGCACTTTCCTGGTGGTCGCCACTGTTGATTCTGGCTTTCAGGAGTTGTAGTGGTTTAGGAATGGTGTGGCGGGCTTGTTCCAGATAAAAAAGTAAAAAAGGGGTACAGATCATAAGTTAGAAAATCATTTGACCGGATTTCATTTCACCAAAAAAATTCAAACAAATATCATTTCGTTTTCTTTCACTTCATCGAAGTCACGTCTGCCACTGTATCAGTTGACCTATTATCAATTGGATTTTTTTCGTTACTCCGACGTTTCATTTGGTCGAAAAACTTTTTACCGAAGTTACATGATGTTTTTCAAAGGGTCACAAAAAAAACCTTAACCTAATAAGTATCTAAGGAAATGTTAGGTTCAAAAGAGACTTCGGCCAGTAGCAAAAAGTTATTTGGTAAGTTGGTGAATATATGACACGTGATACTTCGATGAACTAAATATATGTCAAATAATGAGTAAGGCAAAAGGTCAATAGTTTTTGGTAAAATGAAATTCGAGCAAACAAAATTCGGAAAAGTGATTGGTTTCCGCATAATTAAATAATGATTAGTCCCGCCCACAGGTTCCGCCGTTTCTCTCTATCACCCGCTCGCTTTGTAGTTGCTTCCCGCTCAGCTTCCTAACTAAATCTCACCTTTACTTTCTTTACGAAATAATTATCTTACACAATCCAATCCTCGAGAATATTTTCTAAGAACCACAATCTACCTTTAGTAAGCAATTTTTCAACTTAACGAAGAATGACGACCCAACGAAAGTATATATTTCTTTCAAAATAACACTCGTTTCTTAAAAAATGGGCACGGTAATTGGCGTAATTAAAATAAATTTGCTTATGAAACTTATCTGGATGATAGGGACAACTTAATTATGAATTATGGCGTCGTTCATTTTCTTTTTAGTCCAATGTCATGGTCAGCATTTCTCGGCTTAGAAGTTTTTTGAAGATTCTTGGAATTTGGTCCGATTTTTTTTTTCATTATTAAACATCTTTTAGATTCGACTTGATGTTTAAGTCTTCTAGATTAAATTTAGGAGTCTAGCCTATTTAAGTTTGTCGAGTGGTTGCAAGCGCGAACTGGCGTATTGGCGGGTCCTAGGTTCGATTCCCGACTCGGGCAAAGTGTTATTGGGTTTTTTCATCAGGAATTTTTCAAAAGCAGCTGGATTTGTGCCCAGTTGATAGCAGCAGGCTCGCTCGCTACTACATGGGACTTAAACAACTTGCGAAATGTAAGTGTAATGAAACACTGATTTAAGCTTTCACGGTTTAAAACTAAACTTAAATATTGCTACTTACGGAAGATATCCCGTAAGTGAAAATATAAGTGTAATATTGGTAAGTAAAAGCTCTGCCTAACCCCTCGAGGAGCACATGCGTGAAGTCATAATGATAACAACGCTTAAACAACAACTGTTCATCTAACTAAAATGAAAATCAATCAAAATAATTACTTCGCTATTAATCGGGGTCTTATACAATTTTTAATCCATTATAAAAATAACTTTGTATCGAATGCCGTCAAAACATTGAGAAAAGGATCTTCAGGCCTATTTTCGTCTTATTTATTAAACATTTTGTAAAAATCCTTTCAGGCTTAAAAAGAAAACGCATCAAGTATCCCTAAATAGCAACGACGAAAATTCACCTTTTGAAAAAAAAAAAATGAAAAAAATATTTATTGTTTTAGCCAAGTTTTTCTTACAAACTAGTGGTTGGAGTTTCCTTTTAGGCGTCTAAAGCCTGTGTCAGGAAACTCCACTCTTCCATAACATAAATTAAATTAAACATTAGCAAACTTGTTTTTGTTTTTTTTTTTTTTTTTTTAAACAATAACTACAGAAAAAATAAATTAGAAAAATACACAATGAAAAATACAAAATTAAGATATATAAAAACTAAAAGTGAGAAAGTAAATGTGCTTGTCACTGTGGGGAATGGTTCAGTGTGAGTGAGTGTATGGGGAGGGGTGTTTGAGTGAGTGTATGGGGAGGGGTGTGTGAGCGAGTGTATGATGTGATATTGTATGTATGATGTAATCCTGTATGGGGGAGGGGTTATGTTGTGTAGGGAGAATGGATGAGTGAGTGTTGAGAATATAAGCGTGGGTCTGTGAAAGGGTGTGTTTGGTGTGCTTATGACTGCGTGAGTGTGTGGGATAGAAAATGTTCTCGGTTTGTATTTTATTTTAGCAATGCCTCCGTGTTTTCGTAGGTAAGTGGTTTAATCCAACTAGTTAGTATTTTTTTACATTCATGTTGTTTCTTGTTATGTACATAAATCTCTCTATTAAATCTATTGTACAGCTGAGCTGAGCGTTTTTTATATTGTATGCTGGCGAACTTGGTTTTCGTCTGGGGAACTACTGCTATTATGTCTTTTCTTCTTTTCAAGGTTTGGCCAGGGACATAAGGTAGGGTTTTGTGTAACTTTAGAATAGTTTTGACTATGTATAGTTTTCTCGCCGAGAGTAAGTCGCTAATTTGGAAAAGACTTTGGGTAGGATATCTAATCCTCTTAAAATACATTAGTTTAATTAGAGCACGTTGTGCCCGCTCAAGATTAATAAATTTAGTCTTAGCCGCTCCTCCCCATATGGGGATGCAGTACACTAAGACAGATTGTACCAAAGCCAAGTATATTTCGTTGAGGAGATGTCTGGGGGTTTTTGTGTTTGCAGGAGCATTTTTTGGTACAATATGCCTCAGAGTTTTGAAGATCCAGCTCAGTTTTCTAATCCTATTTGTAACTTGTTCAAGCTGGGGATACCACGATAATCTATGGTCAACAACAATACCCAAATATTTCGTCTGTGATACTCTGTCTAGTGTTGGACATAAACAATTATGTGCATCATCACATGTATGCACTCTTATACGGAAATCTGCACTTGGTTGTGTACGATTTGAAATACTAAAGCATATGTAATTTGTTTTAGCTGTGTTTAATGTAAGTAGGTTAGTTATGAGCCATCTAGCTATTTGGGTCATACCAGCTTCAGCACTTAAGGCAACTTCACGCCAGGTATTCCCAGTAAAGACGACAGCAGTGTCGTCGGCATAAGAAAATACTTTTGCATTGTTGATTTTGAGATTGCAGAGGTCATTGATATAGAGCAGGAAAAGCGTAGGCCCTAGCACACTTCCCTGGGGGACACCGAAAGTGACATCCGCGTCGAAACTTACATGTTCTCCCACTTTAACCCTCTGCTTCCTGTTTGAAAGATAGTCTCGAAACAGTTTGAGCGGGATTCCTCTTACCCCAGCCGTTTCCAATTTGTTTATTAGGATGGGAACAGACACGGTGTCAAACGCCTTTTTTAGGTCCAGAAACAAAGTCAGACATTTACTGCCCCTATCCAGATTATCAGCTACTAGAGAACTGAGGGCAGCAACCGCGTCTTCGGTTGACCTACCCTGTCTAAATCCAAACTGTGTGTTACTTAGGATATTCAATTTGTGTAGATATTTTAAGAGTCTATTATTTATTAGTTTTTCTATTATTTTAGATACAGCTGGTAAAATGGATATGGGCCTGTAGTTGTTGACATCATCTCTGTCCCCACCCTTGTGAACCGGAATGATGATGGATTGCTTAAGAGGCGCAGGGAAGACCCCCTTTGTGAAGCAGAGGTTAGCTAAGTGGGCTATGATTGGAACAACTTCATGGCCTATGTATTTCAAGAATCTAGTTGTTACATTGTCCCAGCCAGGTGCACTGTCAGATTTTAAGCTCATCAAAATCCTGCCCACTTCGTTGGGATCAGTATCTAAAAGACCAAATGAGTTTACCTGTGATGGTAAATTTTCTGAATGGTAAGTATTAGAGTTATTATGTGCTGAAGGTTTAATTTTTTGGGCTAGCTCTTTACCAATGTTCGCAAAATAATCATTTAGGAAATTTACAGATTCAGCTGGACTTGGTCTAATGTGTAGTAGTTCCGTGTTTAAATTTTTAGAATTATTTGTGTAGGTTACCGTACCTTTTACGGTGCTCTCGTCCACAAATTTAAGAGATTTGATACGGGTATTTAAACCTAAATACCAAATTAACGTATAGAAAAAAAAATCCTTTAAAAGATCTTTTAAGCGCCCTTTATCAAGTATCGTGAAATAGGATCCTTTACACACACAAACATGGGTAGAACGTACAACGTAAGCACATGTGTAGGGTGTAAGTATATGGGGTGTATGTGTGTGAGTGTAAGTATGTGTGTGTTAGTGTATATGTGTGTGTGTGTGTGTGCACGTGTCTGTCTGTAGAGAAATAAGGTCCAATACATGCAAATAATTTTACCATTTCGTTTGTCCGTTACGAATATAAATGGTTTCTGGTGAATTAATGAATTTATTACCAGCTTTTATTTTAAGTGGCCTATGGCCGGTCACTTGCGACTATAAATCTTTGTGCGAACCACTGGTCTCAGGGGACTGGATTCTTTGTGTTGCTGGGAAATAAAGTTATATTTAGGTAAGTTCTAAATACCTAGGTAAGGAATAACGTTTTTGTGTACAATGTAGATGAATGTTAGTATTTTTTTGTGCGTACGTGAAAGTTTTCTACAAAGAAACGTGACATCACGCCTGTAATCTCCGAAGAGTTAGGCAGAGGTGTACCTAATAGTACACCCACATTTCGCCAGTTATGTTTAAGTCCCATGTAATAGGGGGCAAGCCTATTGCCATCAACCGGGCGCAAATCCAGATTCCGTGGCTGCTACTGAGAAATTCCAGATGGAAAACCCAATGACATTTTGCCTGACCCGGGAATCGAACGTAAGACCTCATGCTCAGCAGTCATGCTTGCGACCACTAGACTAACGAGGCAGTCAAAGTAAAAGAAGAATGAGCCAATATTATAGCGTACTTAAAATGTCACTTACGGTATATTTTCCGTGATTATTGATTATTTTTGAGCTCCCGATATTTCGACGCTGTTGCAAGCGCCATGATCGCGAGTTAACTGGAGAATGCGGGTGGCTGGAAAAAAATGTTAGGAGCAGACAAATCTGTCTACCCTCTTTCTTTGTCTTTTGCTACGCGCACTACTGGAACTCGACACTAAGTCACAGCAAAACACACTCACAGTATCCCTAGGATTTGTGGCGTCCTGGTGTCGAGTTCTTATTATTACGCGCGAAATTTGAAAATGGAACTATGCATTTAATGATTGAATAAGTTTTTTGTGATTTTTTAGTAGTTCATTAGTACTATAGAATCCAGAATAGAGAAACACTTTTCAAAAATGGGTGTAATATCCTATTATAGTTTAATTTATAAAATAAAAGGACCTTTAAAATCTTTACCAGATATTTCAAGCTCCTCGACAATAAACCCAATAACCGGTGCTTTTTTCTATTAATTTCCTTTGGATCTAAAAATACCAAAGACCTGGCATTCAGCTATATTATCTGACAGAAATAGATGTAAACCTACCTACGTTATTACTTTAATATTTCGTCTTGTTCAAACAAATTTAGAAATACTTTCACAATAGGAAGGATTATAAGGCCGGTCGTCAAACACAAATATAATAATAGAGCACACAAAAAGAACATAGACATGAGGATGATCTGATTTGTAGTAAAAAAAGCAGATAAAAATACATTTGACATATTTTTCCTAAAGATCAAAAAGAAATAGGACATAATGTATGATAAGCCCAACTCACAATCGTGATTAAATATTATAAAGATATTTAAATCTGTGAAGTTTGTGTAGAGTAGATAATTGTTGAAAAGAAACAGAGAGTTCTTGTTTGTAAGGAGATGTAGATATTGTATTCTCACCAATTCACCATCAGTAAGGCCGGAGCACGTGGCGTTGCGCGTCCTACCGCGGACCCGGCTTTAAATTGTGAGGAAGCCCGCCACACTATTCCCAAACCACTGTAACTCCTGAAAGCCAGAATCAACAGTGGCGGTCACCAGAAAAGCGCCGAGACAATGAAGGTCGACCAAGTCCCAGAGAATGAATTTAACTATCTTGGATCCTTCAACGAAATTAATCAGAAAAGTATAGTGGAGGAGTAGGAAAAAAACCGTAGTGGAAATTACAGCTTGTGAGGAAGTTGTATTTATTATTATTACTATTTTAGTGTTGGGATTCCAACAAAATCCTTCTAAATTCTCCATCTATTTTTTACACGACTGCCCAACAAAAGGAGTGTCATTGTTTTTACAAATTATTTTTTTATTCCATTGCTATAATACAATTTATTCTATCTCTGAGAAACTCTCTCTTCTTCATCGTAATCTGCCTAGCTTTTTCCCAACTTTACCACCTCTTAGGTAAGACAGGTTGTCAGACTTTCAGGCCACTGACGACTGTCCAAGATCTACAATTGACAGACGGCACCAACGGCTTAACGTGCTCTCTGAGGCACGGAGGACACTCGGTATGTAATGGATGGTCACCCATCCACTAACCGACCTAGGCAAGCGCTGCTTGACCTTAAAGATCGACACGAGATACTCTCTCTCTCTCTTCGTGTTGAAGAATATAAAATTGATTATTAAAAAATATGATAGGAGCATATTAATTGCTGTACTGTTGAATATTGCAAAGCCACTATTATTATACGTGTACTCGTGTAGAATTTTCTACACGAGTACACGTATAATAATTAAAGGTATCGTTAGCACTAGCTAACGATACCTTTAAATTAAAGGTATAATTAAAGGTATAGGTAGGTAGGTTAGGTATGCTAGCATATGATGACACACAGTCATCTGAGGTCGCAGCCAAAACAATGTTCCCGGTGAATTCACAAACTAATTAGCTTAATGTTTACAATTCATTGATTGGTCAGCATTCAATCTATTTCAAACATTATTTGTAGCAGATTCAGTGAATCCATGACAATTAGTATTTACAAATATTAATTAATGTAGTGAATAGTAATTGAAATAAACCACTGAATTTCTGTTTGATTTCATAAATTGATATCGATAATTGTAGTGGAGCTTCATTAAAAAGTGAAAGTGTCTCACATGATGTACGTTTTTTGCAGGATGAATACTTGCAGCAGATGCTGATGCGAGTATTATACCATAACATTATTCATGGTACTAAACGGATTCTTATCTAACTCTCTAAGGGGCCGCCTCCAATAGCAAGCGAATCGCGGTGATTCAACGTATTTCTATTCGAAAATATCGCCGCGATTCTCTCGCTCGTGGAGACCTAGACTGCCCAAAAGAGAGTGTATAGAAAAACGTGGCAAGGACGATAATATCGCCGCAATAAGCATGACGACAGTATAAAAAAATTGCAAATCTTATCTAGTCCGTCAGTTAGAGTATTGGAAATTAATGGACACGTATTTTTTGTTTTTGTAAATCAATTAATATTGACAAAGATATAACGCATCAAAACTCGGGAGTGGGGGCTCGTGACGTCAGCACTAGCTAAAAATTAACCTAAGCGTGACGTATTGAGAATTTTAAAAGCATCATATCTTCGTCAGTTTTGGTTTACGTAACAAAAGAAAAAACACGGGTCAAATATTTTTTGATGATCTAACTGACGGACTAATTACTTTATTTTTGTCGTCTCGCCTTTTCTCCCGCTCGTGGAGGCGGCCCCTAATCGCAAGTCATTTCTTACAAAATTCCTTCTTCCATACTTCTCTATTACTCGTCGTCTCAGCAGTCACCTCCTTTCTATCCATATCATTCTTCACACAGACCATCCATCGTTACTTTGCTCTTCCTCTACTCTTATACCTACCCATCTACATTCATACTCAACATTTTCCCGATTCCTCCGCATCTGCACAATGTCCAAACCACAATAACCGACTTCCTATTACGACTACACATTCCCGTAATACAAAAGTTTACTACTACACTACTACAACAGCCCATAACGTCCACTGCTGGACATAAGCCTCTCCCATGATGGGAGGATTTGCCGTAATCTCCACGCTTGGCAGGCGGATTGGAGATCGCAGTGATGAAAGACTAACAGAAAACGCTGCTGCCCATTCTCAGGTCTACGGAGGTGCAAGATGTTCTGCCTCAGACATTAGTCGCCTTATACGACACCCGTCAGTGTAATGGGTTGGTTCTATTCTACTCTGCCGGACACCACACGGCTATCTATCTACTCTGCCGGACACCACACGGCTACAAAAGTTTAAATTAAACCAACTAAACACAACATCAGAATTTGTTAAAAAAAAACAATAATTGAATAAACAGAAGCAAGAATCCTACTTGTTTTTAGCAATAGAGGTTTTTCTCCTAAATGATGATAATGATACAATTACATGTGTCTCTGTAGCTGGAACATTAGCCTTAACTGTTACATAGGCCTATTTCACAAATCCTGTCCTACAAAGAAATAGGTATGGTCGAACAAGCTATTTGGGTTACAGTTGAACGCACAAATTACATTGTAAAATGTAATCCAAATATCTTGTTCGGCCGTACATACAACAGTTAAAGAAACCCAAATATGTCAAACAGATTCCTACCGGTACTTACTTTAAAACCCGCTAGTTGGGTAGCAGAAATTCAGATTTATTCAGGCACACATGGTGGAAGTAAATGCCGACCTAACTTTATGCAAGGAAAAAAGTTAAACAAACAAACTTCTAGTTTCTTTATTACCTAATCTACACTAATATTTTTGAAAGGAAAAATTTGGATTTTTGTATTTTTGTGTGTATGTTTGTAATGAATAAACTCAAAAACTCCTGCGCCGATTTAAAAAATTCTTTCACCATTAGAAAGCTACATTTACCTTGAGTAACATAGGTTATATTTTATCCCCGTACTCCGACGGGAACGGGAACTACGCGGGTGAAACCGTGTGACGTCCGCTAGTAAGATTATAAATGCCTAAGTTTGTGTTGATGGATGTTTGTAACTCTTTCACGTAAAAACTACTGAACGGATTTGAATACAATTTAGTAATACAGATAGCTTTTAACTTGGTTTAACATATAGTATTATTTTTAACCCGGTAGTATGGATCCCGTGGGACAATTATCGAACTCCACATGGGCGAAGCCACCAGAATAAACTATAGTGTGTTTTATAATTGACTAGCTGATGCCAGAGGCTTCACCCACCCGCAAATTATATACTAAAACCTTCCTCTTGAATCACTCTATCTATTAAAAAAAACCGGCATTAAGGCGGCTCCCCGAGCAAATGACCTTGAGCGAGCAGTTTTTTGGAGCCTACTCCTCTTTATCCAAAAGAAATACCAGCTAATAAAAAATACATTAAATTACTACATATTCTTGGCTCCAAAAATGTCGTTTCATATTTTTTTAAGTTGCTTAATGTTTAATAAATTCCCTCACAACGAAACCACAGAAATGAGAAATAATGATTTATAAAATGCTACTCCTCGTAAAGTAACCATTATTTTGATTTGCTACTTATACTAATGGATAGGCAATTTAACAATGAACATAATTGTCGTTTAATTTTTCCAAAAGACGTAAATTTGATTTTATAAAGAATAAAAACCACTCATTTCACACAATTCGGCCTGCAGTGACAGACGTAACAACCATTTCGTAGTGCAAGCTGATTAGAACTTTATTCTAACAGTATTTCAAACGAAGTTTGAACCACCACAAATAGAGTTGCTAATTTTTCTCGGGGAACCGCCTTAAAAAAGAAAAAAAGATCTAAGCATACTTATGGACAGACGCAGCGAACTTTGTTTTATAATATGTCGTGATAACCAAGATCCCAAATAGTAGCGAGAAGTCCTACATAATAATAAATACGACAAAACTTATCAAATAAGATCAATAAAAGCTTTTAATTTTGCCCCAAAACCCTTTATTTTAAAGTTAAGGTATATCGCAGAGCCAGACTCACAAAAACATCATCCATTACGTGTAGAGGAGTGACAAATACAGCAAAACAAAGGCGAGACTTGAGATTTATTGTGGCTCGAATTGGACGGAGCGGGTTACGGGTTAGAATGGTCTGTAGAGACCGCAGAGAAAGAAAACCGTATATAGGTACTTTATGTGTAAGAGAATACAGGTGCAGGGTTAAAATAAATTGGCGGCGGCAACCTCTCGTGTCCAGCCGTGGTTCAATGCATGGTCCGGAGCGAGTCGGAATGGGACGCCGTCACCTCCTTCTGCGAAGCAGTCATGCTAACGAAGGAGGTGGCGGAACGTTAGTGGGAAAGTACCTCGTCCCGGCCGCCGCGGGAGACGCACCGGGCGTGGGGGGGCCACGTGGTGGCTCCCGGCCACCGTAGGCGCGGGCCTGTGGACGGTGAGCTATGGGCTAGCTCGTCGTCCGTCTGTCTTATGACGACAGGCCGTGTCGACGGCGCGTTCGTGTTCCACGCGCGCCTCAAAGAGATGTCAGCAAAAGGAAGGCAAGGGCCAATGCCTGCCGGGGCTGCGGGAATGTTCGAAAGAGTAAGAAGTACCGTGGCCCCGGAACACATAGGGCGAAGAAGGAACATGGATGGGTTTTAGTCAGTAAAAGTCTGACACGGGTCCTGCTCCGCCCAGAGCGGGCAGAGTCATTTGAAGATTTCCCATCCGAAAAAAAAGGGTTAAAATAAATTAGCTAGCGATCAATGACGAACACTTGGGAGACAATTTTCTAAACACATAATTTCAAGTTTTCAAGACTGTCTCGTTGGTCTATGGTCGCAAGCGCGACTGCTGAGCATGAGGTTCTTGGATTGATTCCCGGGTATGACAAAATGTCATTGGGCTTTTCCATCAGGAATTTCTCAGTAGCAGCCACGGAGTCTGGATTTGTGTCCTGTTGATGGGAATAGACTCGCCCCCTATTACATAGGACTTTAAAAGCATAACTAGCGTAATGTGGGTGAACTATAAAGTACACCTCTGCCTAACTCTCGCGGATTACAATTGTAATGTTTATGTATAATAATGTGTTGTCTATGTAACTTCAAGTCATTTTCGTCGATATCTGTAGTCACCCCCTTGTCACCTAGATTTCGACGAGACTGGAAAAACTGTGTTTAACAACAACAATAACCTACTACGTGACGGAATCCTGCTACTTACCTACCCTTTCTTCCCACTTCCCACTTTTCTCGATCTAATGTGACTGTAGGAACCTTACCACCAAAATATCAGTAAGAGATACGTGTGCTCGCTGCCCGAGATAAGTGTGGACTACTCAAACGACGGAACCTTATAGCTCACGCTACGTTTATTAGTATATCACATCTAGAAACGAGTTCCGCGTGCCGCGTGGTGGTGGCACTGAGTGGTGGTTTTTGCCCATAGCTTCCTATTTCGTTTTCATTGATGGATTACCTATGGTTGAAAATAACTCGAATATGTTTACACGATGTATGAATTTTGACAAATTATAATTTAATTTAATTAAATTTTAATTTTTATGTTTAGTCAGGCCGCATAATGTGACCAGCCTAGTTCCACTTCAGCAGCAGCTGTATAGATAACTACGTACCTAAATGAAAAAAAATATCACGTCTAATAGAATACAGAAAATATAAAAGTAGCTACTTGTGGGACTTTATTTATTTTATTTTATTCTATTCGGGAAACTTACAGCTAGTTTAAACAATGTTATCTATAAGTAGTACGGATTTGATGGCCAATTAGAAGTTTCCGCGTTTATACATTTTAAACAAACAGTCGAAATAGAAAAGACAACAAAAGAAAAAGGTAGGCTTTCTGGATTATATTTACATTAGGGTCCAGTTTCCCCCCTAAGGGTTCTCTTAGGGGGGAATAGTGGAATAAGCCTTGAAAATGTTACATAACACTGTACTCCGTAAAGACGTAAACGAACATAGGTAGCACATAACCATAAACAACAAAACCACATACATAACAGCCACATCTTCGTTCCGACTATTTGCCCAGCAATTAACTGATGAGCTAGCACGTTGATTGATTGCTCGCTTCATCAGCCAGAAGGGTCCTAATGAAAATTGACGGAATCTCTACTTAGTGCGCCGAAAATGCCAACATTCGTTCCTAAATGTAGCTGTTTCAGAATTTATTTGAAACGTTACCTACGAAGCACAACAAAATAAACCTAGTACTTAGATGAAAAAGGTGTTTTGATATTTGAGTCACAAAAAAACAATTTTTCATCAAAATGTTTATTTGGATTTAGGTCTATATTTTTTATTAAAAAGTGATTGATGTGTTTAGCGATAAAAATATAGTTGTGCAAAACAGAATTTCACTTTACGATGCTAAATTATGCTTTAATCTTTAATTCATTACTTATCGAGAAAAATGTTCAAAAGAATGTTTATTAAAATACCAAATTCCCTAGACGGTACGGCAATGTTCAATAACTTACTGTTCGGTTTTGTTAGGTTGCTATCTCTGTTTGACATTTTGCTTACAGACGGTTAGAAACAAAACGTCACAGAAAATCTTTCTATAATTTTTCTATGAATCAAGTGACAGGTAGGTGACGCGGATAGGATATTTCAAGCTAACTTGTTTATAAACACCGATAGCTCCGAGACATGGCATATTAACTGACGTATACTTACGTATACTTACATATACTGACGTATACGTAACATGAGTTATAGAAAACGGCTAAGCCCCGGGCCGAACCTAATGAATCCTCAAAAAAGAAAGTTTTGACGGTTCTATTTCGAAACCCACAAAGTCAAATAGAGTCGAGCCCAATTTCCTGCAACTTTTAATATTCGTGGGGTCGCCAAACATGGCAACATCAAACGGTTTTACTGTAACAAACCTACAAACGTAAAAAGGGCGCTGTATGGGATTGGGAACCAATCGACGGAAATATAAAGCTAAACGCTCCTATTATGGACAACTTTGAAGTTTGTATTGATGGAATACGGTTGAAAATAGCTCCGAATCTGAATATGTTACACGGCGTATGGTGAACGAAAGTTCACTAAGGATGTTTATTACGAGATGAGAGTAAAAGTCACGATTTCGGATACATTATGTAAATAAAGTAACGTTCTATATTGGTAATTTTCATTTTACTTAGTTGAAATTTCAGCCCTCAAGAATTTTTTGCTGTGTTTCGTTTCATCTTTCGTTTACGGGACGTCGTTTCGATCTATACTAATATTATAAAGAGGTAACATTTGTTTGTAAGTTTGTATGTAGGGGGTAATCTCCGGAAGTAATGAACCGATTTCATACAATGAAAGATACATTTTATCCCCGTACTCCTACGGGAACGGGAACTACGCGGGTGAAACCGCAGGACGTCCGCTAGTTCATCATAAAATTACATGTAGGTACTAGCTTATGCCCGCAGCTTCTCCCGCGTGAAGTTCGATAATTGTCCCACTGAATCATACTACTGGGATAAAAAGTATCCTATGTGTTAATCCAGGTTACATCCAAATCCGTTCAGTAGTTATTGCGGCAAAAAGTAACAAACATCCATCAATCTCACAAAAACTCACAAACTTTCGCATTTTTAGGGTTCCGTACCCAAAGGGTAAAAACGGAACCCTATTACTAAGACTTCGCTGTCTGTCTGTCTGTCTGTCCGTCTGTCTGTCACCAGGCTGTATCTCATGAACCGTGACAGCTAGACAGTTGAAATTTTTGCAGATGATGTATTTCTGTTGCCGCTATAACAACAAATACTAAAAACAGAATAAAATTAATATTTAAGGGGGGCTCCCATACAACAAACGTGATATTTTTGCCCTTTTTAGGGTTCCGTACCCAAAGGGTAAAAACGGAACCCTATTACTAAGACTTCGCTGTCTGTCCGTCTGTCTGTCCGTCTGTCTGTCACCAGGCTGTATCTCATGAACCGTGACAGCTAGACAGTTGAAATTTTCACAGATGATGTATTTCTGTTGCCGCTATAACAACAAATACTAAAAACAGAATAAAATTAATATTTAAGGGGGGCTCCCATACAACAAACGTGATTTTTTTGCCGTTTTGTCTAATGTATAGATAATGGTACGGAACCCTTCGTGCGCGAGTCCAACTCGCACTTGGCCGGTTTTTTTTAATAATAATGATACGGAACCCTTCGTGCGCGAGTCCGACTCGCACTTGGCCGGTTTTTAATATTAGTAGGACAGTCAAATAACAGCATTAATAATCACTAGTTTACAGTACATCTGTTGCCGAAGAAATTTTAGCTGTTACTGACTACATATGTTATGCTATTTTCAAAAATATGATTGCAATATTTTTATCAGCTCTAGTTTCTGAGTTTCAGCTATGTAGGTACATATCATGTAAAACAAAAAAAAACATGTATTTAGTAAGAAAATCTTTATTCAAAAAATAATTAATCATTGAAATCTAAAAAACTACATTTTAAAGCTCTTCTCTGATGTGTAGACTTTGGAAAATGACGTATCAAATACCAACAATAGTCAGACATCATATTCGTATCCCAGAAACCCTGATAGCTCTCTCTGCTCTTCGCTCATATCTCCTAAATTTACCGGAAACCTGTCCAGGTGACTATGGAGGGAGTGGAGTTTTATGCTCATATTGCACCCCATATTTTTAAAAAATAAAAACATATTTTAATATCTGAGAGTAGTATCGGAGAGCAATTTTTTTTCTTTCTATCTTGATGCTAACAATTCTGAAGCTTGTTTAGAAAGATTTAAATCCCTTACAAGATCATCTAACTCATTTTGGGAAAAGCATTTTGGCTCATTTGACATACCTTCAAAATCAGCATCATTTTGTGATGTGCTTGGTCCTTCAATGTCTTGTTCTAAGGGTTCAGATATATTTTTAGGCTCTGAAGAGTCAGTTGAACGCTGCACTGGACGTTAAAAACAACTAGTACTTGGGTATTGCCATTTAGCTCGATTTTTAGTGTGTAAACCGTTTACGTTCACGCTACAAAAAATAACAGTCTTCGAGATGATTTCGTGGTTCTCGCCAAATAGTCGGTGTTCCAAATTTAAAGGCACTTCTTTTACCACTTTTCCATAATCTTAAATATTCCACACACGATTTACAAACACAATTGGGAGCCCAAGACTTCTCATTTTTATCCAAGAGCATCCCAAAATACTCAAAATAGGTATTTTTAACAATTCTGATATAACTTTTCTACAATTATTAAACACATATTCTCCGCATATATAGCAGAAATGATCTGGATTGTTTAAACAACATCTCGTTGAACTACTCATAACGCAAAAACTTCAGATACTAATCTTAACATAGTAAAATACGCCTGTTATCAATTAATATATACCACAGAGTACTTTTATATATACGGAAAATATATACGCTTAAATGATAAAAATCAAAAACAAAGTAACTCGAGCTGCTCAAAAAATTTTGAGGGTAGATTTGACAAAAACAAGTCATAAGTGAACAATCAACCACAGAATTCGCGGCAACAGACAAAAAGTTAAATTTTGTAAACTAGTGAATTAACTAAAGGGCGTTCTGGCAGTTACAGTAAAAAAGCCCTTAAAATACAATGTTAAAAGTCCACAAAACAACAGAATAAGGCCATCGAAAGCAATAAGGTTCCACTTCAATTCGCAGCGTTTAGTGGCCAGTCCTGGAATCCTGTTCAATACAAGCTTTCCAACGTTACATGACCTCCGAGCTACACAACCTCCTGCAAATACCTAAACTAAGTTCTCTAATAAAGGAGACCTAGGAGCCATGTTAGAGTGGACAGTTAATGATGGAGGTCGTAAATTGCCACTGGCCACTACCACCATAGTTTACGATTGCGGTTGTACTGTTAAACGCCATTAATTTAAAAGTTTGAATACAGAATTAAATTGGTTACGAATACAAATTTAATTGGATCAGAGAGTCAAATTTGCTTACTGTTGTTTTAGCCAAGAGTGTCCCACGGTTCAGTTTCGAATTTGGCACGAAAAGCGTTTTGTATTTTGCATCTGGTTAATATTTTCGCTAGTGCTGAAATTCAATTTCCATAATGTGGTTTGCTGTAATACCAAAAATCAATTAAACTTTGTTGGTAAATACATAGTTTGCATAAGATTCGTAAGTTTACTTAAGTATTTGTATTTTAACAAAGTTTATATTAGTCGTATAATCTGGTGAAGACATGTGTCGTAAGAACTTGAATATTTTGAAATTAGGGTTTACTTCAATACTGTGTAAACTGTAAACGAATGACACTGTTGGAACTTCTTAACAATTCATTGGTATACAGAATAGGTACCTAATGTTCAATCTTTCATTTAGGTACGTAACAGTTTTTACCAACTCGCGTATTATCGAAACGATGTCAGACTTCGTTGTCATGGGTTCCCACGAGACCAATCACTAATGCAGCTTTCGATAAAGTTACACGGCCAATTATTCAGAGCTTAAGCTACTACGACATTATATAAAGAAGTAATCACGTTTAAATATTTCGTAGTAGCTTTAACTTTTTTTACCTTTTAATATCACAATGATCATCATGGCATCGCTTTTGGACGCATTTTTTTCTCTTGCAGATTTGCAAATTATATTTAGCAACTTTTCTGCACCAAGACTACCGTTGTGCTATTATTTAATTGACTGATTAAAAATATTGGATTCACCCCAAATATTTTGTTACAGAAATAGACATACACAAATCCGAAGACTGCCGTTCAGAATGGGTCGAAGTGCGGGATGGGTACATGCCAGACGCTCCTGTACTTGGCAGGATCTGTGGCTCCGGGAAAGGTCCCATGATGAGGTCTACTGGCTCAAGACTGACTGTTGTGTACCAACCTGGACCGAGACCAAAACCTCATAGAGGATTCAGAGCGTTTTACGAGGGTAAGTTACGACCTCCTGGCAGATTTTTTGCGCGTAAATCAAAGGTTACAAAATAACTTCAGTAATGTCAATTAACTTTTGGCATAATTTTTTTTAAAAGGAAGTTTCTGATAAATGTCTTCATTCACTTGTGTCGCTTTGTTTAACGTAAAAAGGAATCTATCTGAATTCTTAAAGAATAACTTAGAAATCAGTAGATTTTAACGAAATTTATGCAATATGGTTCAGGAAACTATTTTATGGAGCATAAAAGTAGCATTCCAAAATAATCAAGTAATGTACTTGTTGCAGCTGTTTGTGGTGGAGACATAGAAGTCGACAGCACAGGACATCTGGAGTCACCGAACTACCCTGATGACTATCAGCCCAATAAGCTTTGTATCTGGAGACTTTCAGTACCTCAGGTAAACATTATTCAACACTTTAATACTGATCCCTTTTTTTCGTGGATTTTGTTTTGTTCTGAACTAGTGCAAATCTGAATTTCAAGCATAATTTCAAGTTGTTCTTATCTTTCAGGATTATCAAGTAGCTCTTCGTTTCCACTCGTTCGAGGTAGAAAACCATGACACTTGTTCCTACGATAAAGTCAAGGTCAGAGATGGTGACTCAATAGACAGTCCTCTTATTGGCATGTTTTGCGGTCACAAAATTCCTCCTGACATAAGGTAAGTCATAACTTCTAACATAAGGTAGTCTGAACATAAGAAAATTTTTGACTGCAGGAAATACTGCAGGGGAAATCATCGTGCTCTATTGTCGCATGCTCTATAATAATATGTATAACTTTACTAGCGGTGGAAATATTTTGTGCTGAGTTTGTAGGTAATCAGTTGCTTGAATTACTATTCTAATTTTATTATCAGACCATTTTTGCTTGTTGGTCAGAGTTCACATTAACCCATTCTGTAAAGTTGCCACAACTGGTTGACACAATTCGCACTAGAGCTGATGCTACTGGTCTACAATAATCTTCTCTTACCCAATTTGCATCCACGCAACAGCTCAACAATTCCAATATTTCAGGTCTACATCCAACAAGTTACTCGTCATCTTCGAGTCTGACAGCACCGTCCAGAAGGCTGGCTTCTCCGCGACCTTCATGAAGGAGTTCGATGAGTGTGCTTCCATAGAGCATGGATGTAGCCACTCTTGTGTCAATACTCTTGGAGGGTATGAGTGTGCCTGTGATATTGGGTACGAGCTGCATTCTGATGGGAAGAAGTGTGAAAGTAAGTGGACTTTTAACTTGTCTTTGGGGGGAAATATGCCACTGACACTGCGATTAACGTGACCACCTGGGTCACCAAATAATTTGACAAGACGTAAGTACCATTGATACGAAAGAAGATCTTTTTGGGGTGATACTAGGGAAGCTCGCTCTTTTGGGATGGTGGACTGGTCATTGGAAACTTCTCTCTTCAAAAATCATTTTAAGCGTTGAAGAAAAAGTGTGACGTAGTGGCCTTAAGATCTGTGATGATGACAGGAATTAAAACGCTACTTCGGAAGACAGTGCGTTAACCAACAGTAAATATTAAGACAAATTATCACGTGGCATATGTTTGAGAAAACCCGAAAAGTTTCTCGAGACCGAAAAAAAATACCCAGCAATTGTTGGTCTAGTTAAATGGTATGACAATACCTTTTCTCTAGATGCTTGCGGTGGCTCTCTATACGCACCAAATGGAACCATCACGTCACCATCATTCCCTGATCTCTACCCCCCATCGAAGAACTGTCTGTGGGAGATCGTAGCCCCACCTCAGCACCGGATAACGCTGAACTTTACGCACTTCGACTTGGAAGGAAACAATATGTATCAGCAGGTAAGAAACCCGCTACTAATGGATTATCCCTTTCAAAGTAGTTAGATAGGTCCATTTAGATTTTCTTTCCACCTCTTTGTTTCTTTTTTTACTGTAGTCTTCTTCAAATTTACACCCCAGACAATATCAACTAGTCTTCGTTCTCATTAAAACTTAGCAACTTCAATAATGTTATATATCTTTAACTATACATCCTTTCTGCCTAGCTTTGAGCTATCTCTTTTAAGGGTTCGATGTTCCTTGAATCTCGTCATTCTTCGCCAGACATATCTGTCCCTATTTACTTGTGTAATCTTCCTTCTTGATGTTCTCATCATCTACATTTATTCTACATTCACAAAACCAATATGGACATACATCTCCAAATTCTTATACATCCATCAATCTCCAATACTTAGTTCATCATAGTCACCCGCGTTTACAATAGCCCCTTTCTAAAAGCAAAGGTACTGCTTATAGTCACCACGGAAAGTTTATGTATTTCCAGGAGTGTGAATATGACAGCGTGACCGTGCACTCCAAGCTGGGGGCCGACGTGTTGAGGAGACATGGCGTGTTCTGCGGGTCGGCACTGCCGCCGCCAGTCACGTCTGATGGTTCGGTGCTTAGAGTTCAGGTTTGTTTACCATTTGTTTTAATTATTTTTATAGTCATTTGACTAAACTCAATGTCTGAATTCTTTGCATATTTAGCTTAGTAATCATCAAATGTAGCGAAATTACAAATAACTTTTCGGAAAAAATAGTTTGTAAGGCTTGAAAAATCTACAAGTCGCCCTTTTGCGTCTACCATGCAACGACTGCCTTATTTGACAAAATCTGAACATCCAAATAGCCCTTATTCTTACGATCTTACACAGTTCACATCAGACGCCTCAGTCCACCGCTCAGGCTTCGCGGCAGCATACTACATCGACGTGGATGAATGTGCCGATAACAACGGAGGATGCCAACACGAGTGCCGCAACACGCTCGGTGGCTACGAGTGCGCGTGCTACAGCGGCTTCACGCTGCACCCCAACACGCACGACTGCAAGGAGGGCGGCTGTAAGCATGACGTCACGCAGCCACACGGGACTATATTCAGGTAAGTGTTGCAACACGCTTGGCGGCTACGAGTGCGCGTGCTACAGCGGCTTCACGTTGCACCCCAACACGCACGACTGCAAGGAGGATGGCTGAAGCATGACGTCACGCAACCACATGACACTAACACATATTCAGGCACCAGTCCACCAGGCGACCAACAGAGTACTTAAAACCGAATAGATGAGTGTGCTTAGATTCTTACGATACGCTTTGTTTCCTTTGTCAAACAAGAACATCTAAATCCAGAGAACTCTCCATAGGTCAGAAAAGGCATTTACAAACATAATTATCTTTCCTTTCACAGTCCAAACTACCCAGCAACCTATCCACCACGAAAGGATTGCGTTTGGCAATTCTCTACCACACCTGGACACCGAATCAAGCTCATCTTCCAGAAGTTTGAATTGGAGCCTCATCCTGTAAGTAGACATTTCCAATCTGTCTCGGCCACTGACGATATCAGAGCCTTGTCCAATTCAGGACTTCTAGATAATTATGACGATTAGCGCTTTTCCGAAGCTCGACACAACGAATGAATGGCGAAAAATTGACACAAAACATCTTGAAATATCTATTTGACTTTTTAGCTCTTAGTTGAATCCTTATCAGACAACATTATTTTGTATTTATGAAAACTTTTTACCAGTGGAAACACAAAGTTACGACTACACACGCTTTTGGATGCTAGTTCAGCGATTGTATGAGGCATATGCAGAACTGTCACGGTTGCATACTCCTGTCGATGCTAAAAGTATCGTTCATTATCTTTACCAGGAATGTGCTTACGACTATGTAACGATATACGACGGAGCATCAGCAGACGAGAAGACCCTCGGTCTGTTCTGCGGTAACAGACTGCCTCACCCGATCGTCGCGTCACAGAACCAAATGTACGTGGTATTCAAGTCTGATGGCTCCGTGCAGAGAAGCGGGTTCTTGGCTAACCATTCTACTGGTGAGTTGGATAACCTATTAGAGAATTCGAGACTTAATAAACTTTTAGACTTGGTATTTTCCATCTCTTCGGAACTGATCCTTGAAAGATCCTTCCAGTTTTATTATTAAGATTTTGCGAATATAAATAGTTCTTGGGCGCTTGTCGGCGCTGCTTTCGAGAAATTAATCATTAGTTTGAGGCAGTTGATTTTGCCTGTAGGAACACGTCCTTTTGGTAAACTGGCTCTAACTATTGATATCTTATACTGTCGCGGTTCTAATTCACAATCCACCTATAAAGTACTAAGTAGGTTCTACATCCAATTTCCAAAGTCATCTCTCATCTTTCCTTCAGCTTGTGGCGGTTACCTCGCAGCTACCGAAGCGGTGCAGCATCTGTACTCCCACGCCCGCTACGGCGACAACGCGTACGAATCCAGAGCAAACTGCGACTGGAACATTGAAGCTCCCAGGAATCACTTTGTGAAGCTAACCTTCCTGACTTTCGAACTGGAACCCGAGTCCAACTGCCATTATGACTATGTTCAAGTGTTTGGGGGATTGGATGGCAGTGGAGGGAACTATGGTACTTTCTGCGGAACTAAGGTAATAGCAGTTTAGAGTAAGCGTTTAAGAATCAAAGAGACATTAGTTTAGTTCAAAGTTTGCTGATTGGTCAAGTTCATAAACCAAAATGTCTGTCTAGTTAGTAACCGACTACTTAATTCTACTCATTGGATTCTTCGGACCCTCTTTGGACAAGGGTCCAGACTTAAAGAGCCAAAAGCCCCCCCAACCTACCTACCAAAACCTACAGTATTTTTGAAATTGCTCTAGGACTTGTAGTTTTTGAGCTACAGGAGTTTTTATCGGAACGGGCAGAAAATGTTTTGAAAACTAGCCACAATTGTTGCATGTGCGCGGTTGGGGACTTTGCAATCCCGCGCGTCGCACGGTGGAGAGGCTAGACCAAAAGAAAGATGCAACTACGAAGAAGGTCTTGTCCAAAGCAGAGATATTTCATCCTTTTAATAATCTCCCAACCTGTTTCGCAGAAAAAAACGTTCTCATAGTCATGGGTAGAGATTAAACTCTTCTTTCTTGTTCTAGATGCCGCCAGAAATAGTATCAACATCTGAAGCCCTTCTCATTAGATTCCGAACGGACGATTCCCTAGTTTTCAAGGGCTTCTCGGCCTCATACCAGATGGTCAAGCCAGTGTGGAGTGAAGAGGACAGTGCTGAGGGTGCAGAGTATGATGAAGAAGAAGACGAGACGATGCCCCCTTTAGTGGTCGGCAGGCGTGGCTTGCGGGCGTCCATGCCGCGCTTCGTGCGTCGCCCCACGTGACGCTGGCCGCTTCCCCGACACCCGCGACATCGCAGACCGCACCGCAATAGCCGGATCTAATCGGTTTAACGGTTTTCCATTTTAATAATCTGGCAACACTGAAGTTGAACTAGAACAGTGTTGCCAGTGTTATAATGTTTGACGTTCAGGAATTGTAGTTGCCATAAATAATTTGAGTACAATTTTTAATCAGTTTGAAATAAATAGTCACTGATAAGGTTTTTTTATTGTTAAAGCATAACGCCTGTTACATAAATGTAGTGAAATGCGGTCAGTTGCTTTTAAAAAGTTGGGACAAAGACACTATTTGAAATGTTACTTTTTACGACTGAATAAAAAATGTAAATAAATTAATATTCCTAGTCTAATTTAGGTCTATTACTTAAATAGTGGTTACCATTACAATACTCGTAAGAGAAATGTATGAATCACGCAATATATTATACAAATAAGTGATGTTACTTATTATTGTAATAGCCTATTACCAAAGAAATGTTCAAAGCTCTCATTATTTACAGTAGTAGGATCTTTTTTTTACTTTATTTACCCGTTTTTACTACGTATTTTCAATGATTGTATCAGCTAATAAATGTTAGACAAGCGCACATAGAATCATTTTGCCATTTACATGCATTTATATTATTATAATCTAATATAAATTAGTTATAGAATTTGAGACAATATATAAAATTTAAGAGATAATGTACCTAAAATGTAAAAAGTTATTTTGTAATAGGTGTTCAATTCATATCAATATTTGAATACATTTACTGTATATTGTATACTAGTATATAGATAAGCATTTTACTGAATTAACGTGGACATTAATGATAATTGGTCTTTTTTGGCAGTCAGAAATCAATACTCTTATTTTTATTGATGTAAGTACATGACACCAAATACTCGTAGTAATTATTTAGTTGTAGGTACCCACTTAGTATAAAAAAATAATTTTCATCAAGTGGAATTTTCGTACAGAACTTACCATTCTACAGTTTTTTTTAAATTACTTTTTGCACTCTTCTCTTTACTCTGAAAGGTAGTTTTACTAGTTGCTTAATTGTTGTACTCCTATCTACATTATTTTGTACAAGTACTTAATAATTAAGAACGCAGTTACGATCAAAAAGTAGTTTCAGTTATTTCAATAAATGTGAAGTAGTACATAATAAAAGTCGTTTACAATGTTTTAAGTTACCTATCATTGTGCCAATATGGGATACTTAGTTACTGTTAATGCCATAGAGTAAAATAGGCTAGCGTTTTGTAACTTAATTATGAATATTTATACGTAGGAATGTTATTTTTATTAAAATGCAATGAAATGTAACCTTGTTTGATTATTTTATTTTTATACCCAAAACTTTGTAATTTAGGCTTATAAACAGTAATTCACTAGGTACCTATCGAAACTAGTAAGTCCTGGCTGGAGCATAAATATATTAGAGCTAAGCTGCGTAATTTCTGACCACCTTAGAAGCTAGGTACTGCAATGCTCGATGTCATCAGCTCACTCACTACCAACAACAACAATGGTGAATGAATGCCTTATTCCTGTTTTCATCAACACTAAGTGACACCTAACTCAATCAATGCCTAGGGCCCGTTTTCACCAACACTGGGTGACACCTAACTGAATGCCTAATTCCTGTTTTCACCAACACTGAGTGATTTATTTGTCTCTGCCTTCGTAGAAACTTAAGTCTACGGGTCGCCCCATGGTCAGTAGACAATTTATGTTCAATTGTGAGCTTTGTCTATTCTACGTAGAATAGAGATGGAATTGGTCATGCTACACGTGCTGGGCACTTCTTCCCTTGTAATTATAGTAACATTATGGTATCTCTCCTGGAAACGAAAATAACTTTACTTATCGTTAAGTTTCTTTTGACAGCCACTAGCCTGCTTTGGAACGTGGGGCACTGGGCGCTTGCCCAGAATGCTAAATGGAAAAGATAACCCTGGTGACAGCTTGAGCCAGTCAGAAAAATATTAAAATAATTTATCTCTTTCATTAACCCTTATTCGGCCATGGCATCTAACTAGTCCATTTTATGAAATCGGTACAGGATTGTAGTGAGACTAAATAGAATATTAAAAAAATATTAAACGAGTAGGTACTTAGTGGTTTTTTACGGTGGGAAACTATATCCCTATCCTTTAAAGGCGTATTTTTGCGGGAAATTATTTCCCTATGTACATGACCATTTATGTGGGAAATAATTTCCCACTGGACTAGCTATTGCCTTCGGCTTTTTTATTATTTTCTTTTTTTTTTAAGGTGGCGGCGGCGTCTTTTATCTAAAAATAATAATAGTAAAATTCAAATCAATGTTTTAAAAAAATCAAAAAGACAAAACATCTTCGATTATAAAACAAATATTATTCCCCGAATGATTCCCCGGCAGTATAGAGAAACAATTTTCCACTAGAACTCATCACACACGCCTATAGTACCTCTCAGGCCCGAAGGATCCGTAAATGGCACAAATAACGAACATGCCTTGAGCCCCGCTGTACCGTTTACGGAACAAATCTAAAGGGTTAATTAAAACATTTTTCAAAAATAACTTCTACCTCTAAACCGTTTCCAAATTTTTTCACTCTATGTCCAACTAGTAGTCGATTCAAACGATACCAAACTTTAGTAACATTCTAAACGGGGCATCACTATAAAAAAAAAAGAAGCGCGTCAGTCGTTGAAACGTCAGTGTAGGTAAACATTGAGTGCCGCTCGAGTGATTTATTATGTTTTTGTTTAGATAAGTGGTTGAAAACTTTGTGAAGTGAATGTTTATTACCTTATTATTGTATAATGCTACTTTGTAGCAAGATATTTACGTAGAACAATGAACCAAAATTATTTTGTGAGCCAACAAAATTTTCGTCGAACGATTTTTTTGTCAACATGGAGTGAACAATAATTGAAAATGTGAATTTGACTGTTATAAAATGAAATATGGTCTTGGAAACAGCAAAAACAAGGTAAGTAATAATCATAATTCATTATTTACTATAAGAATAAGCATACATATTCATATTTATATAGATTTCAAGTGTTTACAAATCGAGGTCAATGACAGTGTAGGCTGTACCTACATTACCTACAGTTCGGCTGCTCCGAACATTGCCGAGGTTTCCCGAGCTGCTCGGCAGGCGCCTCGACACGCTGCTGACTCCTCTCCGCGTGGTACAGGCGCCCCTCGGTCGCCCTCGCCAGTCCACGCTTACCAACGTACCGGTCTGCACATATTTTATATCGCTCCGCGCAACAGAGTTAAACTTGTACTTTTATCTACACAGTGATAGACCAATAAACTTTATTATAATTGTTAGAGCTGTGTTTACTGTGAAGAGTTCCCGAAACCTCCAATATACACATAACACTCTACAGTGGTGACCCCGAGAAGTTAACACATGCGTGCGACAATAGTGCTAAGCCTAATTCAGTGGACGTGGACTCATAAATTGTTACTGTGAAATAACTCGACCAATAAAATGAGTAATACCGAGCAGGTGAAAGAAAACGATGCACAGCAATCTCAAGATGTTTTTCGAGTAGGTGTGCGCGTTCCGCCATTTTGGCCGGAGGAGCCCGCTATTTGGTTCGCACAAATAGAAGGGCAGTTCGCTATATCTAATATTACGGAGGACACAACTAAGTTCTATTACGTAGTTAGTCACCTCGATCCGCGGTACGCAGCAGAGGTGGAGGATATTATAGTTAATCCACCAGCGGCCGATAAGTACTTATTATTGAAGGCTGAGCTCATAAAACGACTCTCGGAATCCCGCAAAAAAAAAGTGCTTCAACTGCTGACACATGAAGAGCTTGGCGACAGGAAGCCGTCGCAGTTCCTCCGACACCTGCAGCACCTCGCTGGTCCGAAAGTACCTGAAGAGTTTTTAAGAACGATATGGTCGAGCCGCTTGCCGAACAACATACAGTCCATAATCGCGTCTCAAGCATCCGCGCGTCTCGATGTGCTAGCTGATCTCGCCGACAGAATACACGATGTCGTGCCAAGAGGTCATCAAGTTGCGTCGACATCAACACATGGGGTGAGTGAAATGGAAACTATGTGTAAACAAATGACCGAGCTAACGAGGCAAGTCCAGTCGCTAACGGAAAAGGTCAATGAACTTTCCGCCCAAGCCGATCAAATGAACGCAAAAACCGCTCGAAATCCCGCCAAAACCGATCTCAGTCACGTGGTAAACATTCAACATGTTGGTACCATTACAAGTTTGGTGCAAAGGCCACAAAGTGTGATCAGCCATGTGATTTTCAGCCGGAAAACTGCACAAGCAGCCAGTAATGGCGGCTGACGACTGCTCGACGTGTAAAGGCCGCCTATTTATCACTGATAAACGTACAGGAATACAGTTTCTCGTAGACACGGGTTCAGATGTTTGTGCCTACCCTAAATCATATTTACGTAATCAGCTGCAACTGCAACATAGTAATAAATGTACCTACGAACTTGTCGCTGCAAATGGCACCCCAATACCTACATACGGTACATACCAACTAAATCTCAACCTCGGATTACGTCGTGAGTTTTCCTGGAAGTTTATTATTGCTGATGTTTCCAGACCAATCATAGGCGTCGATTTTTTAAGTTTTTATAACTTATTAGTCGACTGCAGACAACAGAAATTGATCGACACAATAACAAACTTAACCGTGGGCGTGCCATCATCTCACGGACTAACACACGAACTGCTGTCATTGAAAATGTTTACAGGTCATTCAACCTACCTAGACTTATTACGATGTTATCCGGAAATAACAAGACCAGCTGGATCACAAAATGTGCCAATACATAATACCAAACACCACATAAGAACGACGTCTGGCCCACCGGTAACATCACGACCACGTCGTTTGGCACCGGATCGTCTGAAGATCGCGAAAAAGGAATTCGAGGAAATGCTACAAATTGGAACCGCTCGTCGCTCTGAAAGCCCCTGGTCGTCCCCATTACATCTCGTGCCCAAAAAAGACGATGGCTGGAGGCCATGTGGCGATTACAGGCAGTTAAATGCACGAACAGTACCTGATCGATATCCAGTGAGGCATTTACACGACTTTGTATATCAACTCTCAGGATCCACCGTATTTTCCAAAATTGACTTAGTAAAAGCATTTAATCAAATACCAGTTTTTGAAGATGACATAAAAAAAACAGCGATCACAACACCGTTCGGACTTTTTGAGTTCACTGCCATGACCTTCGGTTTGAGGAACGCTGCGCAGACTTTTCAAAGATTTTTAGATGAAATACTTCAGGGCTTAGACTTCACATTCGGATATCTGGACGATATCCTAGTATTTTCGAAAGGGGAGACAGAGCACGTTGCACACTTGACAAAAATATTCGACCAACTAAAGAAATATGGAGTTGTGATAAATACCAACAAATGTGTCTTAGGTGCTAGTGAAGTTACTTTCTTGGGTTATCACGTATCTGCAGATGGCATACGTCCCCTCCCAGAAAAAGTAAAGGCGATCCCTTTTACAGAAATTAATTCCCTGGCGCCGCTCAAATCCAAGGCCCTCTCAATCAAGCTTTAAGTGACCCGAAAATCAAAGGAACGACGCCCATCACCATAACACCTGAGATACAAAAAGCGTTCGACGCGTGCAAAAATAACTTGTTAGAAGCCACTCTCATCTCTCATCCTGATCCGCAAGCTGAGTTAGCACTTTTTACCGACGCTTCAGATGTGGCCATCGGAGCTGTTTTACAACAACAGATAAATAACAGCTGGCAACCACTAGGATTCTTTTCCCGCAAGTTATCTCCTGCTCAGACAAAACATAGCACTTACGGCCGTGAATTGCTCGCAATACATGAAGGAATAAAATACTTTAGGTATATGGTCGAAGCGAGAACATTTAAAGTGTTCACCGATCATAAACCCATTACGTTCGCCTTCACAACAAGAAGAGACAACTGCTCACCTCGTCAACACCGCTATCTCGATTACATCTCGCAATTCACAACAGACATCAACCATATATCAGGAAATGACAACGTAGTCGCCGACGCATTTTCACGACTGGAAAGCATCGACACTACAATCAACTACAAAGAACTGGAAAAAGAACAGGAAAACGATCAAGAGTTACAGAGTTTGCTACAAAATAACACGGCGTTACAGTTAGAGAGAGTGAAAACTATGGATGCCTATATTTACTGTGACCAGTCTACTTCACGTCCTAGGCCATTCATCACACCAACTTTCCGAAAAGCAATCTTCAACAACCTGCACAATCTCAGTCATCCAGGCCCTAACGCTACAGCCAAACTAGTATCAGGACGGTTTGTGTGGCTTAAGATTCGTCGTGACTGCAAAACATGGGCTCAACAATGCACTGATTGCCAACGCAACAAAGTTACCCGCCATACCCACTCTCCTCTTTCCTCATTCCCTGTGCCTTCCAACCGTTTTTCCCACGTCCACCTTGACATAATAGGCCCAATGCCACTTTCTTCTGGTTTCAGGTACTGCCTTACAGCTGTAGACAGGTATACTCGATGGCCAGAAGCGTACCCTCTAGCTGACATCACAGCGGAGACCTGCGCTAGCGCTTTCATTTCTGGCTGGGTCGCTCGCTTTGGATGTCCAGAGAAAATAACCACTGATCGAGGAAAACAATTTGACTCGCAGCTGTTCCAGTGCATGTCGTCGATTATAGGCGCCTATCATTGTCCCACGACAGCTTATCACCCTCAGTGCAACAGCCTCGTGGAGAGAATGCACAGACAGCTGAAAGCCGCCATAATGTGCCACAACAACGCGCAATGGTCGGAGGTACTTCCTCTTGTTCTCCTGGGTATGAGAAGTGCCTGGAAGGATGATCTACAAGCATCATCAGCTGATTTGGTGTACGGCGAGCCACTCCGGTTACCTGGTGAATTCATAAAACCTGTAACACACAACATCGTAAATGGAGCAGACTTTGCAGGACGGTTAAGAAAACACATTTCGAGACTGTCACCTGCATCAACATCCGGTCATGGTGAGAAAACGTTTTACGTACCTAAAGACCTTAACACAGCCAGTCACGTCTTCCTGCGGAAAGGACCTCTAAAGAAGTCATTAGAATCACCTTATTCTGGTCCACACAGGGTCATAGAAAGAGGATCTAAAACCTTTACAATAGACGTCCAAGGGAAACACACAACTGTAACCATCGATAGGCTAAAACCAGCCTACATGAACTACAATTTTGGCTCGAGAATACCACCATCATCAGCAACGCCATCAGCTTCATCACCAACGCCATCAGCTTCATCACCAACGCCATCAGCTTCATCACCAACGCCATCAGCTTCATCACTAACGCCATCAGCTTCATCACCAACGCCATCAGCTTCATCACCAACGCCATCAGCTTCATCACCAACGCCATCAGCTTCATCACCAACGCCATCAGCTTCATCACCAACGCCATCAGCTTCATCACCAACGCCATCAGCTTCATCACCAACGCCATCAGCTTCATCACCACCGCCATCAGCTTCATCACCAACGCCATCAGCTTCATAACCAACGCCATCAGCTTCATCACCAACGCCATCAGCTTCATCACCAACGCCATCAGCTTCATCACCAACGCCATCAGCTTCATCACCAACGCCATCAGCTTCATCACCAACGCCATCAGCTTCATCACCAACGCCATCAGCTTCATCACCAACGCCATCAGCTTCATCACCAACGCCATCAGCTTCATCACCAACGCCATCAGCTTCATCACCAACGCCATCAGCTTCATAACCAACGCCATCAGCTTCATCACCAACGCCATCAGCTTCATCACCAACGCCATCAGCTTCATCACTAACGCCATCAGCTTCATCACCAACGCCATCAGCTTCATCACCAACGCCATCAGCTTCATAACCAACGCCATCAGCTTCATCACCAACGCCATCAGCTTCATCACCAACGCCATCAGCTTCATCACCAACGCCATCAGCTTCATCACCAACGCCATCAGCTTCATCACCAACGCCATCAGCTTCATCACCAACGCCATCAGCTTCATCACCAACGCCATCAGCTTCATCACCAACGCCATCAGCTTCATCACCAACGCCATCAGCTTCATCACCAACGCCATCAGCTTCATAACCAACGCCATCAGCTTCATCACCAACGCCATCAGCTTCATCACCAACGCCATCAGCTTCATCACCAACGCCATCAGCTTCATCACCAACGCCATCAGCTTCATCACCAACGCCATCAGCTTCATCACCAACGCCATCAGCTTCATAACCAACGCCATCAGCTTCATCACCAACGCCATCAGCTTCATCACCAACGCCATCAGCTTCATCACTAACGCCATCAGCTTCATCACCAACGCCATCAGCTTCATCACCAACGCCATCAGCTTCATAACCAACGCCATCAGCTTCATCACCAACGCCATCAGCTTCATCACCAACGCCATCAGCTTCATCACCAACGCCATCAGCTTCATCACCAACGCCATCAGCTTCATCACCAACGCCATCAGCTTCATCACCAACGCCATCAGCTTCATCACCAACGCCATCAGCTTCATCACCAACGCCATCAGCTTCATCACCAACGCCATCAGCTTCATAACCAACGCCATCAGCTTCATCACCAACGCCATCAGCTTCATCACCAACGCCATCAGCTTCATCACCAACGCCATCAGCTTCATCACCAACGCCATCAGCTTGCCAGCGTTGCCTCTGCCACAGCCGGAAACCACCACAAGAAGCGGGAGGACCGTTAGATTCCCGCGACACCTTTCTCACTATCGACCGTGAGCCGGTCTCAGCGGGGGAGTGATGTAGGCTGTACCTACATCACCTACAATTCGGCTGCTCCGAACATTGCCGAGGTTTCCCGAGCTGCTCGGCAGGCGGCTCGACACGCTGCTGCCTCCTCCCCGCGCGGTACAGGCGCCCCTCGGTCGCCCTCGCCAGTCCACGCTTACCAACGTACCGGTCTGCATACATTTTATATCACTCCGCGCAACAGAGTTAAACTTGTACTTTTATCTACACAGTGATAGACTAATAAACTTTATTATAATTGTTAGAGCTGTGTTTACTGTGAAGAGTTCCCGAAACCTCCAATATACATGTTTCATCCACCAAGTTTCTGAACGCACCTTTTTGACGTTTGACAGATACAGATTACGTTTCGTTGTCAGTGCGATGACGTTTGCTTGTCAGTGCAATATTGGTTGGAAAAATGGTCGCTCCGTGTCTTGTATTTTTGATGCACGCGGCTGTCGTGTAATTAGTGATTGAAACTTTGAGTTAATGGTAATCCGATACCATCTTGATCGGTGTTTGATATTTTGTTGATAATTGAGTGAAAATTGAGAAATCTCGCCATTTTGGGTCATGACCGCGAGTAATTTGTTGGTTATGTAGACGGCCTTTTTGTGTCTTTGAACGCCGGTAAATTCCTAAATTCAATGCTGGACTATTTTACATCCCCGATTGGGTTAGCAAACCGGGATAAAATTCAGTTGGACATTGGAAAAAAGTGCCACGTGTGGGATCTGAAGGTTTGATCCGGGAGTCGACGATACGCGCTGTGGGCGTCCTTTGGAACCGTCGAATCTTACATGACTTCACATACACCACACAAACCACAGATATACTTACACCCCACCCAGATAAGACGTGACCAGGGAATACGCCACATCTCCGGTTCCAACGTGATGGGTAAGTTATATCTAATAGTTGAATGTTTTCACTTGTCGATTGGACAAATATTATTTTGATTAGGGCTCCGCGTAATCGCGGACATCGTGAGTCTGTTTGTGCAGTCTCACACAACTGGTAGCAGAGCGTGGTTTAATTGTTAAATTCACCACTTATTGTCGAGTTAAAAGTATTGAGAAGTCTGATTTGTTGCCGTCGGCCTGACTCAAATTAAACATAGATTGTTTGACATAATATATTATGATATGTAGTGTCCCTTGTGGCTTGTACTTTAATTTGCTATTGTATAGACAAGGTATTGCTTGTACAGGGTCGGATTTGAACTTGTAATAATTCAAACTAAGTTTTATTATTTGGTTTAAATTGTAGTTGGGTTCGGGAAAATTATTCCTGTTGATTATTTAATTTGTTTATTTGATATTTGTCCCAATGGCTTCATTGAAAGCTGTAAACCAAGCCATTGGTGGATTGACCTCACAGCTAAGATGGTTTGCCTCTGCTGCTGCAACCGCTGAGCGTCTAGACCTGGAAGAGGCCACGCTTGCCCGGTATGAGCAGTTGAATGCGAGATTGAGTGCGGTTGACACTTTGTTTGCTCGCTTCAATGAAGTGATTTTGGACTTGGACCTGGAAACATTGGGTCAAGCAGCCCGTGATAAGGTTGTTGCGGATTATGACCAGATGTTGAACCTGGGTGACATAATAAGTATGCGCGCCAGGGAAATTTTGAAGAGTCGGGACCCTGCCCAGGTCAAAACAGAGAACTCTGTTGTTGCAGGCCCTGGACTTTTGGGTAGACTGCCTACCCTGGAGCTGCCACATTTTGACGGTCACTTGGACCATTGGTTAAGCTTCAGGAACCTGTTTGACAGTTTGGTTGATTCGCGCTCTGACCTCCGACCGGCCCAGAAGTTGGCTTATTTGTTGTCAGCCCTAGGAGGTGAGGCTCGAGCTTTGGTGCAGCACTTGCCGGTGACCGACTCGGCCTATCCCACTGCTCTGGAACTTCTATCCCGACGATACCAGAACAAACGTTGCCTGGCTGATGTCCATATTGACCATCTTGGGGTTGCCGGCCATCACCAGAATGTCAGCGTTGCGTGCTGACCTATTGAATCCATTGCTGGCAGCGACCAACGCCTTAAAACGATTGGAGTTGCCGGTTGACTATTGGTCCTATTTTTTGGTACACTTAGTGTTGCAGCGGCTTCCGTCGGACTTGAGGTCCCGTTTTGAGCAGAAGTATGGTGGGGATAGTGCCACCCATCTTCCCCCTTTTGAAGACCTCGTCAAATTTTTGGAGGATGAGTGTCGTTTCCTCGACAACGCTCGTGGTGCCACGGGGTTAAGCCAACCGCCCTCTCGGCCGAGGGCCCAGGGACGGACTAGGACTGTCGGGCCTGGTGATAGCCGCCCTGCACCCCGTTTTGGTGGCACCCATAGTGATCTTGCTTGCGGCTATTGTAAGGCCACGGGACATGGCGTACCAACTTGCGCGGCCTTCTTGGAGTTGCACGTGAGTGCCCGCCGCCGAGTTGCCAATGCACGCCGCCTGTGCTTTTCTTGTTTGGGGAATCATTTTCATCGGGATTGCCCCAACCCCCGCCCTTTTTCAATTTGTAGGGGCTCACATCTTGAAGTTTTGTGCGCCAACGCGAACCGCTCTGACAGACCAGCCTCTGATGGGGGTTCGCGCAGGGGGGGGTATAATGGAGATGAGCACCGGGCTCCTCGCTCGCCGGTTCAGAATCGAGGAGGGGCCCGCAACTTTGACCACCGTACTCCACCCCCCGCGCCAGTTGATCGGGAGCCGCGCGACCGCCGATTGACCTCCCCTCGTGAAGGCGACTATGCAGCTGCTGGTAGGCGACATTGGCCAGACCAGCACCGCCTTCCCTCCCCTCCGTTGGCGGAACGCCCCCATTTGGAGACGCGCCCCCCGCCACTCAGGCGTCAAGTGGGATATGCCCCTCCAGCGATGGCGCGCGGCTCGGGACATCGCGCGGACGAGGAGTTTGATTACTATCCTCACCGGGATAGACCCCAGCCTGGATGCGGCGATCGGTCGCCGCCCAGGCATTACTAGGAAATTGGCGCCTGTCCCGCTAACGTACCTCCCCAGATCGACACGGTTTTGTTGCCAACGGCATCGGTCAGGGTCTGGGGACCCACGGGGGACTCTGTTGTGGTCCGTGCCATTTTGGACACGGGAGCCCAGGGTTGCCTTTTGTCATCTTGGTTAGCGGGTCGGGTGAGCCTGGATGTCCGTGCCTTTTCAGGCACGATTAATGGAATAGGCGAAACACCTATCCCGACTGTTGAGGGACAAACCTTATTTGGGCTCACTCCTGTGAGTTGTTTGGACCCTAAGTTTTTTCCTTCGGCCATTGTTCTGACGAGTATTTTGGGCTGTCATCCCCAACGTCAGCTGTCGCCTGATATTGTCCGGTTGACGTCAGGCCTGGATTTCGCTGACCGCCGGTTTGATTCCCCTAATACAACTCATTTGATATTGGGTTCCGATGTACTAGGGAGAATATTGTTGGGTAATATGAAAGTCTTGCAGCCGAACGGTTTGGTGGCTGTCTCGACCATCTTTGGCTTTGCGGTGATGGGCCCAGTGTTGAAGGCTCCCCCTCGACCTGAGCCTGATTTTGCGTTGGCATGTGGCTCCGCTCTCTCTGACGCTGTTCAGAGGTTTTGGGAGGTTGAGGAGCCACCGCAAGTGGCCCGCTTGAACCCGGAACATGAGGAGTGCGAGTTGTTCTATCAGAACAACACAGGTCGACTCCGTTCCGGTCGGCTCGTAACACGGTTGCCTTTTGTTGCAGTTCGACCACCTCTCGGCGAGTCCAGACCTATGGCCGAGAAGAGATTGTTGGCGATGGAGCGCCGTATGGCCAGGGATCCGGTGCTGCGGCAGAAATATTTAGATTTCATGCGTGAGTACGCAGACTTGGGACACATGTCGGTGTCAAATTTGGATTGGCGCTCAGTTGAGCATTACTTTCTGCCGCATCACGCGGTCCTCAAGGCATCCACCGGTAAGCTGCGCACAGTGTTTGATGGGTCTGCGCGGACTTCCTCTGGTGTCTCTTTGAATGATTGCTTGCACTCCGGCCCCAAATTGTTGAGGGACCTTTGTGATGTCATCACGTCTTTTCGTCGTCATCAAGTAGTCTTTGTGGCTGACATCAAAATGATGTTCCGGCAAACGGTTATTCACCGGGATGACAGACGTTATCAGTTGATCCTGTGGCGAGAGAATCCCCGGGACCCCATGGTTGTTTATGAGCTCAACACGAATACGTACGGCCTTCGATCGAGCCCTTTTGTTGCTATTCGTTCACTTTGGGAGCTCGCGGACCGAGAACGCTTGAGGTTCCCTCGGGCGTCCGCCATCTTGAAAACGGACTTGTATGTTGATGACGTCTGCACTGGGGCTTCCACGGTTGAGGAAGCTATCCTGTTGCGTGACGAGTTGGTTCAAATTTTGGATTCCGCTGGCTATGAGTTGCGTAAGTGGGTGTCCAACTCGCCAGCACTGTTGGAAGATGTGGAAGAGGATCATAAGCAGGATCCTCATTTGTTTGAAAATGCTGACAACCCTGCTATGTTGGCCGTTCTCGGCGTTCAGTACCGACCAGTCCAAGACACCTTTACGTATGATGTCGATTTGGAGTCACCACACACTTGGACTAAACGACTGGTATTGTCTACTGTCGCGAGAACCTTTGACCCAAATGGTTGGATATGCCCGGTATTGTTTTGGGCGAAATGTTTTCTCCAGCGCCTTTGGACCGCGGAACTTGGTTGGGATGAGCCACTTCAGGAAACCCTTTTGGAAGATTGGCTCCAATTTGTATCCGCACTTCCTGCGGTCAACGAGGTCGCGTTACCACGCGTTATCCTCCCCCCTGGGAACTATACTGCTACCCTTCATGGGTTTTGTGACGCATCTTCGCACGGTTATGCAGCTGTTGTTTATCTGCGCACCGTCAGCGCGACAGGCCAGGTGAAGTTGTCACTGATCATGGCCAAGAGCAAGGTGGCCCCCCTCCGGACGGCATTGACCATCCCTAAGCTAGAGTTGTCAGGGGCGGCGCTTCTTGTGCGTCTCTTGAATCACGTTGCTCAAACTTTAGGTGGATCTGTGAACATTCGGAATTCTTACGCCTGGACGGACAGTCAAATTGTTTTGTGTTGGTTGAAGACGTCCGTCCACTCCTTGGAGGTCTTTGTTGCGAACCGAGTGTCACAGATACAAAATTCCGAAACGCCTTTGATTTGGAGGCACGTGCCTGGAGACTCGAACCCCGGCGACGTAGCCTCACGTGGGTGCATGGCCCCCCGCCTGATTGTGCACCCCCTTTGGTGGGGACCGGATTGGCTGACTCGCCCCGAGGATGATTGGCCTCGAACGCCAGTTTTGATGTCGGATCCTTTGCCCGGGCTTAAGGTGCTCGCTGTTGGGACGAAGGACCCTCCGTTTGATCCTGATATTTTGTTGAATCGATACAGCTCCCTCGACAAATTGTTGAACGTTACCTCGTGGATCAGGCGTTTTGGTCACAATGCTAGGAATCCAGGGGACAAGCGCCTGTCACCGGTTCTCTCTCCTCAAGAGCGACAGGAGTCGCTCCTCCTGTGGGTTCGCTCTGTGCAGGCCGTACACTTTGAGAAGGAGATCGAGACCTTGAAGTCCGGTAGAGTTAAGTTGTCGGGAGCCGTTAGTAAGTTGAACCCCTTTTTGGATGAAACGGGTCTTTTGCGTGTTGGAGGACGGTTGAGGCACTCTAGCCTTCCTTATGGGGTCCGTCACCCCCTTTTGTTGCCCAAGGCGGGCCATTTGATTAAATTGTTGGTGACTGATCGTCACATTAAGAACTCGCACGCCGGTTGCAATGCGCTGTTGGCCATTCTGCAGCGAGAGTTTTGGATTTTGTCGGCTCGTCGTACCATTCGTAGCATCGTCTTCCGTTGCATACCGTGTTATCGGACTAAGGCCCCAACGATGCAGCCCCAGATGGGAGACTTGCCTGCTGATCGTGTCAATGAGGCGAGGCCCTTTGCAGGCGTAGGAACGGACTTTGCTGGTCCCTTTTCGATAAAGACGTCTACCCTTCGCAATAGTAAAATTGTCAAGGCTTATTTGTGCGTATTTGTCTGCCTGTCAACTAAGGCAGTGCACTTGGAGCTGGTATCCTCCCTCTCGACGGAGGCCTTTGTGGCAACTTTGGATAGATTTACGTCTCGCCGTGGGTTACCTTCTCTGATCAGGTCTGATTGCGGTACTAACTTGGTTGGGATGAGCCACTTCAGGAAACCCTTTTGGAAGATTGGCTCCAATTTGTATCCGCACTTCCTGCGGTCAACGAGGTCGCGTTACCACGCGTTATCCTCCCCCCTGGGAACTATACTGCTACCCTTCATGGGTTTTGTGACGCATCTTCGCACGGTTATGCAGCTGTTGTTTATCTGCGCACCGTCAGCGCGACAGGCCAGGTGAAGTTGTCACTGATCATGGCCAAGAGCAAGGTGGCCCCCCTCCGGACGGCATTGACCATCCCTAAGCTAGAGTTGTCAGGGGCGGCGCTTCTTGTGCGTCTCTTGAATCACGTTGCTCAAACTTTAGGTGGATCTGTGAACATTCGGAATTCTTACGCCTGGACGGACAGTCAAATTGTTTTGTGTTGGTTGAAGACGTCCGTCCACTCCTTGGAGGTCTTTGTTGCGAACCGAGTGTCACAGATACAAAATTCCGAAACGCCTTTGATTTGGAGGCACGTGCCTGGAGACTCGAACCCCGGCGACGTAGCCTCACGTGGGTGCATGGCCCCCCGCCTGATTGTGCACCCCCTTTGGTGGGGACCGGATTGGCTGACTCGCCCCGAGGATGATTGGCCTCGAACGCCAGTTTTGATGTCGGATCCTTTGCCCGGGCTTAAGGTGCTCGCTGTTGGGACGAAGGACCCTCCGTTTGATCCTGATATTTTGTTGAATCGATACAGCTCCCTCGACAAATTGTTGAACGTTACCTCGTGGATCAGGCGTTTTGGTCACAATGCTAGGAATCCAGGGGACAAGCGCCTGTCACCGGTTCTCTCTCCTCAAGAGCGACAGGAGTCACTCCTCCTGTGGGTTCGCTCTGTGCAGGCCGTACACTTTGAGAAGGAGATCGAGACCTTGAAGTCCGGTAGAGTTAAGTTGTCGGGAGCCGTTAGTAAGTTGAACCCCTTTTTGGATGAAACGGGTCTTTTGCGTGTTGGAGGACGGTTGAGGCACTCTAGCCTTCCTTATGGGGTCCGTCACCCCCTTTTGTTGCCCAAGGCGGGCCATTTGATTAAATTGTTGGTGACTGATCGTCACATTAAGAACTCGCACGCCGGTTGCAATGCGCTGTTGGCCATTCTGCAGCGAGAGTTTTGGATTTTGTCGGCTCGTCGTACCATTCGTAGCATCGTCTTCCGTTGCATACCGTGTTATCGGACTAAGGCCCCAACGATGCAGCCCCAGATGGGAGACTTGCCTGCTGATCGTGTCAATGAGGCGAGGCCCTTTGCAGGCGTAGGAACGGACTTTGCTGGTCCCTTTTCGATAAAGACGTCTACCCTTCGCAATAGTAAAATTGTCAAGGCTTATTTGTGCGTATTTGTCTGCCTGTCAACTAAGGCAGTGCACTTGGAGCTGGTATCCTCCCTCTCGACGGAGGCCTTTGTGGCAACTTTGGATAGATTTACGTCTCGCCGTGGGTTACCTTCTCTGATCAGGTCTGATTGCGGTACCAACTACAAGGGTACAAGTAACTATTTGAAGGAAGTGTATGACTTTCTTAATGAGAGCCAGGTTGACATTGGTAACAAATTGGCCCGTCGAGGGGTCACTTGGTTGTTTGATCCGCCAGCCTGCCCCCATTGGGGGGGTATTTTTGAGGCCGCGGTGAAAGCGGCAAAGGGACTCTGGCGGAGATTGTTGGGAGACACCGTTCTCACCTTTGAGGAATTAGCTACGGTATTTTGTCGCATTGAAGCGGTACTAAATTCACGTCCATTGTGCCCGCTCTCTTCGGACCCTAACGATTTGGAGGCTCTGGCCATTTCTTGATTGGACAGCCACTTGTCGCTCTGCCTGAGTACCCTTTTGTTGATGTGAGCCAAAATCGGCTATCGCGGTTTCAGTTGGTGCAACAGCTCACTCAGAGCTTTTGGAAGCGTTGGAGCTTAGAGTATCTGCACATCCTCCAGCAGCGCGTCAAGTGGACTGATAAAACTCATCCGCCCAAGATAGGAGACCTCGTCCTTATTAAGGATGCCAACCTTAAGCCTCTGTATTGGCGCCGGGGGCGCATTCTCAATTTGGTGGCTGGCACCGACGGGGTACTTCGTTTTGCTGAGGTTTTAGTGGATGGATCGGTTATGAAGAGAGCGGTCGCAACCTTGTCAAGACTGCCAATTGATTAGCGGACGGGACGGCCCGTCCGGGGGGGGTAGATGTTTCATCCACCAAGTTTCTGAACGCACCTTTTTGACGTTTGACAGATACAGATTACGTTTCGTTGTCAGTGCGATGACGTTTGCTTGTCAGTGCAATATTGGTTGGAAAAATGGTCGCTCCGTGTCTTGTATTTTTGATGCACGCGGCTGTCGTGTAATTAGTGATTGAAACTTTGAGTTAATGGTAATCCGATACCATGTTGATCGGTGTTTGATATTTTGTTGATAATTGAGTGAAAATTGAGAAATCTCGCCATTTTGGGTCATGACCGCGAGTAATTTGTTGGTTATGTAGACGGCCTTTTTGTGTCTTTGAACGCCGGTAAATTCCTAAATTCAGTGCTGGACTATTTTACATCCCCGATTGGGTTAGCAAACCGGGATAAAATTCAGTTGGACATTGGAAAAAAGTGCTACGTGTGGGATCTGAAGGTTTGATCCGGGAGTCGACGATACGCGCTGTGGGCGTCCTTTGGAACCGTCGAATCTTACATGACTTCACATACACCACACAAACCACAGATATACTTACACCCCACCCAGATAAGACCTGACCAGGGAATACGCCACATCTCCGGTTCCAACGTGATGGGTAAGTTATATCTAATAGTTGAATGTTTTCACTTGTCGATTGGACAAATATTATTCTGATTAGGGCTCCGCGTAATCGCGGACATCGTGAGTCTGTTTGTGCAGTCTCACACAATACACATAACACTCTACAACAGTAAAATGACAGTTCGCCGTATACGAATTTTTGTTACAATCTAGTTGAAATCTGATTAGAATGTATCAGTAAGACTCTTATATGAATTATGTATTAGGTTACTTGTGTATTTGTTACATTGGTTCTAAAGTTTCGTGTAAATTGAATCAGTAGTTTTACCAAAAAAAAATAAGTTACGGCCACAGGTCTTAGCGCGGCAAATTCTCATATGTCATCTTACTCATATCCTTTGTTTATAATACTGAAGTGGTTTCACAAGTGCTGTTTATATAATAAAACACGTCTGTTAATTAACGATTCCAACAATGTTTACGGCACAAGATAAGCATTCGTAGAACTCGAGCTTAAGTGGTTTTACCAAGCGGGGTCGGATGACGCATGCGATGACGTAACTGCGGCTGCGACGGCGGGGCGTAATTTCCCACTGTTTTAGAATAAGAAAAAAATACTTAAACAGCTTTTATACGTTTTTTTATCTATTAAAGCTCACTTTTTTAATTTTGGGATATAAAAACAATACAATAAAATACACAATACAATACCTAAAGGAGTTTTTCTTGACGTAGTTCAAAAAACAAACTCATATTTCGGCAGTGTATATTGATATTGACAAATAAAATGAGTTTTGCCTTACAAAACTTAAAAAAAACTACCAGTCATAATATGCGTTTAGTTAGTTTGCATAAAACAGTAAAAAAATAAAAAATGGATTTGTTGTCTACTTCGTGGTGGGAAATAATAGTCCTATGGCTTAATAAAGGCTATAAGAGATTTTTTAGAGACCTTGTTGTCGATACATTTATCGACATCAGGGTCTTTTTGATCGTGAGCCAGATAATGTTAATGTTGGAGTTTAATAGTGTGGCCACTCAGGACAACCTTTGGGTATTCCCGAATTTATTAACCAGTTCGGTTATTTTAATTTTTAATCATAGTAAAGGTTGCTGCGATAGGCTGGCTATTTTTATCAGACTGACTGATAGGGCTCGTGCACATGGCACCCCATGGTGTAACTGTATAGAAAAGACGGTACCACAACGCCGCGTCACCGCACCAGGAGAGTGGAAGACGGCATGGGTGCGTAGTTCAGAAGATTGATTTTGTTGTGGAGGTGGTACGGCTTTAAAACCCATTTTAACTAATTAAAGGTTTGAAAACAACACGTTGTGATACATACGTAAAGAAAGATAAACCAATAGAAACTTGGCTTTAATTAACTATTTTCACAAGCCATAGAAATAATATGTATTAGATTGACAACACTAATCAAAGATGACAACTGACATTATGAAATACTATCAGCCAGTTAGTAAGGAGATTATATATCACGTTGACTAATAATTGTTTTTATTTATTCTAATTTAACCGTCTCTTACCGAATGAATTATTATCTGTCACTCTTTAAAATTTTACTATGGTAATTCTTTTCTAAACGTCAACTTGTTGTTTTGTCATTATAAAAAGAAAAAGTCAAATCTAGTAATTTATTTATTTCGTCTTTAGTAGCGTCTTTTTGACCTAATTACGACAAACTTAACTGAACACGTATATAGATTACTTGCGGATTGTGTATTTTGTTAAAATGACTGCGTTAGCGTTTAAAGTTAAAAGTAAAAATGGTCAACAAATACTTAAAGATTTGACCTCTGATAGCACCGTGGGCGAACTGAAGATGTTTTTGTCAAGTATATCAGACGTGAGCGCTGAGAGAGTTGGTGTGCTGTGTGGGTATCCTCCAAAGTCTCTGGATATTAGTAATGACAGCCAAAAACTCTGTGAAATTGGTTTGAAAACTGGCGAGACTCTGATCGTCGAAGAGAAGCCAGCAGTCACGACCGGTCCGAGCAAGACCCCCGAGTCTAAACCACAAGAAAACGGTATTGCGTCACACGAAACTTTAGTACCCATTAGACCAGGAATTTTAATGAAGAAGGTGGTCCCTTCTGATAATTCATGTTTATTTACTAGTATAGGTAAGTTTTCTCAAGATTTATGAATGACAAAGTACTTTTTGACTACTTAGTTTATTTGTTTCAGTCATTGTTATGTAGGAGGCATTCATGTCTAGCTACCATTGTTGGTATTAATGTATAAATGGGGCATTTTAAGGTCGTGCAGAATGTGCTTATAGTTGATATCTAAATATAGCATTGTTTCTAATTAACAGTGTTGTTATGTGATGTTCAGTGACTAGAGTGCATTATTAAATGTCACGTGTGACAGTGGATCATAAAGTTTAATGATCTAATCTCCTGTAGTGCCCTCATGTAAATTTATCTTGTTGTTTTCTTACTAGATTCATGTTTTATCAGCATTCTTCAATTAAAGTTCAAAGTATACTAATACAACATTTCAAAGCAAATTACTTAAAGAATTGATTGTGTTTTCTTTTGGTTAAATAAAATAACCAGAATAAATTATGTACTATATTTTTTTTTACAATTAAGTAGTTTGAAAACTTTTAAGTTTATTAAAACTTTTTAAAAGTAAAAAAAAAACAATAATAATATGAGATGGGTACCCAAGCCAAACCAGAACAATCAGAATCACCAATCTTCTAAAACTTCTTTGACCTTTGAATGAATAAATTATAATAATTATTCATACAAAAACACTGGCTTCTCCAGTAATTCTAGTTGACTAATCAACCATAAACAAACATGCAAACTCAATTAATTAAAATATGCAGACTTAAATCACAGACAATAATTCTCTATGTTCCAGGATTTGTATTAAATGGAAATGTAGACACTACAGTACATTCTCTAATGCGAGAGATTATCGCGATGGAGGTAGCTAGTGACTTAGATACTTACAATGAGGCGGTGCTCGGCAAACCAAACGCTGAATACTGTCTGTGGATCCAACAGCCAAGTTCATGGGGTGGTGCTATCGAGGTACTAAGGTTATACTTACTTTTTTAATGAATAACGTGCATTAACACTTAAAGTACTTACGGGATAATATCCGTGATCCCCAGCATATAGTATAGTATAGTATTCCCACGATCATGATGCTTGCAACAGAGTCGAAATATCGGGACCTCATTAATAAAGAAAATCACGGATATTATCCTGTAAGTACTTTAAGTGTAGTGAAAAACCGTGAAAGTCTTAAACAGTGCATTAAACCTTTTGGTATGGAATGTGGATCCACACAATCCCGTTATGCAGCCAGTTTTCTTTACAAAACTTTAGTTTAGTGCCGATCCATGTTAAAAACAAAACACAGTTTAGGTTGACCTGGCAAGCACATTCCTTTGAGTAAATTATTCCATGACCACAACCACTATGCTCAAAAGATTGAATGACAATGTGGTGGCAACTCTGCTTGTCGTAGAATATGAAATTCAAACACATGCAGCATCTACCAGGACTCGTTGGGCCCATGTGATGCAATCATGGCCCATTACCTTCAATGGGAAACCGGGGGAGGTCTTTCTCTGTGTCCCAGCAGTGGGAATGGCGTGTGGCAGATTAATTTAAAGACAAGGGAACAACTTACCTTATTTCAAAATCAATATAATATAATAATATAAAAATTAATAATAATTCTATATTCTATATATTTTTTATTATATTATATTAATATTGAGTTCAGTGTCACATGATCATAACCCTTTATGTCACTGATATTAAATGCCAATGCACTTTTATTTGTTGAGGCAACTATCATTTTCCTGAAGATACTTTACGAAACTATAATAATATTGTTATAATAATACACAATCTCTTTGGAGCTCTGACCGCCGGTAGCTCAGTGCATGGCTCAGCAAGCATGAGGTCCTGGGTTGGATTCCCGGGTCAGGCAAAGTGTTTTTGAGTTTTTCATTAGGAATTTCTCAGTAGCAGCCATGGAATCTGGATTTCAGCCCAGTTGATGGCAATAGGCTCACCCGGCAAAATGTGGGTGTATTATTAGGTACACCTCTGCCTAAACTCTTGGGCGATTACTGGCGTGGTGTTATGTTAAAGTAGGGTAATGTTAACGTGTTTGTGTAACTTAGCAACTACTTTATTGCTATTTATTATTAAGCGTGGCGATTATGGCAAAAACCCCTCTTTGGGGGAGGCCTATGTCCAGCAGTGGACGTCTTTCGGCTGAAATGATGATGATTATTTAAATCAATGAATGAAATGAATATGAATATTTCCCTGAATAATGACTTGCAATAGAACCATGAAGTTTATTATTTTTACTGAGCTTGCATAAATTCTTATTACTCATACAATGTTATCTATAATTATTAAGTTCATCAATCAACTAACATTATCATATTTTTTTATGTGAATACTTTATCTGTTTTTACATAAAAAAACTGCAAGTGCTACGGCTGAGCATAGGGACATAGGTTTGGCTTCCAGGTCAGGTAAATTCTATTGAACTTTTCCATCAGAAATTTCTCAATAGTAGCCTGTAGTCTGTCTATATAGATGGCAATGCGCTCCTATTACATGGTAAAAAACAATACGCGAAATGTGGGTGAGCTCTAAGTGCCTCCCTGCCTAACCTTTCGTGGAGTTCAAGCGTCACATGATGTACTATGTTTTTTTGAAGTGAACACTTCTTTAGGCGCGTTGACCACTTTTTGGGTGAAGGAAAAACATTGAACTCATCGTCACTTGACGTAACGTGCGGTCACTTGACGTAACGTGCGGTCACGCTTCGTAGCACTCGTAGGCGATCCGCTACGGCGTAGCGCCACACAGGCATACGCAGGGCACAACCAGTGCTACGACTGCGGAGGGGCCTGTGTAATTTTTGCCAAAGACTGCCCCGATTTATTTTTAGTTAACCCGTGTTGTACCACTTCTGGGCAAAGGCCTTCCCCCATTTCTGCTACATCTGTCGATGGTGTACTCTCGCCAATCCGCGTGAAAGCTATCCAAGGTGTCCCGACATATTCTCCTCGGTCTGCCGTTACCCCGTCTAAAGTTGGTGCCAGTTAACATCGCAATAGAGGTCATTGCTCCGACTTTCATCCCGATATCTAAATATTAGCGATACTGTCGCTCCATCCGTACAAACATGTCGCAAAACTGATATCGCTTGAGTCTCATAATACATCCACAGTGTCCCACATACATAACACAGTGCACAACCCAAAAAAATAAGAAATCGAGCAAACGTACCCTACGAAATTAATTGATTTAAATACTTTATTTTCGTTTTTAACACTATTTTAACTTACTGAGACAATTTTAATAAAGTAAATATATAAGTAAAATATATATATTTTAATAAAGCAATTATACATCTTAAAATTAGGATCTGAGACTTTTGCGCGAAAGACATTTGCGCACATGGACTTTTGCGCGAACGAACTTTTGTGCGAATGGACTTATGCGCGAAAGGAATCTTGCGCGAATGGACACTTGCACGATTGGACTCTTGCGCGACTTAATGGCCACTGAGGTTTATTCTGTAGAGTAAACATAACATCACGCCTATTATTACTTGAAGGTGTTTTTTTTTGGTTTTTCCGTCATGAGTGTCGTTTTTATGGTTTTCGGGGTCGCTGATAATGAAAATGAAAATGATTTGTTGAAATCAGATTTAACCAAAGGCAAGGTAAATCATTGAATCCATTTCACTATTCGTCATTCAAAAGTGCCTTTGAATGACCTAATTGAAATAAATAATTATTGACCTCATTTTCTTTATCCTTTAACCATGAAAACGACGGCTATAACGGAAAAACCGAAATTTTTTCTCGGCGCCATCTTTGTTTTTCATTTTAACCTCATTTCGTTATCAATGACCCCGAAAATCATGAAAACGACACCCATGATTAAAAAACCAAAAATGTTCCTCGGCGTCATCTAGGATTTTCGTTTGGACCTCATTTTCATATTCAGGGTCCCCTAAAACCATGGAAACGACACCTATGACGGAAATACCAAAAATAATCCTGGACGCCATCTTGGATTTTCATTTTGAACTAATTTTCGTAATCAACGACCCCGAAAACCATGAAAACGACATCCATGACGGAAAAACCAAAAAAATCTTGGACGCCATCTTGGATTTTCATTTTGAGCTCATTTTCGTAATCAACGACCCCGAAAACCATGAAAACGACATCCATGACGGAAAAACCAAATAAATCTTGGACGCCATCTTGGATTTTCATTTTGAGCTCATTTTCGTAATCAACGACCCCGAAAACCATGAAAACGACATCCATGACGGAAAAACCAAAAAAATCTTGGACGCCATCTTGGATTTTCATATTGAGCTCATTTTCGTAATCAACGACCCCAAAAACCATGAAAACGACATCCATGACGGAAAAACCAAAAAACTCTTGGACGCCATCTTGGATTTTCATTTTGAGCTCATTTTCGTAATCAACGACCCCAAAAACCATGAAAACGACATCCATGACGGAAAAACCAAAAAAATCCTGGACGCCATCTTGGATTTTCATTTTGAGCTAATTTTCGTAATCAACGACCCCGAAAACCATGAAAACGACACCCATGACGGAAAAACCATAAGTATCTAAATATAATTATGACATCACAAAAACTATCTCATCACAAAAAAATATAATTCTGATCTTATGCCATTTTCGTTTTACGAGGTCATCGCGTCAGGTGTGCAGCACATTATGGTCACGGTGCGGGGGCGTTTACGTCACACGTAAATTTATAAGCATAAAATTAGTTTTCTAGCAAAAAATAATAATAAATTCGAATTGGAACAACACAAGATTCTCAACCCCTGTATGTCTAGCCGACTGGTATTATGATACTCTAGCGATGTAGCAAAGTATCGCTTATTGGTCGATTTAGGTAACTAGTAAGTGTCGTTATCGCTTTGTGATCAAAAACTTGGTAGGTAGGTGTTAATGACCTCTATTCCGATGTTAACTGGCACCAACTATAGCTGTCTCAGGGCTCCAATCTTGCGATATTTGGGCCGACAGACATGGCCTGCCCAGTCCTATTTTATTCTCGCAGCTTTATAAGCTACGACCGCAATTTGCTTTCTGGAGCGCAAGTATTATGTTGTCTTCACTATCTACACTAAAATTATAAAGAGGAAAGATTTGTATTTTTGTGTGTATGTTTGTAATGAATAAACTCAAAAACTACTGCGCCGATTTCAAAAATTCTTTCACCAATAGAAAGCTACATTCGCCCTGAGTAACATAGGCTATATTTTATCCCCGTACTCCCACGGGAACGCGAACTACGCCGGTGAAACCGCGTGACGTCCGCTAGTGTTTGATATAAAACTTCGACATTTTTATTCAGTCCCACTTATTCAAACAATTTTATTATTCAAATGCCATTCATAATATTTTACATTCAAATGTAAGTTAATCATACCACTAAAACTTATATAACCTTTATTAATTCCAGGTAGCAATCCTATCTCGTTTCTATGGACTCGAAATGGATGTTGTAGACACATTGAACGCGATTATAAACAGATTTGGTGAAGACAAGAACTATGGACAAAGAGTTTTCTTATTATTTGACGGCGTGCACTATGATCCCTTGTATTTGGAACAGGTTGATGTGAGTTCTACTTTTATTTATTCATAGTTAACACATAGTTATGCCAGTTATCATTAACATGAGGCGTCACAAAAGTTTTTCCAACAACCTATGCAGCTTTTCACCTGTTTAACTCTTATAAAGGGTGTAAAACACCTCTTAACGAAGCGGAAAGGTAGGTACTTGTTCTCCCCGTCATTGCGATCATTTTTTGTTCTACACCTACACCATACCTGGGAACCTTCTAGTTACGGAGATATTAGGGGTCAAACTTCCAACTTTTTGACAAGTTTTTTTTTATACAAGTTTTTAATGTAAGATTTTTACTTTAAATACCTCCACGACCCCCGTACTATTCAATCCATCCATCAGCACAATATTTTGAGTGCGTTACATTGAGTTTTACCACAAAACATGATTTTACACCCCAAAAAAAAAGGCGTTTCCCAGCAATAATTTTTGCGTAAACTAAGTAATTAGTTTGATGTACAGAATGCTTGGTTGACGGCTTCGTGATGAGGTCTTTTATACCCTGTCATATACAGGGTATAAAATACCTCATAATAATATTGAATATTATTGTCAATCTGAGAAGCGTTGGTGACAGATTGGTCGAAGAAAACCGCACAGATAGAAGAATGAAAGGCTATGGGCAAAGCAAAGCATACATAGGCTAGAAGTCTATGGGATGCAACACATTTATTTGGGTGTCACGTTCGATTCGACAATATTAATAAAAAGCCAAACGAAACAATGACTACAAATATTCAGCCAATATCGCTTTGAGCCAATAGGTAAAGGCCGTTCCGCATCTGCCATCGCTGAATCGTGTTCGGATTGGTGCAGCATAACTCGAGCGGCTTTTTGCTTTTTTTTGCATCTAATGAATTCGATTTTGTCGCTCGGCTTTACGAATCACGCGGACCTGAATTTGTATGTATGTACCATCCCCCTGACAAACTTTTCCCACGACTATTTACTCACTTAAACAATTGTCTCACAGGGTGGTATCCAAACGATATTTCCGACGGAAGACATGGAGATCTACCGTGAGGCAGAGCAGCTGGCACATGAAGCCAAGTCATCGAGACAGTTCACCGACGTGAACAAGTTCACTCTCCGGTGTAACGTGTGCGATAAGCTAATAACCGGCTACGTGGAAGCACAGAAGCACGCCAAAGAAACTACTCACACGAATTTTGGTGAAGTTTAGCGAACAAACGGTTGTCTAAGGTGTATGTATGTCTAAATGATTGTGTCTGCTTGCTGAAAATATCGGCGGTGATTGTTAATAAAGCTTTTAACGAGACGATGTTATTGTATTTTATGTTCTCTGATTTCAGTGAGTTTTATTGACTGATTTGTGACTTCTTAACATGTCTTCCGACTTTCACTCTTGTCGCTTCGAGTTGACTTTATTTACTAATAAAGCTATTTTAATTTTAAATTCCAATTTGCCCTTCCTTACAACACAATAACCTCATTTTTACTTAGTATCAAAGTGCCCTTATACTAGAAGAAAAATATTCCTACATTAAAATAGTATAAATTCAAGCGGACACAATCACAAAATTAGCTTAATTTTGTTAGGATTTTTAATAGTTTTTTTTTCCAATTCCCGAAGACCTATAACTTAATTACATTAATGAACATAGTTAGGTACATTCAATTGGAGATTATAATGTTATTGTTTATAATCTCAAATATTAATTGTTAAAGCGAGATTTGTTTATGATATAATGCACATATCCTATACTTACATCTATTTTGTATGAAATAGACATTACTTTGAGAGTCTCGGGTGAAATAAAAGAATTATTTTTACATGATCACAAGGCCGTTGTAGTCCTAATGTTATTGAAACGGTGTCTTTTTATAATTATGATTATTTATTTTTACGATGTATATATTTGTTAGACTTTCAATGTATTCACCAAAGTAGATTACAGAATACAGCACACGGTCAATTATCAGTATCAGCTAGACAGGTGATCTTATTGGTAACTGTACAGGCAAGAACAAGAAATAACGCCAATTCATACAAGGAAATGTGAATTTCTGATATAAATTATGGTTGTGTTGTCTTACAAAGATTAGATGAAATTTCTCGATATTCAGGAGAATCATTATACTTAGCAATTTTTTAATCGATTACATTGTTATTTATCTTATTAATATTGTCTCGATGTTAAGGTAAGGATTACGAAATTATTCGTGTACAAATTTAATGAATTTAAAATCGATCGAAAACGAAACTATACTTAGACAGACAATAACAGTCATTTTTCCTTTTTGAGTTTTCAATAATAGCATTACTAGTGCTAGGTCAAAAATAATGAAATAATCACCTCCCACTGGAATGTTGGTGTACCTACGCCATCCAACGTATGTCTTGCACGAAGGGTTCCGTTCCATTATCAAAAAATTACGTTTGTTGGGACCCCACTTAAATATTTATTTTATTCAGTATTTGTTGTTGTTTGCGGCCACAGAAATACATCATTTCTGTGAAAATTTCAACTGTCTAGCTATCACGGTTCGTGAGATACAGCCTGGTGACAGACAGACAGACGGACAGTGGAGTCTTATTATTAGGGTCCCGTTTTTACCCTTTGGGTACGGAATTCTGAAAAGATTGGTTTTATAAGGAATGAAATTGTGTACTAACATAGGTACTTGCGAAAAACTAAAAAAACAACAAGATACATTTTCTGGTAGTTTCCAAAACCCGTGTTTCGAAATTAATCTCAGGAAGCGATTTAAGCATGAATGTTATATTTATTGAAGTTCAACATACTTTTTGCAATAATTCGCTTCATTTCGACATTCAGTTTTTAAATTGCGGAAGTAGGTAGGTAAGCCTAGAAATTTCTTCGCAAATGTTTTATAACTTGATGTTATCTCGTTCTTCTATGATCTATGAATTGGCAAGAAAAGCGTTTATTTTGTAATAAGACTAATTGGCGGCTTAAAAACGCAGAAGCGCACGCTATTTATTTTTTGTATCACGTTGTTGAGTCGCCAATGAAAAACATGACTTGTAAATTGTAAAATAAGGCTCAAAAATATAGCATAAATAAAATTTGAATGAAATATTTATTTAATTTCGTGAACGTTGTGGTAAATTATTTTTTAATGCGATTCCTTTAATTTAAAATGTTTCTGGGAACGGAACACACTAGTTGGTAGTTCATTCATTATTTCAGCTGAAAGACGTCCACTGCTGGACATAGGCCTCCTCCAAGTGTCGCCACATTGACCAGTCCCGTGCGACTCGTATCCAGCGGATTCCCGCAACCTTCACCAGGTCATCGGTCCACCTAGTCGAAGGTCTACCAACGCAACGTCTTCTTGTTTACTACAGAACTTTTACCCACCGGCCATCCGTTCTCAATGTGTCCTGGCAGTGGGACTGCCACTTAAGTTTGACAATTCTTCGGGTTACGTCGCCCGCCACACTATTCCCAAACCACTGTTACTCCTGAAAGCCAGAATCAACAGTGGCGACTACCAGAAAAGCGCCGAGACAATGAAGCCCGACGAAGTCCCAGAGAATGAATTTAACTGTCTTGGATCCCGCAACGAAATTAATTAGAAAAGTATAGCGGAGGAGTAGGAAAAAACCGTAATTTCCACTTCCCTCCATATCAGCAGGAGACAGAACGAAACAAGGCATTGGCCTTCAAAAACGTCCCTTTGCGCCTATTGAGCCGCAGAGGGACGTTTACAACTGGGATAGGCCCAGTTGCCTATCGGGTTACGTCGGTAACCGGTTGTCTTGCGGATGTCGTAATTTCTGATTCGATCACGCAAGGAGATTCCGAGCATAACCCTCTCCATCGCCCTTTGGCCCTGCGCACACCACTGGAGGCGCGGCGGAGCGCATTTCCTTGTTACGCGCGGGCGGATCCGAGAGCGGAGATACGTGCTGTTCGATACTTTACAGACAACTCGCTCTCGTAGTGCGGCGGAGCGCGGTCGAGTCGCGCGCATGCTCGCGGTAGTAGCTTGAGGGCGCTCCGAGTACCGCGTGCGAATTTATTCTTATATTGACCGTATATCAAGGTAGTTAAGGTTTATATTAAATTGTTGTGCTGCGCCTCCAGCGGTGTGCGCTGGACCTTTGAGTGACTTTAAACCTGATGAGACACGCTGGTAGTCAAAGGTTCTAAATTAAACTCCAAAGCAGGTTTTATTCGATTTATTTTTAACACAAATGTACAATATCAATAAATATAGTCACATCGGCTTTCTATCACCTGTCGTTACACTATTCACTTTATACAATGTTGTCATACAACATTAACTTATCGATACGCTCAAAATAAAATTGTGCATTAGAAATTGGGCCGCCCTTTACTTTGTTCAATTTTAAAGCAAGAAATATATATTTTAGTTGTTAATTATGTTCAGCTGTAATATTCAATTATTTGAATAATCATATATAGATAAAATTAAATATTTGCTATATCTTTCCAGTCTATCATTGCTTTGCTTTGTATAGATTTCCCGTACAATGAGGGATCCGCATAAACCTGTTTTGTATAGCTGGATTGGTAGTCGTGCGTACAGTCGATCGAACGTCGGCGGTAATTGGCCAGCTTACGGCCATATTCACAGGTATCGGTAGGTTGCTATCTCGTGCCTGTTTTACATTTAGCTTACGGACCGATAGATACAAAACGTCACAGAAAAGCTTTCTTTGATTTTTCTATGAATGAAGTGACGGCTACTTATCGGTAGGTGACACAAATAGGATATCCGATAGCTACGAGACGTGGCATAACTGACAGTTATACGTAAGTAAGTTATAGACAACGGGCTTTAGATGTACTTGTAAAATAAATTCACCATTGGAAAACAAAGTAATACTATGACATCAATTACAGCTCAAAACACAGTTTTTATTTTGTAAAATATACTTCTTGCCTCAAAATCCAACATTTCGATACAGTTTTAGGAACCAAACGGCGTTAACTTATAATTAAGCGTATACACAGCTATATTTCTAAATAGGTGAAGATATAAGAAGACGTGCCCAAGCTAGTTCGCGATGATAGTTTTAGAATATATTAATTTTTCGCCTTGTTCATGCAAATCTTATTTTTTTCAAGGTTCGTCAAAACAAGGCGTTTCTATTCTAAATAATCTCAGTACTAAATTTTTTAAATTTTAAGGATTTGTCCTTTTATGATTCTCTGTAATTTTTTTTATTGATTTCTACTTGCTCGTTGATTTATCTAATCATTTATTTGAACTTTGTTTTACTCTTGGGGATATCCTATCTAGGTATTTAGTTTTCACTTATTTATTAAGTAGTATTATTTGCTTTTAAATATTTAAACAGCTGATAAAATAATCGAGTTTTGTGGTAGGTTAATCTATAACTTATTTAGAAAAATATGTATTATATGGAAGGCAAGTGTTTAGATATTTAAAAGCTCTATGAGATATGGACTTTTCGGGTAAGTCTAAGCCAATTATAAATAAAAACATTTTTACAAAAAAAAAGTTGGTTTGACGCCACAAATTCTTCAAAACACAATTTTAGTTAGCAATCAAGCCAAATCGATTGACCATTTGTTTTAACAAATAAAAAATAACAATAAAAAGTTCGCTTTGTTTTCGATTTTTGCTTAAAACTAAAGGCATTCTGATATGTTACAATTATCAAGTTAATAAATGTGAATTTTTCCCACAAGGTTGTAAATAAATACAAAACGTAAATGTACAAGATCTGTTCAAAAATATTACTTTAAGCTACTATTCTAAATGCAAATATCGAAAAGGTTTTCGTAAAAATATAGTGCTTATTGTAAAATACCATCATACAACAACTTATTGTATTTCTAAAACATGGCAGTGTATAAAATAAAAAAAAATGCACAAATAATTGCAATTTGATAAAACAATAAGTTAGAAAGACCTTAAAAGCGAGTAAATAAATAGAAAATAAAAGCTTAGCATGATTCTTAGAATGTATAAATCTCTAATTCTTATTGCTAGCTGTAACATATCAAATGCTAAAAAACAAATCTAAAAATTTGGCCTTCATTGTGAAGTCCTCTTTAAAATGCTATTAGGTGCGAATAGACTACGCAATTGTTGTCTTTATCTATGTTATATGGCCTACATAATAATATAATATGTGCTAGAATAACGTTGTATGAAAATCCTTAAAATCATTGATTCATTTGAAGGCATTGAGTTCAATTAATTTAAATTTTTAGTCACCAAAGAGAGCCTTTGTTTAAGAATATCAAATATGTTAATAATCTTTTAACAATAAATAAATAACAAATATTAGTTACACAAATAATTTCAATGGATACACAGCCAATTTTAGAAACCTTTGATTCAAGCAATGTTTTTTCAATATTCCCTTACTACTCTTGAATAAAATCTCTCCCTCACACAAAACAAGAAATTTAAGGCGACTACAGGAGCTAAACGCGAGTTTTATAATGCAAAAAAGCGATTCACTGCAATAAACAAAACCAGAAAAATATATGATATTCTTCCGGATACATGCTAGTACGATAGTGTTTTGAAAACATAATACAACAAATTTTATTCGATAAAAAAAATCACGAACTTATCTCTAAACATTTCTTTGAAAGAGTAAAAACAATACTAAAATACATGCGATCATTCTGATTTTTTGGGAAATAATTCTACAAGCAACATTATTAGTGTATTACTGTTGTAGTCCAATCGATAGATTTTTTGTAAATCGCAAAAAAACACTCATTTTGCACTATTCGGCCCGCAGTGACTGACGTACCCACTTTGTAGTGTAAGCTGATTAGAACTTTATTCTAACACTATTTCAAACGAAGTTTGAACCACCACAAATAGAGTTGCTAATTTAGCACCTGTAGGCGCCTTAAGGGTTTTCATACTACGTCGACTAGCAAAAACAGCAGGTCTTTAAATGTTGGCCCGCCTTTAGTAATGGACACCATTGCTTTGGAGCTAGTAAGCAGATTACTTATTTGATATTTAATATATAAGGGGTGTATATCTGCCTACCCCTAAGGAATTACAGTTTTTAAATTCTGAAGATATTAACACAACCCACTGTAAGCTCTTTTTATTTCTTCAAAAGAAATCTTTTCCATCTAGAAATGGTGGTTGCAATAAAATTAGCGCCGTAAATACTGTGAATATAATTTCGTGTTACAAAATGTATAGTGTGTTTTAAATATTCCTTAATCTCACTTGTTATGTCTTATCTTCAAATATTGTTACAAGCTTAGATTTTTATTAAATACATACTGTTCAATTATGTGGGTAGAACATCTTGCAATGGTAAATAGTAGTTTTGACTTACTTTTTTGGTGTGAGAAAATACATTGATCTAATCTCAAGATCCTTTTTTTTCGGGTTATTGACACATCATCTTCATATCTGTGACTGCGAGGTCGTTTTCAAATGTATCCTTATCTCGCTCGTACAGCCATAACCACTAAGTTGAAAGCGAGACAGATACAAGTCAACGCTGGAAAGCGATTTTGTCGTGTCTCGAAAAATTGCAATTTTCTTTTATTGCATCATTTAAATCAGAAAAATATACTGCGTCGGACGGTCTGATCAACGTCTTCCTACGATTTTTTTTTTATGACACGACGTTGACTTTTTAATTTTTTTTCAACAGAACATTTCAATAAAATCAACTATTTTTAATGCCTTAACTCAACTTAATGCCAAATATCAAGATACAGCAATATTGCTGCTTCAAATTGAAATACCAACAACTAATATAAAACGCATGTTAGACTAAATTTAGAATGCTACTCGTATCATTAGTTCCATCTGATGGATTTCATTATAAAAATACGTAGGTATTCCAAAAATTACCTCTCAGCGGGTCTAAAATAGCCGCTTTAGCAGAATCCACGCAGAATCTTACTATTAATAACGTTAAAAATTCTTAAAATGGACTCTATGATTATGAACATAAAGTCCATTTTAAGAATTTTAAATTCTTAACGTGATTCATAATACGATTCTGTCAAAGCGGCCATTTTAGACCCTCTGATTCAGCTAGTTTACGAGTTATGAATTTTTTAAACAATTTTTTGGCTCTGGTGTAATATTCAACTTTTCGAGAGACTACAAGATTGGTTTCTTGCGTCGAAGTGTACCTCTAAAAGAGTCCCTACCCACAAAATGGCCAGTATAACATCATTACTTACTCCTCAGTACATGTACTAGTGCGCGGGCGCAGGTGCAGGCTTGGCCCGTGACCAGCGCGGCAGAGAGATGCCGAACTTGGTCTCGAGTCCCGTGAGCACCGGCAGCGCCACCTGGTACCCGCCGATGTGCTGCGGCTTCGGCATCGCCTCCTCGATAGGAGTCGCCACGTGAAGCTCCGAGCCGGCCGGGCGACTGGGGACGGAATTTTGGAGATTAATTTATGATTAGCAATATTTTTAATTTAGGTAAGACCATATTGGTGTCGATTCTGTTGTGCACATACTAAACTTAATTTAGGCTATTGCTATCTTTTTCTCTCTAATAAAACGAAAAAGAGACTGACGTAATTTAGAGCTGTCAAATTTAGTTGGAACTAATATTTCCATACAAATGAAGGGTGCACGTAAAAACATGTCGACCAAAAACACAGTGAAGCGCTAGGCATAAACTAGTTTGACATCTCTAACTTAGTTGATAGCTATAGGGAACGTGCAGGAACTATAGGTGGCAGCACTAATCGACAAAAGAGACACTATGCGGACAGAAAAGGAAACTTAACACTTCTCATCGTGCTTTCAATTTACTTAGACAAAATTGTCTCTTCAATTTATATTATTTTTGAATATGCTAAAAGGTATAAAATATGAGTTACGGTTTATCAATAACGATCGTCAGCGTAATATAAATGTTTAATAATATGAATTTTATATCTTTCGTTTACTTTCTGATGAAAATTGTGGTGATGAAGACATGGTGGCTGGCATAACTAAGATAGCTTTCTTATTTTCAACACATGTTATAATGGAAGGGAATCCTTTATCAGCGAGAACAGTATCTCCAGGCTCTAATAAAACAATTAGTTCACAATCATTTGATGAAGCAATCAATAAAATGCAGTCCGTAGCATTTAGATACAAAACTTAAAAAACCAAAGGAGTGCAGCCAAATAAAAACATTATTGTGGGTATAATCATGTTTATATTCTGAGTACATGTGGAGTCTTTGATTAACTGTTGAGGGATATTCGGTGTGAACTTTAGTGCGGTCTAGTAGAACACGTGTATGGTGAAGTATAAATGGTTCTGGTATGTTTGCATGGACGGTTGATTTTGAGGGCCTTTTCAATGCAGAGTGGAACAAAAACAAGTTGTTTTCAAATATTTTTCTTTACTGCGTTTATCCATTTTTTGCGTTTTTCACCAAAACATGGTATGATAGTAGTATTCTTTGGAAAGTAATAGAATTTTACGCTAATTGATTTATTTTCATTTTTGTGGATGTATTGGTATCCAGAAATGCAACAATGCATTATGATTAGTTAGTTAATTTTCACTATTAAATTAATTCTGTTTACTTGTTAGAAAAGTCTATGTCAAGCATTAATAGAGCACAAGATTCGGATTGGCGACGCCAGTTGGCAGCACCGTCGTTGTGCACGTTCCCTATAGCTGTCCTTTTCTCGCACTGCCTTTTAGTGAAAGATAGCAATAGCCTAAATTAAATTTAGTTTTTGCACAACAGAATCGACACCACTGCCTTTTAGTAAAAGATAGCAGTAGCCTAAATTAAGTGTATGCACGACAGAATTGATACCATTGTATGTGGTTGACATCCTAGAGACAAAATGATAATGTTTCAACGGTTGAGCTCTAGTAAAGAAAAATAAATCGTGCATGTATACTCACGATCCTCCGAAGTCAACGAAGAACAGACGCTGCAGGATCTCGTAGGTGACGAGTGTGACACCGAACTGTGGCGAGGAGCGCATGACGCGCGCGACAGCTCCCTTCCAGAATGCGCGCGCGCCCTCTTCCGCGTAGATCTTACGCGTCGCGTCCAGTACGCCACTGTACGTCGTCTGGCCTGAGCGGGCTACCACCTAAGGGGAAGGGAATTATTGATTAGCCGAATTAACCAATGAGATAATATTTATATCATCATCTGCCTAGCCTTTTCCCAACTTTGTTGGGGTCGGCTTCCAATCTAACCGGATGCAGCAGTATGGAGCGACTGCCTCTCTGACCTCCACAACCCAGTTAGTACTGGGTAATACGATACGCCTTGGTAAGACTGGTTGTCAGACTTTTTGGGTCACTGACTACCTGTAACGACAGTCAAAGATCTACAAATGACAGCCGGCACCAACTGCTTAACGTGCTTTCCTAGGCACGGAGGAAACTCTGTATGTAATGGGTGGTCACCCATCCACAGACCAACCTAGGCAAGCACGGCTTAACCTAAAGATCGATTCAAGCGGCTGTTATTTTAGCCACGAGGTCCTTCACGTAAACCGCGGTGGATAACGCCACATTTCAAGCTAATGCGTGTAAAATCGATAGTTTCTCCTCAAAAACTCATTGCCATCATCATCATCATCATCAGCCTATTAATGTTCCCCCTGCTGGGACAGAGGCTTCCTCTCTATGAGAGGGGAATATAGCATACATTGCCATAATATGTTTGTATTAAAAAAGCGAGACGCACCGCGTCTCCGTAAATGATCACTTAGTGACGCGCGAGCGACTTTTAGGTAAGGAATTTATAGAGTAGGCACTTATTTTAGCTTCTTGGCGCTCCTCTAGAAAACTCCACATATGTTTGTCAGATTGTCATGTCGTTATGTTACCTGTAAGCGTGTCTTGATGACGTCAGCAGGAGTGACGAGCGAGGCGGCGGGAATACCAGCGATGGCTCCGGCCGCTAGCAGTGTGAGTGGGTGGTTGTAGCCATTCTCGTCCGCGAACTTAGCCTGAAATGTTACGTTAATGTGTTAATACGACAGCGCTCTTGTCAGTGTTCATTGAAGTTATTGCTTTATCTAGCCAGAGTGATCGGTGACGGAGTAGGCTGGACAACATGTAGATACGTTAGGCCGCACGTTAGTGGTAAGAAAAAAAAAGTGAGCCATCACGGGACGCCTGGGAGATGTGAAACATCGAAATTATTTTGTACAAGTAATATGCTTAAAAAAATCAAAATAAAAACAAAATGACTCGATTTACAAAAAGAAAATCCTTATGCGCTGGGATCGAACTCGAAGTCACGAGATTGTATAACCCAGCGCTGTGCCCCGAGACCATCTGGCTTGTTGTAAACCGTGGCAAATATGCAGATCTTTTGCTGCTTCAACAGGTCGGTAATGTTCGGGATTGTTCGGACCGGGTTGACAACTTGACAGTTGGCGACGCGTCGTCATGCCAGTTTTTGGTTTTACCCGCGCTTATAGATGTTTCACATCAAAAGCTAACCGGCTACTTCAAGTTCAAACTGATACTTATCACTGATGTGCGGTCTACTGTACTATCGACTTGATATGTTAGGTAATATAATAAACATAAAAAAATAAAGTAAGTCTATAGTAACACAAGTAGTCAGTTTAACAAATTCCAAATAGACTTCATCAGACTAGGCTCAGAAACAGCAGTTTTCTATAAAGGAGAATGGCGAGGGTGAACCCACGTAATTTAAAAATCAACGGAGCGCCGTTCACGGTCTAGTTTATATTAATTATAGTAAAGAGTTAATCAGAGTTCTATATAAAAAATATTGAGTTACTAGATGATGGGAATTAAAAGTTACGAATGATTTTAATTTATATAAAAATAAGTCATCGTGCAATTTCCGAACGCAAAGTTTGACATTTACCTTTTACAACTGAGAAAAGTGTCAAATTCACCTGTGGACATAGTCTGTGGATCCTTCTATTGTATGTTTGTGTTCAACGGCTACGTTGAATATACTATAATAACCATTAAGTCCGTGCCTTAAGTTAGGTTATAATCTTCTACCTTTCATATCTTTTTTCTCCCAACTTCTATAAGCTATTTTCCATTTGCTTTTTTGTTAGTCTTAAGTCGTTCTTTAACTATTCATAAATTTCCACAATGTACGCTATCCATATCACTGGGTCCCGAATTACATGCAATCTCGCCATTCTCCTCTTTACGTTCAGTACAATAAAATAAAACAAAAGTCATACTAACCTTAACATGAGCATAAGCAGGGAAGTAAATAGCGCTGAAGGGCACATCTCGTAGCAGACAGGCCTTCGCCCCCTTGTACAGTCCGAACAGCCCCAGGTCTTTGACAACGGACCAGGCCCTCACTTTAGTACCGCCGGCGATCTCTCCGGCCACTTGCAGACGAATCTTTACTATTTCTAAAGGATTTGTGAATACTACTTGTGAAGCGCCGGCCTGGGAATAAAAATAAATTGGTTTAGTTTTTTTGGTAGGTAATAGTTAAGTAAATAGTATATTTAATTTAATTATGGCTGACAATGGTGTCGATTCTGTTGTGCACAAACTAAACGTAATTTAGGCTATTGCTATCTTTTACTAAAAGGCAGTGCGAGAAAAGGACGGCTATAGCTATGAACTTAGTTAGAGAAGTCAAACTAGTTTATGCCTTGCGCTTCACCGTGTTTTTAGTCGACATGTTTTTACGTGCACCCTTCATTTGTATGGAAATATTAGTTACAACTAATTTTGACAGCTCTAAATTACATGCGAGATGCATGTAATTTAGAGCTGTCAAAATTTTCGTTTTATTAGCGAGAAAAAGTTAGCAATGGTGCCGATTCCCTTGTTTACAAACTAAACCAAATTTAAGTTCAGTGCATCTTTTTCTTTCTATTTCATTAAGAAAAGGACAGAAGATAAATTTTAGTTATGTTCTGTCAAATTAATCAGCGCCATACAAGTTTTAGACGCGATTAAAAACTTGACTACTAAAATTACATCAAATTACGTCAGGTGCTGACTAATTTGACAGGATTAAACTAATATTTATCTTCTGTCCTTTTCATAATGAAATAGAAAACAAAAGATGCATTCAACTTAAATTTAGTTTATTTTGTGAACAAGGGAATCGGCACCAATAGCCTAATTAACTTTAGTTTGTGCACAACAGAATGAGCAATGAGCTCTTTTTCAACACCAAGAGGTGCGTCTTTCACTACCCTCTAGCCATCTGAATGTATAGTTTTGATTCTAGGCTAAGTTGATGTTTACTATTGCAAACAAAAAACGTAAGATAATTTCAATTTCGCTAGGGATGATGACTGACACAAAAAAATTGATTCTGCTAATCTGTCAGTTAGATTATCGAAAAATATTGGATACGCGTTTTTGTTTTATCAAATTAATAAAAATTGACGAAGATAAAACGTGTCAAAGATCATGAGTGGGGCTTGTGACGTCACATTGAAGTAAAAAATGTACTCAAATGTGATGTCACACGAGTTTTCGACGCACTGTATCGTCTTCATTTTTGTGTTTTTGAAAAAAGAAAAAATACGTGTCCAATAGTTTTTGGAAATCTTTCTGACGGACTAATTAGATTGTTTTTGTCATCTACACTATTGGGGTCGACGTAACTTTACTTCTAACCCCCTCCTATATCTACCTTCACATCCCTTTGCTTTTTTATCATTCATCACACATCCACCCATGTTTTAGGTATTATTAAACAGTTTATTAAATAATAATATACTCACACAAGCACCAGCCAAGATCTCAGCGTACAGCGATATGTTTCCCTTTTTGTCTGTGAACTTGTCGCGAACCAAGTCGTTCATCTGGAAAAGTTAACAAGAAATATGTTTAACTTAATATTGTAAACTGTTTGTGCCTCGATTTCATACCAAGAAGTTTCAAGTCAAAATTGTCGTAACTCAAACTCAAAGCCTTTTTTTCAATTAGACCATTACGTCACTTTTGAATGTCAAAAAAAAAACAAACAAAAGCGAAGCGACAGTCACAGTCACAAGGCATAATAACTTGAGAAAGTAGGTACTGTAGCTGCACATTCTAAAGCGTAGGTCACCTGCCCATTCTTCTCCATAGATATATGAAGAAGATTAGGCAAGAAACTCCATGGACATTCTTTTTAACCGACTTCCAAAAGGAGGAGGTTATCATTTCGTATGTTTTTTTTTTCATATGTTGTATGTATGTTCAGCGATATCTTTGCCAATATTGTGAACCGATTTTGATGGTTCTTTTTTATTAGGGTTCCGTAGTCAACTAGAAACCCTTATAGTTTCGCCATGTCTGTCCGTCCGTCCTCGCTTAATCTCTGTGACCGTTAGCACTAGAAAGCTGAAATTTGGTACCAATATGTATATCAATCACGCCGACAAAGTGGTAAAATAAAATTTGGAAAAACTGTTTTATTAGGGTAGCCCCCTATATGTAAAGTGGGAAGTGGTTTTGTTTTTATTTCAACCCTAACGTGTGATATATTGTTGGAAAGGTATTTAAAAATGAATAGGGGTTTTCTAAAATCATTTTTTGATAATGTCAATAATTTCGGAAATAATCGCTCCAAAAGTAAAATACAATGTGTTCCCCCCCCTCTAACTTTTGAACCAGAAGTTTAGAAAATAAGAAAAAAATCTGAAAAGTAGAACTTTATAAGGACTTTCTAGGAAAATCATTTTGAACTTGATGGAAACAACAGTTTTTGTACAAAAAAGACAAAAAGTTGTACAAAATAATTTCTGGACTGTTTGTAGTATATTAGTATATGCAAGCATTTTTACATAATGGATACCCACCTTTAAACTCATAAGTGGGAACATTTATTGTGACGGACGGGAAACTACGGAACCCTACACTGAGCGTGGCCCGACACGCTCTTGGCTGGTTTTAGTTTGTTGTGATTGCTGCAATCGCTTGGATGTTTGGTGCCCCAGCGATTGCAGCAATCACGACCAATTTGCCGTCTATTATTGAAGAGTTCCCTTGTATATCTACGAAAATCAGCATCAGATCTTCACCAAACATCTATCTAACACAAATAATATTCTTCCAAACAAAAAAAGAACCATTAAAATCGGTTCACAATTTGTGAAGATATCGCTGAACGTCCAAAAAAAAAACAGACGAATTAATAACCTCCTCCTTTTGGAAGTCGGTTCAAAATAAGCATACAGTACACATTTCAAAAGCAGGTATGGGATACTTCCTGTCGAAAAGTTTTATTTTTGATTATTTCTAGGACTGGACTATTGTTAACGCCATGTTCGCATGTCAATGAGACAAAAAACTAACCGTCAACTTAATAGCCTTCTCAGGGGCCACACCAATCAGCTGCGGCACCAATCCTCTATACAGGCCAAAGAGACCTTCATGCCGGATGACCTTCTTGAAGCAATCCCAGGAGTTCCTGTACGCCACTTCACCGATGAAGGAGCCTGTGCGCTGGTTCTGCATGCGGGTCTTTACTAAGTCGATGGGGTACACTGCTGACGCTCCGACAGCTGGGGATTTGAGAAAGTGATGTGGGGATAAGTATAGGGATCGATTTTGAACTGGGTTTTCTATGGCAGTTAAAATAAACTTTGGACAGTTTTGGTGTAAGGATATAAACTAGCATGTTTCAATTTATGTATTTTTTTTTTTACTTTGATTGATACGGAGAACTTTGTATTTAAAATATTTAAAAAAGTTAGAAATCCTGTGCACACATCATATTTAAAAAACAAAACACTACTTATTGGGTCTCTCTAAAAATAACAAAAATCTATGATATAATTTTAGTGCTATGCTATAGTATGAATTTAGTACATATTTTTCATATAAAATTTATGCTGATATTGTGATCTCTTATTTTATTGCTTTTAAAGGGTCGAGCTGGGACCTTGATGTTTGAATTTTATTACTTTTGAAGGGTCGAGCTGGGACATTGATGTTTAAATTTTATTACTTTTGAAGGGTCGAGCTGGGACCTCGATGTCTGAATTTTATTACTTTTGAAGGGTCGAGCTGGGAACTTGATGTTTGAATTTTATTACTATTGAAGGGTCGAGCTGGGACCTCGATGTTTGAATTTTATTACTTTTGAAGGGTCGAGCTGGGACCTGATGTTTGAATTTTATTACTTTTGAAGGGTCGAGCTGGGACCTCGATGTTTGAATTTTATTACTTTTGAAGGGTCGAGCTGGGACCTCGATGTTAGAATTTTATTACTTTTGAAGGGTCGAGATGGGACCTCGATGTTTGAATGTTATTTCTTTTGAAGGGTCGAGCTGGGACCTCGATGTTTGAATGTTATTACTTTTAAAGGGTCAAGTTTGGACCTTGTTGTTTGTGTGCCTACGAAAGCATTGTATCTTTGAAGCCATATCTCCAAAGGCTCTACTTTTGAAATTAAATAACGTAATACATACCACCAGCAATAGAACCGAGTGTGAATCTGTACGTGCTCTCGAGAATCTGAATCAACACGCCTCTTTCTTCCGGACTCTGTAACAAGCATACACCAGTATTTACCGATACCCTTTATTGAAGAACACTAGCCTAGCTATAAGAAATATAAGAGTTGTTGAATGGTTTGTTCGTACAATACTGATACGAGACATTTTTTTCGAGATTTTTTATTGCGAGTCAGATTTAAAGCATTGTATTTTAGTCATATTTTTCTGTATAGGACCATACCCATGTACTTTGTTGTCCATCTCTCACGATCACATTTTCATCGGATCGATTTTGTTATAATTCGTATAAATGTGGCAAACCAATGTTGAACACGCTTCCGTTCAATAAAATACTATCACAAATAGACACCGTTTCTATAGTGCAAAATGTTTGTCAATTGTTTTGACTAGTCATTATATTACCGACTACATATTAATCACATTATTTTAAATGTCCTCGATCAATATTGTAAATGGTAATGCATATCTAAGTGATGCTGGCATTGTTGAAAAGTAATACTAATTTTAGTGTGTTGTGAAGTGGCCTAGCATATAATCATATAGCTTTATGTGTGTATTCAGTGACAATGTTTAAACCATTTAATTTGAACATGCTGTAAAACTGTAAAATAGGTAACAAAGATATGAATCGATATTGCCTATTAGTTTCTGAGTGAGGCACTTGATGTTTAAATTACAGGTTTGAAAATTGTTTTTATTTTTTCAAGATTGTTAACAAGTCAATTAAGTATGTAGCCACCAATATCTTCATGTGTGTGTATCCTCAAGTGTTCAAAATAAAGGTTTTTGTTGTGATTTATGCTCGATCAGTCAAGAGTTTGAGTATAAGTATTAAAACTAGGAAGTAGTAAAACTAAAGAATTGAGTGTTTTCTGAAAGAGACATCGAATTTTTGGTAGTTTGTGCGGATAACATTTATTTAGAAATATATTAAGTGCGTTTACGAACACAAATCTCACACGCACAAACATTTAAAATACCTACTTATAGACGTCAAAATTACTTTTGTTATGAGCGGGAATCGTAAGTAGTGTTGCCAGGTCCGATTGGATCAAAATCGGGGCAGATGGTAAAACAAATCGTGATTTAGGGTTTGAAATCGGGACAAACAAAAAAATAACGTCTTCGTGTCTTTAAAAATATTGTGCCTTTTTTTAGCGGCGTCATCTGTCTATTTTGGCTTGCTGCCTTCCATATTTTTATGGTAATTTAATGTTATGGTTTTTAATAAATTAATTGATTTATCGGGACATTTAGCGTCCCGATCAGGTGCAAATCGGGACGCGTCCTCAGAGCCCTGAAAATCGGGATGTCCCGCGCAAATCGGGACGCCTGGCAACACTAATCGTAAGCCCCTAGAATCGAAAATCTTGCGTCCACGGAGTATGGAATCAAGTACAAAGTCACCAGTAATAATAAAATTGGTGCCGTCTAAATGCGTTAAGCCTACGTCTATCACGGACAGCCGTCAAATCTGTCAATTCTTATACGTCAACGTGTCGTAGTGCGAGTAAACGGTGACAATCTTGGGTTGTATCGAAAGTGTTGACGATACCGCCACCGTCTCCGTGATGTAATAGCTTTTCCATTCTAGCGGCTCAGACGAAAGATAATCCCCTTAGTTTTAGCGCTGTGCAAGTGAGCTTAGCTGATGACGTCACAGAACGGCACACATCTAGATTTGCTAACATTTACAAAATATTTCTACCAAAAATCCATTGTCCCCAAGAAATATGTAAGACAGAAACATCATAAACTCCGCCGGCCTTACTTACCAGAATACGTTCCAAACAGTTAATAAAACGACAAGGCTCTAACATAGTTACCTCCTCCTTTAATAAGCATTGAAAGAAAGAGAACAATATACCTGTCAGTTAGTGATGTTTCCAAACAAAACACAACTCTTACATCATTAATATTAGGTCTAAATTACACTAAACATACATTTGAAGGCTGCTCCTGCAAGTTTAGAGAGACAGCGTTATGCTGGTTAGTATGGGTGTGAAAGAGAGGGCGATACTCACGGAAACTGCTTTGATTTCGGCGACGCGGCGGGTGACTTGTTTGAAGTATTGCTCTGGTGTGATGGAGTTGAGATCATTGTAGACAATTCGGCTGTAATTAGGAAAAAAATGTATGAGATCGATATTTGGCGTGAAAAATATTTTATGATAGAAAAACGTTTGACAAATAAATAAAAAGTTCAAATCTCAAAATATCCTTGCTTTTAAAAAAGTTGTCATGCGTATTTTCAACTAATTATTGTTATTTTTTTTTTTTTTATGAACTATAAAAAAAACTAATATACAAAGGCGTACTTAATGATAAGCTAAGATTCAAAATTCAAAAGAAATCGAAGAAAATGTTGTGTTAAGTAAGAAAATAGTGTAGATAAAATAAATAATATAGTAAAAAGTTTTACGTCCATTTTTACACTGCTTAAATATTATTACACTGTTCAAAATTCAACGCTCGATTCAGTGCCGAAAGTAGAAAATCCAACATTGCCCTTTTAGGCGTTGAAAACGGACATCAGCCACGTAAATTAGGACAGTTTTTTGTGGTGATAAAACCTATTTTACGTAGGCATTTATTTGTGCAAAACAAAGTATAAAAGCACTCGCATTCTTCTCAAAGTCATATAGTGGTAGACCAACCCTCTACCGCCTGAAGTCGTACTCGCATCCTCACTGACGCCGGCAATGTAATAATAAAACTACAAATTAGAATATTACGGTTTTTTTTTTTTTGCGGATTTTTTTTATTTTTTTTATTTGATTTTTGAATATATTTGTTTTTTTTTTTTTTTTTTTCATTTTATTTGGATTTTTTTTTTATTTGATTTTATTGTATTTACGGTTTTTTTTTTTGCATAGGTGCAATTAGGAAAATGACCTAAGTTTTGCATGCCTCCCTACTATCCCACCTGCCTAGCCTTTTCCCAACTATGTTGGGGTCGGCTTCCAGTTTAACCGGATGCAGCTGAATACCAGTATTTTACATGGAGCGGCTGTCTATTTGACCTCCACAACCCACAGTTAGTAGTGGGTAATACCTACGATACCCCTTGGTAGGCTGGTTGTCAGACTTTCGGGCAACTGACTACCTGCAACGACTGTCAAAGATCTACAAATGACAGTTGAGTACAACGGCTTAACGTGCTTTCCGAGGCACAGAGGAAACTCGGTATGTAATGGGCGGTCACCTATCGACGGACTAACCTAGACAAGCGCGGCTTAACCTGAGATCGACCCGAGCGACTTATAATTTAGCCACGAGCTCCTCCGACGTACTAAGGGTAAAAAATATAGATACATTAAAATAAATATAAACCAACAATAATTCGAAAATACAATCAAGTGCAATATAATATTTCAATTATTTCATTAGACAATTTCAATTCTTGATCGCATTAAAAATGGCATACAATTAACGAACCGCCAGATTTAGCAAAATGTAACGGCAAAAAAATCACTTTTAATTGCCAAAATTAGTAAATGATCACCAAAATTAATCCCCATTTTATCGTGAAATTAGACCCATTTTTTTTATTTATTTAATGACTACCAGAAATTGAACTGTTATGCTCTTGTATCCGAGTCGAGGGAGACCCGGTCGACGGAGCCCCGCCTAGCGGGGCTGAATGGTTTATAAAAAAATGCCCCAAGTCGGCCTAGGCAAAAGTAGTTTGTCATCAACCAGCTCATTAAAATTTGGTGCACAATTTACTAAATTTGGTGACCAATATTGATATTTTAGGTGATAGATGTAAGTGGTCACAAAGTTATTTTTGGTGGTCATTATATTTTCCCCCATTAAAAATATCAGGGGATCTGCCGTACCTCCCGATATTTTCATTATTTAAATATATTTCAAGTCCCTCTAGTTCTAAATTCATTCATCTAAATTCCAAACAATTTAATTTCTCACGACATTTTTGTTACTTTTTATCAACCCTAAACATGACTATAATCATATGTCTAGTCTTTAAGCTGAAAGCTTTTTAGAAAACTCTTTATAAGGGCCTTAGCAACAACCAAGCAAAAAAGATTACTAATAGATAACAGCCGTAGTAAAGACTAGCTGACGTCCCGCGGTTTCACCCGCGTAGTTCCCGTTCCCGTGAGAGTACGGGAATAAAATATAGCCTATAGCACTCACAAATAATGTAGCTTTCTACCAGTGAAACAATTTTTAAAATTGGTTAATTACTTCCGGAGATTACCCACTAAATACAAACTTACAAACATACAAACTTACAAACAAATGTTTCCTCTTTATAATATTAGTATAGATAAAAGATAAGATTGTTGCAGCTTATATTATGTGGCATCTTTTCTATGACATTGTCATATTTTTGAGGTCGCAATGACACGTGGAACAGGTAGGTAATTAGTGCACAAGTGCAAAGCTAAAATATCATGAAGGTCGAAGTGTTAAAAGAAAAGTAATTAGTGGATATTATCGAGACTGAGTGGTGACGTTGCAAATGAAATAAACCTTATGTTTATAGTAAACTAGCGGATGTCACGCGGTTTCACCCGCGTAGTTCCCGTTCCCATGGGAGTACGGGGATAAAATATAGCCTATGTTACTCGCTGATAATGTAGCTATCAATTGCTGAAAGAATTTCAAATCAGTCCAGTAGATTTTAAGTTTAGTTATTCGTTACATAAGAGAGGAGCTTGTGGCTAAATAATAACAGCCGCTCGGGTCGATCGTTAGGTTAAGCCGTGCTTGCCTAGGTTGGTCTGTGGATGGGTGACCGCCCATTACATACTGAGTTTTCTCCGTGCCTCGGAAAGCACGTTAAGCCGTTGGTCCCGGCTGTCATTTGTAGATCTTTGACAGTCGTTAGGTAGTCAGAGGCCCAAAAAGTCTGACAACCAGTCTTACCAAGGGGTGTCGTATTACCCGGTACTAACTGGGTTGTAGAGGTCAGATAGGCAATCGCTCCATGTAAAATACTGGTATTCAGCTGCATCCGGTAAAACTGGAAGCCGACCCCAACAAAGTTGGGAAAAGGCTAGGCAGATGATGACATAAAAAAATTACAAATCTTTCCTCTTTATAATATTAGTATAGATTAGTATAGACTAGCTGTTTCGCGCTTGAAATTATTATAAAAAAATTAGCGACACTACAAAAAGTACTACAGCAATAACAAGAATCCAAAACATTGAAAATAGTCTATAAAAGTATCTCGCCACATATTCCCCCTGGCCAGACCGTAACCACGGTCTAACCATTCCCTATTCGAATCGGATTATGTTAAAAATTTCATGGTATTTTTAAACCGTTTTCTAAAATAAAAGGCCGAAGTTACTCCTTATAATATCAGCTATCTGCCAGTGAGTCTCTTTAAAGTCGGTTTAGCCGTTTCGAAGATTAGCGGGAATAAACAGACAGACAAACACAGAAAAAAGTTCTTTTGTTATAAATACCGTATACAGGTTGGAACTTTTGCATGCCACCTGGAGGGAAAGTACTCTAAATACCGGAGATAGCAAATTTTACTCAAAGGAAACATTACTTTATTTTTAATAAGAAATTAATCTGCATTCAAAGATTTTTAAAATTCGCTTGCCACAGTTGGGAATCGAACCAGCTAAATTCCAAAAAAATAACATCCTGTACTCTTATGGCACCAATCGATAGGGTCTATCATAAGGATCAAATCTCTCTAACAAACATGATAAATTAAATGAAAGGAAAAACATGAAATCTAAAGTTATACATTCAATGGGATCAATTCAATACGATAAAGCACTTTTATTCAAAGGATGGAGCTTTCCAATTGAAGAAAGAAGATTGAAATTTGCACGTGTTTGTTTGCGCAAATTGCAATCTTCCTATCTAAATGATTGACCCTATCGATTGGTGCCATAAAAGTACAGGCTGGAAAATGAATTAAGTAAAACGGTTTACCCATAACACTTTGTAGGTTAGTACTATATAGGGTTAGTACTTAGTACCTAATTAGCCTTTATCTTAAACTAACACATCATGTGCTCTTTATGTCATACTACATGATGATGATGATGGTAATGATTGAGCACCACACCCAGCCAGGAGCAAGCCTGACCCGGACAAGCCGGATAGACCAGGGGGCACGATTTTGTAAGGAAAGACCTCAGCATCCCTAGCCAAGTTACAAACGTTCGTATCGATTCTCTTTCTACAATCGAAAAGCGCTAAATTGGTAGCCAAGTTGACACGACTGAGTCGATCGCTCGTTCTCTAATGTCTGTAGAAAAAACCTACACTTTAGTCTATGGTGAGCGTTCCTACCAAAGAGTTTAGCGATCAACATCATAGAAACGATAACATTCTATTCTATCATTTTGAACAATGTAAACTTGTCTACGAATTTTCTCTTCGTTTGTGTTGATCACGTAATTTAACGTTGAGATGATGTCATTCCCATTCATTTGAATAGTTTTCTATTGTAGATTGTCAACTTGGCTAGGGGTGCTGGGATGGGAGAGGAAACCCGACCAACCGCAGCCAGTCGGGCACGATCAGCCGACTATGCAGCCTAGAGCCAATATAGGAATAGTGGTAAAGACAGGTACCATTCATAGGAATGAGCATTGGTGTTTTGACCTTCGTTTGGTTGGTCTCTTCTAGCATTGGAGAATCATGTTCGTTTCTGATGGTTGCGATTCCATTCGTTTTTGACACGTCTTATTTAAACATTGTTTTCGTGTACATATATGTTTCATCGTCAGTACCTAGTATTTATTTCACTGTCAGTTTCGCTAAGGTGATATATTTCCTTTTATCTACACCCATGCTATAAATCCTCTATAAAAGTATCTGAAACAGTTAGCTTATGGCCAACATTAAAACAGCCAGTGACATAATAACCATTATAACACCCAAACGGGTGTTATAATGTTGTACTGAATTTCATTATGCAACTCGTTTTAAAAAAAGAACATTGTCTAGCACGTGCGATTCACTACCACAGCGCCGTAATTTAAAAAAAAAACTTAAGTTAATTATAATTCACGTCGTATCCCGCCATTTTTGTTCGATATTTGGATATTAGTATTGCATTATGTACTTTGTTGTTTACAAAAATGAGTGATACAAGCTTTGTGCATTTTAATAATAGTACAATCCAACATGCCTAAATAATTATATTATTACCTATTACATGGTTTCTTTGTAATAAATACTCAGCAATTAAACTTTCCATGAATTTACAGACTTCTTACAACACTACAAAAGGTTTCAGAACCTTTTATGGAGGATTCATTTCATGGATGTAGATAAAGTCTTGTATGCAACTGTACATAATTAGGTATTAAAACACTCATGTGATACTATTATCACACTCGGCTTCGCCTCGTGTGATAAACCCACATTCGTGTTTTAATACCCCTCATTATACAACAGTTGCATAAATAACTATTATGTCATACTACATAGGGATTAAGAGCCTATACTACCTCAGATTAGCAACTCTATTTGTGGTGGTTCAAAATTCGTTTGTAATATTATTAGAATAACGTTCTAATCAGCTTGCACTACAAAGCGGTTGTTACGTCAGTCACTACGGCCTAATAGTGCGAAATGAGTAGTTTTTATTCATTATAAAATCAAATTTTCGTCTTTTGGAAAAAATAAAAAAAACATAAGACCTGCTATAAAGTTAGTTCAGATAGTATGCAAAGTCTCATGATCTAATTTGAAGTACTTTTTGAATACCAGCGGTTTATTGTTCGATTTGGAGGTAACTTTGGGATTTTTTTCTATCGAGAAAATTTTATGAAATCGTGTTTTCGCCAAATATAAGACCTAACATTAATCCTCAACTTTACCATATATTTATTTCAAAATTAATGCTGCAGTATTTTAGGCGTAACGGAGGATCATGCTAAGCCATTTGAGGTAGTATAGGCCCTTAAATTTAAATGACTGAACTGCATCACGGGCATTTTTAGCAAGGGGAAAACTAACACCATAATTATTATGTTTTCGATCTGTATTTCCCAGAAGTTACCTGAATACGCTATTGTGTCATATTGTCGTCAAACGGCAACAAGCGATGTGAGAGGATAAATCATAGTTCATTATTAAAACATTAATTAATACATTAACAAATAAATCTGTGGCTTAGTTTACGTAACTGAAACGTATCTCGTTCAATTGACTACGTGATGTTTCTGATGTTTTAATTAAAATACTATTGTTGGTAACCTTTCAACATGAAAGAGGATAATTAGTAATTGTTAATTTGAATGATGTAACGAGAATTAATTATTACCGAATGTGTTTACGTAATTATGGAGAGTATTACGTGAAGGATATGACGTTGGGTACCATGGAAACGTGTGTTTATTTGAACTACATTTAATTGTGACGACTATGACTATGATAGATTGTAGTATGACGCTTGTTCTCATTTTATTCATGTATGGTGACATTATTAAGGAAACTATGATAATAGGCTAGTTTCCACCATCAATAAATTACAAATCTATTTAATCCTTCAGTAAGATTATTGGAAAATCATGGACACGTATTTTTTGTTTTTGGAAATCAATGAAAATTGACAAAGATAAAACGCATCAAAACTCGAGACAGGGGCTCGTGACGTCACAACGCACTAAAAATTATAGCACGGCGTGACGTATTCAGAATTTTAAAAGCGTCGTATCTTCGTCAATTTTGGTTTACGTAACAAAAGAAAAAAATACGTGTCAAATATTTTTTGATAATTTAACTGACGGACTAATTAGATTTTTTCAGGACACAAGCCTATTATTAAGAATTCTTGTGTTTACTTCGAATATAGTATAGTCAGTAGGAGGGGTTCGTGGCTAAATAAAAAATACCGATGATAAACGAGTCGATTTGAACAATGGGCCCTGAATAATTGATCATCAATTAGAGATCCTTCCGCTGCCTCGGAAAGCACCTTACCCCCTGATCGTATGCCGTAATTATAGACACAATTAAAAAGCCATTGTTTATACGAAGGGTTAGGCAGTTGTTCCCGACTGTTATTCGCAGATATTTGCCAGTCATTACAGGTCAGGAGCCTAACAGTTCAATCCCAACCGTTGCGGTTTTTATGTGTGCTTAGCACTGCACTCGATCAGCATTGCCTGCACTTGAACCGTTCCCTACTCTTAGTCCGCGAGGTCGGGCGAATCTCACGTCGCACTGGCTTGCATGAAATCCTTTGATGTCTAACACACGTACTACACCGCACGACCGCGCGAACGAGCGACACTCCGCCATACAAATCTTCAGCTCCTCCGCCATTCAAATATTTACGAGCGATAGACGGGAACCTACGGGGCCTATACTTGTTACTACTTAGTAACAATAACAAATACTTGTTACTACTTTACTAAGTAGTAACAAGTATTTGTTGTTGTTGTTTGTTATTTTTGTATTTCCTGTGCTTGTCCAAAATAAATATTTTTCTTTCTTTCTTTCTTTTGTATTTGTTACTACAAATACTTGTTACTACTTAGTAACAAATACTTGTTAAGTACTACTTAGTAACAAATTTGTTACTATTTAGTAACTAACCGTTCTGCCTAATGTCATACGCGCGCTTGGCGAGAAGCATTCGTGTGTCAAAATTGAAAATTTTCGCTATCAACATTTTTGCATGATATTATTCCCAATGTCCACTATATATCTAATCATAATATTAATACGTGAAGAGAAAAATTTGTAGTCCTTTTTACGAAAATTGCGCGGAAGGAGGTGTATGAAATTTGGCACACTTAGTTTATATAGAGCAGGAGTGCAGAATGTTAATATTTTTTTTTAATTTTCATAAAAATACATTAAATCAATAAATAAAACATTACACACACTACCATGTATTTTGATACACACACACGCATACAACGTGCGGACGTTTCGTATTTATAAGACTTGGTCGTCATGGCAACGACTTTGTTGACGTTTGACAATTTATTAATACGTGAAGCAAAAACTTTGTATCTTTGATTTTAAATTAATTATGGTTGACCGGCGACCACTAGTTCTTGTAAATAAATCTCTTTGATTTCGAGTGAGAATCGGCTTAAAGATTAAACTAGATCCAGATACAAACTCACCCATTAGTATGATGTAACGCATCACACAAAGTGAACAGAATATCGACTTCAAGCGGCGTAATCTGAGACATCATCTGTGCTGAATGTAGGAACTCTTCTTTCGTGACCTCTTGAGTGCGCGTGCCGTTGGTCGCGTTGAGATACACCCGTTTGATCAACTCCATGTTGTTCAACAGCGAGTTGAACGCCATGTAGTAGGGGAAGCTGATCTTTCGCTCGCCTTGGGGGAAGCCTGAAGCCTGAAAATGTAGGTAGGATATTTATTATTAGGGTATTCAATCAGCCGTCAACCAACCACAGGTCCTGTACTGTGATATGCGTGCGATATGATATTTAGAGACAGTAAGTACGGCGAGCGATAGCTATGGTTTAAAATTGCGAGTTTTAGTACAAGTTGACATTCAACTGTTTTGTAGGGGAAGCTGATCTTTCGCTCGCCTTGGGGAAATCCTGAAGCCTGAAAATGTAGGCAGGATAGTTATTATTAGGGTATTTAATCAGCCGTCAACCAACCACAGGTCCTGTACTGTGATATGCGTGCGATATGATATTTAGAGACAGTAAGTACGGCGAGCGATAGCTATCGTTTAAAATTGCGAGTTTTTAGTACAAGTTGACATTCAACTGTTTTGTAGGGGAAGCTGATCTTTCGCTCGCTTTTGGGGAAGCCTGTAGCTTGAAAATGTAGGTAGGATAATTATTATTAGGGTATTCAATCAGCCGTCAACCAACCGCAGGTCCTGTATTGTGATATGCGTGCGATATGATATTTAAAGATAGTAAGTACGGGGAGCGATAGCGTTTATAATTGCGAGTTTTTAGTACAAGTTGACATTCAAATGTTTTGTAGGGGAAGCTGATCTTGCGCTCGCCTTGGGGGAAGCCTGAAGCTTGAAAATGTAGGTAGGATAATTATTATATCAGCCGTCAACCAACCACAGGTCCTGTATTGTGATATGCGTGCGATATGATATTAATTATGAAACAGTAAATATAGGGTGTAATAGCTATCGTTTAAAATTGCGAGTTGTTAGTACTAGTTGCCATTCAACTGTTTTAGACTCTACATGGCGGACATGCCGGTTTCCTCACGACGTTTTCCTTCACCGTAAGAGCAGTGATGATTAAATTAATGACAGAAAGTGTAGTGCTTGTGTACCCCACGTACATCTGGGCCGTTACTACTGGGCTACCACTGCACCTTTATTTCGTAGCAAGAAGGTCGATTTTTAAATGCACTTTTAGCACATGCGGATCAACATTATACCATGCATTTATTGGAGTAATGTTATAAAATTTTGTTTGGTGACCATATTTTACCTAAACTAGATGTAAAAAACAACCTTTCCATTATATTTTTGTCATTAATTGTATCATCAAGGTGCCATATTGTGGTTTATTGCCACATTGTTGCAAAATAACATGTTTTTGTTTGTGCAACTAAGAACCAAAATAAAATGAATCATGGATTGCTTGCAAAAACACTACGCAACTTCTTGGCATTTCATCATCTATCGGATCATAGTGCACCAAGTTTATGAATTAGTCAGAAGTTAATATTTGCTAATTATATACCTACATACATCAACTTTCTTATAGAAAAACCCACTGACTGTTTTTTTTTGGCAAACTTGTAAGATGAAAAAGTTTTCTTAAAAAATCATCATCATCAGCCTATAATGTTCCCACTGCTGGGACACGGCCGCCTCTCAATGAGATGGAATGGGCTGTAATCCACCACGCGGGCCCAGTGCGGATTGGTAGTTGTTACATGTCTTGTTCTAATAATAATGTATGGTTCTAGGACATGCCGGTTTCCTCACGATGTTTTCCTTCACCGTTTTGAGAGCAATGGTAATGAAATAAATGACACAAAGTAATGCGCCTGTCCGGGTTTGAACCCACGACTTACTGTTCGTAAGTCGGGGCCGCCACCACTGGGCCACCGCTGTTCTAAAAAATGGCAAAATATAAAAATATTTCGGAAGATTTAGGGAGAGATGCACTTTCAAGTACCCGTAGTAATTATAATAAGGTAGATGACACCATAACAACAATTCCAAGACACCAATCTCTAAAAACAACACTTATTTTGGGCCTGAAAACCCGATTTGTTTTCAATTAATTGCCAAATTCGATTTTTAGTTGCTTTGAAATCAATAAATAGTTGAGTCATTGAGTTGCATAAACAGTGACGTCACAGTTGGCTATTGCCATACAAAATCTATGAGAGAACCGCGTTTTGACAGCTCTTAAAAAGTATCTCAATTTATTGGTATGTCATCTACCCCATTGGCCCATTGACGGTGATCCATACAGACCTGGCCCCTTATTCACAACGCTTCGATTCGATTTTCGATTCGGTAAGTCGTATATCTATCTTTTTTTGACATTACGAAATCGAGCGAGATAGACATACGACTTTCCGAATCGAAAATCGAATCGAAAGTTTCAGAAATACTTAATAGAAAACGCAAGTCCGCCTGACTCGGGAATCAGACCCAGAACAGTAGCTATAACCCAGGTAACTTTTGAGATCTTATCGCAAAATACAAAAGCAAAAAAAAAAGTTCTACTTACATTGATAACCTTCGAATTCAAATCCTTAGTCAGCAAATGTTTTTTGACCGTGAGCATGATATCCCTAAAGTCTCCCGCACTGATGAACCCTGATCCATCCTTATCGCACTTCTTGAAGGCTTCCACTCCGTACTCCTCGTGGAAGTCATGGAGGAACTGACTGAACTCAGGGTATGTTACCAGCCGCTTTTTGTCTTTGCCGAAGTACAGACGGACGAAGGTGCTTTCCATGTTGAATGGGAGCTTCTGATGAAGAACGGTCTTCCGCATGACTTCGGCAAATTCGTCTGGAATTGGATGAAGATAATTATTTTACCGAACATCTTTTTATTAAGAGCCTACCTCAAATGGTTTAGCATGATCCTCCGTTACGCCTAAAATACTGCAGCATTAATTTTGAAATAAATATATGGATGTGTGACGAAAACGCGATTCCATAAACTTTTCTCGATAGAAAAAAAAATCCAAAGTTACCTCCAAACCGCTGGTATTCAAAAAGTACTTCAAATTAGATCATGAAACTTTGCATAGGTATAGGTACTAACTGAACTAACTGTAAAGCAGGTCTTATGTTTTCTATTTTTTTTCCAAAACGCGAAAATTTGATTTTATAAAGAATAAAAACCACTCATTTCGCACTATTCGGCCTGCAGTGACTGACGTAACAACCGCTTTGTAGTGCAAGCTGATTAGAAAGTTATTCTAACAGTATTTCAAACGAAGTTTGAACCACCACAAATAGAGTTGCTAATTTGAGGTAGTGCAGGCTCTTAATGAAATGATGAGCCATTTCAAACTCTTTGTTTGAGTACATTAAGCTTAAATGGGGAGGCTAAGGCAAAGTAAATCTCAGATGGCGCCACCATAGTTGGTCTCAATCTGAACAATGAGGTTAAGCTATTTTGAAATATAAAATGACATTACCACATTTTCAACCAATGACGATGTTTGGTACCAACGATACTAGCACCATTAGTTCCACAGTTAGCCTCCCCATTACATAGTCAACAGACAATACTACTCTTCATCTTACCAAAAGCGACAAGTCCATTGCCGTTAGTGTCGAACAGCTGGAAGGCGGTCTTGTACAGCGCATCGGGGACGCACAGCAGCCCCTCAAACGCCTGGAACTCGGAGAACGAGATGAACCCGTCTTTGTCCATGTCCACGATGCCCGCGATGAGTTTGACGGACTCCGCATTGTAGTCATCTGGAAGTTCAAGTAATAACATAACATCACGGCTGTAATCTACGAAAGGTGAGGTACAGATGAAAACGTTCCAATAGTTTCATCATCAGCCTATAATGTTCCCACTGCTGGGACACCGCCTCCTCTCGATGAGAGGGAATGGGCTATAATCCACCACGCGGGCCCAGTGCGGATTGGTAGATGTCACAATGTCTTCGAATTTTTGATTCTAGGACATGCCGGTTTCCTCACGATGTTTTCCTTCCCCGTTTTGAGAGCAGTGGTGATGAAATAAATTACACAAAGTAATGCGCCTGTCTAGGTTCGAACCCACGACTTACTGTTCGTAAGTCGGGGCCGCCACCACTGGGCCAAGGCTGCTCCAATAGTTTAGTTGTAGGTAGTACCTAAGCTAAGGGGGCTTGCCATAAACCGGGCACAAATCCCGTCTCCCGGTTGCTGAATCGCACCCAGATCCAAAGATTAGCAGTAAGTACCTACCTAAGTTTTATGAAACGGTTTTTTAAGTTCAGTAAAATCATTAACTGCCTAGCCTTTTCCCAACTTTATTGGGGTCAACTTCTATAGTCTTACCGAATGCAGCTGAAAACCAGTATTTTACACGGAGCGACTGCCTATCTGATCCCCACAACCCAGTTAGTACCTACTGGGTAATACCAGACCCTTTGGTAAGACTGGTTGTTAGACTTTCGGGCCTCTGACTACATCTAGTTTCAGTGAAATAAGTTTTAATATTTTGTAGGCACGTTTACTCGCCTGTGGGTAGTTTACATTGGCAAGTACACAATATAGATGTACCTATATCTGCTGGTAAATACCAAGTAATCGGTTAGTACTATTTTTGTAACATTGTGTAGCTATTGTGGGCTAATCCTTTTTGTAACTGCCCCATGGAAAAACCAAAAACGAATTAATGTGGAAATTATTTAAATATTCGTTGCCAATATGTTTTATTGGTATTGAATAGGCAAGAATTGGCACACAATTTTTTTAGAATTAATGATGTCGTGAATGATTGAGGAAAACATTTCTACTAAGTATTGGTACCTAATTTATGTAATGCATGAATTAATGTAATTAACAAGTGGTAGTACCTACTTTTGATGAAGTATCAGTTATGCTGAAGCTGAAACTGTATCTAAAGTGAGAGTGTGCGAGTGTGTGTGAGTGAGTGTAGTGTTTTTTGCTTTAATGCGACTATCACTTTGGTTGATTCTACTTACAACGAAGTAAATCTCTACGCCAACGGTCGGCAAAAGGCGGACCGCGGTCCATATCCGGACCGTGGAAAATCGACCCTGGGACCGCAGAATATTTGCTAACAATTCTTGAATATAAAAAGGAGATCTCTGAAGAGTCATCATTTAAAAAAAAATATGTTTTGAAGAACAAACATCGTTTGAGATTAATGGACGCCCTTGAAGACTCACTTCGCATTTGATGTTCCACTCGTGAACCAAATTCCGTTCAAAAACCGTCGGTGTAATTTTTCGCACTAATTTTACTGTTAATTAATAAATATCATAAAACGTATATTCTAATACAATATAAAACTTAATTCGTCAAATAACCAAGTTTTTTTTATTTTTTTGGACCACGATAAAAATTTCCGTCGTTGTATGGACCCCACTTAACATTACTTGCCGACCCCTGCTCTACGCTATGCATATGCTTTTCTATTCATAACTGCACACCCACACGACACCTACAGATCGTTTGTAAACAGATCTTGGCACTGACCACCCGATGGTAAACAAATTAATAAGCTGAGAGTAAACCGTCTCAGCCTCAGCTGTTGTACAAAATTACAAATGTATACGCATATATCTTCGCATACGATACTGAAAATCTGGCCGATGTTGCAAGAATTACTGTGGCCGATTACACCACAGAGGAGGAGGAGGAGGAGGATCAGAGTAATTATGGGTGGATTCCAGATTTTGTAAAAAAAAAGGCTCCAAAAGGGGGTGAATACTGAAACGAAGGTCGACTATATGTATAAATATAAATAAATAAATATCGCTGGACATTACACACAGCGCCATCTAGTGCCACACTAAGCAACAAGGCTTGTGTCGTGGACACCAGATAGTTGATATACTACATAGATACTTTTTGTTTGTAAATACATACTTATTAACATATAAACATCCATGACTAGGAAACAAATGTCCATGCTTATCACACAAACATTTGCTCCTACCGGGATTCGAACCTGGGACCCTAAGTACGTAAGGCAGCCTCACTACCGCTGCGCCAAACGGGTCGTCAATATATAATCTTATTCTATTCTTTCTCTTTTTTCGCACGGTTGGTGCCCAACATGTGACAATAAAATATTGTACATTATTTTGTATACAACAGCAAACACGAGATTAAACGAAATGTTTACTTATCAAAGACTTGGTTAAGGAAACCGCCCTAGCTAACTTTTTTTCAAAAATAATAACCGAATTCCAACAAAAAAAACACTTAAAAGTGGAAAATAACTTTTTGTTGGTTTCATTGACTTTTTCGCCACCGTCTTCCGAAAGTAAAGTTATTTTCCACCTTTTAGTTTGTTTTGGAAATAGTTTATTTTTTTTGCAAAAACGTTAGATAGCTAAAGGTTGATGGTTACTAAGTATAGATAATAATAACTCAAACTACCCAAGCCAAGTAATGTGCATAAAATGTATATAGGGCCACAGCGCGAACTTCCTCTACTTGGTGTAGGTATATCAGTCCTGTCATCATCATCATCATCATTTCAGCCGAACGACGTCCACTGCTGGACAAAGGCCTCCCTCAAAGGGAGGGTTTGCCATAATCGCCACGCTTGGCAGGCGGGTTGGCGATCGCAGTACGGTTGTTACAAAAGCACAGAGAACACTGCTGCCCATTCTCTGGTAAGTCCCTTAGTCGCCTCTTACGACACCCACGGGAAGATATGGGATGGTGCTATACTTTATACTATAGCATTACAGGACTTGATCAGTCCTGTAATCAAGGATAATTATGAGGTAAAAAAAATCCAGCCGTATTGAGAACCCTCTCCTTTTTAGAAGTCGGTTAAAAATAACGTAAATTATTATGGTCCACCTTCGACAGCAGGAAACACAAGATTAAATTAAACGGAATGTTTACTTAATAGAGACTTGTCTATGGAAACCGGCCTATTATCCTTATCGCATAAATAAATAAAAAAACCAGGCATTCCATTCGTTGATTCATCATAATAATACCAAAATAATTGTATCTGATTATTAAACTACGTGATAAGTCGAGTCTACTATTATTTACACGTATTATTTTTAATAGTAAGTAATTTACTTTACATTCAGCGTACACGATGCGCGCACGCATGGTAAGCCGTGACGTCACAATTAAGATATCGTGGTCGATAATGTAATCATATTTTTTTCTTATTTTAATGATTATGATATATTTTACCTTGTTTACAAGCTTCCATATAAAATCATTACAATTCATCCTGTATTGTAGCAAGTAGGTACTATAAATTATATCAAGATTAATACGGTATTCTTTTATGATCGCATGATGATATCAAAAACAGATAACATTATCATCTTGTTATCTATTGCTATTTGATACCAATATTGCAGTTAATCTCATGAATTTAGGACGTTATACCGACTCGTTTATTTTCGCCGACCTAAGATAATTACCAAGTTACTTTTGTCAATATTTTTTTTTTAAAGATCATGAAAACTGTTCAGAATGGAATGAAAAGTCCCTCAAAGAAAGTTCCCTAGAACCAAAAATAAGAATTAGGGGGAATCTGGGACTGCGGTCCCGGTCCCAAAAGCCCCCCGACCCACAAATGGGTGAATGCGCTTAGTTTCAGGCGACCAACTCCTTTTTTTTTTAAACCAGCCAGCATGAGCAATGGTATAGAATCTTTTTGATGGTATGTAAGTAAAGAGTAATTTAAATTACTTGCGGCGAAATTGGCGACATTGATGCCATTGCGGGTAAATCCTGGAAGAGGTTGGGCACAGAAACGTGGAGATTGGCACAATAAAGGGAGGCTTATACATTCCGAATTATTTCAACGTCTTGGAGACACTGTTACGTTTGATACGAGATATCCTGATAGATTGATTATTGCGCCAATGAAAAGTCACTTATATCACAAACCACCATGATATCTAACAAACTACCAAAATCATATAGGGAACTGCCAATCAATCGATTTAAAACAGCGTTATTCAGATGGCTTATAAACAAGACATTTTATTCTGTGAATGAGTATCTTAACCTTAAAGATTCAGGTTGACATTTTCCTATTATTAATTAAGTGAAAAATTATTGACATTCATACAACTGACATTCTTATTATTGACATTCGTATTATTGGCATTATTATTATTGACATTCTTTATGTTGACATACATAATATTATTACATACCAATTATTACGTTAAATTCATGTATTCATGTTCTTAAATTTTGCATGCTAGTTTTAGCGAATTGTGTGAGCAACTGTAATAAAACTCAACTATCTATTTATATACTACAATTCTAGCAAATAAATTTCATTTCAAATTTCATTTCATTTCATTTCATATAACCAGTAGTGGTCTAAGTCGGGCTGTGGATGATATTGATGATGATGAATAATAGGGTATATGCATGATTTTTTTTATCACTCTAAACAAAGCGTATTAACATCAGAAATAGCCAAGTGAAATTATTTTTTAAATATCTATTAAAAATACTAAGTTATAAGCATTTGAAACTGCTGATTAGACAGAGAGATCCGATACAACGAATAACGTCATTCTCTGCATCGACGTACAAAATCCATACTAAATTCCGTTTATCTAGAAAGAGATAGAAACAAAAGTTTAAATGGTTATAACTTATGTGTTATTTGGCCGATTTATGTCTTGTTTCCGCTTTTTGTCATTATTTTTATAGTACTTTAACATTCCGTATCGAAATAAACAAAAGAAATTTATGCATCTGTAACAAAAGAAATCTATGTAAGTAAGTAAGTACTAACCTTCTTCGAATAATCCTAAGAACTTTCGTACAAAATCTTCACTGGTGATGTACTTCTCACCGTCCTTGTTAACGGTGGCGTACTTTAGGAATATCTCATGGAGACGGTCTCGGTCCGCCCGCTTAAGATAACCAGCCCCCTGTGGAAAAATCAAACATATTAGAACAGAAAAACGGTAGGTAGCTAAGCATTCTAAGGATCGGTTAAATTGACGGACTAACGGATACTACTACTACGTTTACTACTTCAGTACGGTATTTAGTTTGGTTGAAAATGCGATTGCAAATTGCAAGGCAATCAAGCCGACAAGTCGACGACCCATCTGATGGTTAAGCTCCGTTTAATAGAGGACCTCTTTTTGTGGTGTCTCAGACCATGAAACTAAACCACTTTTGGTCTATGACTCTTGGAAACTCATAACTTCACATGCGATCAGATGCTATAAAATTAATATGTGCCTGTAAAATTACACCGGTTCCGCTTAATTTGGTTGATCAATCATAAAGTCGATAACATGCGATCAGATTTACAAAAAAAAAAAAAACTTTTGTATAAAATCAAATTTTCTATAAAATTGGTTTGGTTAATGACAAGAGTGCTGCAGTTCTTTAGTGACAAAGGGTTTTGTAAAAACATACAATTAATACATAAGTGACAATAACACATAAAAACTTCTAATCCTAGTAATGGCAAAACGTGACAACCCAAGAATATCTAGTTTAAAAGAAAATGCAGTAAGTACACAAATGTAACTAGATATTATGTGTTCAATTCTTTATTATAATGTACTTACTTGTGTTTTGTGCTCAAGAATAATATTGGAAATTGTAAAAACGTTCTTGCCCTACTTTACTCTGATATGACTTGTTTGTCATGGCTCTGATAAAGGAATAAATGTATTATTTTATTGTTTTCACAGTTGGAGAATTGGAGACTCCTTTTAATATTTCAAATTTTCTCATTCGATTTTGAACATACCGACGTTTTATGGTTTAAAATCATTTGGAGGACAGATTATGGTAACTTGATGTGCTCGCAACTGTACTACCGCGTTCACTGATGATCGACTAGTTTCAACCTTATTACTTAGAGCATAAGAGTGGAAAGTGGCATACCTTCAGTGAACTCGGTGATAAGTTACCTTCAGTCTTGTTATAATTATTTTATCTCGGACTTTGCATATCTTTATTCTTAAATCAATACATAGGGATGTTGTTGAATGGGAATGGAAACTGTGGAACGAATGGCGCTAGCATAGCTGGTTCCCAACATCGTCATTGGTTGAAAATGTCATAATGTCATTTTATATTTCAAAATAGCTTAACCTCATTGGTCAGATTGAGACCAGCTATGGTGGCGCCATCTTAGATTATCTTTGCCTGTCTCCCCATTGCTACGGTCAGAGGTAAAAATCTTTCATAGGTAGTTAAGGGACTCGTAATGGGCGATTTGAAATGCCAGTATAGGGCATTTCTAGACCCAACAAATATTAATATTTTAAAATCTTACCTACTTAACAAAATTATAAAATGATTCAATAAAACAATAACTATACGGGATTTCACATGAGATAATGTTCATTTCCTTTACCATATTGAGTTATTATTTTATTTAGGTATAGTATTACCCAGTACTAACTGGGTTGTGGAGGTCAGATAGGCATTCACTCCATGTAAAATAATGGTATTCAGCTGAATCCAGTAAAACTGGAAGCCCCCAACATAGTTGGGAAAAGGCTCAGATAGTTATTATTTTATATTTTTTTACAATTAAATAAAACTATAACAAATTTTCATTTTCTGTTATAGGTATACGTAATTATAACATTATATCATACAGAAAAACCATGGAAATATTGAGTAAGTAATTAAGGAAACTTTCATAATATCCTTGAATGTTACTAACTGCGTAATAAAATTATGGTGTAGGTACGTTCAAAATTATTTTATTTCGATTAAGTTTTTCAAATTCTCAACTTAGCCTGTCTAAGCTGCATCACAACAATGTACCCTCAACCATACCTGCTTTCTTCATTTATTTCATGAGCATTTGCGATAATAAAGGGTGTAAAACACCTCTTAACGAAGCCGAAAGGCACTTGTTCTTCTCGTCATTGCGATCATTTTTTTGTTCTACACCATAGGAACCTTCTAGTTACGGAGATATTGGGATTTGGGGGTCAAAGTTCCAACTTTTTGACGTTTTTTTTAAACACTTACAAGTTTTTAATATAATATTTTTAAACACCTCCACGACCCCCGTACTATTCAATCCATCCATCAGCACAATGTTTTGAGTGCGTTACATTGAGTTCTTTCTACCACAAAACATGATTTTTACCCCAAAAAAAAGTCGTTTCCCAGCAATAATTTTTGCGTAAAGTTACTTAGTTTGATGTACAGATTGCTTGGTTGACGGCTTCGTGATGAGATCTTTTACACCCTGTCCTGTATATGGTCATACAAAAATTAAACTTTGATGAGAACACACGTCACAATTATTTATATCGCGATCGCTAATACTTGCACAAACCGGTAGGTACCTAAGTATGTATGAGACAATAAGTATGACGAAGGAGCGTCTATGGATAGGTATGATCTATTTGATATAGATATTGAGATAAAGATACAAGGTCACGATTAGGTAAGTACTGCAAGTGAATCAGTACTTAAACTTTGATAGGTGAACGTTGGCAAATAGGGGATAATCGACATAGTTATTTCGGGCGGAAAAAACCCAGTGTTATTATTTTACTCAAAGGTACCTACCTAGCTGTTGTCTAATGTCGAAATTAGCTGCGGTTATATGACAAGAATCATACAAACATCTTTAGGTAACCGGCGAAGTATAAAAATACGGGTATGCACAAAGAAAAATGTGCACTTGACGCAAAATGTGCACTTCGCAAAATGTGCACTTCGCAAAATGTCCATTTCGCAAAATAGCACTTCTCAAAATGAGCATTTATCAAAATGAGCACTACTCAAAATGAGTGTGAATTTTATCACAAAGGGTTAAAATAAAAACAGTTTGCTTACAATTTATTATTATTTTTTTGCACGATTTTTAGCACGATGCCATATAATTGATAGTTTTTTTTTTCAAAATGTTAGACAGAACTAAACAAAAAGATATCCAATTTGATAAAAAATATAACAAACTTTTAGTTACTTAAATGAGAAAATAATGATGTTACAGTGCCAATCCTTGTGAAAACGATTGTTATCTTATAATTCTTCTTACGGTATTGACAAGTAAACATTTTCAAAAATATGTAGAATTGACATGATCATGCTAAAAAAAAATCATGCAAAATAATAAAAAAATAATATGGTAAGCAAAGGGTTTTTATTTTGACCCGTTCTGATAAAATTCACACTCATTTTGAGTAGTGCTCATTTTGAGAAGTGCTATTTTGAGATATGCACATTTTGCGAAATGCACATTTTGCGAATTGCACATTTTGCGTTGTGCACATTCTGCGTCAAACCTAAAAATACAAAGTCTATGCCAAGCCCTTTTGTATTAGGCAAGAAGTGGTTAGTTATTTACCTATGTAAGTAGGTACTTATATACGTTTTGGAAAATTATAAATATACCCAAATTGCTTGTTGTTGTTTTGATTATATTACAACATAGAGTACAGAAACCATTCCTCAGCCATTAAAGAGCCTGTACTTAAACCAGTTCAATGTACAGGGAATTCCTGGATCAAAAAAGTCCCAACCTAATCTTGTAGTGTGGTAGGTACTGGTCGCAATACAGACCGGTTTCCCCCACCCAGGGGCACTGGGAAACACTGCTTCCGCCGATTGCAGTTCCAAGAAAAATGCATGATATGATTTAAAAATATTATCTGATTCATGTTTTATAAGTTGCTAATAATAGGCACATAACATGAGCTTCAGTAAGTAAGTGTAAAGGAATTACTATAGTCTGCCCGCGACTACGTCACACTCCAGTGTCATGGAATATTTTTCTGGTACGCGGAATAGTGTATCTTTCTATTACTTACTTAGTAAAAGATTTTTTTATAAACGGAGGGGGAGTTTCGGAGATTTTCTCCAACATGGTACCATCACAACGGACGAAATCTTACCACCGATACGGCTCTTTTTGTTTGCATCCGGCCGCTATTGAAGCGCTTATGTACGCTCATCAACCAATATCATCGCAGCATCTGATCCCTTGTCTTTGTTAATGAGAAACAGGGTCGAAAGAAAAAAATACAAAACAATAGGGGTGATAAACAGATGTGGACATCGTGTCCACGGGATTTTGTTAAAAACATGGTAAGATTTCGTTCGAGCTGGTAGGTAGAAAGAAAAAAATACAAAACAATAGGGGTGGTAAACAGATGTGGACATCGTGTCCACGGGATTTTGTTAAAAACATGGTAAGATTTCGTTCGAGCTGGTAGGTAGAAAGAAAAAAATACAAAACAATAGGGGTGGTAAACAGATGTGGACATCGGGTCCACGGGATTTTGTTAAAAACATGGTAAGATTTCGTTCGAGCTGGTAGGTAGAAAGAAAAAAATACAAAACAATAGGGGTGGTAAACAGATGTGGACATCGGGTCCACGGGATTTTGTTAAAAACATGGTAAGATTTCGTTCGAGCTGGTAGTATATACAATTTTTTTTTCTATCTTTTTGTTTCAACTAATCTCCGAAACGGCTAGACCGATTTTGACGGGACTTTACTGGCAGACAGCTGAATTATGTTATAAGGTACTCCTTAGCCTAAGCCTTAACCTAAATTAGCCTAAGTTACTACTTATGCTAATTTTATTTTAGAAAAATAATAAGGCTACGTGCAAAAAAATTAAAACCCTTTAAATTGTTAACAAAATCAGATTCAAATAGAGAAGTAATTTATTTTTTAAAATAATTTCACGCGGTAGAAAGTCGCGGGAAACACCTAGTGAATAATACACGAGTAAATCTGATTCATCACATTTTTAACGTAATGCAATTTTTTTTTTTAAATAATTTCACGCGGTAGAAAGTCGCGGGAAACACCTAGTAAATAATACACGAGTAAATCTGATTCATCACATTTTTAACGTAATGCAATTTTTTTTTTTTTAATAATTTCACGCGGTAGAAAGTCGCGGGAAACACCTAGTAAATAATACACGAGTAAATCTGATTCATCACATTTTTAACGTAATGCAATTTTTTTTTTTTTAATAATTTCACGCGGTAGAAAGTCGCGGGAAACACCTAGTAAATAATACACGAGTAAATCTGATTCATCACATTTTTAACGTAATGCAATTATATCTGCCTTTTACTTTCAGGGTTACTAAAATTATATGTAGGTAATATTTTTTTGATACGTCGCCGTCGTGCGAATTCAATAAATTGGGGTGTTAATGAACTTGGGAACACCGACACGCAGGCAGGGAATTCCACTCCTTGTCTGTGCGCATAATAAAAGATGTAGCAAAGCGCTTCGTGCGAATGTGTAAAACATCGACAAGGTATGGTGGTAACCTGGAGTACCTACGTCTCTCCAGGTTACCACCATACCTTGGACTCCGGATGGAAGAAGGGAGATGGTGGAATGATCTCGTGGAGCTGTTGGGCACACTCGCCAACGTAGTCTGTAAACCTATTTTTTTTTCTAAAGATGCGCTTCGCTTGGGCACAGGTGATGTTCACTCTTCTCATAATACGTAGGTACCTAATTTAAGAATGCAACAATTAGAGTGACGTTACAGGGAATATTCAACACGTAACTTTTGTCTATATTACGTCCATCCGGTTACGCTTCTAATGATTTTTCAATATTTATTAATTATTTTTCCCTGTTGAGAGGAAAACGTGCACTTGGAATGTGCGTACCTACACTGATCCAGTATAAATACGTCGGGCAGGCCAACGACTGGCATTCGTTATTTAGAACTGCCATAAAGGCAGTCATAACAATAGTAATTCAATTATTAAATTAATAATTGTAATTAATCCGTTCATAGTGCTTTTATAGCCTGTGGTTCAATACTTAAACTTTGAGTTGCAAATAGTTGTTTTAATTACAATGGCGACTTTCAAACCAATTCTGTTCGCGGTAATTATTTTTTTAAATGTTTGTTTGTTTTATTCGAATTTCGAATTGTTAGCTTAATTTAGTTCATCATCAACTCAAGGTTATTAAAGAGTGTTTTGTTTTTTATTAACAGGTGACGCTGGTGATTTTAGTGACAGTTAGCAGTGCCGCACCTAATGGCAAGGGTGAGTTTTCTCATTGTTTCGCCTTATATGTCTTCGTCCCCTCTTTTTTTACTTCTTTTAAAAGATCTTAATTTTCTTGTGTTCATTTTCATGAAGATTTTGGGAAATGATAATTTTAATTGTATACTTAAGTAGGTACCTAATAATAAACAGAAGTAATAAGTAAGATCATATTACTTTTGTAAGGGGGAAAATATAATGACCACCAAAAATAACTTGTGACAAAATTTTAATGAGGTGGTTGATGACACACTAGTTTTGCCTAGGCCGACTTGGGGTACCCTATTATTTTTATTTAGTTATTTTTTTATAAACCATTCAGAAGTAGGAGCCCCGCGAGGCGGGGTCTCCGTCGACCGGGTCTCCCTCGACTCGGATGCAAGAGCATAACAGTTCAATTTGTGGTGGTCATACATTAAAAAAAAAAAATTGGTTCTCATTTCCCGATAAAATGGGGATTCATTTTGGTGATCATTTACTAATTTTGGCAATCAAAAGTGTTTTTTTTGCCGTTACATTTTGCTAAATCTGATAGTTCGTTATGTATGTCCTTTTGTAATAACATACAAGAACTTATTACACAGAAACCACTTAAGGTGAAAGCGTCAGGGTAGCCCGCGAAATTCAAATTTTCTTACGTTTATTGCAATTTGCCGACCAGTGCTAGGTTGTATGTTGATTAAAATATTGTTGGCGATTGTAAGACGTATGTAGTTATAGAATTATAATCATCAAAATCATCAATACAACCCTCCAAGTTCATAAAGGTCTAGCAATGACTTTGACCTTGAAAAAATCGTTCCTCGACTTATATGAACTTAGAGGCTTGTTTTGATGATTTTGATGATTATAATTCTGTAACTACATACGTCTTACAACCGCGAACAATATTTTAATCAACATACAACTTAGCACTGGCCTGAAAATTGCAAAAAACGTAAGAAAATTTGAATTTCGCGGACTGGTTGGAGCATTCACCTTAATAGCCCGTTTTTAGCCGGTTATGTTTAAATCTCATAAGTACTCATTGTTTTTTTTTTCAGGATTTAGCCTGACTGTTCCTGATGAATGTAAGGGCAAAGGCTTCTGTAACGTCAAGCCGAAAGAGTATGATGAAATGCAGGCTTTGGTCGACAGCCTTCTGACACCTACGTTTATCGCAGTAAGTTATTTATTTAATTACCTACTTATTTTTTTGAAAAAAATGAGAATAATAATATTTAATTAAATAAAATAATAATAATAATTGCCTTAATTGGCTGTAGGATTAGTTAGAATAATTTAGGTTAAGATTGTAAAGAGCTGTGGATTTTGTGATAAATAAATAAATAAATTTATTTGTTAGACACTCTAGATTCACTTATTTTATAATGAGGGGGCGTCCATCAATTAGGTGAGGCGTTTAGAGGGGGGCATGCCAAATATCACGACATCTCACCAAGGGGTGGGAGGCTCACGTCATTAGTGGACGCTCCTTTACCTAAGTATATCTGTACGTTTTATGACAAGATCTTTATGATTTAAAAAACAAATGCCTTCATATTGTTTAGTTTGTTATTTGTAATGTGAATGCGCATAGTTCTAACAGTTCTATTTGTGTTTTTCAGCAAAGTTTGGGAGACCGGAGCGGAGACAAACCAGTAGGGCTTTCTCCTGAGAGTGACTGGCATAACTGCCCGACTAGAAGAACGGTGAGATTTTATTTTGTTTAACTGGGCTAGATTTAGTTTTAAATATTACTAATGGCAAAAATCATAATTATAATTTTATGTAATTTCTAGCTAAGTCGCAAGTATTGTGCAATTTAATCACCCAAACGATATTTAGGTTCTCATAATAGGCATTTCTTATTCATTGTAAACACTACAAAGTGCTCGACATTGCACAAGGTAATCCTCCATTGGCAAAACATTACGTTAAGAAAGTCCTCGTTTACTTTAATTTTTACATAGAAGCTCATCTTTTTTTATTTTTTCAGGTGCTCGAATCTTCGTATGTCTACAGTTCATCTAATGAGTCGGACCCAGATTATATCATCCAACATAAGCTGCTTAGGCAACCCATCGAACACGTCGAATGCGCGTAAGTACATTTTATCGTTTGCTAAAACCGTGTTTTGTTACCTAACTTCCTTAAGTAGCACTCAATAGTGACCATTTAAATCACACATTAATTTATTCAGGTTAAGCTATTTGTCAAAGATACCTTTGTCACTCGTATGGGATAATTTTAATTGGTTATTTCCCTGTGCAGTTTCAGTCACGTAATGAAAATATGTCAAAGTGTTTTTGTCATCTGAATTGCTTGTATTTATACAACATTTTCTTCTGATTCAGGTACGATAAAATCGAAGTCAACTCTTCTGAACAGTGCTTCAAGGACTTAGGCTTGTCTAAATTCAACATGAAGTCCAGGTGTGAATCTTCGAAAGCATTGCGCAGTCTTCTTGTGTTGGATTATAAAACGAAACAGCTTAAGAAGAAGTCCTACGAAATTCCTTGCTGTTGTACTTGCAAAGTTGAAAGAAATTAATGAGATTTCAGTTCAATTCATCCAAATGCCACTTGTCTGAACTTTACATTCACAAAAAAATGCATTGTTTGCGCAAACTAAGCGTGGTCTGAGAATCGTACCCTGTAGCAGTCTTTGGCAGAAATTAAGATAAACGCTTTAGCTGGCTTAAAATCTGTTCTAGGACTGATGATTGTGATAAGGAATTTTCATAACTAATAAAGCCTCTTAATGTCAAACACTTTCGTCAAAATCCTTTGTGGCAAAATCCAAAAATCATGGCTCAATGCAAGTTATCATAAAACGAATCAAAGGCTTGGCTCTGTATTATTATTTTAAAGACTGATTTGATTATTTATTATAGTAAGTACTTACCTATTTTTGTATAAACTTTGTAAATTCTATTATTATTTTATTTTAATATTGTATAATATACTCAATTATTTTTAGAACATTAAAATATTTATATCCTTAGTCAGATTTTTCAAGGAATTTATTTAATTTAAGTAATGAATTTTGTATTTTTCGTAGAAATGTATTTAAAAATTGTCTTTTGACTAGTTTTTTGATAAAAAAATATATTATGCCAATTATTATATAACCCCTCTTTTTTATTTTCAAAAAAACTTCTCAGCTTCTTACATTCGTATTGTTTCCTACATTGATTCGCAAAATGATTCAGAATAAAATGGTAGCTTGTTACAAATACATTTCGTTTACATTGACGTAGCAATGCCTTGAGGGTAATTCTAATAGGGCGCTGGAAGTAAACAGCTTAAAAGTTTAGTTTTCCTGTTTATAATAATTTATATATTTGAATACTAATGAACTCAAATTGCTATCAATACTTAAATAGTTTGTGGGGAACTGGTAAGCATGTTTATTACACGGTTTCATACGTACCTAGGTAATTATAGGTTTAAGTATAGATTTTTTTTTAAACTTTGTACATTTACAAGGCATTGTCTGATCAGATGGATTAATTGCGCGGTAAGATTGTCTGACTTTTGAACTTAACACTATTTATAAAAGAACCCTTTATCGCCATTATTAGAGAACATGATAATAATTCCGTTACGTATTTTGATTATACTCACAATTGAACAGAGACATCGATCCGAGTGAAAAAATTGATTGTATTCATGCGAATCTGAACTTTATGTCTCAATAACAATATTTATTACCCCTTACAGAAAATTCGTAAGTAGCTATCTGATAAGGAAGCGTAGTTATATCGTTAGACTGAAGCTCGTAATTAACTTTCAACCTTATTTTGAGGAAAGAAGGTCCAGATTTGTTTTCTTTGAAGGAAACGTCGTTCAGTTTATTAATCTCTTTTTATTTGCTGAATTCTGGGTTTACATTTACATTAAATAATATAAATTCTTATTTTGAAAGACTTGTAGTCCGTAATAAGGCTTCTATTACAAAACCGGCTCAGCTTCTACTGCTCGGCCATTTATTTAACATTGTAATAATTTAAAATTGAAGAAATATAAATACAGGGATATTACATTACTGATTTTAAACCTAAGCCCAAAATAACTAGGTAGTGTCGATTCTGTTGTGCACAAACTAAACTTAATTTAAGCTGTTGCTATTTTTTTCTCTTTACAAAACAAGAAAGAGACAGACGTAATTTAGAGCTGTCAATTTTAGTTGGAACTAATATTTCCATACAAATTAAGGGTGCACGTAAAAACATGTGGACTAAAAACACGGTGAAGCGCAAGGCATAAACTAGTTTGACATCTCTAACTTAGTTCATACATAGCTATAGCCGTCCTTTTCTTGCACTGCCTTTTAGTAAAAGATTGCAATAGCCTAAATTAAGTTTAGTTTGTGCACAACAGAATCGACACCATTGTATTTAATAATAATTTAATAATTAGTTCTAAAATGCAAGCATTTTCACACCAACAAAAAAAAATACAATATTATCCAGAGTCATACAAAATTTTCAGGTTATTTCTATTATTAGATGCCCACGATGAATTTTAAAATTAAGGACTTTTATCAGCGATCGCGTGTTTTATCAATATCAAGTTTTAACTCCCCCCCCCTCCCCTCCCCTTGTTTGTTACCGTTGGCACTGGCAGTGATCATAGACAACAAGGTTGTGGCTGCAAGGCCAAGGCCAAACAATATTCATCCTATAGAGTATAGCACATTCAACTAACATTATGTAACGAAACGGAGAAAACTGCACAGAATATTACAGAAGATCAAGATTTCTTATCTTATACATTAAAATTTTGTTGATTGTGCATAGCCCCATGTAATACATAAAACTGCATTAGGCCATGTTACATTGTTCTTCTAGTAACATTCATTGATAATTAATCATCTGCCTAGCCTTTACCCAACTATGTTGGGGTCGGCTTCCTGTCTAACCAGATGCAGCTGAATACCAGTATTTTACACAGAGCGACTGCCTATCTGACTTCCACAACCCAGTTAGTACTGGGTAATCCAATACCACGGGGTTTTGGACCAGTTTTACCCAGTTAGTACTGGGTAATCCAATACCACGGGGTATTGGATTACCCAGTACTAACTGGGTAAAACTGGTTGTCAGACTTTCGGGTCTTTGACTATTTGTAACGACTGTCAAAGATCTACAAATGACAGCCGGGACCAATGGCTTAGCATGCTTTCCGAGACATAAAAGAAACTGGGAATGTAGTGGGTGGTCACCCATTTACAGAACAACCTATGCAAGCACAGCTTACCCAAGCACCTGTTATTATTTAGCCACAAGCTTCTTCTAGTGGACATAAACTAAAAATTACTACTGCATATATCTTTTCGCTTCATTCTCAAAATCAAAAAATTAAAATCAAAATCTCAAATACTTATTTCCTACAATTTAGATCTTGTTTTGTTTTTAGTTAGCCTTTACAATCTCTAGAATCTCTTTTATTTGTTAACTTTTATATCAACTTATCTTACTTTATCTTGTGTGCATTAGATCAGATGGTTTATTAATTTATATAATATTACTTTCTACATCTGAGGATACAAGTAATTTAGAGGGGCCAATTTCTAGTTTTGTCACATTGTTAGCCAGCAAATATAGGTCTATTTTAAGAACATTAGGTATGCAGTAGCAAACTCTTGCAGGAAATCATCATCTGCCTAGCCGTGTCCCAGAGGAGTTGAATATCTATCATTTAATTACTGTTTCATTCTTGAATTAGTGGGATGCACAAGTATAAATTAAAAAAATAAGTTTTACCCGACGAGTTGACATTTTGTTGTGAAGAATCCTACTGAATTTAAGAACATTAGGTATGCAGTAGCAAACTCTTGCAGGAAATCATCATATGTCTAGCCGTTTCCCAGAGGAGTTGAATATCTATGTTACATGGTGGAAAGATAGCATAACTGATATGAAAATCTTGGGTTCATCATGAAGACTATCCATCTTTATTTCTTCAAAGTCAAATCAGGGCGGCATAAAAACTCTGACACCAGGTTAGGCATTAACCACACAATAAAGAAAGATTTCTTCAAAACCAATAATAAGAATGTGAATTTGGTCTCCATTGACCCTGATATTTTGCAGCCTGATAATCTCATTCTAGCAGTTTTGCTAGAAAAAAAATGTATAGTATGTTAAAGCGTGGTGATCAATGCTCGAGCCTTCTCTGTATGAGAAGAGGCATTTGCCCAGCAGTGGGACAGTAATAGGCTGATATTATTATTATTATTATTTATGTTTAACCCATTGATGCTCTTTAGACATATAACCATGCCATTGACTGATAAGACATCATTTACCTAAAAATATCATGTTTTGATGGAAAAATTGAACACATTCGGATAGCATGAACATATTATATAATATCATCATTGATTACATATCTACACACTATATAGATAACAATACATTTTAGTTTAAACAATGTAGAGCCATGATAGATGGTTTTGACGAAAATCTTAAGGTCAACGAAGGTGACTTTTAAGATTAGACATAATTTTTTTTTTTTAATAGAAACTAATTTTCTTCATGATCGGTGCTGCAGTCTAAAGTATGCTTCATTAGGTAAAGATAAAATTCCTTTTAGATTGGCATTTTACTATGGCCTATAGGCTTACATTTGGCATGGATGTCCATAATAGACATTCCAGTAAGTAATCACTTCACATTAGCATTAATTAAGTAGCCTGTTTAGTCTAAGTAGCAATTAATTAATTGTCAGTCCAAATTAACAGTTTTTGATTGTGAAGTGTCATTTCATGGACTGTAGGAGACTTAGCTACAATTAATACAAATGTAAATCAGCCTTTAGACAGTTAAAAATAAATGAACACTAATTAGTTATTACAGAACCAAGTAGGTAAAATGTTTTAGAATTTAGATGATCTATTAGCAACAGGTTCTTTACTATTATGTGAGAGTATAAATAGACATACTTATATTTCAAGGCTTCATCAGCTTGTTAGTGAGTGATAACAACCACACATATATATATCTAAAAACATACTACTTACATATAGGAACAATAAGGTAATTTTGCATTCAGTAATATTTATAGATAATTTGAAATCAATGGCCGTTTTATTGCAAATAGATTATTTATGATATTTTCATAACTGCCAATAAAAAAGATGAATCGCCAATATGTGTCGAAATAAAAATCATGTAATACTTAAACTCATTCCAAACCATGATTTGCTGACATTAGGGCACATTTTTCATTAACAAATACACATGGTAATCACTATCGGAACACAATCACAGGCACATTTGAAAAGAGAACTGCATTTAATTACTGTTTCATTCTTGAATTAGTGGGATGCACAAGTATAAATTAAAAAAATAAGTTACCCGACGAGTTGACATTTTGTTGTGAAGAATCCTACTGAACTGAACTAAGGCCATCACCACATTGACGTAACTGATAAGAATAATATTATCTTGTGTACATAAGTAATATAAAATATTTCACATGCTCTTATCTTACATTTAGTAAGTTTCTTCATTCAAGATTGACATGTTTTCACTGTAATTTAGCTAATAAATACAAGTTTTTTGGATTCAATAAAAACCAGGTGAGTGAAATAATAAGTGGTTCATGCAAAATAAGTATTTTCTCCTTCATGACTCGAAATTCGGATTTCGTGTGAATTACTTCATGAAGTGTTGTAATAAGTATCATGTTTATTTTTTATTTCCTCACAAAAGGTCGAAGAGGTTAGGTTGGTTATCTAATAGTGTTTGAACTTGGAATTGGTTTGTCAATTTGAATATGGAAAGTAATTCAATGACAATATGACGTTAATCTTGTTGGTGATCATTGTTTAGAAGTTATCAGGTGTTTTCGGTATGCGAAGGTCGCAGAGACGCATAGTGACGTACCGCTGCAGTTCAAGGGCGGACAAATCAAGGGCATTCATTTAAAAATATAGCGCATTGACAACATCAGTCTGGTCAACAACGATACGCACTAATTAACTAACTCAATTAAACCTTTTTATTTATAATCAAAAACTTACCCACCTCTTGACAGCTGGCCTGACTGATTGCAGAGCTCAACAAAGATTTAAACATTACAGTGTTTTTTTGTCACAACACAATTTTCTTGAAAGAATACTGTAATGTTTAACTCGGCAACAATTGTATAAACTACGGTAGCCCTGATTATCACGTCACGATACATAAAAATGTACAAAAGTCTATTTTTGTTAGACACGCACTGTGCTCATGATCGTCTCAGCCGCCCGGCTATGATAATGCAATAATATTTAAAAGGTCTTTTGTTTACTCGCTAACCTAAAATAATTTTGCACTCTTCAACTTGGCCGCACAGTTCGACGTTTTTTTTTGCAAATTTTGACGTAATAGTGATGTGTATCTGAAGTCATACTGAAACTGAAGTCGTTTTATGTTTTTTATAGTGATGTTACTTCACGTGTTGTTGTATTGTACCGGTGTTACTTGTAGGTACAACAATTTGACGGTAGTAAATTTAAAGACCATGTTGTTTAAAAATATAAGAATTTAATAGGTACCTATGTAGTTTGGTTTGATTGCAGGACCTCTAAGTTTAAAAAACCTGTTTTTAAATCTAAATTTAACATTCATTCGAAGCAAACAAATTAAGGATGATGACTGACTAAAAAATATGATTCTGTTTATTCCGTCAGTTATATTGTTATATTAGCGAAAAATATTGGATGAGTGTTTTTTGTTTTAACAAAATAAAAATTGACGACGTTATAACGTATCAAAGATCATGAGACGTCTTGTGACGTCACATTTGAGTAAAAAATGTACCTACTCGTCACACGAATTTTCGGCGCTCTGTAACGTCTTCATTTTTTGTTTACGTAAAAAAAAGAAAAAAATAACGTATCCAATATTTTTTGAAAATTTATCTGACGGAATTATTTTTTTTTTTTTGTCATCTACTATTGCGTTACCGTTTACTCAGGCTTATGTTTTGTTGTTAATGTTTTGCACAAATAAACAAATAAACAAACTGGACAAAATAAATATTTATAACAAAGGACAACAGACTACAACCCTACAAAAGTAATTTCTAAGGTTGAATCAATCATAAAACTTACAGCTTGACTTAGAACCGATTATGATTAATATTTTTTATTGCGATTTCCGGATTCAAGTAATTCATAACGATGATTATGTGATTCGGTGCAATGGGGAGACACAGGCAAAGATAATCTAAGATGGCGCCACCATAGCTGGTGTCAATCTGACCAATGAGGTTAAGCTATTTTGAAATATATTATGACATTACCACATTTTCAACCAATGACGATGTTGGGAACCAGCTATGCTAGCGCCATTAGTTCCACAGTGTGTCTCCCCATTAATTCGTACTTCGTACGTAGTAACTACTCTTCGTTTCTGGTCCACCTGGCCCGCTCCTGCATTTTCAACGAAAGCTACCTCGTCACTCGTGTCCTTACTAGAACAAGCTAAATAACATAGATGTCGCTAGCTGCATAAGAGAATTTTAATGGTACGATTTTCTTTTTAATTAATTGTGTCTTTAATAATTGTTTTACATTTTTAAAGACACAATTAATTAAAATTAGTAATTGTTTTACATTTTATTACCTACTGTGAAGATTTAATAAGCTGTCAAGTGTGTGCAACGTTGCAGTGTTCTCAAGCGTTGTGTAATTGATTGAGATTTTCTGTAACTAGGTAGGTAGGTACTATGGGTTCAATACCTACAAAAATCATTAGGTAAAATTAAATAAACACATTTCTCTGGTTTTCCGATGCGGTTATATCCTATGTAGATATTTACAATACTATAACTATGTAACTTTTAGAGGCTAAGAGAACCCTTTGAAAACTTTGTAGGTAATCATTTGAATAAAACAAAGTAGGTAGTAGCACCCAAGTTTAGCCAAATCTACCTACTATAGAAGTAATAATCAAAACTACGGTAAAGCTAGTCAGTGTAAAACAGACGAGCAATTAAATAAAAGCCACAACACTGAAAACTGAATGCCTACCAACCGACCGAAGTAAATCAGGCACAAATCACCTGTATTACTTATCTGCATGTTGACTGTTGCTCATTAGTGGCTAGGACTAGACTTGCCATAAATAGAAGATGTTTTTTTTTGTGCATATATGGCATCTCGCAGGTCAACCGGGGAGGTTCGGGCTACCCTGTGACTGTGAGTGTCTTGAGTGTAAGGCCTCCAGTCGGTCCAGCCAGGGCTTTAACACGATGTTTTGTCAAGATTTAGACCTACCTATTTAAGTGAGAGTAAATCACTTAAATAGGTAAATCTAAAAATCTAGACTCAAAAAATAACTGTAATAGGACTGCACTAATTATTACATAATGGGTATTGATAGTTCAGTTATATCAGCCAGCGGCATATTGTAAAACCTGTCATTTTGTAATCTGCCTAGTCAGATTGTAAACTGTCGAAGTGAAACCGTCAAATTGTCCAATGTATGCGACGGAGCTCACCAGCCGCGCTGTGCAGCGGGGAGGAGGGAGGGAGGGATGAAAAGATAATGCACCATTCCTGAGAAAACCGATTAATGTAACCTAACCTCAAAACACTTTCATCATCATCATCAGCTTAGTAATGTTCCCACTGCTGGGACATAGGCCTCCTCTCTATGAGAGAGCATGGGCTATAATCCACCATGCGGGCCCAGTGCGGGCTGGTAGATATCACATGTCTTCGAATTTTTTGGTTCTAAGACATGCCGGTTTCCTCACGATGTTTTCATTCATCGTTTTGGGAGCAGCGGTGATGAAATAAATTACACAAAGTAATGCACCTGCCTGGGTTCGGACCCACGACTTACTGTTCGTACGTAAGTCGGGGCCGCCACCACTGGGCCACCGCTGCTCTCAAAACACTTTATATTCGCCTAAAAAGCGTAGACGACGCGGGGCTCCTATTTCTGTCTGCAGGGTTTAAAGGAACCAACTAACCTATTGTGGGGGTGCCCCAAGTCCCGAATAAGGGGCAGAGATACTTTGATCGCATGCATTTGACAATTTGACGGTTTCACTTCGACAGTTTACAATCTGACTAGGCAGATTACAAAATGACGGATTTTACAATATGACGCCGACATATCCACTAAGGTTTCAGACCCTAATGGACATAAGCATGATGCTGAAGGTAGGGTTCTGGGTTCGACTCCTATAATATTTTTATTTTTTTATTTTTTTTCGGCTTTAATATTTTATTTGCGTTTTTCTTGAAAGTGTTTTGAGCTGAGGATATAAGTAGAATAAGGACTTAAGACAAGTGTATAAAGTACTATGGGGGTCTTTTCCGCCTGACCATTTTAATTTTTTTTCGCTTAAATCATGCGGAGGCGCCGAGCAACGCCCCCTTAAAGTTTGGGCCTATTAGGAAAGCGTCAACTTTGGCGCGCAAAATAACAATAACTCTCGTTTGGCGTGCGTCGTCAATGCGCACGGCCGATTCGGTATCTTTTCATTCATTTTTTCTACACAAAGTCAACGGGGCGGGGCTAGAGAGCGTTTTTATGTTGCGAGTGCAAGCAAAAATGAGCTTAGTGGTGGTCAGGCGGGAGTGTCCTCGATAGTACCCTAACTGCCGTTGCATTTATACGTTTATAAATTGATTTCAATAAAGTATTTTGTTTAAATAATAAGTACCTATTAAGTCGATTCAAGCACCAGGCACTTTATGTCAAACAGCAAGTTAACAGAGAAATCACAATTAAAGATTTATAATTGAAGAATTTCAATTCAATTGCTATGAAACTGTTAAAGTTGTTAAGTAAAATTGTTGAGTACTATAAGCGACCTTCCCAAATGTCCTTTCTTTGGTATTGTTCGTCGTTTCGTTGAGCTCCTTGAGTTATAAGTCGAGCTACACGTTAACTGACAAATGCTTGCACTGACTGGACAGGTCCACTCAAATCTGTATGGTTCTTTCTTCAAAAGACCATCTCAGACACTAATCTGCATAGTCCTCATGTGAATTGAGCAAGATTGTCTGGACTTTAAAAGAGACTATGACCTCTGAGTTTGTTTCGGCTGTTTCTTCTCAGAGTAGTCAGGTACGAAACACCGGCCCCATCTAGTTTTAAAAAATGACGTGTAAAAGTGTTTGTAAAAACCTACTTGCAAAATAAACATCATTTATCATTTATCATTTAAAGTGTAAATTTTAACTAACAAGCCACTTTTTGTAGCTGCACTGTTGCCAGAAAGATGCTCGTTTGATAAGCCAATCGCTACACAAACGTAGGAACATTACCTGCCAGTCCACATTGTACCACTACCTCCACTTCTGCGGATTACAATTCGAATTTCGAATAATAAGTTCGTTAGTGAATTCGCTGTTGCGGTCGCGACTGCAAACAAAGGCACGTCACTATTTCGCTTTGGGCCTGCAGAATAGCCCTGCAAACTGTTTTAAACCACATTTCTAATGAGTTAAGGTCTTTATTTATCGGTACCTACTGTACGTTTTGGTGCTATTACATTGTAAATCACACTTGTGTACGACTGCATCCCGAATGTGAATTTGCCAATACTTACTTTAGCCTGTGTTAATGTGTTTTTCTCGTATGTTTCTGCTTTTTGTTAGATAGTGACATACTGCTAGCGCATTGCCTGATTTCGTTCAGTATAATAGCTTGTATTCTTCGATTTTAAACTATTTGATAAGCTGTTCTCTGATATCATCGAAGGTATCGGACGTTTTATCAGTCAGCAATGACAGTCTTATCAGCAACGATAGTGGTAGGTAGTTACATATTAGGTATAGCTTGATAGATATACGAGTAAATAGGTTGGTAGGTAATTGACCTCTTTGTATTGATTATTGTCACTCTTTGCAACCAGTAACCCACCTCTCTACTTATACCTCTGGTTGAAATAGGCGTGATAATGTCGCCACTACTGACAGGTCAAAGTTATGACATGGTGTAAACAAGTTCAGTTTGCTGTGACGCTTTTGTGATCGTAATGTAACTACAAGATTGCTATAAATTAAGATAAGAACAAACAACAAGAAAATCATTTGATTTTTTTTTATAAATAACTTAGGTACAGTCAATCTACGTAACTTTATGTAGACAAAGTAGGTAAGTAAATAGTTTTTTTTTTATAAATTAAAGAATTGTAGTTGTTCATTTGGATCGTGATATTCGATTGAAGATAAGATAATCACCAAGATTGGCAACGATTTCGGTGATAGGTAGCATTTTATTTTCTATCCGCTTACTTAACTTGAACTTGTAAATGTGAACAAACAAAACTAAAGACTAAAGGCTGCAGTGGCGTAGATTCCATACTACTCGATTCCTACCGGATTCTCTTTGAAAAATGGCACAATCAGTGCTACAAATAATAAAATCACATTAAAGATATGTATGTACTCCGGCTTACCTATTTCAAAAGCTGACCCTTCGCTACTGAAAGGCTGCCTTTAGCCCCTATGATCTGTGAGCCCGACCATTCTCAGAAGATCCATTGGCCAGATCCATTATGGATCCAGTGAGAATTGTTCTTCTCATTGCATCCTGATTTCAAGATAAGGATCTACCGAGAAGGATCATTCTCAGAAGATCTATTGGCCAGATCTATAATGGATCTAGTGAGAATTGTTCTTCTCATTATGTATATTTATACAAAAAAATAAGAAAAAAGGATCTAATGAGAATCCACCACTGCCAGGTAGTCTGTTTTTATGGACCAAAGCAACATTTGCTAAAAATGTATTCTCCACATCTAAACAAAAAAACCGGCCAAGTGCGAGTCGGACTCGCGCACGAAGGGTTCCGTACCAATTATTATAAAAAAATCACGTTTGTTGTATGGGAGCCCCCCTTAAATATAAATTTTATTCTGTTTTTAGTATTTGTTGTTATAGCGGCAATAGAAATACATCATCTGTGAAAATTTCAACTGTCTAGCTGTCACGGTTCATGAGATACAGCCTGGTGACAGACAGACGGACAGACGGACAGACGGACAGACGGACAGACGGACAGACGGACAGACGGACAGACGGACAGACGGACAGACAGCCAAGTCTTAGTAATAGGGTTCCGTTTTTACCCTTTGGGTACGGAACCCTAAAAAGTAATAAACTAAAAATATTCCTCCAGAAACAAAACCAAAATAAACTGCCATAGTTATGTAGGTATATCGCGAACAAGTAAGCAAAATTCAAAGTATGAAACAATTTTACAAAGATTTTTATGCAGTAAGGTCTTCAGAAATTCTATTACCGTATACAGGAAACTACTGTGTGTAGAACATTAAATATTTTATAGATGCATAGATGCCTAAGTGCATTCAGCTGTAGGGGCTGAAACGCTATGGGTATGGGCTTCAGTCTGTACGCAATTTCCATAATAATATTCAATAAACGCTGTAAGGGGACTTCCCGAATAAGCTTTCAGACCTTTATGACATAACTGCTGTAGTCTATGCCCGGTATACGTACTTATTGGAGAATAAGGAGGTCACACTGTGAGTAGTGTTGCCAGACTTTATATATAATATTTTATTTTAAAAGTGCCTTGTTACGTTTTATGAATGAAATGGGTACTGACTGACTTCATTAATGTGAGGTGTTCAGACTGGGATTTTAGAAGTCTAAACTAAGTATATAGGCAAATTTAGATAGGAAGGAGTCATGAACGTTCATGGTCACGCATGACTTTGTAGATATATTATATGAAAGACAATAACAATGCCGTATTGTACCAATCTAACATCGTCATCATATCTATGTAAGTACTATAATACATATCTATGTAACCCCTGATCGATGATGATGATGATGATGACGTGCCCTGAATATGACATGTGTCATCTAATGACTGTTGTAATCAATCGTTGCCAGGCTCCCAGCAGATACAATATCTATTATAATTAATTGTACGAATACATTATAAAATTTAGTATTGTTTGTAGATGAAAATCTCAGTACAGTCTTAGTGAGACAAACAGCCTAGTAATTATTCCCATAGACGCAGAGAACGGACTGTAATAACTTCAGGTATTGTCAAGAAGTGCTAGATAGTAATTACACCTGCTTTATCTAAGTATTTTATTTCCACAAAGCGGCACGGAAGTGTCAAACATCGAGGAGTCAAGTGCGCATCTTCAAGTCTTTAAGTCTTTTTAAACATGGGATTATACAAGGATTTAAACACAATTTAAACAAGGAATTGCAACAGAAAGTCCGTTTAAACATCGCTCCGTATTTAACGTTCGCTGCAAAAGTGGTACCAACTTAACATCTATTTCAAAACTATCCTCAGTGTGGAAAATAAGGATATCTTCGAAACTAATCTTACGGTCAGGGACGTTTCTCGTTTGGAACAGTCCCATTTATACTGAAACTGGATTGCTTTTAGAGGCTTTAAGTTCAACTTGTGAGGTACTAAAACCATTCATGAAGATAATATCTGGACATTGACTATTTCACGTACGATTTTAGTTGTTAAATGTTATGTTACGCTGATACATTGATAAGCGTTATTTGTGAAATTGCGTTTAAAACAATAGAACTGTGTTGTCTGATATAAAGACCGGCCAAGTGCGAGTCGGACGCGCACCCCCTTTAATTTTTTTTTTTTTGTTATAGCGGCAACAGAAATACACATTCTGTGAAAATTTCAACTCTACCTATTACGGATCATGAGATACAGCCCGCTGACAGACAGACATACAGACAGACGGTCGGACAGACGGACGGACAGCAGAGGCTTAGTAATTGGGTTCCGTTAGTTACCTTTCGGGTACGGAATCCTAAAAGTGTTGATTTTAAGCTCGAATCGGAACTCTTTACAGGCGAATGCTTCCAGTGACGGATCAGAATCAGAATCAGAATGTTTATTTGTAAACATAGGTAGTTACAGTGTGTGAGGTGTTACATTTTCTTAAGTGCTCTATGTTTTGTCATTTGGCGTACAAATATTATCATCAAATTAAATTAAATTCAGTTAATTACTTGCAACGAATACCTACGGAGCGCCTAATAATGTAGATACTTGGTTTTGCTCTCATTTCCGTCCATGACTGTCAGTCTATGCATCTTCATCTAGGGAATATTATTGTACTAACTCTATTAGCCAACCCAGGATGACCACCGTGGAAACGGGTTTGAATCGTCATAATGACAGATGAACAAAAGATTTGTCGATTCTTTCTTCGACGAAACCCGTTTCTACGGTGGTCAACTGGTCACGCGGGCAGGGAAAGTGTGCTAAACTTTATAAAAACAAAATCAGTTTCGTCGTTGTTAAGTTTCAAAACAAAAATACACATTGCAAGGCAATTTAATTTTCGTTTTTTTTTGCAATTCTTTTGAAACAGAATAAAAAGGTACGCGAATCCAGTTGTAAAATGTATAGATTTAAGCCCGGTACCCACTGATGCGTAGCGTCATACGCCTGTATATTTACAACACTACACTCACTGTTTCCCCGATTAGAGAGAGAGAGGGATACAACATACAAAACAGTAGCATTTTACTTCTCTGTCACACTTGGGTACTCGTAAATAAAGTAGAGTAAAGAGATTGGTCACAATGGGTAACTATTGATGCACATGTCAGTTTTTCGGTACGGTAAATCGATGATGTTACGTTTCAGTGGACGGAGGGTTTCACATAGAAGGTAGATTTATTTGACGTTAAATGGCATATTTCAATACTTTGATATTAATTTCTTCAGAAGGGGCATTCATTATAAAAAAGTTGTCTTTGAATTTGTGAGTAGGTACCTAATATACCTACTAACAAAAAACCGGCCAAGTGCGAGTCGGACTCGCGCACAAAGGGTTCCGTACCATTATTATAAAAAAATCACGTTTGTTGTATGGGAGCCCCCCTTAAATATTAATTTTATTCTGTTTTTAGTATTTGTTGTTATAGCGGCAACAGAAATACATAATCTGTGAAAATTTCAACTGACTAGCTGTCACGGTTCATGAGATACAGCCTGGTGACAGACAAACGGACAGACGGACAGACAGCGAAGTCTTAGTAATAGGGTTCCGTTTTTACCCTTTGGGTACGGGACCCTAATGAAGGTCTGAAACATACATAACCTCTTCCTTCTTTTGAAGTCGGTTATAAAGAACTTTGCTCTACTGAATATATAGATGCTGTCATATTTTTTTATACCGTCGTCATATCAGAAAAATCATACCTTCTTAAGAAATAAAATCCAAAACATATCGTAATCGTTAGTGAAAGAAGCACACGTAAGCGGTTTATATTACGATCAGTGTACTTAATTTTATTACAAGCTTTTTCCTGCGGCTTGGCCCGCGTCTGGGTCGGAAAATATCCCACGGGAAAGTACTGCCAAGATAGACTTAATCCTAGGTAGCTATATCCTAACCCGGAGTTCCTAGCACGAGGTTAACGCGGGGCGTAAACGTAAAGAAAATACGTCATTTTTTTAATCGAAAATACAATTTTTAGGGTTCCGTACCCAAAGGGTAAAAACGGAACACTATTACTAAGACTTCGCTGTCTGTCCGTCTGTCTCTCCATCTAGCCGTCTGTCCGTCTGTCCGTCTGTCCGTCTGTCCGTCTGTCTGTCACCAGGCTGTATCTCATGAACCGTGACAGCTAGACAGTTGAAAATTTCACAGATGATGTATTTCTGTTGCCGCTATAACAACAAATACTAAAAACAGAATAAAATAAATATTAAAGTGGGGCTCCCATACAACAAACGTGATTTTTGATAATGGTACGGAACCCTTCGTGCGCTAGTCCGACTCGCACTTGGCCGGTTTTTTTCTATCAAATTTTAGTTTTTTTTTTGCAACAAGCACAATCAGTGTCATGTTATATGAATCATCATCTGCCTAGCCTTTTCCCAACTATGTTGGGGTCAGCTGCCTGTCTCACCGGATGCAGCTATCTGACCTCCACAACCCAGATAATAGGTATTGGCTCTGAGTAATACGATACCCCTTGAAATAAATACATTCTTAAATTATTATGAAAATGTTATAAAATATGAAATGAGTATTTTTAATTTTAAAATCAGGTCATGCACTGCCAATGAAAAAAACTGGCCAAAAGCGAGTCGGACTCGCGTACCGAGGGTTCCGTACAAATTTTTCAAAGTATAAACTTAACTTTGCTGTTCGATCCCTAGAAGCGGCTATTGCTCAAACCGCAAATAATAAATTTGTAATAGTAAAATTTCTTTTTTTTTGTTATTGAACTACATATTTACGGTTTTCAGACTTTCCCCTTTACATGTGCTGTAAGACCTTGCTTTTTGCAAAATTTCGTTATTCTAGGTCAACGGGAACTACCATATAGGTTTTCGACCCAATACCTTTAGGGTACTTCCGGCTGACCTAGAATTGTCAATTTGTGTTAAAAGCACGGTCTTATAGCACAAGTAAAGGACAAAGTCCGAAAAATAAAAAAAGTTGAAAATAAATTTTGGTAAGTACTTTTAAGTTTTCGCGAAAATCTAAATTTGCCCATATCTTTTTACCCGACTGCGGCGAAGCCCAAAAGGAGGGCTAGTATCGTGTTGACTCAGGACCTTGATTTTATACACTTGGGACTATAGACCTCAGTATATTATGGTAAAAATTTCAACTTGGTAGGTCCATCCGTTCCTGAGAAAATCGGTGGTGACAGACGGACAGACTGACGGACAAGAAAGTGATCTTATAAGGGTTCCGTTTTTTCCTTTTGAGGTACAGAACCCTAAAAAAATGGCATTGAAATCCGTAAAGCCGTTTAGGAGTCAAAAGGTAAGGTTGGTATATATGTTACGGCTAATACCCGAAGTGCGGCTACACCTAGTTTTAGCCGGCTAAAACTAGGTGCAGCCGACCACATGCGGTTAAACCTAGGTGTATCCTCTTATCTTCGGTTAGAAATAGGTTTAGCCTTCATCATAGCGGCTAGAACTAGGTGCAGCCACATACCGGTGGTTAAACTTAGGTGTATGCTATTTATCATCGCTTGGAACTAGGTTTTCAGTTCAGTAATGAGGTGGTTGATGACAAACTAGTTTTGCCTAGTCCGACTTGGGGCACCCCGACACAGATAGATTAGGTTAGAAGGCTATGGCGGGGTCGAATGAGCGAGCAAAGCAAGCGAATAGACCTCGCCATACCCTTCGTGGTTATTTTTTTATAAACCCTTTCAGAAGTAGGAGTCCCGATCGCGGGGCCCGTTCGATCGGTTCTCCCTCGACTTGGATGCATCTGCGGGGGTAATACGAAATCGAATCAATCGGGAAACGCAAGATAAGAATCTCAAAACAAAACCAATAATTATGCCTAACTTAACTAAAAACCTAGTTCTAGCCGATGATAAATAAGACACACCTAAGTTTAACCACCGGTGTGCGGCTGCACCTAGTTCTAGCCGCTATGATGAAAGCTAAACCTAGTTCTAACCGAAGATAAGAGGATACACCTAGGTTTAACCGCATATGGCCGGCTGCACCTAGTTCTAGCCAGCTAAAACTAGGTGTAGCCGCACTTCGGCTATTAGCCCTATAACATATATATATATATACAGGCGGACAGAATAACTTTTTTCATTTATAATATTGGTATAGATGGTATAAGTGTGCGAAGTCGTCGGAACACTTAATCCGTATTTACGGTAAATCACTTGAGGTTTTCGAAAATCTCGGAAATATTGGAGTAAGACGGTTACGTAAGACGTGACAGTGTATTTAGGTGTTAACATGAGCTTCCCGAACTAGTAGCTCGTAAGAGACGTTCTAACAATTCAATTTGGGTATCTCTGCCAGCAGTAGTTGGAGCTATGCTGGTGGAGTGTAAGACCTCAAAGGAGGGGATCTCCTTCGGTAAAGCAGTGATGGCCCAACAATTCGAAGAAGTGTCATTTACAACCCGCACTGGTACCGCGTATTATTTTGTTTATGGCCTGCACTCCCTCTGACAGATAGGAGGCTTGTGCCCCAGCAGTGGGAATGATAGGTATAGGCGAATTAAGGTGAATGCTCCAACCAGCCCGCGAAATTCAAATATTCTTAGGTTATTTGCAATTTGCTGGCCCGTGCTACTAGGGTGTATGTTGATTAAAATATTGACAAACTTTGGTTCCCACATGATGAAAATCCTAGTCTTTAAATAACCATTAAATTTCCTAACACAACTCTTTTCATGCCACTAAAAGTACCAAGACTACAGAAAACAAAGGTCGCTAGTGACACTAGAACTCTAGTAGGTTCGTAAAGTAAATAAATCGAATTTAGTCGTCTCGGAGCCCAAAGTTTCTTTCCACAAAGGTTCAGATATGAAGTTAGTGGAGTTTCTATTATTCTGTACCAGGAGTACAGATCTTCACGAAGCAAACGCTGTGCACAATTTAAATGGAAATTGGTTTTACATACTTAATTTTAGTTGTTGAGACTTTCTTCTCTTCAGATTTATGTTTACCTGGTTATGGTTTGATTTCTGAGCTGGGATGATTGTTTGAAAACTATAAATTGTCTTTGTTTAAGAGAGATGTAAAGAACTTTAGTCTGAGAATGCAATGGTTGAAAACTTTAGCTAGCGTTGTCGTATTTGGGTACCCTTTGTCGCGATTAAGACTGATAGATGGACTAAATTCTCTCCGCCTTTGATCTACCTACACTCATCACGACCTATACAGATTTCATTCAGTTTTATTCTTCGAATAGGGATAGACGATTTTTATTCAAATTGTTAGTCGTTCTCTTCACTTTGTACAGCTGTCAACCCTAAAACAAAAGCTAACCAAATCACGAACGACACGAATAAAAAAAAAAAGAAACAAATGTCAAAAATATCGTCATAACATAAGCGTAGGAGCCAACCCGTCACCCGCCGCGTTATTCTGTCGTCACTGGCCATAAACCCTTCAATGCATACAAAAAACTTCATTTTCAATATCGTGCCGGTTCGTTGGACGGCAATATGTCGGTCGGGTACGGTTCTAAAACATATTTTACGCGTTCGCTTCGAGATCGTGAAGGGTTTACTATGGTTTACGGTCTGACTATCGTTTTGGATGTGCGGATGACCTAATTCGGTCACTTTTACGTAGCTGGGGTATAAGTTCGTCTGAAATGTTGTTATGGTTTGAGATTGGTTCTGAAATTTGTTATTTTTTTCGATTTTGATGCGGTTTTATGGAAAAAACTCTAGACCTCAGGACTTAAAGCAACTTTTAAGATTTTGTTTCTACTTTTTATTATGATAGTCTATTTATAATAACAAAGTAGTTACCTATTAATTTCATATTTTCCTCCGTCTTCTACTGCGAGTAAAATACACAACAAAAAGCTCTAATTACGAACACGGCAAGAAACCAGGAAACCCTATAACCTCCGAGGAAAAAAATATTACACCCCGAAGGCATATTAATACACACGAAGCAATCTATTACAGTCATTCTAATCTTTATTACAATGTATTATATCAGAGTATCGACATCATTTTATGGCGTCTCGTATCCTCGGGGTGTAATTTTCGTAACACCCTGTAGCTATTTACGAGGGACAGGCTTAAAAGCTATCTGGACGTTAAAATTTATATTATAGACGTCTACGCCTTCCATTTTTGTTTTCACAGCACTTTTTTAAGATGCTATACGTGTTTTCACACTTGAATGTTAATAGGATCGTAGCATAAAAAGAGCTTGTTATTTTCCTTTTTATATGACCTGTTATACTGTTTGCACTGATAGTTATCAGACAGGAAAATTAATATTTTTTATTTATTGGTTTCAGGAAACTACCTCAACATAACGCTTATTAGAAGTTACGTAAAAGAAGTACCTAATACGCAAAATGCAGAGCAATATAGCGCCCCACTGCATGGTGGTCACACCCCATCACCTGGCCACACAGAGTGCCTTAGCAATCCTCAGAGAAGGAGGAACGGCTATCGAAGCAATGGTTTCAGCTGCCGCAACAATAGCTGTAGTCTACCCTCATATGAACAGCATTGGAGGCGATTCATTTTGGCTTATTGTACCACCCAGTGGTGACCCTGTAGTAATCGAAGCTTGTGGAGCAGCCGGTTCTTTAGCCACCCCAGATTTCTATGAGCATTATCATAAAATTCCAAGTAAAGGCCCAAAGGTGGCCAACACAGTCGCAGGTACCGTTGGTGGATGGGAAGAAGCTCTTGAATATGTCTCTGAATGTGGATACCCAAGAACGTCACTTAACAAGTTACTAGCAGATGCCATTAAGTACGCAGAAGATGGGTTTCCAGTTACTAAATCTCATCACGACAGCTTAACCAATTTGCAAGCCTCAGGAAATCTACCACCTGATTTTGAAAGTGTTTTTTTGCCCGATGGAGAAGTTCCAAAAGTTGGGGCAACATTCTGCCAGAAACAACTTGCTGAGACTTTAAATAATCTAGCTGAGAATGGTCTAAAAAGTTTCTATGATGGTGATTTGGCATCTTTGATTGCTGAAGACATGGCATCGCTAGGCATGCCTATCATTAAATCAGATCTTGCAAACTATGTTCCGGTTAGGAAAGAACCTCTACGATTAATGCACAGTCACGGCGAGCTCTTCAACGTTCCTCCACCGACACAAGGTCTGGTGTCATTAGCCATTCTTGGAATCCTAGACAAGTTAGGCATTGATGGCCAAGATGAGGCGCAATTTATTCACACTGCAGTAGAAGCAACTAAACAAGGTTTTAAAATACGAGACCAGTACATTACTGACCCAGCGTTCATGAAAATTGAACCTGAGTCATTGTTGTCTGGTCCAAGTATATTTAAACTGGCCAGGGAGATTGATTTCGAACAAGCATCTACTGTTGATGCAGGAAAAGGTCCCGGGGACACAATTTGGATGGGGGCAATGGATGATAAAGGTTTTTCGGTTTCTTTTATTCAGAGCATTTATCATCAGTTTGGGAGTACTGTGGTACTTCCCCAAACAGGTATCTTGTGGCACAACAGAGGCGTATCTTTTACCTTGAAAAGAGACCACCTTCTATGCATAAAGCCTGGAAAGAAGCCTTTTCATACATTGAACCCCGCTGCAGCACGTCTTCATGATGGTCGTATAGTAGTTTATGGGACCAGAGGAGGTGATGGGCAGTCTCAAACGCAAGCAGCAATCTTCCACAGATACGCTGTGCAAGGAAAGGACTTGCAGCAAGCAGTGTCAGACCCCAGATGGCTATATGGAAGAATTGCTGGTGACCCACAGAGTACACTGAAGCTAGAAGGCAGGTTTTCGGAGGAGACTGTCGATCAGCTGAAAGAGCTAGGTCATGAGATAGTTATGTTACCAGATTATAGTGAGGATGCTGGTCAAGCTGGGATGCTGGTCCGGCATCCTGATGGAAATATGGAAGGGGCTTTTGATGTAAGAAGTAATGGAAGTGCTGCTGGATTTTGATACAATATCTTTATTTTTATACTACACCTAAGCATTTTTGAGTTAGTTTTTTAGACAAAAACTTTTTAAAGACTTTTTACAAACGACTCTATCGAATGATTTTATTCTAAAGTGTTTATCAATGAAACAGCAACTTAATTATTTTTTAGAAACAAGTTACTAAGGACGTATTTAAACAGATGATATTTGATCAGTTACTGGTCCAGCTAATTAAAATAGCAAATGGGAAACTTAAAATGTAACTTGGTGAGGACGACAACTGAGACGACTTATCATTATTTTCTAGTCGTGGTGTCTTTTTAATTATGTTAACAGGGTATAGAATTTAAAAGGGTAACAAATGACCATTTAGATAGCATTTATAGGTTAGAAACAATGGTTATATTGTGTTAAGACTTCCAGAACTAATTCTATCGTCTTAATTAGTTTTTAATTGCGTACTTAGTTAATATTTAACCAAGCGGAACATAAAAGGACAAACTCTTCTAGTTGCTCGTAGACAGTGAAAATTATTAAGTTCTATTATTAAAACTTTTTTAAATTCATCGTTCAAAGACACAAGCGTTCCCGGAAAGTTCTTTGGACATTTTTGGAACTGTCAGAACCAAAAGGAAAATTTGCGAACTCGCAAGACTTATTTTCAGGGAAACTTGGAACTCTTTTGTCTTTTTAAAAATGGAACGAAAGTGGAGCTTAAAATTAACAGTCTAGGAACAGTTTTAAATTAGACAATCTCTTTGAAATATATGGTTCTTTTCCTGAACAGTGGTCGACGATAATTCACATTTATTGGAAAGATAAGAGAACGAACAAAGAATGGATGTAAATCAAAAACGGACGCTTTAAAATAATATTGGAGTTTGGTTTGACGTGGTATTGGTACGCACTGCGAATTTTTTGATAAACGAAGCAATAAATAAAAAATAATGGGAATGTTATGGAAGGAATCTCTAAATGATTGTTTTATTTTTATTTTTTGGTTTCCATATCCTTGTTTTGAAGCGTTCCGTCCAGATTGTCGATGATTTAGAGCTCAAGTTAGCAAAGGACCAAAATAATCGGATGTAGATTTTTTTTGATAACGTCACTTTTGCGTGTAACTGTGCGATAACTGAGGACAATCTTATCTACATTGCTAGAGGTACAAAAGCAATAGCGCAAATACTAAATCGTGTTCTTATACTACCTATTATGTTATATTTTCGTATATTCTCATGATGCTCAAAAATGTATTGTGTTCATAGTATATTCTCAAATAGTTTGTTAAGAAATTAGACGTAAACTTTTTTTATTGACTTTATGTAATTATTATACTTTATTAAATTGTTATTATATACGAATTTATGTACTATAACTAAATAATGAGAAAATAATTAAATTAAGAGTTTATGATTACACAGGAATTGATTTATATAAGTAAATGAAACCTTTTGTATATCCAAAGCGTTTGTTTGATTTTACTAAGAACTAAGAGATTAAACTTTCCTTATTAAAAAAAAAATACTGTTCTCTATTCAAATAAATCTCATGTTCAACTCTCCTGAAAACAAAAGACCATAATGAAGAACAACAGATAGCAAAACCTATTAATTAACAAACCTACGCAAGTTCCTCCAAAGTTTGATCACACTGGCAACTTGAATCTCAACAACATACCTACCTACGAATTTTGATCAAACATTGGGCGTATTGGCCCGAGCCCCCGAATTAGCCATGCCACAAGTAGCACGCACAATGCCCATAGAACACAATAAATCTGTATACGATTCGTATCAGTTACTACCCATTGTCTACCCGTCGGCTCTATAGTTTCAGTTCATTGAAGTGATCTTAGGGATCTATCGATCTGTTGTGAAGTCAAAAGGATCGTGATTGGGTAGATATCCACCATGATAATAGGGCTGGGCAGTATTTGAATTACTTGTACAAATACGTGTTTGGTATATTATTTTGTATGTTTATTATGTAGGTACTTCCTAATTCCTCCTTGTCAGTTAATTATCAAAAACCGGCCAAGTGCGAGTCGGACTCGCGCACGATGGGTTCCGTACCATTATATAAACAACATTAGACAAAACGGCAAAAAAATCACGTTTGTTATTTGGGATGGGCTCCCATACAACAAACGTGATTTTCTTGCCGTTTAGCTTTTAGTAATGGGGTGTACTTATAATAGTTTTAAAAGCTAAAGCTACCGCACAAAAGGGAATAAAGTTAAATATTTTTTATTGTTCTCCATTGAGCACCAAGCTATTAAAACGGGTGGTGCTCAAATGGGAATCCCTTCGGTGCTCAATGCATTGGTGCCCAAAAAATAGGTGCTCGAAGGGGATACTTCGATGTGTTTTCATAAATTCGAAAATATTATTATGAAGTGGGTTCATTTCAAAGTATAAAGCTACTTTCGGACGGGCCCCGTATCTTCGTTGACGGGCAGAGAGTAGCCCCCTGACCCATCGGTCCTGAACGAATTTGTATGAAATTTTGCACACATTTTGTATGATCCCTCGGGTCAATTTTCGAATTCCACTCGGGCGAAGCCGCGAGCATAAAGTAGTAGAAAATGTATTTATGACAAATACAAGTGTACTCGTCAAGTGACACCATCTCAGTAAATTATGCGGACACTGTTAGTGTAGTGTGCTGTCCTAGTTTATTTATTAATTTATTTATTTAAACTTCATGTACAAGAGTGGTACATAGGCGGACTTAATGCCACAAGGCTGCATGCTTAGTTTATGAAGAACAAGTGAGGGTAGTTGAATAAACACCTTCGCTTTGCTGTGGCGGTACCTCCAGTACTTCAGTCTTCCCGCAACCACGGCTGGTGCAATCCGGTCGAAACGTCGGGCTTATATTAAAGGTAAAAATTCGCGACAAATACCCGTTTACATATGTTTTTAGGGTTCCGTAGTCAACTAGGAACCCTTATAGTTTCGCCATGTCTGTCCGTCCTCGCTTTATCTCTGTGACCGTTAGCACTAGAAAGCTGAAATTTGGTACCAATATGTATATCAATCACGCCGACAAAGTGGTAAAATAAAAATTGGAAAAAAAATGTTTTATTAGGGTAGCCCCCCTATATGTAAAGTGGGAAGTGATTTTTTTTTAAATTTCAACCCTAACGTGTGATATATTGTTGGAAAGGTATTTAAAAATGAATAGGGGTTTCCTAAAATCTTTTTTTGATAATGTCAATAATTTCGGAAATAATCGCTCCAAAAGTAAAAAACAATGTGCCCCCCCCTCTCTAACTTTTGAACCATAAGTTTAGAAAATATGAAAAAAATCTGATGACGTGTTTTTAATTACGTTAAGTATAAATACATTTTCAACTGAAAAAGTTGTTAATTTTAACAAATTATACGCTTGTAAAGTTTTCTGACAACAGGGCTACTACTATACCTATCGTATTCCAAACTTATTGAAGCCTTTTAATAATTAAATAAATTAAAATTATTTTGTTTTCCGTATTTTAAATACCTACATAAAGGGTGTAAATAGACTCCTAACGAAGCCGAAAAGTACTCATTCTCCTAGTCACTGAGATCATTTTAAATCACACCTGGGAACCTTCCAGTTACGGAGATATTGGGGGTCAAAGTTCCAATTATTAGTTTTTAATATTATAACTTTACTTTAAATACCTCTATGACCCGTTTACTGCTCAACGCATCCATCAGCACAATGTGTGGAATGCGTTACATTGGGTTTTACCGTAAAATGTGTTTTTCACCTCAAAAAAAAAGTAGTTTCCCAGCAATCATTTTTGCGCAGTTACTCAGTTTGATGTACAGAATACTTGGTTGACGGCTTCGTGAAGAGTCTGTTTACACCCTGTGTACGTAAAATAGTATTTTGTACTTTATGTACAGAATGAGTATGTATTTTGCCCAGCCCTGAATGTCTATATTTATGTAGCTATTTTTGGAACAATCGGGTCTACTCTACCAAGTAGCCGAGTACTCTACCGAATAAGTAGTCCCGATTGTTCCATGTTGATTGTTTGGTTTACAGATCGTGTTTTGTTTCGTATAAGGTGGATTGATTTGATTTTGGAACAATAAGGGATGAAGGAATTAGGTGTGCTATGGTGGTGTTCTTTGATACGAATTTTGTGCACATTCCACTGAGCTTAGACAAATTACAGTCGCTTTCAAAGCGTTTCAACAACATGATACAATGGCTTTCAAAAGGATTGATATAGTAACCTCTTCTACATACTTGTAAAGACCAAAAAAATGCATTGTGATGCTCTCTCCACATACTACGAGTACGTTAACGTCTTAATGCATGCTCTTAGCAAATGTTTGCAAACGTGCGTTAACAAGACGCGTCAGGCGATTGTCATGTTGACGTAGTCTTGCACGTCATAGTATAGCAGCAAAGGGGTGAACACAAGTGACCTACATCAGCACATTTCTTTAAGACTAAACAGGTACCTTTGTTGTCATGGAAAACGTTTTTGAAGTGATCTTCAACGCTATATATGAACTACACATCGTACTTGACCTACATCGTGTAAGCAGCGTAATGCGCGAGATACGGAAACATACAACAACCCGACAGTAATCTTCGGGCGTTACCTCAAACCGAGAGAGGATTCTCTCCATTTCTTCAAAGGAGGATTGATACCTTGTTCCTCATTATATCTGAGAAGTAAACTTGGATTAGTTTTCTCATCAATAATTATTAACCTAGATAGCTAAACTCCGTCGATTCAACGGGTACCTCAACGAAATATCGGTGTTTTTTTTTTAACGGTACGCAGTATTATCTTGCTGCTCCAGAGGCCCTACTCCCTAACGCTTCGTCCGTATATTCAGATCTATCCGTCTCTCTCACTCGCACTCATCTGCAGACGTGCGCGAGAGAGACGAAAAGATCCGAATATTCGGACGGAACGTTAAAGAGTAGGCTTATAACCTACTTAGTCGCCGACGGGATCGTTGCAGTGGCGCTATGGTCGTGTAAATATGTACCTAAATACCTCAGATTTCGAGATACACACATCAAAAAAAGTTTGCGATCACTTTGAAAAATCGTAATCTTTGTTGTTACGATAGATTATACTATGATTTCTTGTTTAATTTTTGAAGTGAAAACTTCTTTAGGCGCGTTGAGCACTTTTTGGGTGAAGGAAAAATATTGAACTCATCGTCACGTAACGTAACGTGCGGTCACGCTTCGTAGCCGTTCGCAGCACTCACTTGTAGCACCTGCTACGGCGTAGCACCACATAAGCATGCGCCGGGCATAACCAGTGCTACGACTGGGGCGGGGCCTGTGTATATTTTGTTTTCACTTCTATCGGCAGTCCCCAAAGACTGCTCCGATTTTTTTTAAATTTCAAACAGGGTATTTCTGTTTAAAGAAAACACACAACAAAGAACTGTTCTTGATAAACTTAAAATTAAAAAAATATATCAGCTTAAGCTAGTGATCACAACTCTTTTTTTGATGTGTGTACGTAGGTACGTCTTGCCCGTCATTATGACGGATGGTTAGCTTTATCGTGAGTTTTTATCATGTAGGGTGCGATAATGGGTATTTAGAAAGGTTAGCTATCTTAAACATAACTGGCGAAATGTGGGTGTATTATTAGGTACAACAACAACAACAACAACAGCCCATAACGTCCACTGCTGGACATAAGCCTCTCCCATGATGGGAGGAATTCGCCGTAATCTCCACGCTTGGCAGGCGGATTGGAGATCGCAATGATGAAAGACTAACAGAAAACGCTGCTGCCCATTCTCAGGTCTACGGAGGCGCAAGGTGTTCTGCCTCAGACATTAGTCGCCTTATACGACACCCGTGAGTGTAATGGGTTGGTTCTATTCTACTCTGCCGGATACCACACGACTGCGTGTGTACTTAGGTACACCTCTGCCTAATGCTTCGGGAATTATAGGCGTGATTTTATGATGTAATGTTCCTCTCGTCAAAGTTATAAGACCTATATAATACTTTCTAGTTGCTAAGAACCACTTCCTCACACAACTCACTAACCCTTCTTCCCAAAACAATAATTTTCCCCATATTAAATCTTGAAAACCAGAACTGTAATATTACTAACACACCAGTACTTACAGAGGCCAATAAATAGCGTGCTTAATACAGCGTGTTGGCCCAAAACTGTCAAAGAGCTCTCATTGGGCCTGAACTGTGGCCTGAGAAGGCCTGCGAAGTTTTGCGATACAACTTAATACGGGACTACGGTCTTTTCAGAGAAATTTTGCCTGAAACAGCAACAACCAACCCGCAACCTTTTATAAAGTGTATTAAAATCTTTATCTCGTGTCTAAATAGTAACAGCATCATGGGAGACAGCGTGCATGGGTGATTATCGAATGCATACCCTGATTACCGAGTTTCTTTCGTACCTCGGAAGGCTCGTTAAGCCGTTTGGTCGGTCGTTTGTAGATCTTTGACAGTCGTAACAGGCAGTCAGTGGCCTGAAAATCTGACAACCAGTCTTACCAAAAGGGCAGTCACTTTTATGTGATATATAACTGCATCAGGTTTCAATGGAAACCGACCTCAACATAGTTGGGAAAAGGTTAGACACATAATGATAAAGTTGACAGACTTGTGACTTCTACACAACCCAGCAGCAGCTTTACTGTAACGAAATTAAAGATCATTTTGACAGGAAATGCTATTACACAGGTTAAATAAGTGTCAAAGAACTGGAGTAAAGTTTGCTAGTTTGCCCTTACTACGGTAAGGTCGTGAGACTTGTTTTTTTGTTAGAAAGATTTTTCTTGGGTTAGGAACATATAAACTTAACTAGTGTGTAAATACATTGGGACAGTGATTAGTAGATTCATTTTGTTAGAGTGTGGATTTGTTTCTTTGAATAACTTTCAGTAGTCTGAAAGCTGCACGGGTCTTTCCGAGGTCTTTCAGTGGATGGTGGACCATTAATAACATACTGACCCCTCGATTCCTGGCAGCCTTTTTCTCTCGGCTGCCATGTGTTTGTGTAGATCTTTGTCAGTTGTTACAGATAGTTACACTGGTTGTCAAACTTCCAGGAAGTTTGACAACTGGTTTAATCAACTATCATGATTATTTTAATTATTTTGACTTTAACGTCCACGTTAGTTTAAAATAATAACGCAAAAAAATGCACACTCTTACTACATGCATATTAAATTGCAGTCGACGTGAAACCTAAGCTTGGAAGTGTCTAATACACTCCTCGCTAGAACCAGCCATACATCATAAATTACATTAAAAATGCGCAATGTGCAGCGAAGATATTATTATTTTCATTCGTTCCTGTACAGTAGGCCCAACCGTATCGGTTAAATTAAGATGAATGCGGTCTCTTCATTATTGCGTAAGTTTAATTTCGCAATGTTTAGACCATTTGTTCAAATTAGTGGGGAGCGTGACAAATAAGGAATCATTGCCTTTTTATACACGGATGCCGGAGGTTTGTTTGGGTTTCGGCAGTGATGTGTCTTTATAGGCGCATATAGTTATTGCCGTCGGATTTGCTCGCGTTGGTCGGAAATTATCGGAAGGGAACGTTTTAAATATAGCCTACTATAGTCTGCGCCAGATAATTAGGAAATAAAGGTCGTTAACCCGCATACATTTATTCAAATACATAATTCCGAAAACAGAAATAATAACATAAACTTGTCCTGAAACTACCTTTATCGTGATCCTTGACTTTTTCTAGTAATAAAAAACGATTCATAATGTATTGTCGGGGTACCTACGCAGAGAAATTAAGGAAAGAGCAAGGACCTTTAATTCCTACTTATCTGGAGCAGACTATAGCTTATGCTCGCCGCTTCGCCAGCGTGGAGTTCGATAATTGTCCCACTGGATCATACTACTGGGATAAAAAGTATTCTACGTGTTAATCCAGGTTATAAAGTACCTGTGTGCGAAATTCCATCCAAATCAGTTCAGTAGTTTTTGTGTGAGAGTAACAAACATCCATCAATCCATCCTCACAATCTTTCGCATTTATAATATTAGTAAGAAGTAAGATGACACTCAGGGATATTATATTTTGTTGCTTGAATAAGTTAGAGGAATCCAGATCAATGCGGAATTCAAGTTATATATTGCAGAGAAACCTGAGAGAACTGATTGTGGAAGTGAAAATCGATTTGATATAATTTTGCCATGGGAGTATATTTATAAACCGAGCACAAATCCAAACAGACTTTATTCGTTACTTACCTAATAACGGAACATTTTCAATAAAACCCCTGTTTTGTAATCATCTAAATTCTAACGAGTCAGTAAACTAATTTAAAGTACAGATTTATCAAGCCAAAACACGAATTCTAGCACTCAACCCAAAAACCCAAAAGTATAATTCTTGGCATTTTCAAATTAGGGAGGCACTCGAAATTCAGAAAAGATTTTTTAGCGCCAAAATGACGTCGATTTTGCGGAGAATCGACTAACGAGGTCAATTGCAGCGATGGAACGCTCGCATGATGTAGAAGGCAGAAAAAAATAATGCCTTTGCCAATTTTCTTCTTATGAAACGTTTCCTGCCTAATGCTATCTTTTATCTTCTTTTCGTTCTGTAAGCTTTGTTAACGAATACGAAAATACGTGTTTAAATGTTTTCTTTTTTGTAAATAATGTTGTTAAGTAATTGTTTTGATGTTTCTTACTTCTGTAAAGTCTGGTCTGGTCTGGTTTTAAATTTGAACACACAACTGACATTATAATGATGTTTTTTTTTCTTTTTTTAGCCTTGAATGTCCTACTATTGGGCAAAGGCCTCCCCCATATCCTTCCAGGTACTCTTTTCCTGCGCCACCTCGAACCAGCCCTCGTGATGCACGTCTAAATCATCTCGCCGCCTCCTTCTAGGCCGGCCTCCGCGGCGCCGCCGTCCATGCTCAGGCACCCATCGTGTTAACACCTTTGCCCAGCGGGCGTCATGCATGCGGCTCACGTGACCTGCCTAATCCCATTTGAGCCTGGCAGCCTTTTTGCCTACGTCTATGATCACTGCTTTTGAGCGCAGCGTAATGCATGGCATATCTATCTTAACGATGATAATTGTGTTTATTTAGACGAATTTATACCTAATTGTGTATCTAAAAAATAAAAACATGACATCACGCCTGTAATCCCCGAATTGTTAATCCAAAAGTAATAGCATAAGGGGAGACCCTATTGCCATAAACCGTGCACAAACTCAGAATCTTGGATGAAAATTATAAATTCCTGAAGGGAAACACTGTGCTTGACTTGGAAATCGAAGCCTGTTTCATACTCATCAGTAACGCTTACGGCCATATTGCTTACAAGACTACCGAGATTCACACATGAATGCGTGAAAAAAAGGTTTCACATAAAATGATACCAACAAAATAAGGAGTAAAAAAAAACACCTCAACACCTTATAAATGCATTTCGCCGTTATAAGCCATGTACTTAACTCTAGTCAAGCTCTAGTTAGTTGCAGGTAAGTTACATCACAGTTTAACTAATGTTAATGAGTTCCCGTTTATGAATAACTGAGCATGGCCCCTCTTTGCTTGTTTACGTTGCATTTCAAGTTAGTGTGTTATTACTGTTTGGTTTTTCAAGAACGTTTAATTAAATAGATGTTCTTTGTTTGTGATTAATCTACAATGGAATGGTTCCCACAAAGCTTCCAACTTTGATTTACTTTAAAATGTGCTTGATTTTTGTTTTACAGTTTTTTGGAAGCCCACCCCAACATGTTGGGAAAAGGCTAGGCAGATGATGACGTAGATGTGTCAACTCTGGCAACCGGCAAAGAAAACTTAACACTTATAGTGTTCGCGAAGCAGACACGTTAGCTAATTATTAATTGGTGCCAAAATATGTGCTTTTGCATTTTCTCAGCTTTAACTTGTATCCATATAATTTTCGCTTGTATTTCCTTAGGGCAGGTAGAACAGATGGCCGATGGGCCCGAAGAGTCCCTGTGTTAACCGCGTAGAAGAAGATGCAGAGTTGGCAGGTTGTAGACTGACAACATGGTGAAGGTTGCGGGAATCCACTGGATGAGAGCAGCGCAGGACCAGTCGTGGTGGTGATCTTTGAGGGGATGCCTTTTGCCAGCACTGGACGTCTTTTGGGTGGAAAGATGATAATGATTAACCAAGCCCCGGTCTGCGGGTGTTTAGTAAACTGGTCCCACACAGGTGGATCCTGCGGGATCGGTGAACCTAATGAATTTTTGAATTGGTCAGCAACTGATCCCGTTGGCTACCCAGTATGTCTTTTGCTAACATTAAATAACCAATTTTGCAACTGTCAGAATCGCTTATAGGACGATTCTGGTAGCGGTTACGACCGCAATAAGAGAAACTAATAAATGTTATCTTCGTCATAGGGTATCGCTGGCAATCTAAATTGAGTAGATCCAGAATTTGGCTACGCTTTTGGCGCCTTCATAAGCGTTCACCAGTTCCTGTAACAATCAAAAAACAGGACACGCAGGACACGGCAGTATGCTTCCCATCGTTTATGGAACAGCATCACATAACACTCTTGGGCGCTTAGTCTTCAGTCATGTTTGAACCCAAGGCACGCACCTCGATTTTTCGAATTCATGTGCGTATTGTATAATTATCACTTGTTTCGGTGAAAGACAACATCGTGAGGAAACCAGCATGCCTCAAAGATATTTCTTGACGACATGTAAAGCTAAGTCAGAGGCCCATGGGTGGTATAAAAGCTCTGACACCAGCACCCCTAGCCAAGTTACAAACGTTTCGTATCGATTCTCTTTCTACAATCGTAAACGCCTCAGCGTAAGCGATTGTAGAAAGCGCTAAATTGGTAGCCAAGTTGGCACGACTGAGTCGATCGCTCGTTCTCTAATGTCTGTAGACAAAACCTACACTTTAGTTTATGGTGAGCGTTCCTACCAAAGAGTTTAGCGATCAACATTGTATAAACGATAACATTCTATTCTATCATTTTGAACGATCGATGTAAACTTGTCTACGAATTTTCTATTCGTTTGTGTTGATCACGTGATTTAACGTTGAGATGATGTCATTCCTATTCATTTGAATAGTATTATACTAGCGTTAACGATTGTAGATTGTCAACTTGGCTAAGGGTGCTGGTTAGGCACTAAACATACGATAAAGAAGAAGATCAATCAATCTCTATCTGATCAGGATTAGCTTTGATCTACGCGGGTCCGGAATTACTTCAAAGATTTCCAGGTTTGTCAAAGCAACATGAATATGAGAAATACGTCAAAAACGAAGCAGATAAAACCAACATTTTACTTCGAGCATTCCACCTCAGCTTACAACCATAAATAAAATATTCGTACAAAAACAAAGCACATTTCTATCTGTCACAAAATTTTCAGGCGTCCATTTCTCATTCCTTGTTACCAATTAGATGTTGAAGTTTGTCTCGAAGCTGCGGTCTTGTCTTGTGATATACAATCTGAAGTTACGACCCATTTATCATTTGTACCTTTCAGGGTATTTTGTGAAAAACTTACGTGAAAAAAGAATATGAAATTGGGTTTTGTTTATCATCGTTTGTGGCGTGGTAATTTAAAACTATCAAGAAATTACAGAATAAGCATTCTGTAATTTCTTGATAGTTTTCTTGTTTTTTTGTTTGTTCGGTTTTTGTTTTTTTTTAGTTTTTCTTTATTTAATAATCATTGGTGCCGATTCCCTTGTTCACAAACTAAACTGAATTTAAGTTGAATGCATCTTTTTCTTTCTATTTCATTATGAAAAGGACAGAAGATAAATATTAGTTTAATCCTGTCAAAATTAGTCAGCACCTGACATAATTTGATGTAATTTTAGTAGTCAACTTTTTAATCGCGTCTAAAACTTGTATGGCGCTGATTAATTTGACAAAAAATTACAAAAATTTATCTTCTGTCCTTTTCTTAATGAAGTAGAAAGAAAAAGATGCACTGAACTTAATTTTGGTTTAGTTTGTAAACAAGGGAATCGGCACCATTATCTGCTTGTTTCAGAGTATGCTCACGACTTTACGTTAATGCTTTTAATACCAATAAATCTTCACCTGCCTAGCCTTTTCCCACTTATTTTGGATTCAGTTTCAAGACTGACCGGATACAGCTGAATACCAACCAGCATTTTACATGGAGCGACTGCCTATGTGACATCCATTACTCAGCTAGTAATGGGTAATACGACACCCCTTGGTAGGACTGGTTGTCAGATTTACTGACTAACTGTATAATAACGACTGTCAAAGATCTACAAAATATAAACCGGAGAATCGGACTAAGGACCTTATGCTCAATATTTGGCATAACGCATAACTTCCTTGATTCAATTACTAGCAATTTAAAGTATACAACAGCTTTCTGCATAACAAATTCAAGTGCAAATTCCAGGAAATATTCTAATGAAAACTTTTTTCAGGGCCTAGCATAAACGCGCAGAGTTACGTAAGTATGAACGATTTTAAAATTGATCACACTATTTCCACAGGTATCTAAAATTAACTTAGCTATACGACTTTAATCATATCTATAGACCGCAACATTTATAGTTAACCAAAATACTGTAGGATAAAACTCACCCATACCTGCATATTTTTTATTAAAACCGGTTATTACGAGTATTTATGTAGGTACGTTACATTTATCTACGTCGTGTATTTGTGTTAGGGCTTTTCTAACGTAACGTTTGACGGAATTATGCAAAGCCATCAAAGGTTCGTTTGGATACCAAGTTTCGGGGAAGTAGAACTGCAAATTCTCTTCTCAGAACCTTTGTTTTAGTCTTTCAATTGTAGATATATTTGTTTCTGCGTTTCCCCACTCCTTTTCATTAAAATTACATGAAGTTCTGTCTCAGAACCGCATATTAACGAGAGCAATGATAAATATGACATGATAATGTTGAATGGTCAGGATTTATTTAGGACATCATGTGGGCCGAAGATGGGAATTGTGCAATTAAAACACAAAAGGTTATTTTAATAAAAGTAGTACAGGTATACTGCTTTACTTACTAAGAAATTGCTTACTAAGAAATTACTTGAAATTAATGGGTACAGTTCTGGGCCGTCTGAACTGCGCTGCGATCAGACACTGCATAATCGTCCTTGCTGCGAGCTCAAAGCATCACGAATTCACGACTCTGTAGAAGCACGCTGTAGGTGTGGGTAGACTGGTAAGTAAGTCGTGTGATGTTACCACGGCGTGCTTGCGATTCATTTTATGACCGTGTAAGATGCCAAATCAGAGTTTAAGAAACCCATTACTAACTGGGTTGTGAATGTCAGAAAGGCAGTCTCTCCATGTAAAATATTCAGCTGCATCTGGTTATACTGGAAGCTGGACCCAACATAGTTGGAAAAAGGCTAGGCCTAGGAGAAATTGGCCGAAGAAAACCGCACGGAGAGAAGAGTTTGTGGGGGCCTTTGCTCAGCAGTGGGACAATATATAGGGTGTAAAACACCTCTTGTTCTTCCTGTCATTGCAATAATTTTTTTGTTCTACACCATATCTGGGAACCTTCTAGTTACGGAGATATTAGGGGTCAAAGTTCCAACTTTTTGACAAGTTTTTTTTTAAATACAAGTTTTTACTGTAAGATTTTTACTTTAAACACCTCCACGACCCCCATACTATTCAATCAATCCATCAGCACAATGTTTTGAGTGCGTTACATTGAGTTCTACCACAAAACATGATTTTTCACCCCAAAAAAAAGTCGTTTCCCAGCAACAATTTTTCCGTAAAGTTACTTAGTATGATGTACAGAATGCTTGGTTGACGGCTTCGTGATGAGGTCTTTTACACTCTGTAGACTATAAAAAAAGTACGATTGAGGCAAAAAAGCTTTCCCTTAAAATCAGAAATGTTACGTCCGTAAATCCTAATTAAAGTATCCATTACAACTAACTGTACGCTGTAACAAACTTCGATCCGAAGAGTATTTTGTAAAACATTACCTCACTAAGCCCTCGTGGAAGTTGGCTAACTAACATAATTGAACTAAAGGAGCTTTTGTCTGTACCAACTTGCTTTTTATTCGCTTTGTTGTCTAGAAAACGTTGCCAAGTTTAAATCTCAGGTCTTTTTAATGTAATGTTCCGTTTGTGAACGATATGGTTGTGTTGTTATTTGATTTTGTGTATTCTTAACTGACTATTGTTAATTTAGCATTCCTAAATATGACAACGTAACGTTACAAATGACTTACTTGACTTAATGTCCTATGTCCCCTAGATGGGGCAGAGGGCGTCCACAGATGTCCTCCATCGCGATCGGTCTTGCGCTTCACGCTTCACCTCGCTCCACGTCATTCCGATGCTCGCCGCTTCTGCCAACACGGTGCGACGCCAGGTTTGACGGGGACGACCACGCTTTCTTTTTCCTTGGGGATGCCAGTCCAAAGCTTGTTTGGGTATGTGGTCGGGGTCCCTTCGGAGCGTGTGGCCAATCCATCTCCACTTGCGACGCTTGATCTGTTATTTGAAGAAATCTTCATGGAATTTGTCCAAAACTTGTGTACTTCAACTTTGATCACTGTAACCTCCGGATTGTAACAACTTTGATCTCTTTTTTAAACTTTATTGCGACTCAAACTACTTTTAAGCTTTTTATATTACACGGAACAGCTGTTTGTTTACGCCTAGTAGCGCCCTCTCTGAAAAATAATACAAAATAACCCACAATATTAACACATGATTATTCACCTCAAGATTTGTCGAAGACATTATTTATTTCTTGGATAGACATAATTTAGGTATAAGAATGTCTCCCGCAGTAAAAGTTCAATAGTTGACATTTAAAATAATTTATTTTATCTTAATCTTCAATCAAAGCCATTAATTTACTTTTTATGTTTTAGACACTGATTAAAACCTAAAATTTTGAGATAAAGGTTATTGTAATGGCCTATAAAAGATAAGTCGATTTATGAGCCTTCACAAAATTAACTTGCTATAGATTTTGCTTTTCATAATCTAACAAAAAAACTCAAGATGCTTTAACTTGTTTTGAAATATTGGAATAAAATCCGATAAGTAAATTTCATTTTGAACTAGGTTTCCAGAAATCGGGTTTTAATTATAGGTTCAAGCATCTTGTCTTGCACAAATCTATATAGGCATTCACCCTGTATTATGATTGCATGATCCAATCTTAACATTAAAATCGTAACTCATTGATGAATAGATATGACAGTCTTTATATTTTTATTTTAGTTTTATTTGTAGTCTGTCCGATATTACAATGTATCTACATAATAACTTAATAACTCTAACTTAATTCATTCTTTAATATACTCTGTATTTATACTCTGTGTATTTAATGTACTCTATAATTACAGATTTAAGTGTATGTTTTTTTTTCATAGATTTACAGTGGACGGTCGCATGCTACATCATTATCATCTGCCTAGCCTTTTCCCAAGTTTTATTGGGGTCGGCTTCCAGTCTAACCGGATGCAGCTGAATACCAGTATTTTACATGGGACGACGATCTGACCTCCACAACCCAGTTAGTACTGGGTAATACGATACCCCTTGGTAAGACTGGTTGTCAGACTTTTTGGGCCATTGACTACTTGTAACGACTGTCAAAGATCACAAATGACAGCCGGGACCAACTGCTTAACGTTCTTTCCGAGGCACGGAGAAAACTCGGTATGTAATTGGTGGTCACCCATCCACAGACCAACCTAGGCAAGCACGGCTTAACCTAAAGATCAACCAGAGCGGCTGTTATTATTTAGCCACGAGCTCCTGACGGTCGCATGCTACATGAAAACAATATTTTATAGACATCCTTTTCAAAGCAATCCTTTAAATTTGAATACCATACCCACTCAAAAAGGACTTACAACTTCGCCGATACAACTTAGTACTCAATTGTAAAGCTAAGCTAGATTAATCTACCAATAGCAAAGTCTAGTTAAACTGTGGTTATACAGTGCATCCGGTGCGAGTAGCTTAAGTGGCAGCTTCTCAAACTTATTCCTATGTGTCGCTTCGTCGGAACATGGAGTAGATAATGTGCAGAAGGCCGTGTGCACACAACGTGCAAAACCAAGCTTACACATAGACGATAACCAAAGAATCAAGTGGCACGCGTCAGTGGAGAAAACAAATGAAAGAAGCACGCCACGGGTCACTGCAATGCCACTAATGAAGCGAAAGTTTTAATACGACGGAAACAATAGATGCTCGCATGTGTCGCAAGTGACTGGGTCAGACTAGATTAGGTAAGCGGAGGTAATGTCCACCTTACTTTTCGAAGAAACCGTTACAGGTTCGTAAGTTGTAGCCATAAACTGGTTTAATCAGTTTGTTTAGAAAGGGCCAGGAAGGGCTTAACAAAACTAATGAGATTTACACTACAAAAAAAAACCGTTTAATTCGAATCAGTGAAAGCTTATGGTAACAAGCCAGATGTAAAAATACTGAAATTTCCATCCCTAATGCCTAATATTCATAATACTGGTCTGTGATAATTGACTAGTTGCTTAGTTGTTGACTAAACGTTGTTTTGCAACGCCCAAGGAGTCCGTCTTGATCGTTGTGTGCTAGCCTTCTGTATCTATTTACCTACTCTCAGGCCAATAACTCGTATTACCATCCAGTTCAGAACTTTGGATTCGATTCCTGTGTTCCTAGACTTACTAGCTTCAATAATATAAGCCACCGTATTCAGGTCATCAAAGGAGACTGTGGTATACATGGTTATTAGTGGTATCAGTTTTGTATTGAGTCATGCTGAGCTTGTGTTGGAGTTTCTTGTCTATTTTGTGTGACTATTATGGGCGAAGTTCTATTACACCTACTATTAGAAGAGTAGGTTTACAACGTGTAACTGTCTGCATGAGCCCTAAATCATAATAGCAAATAAGTAATCAGCCCAAAATAAAATGGTGTCGATTCTGTTGTGCACAAACTAAACTTAATTTAGGCTATTGCTATCTTTTTCTCTCTAATAAAACGAGAAAGAGACGGACGTAATTTAGAGCTGTCAAATTTAGTTGGAACTAATATTTCCATACACATGAAGGGTGCACGTAAAAATATGTCGACTAAAAACACGGAGAAGCGCGAAGCATAAACTAGTTTGACATCTCTAACTTAGTTCATAGCTATAGCCGTCCTTTTCTCGCACTGCCTTTTAGTAAAACATAGCAATAGCCTAAATTAAGCTTAGTTTGTGCACAACAGAACGACACCAATGTCTGTATCTACTCGACCGAAACTCCATGCGTTTATCACACTTTTCAATATGACCACGACCTTCTGATAAGTTCTGTGTAGAATAGAACCTATACCTTTACCTATGTGAACCCGGTTTCCAAAAGTCTGATAAGTAGGTCATCATCATCTGCCTAGCCTTTTCCCAACTATATTGGGGTCGACTTCCAGTCTAACCGTTTGCAGCTGAATACCAGTACCTATTTTACATGGAGCGACTGTCTATCTGTTAGTAATCTATTTCTGTTGTTAAGCCGTGCTTGCCTAGGTTGGTCTGTGGATGGGTGACCGCCCATTACATACCGAGTTTCCTCCGTGCCTCGGAAAGCACGTTAAGCCGTTGGTCCCGGCTGTCATTTGTAGATCTTTGACAGTCGTTAGGTAGTCAGATGCCCAAAAAGTCTGACAACCAGTCTTACCAAGGGGTATCGTACCTATTACCCGGTACTAACTGGGTTGTGGAGGTCAGATAGGCAGTCGCTCCATGTAAAATACTGGTATTCCGCTGCATCCGGTAAAACTGGAAGCCGACCCCAAGATAGTTGGGAAAAGGCTAGGCAGATGATGATGTGCGTACCTATTGTATAATTATCACTTGCTTCGTTGAAGGAAAGTATCACAAGGAAACCAGCATGCTTGAGAGATATTTCTCGACGGCATGTAAAGCCTTGTCAAGCCAATTCAAACCAATTTATAAGACGTTGTCACGTCAAAAACATGCATATATACCCTATTAGGGGGTGAGTTGCTACTGAGAAATTCCTGATGGAAAAACACTTTGCACGGGAATCTAACGAAAGCCATGCATAGTGTCTTGGGTCACGCGCGACCACTATCATAACTGGGCAGTCCGATTATTTAATTTATGCAATTTAGTAGGTACCAGTATTCGTAGTATAGTAACTCTCGGTATTATTATGTTAAATATGAAGAAGAATCAATAAATTGCGAATCCCCGGTATCGGAAGCATTCAAGTAGTGCGTCCTGAGAGACTTAACAGTTCACGCCGAGCCATAGCGGGGACATTTTGACATAACATGTAACTTGACGTAAATGAATATTTTTATACTTTTCTCTCGTTTGTTTGCACATACAGGGTGTAAAAGACCTCATCACGAAGCCGTCAACCAAGCATTCTGTACATAAAACTAAGTAACTTTACGCAAAAATTATTGCTGGGAAACGACTTTTTTTTTGGGGTGAAAATTCATGTTTTGTGCTAGAACTCAATGTGACGCACTCAAAACATTGTGCTGATGGATAGTTTGAATAGTAATAAAAATCTTACATTAAAAACTTGTACTTAAAAAAAAACTTGTCAAAAAGTTGGAACTTTGACCGCAAATATCTCCGTAACTATAAGGTTCCCAGGAATGGTGTGTGTAACCCTACACGAAGCCGTCACTCAAACATTCTGTACAACAACCTAAGTTAGTAACTCTACGCAATAATTAATATTGCTGGGAAAGGACTTAGTTTTAGGGTAAAAATTCACGTAATATTCAAACTAAGCAGCACTGGTATTGATGGGGTTAGACTGAGATCGACCAGAAGAAAAGTAACGGTTGACAAATACAGTCTAGTCAAGGCGTATGCACAGTCGGGGTCTTTTCCCCCTGACCATTTTAATTTTTTTTCGCTTAAAACATGCGGAGGCGCCGAGCCACGCCCCCTTAAAGTTTGGGCCTATTAGGAAAGCCTCAACCTTAGCGCGCAAAATAACAAGAACTCTCGTGGCGTGCGTCGTCAGTGCACTCGGCCGATTCGGTATCTTTTCATTCATTATTTCTTTACAAAGTCAACGGGGCGGGGCTAGAGAGCGTTTCTATGTTGCAAGTGCAAGCAAAAATAAGCTTAGTGGTGGTCAGGCGGGAGTGTCCTCGATAGTACATGTGTTTCGTATGTGTTTGGGTGTCTATGAGAGTCAAATCACAGACGGGTATTACGTGAGGAGGGGGTCTTTTGGGACTGGGACCGCGGTCCCGGATTCCCCCTAAATATTTTTGAGTGGTATTTTGGGACCACAAGAAAGAAAAACAAAGTAATCGTGCTGGCACCTTAAATCTGAATAATTATTCTTCAAGTCTTGCCTTTTTCTCGTCTAGTTACGTGCTCTGTCTTATAGTTCGGTGACGTATCGCACAGGGTCCATATTCCCACGTCTCATTTCGACGCTGTATTTTATTTCGCGCAAAATGTTTAAATAATACCTTCAGTTCGTAATCTGTTAGGTTTAGTTTGCTGCTGAAGATATTCCTGTTTTAGAAATTTCCTTAAAGAATCCTGTGGGATTTTTAAAAGAGGAGAAATTATTCCGTCTTGTGGAGAGACTTTACTGAAGATTTTGATACACGGTACCTATATACTTAAAAGCCTAAGTATGCCACTAAAAAGGTCTTACACTAATACAGCACTGTTATAAAATATAATACAACCTAATATTTACAAAAACCTACTTATTCAATTATTAGAACTGACTCTACAAAAGAAAATAAGTGCAAAATAGTAACTTTTTCAAACAATGTGAACCCTAACCTGAAATCTAGAAAGCCATCGACCCTAAAACAGATGGTTACTGACTCTTTCATCCAACCTTAGGGATTCCGTGCCCCCATTAGTTGGACTATTGAGATCAGATAGCACTCGTAACGTGTAGAAAAGGTCAGCTACAGCAGCTGGTAGGACTAGATTTGCTGTTAAGTGTTTATAATCTTGCTTAACATATTCTCTATTTGGGTCTGTTCGCAGGGATGCCATTTTGAATTTTAATAAAAACGATATCCAGATGTTGACAGTAGGTAGTCAACTCAACAACAACAACAGCCCATAACGTCCACTGCTGGCCATAAGCCTCTCCCATGATGGGAGGAATTTGCCGTAATCTCCACGCTTGGCAGGCGGATTGGAGATCGCAGTGATGAAAGACTAACAGAAAATGCTGCTGCCCATTCTCAGGTCTACGGAGGCGCAAGGTGTTCCGCCTCAGACATTAGTCGCCTTATACGACACCCGTGAGTTTAATGGGTTGGTTCTATTCTACTCTGCCGGATACCACACGGCTAGTAGGTACTCACTTTAAGTTAAAACAAAATCTCAGCACAAACTAAGGATACTGTGAACGTCGTTGCACATCTCAATGAGTGCAGACAAAGCCAGCAATAAATGTGCCAAGAAAACATAAAGAAGAAGTACAAAAGCTTCGCAGACTACCCTCATTCCTGTTTACGAGTGTGAAGTTACATGGAATCTATTACTCTCCAACAAACGATAATCACTGCCTTATTCGTTGCACGAAACGGTACCAACTTTCTTTGCCATTAGCAGATTAGTTCACTTCGGCGTCGCAAGAAACTTACCTATTGTCGTTAGCCAACTTACTTCTTACACACGATCACGTGACAGTCAACCTTATGTTCAGAACAATAGAGGGTTCTGTAAGGCAGGTTTAATTTGGTATCGTGAGGTATCAAATAAGCAAACTTGGGTCTGTGAAACCACAAAAACAGGTGTTTCTGCTCACGGCTGGTGTAAATTTGTCAGGGATAGATTACAATGTTTAAACTGTGCCTACGTCTGTTTCACAGAAGTTTGTTTGAAAGTTTCGGGAGTTATAAAGGAATGATATAGGATTTTAGAACGTAGAGATGTATTCATTTGAGCGATATGAAAAGACAAATTCAAGCCCAAACTTCAACCAAGAATGAATCTAAGTTGACGCCGGATTCGGCTTCAACTCTCTCCTAGGTTAGAGGTTTGGATGGCAACTAACCGAAACACTTTGAAATTAATGAGGTTCTGCTACTCAACCAGATTTTTTTATTCATTTGAATACTGAGTGGAATTGTCAAAGGGAAAACATATTCAATTGATCACGACAATTGATCCACCCACCCACACTATTCAAGGAGACATTTCAGTGAGAACGTAACAGGCTAATTTTGCTCATGACCTTACATAACAGTCATCATTTAGTAATCATACATAAGATCACACCCATAATCGCTAGAGGGTTAGGCAGAGGTGTATACTTGTGAATGTGTAGAGGTGTAGGTGTACACTCATACACACTCAGAAGTATTTCGCAAGTTATGTTTTTAAGTCCCATGGGGGCAAGCCTCTTGCCATCAACCGGGCCTATCCGAACACCGTGACCGTTACTAAGAAACTTCTGATAGAAATCCCAATAACACGTTGACCGATTCGTGAATCGACCCAGGACCCCCAGGACCTCTCCGTAGCAACTCACACCCTTGTGACCACAACACCAACGAGGCAGTTAGAAGGTAATCAATCTTCCATTAAGGCACAACAGTTGGCGTTTGGCCTCAATCTAGCCATAAACATAGTGTTATTTCCTATCAACCTAAGCCAAACCTAAGTGGCCCCAAGCTTGTCGTGTACCTAACTCAATAGTTGGGTTACTTAGTAGTTAACGTACGCAAACTAACGCCGGGTAACACGGCTTTGAGTGCATTCTGCACGATGAACTCGCCGCTCCTTGAGAATCAGCCACTGATGCGTTAACTGCATCGGAGGAAGCGATTATGTTACACTGGGGAACTGTTAAGAAGATGTTATTGTCTTTATGTCTTCACTGCTTCCGATGTCAGTCCTTTCTTAACGTAATAGGCTAGTTGAAACCATCAATAAATTGCAAATCTATTTAGTCCGTCAGTTAGCGTATTGGAAAATAATGAATATTGACAAAGATAAAAACGCATCAAAACTCAAGAGTGGGGGCTCGTGACGTCTCAACGCACTAAAAATTATAGCACGGGGCGCGCGGCTTGACGTATTGAGAATCTTCGTCAATTTTTGTTTACGTAACAAAAGAAAAAAATCGTGTCAAATATTTTTTGATAATCTAACTGACGGAGTAATTAGATTTTTTCAGGACACAAACCTATTGTCCCACAGATCGCACTATCGGGATAAAAGGTTATCCTGTGTGTGTATCCAGGCACATCCAGGTTACAAGCTATTAAGGGTGTAAAAAACCTCGTAACGAAGCCGAAAGGCACTCTTGTTCTCCCCGTCATTGCAATCATTTTTTTGTTCTACACCATACCTGGGAACCTTCTAGTTACGGAGATAACGGGGGTCAAAGTTCCAAAATGTCTGACATTTTTTTTAAAAATAGGTACAAGTTTTTAATGTAAGATTTTTACTTTGAACACCTCCACGGCTCCCGTACTATTCAATCCATCCATCAGCACAATGCTTTGAGTGCGTTACATTGAGTTCATACCTCAAAACATGATTTTTAACCCCAAAAAAAGAGTCGTTTCCCAGCAATGATTTTTGTTTAAAGTTACTTAGTTTGATGTACACTACGTTACTTTAAAGGTTGACGGCTCCGTGATGAGGTTGTTTACCCATCCAAGATAAATTTTATCCAAATCCGCTTATTAGACTTTGCGTGAAAGAGAAACAAATATTCATCCATCCATCCTCAAAAACTTTCGCATTTTAATAGTGGTAAGAAAAGTGACGGTAGTCAAGTGAGAATTTTTTCATCGGTTCCCTAATCCCGCCGCAAATAGTTTCTATTGTTTGTATTACTAAGGGCCTATTTCACGATGTCCGAATTTCCACTACTTACTGAATAAAATCAAAAATGGAACAATATTTGTATGAAATTATCTGCCAAAGTTAACGGGAACTTAATCGCAGGTGGTGAAACAGGCCAATAAATCATTAAACAATTGACAGCAGCAGTTATAATAAGCAACACGAGTCTTGTGCCCGTTTTCACTGAACTGGGGACACCTAGCAAATCTGTCGTTAACCGAATCTGTCCTAAAGCGAACAAGGGTAAATGAACGCTTAAGTATAAGTGCTCTGTTGGGTTATGAAAGTTCCAATACGGTGATAATTACACTGGCCTGCTAAAATACGTAGCACACTTTTAAAATTGCAATAACTTTTTAAGCACACAAGATATACTTTCGAAACAAAAAGAGTTTAATTTTGTACATAAAACTAATAAAGCTGATAAAAAACGCTAACATTTTTTAAATTCAATCTCTAACTTCTATAGAGTTTAGAAAAAAATGAAATACTACAAGTGTAGTATTTAGTTTTGCAGGCCAGTGTATTTAGATGTGTCACCTAGTGTAAAGGAAATCGGGTATTACTCGTAGAATAAAAAGTACCAGTGGACGTGTTCCGAGAATTGTTATATTCATCTAATGATAGTTAGTTTTATATTGGTTATTTTTTTAGAACATACCATAAGATCACGCCTGTAATCCCCAAAGGGGTAGTTAGAGTTGTAGGTACACTCACATGTTGTCACCAGTTTTGTTTTTTAGGTCCCACGTAAAAGGGGGCGCGCCTATTGCCATCAACCGGACACAAATCCAGACTCCGTGGCTGCTAATAAAAAATTACAGATAGAATAACCAAGTAACACTTTGCCCGACCTGGGAATCGACCTCAGGATCAGAGCTCAGCAGTCGCACTTACGATCGCAATACCAACGAGATAGTCTTTTCTGTAGAAATATGTAAAAAATAAGAAGAAAATGGTGTCGATTCTGTTGTGCACAAATTAAACTTAATTTAGGCTATTTCTATCTTTTATTAAAAGGCAGTGCGAGAAAAGGACGGCTATACAATGACGTATTATATATAGACACGTCATGAACCAACATTGCGGCGCTTAAAAACGGCGAAAATACTAGAACTACTTATAAGCGTGAAGAAAGAGAAAGAAAATATGACACCGAACGGCGGGATGCCTGTTGCGAGAGGGAGATAAATATACATCTTCAGTCACGTCACAGGATTTATTAAATTATAAACAAACGTAGCGTCGCGCGACAGGTTGGTGCGTAACTAAGAGCGATGTGGCCAATTGGCTTCATTTCATGTTGTCATTTTAGAGTGCGGACAACGTATCTATAGTTTATATATCATTGCGGCTATAGCTATAAACTAAGTTAGAGATGTCAAACTAGTTTATGCCTTGCGCTTCACCGTGTTGTTATTCGACATGTTTTTACGTGCACCCTTCATTTGTATGGAAATATTAGTTCCAACTAAATTTGACAGCTCTAAATTACGTCCGTCTCTTTCCCGTTGTAATAGAGAGAAAAATTTAGCAATAGCCTAAATTAAGTTTAGTTTGTGTACAACAGAATCGACATCAATGTCGTTATCATTTTAAAATAGTTCCTAAGCTTCTAATACCGGTTTAAATAGCAACTAAACATCAAAAAAATAAAACCAACTATTTTCTAAACTAGCCATTTATATGCTACTACCCATTCGCGTGCACATTAGCAAATAACATCAAAACAGTCCGTTTAATAGGGCATTATTGTGGTCAGCGTATCGATTGCATGCTCTCTTTCACGACCACAGACTAGCAAACATCCCTTTAGAAACTCCACTGTACTGTCAGTTAACCAAAAAGGTTGTATGGACTTTTTTAGTCTGTGGTTGTTGGTTTGATATGGAACAGGCTACGCGTTCGCAATACGTTTTTACGAGTCACATTGGCCGCGGTAACTGTTATTAGAATTGTTTCCATAGCCTCCGTATGTTTACTGCATGCACTTATGGGATGCAATCCACACATTTTGATTTTGCTGCCTCAATAAGATACGCCTGAGTCGGCTTTGGAACAGTTATTTGTTTTGTTGTTCCAATTTTAGGATTATTTTTGTTGCAGATGTATATTTTTGCAGATTTTATGGGTTGGATGAAAGTTTTGTTAGTGCAATACGGAACACATTGCATTTTAGACTTTATTTTTTATTAGTTTACTGAAGTTTATTTTTAGTGAACAGCGCCTAAATTACCGCATTACTCTACGGAATTTGAATAGACAAGCAAACAGACAGGGCATAACAAAATTACTCTGAATGTACACCTTACAGTGCACCAACCTATAAACAAAAGCGAATTTCAGCGCGTAATTTTTATTTTATAGTAGAGCCACAGAGATCGCCAACACTACATTAATTATTCACGCAACGGACACTTTCGATATAAATAAAACACGTGAAAAATATTTGTTTTTCACCGTGCCGTGGAATGGTGTTATTTACATGCCTGTGACATGTATGTTGAGCTTCCATTCTTTTCGACAGGGGTAGTCAACCTATTTTATTTGGGATGTACTTAAATGGTCTTTTGTTGTCGTCGTGTTTCAGAACTTGGATGGGATGTACATGTAGTTAAAATACTTTCACGGGTAACAACATTTTTAGGGGTGTATCTTGACATAAAATATCATTCTATCTGTGTTATGTTTTATTGAAAAGAAAAAAATGTAAGAGACTGACATTGACTTCAAAATACTTTGATTGCGACAGAAGTCTTAGATAGAAATATGATTTTGGGGCGGAACGGTGACTGTAATGATTTTTATAACACATTTGCTCGTAAAGGGTCTCTTATTTCACCCATTTCAATATCGTATTGTATCTCATTACGTACTTGTGCAGTAATGTAATGTAAAACGCACGGTTTATCAAGATGCTCCGTCTAAAATGAACGGTATTTTTTTAAATCTTAGCAAAAAGTTTTTATGTCAGAAAAGTGATCAACATTTTATAAATAAAATTAACTTTGGGAGATGAAATATAATAAATAAACATTTAATTCTTTATTTTAATTAATTTTGACAATAAATTACAACCATTTATCTGTAACAAAAACACAAAAATATTAATTTACTTTATTAGTAATACTGGCTGTTTTTTGTCTTTGCCTTAAAAAAGGCGCTGATGCGCGCCATCGCTAATTTGTAAACAAGTAAAAGATTTATTCGTATAAGAAAGTCCGAGTTTTATTTATTTCCTCGCAAATATGTTATAAAACGTCGTATGACGTACGTGCGCTTTGATAATTACAGCCTCAGCTTTCTTGTAGCCCTCGCTTACGGCTTGGGCTAGCAATATCGCCTCGTCTGTAATTTTCAACTTACCGCACTTATATCATAATTGTATTATAATCTTTGAGGTGTAGTCAAGCAAATCGAGGCAAAATGTAAAAGCTATGAGGAATAAAACACTTCTAACGCCCAAGACTCTCTCATACCTAACTATAATAATCTACTTTTCAAAACGTCATAAGTTTAAGTATCCCTAAATCCTGTCCATTCCCACAAAATTACGTTAAAAACTGTAATGTTGCTGCATTTTGAGCTTAACCGCAAGTCGGTGTGAAACTGTAAACGTGTCGACATACTATGTAAGCTGCTATATACCTATCTGTATATAATGGTATGGTAGGTACAGTCAGGAAACACGAATACGGATACACCAGCAAAAATCGAATATGGTAAGTGTGAACGGATTTCATGAAACCGTCAACCAAGCATTCTGTACAACAAACTAAGTAAATCTACGCAAAAATTATTGCTGAGAAACGACTTTTTTTTGGGATGAAAAATCACGTTTTGCGGTAAAACTAAATGTAACGCACTCAAAACATTGTACTGACAGGGAGAACAAGTGTCTTTAGGCCTCGTTACGGGTCTTTTTATAATCTTTATATTCATTCATTTCATTAATTAATAGTCATCATTATCATTAATCTTAAAGACGCAGACTTTTTAATCCTACGTGACCGTGATAAGATTTCTAGATCATTCAAACCACAGACCGACGTCTGGGAGGAACTTTTGTCTGAATGGCAATGTAGGTGGGATAATTCCATCAAGGGCCGACACCTCCACCAGTTCTTTCCATCCGTTCGTGAACGGCTGGCCAGGACATGGCTGGAGGTTGATCACTGTGTTGCTCAATTTCTCACCGGTCATGGTAACTTTAAGGGTAAATTATTTTCCTTCAAGCTTGTTGACTCGCCTTTTTGTCAATGTTCCACATCTGACTGCGAATATGAACAATCAGCCCATCATATTTTATGGGCAGTCTTTGGCAGAATGAACGCAATATTATGTTGGATAGTGTACAGGTTACATCCGGAGTTATTTACTACACAGATCTTGTAGAAACTAGAACAAATTTCCGTGCGTTCAAGCGTTTTTGCCATACCTATTTTTGGAATCAAATATAACTGCTCACAACTAATGTTAATATTTTATCCGTGGTGCTAGGCAACTGGGCCTATCCCAGTTGTAAATGTCCCTTTGCGCCTATTGGCCTTGTTTCTTTCTGTCTCCTGCTGATATGGAGGGAAGTGGAAATTACGGATTTTCCTACTCCTCCGCTATACTTTTCTGATTAATTTCGTTGCGGGATCCAAGACAGTTAAATTCATTCTCTGGGACTTCGTCGAGCTTCATTGTCTCGGCGCTTTTCTGTTGGTCGCCACTGTTGATTCTGGCTTTCAGGAGTTACAGTGGTTTGGGAACAGTGTGGCGGGCTTGTCCCAATTAAAAAAAAAAAAAAACTTAAAGTTGAAATCAATATTCCACGAGACTACTATTGGAGGTCGCATATATTTATGTATGCACTGGCCTGTGAGAATAATCGTATTCACATGTCTGTCACTGGTTTTAAATTAGCTTAGTTACGGTTTGTTGATGTTCTAATACAGTTGTAACTTGCGTGTAAAAATATTGTACCACGAACGAATATTATACTCTACCATCCCACTGCTGGTCTTGTCTTTATTCCAATAGGTTATGGGCCCAGGACCCAGAAGCACAAATGCTAGAGCATAATTAATAAGTTGAGTGGTTTAAATATTAATTGTGTGCTTGTGAAACTTACGAAATCTCAATTATGTCAGCTGAAGTTGGCATAAGTGGTATTAAGAAGCTGAAAAATTCGTCCGACTACCCAAACTGGAAATTCCTGGTGCGAAATTACTTGGAGAATAAAAACTGGTGGGGAGTAATTTCTACAGATGTAGTAAATGCTGATGTAGACCGGCAGGCACGAACGACAATATGCTTGTTGTTAGAACCAGAGTGCTTTACCCACGTCTACAATGCGAAGACTGCGAAAGAAGCCTGGAATAACTTGCGGAAAGCGTATGAAGACAAAGGTTGGGGAAGACGTATACATATTCAGCGAGAGCTTTTCAACTGTAAGTTAGAAAATTTTGATTCTATGGAAAGCTACATATCCAAAATTACATTCCTGACACAACAATTGTCCGATATTGATGCTCAAATCCCTGATGATTGGATCATATCGATTTTGCTGGGTGGATTGACCGCTGAGTACAGCCCTCTCATTATGGCTGTAGATAATAGTGGACAAGAAATCACGTTAGAGCAGATTAAAATGAAATTGTTACAAGAAGGAAGTAGACAGAGTAAGTTGAACACAGAGAACGAAAAAGTTTTAGTTACACGTAAAGTGCAGAACGATGCAAGATCAAACACTAAAACTAACTATGATCGTAAGCAGAAGTTTATCTACAAGTGTTTTAAGTGCCACAAGCAAGGACACAAGGCGTCCGAATGCAAGGAGCGGATCAAAACCGCGAATATCTGCCTGAATACGAAAGGGGCGATAAACAAAGATAAGTGGTATTTAGACAGTGGGTGCTCAAATCATATGACCCATGATAAAAACAAATTGTTGTCTTACACACAAGTAAAGGGCAACATGAAGATCGCAGTAGCAAACGGAGAGAAGTTATTGGTGAAAGGACGAGGAAATGCTGAGCCACGAGTCGGCGAAAACGAAAAATTAATTTTAGAAAACGTTTTACATGTTCCTGATTTATCCATGAACCTAATTTCGGTAAGCGATTTGACTAAGAAGAATTATTGCATGAATTTTGACAAAGGAGGTTGCATGATTCAAAATAAAAATGGAATTGTTGCAAGATGTCAAGAGGTCGGCGGAATTTATGAGTTGACAGAAAATCAAAATAACGTCGTCAATGTGACATTGTCAAAACAAAATGAAAATATTTCGAACATTTGGCATAAAAGATTAGCTCATTTATCGCGTAATTATATGAATAAAATGAAAGTTTTAGTAAGCGGTATGGAATTTAAGAGTACCGATTTATGCGAGCCGTGTATTCCATGTATTGAAGGAAAGACATGCAAAAGTCCCTTTAAAAAGCAAGGTACGAGAGCAAACGAGGTCTTACAGTTGGTTTTTAGCGACGTTTGTGGACCAATCGAGGAGCCGTCGTTCGGTGGTTCGAGGTATGTTCTTCTATTTATCGACGATTATACTCGAAAGACTCATGTTTATTTTTTGAAGAACAAAAGTGAAACTTTCGATAAGTTCCGTGAATACAAGGCGGAAGTTGAGAATGAGACATGTAAATCTATTAAATGTCTGAGATCTGACAACGGCGCAGAGTACTGTAATGGTAAATTTAAATCATTTTTGAAGTCTGCAGGCATAAAACACCAGACGACTGTACCGTACACGCCGGAACAAAATTCTGTCGCAGAAAGAGCGAATCGGACTATAATAGAAAAGGCAAGAACATTACTCTCAGAATCGAACCTGAGCAAAAAGTATTGGGCCGAGGCTGTAAATACTGTTGTTTACTTAAAGAACAGAAGTCCCACGAAAGCATTGAATAATGCGGTACCAGAGAAGCTTTGGACTGGAAAAGATGTGGATGTGAGTCATCTGAAAATCTTTGGTTGTTTGGCATATAGATTGATACCAAAACAAAAGAGACGCAAACTGGACATGAAGACGGAACCGATGATTTTTATTGGATATCCAGATAATCAGAAGGGTTATCGTCTGATGAATCCTAAGACAGGTGAAGTGACGACTGCGAGAGATGTCAAATTTCTGGAAAACGTCTTTCTCCAAAAGGAAAACGGAGAAAAATCGGAAGTAATCATAAACCTGAATAAAGATTCTGTTCCTTCCAGTTTACCCAACGGGTCTACAAGCAGATCTGAACGCTTGGAGACAAACGATGATATGTATTGTGATACTGTAGACGAGAACATAGAAGTATCGGAGGAGATAGCACCTGAACCTGTAGTACCAGAGCAAGTACCTGATGACGTATTCACTGAAGAAGAAGTGAGACCTGAATCAGAAAGAAGGTATCCTGTAAGAGAACGCAGACAAGTCGATCGGTACGGATGCAATGTTATGTATGCCAAGGAGAGCAATCTTGATGGTGATCCATTGACTATTAATGAAGCTTTGGCGAGACCAGATGGTGATTTATGGCAAAAAGCGATAGATAATGAACTTATGTCACTAAAGGAGAACCAGACTTGGACGTTGGTGGATCTTCCAGCTGATAAGAAGCCTATCCAATGCAAATGGGTGTTCAAAATAAAGAAAGATAGCGATGGCAAGGTAACGAAGTACAAGGCTAGACTTGTAGCAAAAGGCTTCACTCAGGTATGTGGTGTAGATTATACTGAGACTTATTCTCCTGTAGTTAGAAGCTCTACTCTAAGATTGTTGTTCTCGCTAGCTGTTGAATACGGTTGGTTTATTGATCAGTGGGATGTCACGACTGCCTTTTTGTACGGCAAAATTAAAGAGGACATTTACATGCTCCAACCAAAAGGAGCAGTAGTCAAAGGTCAAGAAACCAAAGTATGCAAACTGCAGCGTTCTTTGTATGGATTGAAACAAGCTTCAAATGCTTGGTTCAAGGAATTAGATAAAGAAATGTTGAATTTAGGCTTTGTACAATCAAAAATAGAACCGTGTTTGTATCAAAAGCAGCTTAAAAACAATAAGAAGTTGATTGTCGTTATTTACGTAGATGACCTGTTTATTTTTGGAAATTGTGAACAAGAAAAGCAAAAATTAAAAACCAATTTGCTTGACAAGTTTAAAGTGAAAGATTTAGGGCCGGCTAGGCATGTTTTAGGCATGAGGCTGAGGAGAGACAAAGATGTTATTTGTCTAGATCAGCAACAGTTCATTTCGGATATTTTGAATGACTTTAACATGACAGACGCTAAGCCAGTTTTAACCCCAATGGAAGTCGGTATCAAATTAGAAAGATCGACAAATTCCCATAGTGATCTGCCGTATCAAAGCTTGATAGGGTGTCTAAACTATTTGGCCTGTAATACGCGACCAGACATAGCACATGCGGTAAGTGTACTTTCACAATTCAATTCGTGCTATGATGAAATACACTTTAAATGTGCGAAACGGGTTCTTAGGTATTTAAAAGGTACGTCTAACCTTTGTCTCATTTTTAGGAAGTCGGGAGATTTAGACTTACGGGGCTACGTTGATGCAGATTGGGGAGGGGCACTTGATAGAAAGTCTTTCACAGGATTAATTTTCAAGATAGGTAAAAATATAGTGTCATGGGAGAGTAGGAAGCAAGCGACAGTATCCTTGTCTACCACAGAGGCAGAGTACGTAGGATTGAGTCAAGCTTCGAAGGAAGCTCTTTATTTACGTAGTTTACTGAACAGTTTGACATCTGTCGATAGTAAAGCGGTAGTAATTTACAATGACAATCAGTCGGCGCATAAAATCGCAGCTAACAAAATGATGCATAATAGGACAAAGCATATTGACATTAAGTATCATTTTATTCGTGAGTGTGTACTGGCAAACAAAATTGAAATAAGGTACATGTCAACTGATAAGATGATAGCGGACATTTTAACTAAAAGCGTTCACAGCCCGAAGCTTAGAGATTTTTTAAAGGATTTATCCCTGTCAAATTATTCTATTAAGGGGGCGATGAGTAGTTAAATGTTTTGATGTTTTAGGTTTTGTAGAAGTGCTTTGTGTAATAGATAATTTAGATTTTCTGTTTTTGTGTTATACTTTTGGATACAGCGTAGTACAGTCGAACACAGAAGTGTTAGTGATTTATTTAGTTTTATGTACCGAGTATTGACAAGTACAGAAGTAATCATACGCATGTGTAATAGATTAAGGGGGCGTATTGGAGGTCGCATATATTTATGTATGCACTGGCCTGTGAGAATAATCGTATTCACATGTCTGTCACTGGTTTTAAATTAGCTTAGTTACGGTTTGTTGATGTTCTAATACAGTTGTAACTTGCGTGTAAAAATATTGTACCACGAACGAATATTATACTCTACCATCCCACTGCTGGTCTTGTCTTTATTCCAATAACTACCACTTTCGAATTTAGATAGGTGTATCCATATTCGAGCTCGTCTTATCTCAAAGTTGTGAATTGGTTCCTCTTTCTGTTGTTACAGCATAGAATTACATATTGAGAAAGACACTTAAAAATTGCTACGTTCATACATATTAGTGCTCGTAACTGTACATTGTAAACTGAGTGTGATAAAATGTTGTAATTCGGAGATCACGGTCATGTCGCATTGTGTGACAAGGTTTTCAGAACATTGAAGTGGGTACCCATTTTCAGTAAATACTGGACTAAAAGATTAGGTTTTTTTAACTTTTTCCTAGGATTCTTTGTATCGTAGGCCCCAGCCGTACCCGGATGGGTACGATGCATTGTTATTTTAATTGTGTCTGTAATTGCGGGTATCTAAGAGCTACACTCACATACACAAACAGCCAGACCCGAGACAACCACTTGTAGGTAATACAAATATTTGTACCGTGAGGAGATCGAATCCGCGACACGCAGCGCAGCAGTCAATTGCTCAGCCATTGCACCAACCGGACTCGTTAAAAATAAAAAATAAATGTGACCAATATAAGATAAGACAGGGCTTTCCTTGAGTAGTTCTCGTTTTTCCACTAATTAACTACCAGCCTATGGGAACAGTCTATGGCATTCCACTGCTAAACATAGGCCTCTCCCCCACCTTCCTCATTCATTATTTTCCAGACCACATTTTATGATTGGAAAGTCCCACACTACGCTTGCCAATCCGTGGTTTCCACGATAAGACTTCACAACTTCATCGGCTAGCTTACTGCTTCTTCGACTTCAATGTCAGATGGGCCGCTGCTGGTACAACTTGGCCCGGTGGGGGTATTCCGATAAAGCTGAGTTTGACTGTGTAGCCTCATCTCAAACCATGGCCCACATCCTTTTTTTTTTTTTTTTTTTTTCGGATGGGAAATCATCAAATAACCTCTCCCGCTCTGGGCGGAGCAGGAGGGAGTGTCAGACTTTTACTGACTAAAACCCATCCATGTTCCTTCATCGCCCTTTGTGTTCCGGGGCCACGGTATCTCTTACGAATAGTCCCGCAACCCCGGCAGGCATCGGTCCTTACGGACCGTGTCGACACGGCCTGTCGTCATGAGACGGACGGACGGCGAGCTAGCCCATAGCTCACCGTCCACAGGCCCGCGCCTACGGTGGCCGGGGGCCACGTGGTGGTGGCCCCCGACGCCCGGGGCGTCTCCCGCGGCGGCCGGGACGTTGAGAGGTTCTCTCCCTCTCACGTTCCGCCACCTCCTTCTCTAGCATTACTGCTTCGCAGAAGGAGGTGACGGCGTCCCATTCCGTCTCGCTCCGGACCATGGCTTGCACCAGGGCCGGACGCGAGAGGTCGCCGCCACCGATCGCCGCTTCGAGGACACGGCGGTGCTCCGCCCACGCGGGGCACACCTCCACCGTGTGTTCCACCGTGTCCTCCGGTCGATCCTCACAATGGAAGCACCCGGGCGTTTCCTCCCGCCCGATTCGGTGCAGGAACCTCCCGAACACTCCGTGTCCGGTGAGGACCTGCGTCAGGCGGAAGGTGAGGACGCCGTGGCGTCTCTCAAGCCACTCCTCAAAGAGGGGACTTATCGCCACTATCGTGGCGTGCCCTGCACGAGGTTGCGACAGTCGCTCTCTCCATGTCGCCATGAGATCTCGCCGGAAGTCTGTCCGCTGAGCGACAATTTGCCGCGGCAGCGGAGTTTCCCCCCGGCTTAGCGCCTCCGCGCGCCATTCATGTAGGCGCGCGAGGACTATCGCCTCCAGATCCCATGGCGGCAATCCGGCAAGGAGGCTCGCCGTCTCGCGGGCAATCGTGCGGTAGCCCCGGGCGAGCCTTACGGCTACCACCTTTTGGGGCGCGTTCAAGTAGTGGGCGGCTCGCCGCCTCAATGAACGCGCCCACACCGGGGCCCCGTAAAGGGCCATGGACCGCACGACTCCCGCGTAGAGCCTCCGCCAGGAGGCGTTTGGCCCCCCCAGATTGGGCAGGGGATGGCCCACCTCCTGACCTGTTCTTTGTGCAACTCTACCAGCGCTTTAAAAGCCTAGTCCGAAGCCGATACCAATGTCGTGAATGTGGCTGAGTTCTGGTCGAAACAAATTGAATTAACCTCCTAGGTTTCCGGTACACAGCTCTTTGATCCACCGGCCACGGACACTAGAATCTAGAATTATAAATAAGTATATAATATAAAGACAATAGACTAATGTCAGAATGTATGAAAATGTTAGGTGGTACATAATTGTATGACAAACACTTCATTTTTCAAAACTGCCGAATATTTACTTAATTTTGAACGTAATATAACTGTGGGAATCATCGACAAGAATAAGAAGACTTCCTCTTCAGCTGACTTCTTCTGCTAGTTATGTTGAGTTCTTTGACGGATTATAAAAAATTCATTTCGGATCTTATCTTGGTCTAACTTAAAATACAAAACCATTGTAAAATGGAAGACAAGCTGCACTGTCGCTACGATTCCCCACAAACACAAAACGAGTAGGTAACTACTCTTATACAAAGCACAAACCCCACACTCCAAGTTTACCTCCAATATTCAGCGCGACCCCGTCACAGGGTTGCACGAGTTGCACCTCAACTTAAAATAAATATAAACATTAGCGAGATGAATCAGTGTCCTCTCAGTACAGGGAACTTCACTTATCACCAGAGAATATAGAGCAAACCAGAAGATCCAGAGAGTGCCAACGATAACTGTTTAATATAGTTCAACCGAATGAAATACTTGTCGTTGATTAAATTATTATACAGGCATGTTGTTGGTATTAGTAACGATAGAATTTAAGTTGTAGTGTTAGTGCTGCAGGTTTCCTTTATAAGCAATGTATACAGTGTTAAACACTGTGTCCAAAAATAAAACATTGACATCTCCTTTCTGCTTCTTAAACCACGTCTACTACTATTAACCATTGTTTTGAAGTGAAAACTTCTAGCGCGTTGAGCACTTTTTGGGTGAACAAAAATCATGGAACTGGCGTGACCGTCACGTACGCTTTTCGTAGCACTCGTAGCCAATCCACTAATACCCGTAGCAGTGCTACGACTGGGACGTGGCCTGTGGGGGAGGGGGAGAAGGGGGGGATATTATTCGGAAAAAAACTGCACACGCACAGCTCGATGATACAATTCACAAGTTACTTAGTTTTCACTTCTATCGGCAGTCCCCAAAGATTGCCCCGCATGTTTTTTTTATATTTGTGGGATCACAGCGAAAAAAAACCGGCCAAGTGCGAGTCGGACTCGCGCACGAAAGGTTCCGTACCATTATTAGAAATAATTTTATTCTGTTTATAGTATTTTTTGTTATAGCGGCAACAGAAATACATCATCTGTGAAAATTTCAACTGTCTAGCTGTCACGGTTCATGAGATACAGCCTGGTGACAGACAGATGGACAGACAGCGAAGTCTTAGTAATAGGGTTCCGTTTTTACCCTTTGGGTACGGAACTCTAAAAAGACCGATTTTATGGAACAACTTTTGTTAAGAACGAACTAATTACATACTTAATCGTCGTACATCCTTCTCTCGATCACTATGTTGCTACCTATTATAGTCTTTCCTACTGGCGCAGTGCTGACATATACCATTCAAGAATAGTTTTGCCGTTTCGGTTGCTTTAGTTGATCTGCACCTTCTGGTCTGTTCTATACTCTGTGCTTATCTCTAACTTCGCTGGCACTGCATCAGCACTCATGAATAACGCAGTTGAAGTCGTTTGAAAGTGAATCAACGTTTACTTTTTACGGCTGAACGGCTTACAGCGTACCTAATAGTGTTTTATACAGCTTTATTTATTTGGCGTCTAAGATTTAAAGCGCTGTTTATGATGGAAGTGTTCTGATAGGTGGTGTTTTGTGTTGGCTGGTGTCAATTCAAGGATACTTTACTATGTAATTTTTCTGTTCTAGGATAGTCTAGACATTTTAATCGGTCTTCCACAAAATAAAATCACATGGCGCCAAAGGTATAAACAAAGCAGTAATGGAGCAGCCTGAAATGGACAAATGAAAATAATTAAATGATTGGTGGATTGGTGGTTAATCATAAAAGTAAAATAATGTACTTAACAAAAGTGCATTGCAGGTAATCCAATAATTTTATTCAGTTACCATTTCCACCAGACTGATGGTCACAATATTAATGGATACAATCAATAATAAATCGAATTATTTGAAGTATTATGAGGATTTCAGTCATCGGTTTCAATTAAATTGGACAAAATGTAACAAAAGTCCACGTTACAATATGAAGTTGTTGAACTTTCCTTTGAAATATCATAAATATGTTTTATAAAATGTTATAATAATATAATAATAATCATTTTATTATCAGGCAACTAGGCCCATAGATAAATACACAAAATACATTTAACAACAATAATAAAAACTTATACATATTTTAAACCATATGAGACTATAACTATACACGCAACGTTGTCGGCGTTGTGTTTCGCTGCGTGGTGTCGCGTGGACATTTGGATATTAGTATTGCATTATGTACTTTGTTGTTTACAAAAATGAGTGATACGAGCTTTGTGAATTTTGATAATTGAACAATCCAAAATGTAAATAATTATATTACTACCTATACACGGTTTGTTTGTAGTAAATACAAGCAGTTAAACTAGTCTACTCAGTGCGCTTGCATAGAAAAGATGAGAACGTCACTGACCAGGAGAGAGTCATGTGAATCTATTTGTAGTAAAGACTGTGAGAATGCATCGTCGAGCGGAGATCACCCTCGGAAACGACGATATACGACACCCTTCGGCCAAAAGTCCTCCTTCATGCAGGTCTCTAGATGGTGGGTTGGAACTCGTACCACGAATGACCTAAAGTTTATGTTGTGGCGCGATTCCAACCTTTCGACCCTCAGAGTCCAGCTGGTTTTCACTTTCAAATACTGCACCACTTCCTCAGTTGTAGTGGAGTGATGCAGACGTGAAATATACAGCTGCTTCGTAGGCACAGCAGGACGCAGCAGCATGTTGGGTCCACTCGGTGCGGTACCGCACAGGTTACGAGAACAGGGCTTCTTCTTTTTCTTCCTTTCCACTTTAGTGAAGCCCTCCTCATCAACTTGGCTCGTCCTTGGCACGTGGCTACGGACCGCAGCCAGGGCAGGTTGAGCACCCTTATTCAATTTCTCCCCTTTTCTGGTTTGTCGCTTAGGCTGCGACGCATCAGATTTACCGCTGGTGACGATAGCAGCATAGGCACGTTTTGGGGTCGACGTACCTAGGCGTGACGTTTCCGCAGCCGGTGTTGTGGCACGGGCGACGACGGTGGCGAGCGGCGCTTGCTCAGCGCTATCGGCAGCTGGTGACGCACTTGTGTTCGCCGATCCAAAACTGCCGATGGTTGCATTTTGCGCCCCTCGACGAGTGTTCACCTTTGAGGCCTCAGGTGACCCAATTTCCGAAGCGACGTTGCGCAATAATGCTATTTCCGCACGTAGTTCGGTATTAGTTTTTTCTGATACCTCCATTCTGGACTGCATCTTGATCATCTCCACTGTCGACGTGATCGAAAGTGACGGGGGGCAGTTTTCCTAGCTCTTTCGCCACGAAATCTGGCACGTCGTCCGGGTCAGTCTTCTTCAACATGTCGTGGATAACGATATCGTTTTAATAAAAGTTGCTCAATTGATTAATGTAGTAGTGGGGCTAACGCCGTGACGTTATTTTGTAATGGCGGCACGTGGGCAGAGTCGTTTTGGAAGGTGGGGATTGTCGAACGGACACTTCGCATCGAGACGCGGACCAAGTCACTTCTCCAAAACGAAACTGTCGGTTTGCCTAGTTAAATTATTATCACCTGTTATTGTTAATTTAGTTTATCTGATTAAAAGTGAGGTTATATTTACACTTCGTGTTATAATTCAACGACACCTACGAAATGGACCTTTTACTACCGAATCAAGATGGTGACGACCCTATCGCTCCGCCGTCGCTGACGTCGTCATCTGAAGTGGGATCTGAATCTCACTAGCGCACAACGTTCGCGATCCAGCAGCGTGATCGAGGCTATCAGAACACCAGCCTCATCATCCAAGATCGCTCTGCCAGAAGTGAACTTAGAGCACCCAGATTCTTATCCACGTGCCTGGTGCGCAACGGTTGACATCTGCCTGGATGAACATCCACTCGAGGGAGCATCGCTCATCATAGCTGAAGGCACTGAAGGGCGGTGCTTCGTCATGGCTCTCACTAATCTCACACGTGCACATGCAGCGGAAGCGGAGTCGTAACCGAACGGCGCGTCGACAACTGCCAAGTAACAGGTGTTTGCGGGCAATTGCAACAATCTGGTGAGTGTTTCGAATTTGATTTTGATTCTGGATTCAAATGTTCCTCAATTAAAGATAGCAAATTAATGTTATCTGTAAATTTAGAGTGTTTGAGATTTTGGACGATGATCTTCATAAACTGAAAGCTTTGAATTCTAAGCGTGCCTACAAATATGTACAGGATAGGCTAAGGAAGATGCCAGTGGGTCACGTACCAGTCGATGTTGATAAAGATTTTGATGATGTTATTTTAATTGTGTCTGTAATTGCGGGTATCGAAGTGTTAAGCGGTAGCAGCCTGTGTGGCAACCTGAGCCTATGTGGCACTTGTAAGCCTGTGTGGCACTTGTAGGGCGGGGAGCTATAATGGTGTGCATACGTAGTGTATACGTAGTGCATACGTAGTGTGAACGTAGTGCATACGTAGTGCGTACGTAGTGGATGCGTAGTGTGTGCCTTGCGTACGTAGTCCATGCGTAGCTTGCGTAGTGTGTGCGTTACATGCGTAGTGTGTGCGTTGCATACGTTGTGTACCACTGTTTTAGTACCCTTTCGGTTATAGTAGTGTGTTTGACCGTACCAGTAGTTATTACGTAGTCGTGGTCCGTGGGGCGCGATGCGTGTTTAGCTTTGGCGGAGGTCGAGGTCTGGAAAGACCGTAGTGTGTAGTCACTGGGTGATGCACATGGCAGATCCATTTGATGGATGTGAAAGCAATGCGATTGCTGGTCGGCTGGAGAGCCGTAGCGTTAGAGGTTTTACTTGAGGGTTTCTGTAAGCTTCGTAGTTTTTGTTGCAATAGAGTTTTAAAGGTTGATTCGAACGACAATGGTACATGACCCAATGGTTGACCTATTTTCGATTATTCCCAATTTAACCGTGTTTGATTTAGTCAACTGTCTCGTTGGTCTAGTTATTGCAAGCGTGACTGCTGACCATGAGGTCCTGGGTTCGATTCCGAGGTCGGGCGAAGTGTTATTGGGATTTCCATCAGGAATTTCTCATTAGCAGCCACGGAGTCTGGATTTGTGCCCAATTGATGGCACTAGGCTCGCCCCCTATTTCATGGGACTTAAGCATGGCTGGCGAAGTGCGATTGTTTTATTAGGTACACCTCAGTTGTTTGATTTTATTAGAGTAGGATTTGGTTAAAACAAAACAGTAGAGTTCTTTATTTTCACTGACCCAATGAATCTAGAGTTTGGTCAGGAGTGACCGAGTGGAACAAAATACTGCCGTGGAATATTTGTTTGCAGGGTAACCATCACACGAGGACATCAGACTACCCGAGGTTCGAGTAAGGACATCAGCCTACCCGAATTTGAATAGCGGTACTAGCAGCGGTGGTGCAGCGGGCGCAGCTCCTGAGCAACGTTGCGTGGACATATTGTGTGTGATTAGCGCATGCGCACCTACTGGGATTTTTCGTCACTCTGATTGAAGAGAGAAATCAGATGAAATTAGACCCAAAATACACGGGACCATTTAAAATTGTAGAATTGCTTGATGGTAATTGTTACCTATTGAAATCTTTGACTGGTAATAGAAGTTATAAGTAGCCCACGATAGCATACGAAAGATTCCTCCAAGTAATGCTGAGTTAGATTTGCTTAATGTAGAAGATGGTGAGGAGGGTGCCTCCACCAGCAAATAGAACACATACCATGGCTATATTTTGGTCGCAGTGCACGCACTGGTCTGTAGTCGTAACTGCAACTCAGTGTGGAGTTGTTCAGAGCGCGATGGGCAGCTAGTGGTGTACCATGGCTATTTGGTCGCACTGCACGCACTAGTCTGTAGTCGTAACTGCAACTCGGTGTGGTGTTGTTCAGAGTGCGATGGGCAGCTAGTGGTGTAGCGGGGACCTGGGTCTCGAAAGAGACCATTTGTACGGTCATGTATTGACTTGGGAGTCGCGGACTCTAGATGAAGTGTTGGTCGTATCACATGAGGTGATGACGATATGGGTGGCAATAACGAGCCGGGCCATGAATGGTGTGTTTTCTTTTTGAAATTTGATAATTATGAGGCTTGGAGGAACCTGTGTTTAAGTTGTTAAAATGATTTAGAAGTTTGTTTGGTTGTTGAGGCATGAGTATTGAACAGTCATTGTAATTAAACGTTACGGTCAGGTTGGCAGAGTTCTCAAAAATGCTTCGAAATTGGTTATTTTACACGCACGAGGACGTGTAACTCGTCAGGCTGGCCGTGTCGTGGATAACGATATCGTTTTAATAAAAGTTGCTCAATTGATTAATGTAGTAGTGGGGCTAACGCCGTGACGTTATTTTGTAATGGCGGCACGTGGGCAGAGTCGTTTTGGAAGGTGGGGATTGTCGAACGGACACTTCGCATCGAGACGCGGACCAAGTCACTTCTCTGTTATTGTTAATTTAATTTATCTGATTAAAAGTGAGGTTTACACTTCGTGTTATAATTCAACGACACCTACGAAATGGACCTTTTACTACCGAATCAAGATGGTGACGACCCTATCGCTCCGCCGTCGCTGACGTCGTCAAACATATCGAGGATATCCTGAAGACTCTTCTCGGTTCCATCTCTGCGCCGAGATCTGGTCCAGTTTTCCAAGAGACTGGAACAGCAGGAGTTTTCCGCTGCTCATGTCGTCCTCCTTGAAATTGGACTCCTGGATATCTGCAGGATGGTCACCTCGTCCATGTAGTCGATGGCATTACATGATATTACAGCAACATAGAACAAAAAGTACTACATCGCCATCTATGACACAGACGATGAACTAACAGCGAAACACGTCAGAAATCCTACATCGCGCAAGCAGAGTTATCCGCGACATAAGACTATGTACAAGAACCCGACAACAACTATAGTCGATAACCATGCAACCGAAGTGACCTTTGCTCTGCCACCGAGGACGCGGTGATAGTGGCGAAGTTCTGGGCTAACAAAATATAAAAATTGTCGTGCTAGCGACACGAAGAAAAAGACTAGGTAATTACTATTTTTTCTTCTTAAAGTATGTCAAAAAAGAAAACGTAAAAGAAAATAGACGTCCAATAATAAAATTAATTAATACTGTAGAGCCTGAACAAAGGACTAGTTAGTGAAGCTTTAACTCCATTGTTACATTAAAATCAATTTGTAGCCGACGCGCGACGGCGCGAGTAGGGCCGATAATTCACGTATAGCTAATTGTACGCGACAACGCGAAAACAAACGAAATGGGTGACTGTCTGTAGGGGTGATTTTGGTGGACGATTGTTCTACGATATCATTATGATTTTTCACTATTTGACATCGTGATATTTCAGGACACGCCAGCCGAAAATAACTGTTGTAGCTGGCAATTCCCTGACTGACTATTTCGATGGGGATGATATTGGTTTACAAGAAAATTTGTATACCTTGAATGAACAGACTGGTAGACTCAAGTTTAGTTTGCCAAGCAAAAAGCTAATCATTTAAAAAAATTCAGAAATCAATTTTGCTGTTATTTTTATCTGCAATGCAATTGCAGAACTTTTCTGGTTGAAGGCGATGTTACAAATAAATATTTTTCTGTAATTATTTTTATTTATTAATCCTATCTTCTTTTTCGTGTGGTTAGTGCCTAACTGATTTCTGAGCCTTCTACTAGGCTATAACTGAAATCTAATCATGAAAGCATGAGACTAGAAAATACTTCTTTGCGGCCAGATGTAACACAGCTCTGACCCTTGATCAACTAAAACGGAAACATAGGTACCTACTCCCTCGTTTATCCCACTTCATTTCCAAAACGTTTTCCCATCACTTAATTATCGGCCCCAACATACACTCCTTCGTCTCCTGAAAATGTTTTACAATTCAATCGAGCGTCGCTCCCAGCTGTTAATTGGGGGCGTTTTAATGAATATCAATTGACCGTGGAGGGTGCCCCTGCGCATTCCATAGCTCGGGGTTCACTCGTGCTCGTGCCAGAATTAACAGTGTGAGTAGGTACGAGTTGGTACGAGTTCTGATTTTCTACGAATATTGTGATTTGTGATGCATTTCATTTTGATGTGCTGTCATTTGGAATGTTCTGTTCGATATGATGTTTGTCGATATTTGCTTTTTTAGTTTGATCGATGGGTTGTGTATTATCGTAGTTAGATTTGTTAAGTTTCATTAAATGAACCTACAAATTCAGCCTATTGTCGTCTGCTAGGTATAGACTTCTCCCTAGCGGTGCTACAACACCCTTCTCCACCTCTCATATATTCTACATTTTAAATATATTCTATTTATATTAATATATCCTATTCCACAGGTTTAAATAGCGATCTTCAAAATAGCGTTAAGTAACCCTTGTAGGTAATGTTAAAGCAACATTTAGAACAACACCTACTTTTGTTGAAGTCAGCAATATATGCTTACTTGGTTCAACAAAATCTCTGATAAAGCTAAACCCACGTATACCCGTCTATTACGCAAAATCTTGTACGCTATAAAACCAAGACGCAGCTTTATTAAAATATTTGAACAGTTTATTAAAATACTTTATTTGAGATGCCCAACGCGAGTATGCAAAATGTAGGAGAGGAATATGCAGAAAAGTAAAGAAAAATTGACATTAATTTATGTAACAAGGAACGTCAACATTGTTTAACTGTACGGGGGGTCTTAATTTACGATTTGATTTATATTTCATTTTGATTTAGGTACTTCCCTTTTATAAATATTACAAAGCATGTGTGACTAGATCTTTGCAACCGATCCGTTAGAGTAGCATTAATTGATAACAGCAAAAAAAACCTGCCGAGGTGGAGATTCATTGATGACTCTGCCCTGGAATGTAAATGTGGTGTTGTTGCACAAACCATGGCGCACTTAATATTGTGTCCTGCGTGTCCCGTTGTTTGTTCATAACAGAAGGGTACTATTGAAAGCGCCAAACTAGTGGCTCAGTTCTGGGCAGACACAATTTAGATTGCCATCGAAACGCTAAGAAGAAGAATGTAAACAGCATGATATTCAAAGGGCCCGGTGCTGTTGTTTTTACCTTTAATGTCACATCATTCTGACACTTACCTACTTCAAGAACATAAATAATAGACAAATTAATTTGCGGAAACCGAGTGCAGAATACACTTTCCGGAAATAAAAATAAAACTTTGTGTCGCATTTGTCTGGGTAGCCGGCATCGGGTCCGCTTGAAATGGCAAACGTCAATAATATGTCCAATTCAGTACATTGTACCGTCTACTGCGGTACTTTAAACAGACATTTTATAAAATAAATCGTTTTCCCCGGAACTTAATCGACCGCCTCTTTGATCCAGTGATCGCAATTGTGATTGCTAAGCATTAGATCCTGGATTTTTACCTCATGATCTGGTAGTGATTATTTTTTTTCTGAGTTATGTAGGTCCCAACTATGTGGTTTCCCAACTATGTTGGGGTCGGCTTCCAGTCTAACCGGATGCAGCTGAAAATCTGTATTTTACATGGAGCGACTGCCTATCTGACCTCCACAACCCAGTTAGTACTGGGTAATACGATACCCCTTGGTAATTGACTGGTTGTCAGACTTTCTGGTCACTGACTACCTGTAACGACTGTCAAAGATATACAATTGACAGCCGGGACCAAATGCTTAACATGCTTTCCGAGGAACGGAGGAAACTTGGTATGTAATGGGTGGTCACCTATTTACAGACCAACCTAAGCAAGCACGGCTTAATCTAAAGATCGACCCGAGCGGCTGTTAGTATTTGGCTACGAGCTCCTCATCCTGATACATAAACCACCATTATTCTTAAATACACCTCATATATCTTCCTCAAACAATAAAAATACATACAGTTTTCGCTCAATTAACGCCCTCGCTCGCAGATAAAGCGAGTCTTAAGCGCCCAGGCAAGATAAGACCGACCCATTATTTTTCTCATTAGTCCGGGACCCGAGATAACATTGCCTATTACTAACGGTGGAGAGGTGTGAATTGCTTGACTAATCTTTTCCCTTATTGCTTGAGATTAAAAGATAACACATAAAATGGACTGTGCCTTATTATTTTCGCAGTTTTGTTGATGATTTATTGGTGGGTAGGTGTGTGAAAGGTATAAGACGATAAGCCGATTATTCGGAATTTTGGTAAGAGAACTTTTGATCAAAGAAGGTGAGTTTATTTTGTATGGGTGCTATACAAAGGAAATATTCTCTTATCGTTATCGTGTAAGATACAGGCCTAGCCTAGTTTAGGGGACAGGGTTAAATCAATTATACTATCTATTTAATATTTAATTAAGAACTTCAATCTGTATACAAATACATAGAGTGCTATGTACTTGAAATTTGTGGTCATAAATAATTTATATATTTTTATCACTTTCCAAAAAAAATAGGTATGTGAACGGAGTAGGAACAAATGGCATACTTAGATTCGAAAAAAAAAATTAAAAAAAAAATCGAAATTATTCATTTTTTTTTAGATATTTCTCTTCCTTTGTTCTAATATGAAAAGTTAACTTGAAATTTGTCGCGTTTTTTGATGATGGATCAATATTTTTCTAAGCTGTGGAAAAAAGAAAAAAGTATTGGGTATGCCATAAGCTTTTACTCCGTTCACCTAATATACCCATTGTTTTGGAAAGTGATAAAAAAGTCATCGAGTATATCTCGTTGCCCTGCCTCGTTATAGGAAGTAATAGTAGTATAGTAAGGTCCTGAGTTCAATTCCAAGTTCGGGCAAAGTGTTATTGGGTTTTTTCGTCAGGAACTTCTCAGTATCAACCACGGAGTCTGGATTTGCGCCTGTTTGATGGCAATAGGCTTGCCCCCTTTTACATGGGACTTAAACATAACTGGAAAAATGAGGGTGTCTTATAGGTACACCTCTGCCTAACTTTGGGGGTGACAGGCGTGATGTTATGATGTGATTTATCTACCTATTATTTTAAACTATGTTGGGGTTGGCTTCTAATTTAACCGGATACAGTTGAATTCCAGTATTTTACATGGCGACTGCCTATCTGACCTCTAAAGCCGAGTTACAGGATAACACGATACCCCAACGGCTTAAAGTGGTTTATGAGGCCAGAGAGGTTTCGGTATGTAACGGATGAAAGTACATCCCCGGACCGATCCGGGCAAGTGGTGCCTGACCTTGGAGATTGAAGTGGCTGTTATTTTTTAGCAAAGATTCTTTTGTACGAAAAAATAGGAGATTATTTTTACCATTCTGAAAGAATTGGCCAGTCAGAACGATGAATCGCTATATTTATCCGATAATTTTAATTCAGTGTAGTGTGTTTATGAATTTGAACGTGATCTTCTGATCAAAACCGTGTTCAAGAGCTAATTTTTTTATTCAATAATATTACAACCATCACTTAGAACCAACGTAGACGCGCATATTTAGAAATGAAAACCTAATAAGGTTAGGCTGATGAATGAAAAGCATGAGAAAAAAAATCTAAAGCAATAATTGGCCTCGACTCGAACACTCACCGATAGATCGAAACTGAACGGGCAATCCCATAAAACCTTAAAAATAATCTGCTTATTGCTATGAAATATTGACAGCTCTTGAACACCGTTTAAATTTACTGATCGAGTTCAGGTTTATCGGTGAATATCGCTCTAAGAAGTCTTTTGTTTAAATAAATAATAAGTGCACATTTTCAAAGCATACAATGTTACAAGCATCTACTACCTAATGCTGTTACATAGTTCGGCCACGTAAGAGAATGTTTGCTTGAAGGCAAAATTATTCATTGTAACACATAATGAAATTGCTGGCGTGTTCTGGACAAAGACTGGCGATAAAGCTAGGCTATCGAAAATGAGCGATGACATACTACGAGTACATTATTTGTTTACTGTGCTCATAAATAGCGATTTTATTGATCTATAAGAATAAGAGTAATTTATTTATAAAAGTATTACAAAAATGTACATTTATGTGCAGTAACTATAACTAAAAATATATTTAACAGTTGCAAGAAAATCTATGTAGTACATGATTAAATGTGCCATCGATAAAGACGACGTATTTCTATGTATGAAACAGTGCTTTCAATTGTCATTAGTTCCATGGGAAATTACAAAAGGCAAATAATATTATCAGACATAAATGTAGGACATGGACATAGGGTGATATTAATTGGAATACCGAAAGTTGTTGCTATAATGAACCGTAATTAATTGTTCAATATTCTAATCATATACAAATCTAGAGTAATGAAAAACTGAACATGTGCTTAACATATCCGAACGTAATAACAGATCGGGCCTTTTTTTCTAAATTTTCGGAATTTTTAATATTTAATTCTATTGTCAGACCAAGTTGTTGAACTAAATTTTTTTGTTAATTATGTTCTGTTAAAAAAATAAAGACAAAATATTTTATCATTGGTAATAATTACTACTACACTACTACTACTACAACAGCCCATAACGTCCACTGCTGGACATTAGCCTCTCCTATGATGGGAGGAATTTGCCGTAATCTCCACGCTTGGCAGGCGGATTGGAGATCGCAGTGATGAAAGACTAACAGAAAACGCTGCTGCCCATTCTCTGGTCTATGGAGGCGCAAGGTGTTCTGCCTCAGACATTAGTCGCCTTATACGACACCCGTGAGTGTAATGGGTTGGTTCTATTCTACTCTGCCGGATACCACACGGCTATCTGCCGGATACCACACGGCTAGTAATAATTACACCAAAATATAATTTGCAAGAAGCGTTAAAAGACCTACTATAAATGAGTAAGGCTGTAGATGTTTTTCAAGATATCAAGCTATGTAAATTAAATAATTTAATCTTTGCAAAAAATATCTCATTTTTCGATTGTTATACATGAAAAAAGGGCTTTACCATCGTCATCAATTGTGTCATTGTTTTGTTTTACAATCAATTGTTAGTCTCGTCGCTCCCACTTATTGCTTTGCTCTTTACTCTATCCGAATTCCAACAACGCAAGCTTCATCCCATGGACCTTTGTTCGCATCAAAGCCGATGAATATTTGAAGAGACCACTCAAATTCAGTTCGACCACATTCGAGACAAGCTTTATTGTATGGCTGTACATTTTACGGGTAAGCAGAGACGGTAGTAGTTGTGATCGTGTATACGGAAACAAGACTTTGATGCAATCAAGATTTTTAAATTACAATAGGTGATTTATAGAAGATTTGATACTATTACCTACATGGCGAAAATATCAGCTAGATCAATTTGTATTGAAAATAATAGGTTCTTTGAAAGAAAAATTACTATACTTACACTTAGGTACCTACTTATCATTTCTTAAGTTTCATCAAATATTGGTCTCATAGTTCTAACGAAACTGGCATTTTAAAGGATTTTATTAGAAAAGTGACACATTCTAGAACCAAGCTGTTTTCTTTAGTTCATGATAGCCTTATAACTAAAGATACACCATTCTGTTGCATTTAGGTCAGATAAATGCTTGAATGAAGGTGTGTAACCAAAGGTACTTACTTGGTCTTAAGATAGATAGTAATTTAGATACCCTCACATTTACACACCATCACTCTCACTTACATACTAGTGAGGTCAATCTTTAGGTTAAGCCGTGCTTGCCTAGGTTGGTCAGTGGATAGGTGACCACCCATTACATAACGAGTTTCCTCTGTGCCTCGGAAAGCACGTTAAGCAGTTGGGCCTGGCTGTCAGTTGTAGATCTTTGACAGTACAGGTAGTCAGTGGCCCAAAGAGTCTGACAACCAGTCTTACGAAGGGATATCGTATTACCCAGTACGAACTGGATTGTGGAGGTCAGATAGGCAGTCACTCCATGTAAAATACTGGTATTTAGCTGCATCCGGTTAGACTGGAAGCCGACCCCAACATAGTTGGGAAAAGGCTAGGCAGATGACTCTCACTTACTTTAAAACAAGGTTTCGAAGGAGTTTCATAACGCAAATTCATTAAAGGTTTTTAAAATTAACATCTCGTCTGTAAATCACTGTATGATCACAGGCACGTTTTTAATATCAGTTCTGAACGAATCTCATACAATAATCTGCTCATGAATAAACGTAACGTTATTCAAAGCTGAAAATAGACCTTTTCAAGTTCTACCACAGCCCAAACACACATAACCGTATACATATAACTGTACACATTATTACTTTATACCCCACAAAAATATAATATCCAAAGGCACTCAAATTTTCTTCGACTGTTAAGCGTACGCACGAGTTTTTATTACATCGCTGCAGCGGCTGGATGTAGAAATACCTAGTTATGGCTCCGTGGGTAAACGGTACGAGAATACTAATGTAGCAACTTACTGAACTCGGTTTTAAGAAAATACTCACTGAATTATTAGCAGGCGAGAATGAATCTTACGCTATCAGAGTTTGTTGGGTGAAATTATTTAATTAACCAGCGTGGTTATTAGAATCTTCACCTTTAAATATCATCACGCTTGTAATTTTCATTGGGTTTAGACAGAGGTGTACCTATTGTTAAACCAAGTTTCGATACTTCTGTTTAGGTCCCATATAATAGGGGGGCGTGGGGCGAGCCTTTTGTTATCGAGAAGGTACAATTCTTGACTCCAGGCTGCCATAGAAATAATTGAGACGGAAAAACTCAACGAGTTGTTAGCTTTTGAGTTCGACCGAGTGCATTTGGTAGCGAAAAGTTCACCTACTCATGACGAATCCGTCCTATATATGGTGGTAGAGTGACTACCAGTCAATCGATTGATGACCGTTGGCTTTAGTTGTCGATTGGTGTAGGTACAACATCGATCGAATAGTATTTTCTTTATTATTAGTAAGTTTTGAAACACTGCTGGCTATCTTTTGCAGCTAACATATCTTGTTAATCCGTAAAATCATTTATTAATTGTGACAGACAGTATACATGACATTTGCGACAGTCGTTGAGAGGATCCGGCAATTGGGTCTCGAGGTGGCATTGCACAAGTCCGAGGCCATGTGCTTTCATAGGCCTCGGAATGCGCTACCTCCGGGATCCTTACTCACGGTAGGAGGGGTATCCATCGGTGTCGAGTCGACTTTGAAGTACCTAGGACTCGTCCTCGACAGCCGGTGGAACTTCGTGGAGCACTTCCGACGTTTGGCCCCCAAACTCGAACGGACTGGGGCTGCCTTCAGGCGGCTCCTGCCCAACCTGGGGGGGCCGAACGCCTCCTGCCGGAGGCTCTACGCGGGAGTCGTGCGGTCCATGGCCCTTTACGGGGCCCCGGTGTGGGCGCGTTCATTGAGGCGGCGTGCCGCCCACTACCTGAACGCGCCCCAAAAGGTGGTAGCCGTAAGGCTGGCCTGGGGCTACCGCACGATTGCCCGCGAGGCGGCGAGCCTCCTTGCCGGATTGCCGCCATGGGATCTGGAGGCGATAGTCCTCGCGCGCCTACACGAATGGCGCGCGGAGGCGCTACGCCGGGGGGAAACTCCGCTGCCGCGACAAATTGTCGCTCAGCGGACAGACTTCCGGCGGGATCTCATGGCGACATAAAGAGAGAGCGACTGTCGCAACCCCGCGCAGGGCACGCCACGATAGTGGCGATAAGTCCCCTCTTTGAGGAGTGGCTTGAGAGACGCCACGGCGTCCTTACCTTCCGCCTGACGCAGGTCCTCACCGGACACGGAGTGTTCGGGAGGTTCCTGCACCGAATCGGGCGGGAGGAAACGCCCGGGTGCTTCCGTTGTGAGGATCGACCGGAGGACACGGTGGAACACACGGTGGAGGTGTGCCCCGCGTGGGCGGAGCACCGCCGTGTCCTCGAAGCGGCGATCGGCGGCGGCGACCTCTCGCGTCCGGCCCTGGTGCAAGCCATGGTCCGGAGCGAGACGGAATGGGACGCCATCACCTCCTTCTGCGAAGCAGTAATGCTAGAGAAGGAGGTGGCGGAACGTGAGAGGGAGAGAACTTCTCAACGTCCCGGCCGCCACGGGAGACGCCCCGGGCGTCGGGGGCCACCACCACTAGGCCCCCGGCCACCGTAGGCGCGGGCCTGTGGACGGTGAGCTATGGGCTAGCTCGCCGTCCGTCCGTCTCATGACGACAGGCCGTGTCGACGGCGCGTTCGTGTTCCACGCGCGCCTCAAAGAGAGTCAGCAAAAAGGAAGGGGTCCGTAAGGACCGATGCCTGCCGGGGTTGTGGGACTATTCGAAAGAGATACCGTGGCCCCGGAACACAAAGGGCGATGAAGGAACATGGATGGGTTTTAGTCAGTAAAAGTCTGACACTCCCTCCTGCTCCGCCCAGAGCGGGAGGGGTTATTTGATGATTTCCCATCCGAAAAAAAAAAAAAGTTTACATGACATTTTATTAGATGGCCTCTAGCGAGTTAGCACAGAGACAGCTGTGAGTTTCCAATATACCGCAGCAGCCATCCCAAAATCGGCCACATTTGCGGAAGGGATGAAATATTTGCCAGAAACGGCATGCAAAAATATGATAGCAGTTAAAGACCCTAACTTCACCAACTCCAATATCATTATCACTTATCTCAAAACTTTTCCCACAGGTCCAAGAAAACGGCAAAAAAACGTGGGCTGAGCCCATTTATCACTATTAACACGGGTGCAGATTAGTCCACAAATAAGAGCTTTATCCCTTGCCTGATAGCTCCTAACGAGGGCGGGGCTTTAGGCTGGGGATACACTGACGATATACGTCTTAAAAGTGTGGTGAGTCTGAAGGAAAGTGAAGTAAAGGAAACATAGTTGTGGAGCGGTACTGTTCCAGTGATATTATCGACGATTATATTGGACTAGCTGACGTCCCGCGGTTTTACCCGCGTAGTTCCCGTTCCCGTGGGAGTACAGGAATAAAACATAGCCTATAGCACTCACGAATAATGTAGCTTTCTACCAGTGAAACAATGTTTAAAATTGATTCATTACTTCCGGAGATTACCCCCCTACATACAAACTTACAAACATACAAACTTACAAACAAATGTTACCTCTTTATAATATTACTATAGATAGTATAGATGAGTCTACTTTACTTTGTGGAGTTAATTCATCACCACTACAAAAAGGTAAAGAAAAACAGTATGTACTATAGAATCGATGATGTGTAGACATGTGACATCTACCAACCCATATTTGGAAACTAGATACATAAATGTATAAACCAATGCTACATGCTTGGTGTACCTTTAATTATGTTGTAACTACCTTTACGCAGTATTTCCTTATAAATATTCCTCTTCCTGGAAATACGTTGAAAGCCGTTAATATTCACATTAAGCTGAAATGAGAAATTCGACATTCTATTACAAGACAGTAAGTTTTGGAGACAGTTCATTGAAACCTTTTTTTTTATTGGTTAGTTTTACCTATGTTCCTTTAAAGATACGTAAAATTACACAGAGGTCTAATGACACTCGCAGCAACTTCCCAAAATAGTGTCCTCAACAAGGCCTCCAATCATTATTATTTCCTAATAACATTATATTCTTCGCACCAGCCTGTCCTCAGCCGAGTTCCCTCGTCATCTTTAATCGCAGCCGACAGCTCTGCACTAATGAGAAAAATAATGATGAGCTACAGACTCAAAGGCAGCTTTAATCAACACCTACGAAAGCTCACAGTACTATTTTTTTTGGCTCTACTCTCGGAAAATTGTATAATTAAATTAGATACGCTGATATTTTTATTTGGTTACTTAAAATTACTAGTATTTGTAATAACAAATACTAGTGATTTTTAAGTAATATGATGAAATTACGTAATTTGATTATTATCAGAACTAATTAGTTCTGATAATAATCAAATTACGTAATTTCATCATGGATATGATGAGTATGAGGTCCTGGGTTCGATTCCCGGGTCAGGCAAAGTGTTAATGGGTTTTCTCGTCAGGAATTTCCCAGTAGCAGCCACGGAGTCTGGATTTGTGCCCGGTTGATGGCAATAGGCTCGCCCCCTATTACATGGGACTTAAACATAATTGGCGAAATGGGGGTGTATATTAGGCACACTTCTGCCTAACTCCTCGGGGATTACAGGCGTGATGCTGATAATAGGGAATATGCATATATATATTTTTTATTTCGATACGGTATGATACAGTACTATAAAAATATGTAATGACAAAAAGCGATAACAATACATAAATCGGCCAAACAACACAAAAGTTATAACCATTTAAACTTTTGTTTCTATCTCTTTCTAGATAAACGGAATTTAGTATGGATTTTGTAAGTCGGTGCAGCGAATGACGTCATTCGCTATATCGGATCCCTCTGCCTAATCAGAAGTTTCAAATGCTTATAACTTAGTATTTTTTTATAGATATTAAAAAAATAATTTCACATTGCTATTTCTGATGTTAATACGCTTTGTTTAGAGTGATAAAAAAAAAATCATGCAAATGATTCCTATTAGCCGTTTTCAGAAAATGGCTATTCATTTGTGTTTCATCTTGCGTGTATCAAAAGAGTTTTATGAAGTTAGTCAGGATTGGGAGCGTCTTGGACGAGATTTTTGAAATAAAAATTAATAATTCGATTAATTTCTATTTAATAGGTGGCAACGTGTTTACAGAGGCGGATGCGCACACGGAGTGTGGTCTTTACAGCTAAACTTAAATCTAGACATAACAACTATCTCTCCAGGAGTTACGCAAGCACCGCGCTGCAGTCCCGCTCTTATGCTGACATACGCACAATTCGTATCGGCGGTGGTCCTTCCATAACTCCTCCCTCACCAAGTGCGAGATCATCGGTAATAGTTGGATTCCGATGATTTCGCAGAACTTGACTTATACAAGACATTTTCTTCCAAAGTACTATACTAAGACATGTTATAGCTAAAATTACATACTATTTCACTTTCCACTATTTCACCATTTAACGAGTAGGATAGATGTTTCAAATCATCGAAATTGAGGTGGCTTAAGTTCACTGTCCTGTTCCAATCAATAGATGTTTCCTCTAATTTAGGTAGAACCGCAACAGGGATTACTTGATATTGTATTTTCCTTGAATTATACTGTCGTTTGTGTAGTTTTATATTTTTCAAATAAACATTGCATTTTCCATCAATTTCCAATATATAAGTGCCCTTGATCGGTTTTCTGATAATATCATCAGCACATGTTTCGGTAAGTATTATTTCATTTCTTGTATAAATTATCCATTTCAGGAAATCAATGGGCTGTACTTTCAAGCTTTCCAAGTTAACCACGAGCGGTTTACATAGACTGAGGTTTGAAGCAAAATTCATCAATTGTTCTATACACGTACTTTCAGGATACAATACAACATCGTTTTCCTTGCACAGGAATTGGTTGGCTGCAATCTCTTCACATGGGCTGGCTAGCGGTAAGTATATGGGACCTTTCACCAGAAGGTAAGGATGTTTAGGAATTATAACAGTAGCAATAGAATTTTCATTAAGAATTGGTAATGAATAAATTTTGAAGTAGTTGTACGTATTTTTATCTGTTAATGGGATTTCCATAATGAATGTTATTTGGTTTTCTTTTACATATGCTTTGACAGACATAGTTCTTTCTAACATTACTAAAGTTTTTTCTGTTACAGGGTAAATTAAGCCTTCAGTTTTAGAAATGTTATTTAACAGTGACAATAATTCAGATGGGTCAACAATGGCTTGATGTAAAACAGACACTTTTGTGAATGACAGCGCAGTTTCGATTTCATTTAAAACTATATATATTGTCCTAAAATTACTCACAAACATATCAAACATACTTAAAACATATGTAGAGTATATAGAGTTATTTTCTTTAGTACCTATATTCTTAACAATTCTCTCTATGCGTTTCATGCGCTCGTCCAGGATTTGTATATTTTCTTGTAGAGATGTACTTTTATTAGTAATGGAGTCAAGCATTTTTGAAATGATAGTTATTTTCTTATCTATGTGAGTTTGGCCAATTTTCAGTTGAGATATTTGAGTGTCATATTTTATAGCATCCTCATGGGCTAAATTACCGGTCAGCGTTTTAATAATTGAACCGAGCGGGTCAATGAGGCCGCGTTTAAAGCGTTTTGATGGAATAAGCTGCCTGAATTTCATGACTGTCGAGTTACGTAAGTATTCTACTTGTAATTTCATATTTTGGAACTCATTTGCGTATGGCTTATGGATGTCAACTATATTGCTAAACTCTTTATATCTATTAATATTAAATACTAAATCATCATTTATCGCCTTAAAATCTAATATCTTAACTATAGTCCACTTATCTCTCTCTACTACCGCCTGCCCTTGTTTAACGGGTAGTATGCCTGGGTTATTTTTAATCTCTTGAAGTTGAAGGCCCTGGATCTTGATCACGATGTTCAAGATCACGATGATCCGCCACGACCTGTGAAGGACGTTTAACGTTTTTAAGAGGCACTTTAGTTTGTCTTTTTCCTATCTGTACTGGTGCTACGTTCCTATCTATTTGTCCTATTATTTTGGCTTTATGATACCTAGGTTTATCTTTACTTTTTCGTATATTAATGTCCTTAACAAAAATACTGTCTTCTTCTTGTAAACTTAGCTCAGTTTCACCGCCTTTATTAATTCTAGCCTTTTGCTTAGTGGTAAGAATCTTTTCAGCTATGTACTTGTACAGATATTTTGTGCGTTTTGCATGATCTTTTACTAATTGTTGTGTATACGCTTTTTCTACATTTACATCAAATATTTTACCGGAGTCAGTATGTCCAAATGTTACTTCAAAAGGTGTTAATCCTGTAGTGTAGTGTATAGTGTGATTGTATGCCATTATGGAATAGGTCATTATAGAAGCCGCGTCTGTACATTTACGTTCATATTTTGCAAGCCTATAAATCTCTATAATTGTAGAGTGAAATCGCTCTACAATGCCAGTAGAGTTGGGATTGTTTGGCGTTGTTATGTGGATCTCTATTTTGTACATAGCTAAAAGCTCACGCATGAGTTCATTGTTAAATTCGGTGCCAGGGTCACAAGATATCTTCCTAGGTACACCGTATATTGAAAAGTACTTTATTAAGGCTCGCGCTACTTCTGTCGAGTGCCTACTTGGGATTTCGATGGCCTGTCCTAGTTTACTAAAAGCGTCTACTAATGTTAAATAATATTTCTTTTCCATACTAAACAAGTCAATAAATATTTCCTGAAAAGGAGCATCCTGTGTTTGTGTTAATTGCAAAATCGGTTTTATGGGTTTTCTTTCGTACTTCATTTGTTTACAGGGCTCACACATATTTATTACTGCTGCTACCGTATCCTGCATGTTTTCCCAATAATAATTTCGACGAATCCTAACTATTCTTTCTTTGATTCGTCTATGGCATGTCTTTCCTTCGTGATGCTTTAATATAACAGCTTTTTGTTCTTTCTCATCCTCTATATATATTACTCTATCAGTGCACTCAAAGAATTCTACTGAATCTTTCTTAAATATTTCTATAATAATCTTAGTAAATAACCTTCTATGTATTTCGCTCTCAAAGTATATAAAATATTTTCGCTTGAGTGTAATATATTCTTTTAAAAATTGCTTGATTAATTCTTCGTTATCTAATGGGAGAAACACTTCTAAGACTTTTTGGTTCTTTCTAGACAAATTTTGAACTTGTAATTTATTTTGAAACCAGGAAAACACTAATATTTGGTTTGGTTTAGTGTCAATTGCCTCTCTTAAGATTGGTATCCCTGATGAGTCTGGTTCTATATTAGAGGCTACTGTATCTGTTCTACTACTACTGGTTATTGAAGGAATAGGGAAATTTTCTTGGAATAGGTCTTCTGGTGTGGTCACATTAGAGTCAAAGTCAGAGTCTGGGATCGTTATTATTTCTGTTTCGCTTTCAATTTCAGGCTTAGTAGTATTTTGTTTTTGTTTTAATGGTTGTATTACTTTTTGTATGTCGAATTCATCTACATTAACTTCCATTGATACGTCGTCGTCAGAATCTATGACATTAAGTTTTATACGTGACAATGCATCGGCATTACTATTTTGTTTGCCATTTTTATAAATAATTGTAAAGTCATACTCCTGAAGGCGGAGGCGCCAGCGGGTCAGTTTACTGTTTGGTTCTTTCAGGGAATATAACCAAGCAAGAGGTCTGTGGTCGGTGAAAATTTGGAACTTGTTCCCGTACAAGTAGGGCCTGAAATGTTTAACAGCCCAAATAATAGCTAAAAGTTCTCGCTCTATTGTGCTATAGCGTGTCTCTGTGTCGCTAAGTGTGCGACTTGCATATGCGACTGGTTTGTCTGCTCCAATAGGTCCTTGGGATAGGACAGCACCGAGGGCTACATTAGAGGCGTCAGTTGTTAAAATGTAGGGTTTAGTAGAGTCGGGGTATTGTAATAAGGGGGCAGTAGTAAGTACTTCTTTACATTTATTAAAAGCATCTATGTACACACATCGAAAGTGTCTAGGGATCAAGCATTTTTATGCGGATTTCTTGAGATTGAGATGTGGCTTTGTAATAAATTTATGATTTTATAAATTTATATGGATCCTTTTTGGTGCATTTCATAATTTGAATCAGGAACTCTCAATCAAATTCGAGTAAAAGATGAAAATAAGCTGTCAATATTTTCCCTATAAAAACATACAACGCATTGAAGACATTATTAGTGCTACTGTTTCCCTACTACTGATTAAAACCAACGTTATTATGGAGCGGCGACGTCATTTAAGCAGGGAAGAAATGCTCAGAGCCGTGGGAATGATAGAAGCTGGTTCCCGGCAACGTACTGTAGCTTTAGCTCTGAATACAAGTCAGAGTGTTATCAGTCGACTTTGGACACGTTACCGAAGCACTGGTACCGTGGCTGAGCGCCATGGAGGACGGTATCGCTGCACCACACGGAGACAAGACCGATACATTCAAATCTTAACTCGAAGAGCTCCAACAATAACCGCCATGATGTTAGCCGTGAGGCTTCATCACTCTTCAGGGAACTTAATTAGCGACCAAACAGTCAGAAACCGCTTGCATGAAGTGAACCTTCATTCCCGAAGACCGCTACGGGTACCACCTATAGCAATGCACAATCGTAGGATTCGATATCAATGGGCTCTTGAACACAGAAATTGGGCAGAAGAACAATGGCGTTTCGTGTGCTTTTCTGATGAGTCTCGTTTTGGTATGAGACCGGATACAAGACGTATACGACACTGGAGAACCCCTGGACGCCAACAGCGATTAAAATCCTGCCAGGAAGTCCATCCTTATAGTGGTGGAACCATCATGGTATGGGCGGGTATTTGGATCGGCGGAAGAACTGAGTTGATTTGGATCAGAGGCAACCTCAACGCTCAAATTTATGCTGAGACGATTGTATCAGACGTCATCGTTCCTCTACAAGTGCAAATCGGTCCCTTATTTCAGTTAATGCATGATAATGCACGACCGCACACCGCAAGAGTTGTAAGACAGGCTCTCGCCGCAGCTAACATCAATGTCCTGCCCTGGCCTGCTCAGTCGCCAGACTTGAACCCGATTGAGCATGCATGGAATATGCTACAGAGAAGAGCTCTGCCGAATATGGAGGGTATCCAGTCGCAAGAAGACCTTTTTTTGTTGTTGCAACGAACATGGGCGGCCATTCCACAGCGTGATTTGGATGAACTCATTTTGAGTATGCCAAACCGATGTTCTTGTGTTGTTAGTGTTCGCGGTAGAAACACGGATTATTAATTGTTTAAGTTACCCAATAAAATTTTAAAGAAAACTGTGTTTTCAGTCATTTTTTCGAACTTTAATGTTAGTGGTTCAAATGTCAAAAATCCCTTTATTAGGAAAATGGCAAATTTCTTTATTAATGCAAAGGTGACTTGGTTTATCGTTACTGTGACAAACGAAAACACTTTATTTGATGAATCCTTAAAGAAAATTTTAATTAATATCAATCAGGAGAAAAGTTATTGCAAAAATATATGTTGATCCCTAGATACTTTTGATGTGTGTAGTTTTGATCTATTATAATTTTGTTTCGTTTCTTTAGACAAGACGTTAAAGGTTGGGTAATTCTAGCGAAATCTTTAATAAATTTTCTATAATATCCGACGAGACCAAGAAAACTTTTAATCTCTGTCGTTGTCTTAGGGAGAGGATATTTTAGAATAGCTTCAATTTTATCGTTATTTGGTTTTAGTCCGTCTTTTGTGATCGTATGTCCTAGGTACAAAACTTCTTTGCGTAAGAATTCGGATTTGTCTAGTTGTACTTTTAAGTTAGTCTGTCGTAGTCTATTAAAAACGGCTCTAAGTTCTGTAGGTGCTCCTGAAGGCTGGAGGAAAAAATGATTACGTCATCGAGATATATAAGGCAATGTATTCCTTGAAGACCTCGCATGATATTGTTCATTGCTCGTTGAAAAGTTGCCGGAGCTGTTTTAAGCCCAAACGGCATCCTTAAAAACTCATAATGCCCGTTTTGGGTGCTGAAGGCAGTTTTCGGTATATCGTCTTTATTTAATTCTATTTGATGATAGCCACTGGCCAAGTCTAAAGTTGTAAAGTAAGTGCTTTTACCCAGTTTATCAAAAAGGTCAGTTATGTTAGGAAGAGGGTATTTGTCATCTATCGTAATATAATTAAGTCTTCTGTAGTCGATTACCATTCTGTATTTTACCTCAACAGAAGCATCAGGTTTTTTTGGCACAAGATGAACTGGTGAACTCCAGGGAGAAAAGGATTCCTGGATTACGTTATCTTTTAAAAGTTTTTCGACTTGTCTATTGATTTCTGCTGCTTGGGCAGGGGCTTGTCTATATGGTTTAGTATAAATTGGATCTTCATTTTTTGTTCTAATGCAATGTTTTACCTGATTAGTAAAACCTAAAGGTATTTGGTCGCAATAGAATATATCTCTGAATTCTTCACATAAATTTTGTATACTTGCTTTTTCTTCGTCATTCATGTGGTCTAGTCGTAATTTAGTTAGATTGTCGCGTAATAATTGGTCAGTCTCTATATTTAAATTATCTATGGAATTAACGAGGCATTCTTTTTCATTATATTCGGAAACTACAAAAGGCTTTGTGACACATAGTTCTACATGTTTATCAGATGTATTTTGTATGACGGTTGTTGCATAACCATTTATACATTTCACAAGTGCGGTAGGCATCCGCACTCCTGTGTAAAATTCAATGTAATTTAATATTCCTTCACCATTTATTATATTAGTTGGTATTTTTGCCCGAATTTCTGTACGCGGAGGAAGTTCTACAACATGTATAACGTTAATATCCGAGTCTATACAGATAGGTATTTCCGTTGTCTTTGTTACTAGAACACGTCTTTTTAGATCTATAATGGCTTCTAATTGCTTTAAAAGATCATTTCCTATCAACCCATCGTATAGTGAATCAACATTATATACGTAAAATTTATGATGATCTGTGCTTTGAAATATAGAGAATAAGGGAATTTGTATTACTTGATTATGTTTACTTGAGGCGTGTGTGCTAACTACTTCGAATGGTTCGTATGACATATAGTTATGGAAATATTTATTTGCTTTTCTAGGATGTATAAAAGAACGAGTACTACCCGTGTCGATCATGAACTTGCCTTCTATTTCCGGTATGTATATATGAGGTAACTTTAATTTTATAGTATTATAATTTAATGTTATTCTTTCAGGTGTTGCTCTATGGAGGCCCGCATATAAAAAATTTCCACTTGTGGGATGGATTCAGCCGTCTGGTTACTATTATCATTGTTTTCTAACTCTATCTTTGGGTTTTCAGTTACTGAGTCTATCGGAGAAGTGTTTTCTTCGCAAGGGAAATATGCACCAATATCATCGTAATATCCCTCGGAATTTGCAAAATAGTCATCAGTATAAGGATATAGTTCTAATTCATTAAGAGGAAAACCTTGCTGAGGTGATCTTTGCGGAGCAGTTCTCATAGTAGCATCTGTGTTGTTTTGTTGAGGTTTATTTTGTGTGTTTTGTTGTGGAATCGTATTACCATAACGATTATTACTACCAAATCGTTGTGGAAGCATTGGTAGCATTTGTTGATAGCCAGGGGGTCTATAACCGAAATTAGGTCGATATCCAAACTGGAATTGCATTGGCATATAGTTTTGTTTATTCATACCAAATTGTCCCTGCGGCAAGTTAAAAGGCCTATTCTGCGGGATTCCGAAATTAAATTTGGGTGTTGCACCAAAATTATTTTTAAATGGTTGATTTTGTTGCATTATCGGAAGTCTGAAGCCTGTAGGCTGTTGAGGCAAACCAAATTTAAAAGATTGCTGAGGTGCTATTGTTCCAGTAAGCTGTGGTTTGGAATTATGGTTTGAGTTTAGCATTTTACCTCGCATTTGATACTGCTCATAGAAATTAATTTCTTCTAAAACTATGGACAAGGCCTGTTCCAAGGTCTGTGGCTTTTTTAGACGCACTACACGTACCATATTTTCAGGTAAATTGTATAAAAATACCTGTAGGGCTGTATTATTATATATGGCAGTCTTACTAACTCGTGAGTTTTGGTCATTGGTTTGATTAACTTTTGATAACAGAACAGACTTTACTGATTGAATCCGTGCGCAAAAATCTGTATGACTTTCATTGTTTTTAATTTTTAATGTCTCTAATTCTATGGCCAAACATTCTTCGCTTCGTGGATCACCAAAGTGCATCTCAAACAATTCTTTGAATTCCGCCCACGTCCGGATGTCTACGCGCTCGCTTATCAGCGCTGCTGCGTCGCCCGTTAAGCGGCTAGTCACAACATGCATTAAATATTCTTCTTGTAATTCGGATGATTTAAATTTGTCAATTATGTATTCACATTTACGCAAGAACAAATTCAGATGGCGTTTATTGCCATCGAAACTTGGGAGAATTTTATATAATTCGTTGGGAATGAGTTTAACTTCCGTCATTTCGGCGGTAATTTGTGATAAATTTTAACGTTAAAATTAACTCTATGAACTCTACCTATTTATTACAATTATTATAACTAGTTACCTATTATTTGTAAATTATATCTTAGAACTCAATAAAATTATGTACCTATTTATTACAATAATTATAACTAGTTCATTAGTAAATTATATCTTAGAACTCAATAAAATTATGTCATAACTAATGTTACAATGTAAAACTCTACTACTATTCTAAAACTCTATTACTATCTTTCTATTTATTTTTATTATTTACTATCTCATGTATTTTTACACTAGGCACTTATAATAAATTTAAGAAAACCATATAACAGTCAAAATGGAAAATGTCCAATTCCAAGTTAACAAGGGGTCTGGTGGATATGAGGTATAAGAAAGGAGGTGAAAAGTCGTACTCACCAGCCTGCCTCGCCCATCATCAGCTCTCGGCTCCAAGTCGCGTCGCTGACAATATTTGTTTGGTTCGTTGAATCACTTCGCCGTACACCACGCGTACCGTTGTGAAGATCGGAAAAGTCTATTCGCGAAAAATCACTAGTTATCGCGGGACAGCTTCCTCAGTGATCCTGTCGGCTGCGCCAGTCAGGATTGGGAGCGTCTTGGACGAGATTTTTGAAATAAAAATTAATAATTCGATTAATTTCTATTTAATAGGTGGCAACGTGTTTACAGAGGCGGATGCGCACACGGAGTGTGGTCTTTACAGCTAAACTTAAATCTAGACATAACAACTATCTCTCCAGGAGTTACGCAAGCACCGCGCTGCAGTCCCGCTCTTATGCTGACATACGCACAATTCGTATCGGCGGTGGTCCTTCCATAACTAGTTTGACAATTCACTACACCTTTTTTCAAAGAAATGAAACAATGAATCTAGAATTTTCTACGAAATGATTTAGATTGTGATTGAAAGCGTATAGAGTAGAGTTTTAGAAAGCAGTTATTTTGAAGGAAGTTAGTTTTTTAGGGTTCCGTACCCAAAGGGTAAAAACGGAACCCTATTACTAAGACTTCGCTGTCTGTCCGTCTGTCTGTCACCAGGCTGTATCTCATGAACCGTGACAGCTAGACAGTTGAAATTTTCACACATGATGTATTTCTGTTGCCGCTTTAACAACAAATAGAAACTAAAAACAGAATAAAATTAATATTTAAGGAGGGCTCCCATACAACAAACGTGATTTTTTTGCCGTTTTGTCTCATGTATAGATAATGGTACGGAACCCTTCGTGCGCGAGTCCGACTCGCACTTGGCGGATTTTTTCTTATCAACACAAGGGATAGGAAATAGAAATTGATAAGTTTGTAATACACGTGGTAATAAATCTAATCGTACCAGATTATTGGCTAAAGGGTTCAGGCAAATTGAATATCATTCGATTTATTACCGTGCGTAGTATTACCGTAGTTTAATGTTGAAACGTTGGTGGGAAGTTTTAGTTTCATCAATTAATATATTAGTGGAGACTAATGAGAGTTTTGGATAATATCCATCGGTTTTAAATGTAAGCAAGGCATAATATGGGTATCACAATTTTGACTGTCAGAACGATTAGGTATTTGTCTAGAATGGGAATGACCATCTTGAATATTTATCAGCTGATAGCGTAAGCTCTTATAGTTTTAAGTTCATTTTTGCGTTTTTTTAAGCTCGTAAAACTAAGGTTGTTCAGTTTTATGGCCCAAGAGAGCACCCGGGACCACCCGCGTTTATAATGTTACACTTTGTAAAGAGTGTATAGAATGATAGTATTTCGGGTACTAAAAGGTTTTCCTAGAGATTTTCAAAGAAGATATTATATGGAAACAGGTCTTTAAACACCGAGACTGATTGACCAGGGTGTATTTTAACTATCGTTAATTATGGAAGCAAATACGCACATTTAGCACAAAAATGTTGAATTAAGTTACTATATTTACATTCACTCAAGAATATCTTGTTTATTCAATAAAAGAATATAAGTAGTGTACACATTATTTTATATGATTTCATTTTATTGTTAATCAAAATTCTTTCTATTTAATTTCTAGACAGCTATTCTCATTTTGCAACTTAGGGTCAGTTCACACCGAGACGCGACGCAACGCGACGCGGCGCGACGGTATTGGAAGAGGCCAGTGATTTCGCACTGCGCCGCGCGCCTCCGCGAGATACATCGCAATAAAATGCGTACCTTTCGTGTAGTAAATAAAGTTATATTTTGAGTCGCTCTATTAAAATTTGCGCGCAGCGTCGCGTCGTGTCCGCGTCTCGGTGTGTATTGACCCTTATCTCTAATGGTTATATTCAATTATCATTAGAACCTTTGAACTGTTAAAAGCTATTTTCAAAACCCAGATTCTGAGAATTACTAAGTGTACAACAATATAAACGAAAAGAAAAAACATTTGAGTAATAAAAAGATTAGATAATTTGGTCCATTCTTGTTAGTATACTGAAAAGGTAAAAATAGCGAGTAAGAATAAAATAATATGTACCTTTGTTCCTTGAATCTACTCCTAAAAACCTTTGACTTAGAGTTTGGTGTAATTTATAAATTTCAGAGCGTCATTTGATTGTGTATACTGTTTAAAAACATAAAAAAAAAAAAAACATTTTTATTTTTACTTTGCCGCGGCGAAGGTGCGTGTTAGTTTGACGATCTGATCATGTTCGGGGGCAAATCTGGCCAGAAGTCGCTCAAAATAGAGAGGTTTGCAAGGAGAAAAGGAAAGCCTTGTCCAGCAGTGGGACACAGAAAAGGATATGAAAAAAAAAATGTCAACATCATACCCCATAGCTGAGACAGAAGCTCCTTGTGCATGAGAGGGGATGGGCCGTAATCCACTACGCGGGCCCAGTAAAGGTTGGTGAATGCCACATATCGTCGAATTTATGGTTTAGGACATTTAGGTTCGGGGCTCTTCGGGTAGGTCAGTCGGGAGGTTTCCGCTCGAAGTTGCGTTGTCCTGATGTGAAGCGATGACGCGCCCTAGGATGGAGCACGCTTGCCTAGAAGAATCCGATAAATGATAAATGATGTTTATTTTGCAAGTATGTTTTAACAAACAATTTTACACGTTATTTTTTAAAACTAGATGGGGCCGGTGTTTCATACCATGCAGATTAGTGTCTGAGATGGTCTTTTGAAGAATGAACCACACAGATTTGAGTGGACCTGTCCAGTCAGTGCTAGCATTTATCAGTTATCGTGTAGCTCGACTTATAACTCAAGGAGCTCTACGAAACGACGAACAATACCAAAGAAAGGACATTTGGGTAGGTCGCTTATAGTACTTAAACTGCTAGACAGTTGTGGGAAAAAAAAAACAAACAAAAAATAAAAATGTGACCCACATGGTCCCCACATTCACAATAATCAAATCGATGATCGGGATACTGATAAGCTGGCAGTGAATTCAGTGGTGATTTAATAATGATAGGTATGTGCACGAAGCAAAATACCTCTACTACACTACAACAGCCCATAACGTCCACTGCTGGACATAAGCCTCTCTCATAATGGGAGGAATTTGCCGTAAGCTCCACGCTTGGCAGGCGGATTGGAGATCGTAGTGATGAAAGACTAACAGAAAACGCTGCTGCCCATTCTCTGGTCTACGGAGGCGCAAGGTGTTCTGCCTCAGACATTAGTCGCCTTATACGACACCCGTGAGTGTAATGGGTTGGTTCTATTCTACTCTGCCGGATACCACACGGCACGGCAAGCAAAATACCTCAATAAGTTTGAACTCACGACTTGATACGTCATACCACCTCAGCTCACGGGACCACAACTGTCCTTCAATTTACCAAACAATGCTAAACTCGACTTCTAAAAAAAAACAAATAAAAGTGACAATACCACACTCCATGACCCCCGCTCCGCACTTGAGGACAGACCCCAAGCCTGTACGCCACGACCTTCCGAATCCCGTACTAAATCTCGTAAAAAGGATTTGCCCCGTTGTATTCGACGCCGATTTACCGCGATACATACTCGTATATAATTCAAACGTGTTTAGTTCCAGAGGTTGGGCCGTAATGGCTCACTTTTAGAGGGACTCGTCTTGTTTTTGTTTTTAGTTTCTTTGTGATTTCTCGGACGTGATTTGGAGATGTTTTGGGGTCGTACGTAATTGGCGTAGCTTGTTCTTTTCAGGAAATAAAATACTTTAATAATTTCGACATTATACCTATTACAAGGTATTTGAACGTCAGAGACGAAATGTGGGTGTAATATTAGGTACTACTTCTGCTTATGCCATTGGGAATTACAGATGTGATTTATTACCAAAATTCTTAATCTACATCTACACTATAATTTTAAAAAGAGGAAAGATTTGTATTTTTGTGTGTGTGTATGTTTGTCTATATACTAATATTATAAAGAGGTAACATTTGTTTGTAAGTTTGTATGTAGGGGGTAATCTCCGGAAGTAATGAACCAATTTTAAAAATTGTTTCACTGGCAGCTACATTATTCGTGAGTGCTTTAGGCTATATTTTATTCCCGTACTCCCACGGGAACGGGAACTACGCAGGTGAAACCGCGGAACGTCAGCTAGTAATAAATAAACTCAAAATCTTCTGCGTCGATTTCTAAAATTCTTTCACTGTTAGAAAGCTACATTCACCCTGAGTAACATAGGCTATATTTTATGCCTGTACGGGAACGGGTGCTACTCGGGTGAAGCCGCGTGACGTCCGCTAGTATTTAATACTATTATTTTTTTGTGGGATCCTACTATCGAGATAAAAAGTACCCAGGTTATAAACTATTTGTGTACCAAATTTCATCCCAATCCGTTCAGAAAATTGAGATGAAAGAGTAACAAACATTCATCCCTCGATTCTCACAAACTTTCGCATTTTTTTTTTTATATATAATAGGATTATATAAGCGAAATTAACTTATCTGCCTGATACTTTTTTGCTGAACAAGTTTTGGACCTGAGTTAGCGCATAATAGGACACTTATATCCTGGTATTGCGTTCCCGTGAAATAATATCCGACTTCGACACGGGCAAATCCCAGATAAATAAATCTGAATATTCACAGCATATCACATGATCCGGGCATAGCTTAGCGTGCATACATATTCTAGTCCGATATTAAACTTATATATTATTCAAAGCATCATCATTATCTCTGATGTCCATTTGGACATAGACGGCTCGGCGCTAAACCGCACCATTGTTATCATTAGGAATGCCATTCAACAGGGAAAGCTAATGAAATCATGAAATATGGGAGCTTTGTAATCCGATCGAAGTAAGATAAAGTTCATTAATTTGAGGATAGATGTTTTGTACAGGGTGATTTATAGTCAGCAAGAGGGTGATTCTTCCCGTCAATAGCTTTTGCAGTGAAATTCATATCCAATTTGTAAAAAAAACTTAAAAAAAAAAAAAAAAAACCGACTTCAAAAAACACAAAAAAGTGAAAAATAACTTTAGTTTCAGAAGTAGGTGACCTTTGTTTGATTCATTTAGTTTTTTTTTGTCACCGACTTCTGAAGCTAAAGTTATTTTTCCCTTTTTTGTGTTTTTTGAAGTCGGTTTTATTTTTTTGTAAATAAGTTTTTTTATTTTTCCATTTTTAGTTGTAATATCCTATACAAATATTTGCTATGCATTTATTTTACATTGTTGAAAATACAATCATGTCATGGTAATAGGCTTATCCCCAATAAATGGAACTTAACATACCTAAACTGTCAAAATTTGGGTGTATTGTAGTCATCTGCGTACCCCTCAGAGCATACAGGCGTGATGTTACGTCATGATGTTGTGAAAACAATAAACATCCAAGCGATTGCAGCTATCACGACCGATTTACCATCTAGTTTTGAAGAGTTCCATTGTATATCTCCGAAGATCAGCATCAGATCTTCACCAAATTTAAATGCGACCATCTTAGGAGTATATTCTTTCAAACAAAAAAAAGAATTTTGAGAATCGCTCCACAAATCGAGGAGAAATCGGTGAACATACATGAAATTATACCACACAACTGAAACAAAAAAAAAAAAAAAATACCAACCGAATTGAGAACCTCCTCCTTTTGGAAGTCGGTTAAAAAGAAACACTTGCCTTACATGACTGCCTCTTTAGGTCACAAAGTGTTACTTGGGGAACTCTTAGTAGCAGCCACGGAGTATCGATTTGTGCCTACTTGATGGCAATAGGGTGAAATGGGGCTTGTACTATTAGGTACACCTCTGCTTAGCCCTTCGGAGAGTACTGTTACAGGCGTGATGTTGTGATGTCACATGAGTTGAAATAGTCTGTCTACTGTTGTATAAGATATGTTTTTTTTTTACTGTAAGAGTGAAGTTTATTTGCTGTTCCTATAAAAGATATTGCAGAGCACACGTTCATTTTACAAACGTTCTTTGATCGTACATAGAATCCAGTATAGTTCAAGTACTGCTAAAAGGAACACGTATAATTATCTAACGGTTATATCTAATGGAGAATTTTCCAGTGCTTTTTATGAACGAACTAGATGGCACTGATCAACCTTGGGAATAATAAAATGGCTCGTTTTGATGTCCACAAAGCCAAGTACGGAGGAGCTCCACTTAAAGTTCTTACGGGAAAATATCCGTAGTTAATATCGGGAGCTCATTAATAAAGAAAATCACGGATATTATCCCATAAGTACTTTCAGTGTAGTGAAAAACCGTGAAAGTCTTAAACAGTGAACCTAAGCTCGACTCGATGCAAAAGGAGTTTAGACGTAACGCAAAAATACTCAGAAGAACAATAGCAAAAACCATGCAAAACCTTTTAATTGTGCAAAAAAACAGTAGACTCTTTAGGTTAAAAATGTTTGACAGAAAAAAGGTTCCTTACTTTTATAATAAAGAAATTTTACTATACAATGAGTTTGACATGTGTCTAGGAGAGTTTGTTTTTGGCCTGTTAGGAGATTTTACCATTGACCTATAATATAATACGTAGTAAATATTTTTTTCGTTTTATTTTACTAGAACGCCGCTTAAAAACATATTGCTAAAGCTGATCAGCGCCATCTATTGATATAAACTGAAGCGTTGTGACAAACGTCAGTGGAAAATTCCCCATTGCTAAGTTAGTCCTCAAACTTAGTCACAAAAATAAAACAAAAGCAATTTACCTCAAATCCCACTTGGAGAGATAATAACAAACTTCAAAAGACCAATTTATTTATAGAAAACGGAGCAAAACCAAAACCAAAAACAATACAAACAACAACTTTTCAACAACAACAAACCTGCCTATTGATCTCGAAGTTAATTTTCCCCTAAACTATGACAAGCGAGAGTTTAAACACGATTCGCGGATTAGCGGCGAGATGAAACGCCTTCGGTTCGAGGCCTCCAAGCTTGTGGTTAAGACTAGTTTAGTCGTAATTGATTAATTTCTATTTTGAAAGTGTTGATGTGAATTATGGATGTAAACAGTTGAAAATTGGGCGGTTTTGGTGAAGGTTTCAAGGTTAAGGAAGACGAGTAAATGAGGAAGGGAAATCGATACATTACATACCGAGGTTCCTCCGTGCCTCGGAAAGCACGTTAAGCAGTTGGTCCCGGCTGTTATTTGTGATCTTTGACAGTCGTTACAGGTAGTCAGACAACCAGTCTTACCAAGGGGTATCGTATTACCCAGTACTAACTGGGTTGTGGAGGTCAGATAGGCAGTCGTTCCATTTAAAATACTGGTATTCAGCTGCATCCGGTTAGACTGGAAGCCGACCCCGATAAAACTTGGGAAAAGGCTAGGCAGATGATGGAACAATGGAAATACTCATCTATCACATCCACATCACAGAAAATTCATTAAAACAGTTGATTGTGAACATGTGGTTTTTTTTTCCTGTAAGCAGGAGGCAAACATGCAAACAAGCATACATCTTGCATGCAGGAAGCATGCAGTATGCAAACAAGCATGCAGTATGCAAACATGCATACCAGCATACAATATGCAAACTTGCAAACCAGCATACAATATGCAAACATGCAAACCAGCATACACCATTCATGCAGCAAGCATGTAGCATGCAAGCAAGCATGCAGCATGCAAGCAACCATGCAACATGCAGCAGGCATGGTTTCTGTCACGGCTCCGGCGCTGCAGGGCTCCGACGGTCCCACGCGAGCTTATCGTCGCAGATGTGTTTAACGCTCACCACCGCAGCTTCGGCTTGCTGTGTCGAAACGGACTGTTTATGGTTCCGTTTCATCATCATCTGCCTAGCCTTTTTCTAAGCTTTTTGGAGTCGGCTTCCAGTCTTACTGGATACAGCTCAATGCCAGTATTTTACATGAAGCGACTGCCTTTCTAACCTCCACAACCCAGTTAGTACTGGGTAATACGATACCCCTTGGTAAGACTGGTTGTCTGACTACCTGTAACGACTGTCAAAGATCACAAATAACAGCCGGGACCAACTGCTTAACGTGCTTTCCGAGGCACGGAGGAACCTCGGTATGTAATGTATGGGTCACCCATCCACAGACCAACCTAGGCAAGCACGGCTTAACCTAAATAAAGATCGACCCGAGCGGCCGTTATTATTTAGCCACGAGCTCCGAGTATTTCGATTACGAGACGAGTATTTCCATTGTTATGCCAAAAGATTATTCTAGCAGCTTCGCCCGAGTGGATGTTGATTATCGCGACCAAAAGTAAAGCTCCCAGACGCCTTATTTTTTCCGACACCTCCAATTATAGCATTATATTTTAACCAGAGTATACAAAAACTTGACAAATTATATACTAAAACCTTCCTTGAAAACCACTCAATCCATTGGTAAAAACAGCATGAAAATCGAACCGCAGTAGTTTTTGAGTTTATCGCGAACAGACAGACATACAGACGCGACGGAGGACTTTGTTTTATAATAATTTTGTACCTAGTGATGTTGAAAGTCGTTGAAAATTTAAGAAATGCTTTGACAGTCCCTCTGCTCAAGTTTCACCACGAACCAAGGTATTCGGACCAACGAATATAGATTAAGTACAGAGTTGGAGCTAGAAAATTACTGCACGGAATAAAAAAAAACTCTTCGACATCCTGTGAATCCTTGTTTAATCCTGCGCTCCGCGGTGTTGAAGATTTAATTAAGGCGAACGAGAAAATGTTCGGAGGAACTAACGTTTTTCTTTTTGGTTTAGTGTGTAAAGGCATTTTCATCAGTTTTTACTGCGTTTTTATTTGGTGATTGAGGTTATACCAACAGTACTTACAGCAGTCAAGGTGTGGTGTACAGAAAGGAGTTGACCTATTTCCTCTTCGGTTTATGAAGAAGCTTTCAGAGGACAGTTTTAAAAAAATGTAGATAATATTGGTAATGAAATAACTTATCGGTTGGAGATTTACGAAAACTGGTTATGGTCGCTACCACATGGCTAACATAATATCTACGGAAGGTACCTTTTCGAGTTTTGTCCAAACCAGTGTCGCTGTAGTAGCCTCCTGAACATGGACATAGTTAACTGGGTCTACCAACAGTATTATTTTAGATTTTGCTTTCGTATGTTTCTTGCTGTCGGTACATAACCTGAGACAGGTTCAATCTCCTGCCACAATTCTTCATGTTCCAATAGGGAATATGCATAAATTGTATTTTTATTATTTCGATACGGAATGTTAAAGTACTATAAAAATAATGACAAAAAGCGAAAACAAGACATAGATCGGCCAAACAACACAAAAGTTATAACCATTTAAACTTTTGTTTCTATCGCTTTCTAGATAAACGGAATTTAGTATGGATTTTGTACGTCAATGTAGCGAATGACGTCATTCGCTGTATCGGATCTCCCTGTCTAATCAGCAGTTTCAAATGCTTATAACTTAGTATATTTTATAGATATTAAAAAAATATTTAACTTTGCTATTTCTGATGTTATTACGCTTTGTTTAGAGTTTACCCTATTAGTTTTTTACGGCAAATTTCCAACTTTGGTAATTTTTCTCTCAATTAGCTTCTCAATCGTGCCTATTGTTGTGATGCCATTTTCCTCCAGCCGCATTTCGCCAGTTATGTTTAAGTCTCATGTAACAAGAGGCCAGCCTATTGCCATCAACCAGACACAAATCCAGACTCTACTACTAAGAAAACAAAGTTTTTATTTCAATGTCAACACCATACAATTTTTCTTCCACCTCGAAAATGGTACCGTCAGTTCGCTGTCGACGATTTCGCGGGGTTCCCTCTACATTACCGTATTTGCTTAGATAGTGGCTCGACTCAGTCAGCGAGACGACGCCCCGTAATGGATTTCTGACGTTGAAATAAATGATAGATCGCCGTCGTACGATGCATTACCTGTGGACATGTAGCTGAGCTACGAATGTTTGGAGGGGCGTTATTTTCAATAAAAAAGGTACAGGAATGTCGATTATTACTTTAAATGATTGAAGATCTCGTGTGATAAAGAATTTGAATGTGTTTTGCTTTTACATAAATAAAACTTTAGCTTTTGCACGGGCATAACAATCTGGTAATTGGAAAATCATTATCAATAGTTTTTATTAAAATATCTTCTTACGCGCCCCAACATACTTGGGAAATTCAGTATGTATTTAATAAGTGATTGAAAAGTCTTTAAAAAAACCTTTGTAAAATAATATAATTCTCAACAGGAACACATTATTTAATTTTTGAGCTGAAAAATATGGTAGGAAAAATATTCCCTTTGTCTTATTGATGTTTTAATAACATGGTTATCATTTCAGTAAAAAGACTTACACAGCTGAAAAACCGCCCCGTCACATCTTTCATGAGGAAATGGGTATTTTTCCCAAATGCCACACGGTGCCTGGCCTTCAGTTGCATCCGGTTAGACTGGAAACCGACCCGTATTAGTTGAGCAAAAACGAATCAGATAGATGATGACTTTCAAGTTCACCCACAATGGTTTTGCTGATTTTATCTGTATAAAAGGTGTAAAAAACCTCTTAACAAAGCCGAAAGGCACTTGTTTCCCCCTGGGAACCTTCTAGTTACGGAGATATTAGGGGTCAAAGATACAACTTTTAGACAAAGTTTTTTTTAAAATACAAGTTATTAATGTAAGATTTTTACTTTAACACCTCCACGACCCCCGAACTATTCAATCCATACATCAGCACAATGTTTTGAATGCGTTACACTGAATTCTATCACAAAACATGATTTTCATCACTAAAAAAAAATCGTATCCCAGCAATATACTTGCATAACACTTAGTTTGATTCATTAGTTTAAACATTAAACAAAAAAAAAACAAAAACATTAGTTTGAATGTTGGTTGACGTCTTCGTGATGACGTTGTTTACACCCTGTATAAGAACCATGGCTACCAAACCATTTTTACTCCACATTAGAATCAACCTACTCCCATATTTTCACAAATAAATATTAATAAGCCTCCTCCACCCGCACTCAGCACACGTCCCGCATAACGAAATGATCTGTATCCGAAATAAATCCATTGGAATAAACTTTTCCGTCGCACGTAGACATTTGACTCGCGGTGATCGATTGTAGTATCCGTATTTATTGATATGGGCTCCGGATAAATAATGGCGGCGGCCACTTAAAGCTCACTTATATATGAGTTGGTTTTGCCCGCGGCTTTTCCCGAGGAATCACCTGCTTGGAGGTCGGAAATTATCCCACGGGAACGTATTGACGGGATTAAAAGTATCCTACATCTTTACTATATTCATGAACTGTCTGTATGCCAGATTTCACCGAAATCCACGGAAAGACTAAAGCTGTGGCGCAGTAATGCATCCTTACCAATCCCATTCATTCCACCTGCTGAAAATCTCAAGCTGGACATGATTTGCCATGGCTGACCTAGAAGTCTTTAAATAGACTCCGGACCCAGGTTGGCCGCAGCAAGGAAAACCTGCTCAGATGGAGATTCATTAATGACTCTTCCCTGGAGTGTAAATGTGGTGCTGTTCCACAAACGATGGGGCACTTATTATCGTGTCCTGCGCGTCCTGTTGTTTGTGTACTACAGGAATTGATGGACGCTACCGAAAGCACCAAACCAGTAGCTCAGTTCTGGGCTGACTCAATTTAGACTGCCATCGACACTGTTGAATATAAAAAGTGTGATTGTCTTTGTCTTTTTTCTCTATGTCATTCTTTTTTGCTCTGTAAAAAAAGTCATGCTAATACTATGTGCTAATACACCAGTTTATTTTAAAATATATTTCTTTTAATCCTCGAAACCTAAGCCAGCATCTCTCAATCAGTAACATTGGTCCTTCGAGCCGGATTGACGCTGCAGAAAGTGTTACTTTAGAGTACAAGAGGCCTGCCATACTTGACGGACGCAATTATGTCTCCAAGCTTATAATAATGCACTATCATGTTCGAGCTGCGCATGCTAATAATGAGACAGTTATAAATGAACTAAGACAAAGATTTTGGATCGTTCACCTACGACCTTTTTTTTTTTTTTTTTTTTTTTTTTTTCGGATGGGAAATCATCAAATAACCCCTCCCGCTCTGGGCGGAGCAGGAGGGAGTGTCAGACTTTTACTGACTAAAACCCATCCATGTTCCTTCATCGCCCTTTGTGTTCCGGGGCCACGGTATCTCTTTCGAATAGTCCCGCAACCCCGGCAGGCATCGGTCCTTACGGACCCCTTCCTTTTTGCTGACTCTCTTTGAGGCGCGCGTGGAACACGAACGCGCCGTCGACACGGCCTGTCGTCATGAGACGGACGGACGGCGAGCTAGCCCATAGCTCACCGTCCACAGGCCCGCGCCTACGGTGGCCGGGGGCCACGTGGTGGTGGCCCCCGACGCCCGGGGCGTCTCCCGCGGCGGCCGGGACGTTGAGAGGTTCTCTCCCTCTCCCGTTCCGCCACCTCCTTCTCTAGCATTACTGCTTCGCAGAAGGAGGTGACGGCGTCCCATTCCGTCTCGCTCCGGACCATGGCTTGCACCAGGGCCGGACGCGAGAGGTCGCCGCCACCGATCGCCGCTTCGAGGACACGGCGGTGCTCCGCCCACGCGGGGCACACCTCCACCGTGAGTTCCACCGTGTCCTCCGGTCGATCCTCGCAATGGAAGCACCCGGGCGTTTCCTCCCGCCCGATTTGGTGCAGGAACCTCCCGAACACTCCGTGTCCGGTGAGGACCTGCGTCAGGCGGAAGGTGAGGACGCCGTGGCGTCTCTCAAGCCACTCCTCAAAGAGGGGATTTATCGCCACAATTGTGGCGTGCCCTGCACGGTGTTGCGACAGTCGCTCTCTCCATGTCGCCATGAGATCTCGCCGGAAGTCTGTCCGCTGAGCGACAATTTGCCGCGACAGCGGAGTTTCCCCCCGGCTTAGCGCCTCCGCGCGCCATTCATGTAGGCGCGCGAGGACTATCGCCTCCAGATCCCATGGCGGCAATCCGGCAAGGAGGCTCGCCGCCTCGCGGGCAATCGTGCGGTAGCCCCGGGTTCACCTACGACCTTCAGTGCGAAATGTAGCATCGAAATGCCTTGTCTGTCGTATAAGGAAAGCAACACCTGTAGCACCGAGACAAGGAAACTTACCTGCTGGTAGAGTCGCGCACCACTGTAGACCATTTTCTCACTGCGGTCTTGACCTTTTTGGACCAATAGAAGTTACAGTTGGAAGAAGACGTGAGAAAAGGTACGGCGTAATTTTTACATGTATGACAGTAAGGGCCATACATCTAGAAGTTGTGCATTCACTATCCACTGATAGTTTATTAATGGCTCTACGACGAATGGCATCGCGACGAGGTTGGCCTAGCGACTTATATTCCGATAACGGAACTAATTTACGCGGAGCCGACGCTGAGCTTCAGAAGCTACAGAATGAGGCCGCCAATGAAAGAGTAAGGTGGCACTTTAATCCACCTCTAAGCCCACATATGGGAGGTGCTTGGGAGAGGTTGATACGAAGCGTGAAGTCAACTCTGAAAGTCATCCTGAAAGAAAGAGCACCACGAGACGAAACGCTTTTGACATTACTTTGCGAAGTTAAAGCAATAGTTAACAGCCGTCCTCTGACACACGTGTCCGTCAGCTCCACAGACGATGTAGCCCTGACACCATTCCATTTATTATTGGGAACTTCATCCAACCTTCCCATTGATGCAACTGAGAAAACAGACTTATGTTCACGAAAACAGTGGCGTGTGGCTCAAAGGCTCGCTGACATGTTTTGGTCGAGATGGCTCAAAGAAGTTTTACCGTCTCTACTGCCACGAACTATGAGGTCGACTAGCGACGAAGATCAACTTAAGGTTGGAGATGTAGTCTTAGTGATCGACCCGACTTCTGAGAGGAGCTACTGGCCTCGCGGTGTTATAGAAGCCGTGTACCCTGGCGCCGATGGCCGGGTGCGGGTCGTCGATGTGCGGACCTCGCGCGGCACGCTGCGCCGCCGCTCTGCTCTGCGTCTGGTGCGCCTGCCCTCACACCCGAGGGGGGAAGAGTGTTGAATATAAAAAGTGTGATTGTCTTTGTCTTTTTTCTCTATGTCATTCTTTTTTGCTCTGTAAAAAAAGTCATGCTAATACTATGTGCTAATACACCAGTTTATTTTAAAATATATTTCTTTTAATCCTCGAAACCTAAGCCAGCATCTCTCAATCAGTAACAGACACGCTAAGAAGAAATATCGAAATCGATGCTGACGTTTAACCGTGAAGGCGTGACATAGAAACTCTCTTACACATATTAGTTCGAATACGATTAGGATGTATTGAACTGGCATTACCTCACCTGAGTTTTACTAGCTGATCCCAATCTGATGCTATGCCATTAAGATGCTTATGATTGAGCATTGCTTTCAGTATGGAGTTTCATGGGGAGAATCTAGAACGGATCGAGATGAGGCGATGCAGATGCAGTGCTCATAACTGTCCGTTGACCAAAACGGTTGGTGGTTGTGTTGCTTATCACTACATATTATAAAACAAAGTCGCCCACCGCGTCTGTGCCTATGTATGCTTACTACTACTACTACTACAGCCCATAACGTCCACTGTTAGACATAAGCCTCTCCCGTGATGGGAGGAATTTCCCGTAATCTCCACGCTTGGCAATCGGATTGGAGATCGCAGTGATGAAAGACTAACAGAAAACGCTGCTGCCCGTTCTCTGGTCTACGGAGGCGCAAGGTGTTCTGCCTCAGACATTGGTCACCTTATACGACACCCGTGAGTGTAATGGGTTGGTTCTATGCTACTCTGCCGGATACCACACGGCTATGTATGCTTAGATCTTTAAAACTACGCAATGGATTTTGATGCGGGTTTTTTTTTAATAGAGTGATTCAAGAGGAAGGTTTTAATAACAATTTGCAGACGGGCTAAGCCGCGGGCATCAGCTAGCTAGCAGCCCTACGGGTTCCTCATCGGTGCCAGGCTTGTGCACCAAAAATAACTGGCAAAATATGTTTGTACTATGCTAGCCGGAACCAGCGGTTTAACGTGGTTTCTGGAGCACGGAGGAGTCTCAATATCCACCGAATTGCCACCATTCAGCGGAATATCTTCAGCAAGAGTTCTATCTTTGGCTCAAACCATGCAGCTCTTATTATTTAACCAACAGCATAAATATAAGCATAAAAGTATTGCAAGTAATTACGTCACTGGCTCACTGTACCAGCTAGGACAAATGGCAAGCTCCGCCCGGGGCCGGGTCGCGCCCGTGATAAAACACGGAGTTTGTAACGATGCAACCGGGAGCGAAGTTTGTCGCTGCCAATTAATTAGTATTTACCGCGACTCCGCGAGTCGGGCAACTTGTGTATTTTAAAGTTACCTATGCGCTTGATTATGGGGGTTTATTTTGGAGATCATTTTTTGGACGATGTAGGGCAGTATTATTTATTCTTCACATTACACTACAGCAGCACTCTACACTTCCCTGTGACCTAGTCCCTGACGATAGGAGAAGGAAGGACCTGGTTTGCACAAAGCCTCAAACAAGACATGCTTTTGCTAGTCGATTTTATGTGTTTTAGGACCTTTTCTGTATAAGAGACTCAACAAGAAACTAACCTTCTATAGTCTAAGTTATAGAAAATGTAGTTTTGTAATATCAGATTATTTAGTGATACTTAATCACACGGACACAGAAACACTTCTAGAAGTCCTGGTTTGATTATGTTATTCCCTCGTATCTAATTGTACATTTGTATTTTACTTAATTTAGTTTTAATGTTTAATGTTTTTGTACCAATTTGATTATTCTTATAGTTGTTAATAGATTTCTTTTTTTTTATAAGATTTACTGTCCTAGTTAATTTGTGCTAAGTAAAGTGATGGCCTGACACACAGGTATAAATAAACCTAGATCGGGCAGGTCGCTAACATACATTTTTGAATTCCACATTATCGTTGCAACTGTTAAATATATTTTAGTTATACGTATAGTTTACTTTTATGCACTAATTATACCATTGTTTCAGAAATAACACTACTGGACTTAAATGTAAATTTTTGTTATACTTTTTTAAAATAAATGATTCTTATTCTTTATAACATACCACCATGGTTGTTTTAGAAGGCTTGGGAAGACGTGTGCTACCTTTTTCACCGTTGGTTTTTATTTAAAGAGGGTGAGTACATTGTCATCAAGCGGGCACATATTCAGACACCGAGCTGCAACTAAGGAAAAATGTGTTGTGTACTCAGTAACGAATATCACAGACAATAGTACCCATCATCATAATTAACATCCCAATTTAACGGATTACATCACCTCATCATACCTATCTTTACTTTCACGCTCCTGTACCAATGTCAATCACTTTCAACACTTTGTAGCTGATAGTATGTATATCACTTTGTTTGGATCCAATGATTGACTGGAGCTGCATAGAATAATAACCACTAAACATAGCGTTCCCAAGGCTCAAATGGAATAAAACTATTTTTTTTTGTATTCTTTGCCTGTTTTGTGTCCCACTGCTGGGCAAAGGCCTCCCCTTTCTCTTCCCAAACCTGTATCTTGTGCGATATCTGGCCATGTTCGTCACGCAAACAAGATTAGATTGTCACACTACCTTCGCCGCAATCTACCTCGACGGCGATTTCCACCGTCAGGCGTCCAGTGACCAAAAATTACCAAAAGAAAATCTATAACAGATCAAAATCAACCAAAACTTGACAACCTCTGTCATTAACTGGTTTATAAGCTTATCCACTTGATAGAAGACGGATTAAGTAATATTTTGTTGGTGGGTATATTTTACGACAAGCTTTTAAATTAGTTAATCACGAAGGATATTGTTGCGTCGCCCCGTGGGACTCGTAAAACGAGATTATGTAAGACTAGCCGTGTTTGCGACTCCACCTGTGAGAGCAGATTATTATTTTTATTTTGGTGAAAATCTTGAACAATATTAAAACTTTGGATTAAAGAACCACATTTTGGCAGAACCAAGTCAATTCAGTAAGCATCCATATTGGTTTTGGAAAAGGTTAGGATAACATCACGCTTGTAATCCCCGAAGAGTTAGGCAGAGGTGTAGCTAATAGTACACCCACATTTCGTCAGTTATGATTAAGCCCCATGTAATAGTGGGCGAGCCTATTGCCATAAACCGGGCACAAATCCAGACTCCGTGGCTGCTACTGAGAAATGCCTGATGGAAAAACCCAATAACACTTTGCCTGGGTTCTCTATTGTATTACCTAACTTTTTTATTCATAATTTAAAGTGCCATAACTTTTTTTGTCCTAATCATCATTTGTCCGAATGATAACTTACCCGAACTTAATATCACATAATATCACATGCCATAAAATTGAAATCCCTAAATACAATATGCTCTAAACCCGTTTGTCATAAATATTACAATCAATAATATACAAAACACTTAAAATCGTTTTCAATAATAGTTATAAATCCTAAATTTAAAAAAAAAATGTTTAGATTTAATAATATTTTTAAAACAAACCGGTATGTTCCCAGACGTTCCCAAAAGGGAACAGAACATTGTTATTTTAATTGTGTCTGTAATTACGGGTACCTACAGTAAAGTATTACTTAGTTTTTGCTATGCTATGAACTTCTCTCAACACAACACATTTTATACAATATTGCTCTTATGAAATTTGTAAGAATTAAAAAGTAGAACCATCATATCGCAGAAAGTTCATAGTTAGAATCTTCTTTTGTTTTGGCATACATTTCATATATGTAGTCACTAAAAGGCAGAAAATCAATCAATCAAACCGTCAATCATTATAAAACAGTTGAGTGTGAACATAATTATTTTATTTTTCCCTGTAATAAGTATGCAAACATGCAAACAAACATGCAGCAAGCAGGCAGCAAGCATGCAGCAAGCATGCAGCAAACATTCAGCAAGCATGCAACAAGCTTGCAGCAACCATGCAAGCACGCATACAGTATGCAAGCAACCATGCAAGCGAGCAAGCAGCATGCAGCAAGCGAGCAAGCAGCATGCAGCAAGCATGCAACAAGCTTGCAGCAACCATGCAAGCACGCATACAGTATGCAAGCAAGCATGCAGCATGCAAGCGAGCAAGCAACATGCAGCAGGCATGGTTTCTGTCACGGCTCCGGCGCTGCGGAGCTCCGGCGGTCCCACGCGAGCTTATCGTCGCAGATGTGTTTAACGCTCACCACCGCAGCTTCGGCTTGCTGGCCGGCTTTGCCGGCCAGCCTCAGCAGCGGCGGCGGGTGTTACAACCACCTGCTCCTCAACTCGCGGGCCGCCTCGCCCCTCCGCGCCTACGCGATTTTAAATTACACTCTAGGGGTAGGGCAGACTAGACTGCGTGGGGTCGGATTTACAGCGATTCGTTTCTGTCACTAAAACCTAATTTTTAGCAAATGTTTTAGGACCAAAAATTTTATTACACTTATATGGACATTAGGAAAATACACATTATATAATATAATACTTAGGATAATTGACTTTATGGCATATACAATTAGAAGATTCAAATAATATATATTCTATTATGACTGACTGCCTCGTTGGTCTAGTGGTCGCAAGTGCGTCTGCTGAGCATGAGGTCCTGGTTTCGATTCCCAGGTCAGGCAAAGGGTACTCTCTTATATCTCCTAAAAATTTTTGTCCGAAAATCATTATCCATAAAACGTTTGCTATAAACTTCAGTTACCATAATGTTCAAAATTTCGGGATTTTGATATATATATTATTCGTAATATATATATTATGACAGAACAGTTTTAGAAATAAAGATAATTATGTAAAACAAAATTTCGGGATTTTGAACATTATGGTAACTGAAGTTTATAGCAAACGTTTTATGGATAATGATTTTCGGACAAAAATTTTTAGGAGATATAAGAGAGTACCCTTTGCCTGACCTGGGAATCGAAACCAGGACCTCATGCTCAGCAGACGCACTTGCGACCACTAGACCAACGAGGCAGTCAGTCATATCGTGAAAGTCAGTTTTGGTCAGAAAGCAAAAAATAATTAAGTGCTGATTATAAAGTGAGTGTATCGTATTTACTCGCGTACACATCAATCGATTTACAATTTCTCGAAGTTAATAAAGATGTAATTAATGATTATCGATTTGGCGCACGAGGTTGTCGACATGTGGAATGTGAGCTCGGCTATAATTATGCCAATTGTCGTTATTGCAATTGATGAGATGGCGAAGAGCTCCGCCGATCATCTTTTGAGGCTGTCAGTGGGCGGTTGGATCAAGGGCCTGATTCAGAAGGCAGTAGTACTCCTCGATGCAGCTCGTGTGGTGAGAACTTTCCTGGCTCTGAAGCCCTAACCACCTGTAGCTTGGACCCTGCTCCCGTTACGCGGACCAATATTTTTTTGATAATGTTGTTTTAAGAAATATTTAAAAACATGTGCTTACGATAGATAAATGTAATTTAAAATTTTGCAGCTGGTTTTAAAGGGTAATTAAAAATTGATTATTGAGTATTTTCTGAATAAATAGCATTTAACCTGCAATAGTCTAATTATTTCTTTGGCTACAAGTAAAATGGTGCAATGTTTATAAAAAAGATTGAAAACATTTTTATTATGATCATAGTTCTCGAAATAAGACTAAGTAGTAAGAAGTTCTTTCACCCATTTTCACATGAATACTTTGAAAAAAAAAAGAAAAATCAAGTTCTTGTTTCTTTTGTAATACTCGAGCTATGGTGTATATTTTAATAACGGTTGATTTTGATGAACAAATTTTAACAGTGCAGTGTGCAAAGTTAGGGTCTAATGAGAAAATAATGAATTTTCAGCATCGCGTCGTCATAAGCTGTGCCTTAGACACTGCCGGTGTGCGGCAAAGATGAGTATTTTTGTTGAAGATTGGATATGGTAAAAGGTTGTTCGAGAATAAGTTTGAAAACATTTACGCTTAGTCTAATTGTTTACCAGATTAGTCTCACCTCCCAAAGTAATCAGTCAAGCGTTGCGTTGATATGATTGTCTGTTGTTTGATCGTAAAGCCGGAAAGCAGCATCTGCCGACGTAACCACGCGTTAAGGTCCGCTCAATAGAATGAAAGCAACGATCTCGAGTTCTTGTTGCTCCTGGCTAGAGGCCTTACACTGAAGGTACCGATATTATAGTCCGCTTAAGCAGAAGCCAGCCTCAGAGGTTGACCTGCGAGATGCCCATGTTAAAAAAAATCTTGCGAGTTTTCTTGTGATGATCAACGACTGTTTATGATTACATACTGATTACCTTACAATATTAATAAATCAAAACGAATACCACATCCATTGACAGCTCCATGGTTGTAAGTTTCCTCTCATTACGTCTACGGTCTTGCAAATTTCTAGAGCCTAGGAATTCTTATAAAAACCGAGATAGGTCTCAATAACTGAGAAGCGAGCACCTATCTATCAATTTTAATATAAGCCTTCGCAATTTAAATAGCGAACTTATCCAATGGTAATAAACAGGTAATAGGCTTGTGTCCTGAAAAAATCTAATTAATCCGTCAGTTAGATTATCAAAAAATATTTGACATGTATTTTTTCTTTTGTTACGTAAACCAAATTGACGAAGATACGACGCTTTTAAAATTCTTAATACGTCACGCCGAGCTATAATTTTCAGTGCGTTGTGACGTCACGAGCCCCCACTCCCGAGTTTTGATGCGTTTTATCTTTGTCAATATTCATTGATTTACAAAAACAAAAAATACGTGTCTATTATTTTCCAATACTCTAACTGACTGACTAAATAGATTTGAAATTTATTGATGGTGGAAGCTAGCCAATTGATACTAATGTTATAATAGCGAAACTAACTCAGTCTGATAAAAGGCACACTTTTACACCACGATTGTAAGTTCTGGGAGATCATATCCAACATCCACGAGAACAAAGCCGCAGAAAAAAACTAGATAGCGGTATTAGTTCCGTTTTACGCCACACGCTAAAACATCCTTGAAAGAATAAAGATACAGTTTTTATCACCCCTTTACCCACCCTAAGCCCTAGATAATTCTTCTGTTTTTAAACCCTACCTTCGTCAGTTAGTCGTTAAGCCCCTCGCCTGGGTAACACCGGGCTCCTACTAATCTATCGTCTTTACCGCCTTTGTCAACGTCTAGTCTAAGAACTGCCATTAACTACGTCAAATTGTCTAGTCTCTAGTTCGCATTGTAGATCTAGAGCTAGATTTTTGACTTCAATGTTATGTTTGGTTGAGTTTTTGTGTAGATATGCGGTTAAAGATGAGTCTATGTTACCTACTTGTTAGAAGAGAGTGAAAGATGTCGTCGAGAGGTACGCCCAGAAAAGACATAGTAGGTACACTGAATTTATTAGTATTGTTCTTCAGATAATAGGCTTGAGTCCTGAAAAAATCTAATTAGTCCGTCAGTTAAATTATCAAAAAATATTTGACACATATTTTTTCTTTTGTTACGTAAACCAAAATTGACGAAGATACGACGCTTTTAAAATTCTCAATACGTCACGCCTTGCTATAATTTTAGTGCCTTGTGATGTCACGAGTCCCGACACTCGAGTTTTGATGCGTTTTATCTTTGTCAATATTCATTGATTTACAAAAACAAAAAATACGTGTCCATTATTTTCCAATACTCTAACTGACGGACTAAATAGATTTGCAATTTATTGATGGTGGAAACTAGCTTATTCAGGTGCGTAATACTCGCACCCAGTACTTGATGTTAACGGACCTTTCACGAAGTTGTCTATACATCAAATTAAGTAACTCTACGAAAAAAATATGGCTGGAAATTTTTGTTTGGGGCAAAAAATCACGTTTTATGGTAGAACTCGGTGAGAGTGCGTTAGCACTCAAAACATTACGCTGTTGGATGCATTGAATAGTACCTACCGGGGTCGTGGAGGTATTTATAGAAAAGTTATGACATTAAAAATTTGTCTTAAAAAAGGTGGTTCTTTGACCCCCAATATCTCCGTAGCTAGAAGGTTTCCAAGTATGCTGCAGAAAAGAAAAATTCCGTAATGACGGTGAGAACAAATACCATTCGACTTCGTAAAGGGGTTTTTTACCCCATTTTTTTACCAGATGTATGAACATCGACGAAACAAAAAGCGTGTGTTAAGACCGTCGTTCGTGACTTTCTAATTGTAACTGTCTACTTAGGAAAAGATCAATGTCTTTTCCTTATCCCATTATGGAATTCGAAAGCATGATCATCTGCCTAGTCTTTTCCCAACTATGTTGGGGTCGGCTTCCAGTTTTATCGGATGTAGCTGAATACCAGTATTTTACATGGAGCGACTGCCTATCTGACCTCCACAACCCAGTTAGTACCGGGTAATACGATCCCCTGGGTAAGACTTCAGACTTTTTAGGCCTCTGACTACCTCACGACTGTCAAAGATACAAATGACAGCCGGGACCAACGGCTTAACGTGCTTTCCGAGGCACGGAAGAAACTCGGTAATATGTAATGGGTGGTCACCTATCCAAAGACCAACCTAGGCAAGCACAGCTTAACCTAACGATCGACCTGAGCGGCTGTTATTATTTAGCCACGAGCTCCTCCAGAATTCCAAAGCAAGATTTTAAAATTAATTTAAATAACATCATGTTACATAATTACAAGTAAAATACACAATTCTACTTCACTAAATTACCAACCTAAAACGTTGGAGTCAACAAACTTCAAACTCCCGAACACTTGAAAGTTCCACCCATAAACGCTTATAAGAAATTACTGTGCTAAGTTCCCGGGACGTAATCTAGGCCCTAGCTATTATGAATAATATACAGCCTTCAAACTTGACGCGTAATTTGTGTCTAAATTCATAACGAAATACAACTTTACAATGGTAATTATTTATAACAGTAATTTAAGTTTCTTGAGAGGAGAAGATGGTTGTATTGTACACACAACAACAGCCCATAACGTCCACTGCTGGACATAAGCCTCTCCCATGATGGGAGGAATTTGCCGTAATCTCCACGCCTGGCAGGCGGATTGGAGATCGCAGTGATGAAAGACTAACAGAAAACGCTGCTGCCCATTCTCAGGTCTACGGAGGCGCAAGGTGTTCTGCCTCAGACATTAGTCGCCTTATACGACACCCGTGAGTGTAATGGGTTGGTTCTATTCTACTCTGCCGGATACCACACGGCTAGTATTGTATTGTTTTGTACACATGGCCTCTTAATTACCTAATGGCACAACTTCAATTCTCAATGAATGTTTTAATAAACTGAAACATTAATTGAGAATTGAAGTTATGCCTAAGCTACATAGATATCAATTCTAATATCACGCCTGTAATCCCAGAAGGGTTAGGGAGAGTTGTACCTAATATAGTACATCCACATTTCACCAGTTATGTTTCAGGCTCATGTAATAAGGAGCGAGCCTATTGCCATCAACCGGGCGCAAATCCAGACTCCGAGGCTATTATTGAGATATTGCTGATGGGAAAAACCCGATAACAATTTGCCCGACCTGGAAGTCGAATACAGGACCTCACGCTCAGCAGACACAATTGCGACCAATAGACCAAGTTCGCCCAAGACTAGTCTTTTATATTTTCAATCAAAGGTAGTAGACCAACGAGGCAGTCTTTTTATATTTTTTATCAAAGGTAGTAGACCAACGAGGCTGTATTTTTATATTTTCAATCAAAGGTAGTAGACCAACGAGGCAGTCTTTTTATATTTTTAATCAAAGGTAGTAGACCAACGAGGCTGTCTTTTTATATTTTCAATCAAAGGTAGTAGACCAACGAGGCTGTCTTTTTATATTTTTAATAAAAGGTGACCAACGAGGCTGTCTTTTTATATTTTCAATTAAAGGTAGTAGACCAACGAGGCAGTCTTTTTATATTTTTAATCAAAGGTAGTAGACCAACGAGGCTGTCTTTTTATATTTTCAATCAAACGTAGCATATCTGATTAACCATAGTTACTGTTCAACGTTCCCACTGCTGGGACATAGCCCTTCAACCCAGCATGGGAGTTGGTAGAATAGTTTAAAATTAACTGTCTGTTTGACCATTTAAATAACTTTGTTAGAACATGGATTAAGCACAATCTGTCAATTATCTTATACTTTGAAATCAATTTGGCAATTATATAAAACTAGCTGTCGCCCGCAACTTCGTTCGCCTGAAAGTGGGAATGATCCAAAATTAAAATGTATGTGTATGTGTGAGACTAAAAAATAGCCTACGACGTATTCTCAGACCTACCAAATAAAGGGTGTAAAACACCTCTTAACGAAGCCGAAAGGCACTTATTCTCCTCGTCATTGTGATTAGTTTTTTGTTCTACAGTATGCCTGGGAACCTTCTAGTTACGGAGATATTGGTGGTCAAAGTTCCAACTTTTTGACAAGTTTTTTTTTTTTGAATACATGTTTTTAATGTAACATTTTTACTTTAAACACCTCCACGATCTCCGTACTATTTAATCCATCCATCAGCACACTATTTTGAGTGCGTTACATTGAGTTCTACCACAAAACATGATTTTCCACCCCAAAAAAAAAATCGTGTCCCTGCAATAATTTTTGCGTAAAGTTACTTAGTTTGATGTACAGAATGCTTCGTTGATGTCTTCGTGATGTGGTCTTTTACGCCCTTTATACACAAATTTAAAATCGATCCAATCGATCGAAATATACAATACTAGTCAAGCCGTTTCTGAGGAGTTCGATAACAAACATTGTGACACGAGTTTTTTATAAATTGGCTTTTAAAAACAGTCAGTTAAGAAATCCCATTAACAAATGACGCAGACTAAACACGTAACAGAGTGTACACTACACAAATCTTCGGTACAATTTTTCCCGGTTCCTGAAAGCACAGGTGTTATCCTCACAATGAAATATAACAGTTGGCCAGAGTTGCCGTGAAACTGAAATTAACTAAACTCAGCGGGGACTGTTAATTTCATTAGCTGGCTAACGCAGCGAATGCTTTTGTTGGATATAATTCTTGCTTGCTCTATACTTTGGGGTTCTTTGGAAAATGTTTTGTTAAAAAGTTAATTGCAATTTTTTAATGTTTTTTCAGAGATTACGGACAGCGATTATAGTGAGGTACAGTTTTGGTTTTTACCTTTAGATACCCGTAATTACAGACACAATTAAAATAACAATGTTCTGTTCCCTTTTGCCATGGGAACGCTGAGAACATAAGCGTTAAATAATTCCACACTTCAAATTATTTCCTCGGAATTTCATTTAGGTCTATCATAATACTCTTTCTGAGTCTAGCCACAGTTAGTGCAAAACTCGTTAAAACCATTAACAATTTTAAACAAGAAAATAAACAAATAAAACTATATTATGGCATCTGCATGTTTGTTTTACAGATTACGGAGAGCAATCATGTAGTTTAGGTCTTAAATATGCCATCATCGTTCGAAAGTCATGTATTAGGGTACATTATGATAAACCCTCCTATTACGCTAAATAAAAAATATATACTAGAATGATAAAATGGATTTTAGAGAAAAAAAAATAATTTTCCTCGGATATTAAACAAAGGATCTGGAAAAAACATTGGAAACTGTTGTCGGACAATGCAGGTAGAATAAAAAACAAAATATTAAAAGTTGTGTACATATTTTGTCCTTTAAACCAGTAATTGGTCCCATTATTTCATACAGTCTTTTTGTATGAAAAGTTAAATCTATTATTAACATCCAATATACGTTTGTACGTCAATAAAGATAAATTTCTACACACATTAAAACAAAAATCCCTACAGAACCCTTAGTTATCTTTTTAAACAACATCTTCAGCTTCTAACGAACTGCAGGTAATCGTCGAGAAATAAAAAGTGTCCTCGTTCTCTTACTTTTTAATGTATTGTGCACACTCGAATTTTATAAGGCTAAGGATATCAAGGCTGCAAACGCGATGCGCGAATGTGACAAACAAGACTTTGCACTTGTAATTAATTAGCGGTCCCCATTTCAATCCTTATAACACTTCACATAGGAACATAAGGTGGATTTGGAGCCATATATTCTACAAGTCAGATAAAAAACTTTTTCGTAATTGTTGGAAAAGTTCACATTTTGTGAGTTTTACCTAATTGTCTTACATATAATATGCATGCTAGATTCACATCCAGTGGATGTCAATCAGAAATATGGTGTTGTAACTTTTTTATTACTTTTGTGATTGTTCATCAGTTTTGTGAATTCAATAATCTTTATGTGGCAAGTCGTAACTGCATTTCGGAAACCCCCAGGTAACCCTAAGCTTTAAGCTGGGAAATTGTCATGCAATTTCCCCAAATTCCAACTCCACATGCTTATCACACCTCGTACTTTTTCACACAAAACGGTTTCTTTCCCCAAAGAAAACTTCCCGAGAAAAGTTCTCAAGGTTTTAAAATAACGTCGTACAATGGCGAACTATTTTATGTCTAGCTGCGCCACGTCGCGGAGTTCAATCATCACATGTATGGTCTCCGAGGGGGGAGGAGGGGGGAAAGAGTTTGAATTACCACACTTACCTCACGGGATTACTTCGGACCACTACCATTTGCTTCTATAAAGGTAAAAATGTTTATTTTAGTAGAACTGCTTAGACTCTGGCTGGTTAGAGAGTCTTCCTTTTAAAAGATTTTTTTTCAGGATTTCAGCCTGATACCAATACATCTAACATGATTTCCGATAATAAACAGCTCGTCACTGGCCGTAAAATCACTGGGTAGTATGAGGCATACCTATATATATCTTGATGATTGTCTCTGTCGATTAGTAAACCACGTAGCACCATGTGAAATAGTAGAATGTTATTTCAGGGCTTAAAACAAACCTACATATTCGCCAAATGGTGGGGAATGCAAACCCACTTGAATCATTTCCACACCGATATTTTGACGGGAAGAGAAAGAAATAAAAAAGCCGACCACCAAAGGCTTCTCCGTATTTTTTCAGCGTCCATTACCTAACCAATACCAAAAAGTGCTCACAAAAGTGAATACGAATACTCATAGTACACCAAAGTAGAATACAGTCCGTGAGAATTTTAACTCAGCTATAAATGCTCCGTGGCAATGATCGTAAAGCATTTTCACGGTATTGCGCACTGAACACTGATCCAGATCAAACTGGTCTGAATCGGTTCAGACCAGTTGAAAGCGGTTCAAAGCGGTTCCCGGTTACTGCCGAGTATTTAAATGGACTTTGAGCGAGAAGTCACGTTCAAAATCAGTTTGGTATTGGCATATTTTGCTACGTTTCTAACTCAATAGCTTATTCATTGACTTCGACGTTGATGTAGATATTTTTTAGAAAGGTTTGAATAGTATATTAATTTATAATTTGTTTTGGTTACTTCATAAGGGATATGGTTTGTTTAAATCTGTCAAGTCCCACGAAAAATGTAAATGACATTCCGGTAAACTTGAAATTAAAATTTATTTCATGAGGAAATTAAACATTTTGAATAGGCCCAGTGTTTTTATTGCTGCTTTTGATAGGTGCTTTTATTTCGCCAAACTTTTTGAAATAAAACGTTCCTCCAAAGGAAAAGCGACGAAAAATCTATTAACTAAATTACAAACCCATACGAGAAACTGCTTCCGTCTTTTACCTCAAGTGATTCGTACAATATCAGTCGAAAAAATTAGGACGTCGCGTGAAAAACGTCCGAACCGCAGATTTGTACCATCTGATATACTCCACCTTTTTCAATGTCCGTTTTCTATAATACACTTCTTTTTTCCTTCAATCGGGGCGTGCAAATGCCATCTGATTGGTGGTAAATCGGTTTCAGAAAAAAATAAAAGACTCTCTATTTTTATACGGCTTCCTCGTTTTATGGTTCCATTGTTGTAATTGGTGCTTTGTTAGGGTGCGTCGATTTGTTCTTTAGTAGGTGCAACTTCTGTGTTGAAATTTGTTTAAGTTTCCATTGTTTGAATCATAGCAAGACCTTGGTACGACGCTTTGAATACCTGAAACGAAAACAAGAATTTCTCAGTGCAATCTGGATTTGTAGCTTCCTCCTAATATTATGTCGGGTCTTTTGAAACTGGTGGCCTACTATGACGTCTTAAGGCATGATCATTTTAATTTTATTCCAGTGAGAGAAAGAGATGGCGCTAGATGTCCTCTATAGCTCCTTCTCTTACCCGCACTGGAACAAGAATAAAACGATCCTGCTTTAAGACGTCATGGTAGGCCACCTGAACTGGTGAAATAATGGGCGTGTTAAGTAACATTTCTTTCAGAAAATTATTTAAAATAATCCTTTTTTTTACAAATCAAACATATGTCAATTATTGATTAAAACTAGAAAGTTCTCTCATTAGTATTAAAGTAGTGTAGGTAATTATTTATATTTCTATTATGAGAATTGAAACATATTTTATTTATTAAGGTTTTCGGCGTTTCCTATCTGAGTTCTTTGAGAAGAACACCGAAAAATTTAAAGTCCATTATAAAACAAAGTCCTCCACCGTGTCTGTCTGTTCGCAAAAAACTCAAAAACTCCTGTACCGATTTTCATGCTGTTTTCACCAATGGATAGAGTAGTCTTTAGTAGTAGTAGTAGTAGTAGTAGTAGAGTAGGTTTTAGTATATAATTTGTCAAGTTTTTGTATACATTGGCTAAAATATAATGATATTTGTTGGAGGTGTCGGAAAAAAATAAGCCATCTGGGAGCTTTACTTTTGGTCGCGATAACCGACATCCACGCGGACGAAACCGCGGGTTTCAGCTAGTCTTGATATACTTCTTTGCGTAACTTTTTAGAGAATACACGTGTGACGTTAAGTGTAATTAAAAGTATGAAATCTTACCGATGTCATTGTAACAAGTGACAAATCGTTCCCCAATGCGGTCTTTATCTTGAATTCCTTGTTCATATAACTGATAATAATAAGGTAGTTCTTCTTATCTTTGAGACGCAAGCTTACCCAGTCGAACTCAAGGAGAGCCATGTAGAACTTCTCCTCCTATTTGACGAGAGCAGTTGTGTTAATAAAGAAAATAAAGAAAAAACATTTATTAGCCCGCACAGGACAATACACATACAATAAAATGGTAAAATTATCATCTAATGAAAATTAAACGTAAAAAAAAACGGAATTAGTCCTGTACGAGGCCAAAAGGCCCCCTATCTCATCATGGAGCTGTAACATTAAACAAAAAAAAAAGATAAAAAAAAAATATATTATTATTATTATTTTTTGTATTATTTTTTTTTATCATATAAATTACCATTATAAATGTGAAAGTTTGTGAGGGTGGATGGATAGAATATGTTTGTTTTTCTTTGACGCAAAAACTACTTTACGGATTTGGATGAAAGGCATAAGTACAGGTACAGATAGTTTATAACCTTGATTAAAAGGACACTTTTATTCCGGTAGTATGATTATCAATGAGACAATGACATACGCGGGCGAAGCCGCGGGCATTAGCTAGTAATAAATAATTAGAACAAAGAGTTCATGAAGATTTGTTATTTTGCCTATTGAGCTATTACTGTTAGGTATAGAGAAGACAGTGCGAACAAAATCTGTGCGGAGGGCGGGGCGCGCGGGGGGCGGCTAACCCCGCATATATAGATGTTCTGTAGCGAGCAAGCGACTGAGTGAACTGCAGCCGGCCAACTGCAGTTCAACGGAGCACAGATTTTTTTCGCACTGTCTTTTCTATACATAGTAGTAATAAATATCTCAATGAGTTTACCTTATTTTTTACTGCTTCACCAAGAAAGTTGTAGGCGAATACTTCTATCATTGTAGGTATTAAGTTAGTGAGAAACATCCATTGTATTTGCTAGAACAATAAGAATATGTTAAGTGTTAAGTAAGAGAACAAATGCCTCTAATGGCCGTTTTCTATGACTTACTTACGGATAACTGTTAGTTGATATACCTACGCCTCGTAGTTATCGGTGTTTCTATAAGCAAAGTTACCTTGGAATATCCTATCCGCGACTCCTACCTGTCAATCGAAGGACTATGATTCAAGTAAGAGAACAAATGCCTCTATTGGCCGTTTTCTATAATTTATTACTTACGGATAACTGTTAGTTAATATGCCTACGCCTCGTAGCTATCGGTGTTTCTATAACCAAAGTTACCTTGAAATATCTAATCCTTGATTCCTACCTGTCACTCGACAGACTATGATTCAAGTAAGAGAACAAATGCCTCTTACGCCGGTTTTCTATAAATTACTTACGGATACCTGTTAGTTAATATGCCTACGCCTCGTAGCTATCGGTGTTTCTATAAGCAAAGTTACCTTGGAATATCCTTACCGTGACACCTACCTGTCACTCGAAGGACTGACAGAAAAAACAAAGAAAGCTTTTCTAGAGACAGCTTTTCTGTGACGTTTTGTTTCTAACGGTCCGTAAGCTAAATGCCAAACAGTTAGAGATAGCAACCTTTCATTACCTGTTAGTAAGTTATTGAAAATGGCCGTAAATCAGATTTTACAAGGTGGGGTAAGTGAACAAACTGCTGGACATCCCATTGGGAATTACTTAAGGCATAAAGATTCGTCGAAACCGATATGGACACTGACTGATATTTCTGATTTGTTTCATCGAATCTTGACTGAGAAAAGATCAAGTTTAGTCATTCTAATTTTGGAATTTAAGTTTTAATTTATATTATTTAATTGATTATTTTTGAGTAAATGCTGTAATTGTTATTTTATAATTGTTAATTTGTATTTCAAGTGTGTGTGTGTGCAATTATGATCCTAAATGGATTGAAATAAATTATTTTGAATTGAATTTGTAACAATTTGCAATATTTACAGCACTGTTGTTTGAATCACAGATAAATAAAAACGGTAATCTACAACCTTATTGTATAAAACTGAAATATTAAACAAAAAATAGTACCTACCTCACTCATACACAGATATATCAAACATATTGCGAATAAAGTGCTCACTAGAGGGATTACTGTCTGCCACTTGAACATATCCGTCGTAATGGTGAAATAACTGAAAATTTATATAAATACAATGTTGGTTTTACGAGTCAAGTAGGTAATTAACGAGAAAACGACCACCATTGTTGCAAATGATGTTCGAAAATTGGTCAAGCAAATTATTATTTTCATTGTCATCTCTTCAAATGCCAAAAACAGTTACGCTGACCGGTTAAATACCTATAGTTACAACTTGCACCGTTTTGTTTTGGTTCGGGAGAAAAAGTAAAATACTGACTCATGTTAAACGGATACAACTTACTCCATCAAAATAGCATGATTTTTATAAAAAATCCTGAGCGTATTGTTCAGACGATCCATATACTCCAAGTCAGTTTCATCAGATTCCTTAGGCTTCATCTTCAACCTATTTACCGCACTGTCGCTGGCCATACAGAAAGAAAGCATTAGTATAGCAAACCATAAATCTACCACACAATAAGTAAATGCCATCTCGACCAAATAAATGGTATGCAGGATCAACCCGACTTCGTAATAAGGGCTTGTCATCGGCATCAAAATCGATGTCGTCTTCGACAAAGTTACCCTCGTTCCCAGAATGTAATTCCAGAATGCCACCAGAAGGTACATCATTACTGGGCATAGGACCCCAGTAAACAATATTTTGACGACAATCTTTACTTTTACAAACAATTCGTTTGATTTCTCAATGGAATCTGCCCTTATAATGTCCAACAAAGATGTTTTCGCAATCAAGTAAGATTTTCGAAAAGTTTCACGGCTGTTAAGGAAAAGCAAGTATTTCAAAGAAAAGAAGATGGTTATTGAGTAAGTATAATAAGCTTCGCCTTTGGCTGTAAGTTCTGTCGCATCTTTGAGGTACTCTTTTGTGCCGAAATACACGTAAATTAGTAAGAAGATAATGAAAATTTGCTTCGCCATTCTGTTTTTCAAATTCCAATTTGGATCTAAGACATTTTGTCCTAGGATTTCTTGAACTAACAAGGGTAACGTCACGACTTTGTCAAATTCATTCCGTTCTCCGATGATATTTAAATAGTCTTTTATGGTATCGTCGGAAAATATTTTCATTTTCGCAAAAACGTTTTGAGCGCGCGGTGCAGTTAAGAATTGTGATTCTAGTCGGTGTGAAAGTACTGTCGTCGCGAGAAGTGGAACGAAATATATTATTTGAGAACGTGAAGTTACGCGGCGAAGTCTTTGTATGATATGCAAGTAAGATTTATTGCGATATTACTGTTTGTGTTCTGGTATTTCCTTCGTGAAGGTGACCAGTAGCTCAGATTCAAATAGTAAGTTATTAGTTTAGTTGTCAAACAAGTCCTGTAGCTATGGTTTATGAGCCCCATGGGATGTGATTCGAACCGGAACTAAAGAGTTGGCATACCAACTTTTGAGTTCCGATAAGTTGGTGTGACGTACCTTAATTAAGAATTAGTTTATCAGATTTATGTATACTTTCGTTTTTTTAAAGGCTATATATCCCTCAAATGGCTTAGCATGATCCTCCGTTACGCCTAAAATACTGCAGCATTAATTTTGAAATAAATATATGGTAAAGTTGAGGATTTATGCTAAGTCTTATTTGTGACGAAAACACGATTCCATAAACTTTTCTCGATAGAAAAAAAAAATCAAAGTTCCCGGCTGCTTCCAAATCGAACAATAAACCGCTTGTATTCAAAAAGTACTTCAAATTAGATCATGAAACTTTGCATACTAACTGAACTAACTATAAAGCAGGTCTTATGTGTTTTTTTTTGTCCAATCAATAGATTTTTTGTAAATCGCAAAAAGTCAGTCACTGCGGCCGAATAGTGCGGAATGAGTGGTCATTTCGCACTATTCGGCCACAGTGACTGACGTAACAACCGCTTTGTAGTGTAAGCTGATTAGAACTTTATTCTAACGGTATTTCAAACGAAGTTTGAACCACCTCAAATAGAGTTGCTAATTTTAGGGTTAGAAGGGCCTTAAAGGTTGCCTTCCTCTAGGAATTTCTCATGTATTGGGGTGTATTTACAAACATTTAAATTCATATACACAAACAGTGAGAGCCGAAACAACTACATGCAGGTAAATATTTGTATGACCTATCATAGAAATACTTGTTCCGTGCGGGGAACAAAGCCGCGACAAGCAGCGCAGCAGCCAATCGCTCAGCTACCGTGCCAACCGTATTGTAATAAACAATACAGTATTAATACAGTATTTCATCTTGATGAAGATGAAATCTTATCTTCCAGCAGATGATGATCTGCTGGACATCGGCGTCTCCCAAGAGTCATCACATTGCACGTCCTAATTCTCATATCTAGTTGATTCCCACGGCCTTTACCAGCTCATAAGACCACCTTGAGAGAGAGCTTCTAACGCTGAGACTTTCAGTATGTGGTCACTACCTAACTTAAGAACTTTTCTATATTTAGTGTGTACATAAATTGTTAAATAAATAAATAAGATTTTAGGGAAACTTAAATAAAATTCAAACTCTATTTTCACTAACTGAACCATCTTTTCACCATGCTGAGATAGGGGGGGGGGGGAGCCTTTTGGCCTCGTATTTTTTCGTTTTTTTTCTATTTTTTTGTTTTTTTCTGTTTAAGTTTTATTAGTGTACTGATATTTTCCATCATTTTTTTATTTTATGTTTATTGTCCAGTGCGGGCTAAATTAAAAAAAAAAAATATATAATAAATAAATAAATTCTTTTTAAGAGGAGCTCGAGAGGAGTGGCCAAATAATAACAGCCGCTCGGGTCGATCGTTAGGTTAAGCCGTGCTTACCTAGGTTGGTCTGTGGATGGGTGACCACCCATTACATACCGAGTTACCTCCGTGCCTCGGAAAGCACGTTAAGCCGTTGGTCCCGGCTGTCATTTGTAGATCTTTGACCGTCGTTAGGTAGTCAGTGGCCCAAAAAGTCTGACAACCAGCCTTACCAAGGGGTATCGTAGTACCTGGTACTAACTGGGTTGTGGAGGTCAGATAGGCAGTCGCTCCATGTAAAATACTGGTATTCAGCTGCATCCGGTAAAACTAGAAGCCGACCCCAACGTAGTTGGGAAAAGGCTAGGCAGATGATGTCCTGTGCGGGCTAATAAATGCTTTTTCTTTCTTAACTTTTCACTTTTTAAAGTAAATGTACCACAGATAATAACTGGCGTCATTATTCAATCAGTCTAATTAATCTTTTGCCGCCATAAACCTGTAACGTAACTGTTCTCTGCAATTGAAGACGGTTTAGCTCAAAATTATGGCAATCATGGCGCAGGGAATAATATAAAGTCGTAAATCAAATGAATTAACACCATATCACGTAGAGTTACGGTGTAATTTTCAGTGGAAGCACTAAAATTTTACAGTTAATTACAGAGAATCAAAAGCCATTTCTCTAATTAGGTTGGGAACTTCAAAATTGTGCAATAATAGTTTTCCTTGGCAATAAAATCGCTATTAAAAGTAAGATTTATGTGCTAAAGGCGCAGTTCCAAGTTTTCTATTCTGTAATTACTTAAAATCATTTTGGTTTTTAGTCGTATTTAATTTTATGATCGTGCTTATTAAGGGATCATAAATTGTACACACGCCATCGTGGATTGGAAGTTGACTTTATTATTAACCGACTTCTAAAAAGGAGGAGGTTCTCAATCCTCTTGTATTTTTTATGTTTATTACCTAATAACTCCGTGATTAATACTGGTTTGATCGACGAGATTCTTTTTTAACCGACTTCAAAAAAAAGGACGAGGTTCTCAAATCAACTGTATTTTTTTGCTACCTCAGAACTTTCGACTGGGTGAATCGATTTTATTTATTTATTTATTTAAACTTCATGTACAAGAGTGGTACATAAGTGGACTTAATGCCACAAGGCATTCTCTACCAGTCAACCTTTGGGTTAAATAGGAAAACATAGTGGTAGGGTACAAAATAATGTCTAAAAAACTAACTTCTTGTTAACGAGAATGTATATAATATTGATTTTAATGATTCTTTTTTTATTTGAAAGCGGGTGCTTCCCGTGTGGTTCCATTTAAAATCTTGAAGATCTGATGCTGATCTTCGGAGGTATACAATGGAACTCTTCAAAAAAAGACGGCAAATCTGCCGTGATTGCTGCAATCGCTCACCTCCTTTTTTAGGGTTCCGTACCCAAAGGGTAAAAACGGAACCCTATTACTAAGACTTCGCTGTCTGTCCGTCTGTCTATCCGTCTGTCCGTCTGTCCGTCTGTCCGTCTGTCTGTCACCAGGCTGTATCTCATGAACCGTGACAACTAGACAGTTGAATTTTTCACAGATGATGTATTTCTGTTGCCGCTATAACAACAAATACTAAAAACAGAATAAAATTAATATTTAAGGGGGGCTCCCATACAACAAACGTGATTTTTTTGCCGTTTTGTCTAATGTATAGATAATGGTACGGAACCCTTCGTGCGCGAGTCCGACTCGCACTTGGCCGGTTTTTATTTTGTCACGAGTCCACGCTTTATTAATACATCCATTAGGGTTCTCATTAGGTACGGTTTTAAGGCACTACTCGTACCTTTGTGATACCTTTAGACATCACAAGCTCTTTCGCAATGCGCAGTAATTGACATACCAATAACAATAAATAGCTCAACACTAACGACTTTTTTATGGGGTTAAAAATTACGTTTTATGGTAGATCTCAATTTAACGCACTCAAAACATGGAGTTGATGCTGATGGATGTATTGAATAGTACGGGGGTTGTGGAGGTATTTAAAGTTTAAGTTATAACATTAAAAACATGTTTCTACTCGGCACCCCTAGCCAAGTTGACAATCTACAATCGTTAACTCTAGTAGAAAACTATTCAAATGAATGGGAATGACATCATCTCAACGTTAAATCACGTGATCAACACAAACGAATAGAAAATTCGTAGACAAGTTTACATCGTTCAAAATGATAGAATAGAATGTTATCGTTTCTACAATATTGATCGCTAAACTCTTTGGTTGGAACGCTCACTATAGACTAAAGTGTAGGTTTCTTCTACAGACATTAGAGAACGAGCGATCGACTCAGTCGTGTCAACTTGGCTACCAATTTAGCGCTTTCTACAATCGCTTACGCCGAGGCGTTTACGATTGTAGAAAGAGAATCGATACGAAACGTTTGTAACTTGGCTAGGGGTGCAGACCTGTTACTTGAGACTGAATAATTAGTAATTTATGACTACTTTTGTTAGCTTGGGTTTTACCTGTTAAAACAAATGTATGCAAATATATTTTTAGTTATAGTTTACTGCTAAGTACTAATTATACCATTGTTTTAGAAATAACACCACTGCATCTAAATGTACAGTAACAGTCAGAAGTCGACTGCCAATCTCGCAACACAATGGCAAAGCAATATTGGTGGTACTTATGACCTTCTTCTTAAATATGCGTATGTGTGTATAGGCGCCGCCGCCCGTATAGCGCAAACGATAATGTGCATTGCGGTGGAAGTGGAATTTTGACCTTTGACTGTACATTTTTGTAATAATTTTTAAATAAATTATTCTTATTCTATTCTATTCTTATTCTATGTGTTAATGAATAAAATAAAATAAATAAATAAATAAAATGTATTTAAAAAAAAATACTTTGGGCCCCAATATCTCCGTAACTAAAAGATTCCCAGGAATGGCCCAGAACAAAAAAGTAATCGCAACGACATCGACATGAACCAGTGTGTTTCAGCATTTTGGAGGTTACTTTTACACCCATTAGGGCCATTAGTTTGTTTTGGCTTCATGTTTTAGATTATAGAGGGCATTATATCTTATCCTGATATCTACATTCTGTGCTTCAAAACATGTATGTTTCCATATGCATTAAAAAGTAGTACAGATTCCGTGGTCAGTATTCAGTGGTTAATTACGCCTTCATGAACCCGGAAACACACTCTACCCTATAAAACATAATTAATTATTAATAATTTGTCGTATTAAAATGTTATATTGAGCCCCATAATTACAATCAAACTAAGCTTCAACAACGTACGTGATTAAAAATGCTTCTGAAGCACGCGACTGCTACACGAGTACACGACTGCGATTGTTCGGCAATCGGTCGCATGCAACCGGTCGCGTGTTAATTAAGAGCAACATTAAACTCTATAACGGGTATGACGTCACGAAACAATCGTTAAAAGTTGTAATTAAAAATAAGTCGTAAAGAGCGCGGTTCAAACTTTTCATGGGTTAGATTATTTGCTTTAATAATTATGGATTTTAGTAGGTCAAAACTGTGATTTTGCTGTTTAAAAATGTTTAGTTTTTCCAGAAACCAGACTCTAAATTTCATAGACAATGGTGTCAATTCTGTTGAGCACAAACTAAACTTAATTTAGGCTATTGCTATCTTTTACTAAAAGGCAGTGCGAGAAAAGGACGGCTATAAACTAAGTTAGAGATGTCAAATTAGTTTATGCCTTGCGCTTCACCGTGTTTTTAGTCGACATGTTTTTACGTGCACCCTTCATTTGTATGGAAATATTAGTTCCAACTAAATTTGACAGCTCTAAATTACGTCCGTCTCTTTCTCGTTTTATTACAGAGAAAAAGATAGCAAAAGCCTAAATTAAGTTTAGTTTGTGCACAATAGAATCGACACCATTGTGACTATTTCCTGACTATTATGGCACTGCCAAAGGAGGGTGGGTAATTTAGTTCAACTCTGGATACTACTTAAAAAAATAGATAACTTGGATTTAAACAGCCTTATTAAATAGTTGTCATTCAGTTACTAAGAAAAACGTAAAACTAAGTCCATTTCGTATTATTAACTTAAAACTGTCTAAGTACATAATATTTGATGTCGTACTCATATAAGTGTAGTTTATGAGTGGTCGAGCTAGCGTGCAACACAATTTCATTACTGGCTCCTTTACGGTGTCGTTAAGTCATAATACGAGGAACTGCAAACAGTACTCCATAGGGGTGGTACACACTATTTCCAGCTTGGCCGACTTGGTTGACTAACAACAACGACTTCGAAGAAAACAAACGAAAGAATTAGCTACGAGTTAACTTCGCTTTACATTGGTCGAAGGACAGTGGAAAGTTGGGACTACAAGTATAGTTGTGGGTGGCTAGTACCTAGACACTGGTGTCGATTTTGTTGTGCAGCTCTAAACTTAATTTAGGTTATTGCAATTTTTTTCTGTCTAATAAAACAAGAAAGAGACGGACGTAATTTAGAGCTGTCAAATTTAGTTGGAACTAATATTTCCATGCAAATGAAGGGTGCACGTAAAGATATGTCGACTAAAAACACGCTAGACTAAAATCTTTACATCCAATAGGGGTCCCGAATGTTTTAGTCAATAAGTCCTGTAGCTTGAACTTGTTTTATTCTTTTAAGTTTTTGTTTGAAGTTATTAGTTATTTTTTACGCAGTCGGGTTTTTTAATTTTGTAAATTATTTTTTATTTATTTTACACTTTTCAGTTACTTAGATATACCATTTTAAAATTCTCATAATGAGCACTTTATCGAGCCATTCAGGCTGCAGAGCGTGCCAAACATTTGAATTTGGCACCAAAAATCCGCCATATTGTTTTTTTTTTGCTTTTGCCACCCAGCTCTGCCGAAGCATGCAGACCCATACGTATGGGGACCAGCCCTAGCGAAGTGTAAGTACTTCAGAGAAACCTCCTTTGTGCGTCAGTAAAGAGAAAATGTCAATCAGGTAAAGTTAACATTAGCTTGACAAGCATGATGAGTTGGCACTGTTTTAAGGTACACGAGGAGTAATTGCAGTAGGTAAGTAGTTTTCTTTGTAAACATTTTGTTTTAGTTGTAAGTTACCATGTTAAATTTAGGCGTATGTGTATCATGATGGACATAAATAAATTACATTCCTTTCGTTTTTGTAACACGCTTTTAATAACTTCATCTGTAACTATGTAAAAAAATCTTAGAAGTTTTTGACGAAACGTTTTTTGTTTTCGTTTTTTGAGAAGTTTTGTTTTTGTTTGCTTTTTTAGTTTTTGAAGTTTTCGTTTTTGAGCCTTGTTGCGTAGTGTGGCACTAGATGGCGCTGTATGTAACGTCCAGCGATTATTTTTTTTTTTTTTTCCTGGTAAGTATCCGATTGAGCTGAAATTTTGCATACATGTAGTGTGTGATGTGGGATTCTAAAATAAAACAGCAGGGAACTTTACTTTTTATAATATTCTTCTGAAAAATCTTACGTCTTCCATCTTTCTTATTCGTCGTCCATCGTACATCATAATGCTCTCCGCGCATCCTTCCTTGGCATACAGTGTTGTCACTCCATCATCTTACATTCCCACATACATATTTAGTTTGGATGACAGGCTTAGTGACGTCATTCTACCTAAATCCAATATGAAGGACTTCCAAAGATTTTATAATGGAGTGAAATCATCTCGATGTATGCGGTGCTCTTTTGTTTATAGTTGGTTTCATCATCATCATGATAACAACTGAAACACATTGGAGTGGTCAACAAACTTCCCCACAACATAATGTGGATATTGGATAGGCCCCTCATAAGTCAACTTTGTAGGAATTTGTAGGATGCAGGTAACACAAAGTCGATTTTCCGGGCAATGCAATTACGTGTTTTGTATAGCTGTACTTAAACTATAAGTAATTTAAAATGAAATACAGCTAAAAAAACAATAGTGTCAATGGTTAAAAACGAGGCCACTGAAATTCCAGAGAGGCTGAGAAAATAATCCACTTTTAAACTATTGAAAAATGACCACAATTTCTCAAAGTAAACGGCCCCATCGCTAGCCCTAACATTATAAACTACAGGTCAGTATCGCCTCACTGTTTACCACCGCAATATATTTAATCGTGGCTCCTATTAAACCGGACCTTTCAATTATGACTGCAGTTAACCTAACAACGCCAGTAACTACCGTTGAAGTTTTATTAAAAGTTTCATTAATTTTCTTTGTAGTTTGACGATATACATTGATAAAATAACAGAGTAACAGAGTTGCTGCTCTAGGATTAAAGATAACTCTTACACGGAGTCTTTACTCACCTATCTTATATAATACACTCACATACACACACACATACACACACACACACACACACATCTACACCCACACATACACCTACACATACACCACTCACACACCCAAACAAACTACATACAATTCTACTCTTGTTTATCATACAGTAGAATGACACAGTCCACTTGAGATATAAGTTTTTGTTGATTAGAGACCGTAAACTACCTCTTATAATACAGGTATACCCTAGCTTCTTGTACAGAATTTGCAACTTAAACTATAAATGTATTTCTAAACCACCACTCCACCACCACTCTCTCATATTAAGCTGTATTTGTAACTCTGTATGTTTTTTGGATAATTAAAGATTATTATTACCTATTATTCAAAAAATGGCGGTCGTTTAAGATGGAAGCGCCAGGTAGCCCGCGATATTGATATGTTCTTACGGTTTATCAAATTCCCGGTTAGTGTGAGGCCGTAAGTTGAACAAATATGACTCGCAGTCGTATTCAGTCGTATTTATAGAATTAAATCAATCAAATGAGCTTTTTTACTTTGAATTGATGATTTAAATGATTATAACTCCTAAGCCATGCTACTTACGGTTGGGAATCATATTTTAATCAACATTCAACCTGAAAATGACCTGCAAATTGCGAAAACGTAAACAATTTAAATTTGGTTGACTACCCTAGCGTTTTCATTTTACCTAGCGGTAGTATTTTCCAAGATGATATTTTCAAAGGTACTTTTAATGGTATAAACTCATCTGCCTAGCATTTTCCCAACCATGTTGGGATAGGCTTTAAGTCGAATCAGATGCAGCTGAACACCAGTATTTTGCATGACACGACTGCCTAGAGTGCCCTAGAGGACAGACACCTCTAGAATCCAGTTACTGGGTGAAAGCATATACCTCTTTCTTAGTAAGACTCGTTGTGTGACTTTCGGGTTTCTGACTACGTATTACGACTGTCAAAGTGGATGGACGAAGGACGTGGGCACGACGTATGTTTTTTTTTAATTTCATGCAGAACGTTTTTTTTATCTAAGTAGTTAAATGTATCACGAAAACTATAAGTTGAATGAAACTATTAATATTTGTTCAATAATATATATTTATTTTATTTCATTTGGGTGGCTTACAACTAACAATACAAACAATTATAGTTATACAAACAACGAAAAGCCATTTACAAGCCTCCACAGTTAGCAATAAACCATTGTTGCACAAAATAATAACTAAGCGTAATATAACTAAGCCATAATAACAAAGAATAGGAATAAAGGAGACAGTTTTTTTTAGGCCCTCTTCGATGTGCTTAAATATTATTTATATTACTCCAAAAAAAGTAACCTTTTTATTATAGTCTAATACGAAAGATTACTTAGAAACGAAACCGGAATCTTAAAATCATAATAAAAAGTTATATTATGATATTTTTTTGCGAGTCAAATCATTCCTGTTGTGGTCAATGTCACTTGACAGAAAATACTTACGTAAATAGGGGCGTTTTTTCCGTTTACAAAAAAAAAAGTACGGTATCCATTGGTATAATAATATCTGCTTTAATTATACTTACTTAATAGAAATAGAATATAATGTAAAAAGAAATAATATTAAACTGTGAGCTTTGTAATGCTATTTTTTTAATCTTTTAGATGGTGTAGAAAATCATCATGGCACGGAACGTTGTAAATCCGTCTTTTTGGTGGTTGACAGACAACATCATTTGACATTTACTCTTTCCGGTTTCTTTCGATTTTTGTGAGAGAGTTTCTGCGATTTTTTCGCATTTAATAAAAACTACTTTAAGAAAATGGTATCTGCTGGTCGTTGTGTCAATTGTGCAGTAAGATTTCAACAACGCAATGTGCGAATACAATTACATAAATTGCAATAAGCGTCCTCTGTTGCTCAGTAGCTGTACCACTACTTCTCTACTGAGAGTTGTTTGTTTATCGATATTTGTTATCGATATTTTTTCACGGTATGTCGTAAATAATAAGTATCAAAAACGTAATTTTACTGTTCTGGTAATTATGTTACGTCGCGTCGTTCAAGTGTCAATATGGGAATAAATGTTATTGGTTTGCGTATATTTCTTTAAAATTACTTAAAAAAGCTATCAAAGATATACTCGCGCCGCGATACATGCTCACCGGTATCATTGTTGTCGGGAAGTGCGTAGCCCGTGCAGTGTTGCGCAGGAAAAGCCGCTCCGAGTGAGTGGTGGATTAATCGCCCGTCGCACTCGCACACTCGTTTATAGCCCAACTACAAAACTATTGGAACTACATACTCGCTTCTCGCTGCTCGCCAACGCATTTCTAGTAGATTAAGCTCCCGTTGCACGAAACCCTACCTCACAAGGTGGCAGATCAGAAATGTTATGTAGTGATAGATACTACTTAGGAACACCGGATTTTAGTAGGTTGCCATCGCATATCCTGGAAGAACTTTTATTTTTTTTCGTTTTCGTATCGCTATTTTGATCGAAAATTACATCATAAGGTGGCAGATCGAAACGTTTACCTATCGAAAGAGACACATTTGGAGATAACAACCCGCATAGGTTGCCAGCCCAAACCCTGGCAGGTTTCAAGGTCAGCCATGTTTTATGAGCCTCAAAAATGGGGTAAATTACCTCATCAGGTGGCACCATGAAACTGATGCAGATCGATTGCCCTAAACGTGCCGTTCATGAATATATAGGGTTGCCTGCCTTCAGCTTGGCAGTTTTTCTGGTCAGCCACCTCGAACAATATATCTCAAAATCTTGGAATAACGAGAAATTCTTGTATATATGCTATGATTCAGGGTTTAATTTAATAAAAATCGGGATATTAAATTAAAGTCGACGTACTAACAGACTTGCGTCTCACGGTGTTGAAATAATAGGGTAAATGTACCAATTTTGGTAATTTCTTCAAATATTGAAAAAAGTGATGTTGCCTTTCAAGTTTAACGTGATATAGTCTAACGGGCAGTTTTGTGCTGTATAACAATATTTATCATGTAGAAATAATGAATAATTATGTAGAAATAATGAATAATTATTCACCTGTGATTTTTATGAGTTAAGTTTATTTTTGCTTTTACTAGCTTTCTGCCCCGCGGCTTTTCCGTGGTAAAATGTAGGTACCTAGTACCTACCATATGTGCAATTCTGTTGTCTGAGATATAACACTGTAAAGTTTTATCCAAATCCGTTGTCAAGTTTTTGCTTGAAGAAATAACAAACAGCATACAAAACAAATTGCAGAAAATAGAAGAGACGGAGTACTTCTGCACCCACGAAGAAGCAGATACTCGGCTTATCTTTCATATGTCTAAAGTTCAACCTGAATCCAAAGTTCTGGTTAATTGCTCGGACACAGATATCTTGGTGATTATAATAGGAAACATTCACCAACTTACAAATTGTTTACAAATTTGGGTATATAATACCCACCCATCTTCAATCAGCTTATAGCTGTACCGAATTAGCGCACAAGCTACGACCTGAGATGTGCAAAGCCTTACCAGCTGCACTGTGATTCTTCTTCTGATGAAGAATAGTACACTTTAAAAAAAAATGTAACTTGTTTACCTATATTTTTTAATGTTTGTACGTGTAAAAAAAACATGCAAGTGATTTTTTTATTTCTTTTATAACACATTTGCTCGTAAAGGGTCTCTTATTTCACCCATTTCAATATCGTAATGTATCTCATTACGTACTTGTGCAGTAATGTAATGTACAACGCACGGTTTATCAAGATGCTCCGTCTCCGGTCAACATTTTATGAATAAAGTTAACTGTGGGAGTTGAAATATAATAAATAAACATTTAATTCTTTAATTTAATAATTATGACAATAAATTACAACCATATAACTAACAAAAACAAAAACATATTAATTTACTTTATTAGTAATACTGGCTGTTTTTTGTGTCTTTGCTTAAAAAAAAAAGCGCTGATGCGCGCGCATCGCTAATTTGTGAACAAGTAAAAGATTTATTCCTTTAAGAAAGTCCGAGTTTTATTTATTTCCTCGCAAATATGTTATAAAACGTCGTATGACATACGTGCCGGGCTAGCAATATCGCCTCGGCTGTAATTTTCATCTTACCGCACTTATATCATAATGTACTATTATGTTTGTACCTGTACCGATTATGCAATTCTATGCATCTTCTTCTAAATGTATAATAAATATAAAAAAGTTAAATAAAGTTGATTTTTAATTATTGTCTTTATTATTTCATATTATTTCTACATGATAAATATTGATATGCAGCACAAAAATGCCCTTTAGACTATATCACGTTGAACGTAAAGGGCAACATCACTTTTTTCAATATTTGAAGAAATGACCAAAACTGGTACATTGACCCTATTATTTCAACACCGTGAGACGCAAGTCTGTTAGTACGTCGACTTTAATTTAATATCCCGATTTTTATTAAATTAAACCCTGAATCATAGCATATATACAAGAATTTCTCGTTATTCCAAGATTTTGAGATATATTGTTCGAGGTGGCTGACCAGAAAAACTGCCAAGCTGAAGGCAGGCAACCCTATATATTCATGAACGGCACGTTTAGGGCAATCGATCTGCATCGGTTTCATGGTGCCACCTGATGAGGTAATTTACCCCATTTTTGAGGCTCATAAAACATGGCTGACCTTGAAACCTGCCAGGGTTTGGGCTGGCAACCTATGCGGGTTGTTATCTCCAAATGTGTCTCTTTCGATAGGTAAACGTTTCGATCTGCCACCTTATGATGTAATTTTCGATCAAAATAGCGATACGAAAACGAAAAAAAATAAAAGTTCTTCCAGGATATACGATGGCAACCTACTAAAATCCGGTGTTCCTAAGTAGTATCTATCACTACATAACATTTCTGATCTGCCACCTTGTGAGGTAGGGTTTCGTGCAACGGGAGCTTAGTCTATAGTTTCCAGCTCTACTCGCTTCTTGCTCATCGTTGGCGGTGGGACATCTGCCTAATGTCACATGTAATAGTGGGCGAGTTTATGAGTCCGCGTAACACTGGTCAGTTTTCCTCACTCGTCATTTTATTTAATTCGACACTTTCGTTGATTCGTCACTATCGCTGATTGGACAGTTGTGTGAATTCGACAGTTGCGTCAACTCGACAGTTTCCGTAATTTGCCAGCTTCGTTGACTCGTCACTTAAGTACACTCGGAAAAAAAAAATATAATAAACAATTATTGTGGATATTTTAAAATAATAATTCTGACAAATCTATTAAAATAAATAAATACAGTAAGTCACTTTGACACATTCATAAAATAGGTTTCTATTATATTTCATACCCATTGTTAGAAAAGGTTAGTTGTCAAATAGACCAACTTAAATCCCATCGTCATAGATCCAGCTATTTATTACTCTTATTTCTCTTTCATGCTGTAAGGTTGGAAAACTCACTTCCACCTTTCCTTCATTCATTCGGGATTTGAGCATTTATTTATATTTGTTTTTTTTTTTTTTTTTTTTTTTATCTTAGCCTATTTAAACAAGTATATATTAATATTTACATAAATGTATATTTATATTAAATATTGTAGGTTAAATTACGTAAGGCACATACATAAACAAATTATTCGCTTTCTTTTCTCACTATCGTCTACATTTCTTTCTCATTTTCCCTTTTGCAGGTCAGGTGGCAGAAGTTTCTTAAGGAATAAGCAGTACTCTGTACTCATTATGTTATTTTCCTGTGTTGTCCTTTGTGTTTAATTAAATAGTAAATTAAATAAATAGATCTTAATACATATTAAAATTAACAAACATTTTTCTACCAACTGTACTTCGACTGACGAATTGGATAAAAGTGACGAATTGACGAAACTGGCAAATTCACACAACTGTCCAATCAGCGAAAGTGACGAATCAACAAAAGTGTCGAATTAAATAAAATGACGAGTGAGGGAAACTGACCAGTGTTACGTGGACTCGAGTTTATTGCCATCAACCGGGTACAAATCCAGACTCCACGGCTGATATTGAGATATTCCTGATCGAAAAACCCAATAACACTTGAGTCCGCGTAACACTGGTCAGTTTTCCTCACTCGTCATTTTATTTAATTCGACACTTTCGTTGATTCGTCACTATCGCTGATTGGACAGTTGTGTGAATTCGACAGTTGCGTCAACTCGACAGTTTCGGTAATTTGCCAGCTTCGTTGACTCGTCACTTAAGTACACTCGGAAGAAAAAATATAATAAACAATTATTGTGGATATTTTAAAATAATAATTCTGACAAATCTATTAAAATAAATAAATACAGTAAGTCAGTTTGACACATTCATAAAATAGGTTTCTATTATATTTCATACCCATTGTTAGAAAAGGTTAGTTGTCAAATAGACCAACTTAAATCCCATCGTCATAGATCCAGCTATTTATTACTCTTATTTCTCTTTCATGCTGTAAGGTTGGAAAACTCACTTCCACCTTTCCTTCATTCATTCGGGATTTGAGCATTTATTTATATTTGTTTTTTTTTTTTTTTATCTTAGCCTATTTAAACAAGTATATATTAATATTTACATAACTGTATATTTATATTAAATATTGTAGGTTAAATTACGTAAGGCACATACATAAACAAATTATTCGCTTTCTTTTCTCACTATCGTCTACATTTCTTTCTCATTTTCCCTTTTGCAGGTCAGGTGGCAGAAGTTTCTTAAGGAATAAGCAGTACTCTGTACTCATTATGTTATTTTCCTGTGTTGTGCTTTGTATTTAATTAAATAGTAAATTAAATAAATAGATCTTAATACATATTAAAATTAACAAACATTTTTCTACCAACTGTACTTCGACTGACGAATTGGATAAAAGTGACGAATTGACGAAACTGGCAAATTATGGAAACTGTCGAATTGACGCAACTGTCGAATTCACACAACTGTCCAATCAGCGAAAGTGACGAATCAACGAAAGTGTCGAATTAAATAAAATGACGAGTGAGGGAAACTGACCAGTGTTACGTGGACTCGAGTTTATTGCCATCAACCGGGTACAAATCCAGACTCCACGGCTGATATTGAGATATTCCTGATCGAAAAACCCAATAACACTTTACCTGACCTGGTAATCGAACCCATCATACTCAACAGTCGCGTTTGCGGTCACTGGACCAACAAGGCAGTCTCAATATTATACAAATATTGAATTAATCTTACCAAGCGTTATCGATAAGATTTATCGATAATTGACGCCATCCTAAACTGTAGCACCCCTATTATAGGTGGTTACTAGTGGGATCTACCGTGTAATAGCTGAATTATATAAAAAAATATATAATATATTTGTGTTTTTTTCTATTCATAGCTAGATAGCGCTACTGACGTACGACAGCAAAATTATTGTATGACATTAGTCCCAATGTCCGCTCTATGTATAGTCTTTTTAAATCTCTTTGGATTCACGTTTTCATTTTCGAATTTCTCATCATTCCGGTTAGATATGGCTTAGCTAATATTACCACTGTAATCTAGAGATATAAGAAAGAAATCTATATATGTTTCATTAATATCTGCTACAATTTATGTGGGGACCTTTTCTCCAAACAAAAAAAGTTGTCTCCTTAATACACTTTTTTATTTTTTAATATACGAATCGCAAGCCATAGGTCGAGCCTGACGATATAAAAGTCAGAGGGGCGTAAATTCCTGATAATAATTCAGATATACAGGATGGGTAAAAAACCGTGGATCAAATGAAACAGGGTGATAGTTGGGGTTATTTGCAGTAAAAAATATATCTGTGGCAGAGCCATGTGGATTTTTAAGAAAATAAAAAATACGAAAATTTGTAATAAATAGGCAATCATTTTTAAACAATCAATGGTGTTTAGACTTTGCTTCTTGGAACTGTAAAAAAGTGCTTTTATGACAGTGGGTACCGTGATTAGTTACTGTTATTGGCACTTTTCCAATATCTTTATAAGTCTCATCAAAAATTATTTGTAACTTTAGAACATTACTGAAAAAGAAAAATTTAAGTACTATCAAAAAATTACATTGATCTGAATTTTGACCTGTTTTGTTTGTATCCACGATTTTTTACCAAACCTGTATATCACTAAAAAAGCTTTTTGAAAAATATTTTTCACTCTTTGCATTGTGAATGTGTAGCTCAAAATATATAAATAAAATCACAATATTGAAAATCAAATTCTCTTGATACAACTCACTTTTCATTTCACACAATAGGTCGGAGATTTTTGCATACGATAAAAAAATACTAAATAAAAATATTGGACAACATTGTCATTTTTTTATTTCGTTTTCAGATTTAAAATTTTATTAAGTTTAACTTTAAAAGTTGACCTATTTTAAAAAAAGGTGAAAAAGGTTTGAGGGCTACTATATCGTCGACAAACGGAAGGTGAGCGATGTACTCGCCTTTGACATTGATGCCTAGCCCTCTCCAGTCCAAAACTTTTGTATGTTTTTTTTTTAATTATCGTTGCAGTTTTTCTGTCAGAATAATGTATTGAATACTTACAATAATTAATGTAAGCGTTTGTGCGTCTGTGAACTTTCCCGCCTATTTATAATAATATAGTTACTAACGCAATTAGGAGTGTACTATATTCTAATTAAAGTGACGTCAGTAGCAACCCTTAAATTAGGACATCTAGTTACATTAGCTCTAATTATGATGACCGTCTGACCTAACCACATTTGTGACATTCAACAAAGCATATTTATTTTTAGAAGGTTATAATTTAATACTGAATGACAAACAAGCTTATCCACAGCTGAGAGAGGCTTAATTTAAAAAATAAAACACTATTTTAAAAAAGATGTTTTAGGTACGCTAAATCTACAAAAACGTACAGTAGACTTCTACCATTACCAAAGCTCACCTAAACAATCAGTACCATCATCTGCTTAGCCTTTTCCCAAGTTTTATTGGGGTCGGCTTCCAGTCTAACTGGATGCAGCTGAATACCAGTATTTACCATGGAGCGACTGCCTATCTGACCTCCACAACCCAGTTAGTACTTGGTAATACGATACCCCTTGGTAATACTGGTTGTCAGACTTTTTGGGCCACTGACTACCTGTAACGACTGTCAAAGATCACAAATGAGAGCCGGGACCAACGGTCTAACGTGCTATCCGAGGCACGGAGGAAACTCGGGATGCAATGGGTGGTCACCCATCCAAAGACCAACCTAGGCAAGCACGGCTTAACCTAAAGATCGACCCGAGCGGCTGTTATTATTTAGTCACGAGCTCCTCAAACGTAAAAAAAGTGTCCCAAAAATATTGGTACATTTATTTTCACTTATTTTTACATATATAATCAGTACCAAATAATACAATAGGTACAAAGATAAACCGGGCCATTCATCATGCGACTGAGCCACACCTCAGATATCCACACAATAGTTGCAGCAACCAGTCGCAGTCGCTAACAATGCTTGCGGAATGTTAATTGCTGTCGTTTCTCGCAAGACACTGATAAATGTTGACGCTTGTCACTTAGAGATTTGGGGTGGACGCACTGGGTTGGATAAACGTGGCGGTTTTGGAAACCTTTTGGCATTTACTATATTACATTATTTTTTGTTAAAAGCATAATAAAATCAAAAATCAAAATCAAAGCATTTATTTCAAGTAAGCCAGTTACAGGCACTTTTAAATTGTCGAAACAAAGATGGAAATTAAATGTAGCTACAGTCCTAGTCACAAGACATTGTAGTTGCCCATTCCCTAGCGTAGATCTCTATGGAGAAGAACGGGCAAGAAACTCCATGGACACTCTTATAAATCGGAATATTGTTACAAAATACTTTATTGATACTTAAACTTACAGTATGCTTAATATCTAGCAAAGTTCACAATAGTTAAGGCGTACAAAAGCTGAAACCCTGACTCCTAAACTAGGAAAACCTGTGACTAAGGAGTCAGTGATCTACTGCCACTTGGACACTATATATTGGAAATTAAGAGCTGGTATTATTCAAAAAAGTTATATTATTATGCAATGTTTATAAAGAAAATAAATTTGTAAGCAAAAATAGGTTCATGAAGGTGGCAACTTCAGAATTGTTACTTAATATTTAATGGTAACGCGTTGCAAATCTTGTTTGCTTACTCATAAATCTAAATCAATAAAACTATTCTGAAATTGTTATTATGTAGTTTCCTTCTGAAATTTTTTTTCTAGCCTGTCATGTGTCCCACTGCTGGGCAAAAGCCTCCACTTTCTCCTTCCAAACCTCTCTATCGTGTGCGATATCTGGCCATGCTCGCCCCGCAAACAAGATCAAATCGTTAAATAAAAAAAAAAAATAGTTATATTCCCATAGTTAAAGGTTTACCAAGTTGAAATAAGTTGAAGTTAATATTATTATTTTTATGTTGCATTAGCTTATGCCTGCGGTTTCACCCCCTTGAATTTCAATAATTGTCCCACAGGATCATACTGCCAGGGTAAAAAGTATTCTTTGTGTTAATCCAGGTTATTAACTGTCTGTGTGCTAAATTTCATCCAAATCCATTCAGTAGTTTTTGTGTGAAAGAATAGCAAACATCCAGACATCTATACACCCTCACAAATTTTCGCATTTATAGTATTATTAGGATTAGAGAATTTTATTTTTACCCTGAATGGTACTAAACTCCATTGCCTCCTCTTTGATAAGGATCAGTACTCAAAAATATTTTAAGTTGATAAGGTCAGGTAAATTATATTTATAAAGCATTTATAAATAGAGACAGTTAAAGGTCGGGTAAACCGCTGACCAATTGGTACGTGAACTTTGTTTAACCAATTACGAAATGAGTTATTATTGTACTGCCTCGTTGGTCGAGTGGTCGCTAACTGCGAGCTGTGCTGAGCACAAGATCCTGGGTTTGATTCCCGGGTCGGGCTAAGTGTTATTGGGTTTTTCCATCGGGATTTTTTCAGTAGCGGCTGCCACCATGTTGCTTCCATGGCTACTACTACTACAACAGCCCCTAACGTCCACTGCTGGACAAAAGCCTCTCCCATGATGGGAGGAATTTGCCGTAATCTCCACGCTTGGCAGGCGGATTGGAGATCGCACTGATGAAAGACTAACAGAAAATGCATGGCTATGGAATCAATATTTGTTTCCGGTTGATGGCAATAGGCTCGCCCTACATGCTCGCCTATTACATGGGACTTAAAAAATAACTACCGATATGTGGGTGTACTATTAGACACACCTCTGCCTAACTCTTTGTTGATTACAGGCGTGTGGCTATCTTATGTGTACACCAAGTACCGACCAAAATTTTGACTCTGAAACTGCAACGTTAAAAACACCTAGTGCGTAAAACATTCCGCGATCCTGTCTCGAATATAATCTCGTGAATAGAGCACGATTCACCACAAACATCTTGCAAGCATCTCTACAATTTGATAGAGCAGGCGAGACGATATTTTTAATAGAGTTAGCCTCCCTGTGGGATATATTGAAGTAATTTCACTGTTTTTTTGTTGTTTGACGAAATTTTGTTGAAATAAAAGTAAGAGAATGCGCCGAGGTAGAGCAGTTTTATAGTAGAGTTTGGAAGTTTTGTGTATTGTGTCTTTTTCTTTTGAGATGTGAGCTGAAAACTAAAGTTAGAGGGTGTTGCACTGTCGTGGTGTTATATAATTTATGTTTTGGTTGGTTTTAGATGAGTGAAGAAAACAGGGGAATACGCTTGTATGTGGTAAACGCCGCTAGCCTGCTCTTTCATGATCGTCATCATCCCTTGTTCCATTATTGCTAGGAATATAATTTTATTTTTGGTAAAAAAAAAACGCACGTAAAACATTGTGCTTTAGGTGCATGCAACAGCAGGTAAATGGGTCGTAAATTAAAACTTATTTTTATTATACGACATCAAGAAAAGTGGGAAAATTGACCTTCCATAATATCTCCGGTACTCGTAAAAATATTTCTCACAATCATAGGAAGAATAAGTCTAAGTATCTTTCAGTTGGTGACGAGATGGGCAGACGACATTGTTGCCATAGCGAGAATATTCTGGACTAGCTGACGTCCCGCGGTTTCACCCGCGTAGTTCCCGTTTCCGTGGGAGTACGGGAATAAAATATAGCATATAGCACTCACGAATAATGTAGCTTTCTACCAGTGAAAGAATTTTTGAAATCGGTTCATTACTTCCGGAGATTACTCCCTACAAACAAACTTACAAACATACAAACTTACAAACAAATGTTACCTCTTTATAATATTATAGTATAGATGAGTAATTGTTACTAACACTAGTTTATAAGTTTTCATTGTTACTAACAAAACATATATCTAAGTTAAAAAATTGCCAAACTTAAGTGGCAGTGGGCAGGGCACATTGCTCGCAGAACGGATGGCCGATGGGGCCGAAAAGTTCTGGAGTGGCGACCGCGAACCGGAAGACGTTGCGTTGGAAGGCCTCCCACTGGGTGGACCGATGACCTGATGAAGGTTGCGGGAATCCGCTGGATGCGAGTCGCACGGGACTGGTCAATGTGGCGACACTTGGGGGAGGCCCATGTCCAGCAGTGGACGTCTTTCGGCTGAAATGATGATGATGATTATGAAGTTGAAAATGTTTATAACTAGCTGATGCCCACGGCTTCGACCACGTACAAGAGTGATGATTATACTAACAATACTAACTTAGTACCAAAGCACCAGCGTTACTAATACTTGATACTAACAAAAATATGTAGTCGGAAATATACTTTAATTTATCTTAGTAGTGTAGTGTATAGGTGTGAGTGTCTAGAGACTCGCTGACCCCACAGTCAAACCATTACAACGGTTTTGTGGGGCTTAGTTTATAAGTTTACGTACCATCTTTGATTAATAAATAAATATAAATAAATAAATAAATATAAATAAATATTGCTGGAAATTACACACAGTGCCATCTAGTGTCACACTAAGCAACGAGGCTTGTGTCGTGGACACCAGATAGTTGATATACTACATAGATACTTTTTGTTTGTAAATACATACTTATTATACATATAAACACCCATGACTCGGAAACAAATGTCCATGCTCATCACACAAACATTTGCTCCGACCGGCATTCGAACCCGGGATCCTATGAACGTAAGGCAGCCTCACTACCGCTGCGCCAATCGAGTCGTCAAATAATAATAAGTTCGTTAAGAAGAAGAATGAAAGGGAATCATTGATTAGAGAATTCAAATTAAACATTCTGGACGTTGGGCTGATCCAAATCATTTTAGCAAACCGTTGATTTACGATTGCAAAGAGGTTGTGTGGCTTGGTGAAGATATCTGTCAATCTATATCTATCTATGTAGTCAATGATTCTCTATCTAATAGGCACAATAGGTACATACTACTACTACTACTACAACAGCCCATAACGTCCACTGCTGGACATAAGCCTCTCCCATGATGGGCGGAATTTGCCGTAATCTCCACGCTTGGCAGGCGGATTGGAGATCGCAGTGATGAAAGACTAACAGAAAACGCTGCTGCCCATTCTCTGGTCTACGGAGGCGCAAGGTGTTCTGCCTCAGACATTAGTCGCCTTATACGACACCCGTGAGTATAATGGGTACATAGTAAGTAAATATTCTGTATAAGTAAATAGAAAATAAGTTACGATGGGGTTGGCATATCCGTATGGATAAAAACCCCTTTAAGTTTTCAAAGAATAAAAAATCATAATAATAATAAGTTATTATCAAGTTGGCACAAGAGCCCGTTGCTTGGCACTAGCAAAGAGAGTTGGGCTCTGGATGATGAACTTTCAGCTTCATTCAATGTTAATTACCATCCCATAAACGATAAAACTACTTCACCTATCACTACTAACCAATTTCATTTAACAAGATTTCTAAAATATGCCAAGCGTCTAACAATTGGTTTATTCCGCTAACCCAAAATATATTTCACTCCCACACAGCCCGCTATGCGAAGGCTAGTTCTAAATATAGGACGAAAATAATGTGTGTGGATTTGACATCGTTAGTGCCAGAATATGTGAACATTAAAGGTCACGTAGCTATGTTATTTTCTGACCGGTCGATGGAGCTTGTAGATTATAGTATTTTGGACACAGTCAAGTTTTTTTTTTTCAAAATTATACTGTTTTATTTCACATAGGCCTACATGTAAACTTATTAAACGTCTAAAAAAGGTGCTTAGTTCAGGTTGGTCGTTTCCTAGGCAGAAGAACCGGCAAGAAACACCAACAATTGTTTTACAATATTATTATGTAACAGCATTAGTACTTTAGTATGAAGGGACAGCGTAAACCCGACAATGGTGCCGATTCCCTTGTTTAAAAACTAAACCAAATTTAAGTTCAGTGCATCTTTTTCCTTCTATTTCATTAAGAAAAGGACAGAAGATAAATATTTTAGTTATGTTCTGTCAAATTTATCAGCGCCATACAAGTTTTAGACGCGATTAAAAAGTTGACTACTAAAATTACATCAAATTACGTCAGGTGCTGACTAATTTGACAGGATTAAACTAATATTTATCTTCTGTCCTTTTCATAATGAAATAGAAAGAAAAAGATGCATTCAACTTAAATTTAGTTTAGTTTGTGAACACGGGAATCGGCACCAATAACTCGTTTACCACATTAAAAAGTGTAACTGTTTACCGTTTCGGTTGAAGTGTGCTTGAGTGACATAAAGCAGGACGCCCTAACGCCTGGTAGACAATCTCTGCAGGGTTCCTGGTAGCAGCTGGATGTCAGTTACTAAGAATCGAGTTAAATGGCGTGCGTTGAAGAGGTATTTTTCCAGCAGTGCACTGCTGTATGCTGATGATGGATACAACTTTGGATGGTGACTGATCTTTACTCTATCCGGACACGTAAAACCATCCGTGTTGACTCACCATCTTTCAGCCTTTTTTCAACTATGTTGGAGATCGACTTCCTGCTTACAGGATGCAGGCAAATACCAGTATTTTACAGTGAGCGACTGCCTATCTTACTTCCACAACCCAGTGAGCACTGGGAAATACGATACCTCTTGGTAAGACTGGTTGTCAGACTTTCGGGTCACGGTACCAATAAATCAACTGACTACTCGTATCGACTGTCAAAGATCTACGTATACAAATGGCATCCGCGACCAACTGATTAACGTACTTTCCGAGGCACGAAAGAAACTCGGTATGTAATGGGTGGTCACCCATCCACAGACCAACCCAGGCATGCACGGCTCACCTTAAGATCGACCCGAGTGGCTGTTATTATTTAGCCACGAGTTCCTCCCATCCGACCATCAGGCTTGACTACAGAAGAGTATCCCATAAAACGATCGTCTTTAGCACAAAAGTCTTGGAACTTGTCTAAAGAATGTTGCACGATTATCTTACGACTTTAGGTACCTACTAATAGGATCAAGAAATGAATTAAATTCTTGCCTGAAGTATTTAGAGGTTTATAATGCGTTTAGTATGTAAAGTACAACTACACACACAATTATATTTATCTACGTCTTTTTCAATGTTGATTCCAAAAGCCATCGTAATTTTATGTCCATTACCAATTCATGCGCTACGCAAGGGACTTAGACCATCCATGGAGCACAAACTATGAAACTACTATAGTATTCTACATACTTCGACATAATGTAGCATGTAACACGCGGACGACGTAATGTCTCCGCAAGGGAACTTTTTCACTGCTTTTTACCTAAAGACTAAAGTGTAGTTGGAAACTTTTTAGAATAGTTGCCCGGGAGATGGGATTGATTTTGTAGAAAATATAGTTTTTTGCAGTATCTGGATATTTCTATAAAAAATTGTTACGATCAAATATGGTCAAAGCTGGCCAAACAAACAAATCCTGAAACCAGACTTTATATCTGTGACTAGCGGACGACACGCGGTTTCACCCACGTAGTTGCCGTTCCCGTGGGAGTACGGAGATAAAATATAGCTTATGTTACTCAAAGTGAATGTAACTTTCTAATGGTGAAAAATTTTTTGAAATCGGCGCAGTAGGTAGTTTTTGAGTTTATTCATTACAAACATACACACAAAATTAAAAATCTTTCCTCTTTATAGTATAAGTATAGATTTCAAATATTTTCCTAAATACCATTTGAGTATTCGTGAATATACATTGATCACTTTGATCTTATTCAAATTAGATGAGATGTAGATAAACATATTTTACATATTGGAGTATTTCTGCAAATGTTTACCTCTGACATCCAGGTCAGATCAACTTCAACTGGATCTCGGTTTGTGTGTCATATTATCACATAATGACACACCGGCAGTCAACAGACGTAATTTAGAGCTATTTTGTTAAGCAACTGAGAGTAATACTAGGGTAGTAAAAGTACACCAGTACCATTGTGTTACTAGTTGTTAAACTCTGAACAAGACCCACCACAGACTTGTGAATGTTTAGAGATAATAATATTATCTTTTTTATAACCTGTTGATTTATTCCTATAACTTGACATATTGGTGCTGATTCCCTTGTTCACAAACTAAACTAAATTTAAGTTGAATGCATCTTTTTATTTCTATTTCATTATGAAAAGGACAGAAGATAAATATTAGTTTAATCCTGTCAAATTAGTCAGCACCTGACGTAATTTGATATAATTTTAGTAGTCAACTTTTTAATCGCGTCTAAAACTTGTATGGCGCTGATTAATTTGATAGAACATAACTAAAATTTATCTTCTGCCCTTTTCTTAATGAAATAGAAAGAAATAGATGCACTGAACTTAAATTTGGTTTAGTTTGTGAACAAGGGAATTGGCACCATTATGTCAAGTTATAGGAATGCGAGGAGCAGCGGTGGCCCAGTGGTGGCGGTCCCAACTTATTAGGCGGTCCGAACAGTAAGTCATGGGTTCGAACCCAGGCAGGCGCATTACTTTGTGTAATTTATTTCATCACCGCTGCTCTCAAAACGGTGAAGGAAAACATTGTGAGGAAACCGGCATGTACTAGAACCAAAAAATTCGATGACATGTGACATCTACCAATCCGCACTGGGCCCGCGTGGTGGATTATAGCCCATTCCTTCTCATATGGAGGAGGCCTGTGTCCCAGCAGTGGGAACATTAATAGGCTGATGGTGATGATTATGTCAAGTTATAAGAATAAATCAACAGTTGATTTAAAAATTCAGTACGTTTATCTCGATGGTATAGTTATCATTTATCTGAAGGGGACAGTTACATCATTCACCTACCATATACATCATTTTACTCGTCCATTGAAAAAAAAAACATAAACGTAAAAAAGTCATCATCTACCTAGCCTTTTCTTCTTCTTCTTCCTGGCTTTTATCCCAATTTATTTGGGGTCAGCCCTCCTAGTAGGTTCTGCGCCACACCTCACGGTTGTGGGTTGTCTCTGTCGTTGTGTTGCTCACTGTCATGTCCTTCGCTATTGTTCGTAGCCAGGTTATTGGTGGTCGTCCACGGCCTCTTTTTCCGTCATGTATGTTCATGACTCTTTTTGTCACGTGGTCATCATCTCGCCTCATCACATGTCCGTACCAGCGCAAGCGGTTTTCGCAGAGCTTTTCCTGTATCATTGCGGCTTTAAAAGTACCACGGATATATTCATTTTTTATCTTGTCAATTCTTGAAACTCCACCAGACCAGCGTAGCATCTTCATCTCTGTGGTGTGAATCCTTTGTTCATCCGTCTTCCTCATTGGCCAGCACTCAGATCCATATAGTAGAGCTGGTCTAACTGCTCTTTTGTATACATTGGTGCCGATTCCCTTGTTCACAAACTAAACTAAATTTAAGTTGAATGCATCTTTTTCTTTCTATTTCATTACGAAAAGGACAGAAGATAAATATTAGTTTAATCCTGTCAAATTAGTCAGCACCTGACGTAATTTGATGTAATTTTAGTAGTCAACTTTTTAATCGCGTCTAAAACTTGTATGGCGCTGATTAATTTGACAGAACATAACTAAAATTTATCTTCTGTCCTTTTCTTAATGAAATAGAAAGAAAAAGATGCACTGAACTTAAATTTGGTTTAGTTTGTAAACAAGGGAATCGGCACCATTGCCTTTGGACTTTAATTAGCATACGGGAGTCGCATAGAACACCAGACAACGATCTCCGTTTCAAACAGGCTGCCTGAATTCTATTTTGTATGTCTTTTTCTATACAGGCTTTCGGTGCTACAATGGATCCGAGATACTTGAACTCCTCAACTCTGTTAAGGGGTCTATTTCCGACCGATGGACATGGTATAACATCCACATTCCGGAAAAGTCGCAAAACATATATTCGGTCTTCTGTCTACTAACTCTCAACCCTCTCCTCTCCAAGGACTGCTGCCATGCCGTTAGGTCTGATTGTACTTCTGCCAGTGATTCGGCTATAAGAACAACATCATCCGCATATAACAGTGACCATGGTGTTGGTTTTTGTATATTTGACGTAATATAATCCATTACCAGGTTGAATAGTAGAGGGCTCAGGGTCGAGCCTTGATGTACACCTACTCTGACCTCAAATGCTTCACTTGTTCCTGCTGGGCTGACCGCTCTTGTAAATACATTGTGGTATAGATCTTTAAGGAGCTCGATATAATGCTCCGGCACTAGTTGTGCTCTCAATGCATGCCAGATAAGCTCTCGCGGAACTCAGTCGAATGCCTTTTCGAGGTCTATGAAAACCATGTGGAGGTCTTGTTTGCGAGACTTGTACTTTTCCATTAGTATTTTCACCGAATGAATTGCGTCTGTGCTGCTAACACCGCTGGTAAATCCACACTGGTTTGGTGTTATGTTTGTTATTTTTGTTAGCCTTTTTACGAGGATACTTTCCCAGATCTTAAGGGTGTGAGAGGTTATCTTGATTCCTCTATAGTTTCCACAGTTCGCAACATCTCCTTTATTCTTATAGAAAGGTATCAGGTTGCTGGTTCTCCACATCTCTGGTAGCCTTTTCCCAAGTTTTATTGGGGTTGGCTTCCAGTATAACCAGATGCAGCTGAATGCCAGTATTTTACATGGAGCGACTGCCTATCTGACCTCCACAACCCAGTTAGTACTGGGTAATACGATACCCCTTGGTAAGACTGGTTGTCAGACTTTTTGGGCCACTGACTACTTGTAACGACTGTCAAAGATCACAAACGACAGCCAGGACCAACTGCTTAACGTGCTATCCAAGGCAGGGAAGAAACTCGGTATGTAATGGGTGGTCACCCATCCACAGACCAACCTAGGCAAGCACGGCTTAACCTAAAGATCGACCCGAGCGGCTGTTATTATTTAGCCACGAGCTCCACAAACGTAAAAAAAGTGTCCCAAAAATATTGGTACATTTATTTTCGTTCCGGCTCCCGTCCCAAATGTTTTATGTAATACCGTCAAGGGGTTGGGACATTCAAACTCGTCGCTTCACGACTGTACAACAGAACTCCATTACTTGGCCCACCTTGGTCCCTGCCGTCCCTGGACCTTTTTAGGAGATTAATGGCCATAAAGCATTATTTTTCACGTCAACCTTTTTAGGCAAATATTTTGATTAAAAATGCTGATTTTCCGTTAATGGGTGGACTTACGAGGCGGGTTGGGTTGGGCTTACTAATTATTTTGGGCGAGATGTTTCTATGTAATGAGAATTTTCAAGCTCCCTTTACGTACCGATACATTATTAAAGAAAAAGCAAGAATTCAATTGTAGAACACCAAACCTAATGTTTCTTTGGAACTCTTTGCTCTGAAAAAAAAACAGTAGATCCGGTTTTTGCAGAAATAAATAATAATAATGTCTTTTCCATATTTTTACAAGATACAACAATTTTTTTCTATTTCCCTTATTTTAATACCGGTAAAGTGTATAACAGAACCACGTAGTATAAATAACATTTATACAACCAAAAATACACCAAAATGAATAGTTTCACTACAAACTCGCTGCTACAAACCGGCTTTTATCAAAGGACTCTGAATTCTGCGTTGTCAAGCCACAACATACTGAGATAACTCCGTCCATTACAAAGCACTTGCTGGAACATAGTACAAAGAAAATAGTTGACGGTCGCGGCGCCCCCTAGCGGTGGCGTGATTCGCTTAGTTTGGCTTGCATTAAAGTGAGAGGATTTCGATTTATGTGTATTTTTGAGGGATGTTAGATAAAATCACTGATATAGATATCCCTACCTAGATAACACAAGAGCACCTACTTCGGGTGCCCGGCTTAAGCATAAAATGCTTAACGTGGCTCTCTAATTTGTTTAAAACAAAAACCTTGTAACTCAAGAATTTTATTCTAAACTTTTAAGAACAAAACAATTGTCTATTTTGTAAAGTAACTTGATTGTAGAAATAGTGCTTATGACGTCATAGTAGGTAGCCAAAAAAATTGCACCGTTGCTTTTTATACGGATCGTGATACTTGCGTTATTTAGGTATTTCTATATATCTGATGGTAGAATGTTTTTATGATCCGCAGCTAAATAGCAAAAACAGAACTGTTATAATTAAAATACTTGATCATTTAGTAGGTATTCAATCACTTAAAAGCTTTGACACTCCAGTACCCTTTACTTCAGTCCTCCAACAATTTATATTCTCAATTTCTCAGCCTTCTGGCTCAAGTGAAAACTTTTATGATTAACCTACAAACAAAGGCACCTACTCATACATATTTCATTAGTCTTAAGCGCCAGCTCAAAATTAATTTCCAAAGTGAAATCGGGTGTAACATAACATACTCAAAATTAAGCCAACACAGGGCATAGCATTACAACTTGAAGCGGAACCTACGGAACTATGTTTACGGTCAATTTGTAACATGGGCTGGCACTAAGGGGCATCACGTCACGGTGGCTGACACAGGCGCAAGTTAAATTGTGTGGCCGCGCGGCCGCTGTAAGCTCGTACGTACATTATGAGGAGGTGCTCGCGTTGCTGTTGTCGAGTTACAGCTTTGTGATAGAGATTGTGTTGAGTCAGTGGCGTGCTTGGGAGCCAACAATACAGCAAAATCATGAAGAGTCAAGCTTTAAGGCTTGTATGAAAGTTTCGCCACTAGGTTGAGTTATAGATTTGTGCTCGTGGTTTTTTTTTGTATTGTGAGGAGCCCGTGGCTAAGTAATAACAGCCGCTCGGGTCGATCTTTAGGTTAAGCCGTGCTTGCCTAGGTTGGTCTGTGGATGGGTGACCACCCATTAAATACCGGGTTAGGTAACCCGGTACCAACGGCTTAACGTGCTTTCCGAGGCACGGAGGGCCGTGCCTCGGAAAGCACGTTAGGCCGTTGGTCCCGGCTGTCATTGGTAGATCTTTGACAGTCGTTACAGTTAGGTGACCCAAAAAGTCTGACAACCAGTCTTACCAAGGGGTATCCTATTGTCAAGTACTAACTGGGTTGTGGAGGTCAGATAGGCAGTCGCTCCATGTAAAATACAGGTATTCAGCTGCATCCGGTTAGACTGGAAGCCGACCCCAACATACAACTATGTTGAGGGTTGGCTTCCAGTGAAAAGGCTAGGCAGACGACGATGATGGTTTTTTTTTTGTATTTATTGATTTATTAAAACTTTATGCACAAGTAAAAACTGTACAAAGGCGTGTATTGAGGCACTTTTAATTTTAAATACCATATTGGTCTGACAAATCATGAAGTGGAAGTTATACGCTCTAAGCACAGACTTAGTTTGTTTTGCTGTCACAAAACTGGCTTTCCTTTGTTTAAGTAAGAGCTGAACCAGGGATGAAATGGTATTGTACACGTGCGAAAGTTTGAAGAAACAACTTCATTTCCCAGAAAACACTGAGAAAACGTACTTCTCTTCTTCCATACTTCGCTATTACTCATAATTTCAACATTCACCTCCTATATAGCCATATTATCATCCTATCATATAATTTAAATTAAAATCTTTGGACAAACACGTTTATTGAGGTGCTCGTGGCTTAATAATAAAAGCCGCTCGGGTCGATCTTTAGGTTAAGCCGTGCTTGCCTAGATTGGTCTGTGGATGGGTGACCTTCCTTACATACCGAGTTTCCTCCGTGCCTCGGAAAGCACGTTAAGCTGCCCCCAGCTGTTATTTGAAGATCTGTGACAGTCGTTACAGGTAGTCAGTGGCCCAAAAAGTCTGACAACCAGTCTTACCAAGGGGTATCGTATTACCCAGTACTTACTGGGTTGTGGAGGTCAGATAGGCAGTCGCTCCATGTAAAATACTGGTATTCAGCTGCATCCGGTTAGACTGGAAGCCGATTCCAATATAGTTGGGAATAGGCTAGGCAGATGATGGACAAACACGTTTCTCGTAGTCAATCTCCTGTCCATAACGAGAGTAACAAACAAGTAATAATTAAAGACACGGTACCTACGTCAAAATGATGACTGAAGTATAGCGTAATATATTAAATTATCTCTCTGACCATATTACATATTATATGCGCAGTATATAACCAGCCAAATGTAATTGAGTTTTTAGTAATTTGCCATTTCATGATGATGGAATGGGTGAGTTGGGTTGTTTTGGCTTACTCGCGTCTTTCTGGGTAGTGTCTGTTTGTTTCGATGGAGTTGGCAGAGCAGTAATACTGCGTTTATGTATATGTCCCTTGTACTAAAGTGAGTAGAATAAATACAGCGGGTCTAAAATGGTCGCTTTATCAGAATCCACGCAGAATCTTAGTATGAATCACGTTAAAATTTTTAAATTATTAAAATTGACTTTATGCTTATGACTATAAAGTCCATTTTAAGGATTTTAAATTTTTAATGTGATTCATATTACGATTCTGCTAAAGCGGCCATTTTAGACTCTCTGGAGTCATCAAGAAAATTTTACAAAAAATACTGGTAGAGAATGCCTTGTGGCATTAAGTCCGCTTACGTACGTACCACTATTGTACGTACATACATGAAAAATAAATTGAAAAACGTGATTTTTTGCCGTTTTGTCCAATGTTTTATATGGTAGGTACGGAACCCTTCGTGCGCGAGTCTGACTCTTACTTTGTCGGTTTTTTTTTAAATTAATGATACATTCGTCCAGTTGATCAGATTATTTCGGAATAGTCTGCGGCCATATTGATCGCAGCTTTCGAGAGGTCTGATAGCCAGTCACTCCTTGTAAAATACTGGTTTGCAACTGCAACCGGTTAGATTTGAACAACCGCAACATGGTTGTGAAAAGGCTAGGCAAATGATGATGATGATAATACTGAAAAATTCGTCAATCGTTTAGTCTAAACATATTATAATAAATCAGTAACGAAAGAAAAACTGTACATAAACAATTTTCAAGAAAAAATAAGTAGCTTTTGTTAGAAAAACGTAACTGATGACAACAAGTGACTTTTTAGGGTTCCGTACCCAAAGGGTAAAAACGGAACCCTATTACTAAGACTTCGCTGTCTGTCCGTCTGTCCGTCTGTCTGTCACCAGGCTGTATCTCATGAACCGTGACAGCTAGACAGTTGAAATTTTCAAATATGATGTATTTCTGTTGCCGCTATAACAACAAATACTAAAAACAGAATAAAATTAATATTTAAGGGGAGCTCCCATACAACAAACGTGATTTTTTTTGCCCTTTTTTTGATAATAATGGTACGGAACCCTTCGTGCGCGAGTCCGACTCGCACTTGGCCGGTTTTTAGAATTTTTGTCTGTTTGTCTGTGTGTTTGGTACGGCTTCACGCCAAAACTACTGGATATATTGAATTGAAATTCAGCAAAAATGTTCTTTGTAAACCAAGGAAGGCTTTAGGCTATATATTATCACGCCGTATGTTATGGGAGGTAAGCAATATTGATTTTAAAAAGTTTTTGTTCGTAATTGAATGCACAAAATAATTGAATGCATATAATGACATGTTATAAGCTATATTATGTGACGCAGACGAAGTTGCACGGGTCAGCTAGTATTAAATAATCTGTATACAATTACGAAAGTTCTGAGTATAACGCTTGTCACAATAAACAGAATTATAGCTAACAGCAAATGCATTTGAATTAAACGCATTACTGAATCCTGCATTTGACAGGAAAATTATCTAATTAACTCTAACTGCCTATTACCTATATCCTCGGCTTCACTCGCGTGGAGTTTAGTAATTATCCCAAATATTAATCCTGGTTATAAATTATCTATGTGTCCAATTTCATCCAAATCCGATCAGTAGTTTTTGCGTGAAAGAGTAATAAACATCCATCCATCAAAACAATGATGTATGGATGGATGGATGTTTGCTGGATGGATGAAAGTTCCATCCTCATAAATTTTTGCATTTTTAATAAATAGTAGTAAGTTAATGAGAAAAACACATAGGAACTTACCTAGATTATTCACCAAGTGAATATAGTAATTCCACTTTATGAGTCCCGAATGCAACAAAGGATTCCAGGGCTCCCGAGAGCAGTGTGGGACTCACTGCTCTCGGGAGCCGTTGAATCTTTTTCTGATAATTCTGCTCTGAGTTAAGTTCCAAAATGAGCGAATTAAGAATTAGAATTCAGAGTGCGGCCTAGAATTTAAGTTCACCCAAGACGAATACACCTTTATGCCCGAGGAGCATACACTTTCTTACTAAATAAAAACCAATTGTCTTTTTTAAACTTTCACGATCAGAACACATTATAAAACTCATAAGTTTTATAATGTGTTCTGACCGTGAAAGTTTAACGGGTATTTCCGTGTCTTCTGTCCTATTTTTAGCTTTAGCTCTATTTTTCTTTTTTTAGCTGTCCTAGTCAACCGGTCCTAATTAACATTTGTGAAGAACAAGTGAGGGTAGTTGAATAAACACCTTCACTTTGCTGTGGCGGTACCTCCAATACTTCAGTCTTCCCGTGACCATAGATTAGAATACCCGCGACCACGGCTGGTGCAATCCGGTCGAAACGTCGGGCTTATATTAAAGGTAAAATTCGCGAAAATACCCGTTTATATAAGTTTTAAAATAAAAACCAATTTGATTTTTGAATATGTTTCTTTTTGGTAAAGTTTTTACGAGTATTTTGTAGGTGGTGTAAAAAATTAATTTGCTTGTTATTTTCATTCATTCCGAAAACAGCACAGTGATATTCATATATGTCGCCGCAAGAGGCTCTATCTGCTAAGATTTAATCTAATTAATAGCACTCATAATTCTATTCCATGATAAAACTGGTGAACCTGCCATCTCTGCTTGGCAGTACAATTATTACATAGAACTTAATTAATTGACAGATGAATTAAGCGCCATCTATTGGCTTACCTAGTACTTAGATAGTTCGTGGTTTCAAATAGTAATTTATTAAACAAAAGTCTAGCTAAAGACTCAGTAAGTCTTTAGCTAAATCTATAGTTAAAATTATGATAAGCAAGTATTTTATGACATTGGATTTGTAATTATTATTGTTCATTTTGACACAAGATTTTTATGAGGCAACACTACAGGCCGAATACGATTTGATCAATAAATCAATTAATAATTTGAAACTACAATTAAATCAGATTATCTAACTAAATTACAAACTAAAAAGTAACAAGATTATTTTACAGAACAATTTATTAGTGAAAGACTTCGTAGGTGTTCTTTGTACTAAATACTTTGATTTGCCGGAAATGGTTTTAAAAGATTGAATATTGTTGTAAAAAGTATTGAAGCGACTAATTAGCTTTAACTTGATAAAACCTTTGCATTTGTGAATATTGGTATTGTTTAATTATTAAAATGATTAATTATGAATTACTCTAGTATTGTTTGTAAGTTTTAATGAACTTATTATGTAATGAGTTATCTGTACTGTGTGGAGGACTTCCGCCCACACAGAAGAATGGACGCGTGAGCAACGAGCAGTCACGTTATCCTACGATTAGCAAAAACAATTGAAATACTATGTAATTATAAGTGTTTAATGAAGTGAACGTTAAAAGTTAATCAGTTTCTGTACCTAAATGGTTTCATAGAAATAAACGTTTGGAATTTGAGTCAAGTGCTGTGTGTGATTTCAAATACCCACCTATCTACCAACAATGAAGAATTGTAGGTGTCGCATGGCGATATGATGGCTAGAGAAGTAGAGACTGAAAGACTAAGGCGGATTGGCGGCGGATGGCACCAATATTTGGGCAGAGTGTTCCTCTAGGCTTTCCCTGCCGTGATATATACGTATAGGATGACTAGTTTATACCTCTCTAAAAAAGTGGGTATATTAGGTGAACGGAGTAGAAGCTTATGGCATACCTAGTTTTTTTTTTTCTTATTTCCACAGCTTAGAAAAAAATTGATCCATTATCAAAAAACACTACAAATTTCAAGTAAACTTTTTATATTAGAACAAAGAAAGATAAATTTTGAAAAAAATTATAAAAATATCGAATTTTAGATCATACGCAATTCGCGTATGATTTTAATTTCGAATTATTTTAAATCTTTTTTTTTTCGAAAAAATAAACTAAGTATACCATTTGCTTCTACTCAGTGCACCTATTATACCCATTTTTTTTTTAAACAAATAAAAAAGTCACCCTGTATACCTAGTAAGTACCACTTTGATACATAAGGATGAAATCAGACCTCGGTCGACCAACTTCGATCATTTGTCTCAAAATAAATGTCACCTCATACATTTTATGTCACAAAATATGTCAGTTGTCATCGATCAACCGCGATCTGGTTGTACCTTTACACCTCCTTTGTTTCGTATAGCTTCCTCATTGTGTGTCATGAACACAGACATTCACATGAAGTTTTCATAAACTAAAAAATGCTCGCTAACATTAATGTTGTTTTCTAGATATCTATAATTTACACTTAGAGTACTTACGGGATAATATCCGTGATTTTCTTTTTCTATGAGCTCCCGATATTTCGACGCTGTTGCAAGCATCATGATCGTGGGAATACATTATCCCGGTATGTACTTTAAGTGTAGTGAAAAACCGTGAAATTCTAAAACAGCGCATGTCTATAATTTTTTGTAGATACTTAGTAGCTAAAATTAATTTTAGCTGCATGTACAAAATTAATAAAATATCTAGGTACCAGTTAGTGAATAATTTACTAAATATATAACACAGATGATTAACTTAATACCACTTTAAAAAATCTATTTGTTATTTTTGTACTCCAACCATTGACATGATTTTTTTGTGTTATTGCGAAAAAGTTAATTTCTGGGTTGAATAAATTCTTTTACCTAAAAAAGTCCCACCTATTCGTTCGAAAAACAGTATATACCACATAAAAAGTAAAACCTTCATGAATAGAAACTAGGCCGAACCGGGTAAACCTATTGGACATAAACTTCTCACGAAAGCGCTTATTCATGCAAAATTAATGTAGCAAAATGAATTGGACGTAGGTGTCGGTGGAAATCTCGAATGGCAACACATTACTCCATGAACATCATCCGAGTCGGCTCGGAGCGAGATTTATTGACGTTTCACGAAACGTGAGCGTAAGTCCGAAAGTTTTGAGGTAACCCTATGGGGTGGTGCAAGGGATGAATGGAGGCGGATCATAGTATGTACTGTATGGTGGTCTTTTCCGCCTGACCAGTTTAATTTTTTTTTCGCTTAAATCATGCGGAGGCGCCGAGCCACGCCCCCTTAAAGTTTGGGCCTATTAGGAAAGCGTCAACTTTGGCGCACAAAAAAACAATAACTCTCGTTTGGCGTGCGTCGTCAGTGCGCTTGACCGATTCGGTATCTTTTCATTCATTATTTCTATACAAAGTCAACGGGGCGGGGCTAGAGAGCGTTTCTATGTTGCGAGTGCAAGCAAAAATAAGCTTAGTGGTGGTCAGGCGGGAGTGTCCTCGATAGTACATGACATGACATAACATCAAGCCTATAATCCCCGAAGGGTTAGGCAGAGGTGTACCTAATAGTACACCCACATTTTGCCAGTTATAATGAAGTCCCATGTAGTAGGGGGCGAGCCTATATCCATCAACTGGGCACAAATCTAGACTCCATGGCTGCTACTGAGAAATTTCTGATGAAATCGAACCCATGACCACATTTTCAGAAGTCGTGCTTGTGGGCTCGACGGATTTGATATTTGATGGATGGACTGTGTAAAGAATGATATGGCAAGAAAAGAAGTGTCTGATGAGATGACGAAAAATAGAGAAGTATGGAAGAAGAAGACATGCTGCGCCGACCCCAAATGAATTGGGATAAGGGCAAGAGAATGATGATGATGATGATGTGCTTGTGGGCTCGACCAATGAAACGGATCATAGTGTTATTTACAATTGTGAAGTCTTTGTTGGGTCGCGCTTTGTGCCGACGTGTAGGTAATAAATTAATTTAATTTTAGAAGCTTTCATTTCAAATTTCTTGAGAAGCTCGTGGTTAAATAATAACAGCGGCTCTGGTCAATCGTTGGGTTAAGCCGTGCTTGCCTAGGTTGGTCTGTGGATGGGTGACCACCCATTACATACCGAGTTTCCTCCGTGCCTCGGAAAGCACGTTTAGTCGTTGATCTCGGCTGTCATTTGTAGATCTTTGACAATCGTTAGGTAGTCAGAGGCCCAAAAAGTCTGACAACCAGTCTTACCAAGGGGTATCGTATTACCCAGTACTAACTGGGTTGTGGAGGTCAGATAGGCAGTCACTCCGTGTAAAATACTGGTATTCAGCTGCATCCGGTAAAACTGGAAGCCGACCCCAACATATTTGGCTAGGCAGATGATGATTCAAATTTCTTGTCACAAATTGGATTTTTATCAAAGTAAGGCAAAGTAAGACGGATTGAAGAAGCTATTTATTGGAAATGTACACTTCTTATTTGTATCGCTGGCACGACAATATTTTAATATTTTGTAAGCGCCAAACTTCGCCACTTCCACCGCGTCTTCAGTGGCAGCGCAAAGGCAGCTGAAGTGATTCAGCTGCATGTTTTTGGGCTAAGAGGGCAGGATAGAAGGTGGAGCATAGTTTTCGGGAAAGCTCTATAGCCACAATGTTCACTGGAAAGGTAACATCCGACAATGTATTCAAGCATTACCTACTTGTAGCAATATGCACAAATAGTGAAGACAACGTTTTAAAACTGCCTTGAGCTCAATATAATAACTGTTATTTAGTTACAACTCTAACCTACAACAACAACAACAGCCCATAACGTCCACTGCTGGACATAAGCCTCTCCCATTATGGGAGGAATTTGCCGTAATCTCCACGCTTGGCAGGCGGATTGGAGATCGCAGTGGTGAAAGACTAACAGAAAACGCTGCTGCCCATTCTCTGGTCTACGGAGGCGCAAGGTGTTCTGCCTCAGACATTAGTTTACAAAATCAGGGAATTTTATTCCAAAAACTCTTATGACTCAGTCCAACCACTAAAGGTCTTAAGGGACCCCTCATACATTATAGTTGCGTATAAACAGCGTCGGTTGCTGAAATTTTGAGTACTACATCAACGTTCGACGAGGTCATAATTTAATTTGTTCCGTGACGTCACTCATGATGTATCTACATAATAAATTGTATGGAGATGAGGACTAATTTATGGACAAGGGATGTTTTGTTATGCGCCGTATGCCCACAATATGTTATTGCTATTATCTTAGGGATCATGATGGGTGTTTAGTCTGAACGGACCAAATCGAATGGACCGCGGTCCGTTCAGACGTAGACAAAAAATGTCTACGTCCGAAAGGACCGGTGTCAAAAAAAACAAATGAATAAACTTCACATAAGGGGTCGCTTGGTATTCCAGTTGATGGATGGGTGCGGGTTGGCCTGAATGTACAATTGAATTAATTCCTTTGCAATATTTGATCCCTATCAGCTTCACTATCTCTCAGTGTAATAAGTAATACGGGATGCTGATCGGGTTCGATTCCTGCCTCAGCCAGAAGCATTTCCAAAAAAACGTAGCTGCTGTATTTGTTTTTTTTTAAATTGCAGTCATCGTTTCTTTTACCACTTTGTCCTAATACCTAATAGTAATATAGTAGTTAAAAGTAGTTAATAGTAGTAAATAGTAGTAAATAGTAGTTAATAGTAGTTAATAGTAGTTAATAGTAGTTAATAGTAGTTAATAGTAGTAAATAGTAGTAAATAGTAGTTAATAGTAGTTAATAGTAGTTAATAGTAGTTAATAGTAGTTAATAGTAGTTAATAGTAGTTAATAGTAGTTAATAGTAGTTAATAGTAGTTAATAGTAGTTAATAGTAGTTAATAGTAGTTAATAGTAGTTCATAGTAGTTAATAGTAGTTCAAAGTAGTTAATAGTATAGTTTCGATTTTAGGTAAATGTCATCATCTGCCTAGCCTTTTTCCCAAGTTTTTATTGGGGTCGAATTCCAGTCTAACCGGATGCAGCTGAATACCAGTATTTTACATGGAGCGACTGCCTATCTGACCTCCACAACCCAGTTAGTACTGGGTAATTGTGCGAGGTAGCACATTTACTGCTGGTTTGGTGAGGAGTAAAACCACTGATGAACTTGTTGCTTCTTTATTGGGAAGAGTGTTTCCCTAGTACTATCTTGCCGACTACTGTGTCGACTGAACAAAATGGCCCTATTTTTATACATAATTTTGAAAGCGATTGACCAATCAAATTCGTTAACAGATTTCCAAAAAACGCGGGAAAAACTAAAATCCAATGAAAACAAGGCAAAAAAGCGGGAAAACATTGTGCAAGTTACCTTAAGTACTTCGAAACTTTACTGTAACGAGAACCGCGTGACAATATTTACGTTTTTACTAACTTTTTCTATGAAAACCTATATAAAACTATATGTTAACGAGATCTATATATCAAAAACTATCATACAAAAATATAAAATCAACAAAACATATAACATAATAAACTTATTTACTCCTAACACTAAGTCTACTATGTACACGAACAAAATTATAAGAAAACTATTAAAATATAGACTTAAGCTATGTGCAAACGTCTATATACTATTCCTTATGTGCCTATTTACTATCCTATAGGTCCCTATGTACCCTATACACTTACATATACCACTATACACTGTCATTATTGTCCTGCACACAAACACTAAACTTATCGGTTTATTTATCACTGTAATAACACTTTATATACAGTCTGTGCACAGTCTATGTATCACTATAACTTTTCACTATTAATTGCACTGTCCCGCACATCACTCCCGCCGTGCGACCGCGTCGCATCAGCTGCCGGTGCGGGCTCGACGTCTGTAGGCAGGGGCAGGATCACCAGCTTCCTCACTGGCCGGCGCAGGATGCCTCCTCTGGTCAGCACGTCCACCGTCCGCACGATGTTGTCGGGGCCCGGATACGTAGCGACGACTCTTCCTCGGATCCACACGTTGCGAGGCAGGTTCGGGTCGACGATCTGTACGAGGTCATTGACTCGCACTGCTTGACCTCGTCCGTGGGGCTCCCGCCGGTGTTGGAGCTCAGGGAGGTACTCCTTTACCCAGCGTAGCCAGAAGACGTCGGCTAGCCTCTGTGCGGCTCGCCAGCTGGATCGTGAGATGGCGTCTTGCTCGGTGAAAGTGCCTAGCTGTGGCACTCGCCCTGGTCCCCCCAACAAGAAGTGGTTGGGAGTGAGGGCTTCTGGATCTTCTGGGCTGACTGAGACGTGAGTCAGCGGACGACTGTTGACGGTGTACTCTACTTCAGCAAGTAGAGTCGTGAGGACTTCTTCTGTTGGGTGACGTTCATGTAACGTCGCGGTGAGTGCCGTCTTCACAGAGCGAACCATTCGCTCCCAAGCTCCGCCCATGAATGGAGCTCCAGGCGGAATGTAGCGCCAGGAGATGGTCCTCTTCGCCGCTTCCTCTGCAGTCGCTGTGTCGATCGCTTGTCGTAGTTCCTTGTCGGCAGCCTTAAGGTTGGTGCCGTTGTCCGACCAAATCTCAGTCGGGCAGCCTCGTCGCGCGATCAGCCTTCTGACCGCCATCACCGCAGAGTCGGCGCTGAGCGAGCCGGCGACTTCGAGATGTATTGCTCGCGTCGTGAGACATGTGAAGATGGCCACATATCTTTTCTGTCGAGTTCGTCCGACGGTCACGGAGAGAGGTCCGAAGTAGTCGACTCCGGTGAAGGTGAAGGGTCGCTTGTGATGAGCTAAGCGACACGCTGGCAGGTCCCCGGTTCTCGGATGCGGTGGCACTTGTATCTTCATTCTGCAGAACAGGCATCGTCGCAGTAGTGTGCGTGTGATAGGGCGTAGTCGTAGTACCCAATACTGTTGTCTGCACTCGTTGACTGTTGCTTCGACGCCGGAGTGATGAAGTTGCCGATGAATACTCAGCACCCAGAGCTTGACCGTAGGATGATCACCGTCGATTACCAGCGGGTTCGTAAATTCTTCCTTCATATCTGTGACTGCTTGAATACGACTTCTTAGTCGGATTGTGCCGTTTACGGACACGACGCTCAGCTGGTGAAGGCGGCTTTCTTTGTCGATGGGCTTCCCGTTGTTCAAGCTGTTCATTTCTTCTGGAAATGACTCTTCTTGAGAGGATCGCATCAGAAGTTCTTCAGCTTTTGTGAGCAGCTCTGCTGTGACCGGAAGCAGCTTCTTCTCTTCTTGTGACGACTTCTTTGCCGTCGTGGGTGCCTGCCTTTTTACTGTAGTCTTGTTCTTCTTCCAAGCTGGATCAGTTTCTTTATTCTTCTTCGTTCTTCTGTAGTTGACTCTCTGTTTTGTGACTCTGCAGATTTGGATAAACTGCAGAACACGCGCTGTCGAGTATCGGAGTCGGTCCCAGCTGGAGAATTTCGATGGGTCCGGCAGACCCTCTGCAAGCTTCGTTCTTCTCTTGTCGCTCACGTGATGCATCTTCTCTTCCTCGGAAGATTCTTCTGCTGTTGTTTTTGTGGTTTCTGTCGGCCATGAGTCTTCTGTGTTGTCTTCTGGATCTTCTGCGATGTGTGACACGAAGTCGGTCTTCTGGCTGAAGGTTCGTGTCTGGCTGCCGTGGAGTACCCAACCTAGTGGCGTGAGAGATGCCACTGGGTCGTTCTTGCCTCCTCTTCTGGTTTCTGATGTCAGCAGAAGATGCCAGTTGTCTTGACCGATGAGAACTTGTGGCTTCGTATTCGCAAATGTAAGGTGTCCTCGGATGTCGTATAAGTGTGGACACCCTTCCACTAGTTCTTGTGGAACCCGTTGAGACGAAACTTGCAGGTTCTTCACTGTGCGTGCTTGTATTTGCTCTTCATGATCGTTGAGCCCCTTCAGTTTGATGGTGACTCTTCTGGATGCTAATTCTGAAGTCTTCATGTCGTTGATGGTCTCTATTTTCAGTGGATCTGTGGGTCCTGTTGCTCCGATGCTCGTTGCCACGCTGTCGTCGACCAGCGTGACTGTTGACCCGTCGTCCATCAACGCGAAGGTGTTGACAGCCCCTTTCGGTCCCTTCACCTGGACCGGTAGGATCTTCAGATAGGACTGCTTCTTGACGGTCCAAGCCGAATTGATGACTTCTGTTTCTTCTTCATCTTCTGTCGCTTCTGTCTTCTCTGTCTTCTTTTCATAGTGCAGCATCTTGTTATGAGAGTACTTGCAGCTGTCGACACCACACGGTTTGGGTTTGCAGTGGTGTGTCTTGGTTCTGTAGCGAAGACATCTGAAGCAGAGGCGTTTGGACTTTGCCATGTCCCATCTTGCGTTCGCATCCAACTTCTTGAATTCTTCACATTCGGTTGCGTTGCTGTGCCCCGTGTTGTCACATACGGCGCACTTCGATGTCTGTGGCTTCTCAGTAACGTTGTTGACCCGTTGCGTCTTCTTTTGTTGTGCGGCTGAAGTAGGTGCTGCCATCTGTTCAGGCAGCGCGTAAGGTCCGCATAACTCTGCTTCCCTTTTGAAGAACTTCTCTATCTTGATGAGGCAAGGATCTTCACGTGGCTGCATGGCTGAGAAGTCGTAGAATCTGTATCGAAGAGTCGGCGTCAGCTTGTCCACTAATGTCTTCGCGAGTTCCGGGTTGTACATGTAGTTGAAACAACCCAAAGTCTTCAGTGTCGCCACTACGTTGGATACTTTAGTGGCAAATATGCAGATGTCCCTCGGCGACTCAGTGAGGCGTGGCAGGCTTCGAAGTGTCTCCATCTCCAGCATGGCTATGGACTCTGGTCTTCCGAATCTTGACTCCAAAGTCTTCATCACTTCAGCTGGATGCGCGTTGGTTATAAGTAGACCTTCGACCGCTTCTCTGGCCTTTCCCTTCAAGTTTCTTCTAAGTCGATTCGTATTTTCAACTGAGGTGAACATTGCTTCTGTTTCGTAGTAAGCGGCGCGAAAGGGTAGCCACTCTTGATGAGACCCACTGAAGAATGGTAACTCGACGAACTTGGGTCGCTGGGTGGTGCCGATAGCCCGGGTGATGGCTTCGGCTAGGAGGGCTAGGTCGGTTTGACCTCCCGCCGGTGGCTGACGTGCTTCTTCATGCTTCGCTGGCCTTGGTTCTTCTATTTGGATGACCGTCGGTTCTTCTGGGTGGTTGTGAGGTTCGTCGGCGATTGCCAGCACCGGACGAGTCACTTGATGCTCCAACCAGTTGTCCACTCTTTCATTAACTTCTGACTTCGAGTAGAGAGTGATGTCATCTTCTTCATCTTCTGAGTCTTCTTTCTCCAAGGTAGCGATGCGTGCTGCGGCTAATTCCACTTGAAGGCGTAGTAATTCTTCCCTAGCCTTCGCAAGCTTGAGTTGCTTTGTTCTGCTGTGCGTCGATCCCCCCCTTCCCCCCTTGTTGCTAGGGGGGCGGGGGTCCTGTAGTCCGGTCGTCTTCGGCGGACCGGCGTTGCTCCTCAAAACTTGCTTCACTGTAGCGGTTTCTGTGTTGACAGTAGCAGGCGGCTTCATCAGCTGCTTGGCCTTTGTTCCCGCAGTAAGCGTCGTCGTAGCGGAGGGGGTTACGGACGTGGCGGCGGCGCTAGTGGGGTGCGAGGCGGGCGGCGCTGAGGTGGCGGTCGCAGCTGTCGAGGTGGTTGCTTCGGTGGCGGAGGTCACGGTGGATGGATCAGTCACCGCGGAGCTGTCTGTTTGTTCTGATGTCCCCGTGGCAGTCGTCCCTGTTGCTGTAGATTCTTCCGTGCTGGCCTCCGCGCTGGTACCGTTCGGCGAGGTTCTGGTCTCGGTCGATGACGGCTTCTGTTCCCCCAACGGCTTGCGGCCCCTTCCCTCTGAGCGTGTAACTGGCATGCTGTCGGCTGATGGCTATCTTGAGTCTTGAAACACTCTTCCCTAATGAATCTTCCCTAATAACTGCAGCACGACGTCTTCGGACGGAAAAATCTTCCCTAATAACTGTGGGTCGAAGTCTTCCCTATTAACTGCAGCACGACGTCTTCGGATGGAGAAATCTTCCCTAATAACTGTGGGTCGAAGTCTTCCCTATTAACTGCAGCACGACGTCTTCAATGGAGGATTCTTCTATCTGTAGCACGAAGTCTTCAGGTCTGCTGTTCCCCACTATATCCGGCGAACGAAGGACCAAATATATCCGGCTCGACTGGACCAAAATGTGCGAGGTAGCACATTTACTGCTGGTTTGGTGAGGAGTAAAACCACTGATGAACTTGTTGCTTCTTTATTGGGAAGAGTGTTTCCCTAGTACTATCTTGCCGACTACTGTGTCGACTGAACAAAATGGCCCTATTTTTATACATAATTTTGAAAGCGATTGACCAATCAAATTCGTTAACAGATTTCCAAAAAACGCGGGAAAAACTAAAATCCAATGAAAACAAGGCAAAAAAGCGGGAAAACATTGTGCAAGTTACCTTAAGTACGTCGAAACTTTACTGTAACGAGAACCGCGTGACAATATTCACGTTTTTCACTAACTTTTTCTATGAAAACCTATATAAAACTATATGTTAACGAGATCTATATATCAAAAACTATCATACAAAAATATAAAATCAACAAAACATATAACATAATAAACTTATTTACTCCTAACACTAAGTCTACTATGTACACGAACAAAATTATAAGAAAACTATTAAAATATAGACTTAAGCTATGTGCAAACGTCATTCCGCGTTCGGCAGCCGTTGCGCATACACGTGTACGTGTGCCCCGTACCGCGCTCTCTCGCTCGCGCCAAGCGAGCCGCACGCGAAGCCCGACTCCGTCTAGAGCGCCGCAGTGCTACGCCGTAGGACTGCCGCTCTCGCCGCGTAGGCACCTGGCCCCGCCCACCGCCCACTCGTAGCGCCGCTACGGTAAGTGCTCACGCACTCGCCTACGCGCAGCTACGCCGTAGCAAACCGGCTACGGTTGCTACGCATCCGTAGTCGGCCTTCTACGCTCGCGTTCTCGTTGTGTTTTTTGACTCCTTACGAGTAAAAACCATCTGTTTTTTCGGTTGGTACTTGGGGGAAACCTTACGGTGCCAACGAACCCAAGTGGGTGGTGACCCAGCACACCCGCCGACCCCCTTCAGGGGAAGGCAGTTAGTTGGAGGGGCTCCGACTGCGGCCTTGGGGGCTTCCCTAGTCGCGGTCTGGAAGCATATTAACCCCCGCTTGTCCACAGTTTGCACCCGGGACGTCTGGGTGTGTCTACCCCAGCGGCCCGGATCGGTCGCAAGACCCATAGGGCCCTGCCGCACATTGAGATTGGCGGCAGGTATACAAGCTTAGGGCTCACAATAGTACACACCCCCCTGTGACACCGACAGGGAGCGTACACACCCCCGGGCATCCCACCTGGGGGAACTAGGACTAGATAGTAGTCTCCGTTAGACCCCTCCGGTCATTCAGACAGCTGTGTAGCTGGCGAGTTTGTTTGTGTTTTTCTTCTCGCCAGTGAAGCACTAGGAAAAACATAGGGTTGGGCTCCTTTGGGGAACTGTCTGCCCGGGGTGTTCACGTCTCACGTGTCGCCTCGGGACTAGGTCTTAGGCTTAGTTAGGCTTTTAACCTCTATTAGGTCCCCCTGTACTCCGTACATTTTTCTGCCCCCTACCCCTGCTTTCTCAGCCACCATGGCTGACGAAGGCAAGAAAATACTCGACCACTTGGTCTGCAAGCTCCTCAAGACCTTGCTTGAGGAGGAAACCCCGTCATCCGGGAAATACGAGGGCATACTAGCCCAGATTCGTCTCCGATGGAGTGGCTTCGTTCCCGAGGCCCCATCATCTCTCGCAACGTTCACTGAATTCAGTGATGCGTTAGAGTCCCCCCTCTCACCCATACTCATGCCGCCTCTTACTGAGGCATCAACCCACCTCGAGGAGGAAACTCCCTCCAACCCACCCCAAGACTCTGAGATGGAAATCCACATCTCGGACGATGAATCCGTGGCGACCTCCGCCTCTGAATCTACCCCCACCTCGTCCTCTGAAGACGACTATTTGGTCGTCGGAAAGGGAAAGAGGAAGAAGGGAAAGTCCTCTTCGTCGTCGGTCGTTAAGGCCAAAAAAAATCAATCCCACGCCATTGGAGGAGGATGCTGGCCCTTCTCTTAGCCGCCCCCCCACCCCCATGGCCATAACCACCCCGGCTATTGCCTCACAGACAACCTCCCAGGTTGCCCCATCGGACTCTCCCCAGAGTCGCCCTCCGAGCCCTATGGCTACAGCCACCCAGGCTGCCCCGCCCAAATACGCCCGTCCCCCCCCCGTTTTCATACATGACAAGGGGAGATGGACAGAGGTGTCGAGAGCATGTAATGAACGCTCGATTCATTACACCAGTGCCCGTGCTGTTGAGCAGGGCATTAAAGTCAGCGTACCAACGCCTAACGACTACCGAGAGCTAACAAAGCTCCTTCGCTCCAAGAGCATCTTCTACCACACCCACACCCCTCGTGAGAACATTCCAACCAGGGTTGTTATTAAAAACGTCCCGGTTGAAATCTCCCCTGAGGAGATTCTCAGTGACCTTCAGTCACAGAACATCCCCGTCTCAGAGGTGCACCGTATGCACCGCAAAGTTGGCGGCCGCACAAGTTCGGAATCATACAATATGGTTCTAGTCGTATGCGACCCCGTGGATGGGCACCACCCCATCCACCAAGTTAATAAGATATGCGGACTCTCGGGAATCCGCATTGAAAAACCCCACAAAAGTGGCGTTATGTCCCAGTGCCATAACTGCCAACTTTATGGCCACGCCCAACGCAACTGTTTCGGGAAACCGCGTTGCGTTAAGTGTCTGGGAGACCACGGCACTGCCGACTGCACCCGTCCCAAAGACCGCACACTCTGCACGGAGCCTCCCAGCTGCGTGCTGTGTGGCGAGTCTGGGCATCCCGCAAATTACCGCGGGTGCCCTAAGGCCCCCAAATCCTCAGCCCCAAAACTGACCAATCGTGCTAGAAACACGCAAATGAGAGAGTGCCCTTCTCTAGCTGAGAAACTCCCCACCTCTCTCAGCCCTCAGCGTCCCAGCCCTTGGAACGCATTGAACCATCAAGCCCACTTCCCGGCTTTGAGGCCCACTCAATCGCCGCTCTCCCAGCCCATCCCACCTCTGATGGCTTCGGCAGTCACGCCTCCCCCTCCCCCCAGACCGATCATTAAAGCGACCGCGCCCTCAGCGCCTCGACCCCCCCTTCAACACACTGCCCCAGCGCCCTCAGCGCCCCGTCCCACAGCGCCCTCAGCGCCCCGTCCTTCAGCGCCCCGTCCTCCAGCGCCCTCAGCGCCCCGTCCTCCAGCGCCCTTAGCGCCCCATCACCCAACCAAAGTGCACCAAGCACCATACACCTTCTCGGCCCCCCCCCCCTTTCCCTATGACAAACAACGCTCCAGCGCTAGACCCATTTGACCCCTTCAGGGTTATCTCTAGCACCTTTGCAGTCTTCCACTCCCCAAGAGGGCATCAAATGGCGAGAGACATAATCGCCTGCAAGGGCGACTTCTTCGCCTTGCTCCAAGTATACAACGCGTACCCGGATGTTACGCAATCCCTTCATAACCTCCCCCATAACAGGAATCCATAGAGCTCCTCCCCCCTTGTAGATTCAAACCGAAATCCCTAAAAATAGGGACCTTCAACGCCGAAGGCCTGAATGGCCAACGTGATGAGATCGCCACTTTCCTCCGCGACCATCAACTAGACATCCTCCTAGTCCAAGAGACCTTCTTCAAACCCCACCAGCGAGACCCTAAAATTGCCAACTACAGGTTAGTACGCAATGACAGGACTCGCTGTCACAAGGGAGGTACTCTCATCTACTATAAATCTAGTCTGTACTGCATCCCCTTAGACCCCCCTACCCTCTCCAACTTCGAAGTCTCTGTCTGTCGGCTGGGCATGACAGGTCATCTACCTATTACGATTATCTCGGCGTACCTTCCGCCTCCTAACTCCAACACCGATTCTGTGGCGATTAACGCCTCCATCAAGGATGACCTCACTACCTTACTCAACCTAAGTGACTCCGTCCTTCTGGCGGGGGATCTTAATGCAAAGCACCCCGCATGGAATAGCCGCTTGTCCAATACCAGAGGTAATGTCCTCTACAACCTCTGCTCGTCCCTCGATTTTGATGTCATCGCTCCGATGCATCCCACACATTTTCCAAATAACCCTAATCACACCCCCGATGTGCTAGACGTCGCGCTTCTGAAGAATGTAAACTTGCGATTACATTCTATGGAAACGATCGATGAGCTCAATTCGGATCACAGACCTGTGATTATAGAATTTGCCCCCAGATACGGTCCTTCTGACCCCTCTCAACCCCCCCCCACTAAAGTGATCACGGACTGGGGGAAAGTAAGCGAATTGCTGAAATCCACCGAGTCCCCTCACTTAGATCAAATCCCCGACAACATTGTAACCGTAGCCGACACGGAGGCCGCGATCGGCTTGTTCACTGGCCACGTTCAGTCAATCCTGAGCGAATGCTCAAGGGAGGTTCCGGCGGAGGATCACCTCCGCTGGAAACTTCCGGATGACGTACGTGAACTGGTGACCGAGAAGAACGCGGCTATCCGTGCTTACAGAGCCTTCCCTTGTGCCAATAACAAAGTTTTTATGCGTCGCTTACAACGCAAAGTAAGTAGATGCGTCAAAAAACTGCGTGAAGAACAATGGGACAAGATGCTCGACGATCTAGAACCGACCCATCAGGCCTTCTGGAACCTGCAGAGGAAACTCCGCTCCTCTGAGGTCACTCCCATGCCCCCTCTCATTAACCCTGATCAGAGTGTCGCCTTCGACGACGACGATAAAGCCGAATGTCTGGCCGACAGTTTAGAGTCTCAATGCTCCCCCAGCACCCAGCCAGTAGACCAAGCTCACCTTGCTAAGGTGGATGCTGAAGTCGAACGCCGGGCCTCCTTACCCCCTGTCGAAGACCCTGATGACCCACTACCCCCAGTCACTCCAGACGAGGTAGAGGACATCATAAAAGGTCTCAAACCTAGGAAAGCCCCTGGCTCTGACAGAATCACCAACAAGGTGTTCAAACTTTTCTCCCCCGCCCTCATAGTATTACTAACCGCTATCTTCAATAGCGCCATGTCCAATAATATTTTCCCTCAGTCGTGGAAACAGGCTACCGTTATTGGTATTCCCAAACCGGGCAAGCCTAAATCTTCCCCGAGCAGCTACCGCCCCATTAGTCTTCTCAATGTCATAGGCAAAATCTACGAGAGGCTTATTTATAAGCGTCTCAAGGACTACGCCGAGGCAAAGAGCTTAATTCCGAAAGAGCAGTTTGGATTTAGATCCCAACACTCTTGTGTCCAACAAGTGCACCGCATTGTAGAACACATCAGCGACCGCTTCCAGCGAAGCATGATGACCGGTGCCTTGTTCTTCGATATTGCTAAAGCATTCGACAAAGTTTGGCACAACGGGCTGATATACAAGCTGTATCGGCTCGGTGTGCCAGATCGTCTAGTTCTCATCCTCCGAGACTTTTTGTCGAATCGCACCTTCCAGTACCGCATCGAGGGTGCGCTTTCCGCCCCTCATCCGATTCGCGCCGGTGTCCCTCAGGGCTCGGTGCTATCCCCGTTAATCTTCACGCTGTTCACTAGCGACATCCCAAAGAGCAATACAGCCCAGTTAGCCCTTTTTGCTGACGACACGGCCATTTATTGCTCTGGAAGGAATCCCTCAAAAATCGCCAGCACCCTCCAAACCTCCGCAAACGCCTTAGGCGATTGGTTCCGGAGATGGAGAATAGAAGTCAATCCCGACAAGAGCCAGGCGGTACTTTTCACCAGGCCCCACCGCACTGTTCCCCCGAACCCTAGTCCGATCACCATGTTTGACAAGCCGATCCCTTGGGAGACGCAAGCCAAATACTTGGGGGTCATCTTAGACCAACGCCTAAACTTTCGAGAGCACATAAGGACGGTACGCTCGCGTGCCGCCTTCGCTCTTGGTAGGCTCCACTATGTGCTGAATGCACGCAGCAAATTGTCACTTAAGTGCAAATTGCGTATCTACACCGCGTGCATTCGGCCTATCATGACATACGCGTGCCCCGTGTTCGCGCACTCAAAACCCTACCTAATCCACAGGATGCAGACCCTACAAAACCGTTTTCTCCGAAGGGCTACGGGCTCACCGTGGTACCTTAGAAACGAGCAACTTCACGTAGATCTTAAAATCCCAACCATTCAACAGTTCATGAAACGTCTTTCTAAGAGTTTCTTTGATAAGGCCGAGAAGCATACCAACCCCTTGATCTATTCAGCCGCCCATTATGCCCCATCTAAAATCTCCAAGATTCGCCGCCCCAGGCATACATTACTCATTCCCGATGACCCCACCACCCTCATTCAAGAAAGCTGTAGGGAAAGTAGCACTCTACGTAAAAACAAACACAGATACAAACCGCGAACTCGAAACCGACCCCGCCACCGTGACGTACCGCGAGCGCGACCCCCCTGTAACATCACCGACCGACCCTTGCTCGACGAGCCAGCCCGCGCCGCTGAGCATGTAGCTTCAAATTCCCAAAATAATAATCCGACCCAGCCACCCTTGCTGCCCTCCCTCAATGACTCACTAAGCCGAGGCCCGAACTCCACAGGGAGTGCCCTTAGTGTTGTTCATTTAATTAAAAATCCTAGCTTGTAAGCCCTGGCTGGGGGCCTTAAAGTAATTTTTGGCCACCACAGGATAGTCCGGTTAAGCAGTTTGACAACCTTAACGTGTTGTGTCTGCGAGTGGTCCCATCTAAAAAAAAAAAAAAAAAAAAAAATATGTGCAAACGTCTATATACTATTCCTTATGTGCCTATTTACTATCCTATAGGTCCCTATGTACCCTATACACTTACATATACCACTATACACTGTCATTATTGTCCTGCACACAAACACTAAACTTATCGGTTTATTTATCACTGTAATAACACTTTATATACAGTCTGTGCACAGTCTATGTATCACTATAACTTTTCACTATTAATTGCACTGTCCCGCACAGTAATACGATACCCCTTGGTAAGACTGGTTGTCAGACTTTTTGGGCCACTGACTACCTGTAACGACTGTCAAAGATCACAATGACAGCCGGGACCAACTGCTTAACGTGCTTTCCGAGGCACGGAGGAAACTCGGTATGTAATAGGTGGTCACCCATCCACAGACCAACCTAGGCAAGCACGGCTTAACGTAAAGATCGACCCAAGTGGCTGTTATTATTTAGCCACGAGCCCCTCCGATTTTAGCTAAATGTACCATCAAAAAATCCAAGTTCACTTACGCGGCTGATGAACCTTCCACTTACATTCAGCTGACTATTTATTTTTCAATTTTGATATGATGTATCTTTGGATTCCCTGCTGAGCTGTGTTACAAGTATTATTTGATATAAAAAGTTATATAAAGTTATTTATGTAGACAAAAAAAAATGAAATTTCATGCGTTATATTGTCAAAAAAAAACTAAGAAATATTAATGATCACCATAATTAACTTTAATTACGAAATTGTACTAATGTTGTGATTTCCTTAATTTGATTACAAACGTTTGATTTTGCTACAGAATTATCAAATTCACTGTGGCAACAGTGTCAGAATATGAATTATTATTGTAACTGGTTTTTTTAAACAAATTCTTAAATGTAATTTCAATTGGGATATAGAATATTATGTTTACTATGACAACACTTTGAAATAATAGTTATGACATCATCGTTATTTCTAGGTGGGGAAAATGTCACTTGAATTTATTTTGTAAGCTATATTGGAGTGTCGAGTCAGTGGTTGTTCGATAGTCAAACAGTGCAGTTGTACAAATAAAAATTACCTATATGCAAGCAAAAGGTGTTTTCTTTATACTAATATCCCTTCGTGTAAGTTTTGAATAATTAAACTGTCAACATAATTGAGTGAAAATTCCACTTCATTTTTTTTGGTAATAAGTAATAATCACATCCTTACCCGGAAACAGTCCCTTAATATTGACTAAACTTATCTGCGTCGTTATTCGGATGACATCGGTCGGGTCCGCTACTTGTAGATAAGTTAGGGTTCCTACAAATTGATACATGTGGCGAAAGGATACAAGTTGGGTTGGACGCTAGGGAATTGGTTGAGATTATGATAAACGTGTCTTCAAGTCAAGTTGTTACTTCCTACTCGGTTTGAAGGTCAAATTCTGTGATTTATCTGCATATTCAACTAATATGCCGAATTGTTTGTTCTGTTTTCAAAATTTCAGATTATTTGTTACTATCACACGTAAACGGCTAAAATTAATGGAATTTAAGCTGGCACAAAGATGATTAAATCTTAATTACGATTAATTAATTAATCTTAATTAAGATTAATTAATTGAGATTAATTTTTGCAGCCAGACTGTACTGTCTCACTGGTAGGGAAAGACCATCATGTTTTCCATCGGTTCCGGATCTGTCCAGTTCCTAAGGAAGACATACAAGTCGCTCGCCATCTCTTTAGTGGTAGAAATAAATATCGTAATTACCTATTATCATTTTTACTATCACAAAGGATGTACTTCAACAGAAGAATGCTATTCAGTATTTCGACCAACTACAGGATAGGCAGCCAGTAAATATTTGAGGACAGAAAACAATGCCATAAAGCGTAGCGCACATTACAGCCACATCGCAGCTGATCGCAATTCAATACCCTGCAATGTGTGATGGTTTAAAAAAAATCCTCAAAGGAGGATTTTTACAATACGGAGTGGCACGCCTCGTTGTAGTCTAGTGGTCACTATCGCTATTATAGAGCTTGAGGTCGGCAGTGCAAGTACGTAGGAATGGATTCGATAAATCTGACAGTTATTCTCGACAAAATGACATTTTATCTTTGTTATAAACTCATTTTGTCGAGAATTACTGTCAGATTTATCGAATCGATTCCTACGTACTTGCACGGCGGTTTCGATTCCCAAGTAAGGCAAAGAGTTATGTGTTTTTCCACCAAGAAATTCTCAGTCGCAGCCACGGAGTCTGAATTCGTGCCCTAGTCATGGCACTGTTATTTAGAATTTTAACATTACTGGCGATGAGTGGGTGTACTACTACTCTTTCTAACCCTCCAGGTATTACAGGCGTGATTTTATCTTATGGTCGGGCTTTGATAAAGCAAACATAGCAACACCTCTGTAACACGATTGTCAATAGCAGTACCTACATACGTAAGAGACCTTGGAGCCTCCGGAACAACGCCACGTGACCGGTCCGCTGGGTGTCTTTGACGGCTTGTCTATTCACTATCTTGTCTTGACATAGACAATCGAATGGTCACTTGACGTCAATAGTACATGAAGGTACATTTCAATATTGCTCATGTTTTGTTTGCACTGGTTGGAGATCGACGTTAGGTATAAACCTATGACAAACGCCAATAGAAGGATTGGCTGTTTAAAACGGACTTTGACAGGTACTTCAGTACTTGTCAAAGCTGAACACCCCGGTAAAAAAATCAAATAATCAAGTAAAGTAATCTCTCGCCTACATTACACCACTGAGGCTGAGGACATCGAGGAGTACGTGCGCCAACGATTGAAGTACGCGCCAAGAGTACAGCTACTGGAGTCGCACCACAACGTCAATTTCAATGCGTTTGTGGTGCGCATCCCAACGTGTATGCTCAATTTGATGTTGAATGAAAGTTTTTAGCCGCAGGATGTGGTGTTCCGCCGCTTCCGCGGACAATTACACAAGTATGCACAAAACATCGTGCAAGTGAAGTGCTACTAACATAGTTTTAAGTTGCTTATACTGTCAAAAATTGTTATTAGTATGTAATTTTAGGTTAAAGTATATAAGTATGGGGTTTTATTACCTGAAATAAATGGATTATTATTATTTAAGCCTGTACCGGGACCGGTCTGGTTTTACTAAATCTTAAGTACATTTTTTAATGTTGTGCATAACTTCTTTGAAGATGGTCATTTATAGATTATTACTTATTTTATTTTAGTGCTAAATTGGAGGAAAGGATCGCTATATCTAGGAAGAATTAACCATTGAGATAAAATCTGGCCCATTGTACTTAGCAAATAGGTTTTAAAGTTAAATCCATTGTTCACTTAATAAACTCAGTATCTAATACCCCCCCACCCCCCCCCGTGCAGGGCACGCCACGATAGTGGGATAAGTCCCCTCTGAGGAGTGGCTTGAGCGACGCCACGTCGTCCTCACCTTCCGCCTGACGCAGGTCCTCACCGGACACAGCGTGTTCGGGAGGTTCCTGCACCGAATCGGGCGGGAGGAAACGTCCGGGTGTTTCCACTGTGAGGATCGACCGGAGTAATGCTAGAGAAGGAGGTGGCGGAACGGGAGAGGGAGAGAACCTCTCAGCATCCCGGCCGCCGCGGGAGATGCACCGGGCGTCGGCCGGCCACCGTAGGCGCGAGCCTGTGGACGGTGGGCTATGGGCTAGCTCGCCGTCCGTCCGTCTCATGACGACAGGCCGTGTCGACGGCGCGTTCGTGTTCCACGCGCGCCTCAAAGAGAGCAAAAAGGAAGGGGTCTGTAAGGACCGATGCCTGCCGGGGCTGCGGGACAGTTCGAAAGAGATACCGTGGCTCCGGAACACAAAAGGCGATGAAGGAACATGGATGGGTTTTAGCCAGTAAAAGTCTGACACTCCCTCCTGCTCCGCCCAGAGCAGGAGGAGTCATTTGATGATTTCACATCCGAAAAAAAAAAAAGAATCTAATACCCAACCTATGTTTGTACTTAAATTATTTCAGCTCGCTTGCTTCAAGACTTATTTTATTATGACGTAAATTCCTTCAGGAAAGAGGTGATATTGACGGCTTGGAGACGTACTTGTAGGCACGTGACCAGTTGTGTTCGACAGCCGTCCTACTTTATTGATTTGTTTAATGTAGGTTATAATTTGTTTTACATCTAGGTAGAAGAAAGGCTCGCACCCGAAAATATAACATAATACACTTTTCCATTGCATGCAAGTATTTTAGGAAATTCGCAATGAGCGATGCGTACAAAAGATAAGCAATCGGTTCATGTAAAATACTAGTATTCAGCTGCATCTGGTTAGACTGGAAGCTGACTCCAACATAGTTAGCCCACCGGGTGCTTCGGCCACTGGGGGCCTAAGCCACGAACCCTATTAGGTATCCGTCTTGATGACAACGTCGTATTGATTATTATTGAATTGGTAACATTAGTTAGGTGAGTGACGCGATTAATACGCTGTTTCTCTAGCTAGACAAAGATTTTCTTATTACTTGTTTGGCTGCTACATCCACGACATGAATACCTACGACAATGTGAAAAGCTGCTTATAAAATTACGTTACGTATTTACGTAGTTACGAATAAAGATTTTTCGTATGTAAGATACTTTAGAGGATAGAGGAGCTCGTGGCTAAATAATAACAGCCGCTCGGGTCGAGTTAGGTTTATCTGTGCTTGCCTAGGTTGGTCTGTGGATGGGTGACCACTCTTACTATACCGAGTTTCCTCCGTGCCTCGGAAAGCACGTTAAGCTGTTGGTCCCGGCTGTTACTTGTCCATCTTTGACAGTCGTTACAGGTAGTCAGTGGTCACCAAAGTGGTATCGTATTACCCAGTATGAACTGGGTTGTGGAGGTCAGATAGGCAATCACTCCATGTAAAATACTGGTATTCAGCTGCATCCGGTTAGACTGGAAGCCGACACCAAAATAGTTGGGAAAAGGCTAGGCAGATGATGATGACGAAAAATCTTTCTTCTTGTTGGGTGGCTTCCAATCTCAAATCCAGAAGAAAACACCTTCGTACATTAAATACCTTATCATTACTTTTCTTCAAACTTCAACAATACAAACCTCAAACATCATCTAACTCCATATTTATTTCAAGACTAACTTTCAAGTGCAAGAACGGGCTTCCAAAACTTTAAAGCGAAATTAGCATATACGGAATAGACAGCGGTGCAAACACTTAGATGTTGAAGTTAGACTCCAACGCTCTAGACCCCAGTCACCCACCTATGCACGAACTAAAGTGGCCCCCATAAATTCAGACGTGTAAGTTTAAACGGCAATTCGGGAGTTAGGTACAATGGAAATGGTTCGTGAATAAGGTCGGATGTACAATCGATAGGTTTGCTTTGTGTGGGATCTTAAAGTGGGCCCAGATCAATATTTGGGACCATAGGCCGAGTACATAACTTGGTGCCAATAAATTTATTTATTCTCAATGGTTTAAGAGAGAAAACAATGAGCACACATACATGCCGTCATGAAATTTTTCTCAGGTATGTTTACTACTTAACTCAAACTACAAAGCAACATTGCGTGGAGACTTTGGAACTGTGCATACAAATAAAACAAGTTGAGTTTGTGGTGGTTCAAACTTCGTTTGAAATACTGTTAGAATAAAGTCCTAATCAGCTTTCACTACAAAGCGGTTGTTACTTAAGTCACTGCGGCCGAATAGAGCGAAATGAGTGTTTTTTTGCGATTTACAAAAATCTTGAATAAAAATTGATTGGACTAAAAAACTAAAACACATAAGACCTGCTTTGTAGTTAGTTCAGTTAGTATGCAAAGTTTCATTATCTAATTCGAAGTACTTTTTCAATAGCAGCTGTTTATTGTTCGATTTAGAGGTAACGTTGGATTTTTTTTTTCGAGAAAAGTTGGGGAATCTTGTTTTCGTCACACATAGTACTTAGCATAAATCCTCAACTGTACCATATATTTATTTCAAAATTAATACAGCAGTATTTTAGGCGTAACGGAAGATCATGCTCATTTGAGGGAGTATAGGCCCTTAAAACATCTGCTCGGGTCAATTTCCTGGTTGGTCCGTGGAAGAATAATCAACCATTACATATCGAATTTCGCTAGTGCTTTGGAAAGCACGAGCCATTGTTCCCGTTTGCCAAATGTAGATCTTTGACAGTAGTTACAGGTCAGTCAGTGGCCCGAAACTCTGACAACCAGTACTAAGTAGGCTGTGGACGTCAGATAGGCAGTCGCTCCATGTACATACTTTGATTTAACTGCATCCATTTAGACGGGAAGCCGACCCCAACATAGTTGGGAAAAGGCTAGACTGATTATGATGGCCCGGTAGGCGTAAAATTATCAAATCAAATCTGTAATATAGACCTATACAGGGTGTAAAAAACCTCATCACGAAGCCGTCAACCAAGCATTCTGTACATCAAATTAAGTAACTTTACGCAAAAATTATTGCTGGGAATCGACTTTTTTTTTGGGGTGAAGAATCATGTTTTGTGGTAGAACTCAATGTAACGCACTCAAAACATTGAGCTGATGGATGGATTGAATAGGATAGGAATTGGTCGTGGAGGTGTTAAAAATAATACATTAAAAACTTGTATTAAAAAAAAAACTTGTCAAAAAGTTGAAACTTTTACCCCAAATTTCTCCGTAACTAGAAGGTTCCCAGGTATGGTGTAGAAAAAACAAATGATCGCAATGACGAGAAGAACAAGTGTTTTTCGGCTACGTTAAGAGGTGTTTTACACCCTATAAATGACGTGTAGGTAAAATTGTAATTTGAAATTTTGAAACCATTTCATTAGCCCCTGCACACAATCCCTGGCCAACCACATCCAGTACCTCAAGTTCAACGCCGCAACTTTTCCCCGAAGGCGTATATTTCTCTATACACGAGTGTCTGTGTCTAATAAAGTGGTCACAGTCGAAGCAAGATTAACAGCGTCTCTTTATTATTGTTTGTGTTCGGGCGCGCGCATAATGGAACCATGGAAAAATATGGCGGATTGGGAATCGAAGAGTATATTCGTATTATTATGATGTATGAGCGTTTTGTGATGCAAAGGTTTTTGGATTTACGTCTGGGAATTGAATTTTTGTTTGAGTTATTTATGGTTTAATGGTAATAGCGTTCTTGAAATCAACATGTCGGTGAAAGATTATTATAGGTTACAGTAGTAGAGGTTCGTGCCTAAATAATAACAGCTGCTTGGGTCCCGGCTATCATTTGTAGATCTTTGACAGTCGTTACTGGTAGTCAGTGACTCAAAAGTCTGACAATCAGTCTTACCAAGGGGTAAATTACCCAGTATTAACTGGGTTGTGGAAGTTAGATAGGCAGTCGCTCCGTGTAAAATACAGGTATTCAGCTGCATCCAGTTAGACTGGAAGCCGACCCTAACATAGTTGGGAAAAGGCTAGGCCGATGTTGATGATTTTCCTAATCTTATACCTTAGTTCTTCTCTCTATGATCAGTTAAACATTTAATTGAAAACGCCTTACGTAAGTCCAGTTTTCCCCCCTGAGGAGGGGGGATTCTCTTAAGGGCGATTTGTGAAATAAGCCACCCAAGTGTCGCTAATGCATATGACGTATTGTAATTTAAGTTAAAACACCATCAAGCAAGTTCGCAATGCTGTGAACACTTACTTAAGAGTCCTATTACATTTTTTACGCAAATTCATGATTTTTGACGCAGTAATTTTCAGCAGCAGTAAGATATTTTAATTATTTGCTTATGGATAACGATAGTGCCATTCTCTTTCTTGTAAGTTGGAGTTACACATTTTCATTTTTCTTTTCGTGTAATTTACTATAACTATTTTACGAACTCAGTTTGCAACAAAAACCGTCGGTGATGGAACTTTGACGCTCAAATTCACATTGTTACATTCAATTCTTATAAAAGCTAAAATTACTAAAATATAAGTTGAATGTTTTACTTGTTTATTGGAGTTCTAAAATTTCTTAAAATTCCTTGAGTTTTCACGGAAAAAATCGAAAAGAAAGCGTAATTTAAGCCATAAATGTCTTGATGTCCATTATATTCCAAATAAACTCAATTTTATCAAATAAATTAATATGATATGAAATTTCGATCTACAATGAATACGCTTCATTCATTTTCGTTTGTCAATATAATAAGACAAAATTACAATAAATAAAATTGAAGTACTATAATTCTGTGTCAATTCAGCTCGTACCTCAGTCTCATGTCAGTCTGGTCTCTAATTTTCGTCGATAACAATCGGAAATCGTCCGGAGATCGCTATTATTATCGACTCGTGTACGCCGATCGAAATAATTTGATCCAGGAAGTAAAAATCAAAAATTTGCGAAAAAAATGTATTAAGACTCTTCATTACAAACTAAAAATTAAAAATTACTTATCAGAAGATGAACGATGGGCGGTGGAGACCCAATGAAAAAGATATCCCTTTTTTCAATTTAACAAGAAATAATCGATTCGCCACATAATACCATCGCCATGAAACATTGTAAAACGGCCCATAACAAAACGGCCCATAACAAAACGGCCCATAACAAAACAGGGTTCTATTTCCTGGCCGTTATCTCACCATCGGGGGCTATTATCCGATGCCTTTCCAAATTATATTCGTGAATAGGGACAAAGCGACACGTTCAAATTTTGTTATTAGGTGTTTGTAAAGAGGAGGCCATGTTTGTGTTTGGGCTGGCTTTTGAATTGTTGGAGGAAGATTTAGAAGGTGTTGATGTTGATAACGATGTGTTTTGGTTGTGACTGTGGCTAAGTATGGAGTACTCATGAAACTTAAAACTATCAAGATTTAAATTTATATTGTGGTCGCAATTCTGATAGCTTAGCGTGACGGTCGACGGGTTCGATATCTGGATCAGGCAAATTGTTATTGGGTTATTCCATCAGAAATTTCCCTGTAACAGCCACTGAAGCTCGATTGGCACGCTCTCTTACATGTAATTTAAACATAACTCGCGAAACATAATTGGGTATACCTCTGCCTATCTCTTCGGGTGTTACAGGCGTGGTGTAATGTTATGTTTGTATTATCAATCAATCAATCTTCAGAAAAAATACAACTAACTATACACTATTTCATGAAGATATTTTTATCAAAAGTAATCACTCGGGACTTTTCTTCTTTGTTTTACTGTTTTTAAGAGGCAAACTTCCAAAAGTTGGTCGATAGAATAGAATAGAATACTCTTTATTAAGTACACCATAAAAATGATAGACGATGAGACGGCGATGGGCGATGTAGATGTTTCTTGTCATATATGTAGACTTTTCATGAGGAAACAAACCATTTTCATTAGAAGTACCTAATCGTTCCTGTTGTATATTTATTCATTATCTTGACTAGTTTTGAGAGACAAACTCTAATAATTGGTTATGTAATCTTTTCACGAGTAATCAAACCCACAAAGTGAACCAAAGCAAAAGTCAATACATTTTGCAACTGTACCAATAGGATGGTATTTGGCTATACGGACGTCGTCGTCGGCTGTCGGCGTCGTCAAATTCAGCGCTCTATTCAATAAAGAAAAACAAAAGCCACCTCCGTTATCACCGTCACTATGTGTACACCTTAACCGGCGCACCACTTGGGAGGAAATTTGTATAAATTAAACGAAAACGGTACAAATGAAAGAATTTATCATTTTGTACGTGTCCCGACTTATATTGAGTATCGCTTTTCTTTATTTAATTTGTGCCTGTCTGTCCTGGGGAATTTCATTTTCTTTACATATACGTGACAAGTTATTGGCTTCGTGTGACGTTTTGGTATATTTAAATTGGAACCGTGACACGAGTTTTCCGAAGCCGATGTTATAGACGAGTGTAATATTCGTCTCGTTTTGTCGTCTCGTCTTAATATTCGGTAAGGGAAATATTTGGCGTACCAGCTGATTATTACTCGGCATTTTTTCTGAGGACTCAATATACAAGATATATGTGGAAACTCAAGGACGTATTTTGGCAATACAAACGCTGTTTGGGTATTGGTAAAATATATGATAGCACTTTACGTTTTTGTGTCACAGGTAGTTGAAGTGTGGAATGGCTTTTCAAAAAGCTTTATCAGCTTCTTCTTTTTCTTTGTCGATGGACACAAATTATATCAGACCAGTATGTAGCCACGTTTACAGTTGTATCTCAAACTGACTCAAACTTCGCTTTACCATAGACACTAATAACATTAGACACCACCAAAAAAAACAATTTATGATAATTATGAAAAACGTATAACACGTAACGTAAACGTGTAACGTATGTCTGAGGCATTCTCTGGTCTACGGAGGCGCAAGGTGTTCTACCTTGCGCCTCCGTAGACCAGAGAATGGGCAGCAGCGTTTTCTGTTAGTCTTTCATCACTGCGATCTCCAATCCGCCTGCCAAGCGTGGAGATTACGGCAAATTCCACCCATCATGGGAGAGGCTTAAATATGTCCAGCAGTGGACGTTATGGGCTGATGTTGTTGTTGTTGATAATTATGAACCGCAAGTCTGTGGAATTCACTGCTAGCTTCTCTGTACCCTAATCATTATAATCTGGAACAATTCAAAGTTCAAGTGAATCGGTTTCTTCTAGGCAATCGTGCTCCACCTCATCCGGCCAAAGCATCGCTTCGCAGTTGAGTTTAAAACGTTATAATTTGACAAAAGATTCTGTTAATGATTACCAGAAATACATCAGAGGTGTGTAAAAATGACAAAAATATCACATTTTCACGACGATGCTGCTTAATGAGGCAGAAAATGTATGACATGGTATGTATGCTGTGGAATTTCGGTTTGTTGCGTGTCACCTGTCACCTATCGGTTACAATATATATTCAAAGTTCCAGGAACACACCGCAGGAGGGGCTCGTGGCTAAATAATAACAGCAGCACGGGTCGATCTGTAGGTGAAGCTGCGCCTACCGCGGTCGGCCCGTGGTTGGGTGATCATCAGTGATAGGAATAGGTAGTGCTTATAAGCCTAAACTTCGAATAAGAACAGAGAAAAGAATCGGAGACTTCCTTAGACTATATTTTATTATGCGACGGCGGCGAGTTTTTTTTTGTAAATTCTAAGAGTGCGTACCTAAGAGAGCGTATCATAGTTTTATGATGAAGAAGTCGTTTCCAAAATGTTCTTAAAAAGAAAACTTTCAGAAATTTTGATGGTTGTAACGACTGTGTTATGTTATGTCTAGTCGCAAACTTTAGGTAAACATAGACCAATTACTTATTCCAAATAACATTAATTTTTGATGTACTTACGTGATGTCCCGGAAAAAAATATAGTCTAAGGAAGTCTCCGATTCTTGTCTCTGTTCTTCAAAGTTTAGGCTAATAAGCACTACCTATTCCTATCACTGGTGATCATCCATTAGATACCGAGTTTCCTCCGTGCCTCAGAAAGTATGAACGTTAAGTCGTTGGTCTCTGCTGTCATTAGTCATCATCATTTCAGCCGAAAGACGTCCACTGCTGGACATAGGCCTCCCCCAAGTGTCACCACATTTACCAGTCCCGTGCGACTCGCATCCAGCGGAGTCTTGCAACCTTCACCAGGTCATCGGTTCACCTAGTGGGAGGTATTCCAACGCATCATTTTCCGGTTTGCGGTCGTCACTCCAGAACTTTTCAGGCCCATCGGCCATCCGTTCTGCGAGCAATGTTCCCTGCCCACTGCTACTTCAGATTGGCAATTCTTCAAGCTACGTCGGTAACCTTGGTTCTCTTTCGGATGTCTTTAGTACGTAGATCTTAATCTGTAGATCTTGCAATGGAATCTCGTTACAGGTCAGTGGCCCGAAAGTCTGACAACCAGTCTTACCAAGGGGTATTGTATTACGCAGTACTAAGTTGTGGAGGTCACATAGGCAGTCATCATCATCTGCCTAGCCTTTTCCCAAGTTTATTGGGGTCGGCTTCCAGTCTAACCGGATGCAGCCGAGGTCACATAGGCAGTCACTCCATGTAAAATACTGGTATTCTGTTTAATCCGGTTAAATTGGAAGCTGACCCCGACAAAGTTGAGGATATGCTAAGCAGATGATGATGAATACCAGGAACACTCTTTAAACATCAGAGAACCTATAGTCTCCGCCAGATAAGTAAGAATTAAAGGTCATTAACCCGAATACATTTATTCAAATACATAATTCCGAAAACAGAAATAATGACATAAACATGTCCCGAAACGACCTTTATCGTGAACCTTGACTTTTTCTAGTATTCAAAAATGATTTATAATATATTATTGGGGTACGCAGATAAATTAAGGAATGAGCAATGACCTTTAATTCTTACTTATCTGGTAGAGATTATAGAGAGCAAAACGTAACTAAATACAAAAAGAAAATTACAAACTCTCCACCGAATCGTTTTCTCCGTTTCCTTTATAACGAAAATATCAAAACAATGTCCTGGACGATGGGTTTCTTATTAATTTACTTTAATTAAAAGTGACTTTTGCTAAAATAACTTGATTACAACGCTCGGGAACGTTAGAAAAAAACCTTATTACAAAACACTTTGGCACAAAAGGAATTTCTCGTTCCTTCGATTATACGGAGTTTCAGTGAAAATGTTTTTTGTATTAAATTGCTTGAAATAGTGGACTGTTTAAGTTGTGCCGTCTTTTATTCCAGATATTACAAAAGTTGAAGATGTTTGTTTTAATTACTTAGGTAGGTAAGTAATAATTGTTTTCATATTCCTTTTTACAGAAAGCATAATCCATAGGCTTATAATCAATTATTAATTTTATGAAACAAATCGAGAGTCTGATGAAATTTTCCATCAGCAAAAAATATGACCTAAAAAAAACTGTGAAAAAGTAAGAACTTTAATATCTCCGTAACTAGAAGGTTCTCAGCTATGGTCCAGAAAAAATATCGTAATGAGTGCGTTTCAGCTTCCTTAAGTTTCTATTTACACCCTTTATATGATAAAACTATCCCACTAGGTGGACCGATGACCTGGTGAAGACTGCGGGGATCCGCTGGATACGAGACGCACGGGACCGGTCAATGTGGTGACACTTGAGGAAGGCCTATGTCCAGCAGTGGACGTCTTTCGGCTGAAATTATGATGATGATGATGAATGCATTTACTTATACAAAAAATATAACCAGTTTTATATAATCTAGGCACGGCAGTGTCCCGTCAAGTCAAGCAAAACAAAGGCACAACTGTACCATCCTGTTCTTGAAGCCATTCATCATATCAGCCGAAAGACGTCCACTGCTGGACATAAGCCTCCCCCATGGGGGTTGCCATAATCGCTACGCTTGGCAGGCGGGTTGGCGATCGCAGTACGGTTGTTACAAAACACTGAGAACGCTGCTGCCCATTCTCTGGTAAGTCCCTTAGTCGCCTCTTACGACAACCACGGGAAGATATGGGATGGTGCTATTCTTTACGTCCAACACCATACAGACACCACGAAGCCATTCAGGACATTAAAAAAAGTGCCTGCCTAGGTTCGAACCATCGAACAACAAGTCTTAAGTCGCGACTGTTTCCATTGGGCCACAAAAACTACCCAAAGGAAGTATAAAAAAAAAATAACGTTGGAAATAAAAATATAATAAACCAAATAAATTCAAGCCGTTCACTGCTGGACAATGAACGTCTTTCGGCTAAAATAATGATGATGATAATATGACAATAATTCTTTCCAATTGCGATAGAAACTGAAGTGTTATACGCAATTGGGTTTTCCAGGCTTGCCCTTTCACCGACATAAGACCATCCCTCAGAATCCTGACTAGAGATCTGAGGATGGCATCACATTGGCTGTATCGTTCTGAAATAAGGTCCGATCTATATACACCCGCTAGGTGGGAAACCAACGTGTTTTACATGAAAAAGGAACGGTCTATACGGGAAAAAGCAATATCGTGTTAGTGCTTGTGTTTTGTTTTTGGTTCAAGTGACGGGAATGTAGCGGTTGTGAAAGAACTGCTGTTCTAAAGTTAAAAAATGGAAAGTAATGAGTGTTCACTTAGAAGATATTTGAACAGTTTTTTATCACATAATATTTCTTGAGTGAGTAAAGCTTATGGCGTGTTAGCCAGTAGCTAGTGTAGCCTATTACATGAAGAGTCATTTACCACCATCATTGTGATTCTTTTATAAAACATCGGTACATTGGAAACTCAACGTGTAATTTCATTAATTATATTGTCCTCCTGACCGTTTATGGTCACAGCGGAGATTTATGGTGCACAAGTGTGTGCCCTGAGACAGGTGCAATCTCAGTTCCTTTACTCTCATAGTCCGATGGGATGGCAATCTGACACGACTGGAGAGAGATCAGGTGCAGGACCAACCGCATACTGGCTTTCTGAGGATTATCGTACTTCCAAACTCCGAGATACTTCTGAGTTTCTAATGGAAAAACCCAAAATAAGTTATTGCCCGAGCCGAGAATCGAACCCAAGACGCTCAGCAGTCGCGCTTGCGACCATGAGACACACGGGGCAGACAGCATGAAGTTACATTGTAATTTTAAATCTGTGGTGAAGACCAACGTACAGTTTAGATAATCGTCTTACGCCGTAGCGCATTATTATTATTATTAATTTATTTATTAATCAAAGATGATAAGTAAATTTATAAACCAAGCCCCACTGTTCGAGCACCTCGATGACATCTCATTCGGTCAACCATTCAACATTCATTCTCCAGTCGTGCGCCATCTACGACCACGCTAACACTTGTGTTACATTATAAACTACCATTGTAAAAATAAGAATATACGCAGTTAATTTGGAGTCAGATTGCATTCATTTTGGAACCCTGGATCACCCCATGCCAAAACACCCACAAAACCGCTGTAATGGTTTGACTGTGGGGTCGGTGAGTCTCTAGACACTCGTACTTATACTCTACACTAGTAGGATGAATTAAAGTTTATTTCCGACTACATATTTATGTTATTATTAATTGTTATTATTATTAATTATTTGTTAGTATTCTAATCATGAATTTTTCTCACGGAAAATCCTAAACTCATTTATTACACTACACACACACACACACACACACTCACACTTAATTTTTACCCGCGTTTTCTGTAAATTCTACACCATCACCCATGTGCACTTGTGATAAAACGACACTATGTTCAGTAAGGTCATTGTGGAAGATACCCGACAATGCGCGAACTAGTCTAGCCCCGCGTTGCTCACACCCCACCCTTTATGGGCAACGAAATATTTTGAATAACCGTTTTTAGGGTTCCGTACCCAAAGGGTAAAAACGGAACCCTATTACTAAGACTTCGCTGTCTGTCCGTCTGTCCGTCTGTCTGTCCGTCTGTCCGTCTGTCCGTCTGTCCGTCTGTCCGTCTGTCCGTCTGTCCGTCTGTCCGTCTGTCCGTCTGTCCGTCTGTCCGTCTGTCCGTCTGTCTGTCACCAGGCTGTATCTCATAAACCGTGACAGTTAGACAGTTGAAATTTTCACAGATGATGTATTTCTGTTGCCGCAAAAACAGAATAAAATTAATATTTAAGGGGGGCTCCCATACAACAAACGTGATATTTTTATAATAATTGGTACGGAACCCTTCGTGCGCGAGTCCGACTCGCACTTGGCCGGTTTTTAGGGTTCCGTAGTCAACTAGGAACCCTTATAGTTTCGCCATGTCTGTCCGTCGGTCCGTCCTCGCTTAATCTCTGTGACCGTTAGCACTAGAAAGCTGAAATTTGGTACCAATATGTATATCAGTCACGCCGACAAAGTGGTAAAATAAAAATTGGTAGACACAGACACAAAAGGGTAGACCCCCTATATGTAAAGTGGGAAGTGATTTTTTTTTTAATTTCAACCCTAACGTGTGATACATTGTTGGAAAGGTATTTAAAATTGAATAGGGGTTTTTTAAAATCATTTTTTGATAATGTCAATAATTTCGGAAATAGTCGCCCAAAAAGTAAAAAAACAATGTGTCCCTCTAACTTTTGAACCATAAGTTTAGAAAATATGAAAAAAATCTGAAAAGTAGAACTTTATAAGGACTTTCTAGGAAAATTATTTTGAACTTGATGGAAACAACAGTTTTTGTACAAAAAAGACAAAAAGTTGTACAAAATAATTTCTGGACTAAGTTTGTAGTATATTCGTATATGCAAGCATTTTTACATAAAGGATACCCACCTTTAAACTCATAAGTGGGAACACTTATTGTGACGGACGGGAAACTACGGAACCCTACACTGAGCGTGGCCCGACACGCTCTTGGCCGGTTTTTTTCTTAAGCTGAAAATCTAACATTAATTAAAGACTATGACTAACATGCTAAATCTATCATTAACACTGAAAACGGGAGATTTACCATTATTACTTTTTGTTTTGTGATAGTATACCCACATTTCGCTACTTATGTTTTAAGTCCCATGTAATAGGGGGCTAGCCTATTGCCATCAACCGGGCACAAATTCAGACTCCGTAGGTGCTACTGAGAAATGTATGTTGGGAAAAACACAATAATACTTCGCCCGACCCGGGAATCGAACCCAGGACCTTATGCTCAGCAGTCGACCAACGAGGCAGTCAATTCATTGAACACTTAATAACTCAACGATCTCTAAGCAAAGCAATGTAAATAGCCAAACAAAAAAAAAACAAAAGTAACATTGCGTGCATCACTAAGCGTGGTTCCATAATAAGAATTACTTACCTCAGCTTTTAGGGTAGAGGCCCATAGGGATGACCCTAGTTAAGTTCTCGTTAGCCACTAATGAGTCCAATAGATCTTGATTAGCTTCGCCCTTTAGTAATTTTGCTTTCGGCTTAGTAATGGCCGCTTATTTAGTTTGTTGATATAATTTAGTTTCAGCCTCCCACTAAAATATGTATATTTTGGGGTACTTTAAATTGAGGTTTAAGTGACACTAAAACAGTTTCTAGGTTTCGGTTTAAATTGGTTTTGTAGTTAGTTTTGGTGTGTTTTCAGGTAACTAAGTCCTGTTTCTATGTGATGTATAATCTAGTACAATGTGATTGATATACTTATGTATTTCAAAAATAATACAAACAAGAAGTAAAACATCAATGAATTTACGACCATTACGCACAAGCATGAAAATATTGTAAAAACTTAAACGAAAAATGTGTTTTTTTTAAAACAAATTTTGTCACACACACATCAAATTCAGTTTGCGCTACCCACTTTTGCGACATTTTCAAACCTTATTAGTGATCATCAAAAATACCTAATTTAGTAAAGTTGTCATCATCTGCCTAGCCTTTTCCCAACTATATTGGGGTCGGCTTCCAGTTTTACCGGATGCAGCTGAATACCAGTATTTTACATGGAGCGACTGCCTATCTGACCTCCACAACCCAGTTATTACCGGGTAATACGATACCCCTTGGTAAGACTGGTTGTCAGACTTTTTGGGCCTCTGACTACCTAACGACTGTCAAAGATCTACAAATGACAGCCGGGACCAACGGCTTAACGTGCTTTCCGAGGCACGGAGGAAACTCGGTATGTAATGGGTGGTCACCCATCCACAGACCAACCTAGGCAAGCACGGCTTAACCTAACGATCGACCCGAGCGGCTGTTATTATTTAGTAAAGTTGTAAAGTTGATTATTGTTTAAGTGAAAACAACATGTATTTGAATATGCCACAGAACAACCTAGGCAAGCACGGCTTAACATAAAGATCGAGCGGCCGTTATTATTTATACCATATATAGCATGTATTTAAATAAATTGAAGTAAGAGTATGAGGCCAAATTAATAATTTTCTACAAATTCCTGACGTCAGACCATTGTCAAACAAATGAGATAGTCCTTCAGGCGAAATAACTTTTTTTTGTTTTGTTAACAGAACCAGATAAGTTTATATGTATAAGTTTTTTTTTGCAAACGGCAAATCAATCGTAGATTTTTATGACACAGAAAGTGTGTATAAGAAGCCCAAGGCTCACTGTAACAAAACGCCACAAACGGTGTGTACAAAATCCTATATTGCTTATATTATAAAATGTCAAAGTATTAGGTATAATGGTTTATAAATAAAAAAAAATATCCGTGGTACCACTGGGATTGGTACATAGGATCAACTATCATAATCTCAACATTGACAATCTCAAAACCGATCGCATGATGGTACCGCGTGAATTTTTTTACCCGTGGTACCACCAAGTTTTTTTTTACCCGTGGTACCACTGGGATTGGTACACAAGATCAACAATCATAATCTCAACATTGACAATCTCAAAACCGATCGCATGATGGTACTACGGGTTTTTTTTTTACCCGTGGTACCACTGCTGCACTGGTGGTATCACGGGCAATAAACCGATATTTTTACATAACACCGTCTTTTTCCGCGGTTACGCTTCCCCGACGGCTTCACGGCAGACTTACAATCGCGATGAAAGTTTCATAATATGCACCACTGCTAACCGTGGACTACCTGCATGCCAAATTTGTTCCAAATCCGTTCAGCCGTTACAGAGTTACGGACAAACAATTTTACTTTCACATTTAAGATTATTGCAGGTGTGAGTTTTGAAATTCATACATAAACTGAGAAAGTAGATTTCGTGTGTATAAATTATTAATATACTTTGCCTTATGAAGAAGCCTTATTTGTGTTAATGTTTTGTGTGTTTGTTAAATGTGTTTGTGTTTGTGTTCCATTTCTAATTATGGTTTCACTTAGTGTCAAATCAAAGAGACTTCCGTTCTAGGAATTTCTTTGATTACTTTAAAAGAATATGACTTCCTTACGACTAAGTATATGCTTTACAAATTAAAGGCACATAATTATAAACGTCTAATTAGAATATATTATAATTAATCTAAATCGATGTTTTCTTTATAAGACTTAATTACTTCCTTATCATGTATGATAATAATATAGTATACAAAGATCTTATATTAATTTATCTTTTATAAATTATAATTATCATTCAAAAGAAACCATACCCACACTTCACGAATACCCACATTTATGAAGAAGCCCTAACTCACATCCAAAAGAGAGTGAATAATGGAAATGACAGGATATTATCTTTCTGCTGTACTGACATCACTATATTAGATTACGAATTACCATGTGACGTGACATTTGTTACGTCAGAGTAGCTGTCAGGACAATCTGAGATAACTTTGAAAGTTTGCTTTGTTTTCGTGAACGGAGGGAAAAGGCAAACGTTTTGAAAATGGCGACATACATTTTTATACAATGTTATACTTAGTAATGGAGATGAAAGGGGTACCCGTATACAGTTTATCATGAATTAGCGGCCCGTCCCGGATTCGCACGGGTGGGCATTTATTTTCCGCTAATTAAAAAAAAATCTAGTAATACATTTAGCCTATGACACTCACAAATAGCGTGGCTTTCTACTTTTTGAATTGTTTTGTGAGAGTATACCCACATTTCACGTTCAATGTGCCATTATATTGGTAAAAAAAAATCAATATTGGTTCAGTAGATCCAGAGATACCCCCTCTCTTCTCTCTCTCTTCTTCAACCATTTGCCACCCAATGCTGAGTGTAGGTCTCTTCCAAATCTCTCCACTTTTGGCGGTTTTGTGTCATGGCTAACCAGTTTCTTCCGGCCACTTTAATGAGATCGTCTGTCCACCTAGTCGGTTGCACATTCCTCCGTCCCGTCCGTGGTCTCCACTCCAGCATTTTCTTTCCCTATCTTCCATCCAATCTACGGCATATATGACCCGCCCACTTCCACTTTCTTTTTGCTATCACTACCGCTATGTCCGTGAGTCTCGTTCGTCTCCGTATTTCGGTATTTCTCACCCGCTCATAGAGGGAGATGCTCAACATGGCTCGTTCCATAGCTTTCTGAATGACTTGCATGCGGAGATACCCCTTTCAACCTCACAAACACACTTACGGGATATCTTCCGTGATTTACAATTATTTTGAACTCCCAATATTGACAAAACAGCATAATAGGATCTAATACGACGAGACAGGTACATATAGCCTATGACACTTGGGAATACTGTAGTTTAACATTACTGAAACACAAAATCAAAATTGGATGAGTAGTTCCGAAAATTACCCCGTACATCCAAACTAACTTCACCTCTTCATAATCTTAAGTATTGAACTAATATTGTCACTTACGGGATAATATCTTCCGTGATTGTTTATTGTTTTGAGCTCCCGACATTTCGACGCTGCCGCTGTTGCAAGCACCATGATCGCGGGTTGACTGGAAAATGCGGGTGGATGGAAAATATTTTTTTAGGAGCAGCGTCGAAATATCGAGAGCTCAAAACAATAAACAATCACGGAAGATATCCAGTAAGTGACAATATAAGTTTAGTTTTAAGCCGTGAAAGCTTGAAATAGTGTTTGATATTAGTATTGATTTATTAAATGACGGGAATGAAATGTACATATATCCTCCACGTAGTGCTTAATTTAGTCTAATATAACCAATTGATGTATATTGTATTTCTAAGTGGTCTCAGTGGAGATCGTGTGATCGTGCATAGCTCGAGATTTCCTATTAATTAATTCCAATATATCATGCGTTGTAAGCTAGTGATTACGGGAATCCGATTCTGTGTCTTATGACTGATTTAGTAGGGAGCATATTCGTGGCAAAGCAAGCTTTGCAAAGAGTTTTTTTTTAGTTTTGTTTGTGAGTGGGGTGTGGAAATAAGTAGACCATCTGAAAACCAGGTACCACGATTACGTCAAAGCAGAAATTACTTTTCGTGAAAGCGATGCAAGCAATGATATTATTATCCTAGTGGTGTTACCGTCGGACGCACATCAGATTTTTCGGATTCATGTGCGTATTGAATAATTTTTATCACATTGCTTCGGTGAAGGAAAACATCGTGAGAAAACCAGCATGCTTGAGAAATATTCAATATAACAATAACGATTTCAATATAAGTATATACATTCTCGTTAACAAGAAGTTAGTTTTTTAGACATTATTTTGTACCCCATCACTATGTTAGCACACAGCTGTTTTTCCTCCTTATTTTGTATCTTTTTTTATATGTGTGTGTGCTTTTATCTGACGTCAAATAAACTTTTTTCTTTCTTCTTTCTTTCTTCTTTCTATGTTTTCCTATTTAACCCAAAGGTTGACTGGTAGAGAATGCCTTGTGGCATTAAGTCCGCCTATGTACCACTCTTGTACATGAAGGTTAAATAAATAAATATTTCTCGACGGCATATTAAGCCGAGTAAGAGGCCCTTGGGCGGCATAAAAGCTCGAACTACTTCATACAAGTCTGTTTACCATTTCCACGGTTCAACCAAAAATTTATGGGTTACCCCTTACGATTCATCATCATCGTCTTCCAGCCTTTTTTTTCGGATGGAAAATAATCAAATGACTCGTCCCGCTCTGGGCGGAGCAGGCTTTAAAAGTCTGACACAGGGAGAGTGTCAGACTTTTAAAATGTTGTGGCTTATCAGTGGCAATCTAAACTTACGGCCATATTCAATAGCTTACCAGCCGGTTTCGGTGTCTATTTGACATTTTGCTTACTGGACGGTTAGAAACAAAACGTCACAGAAAAGCTTTCTTTGATTTTTCTATGAATCAAGTAACAAGTAGCTGATGCGGATAGGATATCCTTTTTTTTCGAATGGTAAATCATCAAATTACTCCTCCCGCTCTGGGCGGAGCAGGAGGGAGAGACAGATTTTTACTGGATAAAACCCATCCATGTTCCTTCATTGCCCTTTGTGTTCCGGGGCCACGGTATGTCTTTCGAACAGTACCGCAACCCCGGATCATCTTCCAGCCCTTATACCATGTTACTTGTGGTTGGCGCAACACGTTTTTTTCTTCCATTCTCCTCTGGCAACCGTCACGCTGTCATTTACTCCTTCATCTTTCATCTTATTCCTCACACAATACATCCATCGTTCCCTTGGCCTTCCTCTCCCACTTCACCAGGTTAAACCTAACGATTACAACCTCAAAATTAATTGGCAAATTATGAATACCACTACTGAATATTACAATGAGCAGAAAATGAGTAACGAATTCAAATTTGCGGGCGTGCGGCCGGCGACCGCGTCATTTGCAGTGGGTTCCGTACGTATTTGTGCGGTTCTCTATTTACGCCCAACGAACCCTGATTACGGGTAGTGCTAATGGTAGGCGGTCCATGCGGTCTACGGATGGTATTTTGATTTGTTTATCTGTCATTTGTACGGTATTGATTACGTCAGGTTTAAACGTCAGTTTTTAATTAAGTGTTCAAGTAAGTTTGTTTGTATTTTTTTTAATCATGGCCAATCTATTCTAATATTGTATCAAATGCGAAAGTATTTTATGTATCTATTTGATACCTTTTTGCACCTTAACACCTGATTAGATTTCGATGACATCTCTGGTAGATGAACAGATCATGATCAGAGGTAGGACAATATTTCTTTTGAGACATTGATCCTGGTACCACGTTCCTGTAATATTTTTTTTACTTACACGCGAGTGAAGCCGATTTAATTGTCAAATTATACATTAACATGTATTTAACAAGACTTAAAAGTATTAATCAGAACGCTGCATTGCAAGTTTAGAGGTCAAAGTCATTTTTTTATTTGCTGATGTTATTATTATATCATGATTATACATGCCTGTATTCAATTTGATATCACCACATTTTATCATTAGGAATGTAAATTAATATTGAAACTAAAATTAAAACAAATAATCTAATAAATCTACAGAATATTCAATGGCTAAGTCATTAATATTGTATAACAAAATATAACTTGCCTCAGTATGACATCAAATATTATGTGTAGGTAATTATGTAGTAACGCCAGTTGTAAGTCTGTTGAATATAGAAAACTAGTCTATTATTCTGTGATTTTAGAACTAACTGCTTCTATTGAGAGTTGAATATTGGTTCTCGGAATTCATTTGTAACTCATAATTTTATAGGGTACTGCACTCAAATAGGGTATTCAAAGTAGCACGTCCTAATGAACATTTATACAACCTAACATCCACTTGGAATTATAGGAAGTCCTAGAATATGATTGAACATTACCAATTAAGAATACCAAATAATAATAATAATAATAATAATATGTTTATTCAACTCAATACAAGTGCATACATTACATAAAAACTATCTTATAGGAGCTTATATAAACAGCAATTCGACAAGACATCTGTGTCTGAACTAGATAAATGAATATCTGTATCTCAGACAACAGCGCTCTTCCTTAAAAATATAGATTTATTTATAAGCTATATGTTCAAATTGGCTTTCATTATATATTATATTACATAAGGTTTTAATCATATAGGAGCAAATAAAATAAAAAGTAAAAATAAAAAACATAAAAATATCGGAGTGTTGTGGTGACCTCCTTTTAAATAATACTTGTCTCGTACTCAATATACGCGCTTTGAACGTAGAGTGGACACCAACCCGATACACGATACAATACTTGCCCTGACGTGAGTATTCAAATTTATTTTGATATGGAAGTGCGGAGTCTTCTAATACAGGCATTGGTTGCTTAAAAGAAGGCTCCAATCACAAACTAATTGTTGTAATCTTGTTAAAGAAATAAACAATTATGTTTTTTTTTTAAATTTTGAATATTTGAATTGGACCAGATTTTGAAAGCCGACCTACTTTAATATTATAAATGTAAAGTGAACATGGGTGGATTGATAGATGTTTGTCACTCTTTCACGTAAAAAATGCTGAACGGATTTGAATAAAATTTAGCATACAGATACATAAATAGATACAAGTATCCTATGTGTTAATTGACTTGATCAAAAAAAAAAAAAACATCATTTTTTAAATATAATTTAAATCTTTATCATAAATGATAGTAATGATAGAAGCGAAAAACTCTCAATTCTTTTTTATTTATTTATTATAGACAAATTAAAATTGATAAAATTTTAAAATTAGTCACGTGACTAGAAACGCGCCAAAATCGGTCGCCATGTTGGCTACGTCACAATGTTAAAGGACTTGTTCAAAAATACAGTGCGAATTTTCGTGAACTTTCAGCATTAAATTTTATAATGAAAAATATGTCACGGCAGCTATTTCATACAATAAGTTTGTAGTTAATATCTATAATAACGTGTTGAGGTCGGTAAAACGACAGCGACATCAGTTTATTGCCAAATATGTGTAAAGTACTTAGTACTACACCCTTCCTAAAATAGGTAACCTACATGCACTGAAAATATTGTACTTATGAAGCTTCTCGTTTGCTAATAAAACTCGAAAGGTCAAAATGAAAACAGTAACATTCTATCTGCGTTCTTATTTTCGTCATTATTCATACATAATTTTCATACACAAGCACAAAACAATCAAAGTTTTGACAATATTACTAAAAAAAACCATGTTGCAACATAACACTTCTTTCAGTAGTGCTGACCGCAAACCCAAGTTTCGTCATCACGATTAAAAAGTTGCATTCAGCCTAATCGATACTCGCAATGAAATGAAGTCTGAAAAAACCAGTGTGAAAAAAGTGCGAGTCGGACTCGCGCACGAAGGGTTCCGTACCATTATTATCAAAAAAAGGGCAAAAAAATCACGTTTGTTGTATGGGAGCCCCCCTTAAATATTAATTTTATTCTGTTTTTAGTATTTGTTGTTATAGCGGCAACAGAAATACATCATCTGTGAAAATTTCAACTGTCTAGCTGTCACGGTTCATGAGATACAGCCTGGTGACAGACAGACGGACAGACGGACAGACAGACGGACAGACAGGGAAGTCTTAGTAATAGGGTTCCGTTTTTACCCTTTGGGTACGGAACCCTAAAAAAGAGTTGATACGGAATACTGAAAGCTCCTTGGTATAATTTTTATTCATTATTATAAACTATCATTTTTAATAATGTAATTTAGTAATTATTCGATGCTTTTGATTGATTTCACGAGAAGGAGATTATATTAATTGAGAAACAAGTACAGAAATCTCTAATATAAAAAAAAAACAAAGTTCTTGCGGCTACGGCTAAATTCGCGTCGATTTTTTAGTTTCTAAATTTAAACTAGGAATGCGCTCGCAATTCACATTTATGAGTATTTTTATTTACTACATCATTTATTTATTGTGAATTTTGTTTTGTAATAACTGAAGGTTGGATATAGTGCGCCAAGGATCTTGGTAGGCATAGTTTTGATTGATCCACCAAAGATAGATAAATATTATCAACTCTAAAACCTCAACAGATTTGTACGCGCGGGACGCTAGACTGAAGTGATAACTTAAATTAAACTAATTTATGTTGAACTACATAATTGATATTGAAATTGTTTAAAAATAAACAAATTAGTGGCGTTAGTTCAGATTTTGTCCACGCGCCAAAAGATCCTTGTACAGTCAGTTTTTTTAATACAATCGGATTGGGTTTTTAGACATGTGTCAAAATAAAAAGTAATTTAAATCAAAAGCACTAATGTGGGGTAGAATTTCGGAAAATGCTTGTTAACGGATGCCTACGTCATACAAAGAACACACCCCCTAAGTTTCAGGTCTCTACGATCAGCGGTTTGGCTGTGCATTGATCCATCAGTCAGTCATTCTGGAACTTCTTTGTTCCCGAACTCCTTCGTTACCGTTCCGAATCGAGTCACCCTCCCAGAAGAAGTTATCACTTCAAAAAATAGTACATTTAAATACAATGTATCTAATTTTGAACAGCGAGTGCATTTCTAATTTAAATTTTGATTTCGAAAAAATCGGCGCGAATTTAGCCATGGATCAATCTGTACTGTTTATTGTTGGGTTGGTTTGAATACCTACGTATACAATATACTATTAAGATTACCTATAAAAAAGCACAATAATATAATAAATATTTATTGTTTTTACGCTTAAAACAAGATTATTTTAATTTTCATTCGTCGATTATTACAATCCTTAATTTAAATACTCGAGTTAATCCAAATTTACAAAAAAATAATCGATTGGAATAATCGCTTTCACACATCACAAAGATTAAAAAAAAAAAATATCAGCATGTCATGTCGTCAACGTCAATAACAAATACAAATTGAGTAGTGGTAATAAATATTACGTGTTATTGGTCCTGTGTTAGTAAATTACGCTAAGATCTGGGTATTTTCATGTTGTATAAAATATTTGGAATGATATTTGTCATATTTGTTTTCGAATCTATGCGTCTGTATGATACAATGTGAAAAATAAAAATGTAAACACGCAAGATTGCCGCGAAACTTCGACTTTAGATTTCAAAATCATCATTACCATTAATTATTTAAATGGAACTATGGATGAATTCGTCACATAACTAAATGACGAGTCAATTATTCTCAACATAGTGGAGCTTGGATGTCCGAAAACTATTTTTTTATGATTTCTAGCCTCGGCTCACAATATGGCGACGACCGTATTTACGCACTTGGATTTTATTAGGGTAAATTAAGAATCTTGCGTGATAAATATATAACGTTTAATGGTGTTGACATATGATCCTTTTATCCAACTCTCTTAATTAACGCACACTCATAGTATTTGAGAAACAGAATTTTAATATTAACAAGAAATCATCGATGCTAGGTCAAAACACTGTGTCAGCTGTATGGTACGATGAGTAAGTATTAACATTGTGACGTCACACACGCGCTCGGGTTTATTCGGGAACTGTCGGCGTGTTTTCGGTACGGGGTTCGAGAATGTATTTTTAATCTAATATAACTTTCTAATTAGAGCGAAAAAAAATAAAATAAAAATTGTTTGTTATGAAACATATATATGATCTTTCCATTTATGACAAAAAAAAAATCTAGTATAATACTCAATTCAGGTTATAACCTGAATTAACTTAATGCTTTTTATTCCTGTAGTATGTTCCCGAGGGTCAAGAACTCCTCGCGGGCAAAGCCGCGGGCATAAGCTAGTTAATCATACTAAGCAAGGTTTAAGTTTCCCATAACAAAAACCGGCCAAGTGCGAGTCGGACTCGCCCATGAAGGGTTCCGTAGCAGCAAGTAACATAGTATGTAGTAGTAGGTGATAGTAAAGATACAAATAATTATAGGCCTATATCCGTGTTGCCAGTGTTTAGCAAGGTGTTCGAAAAGATAATGCATAGTCAAATGCTCAATCATTTTAACACCAACAGAATCTTACACGATCAACAGTATGGTTTCACCAAGGGACGTTGTACAACTGACGCCGGTGTAACCTTAATAAAGCACATATTTACGGCATGGGAAGGGTCCCAAGACGCTGTAGGAATATTTTGTGATCTCTCCAAAGCATTTGATTGTGCAAATCACGACACATTGCTTTTGAAACTTGAGCATTACGGACTAGGTAAACTTGCACTTAGTTTGTTAAAATCTTATTTGAGTGATAGACAACAATATGTTCAAATAAATGGTGTTAATTCACAGGGTTTAAAAGTAAAAATGGGGGTTCCGCAAGGCTCAATATTGGGTCCTTTCCTCTTTTTAGTATATATAAATGATCTACCCTATTTACTGAAAAACCAACCTCAAAATATGGTGTTATTTGCCGATGACACTTCCCTAATTTTTAAGATCAATAGACGGGCCCAAAATTTAGATGACGTGAATAATGCCCTACTTCAAGCCCATAATTGGTTCACAGCAAATAATTTAGTACTAAATGAAAAAAAAAACCAAATGCATAAGATTTGCTTTACCGAATGTTAAAAGTAGCGATTGTGATATAGTACTGAATAAAGAGAAACTTGAATTCGTAGATAAAACGGTTTTCCTGGGGATTACGCTTGATTCAAGGCTACAATGGGGTTCTCATTTAACATCTCTGGCGGGGCGGCTAAGTTCGGCAGCATATGCTATTAGAAAAATCCGTCAATTTACTGATGTAGATACTGCTAGATTGGTCTATTTTAGTTACTTTCATAATATAATGTCTTATGGCATTTTGTTATGGGGACGGGCTGCTGACATTGAGTCTATATTTATTCTGCAAAAAAGAGCCATCAGAGCCATATACAATCTTCGTAGGCGCGATTCTCTGAGGGAACTGTTTAAGGAAATAAACATCATGACTGTACATTGTCAATACATCTACGAAAACATAATGTACTTAAGAAAAAATCTACATCTTTTTGGTAAAAGAGGTGACAGACACAATTACAGTACTAGAAATAGGGACCAATTAGTTCAGCCAGGCTTCAGACTCGCTAAAGTAGACTCATCTTTCATGGGGTACTGTTTGAGATGCTATAATAAAATTCCACAAAGCATTCTTGAACTGAATGAAACAAAGTGTAAAACATGTATTAAACGCACACTTTGTAAGCAAGCATATTACAAATTAGACGATTATATCGCTGATAAAAATGCTTGGCTCAATGCCGGTCCTGCTCCACAAGGACAGGGGCGCATTAACGGATAGCACTAATTGTATTATTGGAGCTGCTGAAGATTGTACAACTATCTTTGTATTGTATAAATTCAATATCTTTATTATTATATAGCCGCATATCGCATATTGTGTGAGTGCTATGTACTAGAATGCTATCAGTCGCTGGAAACCTACGTTTTTCCTTGACTTGAATGTGCCGTGGCGGTTAGGAGATATGTCATGCTCACTCAAATGTCTCGCTGATGGTGACGCGTGTGTCGGATCATTTAGTTCCCTTCAAAATGGTTGAGTTGAATGGTGCTGATACATGCGTCATGTTCGTGAACGAGCCCTGTCAGTTGGGACTGGTCAGCTCTTGGCTGCCACGGCTTATTTGAATTTAATAATTTTATTTTTGAATTGTTTTTGTTTTGTTTTTACTATGGACACCTTTAACGTGCACATCTTGCTACATTGTTCTCACATAATGTACCATCTCAACATGAATGATGTACCCAAGATTTTGTAAAAATATTCTGATTTAAAAGAGTGTCCATGGAGTTTCTGGCCCGTTCTTCTCCATTGAGATCTACGCTAGGGAATGGGCAACTACAGTACTTTCACAGTTTTTATGTCTTGTGACTGGGACTGTAGCTACATTTAATTTTCATATTTGTTTCGACAATTCAAAAGTGCCTGTAACTGGCCTACTTGAAATAAATGCTTTGATTTTGATTGAGTATAAAAGTTCTTGTAGTTCGTTGTAATTTTTATCGATGTTAATGACGTATTAAAAAAAAAAAAATCTACTAGATCTCGTTCAAACCAATTTTTGGTGAAGTTTAGTTTTGTCATATATATTTTTTAGTTTTATCATTCTCTTATTTTAGAAGTTACAGGGCGGACACACATTTTACCACTTTTGAAGTGTCTCTCGCGCAAACTATTCAGTTTAGAAAAAAAAATATTAGAAACCTCAATATCATTTTTGAAGACCTATCCATAGATACCCCACACGTATGGGTTTGATGAAAAACATTTTTTGAGTTTAATTTCTAAGTATGGGGAACCCCCAAAATGTATTGTTTTTTTATAATACATCTACTTACCAAGTTTCAACAACATAGTTCATATAGTTTCGGAAAAAAGTGGCTGTGACTTACGGACGGACAGACAGACAGACATGACGAATCCATAAGGGTTCCGTTTTTCTTCATTTGGCTACGGAACCCTAAAAACGAATGGCAGAATGACCTTTACTGCCTTATTAAGTTCAAGGCTAATCTCTTCCATTGTTTTAAAATCAACAATTTTCATCAAAACCATAATTTCCCAAACGGGTCAGCTCATTTCCATTTCAGTAAACCCTATTCACTGAAAAAAAAAACGTTAAAAGAGACTTCATCAATATTCACATAAAATGTTTTAAATCAAGCGTTTTCAATAAATACATACGATTCTGTATCATTTACATTGGGACAATGGGACGTGGACTTTTTACGGGAGCTTTTAATTTGAACTTTTTCAGAGCACTGGGGGTTATTGATCATCGGACCGTATTAAAACGCAAACACGGGGGTCTTAATTTGCATGTCTCTGTAGGGTTGGTTATGCGTCGCTTTTTTGCTCTTGTATTTTTTGCTCGATGTTTTCTTTTTTTGTAAAAAATCGATAGTCGGAACGCTTGGCAGTGTGTTATTGTAGAGAATAGATAAAATTACTGAAGCTACTGAAGCTCGTGGCTAAATAATAACAGCCTTTTTTTTTTTTTTTTTTTCGGATGGGAAATCATCAAATTACTCCTCCCGCTCTGGGCGGAGCAGGAGGGAGTGTCAGACTTTTACTGACTAAAACCCATCCATGTTCTTTCATCGCCCTTTGTGTTCCAGGGTCGCAGTATCTCTTTAGAACAGTCCCTTTTGCTGACATCTCTTTGAGGCGCGCGCGGAACACGAACGAACTGTCGAGATCTGGGTGTATTGTACACATCTGCGTATCCCCTCAGTGCATACAGGCGTGATGTTACGTCATTTGAGGCGCACGCGGAACACGATCGCACCAACTTAACATACCTAGCTGTCGAAATCTGGGTGTATTGTACACATCTATCTACTCCCTCAGAGCATACAGGCGTGATGTTACGTCATGATGTTGTATAAACAATAAACATCCAAGCGATTGCAACATTCACGGCACTTTTGCCGTCTATTTTTGAAGAGTTCCATTGTATATCTCCGAAGATCAGCATCAGATGTTCACAAAATTTAAATGGGACCACACGGAAAGCACCAGCTTTCAAATAAAAAAAGAATCATCAAAATCGGTTCACCCAGTCGGAAGTTCTGAGGTAACAAACACAAAAAAAAAAAAAAAATACAGACGAATTGAGAACCTCCTCTTTTTGGAAGTCGGTTGAAAAGATTTTTAAGCTACTGAAAAACTTATATCTATTTTGTTGAAAGTCGCAAAAAAAGGAAACTCTTTGAAAGCCATTGCCACTTTGTCAAAGCTTTGTTGTGGTGTCAATTATTAAGATAATTGGGAAAAAATCAGTATGCTTAAGTGACCAGTAATTCACCACCATACTTCGCCTATAGTTCTAAAATTGATTCATACACGATTTTCACTAATACTACATGGCGACCTAGGTGCCTACATATTAGTGTACTGATAGAAGTTCAACTCACGACGCTGAGCCTTTTTTTTTCGGATTGGAAATCATCAAATTACTCCTCCCGCTCTGGGCGTTTATCCAGCAATACTGAAAACGGCCTGAATTACTTCTTCCTCATATCGTGTCGATGGCAAATATTAAATTAAATAATTGTTTGGCCCAAAATTCAGCTATGCGAACTCCGCTCGTTGATGCAGTCATAAGATCGTCAAGTGTGCAGGTGTCAGAGCGTGCGGCGCAAGATGGAAGATGGGCCAAACTAAACTTAATTTAGGCTATTGCTATCTTTTACTAAAAGGTAGTGCGAGAAAAGGATGGCTATAGCTATGAACTAAGTTAGAGATGTCAAACTAGTTTATGCTTTGCGCTTCACCGTGTTTTTAGTCGACATGTTTTTACATGCACCCTTCGTTTGTATAGAAATATTAGTTCCAACTAAATTTGACAGCTCTAAATTACGTCCGTCTCTTTCTCGTTTTATTAGAGAGAAAAAGATAGCAATAGCCTAAATTTAGTTTAGTTTGTGCACACCAGAATCGACACCATTGTCTGTGGAGACACGCCGCATACACATTTGAGATCTGAGCCGTTCATAAACAGCCATCTGAGGAGATTGTCTTTAAATGAATTACTCACTATCGACTGGAAAAAGATGTCTAATATATTTGTCAAGATTTTGTTCAATCTTACTAAATTCAATTATCGTATCATCCCATAATGTGTCAGCATACAAAACCCTATTCAATCAAAAGGGTACTCGTAATCCCTACCCAGTAATCACATTCCTTCGTCAACTTCATCCAAACATGCCTCAAATCAAGTTCACGAAACTCACAAAACATTAACAACAAAACCAATTGTAATCACGTAATCCAATTGTAACAACGACTAATTTTTGTGACAAAATTATTCATGTAAGCCCTAGCGAAGCGGCAACCCTGGAAAATGAATATGTAACGAGTAGATATTAAAATATCAAGTGTTATTTACAGCGGACCCGGAGTCGTGCGTGTAGGTAAATTATTCTGTGTCTGCTGTCGACGACGGCTTAGTGGGTCGTGATGTTTATTATAAACAGTTATTTTACTATGGGTGGTACTAGCTTTTGTATTTTCTGCAAAATTACAGCAAAGAAACGATCACGGTTTTGAGCTTTCACGGTCTAAAACTAGTCTTAAAGTGTAACTTACGAGATATCTTCCGTGATTGTTCTTTATTTTGAGCTCCCGATATTTCACTACACAGACAGATTACACACAGACAGATTCGTCTGCTCCTAACAATTTTAATTCCATCCACCCGCATTCTCCAGTCAACCCGCGATCATGGCGCTTTCAACAGCGTCGAAATATCGGGAGCTCAAAATAAAGAATAATCACGGAAGATATCTCGTAAGTGACAGTTTAAGTTCAGCAATAACGATGGTGGAAACCTGATATAAAGGCTGTAGGAGGATGTAGAAATATAAAACGCACTGAAAACGGTTGAGAGAGCACGGATAGCAGCGGTGGCCCAGTGGTGGTAGCCCCGACTTACGAACAGTAAGTCGTGGATTCAAACCCAGGCAGGCGAATTACTTTGTGTAATTTATTTCTGATGAAATATCTAATAGCAGCGGATCACCGCTGCTCTCAAAACGGTGAAGGAAAATATCGTGAGGAAACCGGCATGTCCTAGAACCAAAAATTCGAAGACATGTGATATCTACCAATCCGCACTGGGCCCGCGCGGTGGATTGTAGCCCATTCCTTCTCATAGAGAGGAGGCCTGTGTCCCAGCAGTGGGAACATTAATAGGCTGATGATGACGATGATGATGATTAAAACGGCTGCTCTCAAGTCGGAACTTGACTTTTTGTAACTTTTTCTATTTATTTAAAATTGCGACACGAATCATTTCGAAGTGCATACTCAAGTAGAGTTCCAAAGCTGTTAGGCTTTAGTGAGTCATCAGATCAGTTGATTCCAAAAAAATCAATCGTGCATATGAATGAGTATGAATCGCAAGTCATTATAAATTATAATAATTTGATTACCTTTCGAGAAACTTCATAGATAGCAGGTTCAACTCAATTCCAAAGGGACCTGAAACTGTGCTGTGAAAATTTTGACAAAAGACACATATTAGTAGTTAGTTAGTTAGTATTTGGAAAAATGTCACATTAAACATTTAACGGTACATCTTCACAAAAGAGTCGAGAAATCCTAAAGTCATTACCTAGCTCTAACAAAACAACAGTGAACAAAATTATAAATCGTTACACCAAAATATAATAATACCCTGTTTAATATTAATAAGAGTTCCATCAAAATCCCCTTACATATTTAAGTCTGTCCCACTTCCAGTTCTGTTTACAAGTTTCCCTCATCAATTCTAAGTATTTAAGATTTAGTTTGAGGCAAAGCAACTCGACTCAACAACTCGACTCAACTTGGCAACTTCTAAAGCTCAACAACACCTGTAAGGTGTAGTTATTGTTGTAAATTATGTTTACTTGTTACTAAATAGTGTTGGAGTTAGGCTGTTGTTAGTATATGTAAACGACTTCTAAATAACCTAGGGTGCTTAGTGTGTTTGTTTTGTATCTAAAGGACTAGAGTTATTTCGAAAACAGATTTATGATGAATCATAGTTGAATACCGTCCAGTCACATTTTAGGTCTACGAAATTGGGTTGACGTAGCGTACAATATCATATGTGCTACGCCGTAGTATCCGATAATCGAATATTTTGTTAAAAAATTACAGCATGACAAAAAATGTTGGCGCAGGATTTTAATGTTTTTTTTTTTGGCTAAACATATTAATTAAATACAGTTATTTTTGGTGCTACATACTACACTACTACACTACAACAGCCCATAACGTCCACTGCTGGACATAAGCCTCTCCCATGATGGGAGGAATTTACCGTAATCTCCACGCTTGGAAGGCGGATTGGAGATCGCAGTGATGAAAGACTAACAGAAAACGCTGCTGCCCATTCTCTGGTCTATGGAGGCGCAAGGTGTTCTGCCTCAGACATTAGTCGCCTTATACGACACCCGTGAGTGTAATGGGTTGGTTCTATTCTACTCTGCCGGATACCACACGGCTAACACTGGTGAACTTGGTGCTACATACTGTTTATTTATTCTCATGTTGTGTAAATCGGGCTTTGAAAAGAGGTCTCTCGCACCCCATGCAAATCCGAGTAGCGATTAGATTCGATCCCATAATCATTTATTTCATTTTATTAATTTATTTCAGACATTGGTCCATACAGAATATAAAAAATAAAAACACAATATGTTAATTAAAAATAATCAATACAAAATAAAATGACAATTACACATACCCATTAGAATTACATAATCAAACAATTCAATTAAATTAAAAACAAATTAAAATAATAGACATTAACCAATCAATATCAAAATTAACCATACACATTATAACCAGATCATTACCACCATGATGTTAAACCAGCAATCTTCCAAACTCGTTTTCCATCCATATGTGCATATTATCTATGTATCATGTCACACATGTTTCATCATCATCATCATCATCATTTCAGCCGAAAGACGTCCACTGCTGGACATAGGCCTCCCCCAAGTGTTTATACAACACATGTTTATACAAATAAATGCATCTTAATATTTATAGTCAAACACGCATGTCAAATAAAACAAGGAAAGGCGCTAACATGAAGCTGCATCCACCTCTGTATCAGGGACAGGTCCCACCGCTCGGACAAAACCCTCAGGAGACTTTTCGAGCTGTTTCGTTGGCGACTTATATAGTGAAGCGCTCCGCTTCCTCATGATCGTAAAAAAATCATCAGTCCGCGCCTTAGAGCGCCCTCGATAACCATGAAAATGTCACCCATGACGTAAAATTCACAAATTTTCGAGCCGCCATCCTTGATTTTGATTTTGACCCCATATTTGTTTAGAGCGCCCTAGATTATCTTGGGAATGACACCTATGACGAAAAATTTCTAGAGACCTGTTGATAACCATGAAAATGGCATCCATGTGCATGGATATATGATGTAACGAATATTTGCAGTGAAATTCGCGAATATTCGTATATTTCTTGGCATTCGCATTCGTAAAATTTGTGCGAAACTTTTGCTTATATTTTTATATTTCTACATGATGTAGATCAATAGGCTAGTACTGACAGGTTAACGACCCCCGAATCAGTTTAAACACTAAACCCATGTTGACAACTTCATTAACTTTGCCAAATTCGTTCCTTATAATTGTGTTTCTAGATGTGAATTAGTGTAATTATACTTAAGGTTAGTAAAACAATATTTATAAATGGTGTTCTATTTCGTTGACAGTTCTATGCAATTTTTTTTTTGTTTGTTTTCATATTGCTCTTAAAGGATTTATTTGATAGTTTAAAATGTTTGCTATGAACTAGTATTACCAATGAATTCATTTATGGCCGTATTGTCGTCGCCACCTTGTATAACCAGCGCCCGAAAACATGATATTCGCGAAATTTCATTAGTAAGCCTAGCCTTTTGTGTTAATTACGGACGCTAGCGAATACGCCATTGGAGCTACAACGCGAGGGTAGGAAGAGCGCCCCATAGAGTACACTAGCCATCTCCTTAATCCATCAGAATGGAATTACAGCACTACAGAGCACGGGGCTCTTACTGTCGTATATGCTGTCGATCTATTTACGGTCACTTTATATAACTTACTTACCTATAACTGTTGGTTAATATGCCTACGTCCGTAGCTATCGGTGTTTCTATACACAAAGTTAGCTTTAAATATCCCATCCGCGTCACCCATCAGTCACTTGATTCATAAAAAAATCAAAGAAAGATTTTCTGTGACGTTTTGTTTCTAACCGTTCGTAAACTAAATGTCAAACAGACAGACATAGAAATCTTCCGTTACCTGTTAGTAAGTTATTGAAAATAGCTGTTACATAGCCACGTATAAAACGCCAAAAAGTTATTAGACGGTCCGTGTTTGTCGTTTCTGATGGAGAAGATCGGCCAGAAACGCCATGGTTACTCTTTTAAAAATATTTGGTTATACATTGGTCATAATATAGTTTTGCAAAGTATGAGGACAGCGTTGGCCTGACAACAAATGGTTACTTTACAAAAATGTAAGACAAGATAAAACAAGTTTGTAAGTTAAAGCATCTAGGGTTTTAAAAGACCTATAATGTTCATGATGTATAGGAAAAACTTCACAAACTAAAAATGTATTGAAAAAGACTATTTTGAACTAGTGACTCAGGGTGATGTCATCAGCGCAGAAACTATCTGAACAAAAGGTGATTATGCTATCTTAAAATATTGTGAAATTAATATTACGTAGGGTGTACAAAAAATCTGATTATAGGATTAAGGAAAAAATGCCAAAGCAAAATGCTGATTGGACTTAATGCCCAAGGCATTAAGTTCACCTTTGTACATTATGTGCATAGACTTTTAATAAATAAAAATTCAAATTGAGAATAGTTAGTAGTCATTCGCATATTTGTACCATTTACGAGCTATCGAAGAAGCCGCATGGCAGAAGTAAATAATTATGTACCTAATAAAATAAAAAAAGCCATTTATTTCCTGTTTTATTTGTGGTTTTTTGAGGAAATAGAGTATAATTTCTAGAATATAAAGTGAAAGAAGAGTCAGTACATGGATATCTTTAAGTAAATCTGTAAGTGACTCACCCACCCATTCCGATCTGCTCTAACTTCTGGTACCTCGGGTCGCTTGTCCAAAAAGATGGCAAAGTAGGCGTAACGCACCGAATCAATTCAGGATGGATGAAATGGCGACAGGTCCCTGGAACAACCCACGACCCACGGATATCCATCAAGTTAATGGGGAAAAATATACAAGTCCGTGATCCGTAGACTGCTGGACTGCTTGATAAAAAGAATGAGTTTATTAGTGGAAGTTCGAAAGGAGCACCTGTTACAGAAAAATTGAAAGGATGTCGTTTGTCTTGATATTAATATGGACATGTAATAAGAGAGATGAAATGCATATGAATGATAGAGTAATGGACATCAATGTTAATAGATGGAGAGGGAGAGGAAAGCCAAAAGAAAGAAGGATGGATTGTGTGAGAAATGATATGAAAGAGGAGGAGTAAATGATATCGTGACGTGACTGACAGGCGTCAAGTGAACGGAAGAAGATAACGTGTTGCGCCAACCCCAAAATAGAATGGGTCAAGGTCAGGAAGATGAGATGTTCTGTGAATTTATTGAATTTTGTAGAAACTCTATCGTATGCAACTTTACTGTACACAGTATTTTTGTAAGCTGGTAATTATTTTGTCAATTCGTCAATTACAACAGGTTTGCATGAATAAGGAATTAAAATATCCTTTAAATTAATAATATTTTAGGTTATGGCAGCTTTAACATCATTTTCAATTTCAACAATAAAATTAACTGCTTTGGCTCAGACGTTGTATTCTCTGGTGTGGTTTGCTCTGGCGTTGGAGTTGCCGGTGAGGCTTGCTCAGGTGTTGTTGTCTCTGTTGTCGTTGGCTCATGCTTTGGAGGCTCTGTTGTGCTTGGTTCAGGCGTTGTTGTCTCTGGTGTGGTTTGCTCCGCCGTTGTAGTGTTAGGTGTGGTTAGCTCAGGCGTTGTTGTCTTTGGTGTATTTGACTCAGGCATTGTTGTATCTGGTGTGACTGGCTCAGGCGTTGGAGTCTCTGATGTGGCTGGGTCAGGCTTTAGAGTCCCTGGTGTGGCTGGGTCAGGCGTTGGAGTTTCTGGTGTGGTTTGCTCAGGCATTGTAGTCTCTGGTGTGCCTGGGTCAGGTGTTGGAGTCTCTGGTGTGGGTGCCTCAGGCTTTGTAGTGTTTGGTGTGATTGGCACAGGTGTTGGAGTATCTGGTGTGATTGGTTCAGGCGTTGGAGTCTCTGGTGTGGCTGGATCAGGCTTTGGAGTTTCTGGTGTGATTGGCTCAGGCGTTGGAGTCTCTGGTGTGGCTGGGTCAGGTTTTGGTGTCTCTGGTGTGACTGGGTCAGGCGGTGGAGTCTCTGGTGTGGCTGGGTCAGGCGGTGAAATCTCTGGTGTGGCTCGATCAGGTTGTGTAGTCTCTGGTGTGGCTGGGTCAAGCGGTGGAGTCTCTGGTGTGGCTGGATCAGGGTTTGGAGTCTCTGGTGTGACTGGGTCAGGTGGTGAAGTCTCTGGTGTGACTGGCTCAAGCGTTGGAGTCTCTGGTGTGGCTGGCTCAGGCGTTAAAGTCTCTGGTGTCGTTTGTTCGTCTTCGTAGACTCGGCAATGGCTTTCATTCATACCAGGCGGTATGTAGCGAAATGAATCAACCAAAACAATGGAATCAGGCTCCGCCATGCCCATGATTGATATCTGAAACAAAGAAAGTTGTTGGTCGCCTATTTACCATGATTAAACATACAGTTTAAATAAATAAATATTGCCAGTACTTACGTAGCCTTGGTAAGTGCCTTCGCGGTACAAGGTTAACTTCACAGTGTGCCATCCGGTCACGAAGTCTGAGGCGGAGGCGAGATTCCAAGCATTTCCTAAAAACTCATTAGGGTTTTCTACCAGTGAGGCTATTATTATGAAGTTATTTAAGGGTTTTGCTTCCATATAAATGTTCACTTCTATTCTACCACCTCGGTGCATAGTAAAAATGAATGATGACACACAACTTAGATCAGAGAAGGCAGCGGGCTTAATAAAGGTATTACTCTCGTCATTTTTATCACTCAAGTCAATATCACTGTATTTACTCTCAACCCAAAATGGCGTGGAGTCACAAATCACATTCCGCTCATGTGTCAACCATTCACTGTAATTTTGCTCAAACGCGTACCTCACACAGTGGTCACTGACTGCGTAAGACGCGAAAATAGATAATATTAACACTATGCGCATCATTTCGTTTCGCCACATGGAACAGTTATGGCTGTAGAAACAAAATCCTTTTAATTGATGTGTCATATTATGTTTTAATCGAAAAGATATCTTAGTTATTTATTATGGGCTCTGATAAGATAGAATATTTTAATATATAACGGAATCACTCGATTACGTCCGTCTGCCTCTGTTACACACCATTGTATGTATGTATACATAATATTTGATGCACCTTAGAACAAAATGTTTACTAACAACAACTCCTTAAACGTAATTTTGTCGCCAAAAGATCAAAAAGTAGATAATATAAACCAGCAAGAAACGTGGGCTTTTTAATTTTAGGAAAAAAACCACCATCTAACTGAAAATGTCTTAAGATAAACTTATAATGTCACTTACGGGATTCATCATCATCATCATCATCATCAGCCTTTTTAATGTTCCCACTGCTGGGACGCAGACCTCCTCTCTGTGAGAGGGAATGGGCCGTAATCCACCACGCGGGCCCAGTGCGGGTTGGTTACGGGATTATCCCTTGATTATTATTAATTACGAGCTCCCGATATTTCAACGCTGTTGACAACGTTGTTGTTGATGTTGTTTCGACGGCTTACCATGCTTTCCGAGTCTGCATAGATACTTTGGGTTGTCTTCGGAACATAGATGATTAACGTCAGCATAATAATTAACCTTTTACGTGTCCACTGCTTGGATACGGGCCTGCTGTCGGTGTGCTCTGTGCGTGTCTTAAAAAGGTTGAATTTTGAACTTCTGTATGCGAGTTCGTCATTTTTAACGATGTGAGATTGAAGAACAAGGTGTGGTCTGCGATTAGTTATTCTTTAGGAGCTAGACAGTTTTATATATTTTTTAATTTACCCACATGACATCAAACTATCAATAATATTCTTCTGATTTGCATTTTTCTTTATAATACTGTTACGTCGTACCCATACCTACAAGTAGGTAGGTAGGTGGTAGAAGGTAGGTTGGACGAGTCTCGAATGGTGTAGGTTTATATTCGCAAACTACCTATAAAAGACATCAGGAAGTTGTCATTGTAATTTCGACCGTACGTATCTATTTCTTTATTTTGTACAAGTTGTGGAAGGACAATGACCCACTATGGAATTGTCTAGAATAATTCGAGTAAGACATGGATCTTTCTCGAAGGATGGGTCGCCATATACGTATATATAGCCGACATGTTTGCGGGAGAGTTAGTCTGATTTTGGTTACACAACGAAGCGAATCAAAGTGAACGAAGCGAATCGAAGTGTACTTGTGACTTGTGATTGAGTTTTAAGTGTTTTGTGATTATTAAAGTTATTTGTGGTTAAATCGGTAGTAATTAATTTATCCCATACCCAGCTCGTAACAATACCTAAAATATGGTATAGAAGCAAATCAGAACCTGAAATCAAAACTTATCTGTAATGAAAGATTTTTGTTCCCGTATTAGAAGCACTCAAAACAGCGGGGTTTCTTAATTTTTCTGTTTGACGTCACTATTTGGTCTTTCCTTTTTTATATTCAGAGTTAGGATTTATTTGATAGTTTAAAAACGTTACTATGAACAGTATTACCAGAGTATTCATATACAAGCAATAATCTTGTACCCCAGGGCTATTTAATATCTAACTTGATTTGAAAAGCGTATCCATAGAGTTTTTTGCCGATCTTGTACATAGGAAACGACCAACTGGAACTGTCCACAAACTTTTTGATGTTTTATACGTGGCTATGTTGGCCTAAGTGAAATAAAATTATTATTTTGATTTTGACTTCGATGTTGCCTATGAATCAATTACGACAGCAAGAGTTCTTTAATGCTGTTATAGAGATGATTTCTGACTAAAAAAATATGATTCTGTTTAGTCCGTTAGATTATCGAAAAATATTGGATACGTGTTTTTTGTTTCATCAAATTAATAAAAATTGATGAAGATGAAACGCGTCAAAGATGAATGTCACTTTTTGTGGCTTGTGATGTCACTTTCCGGTTAAAAATCTATCTGACGGACTAATTCGATTTTTTTATGTTATCTAACCTACTTATTCCTTTTGCTAGAGTTAGGATTACTCTTTTAAAAATATTAGTACAAAGTATTAGTTTTACAATGGCATCGCATCGAATCAGCGCTGTAACTATCTAAACAAAAGGTGACTTATGTTTTGAGTCAAAATATTATGAAATTAATATAACGTAACGTACGTACAAAAAATCTGGTTCAAATGAAAAATTCAAATTGAGAATAGTTAATAGACATCCGAATTTGTGCCGTTTTTGAGCTACCAGGGAAGCCGCATGCAATAATAAAATAAAATAATAGTTATTTATGCAACTGTTTTAGTACCTAATTATGTACAGTTGCATACAAGACTTTATCTACATCCATGATATGAATCCTCCATAAAAGGTTCTGAAACCATACTAATTAGGATGTTGCAGTGTTGTAAGAAGTCTATGTAAATTCATGGAAAGTTTAATTGCTGAGTATTTAATACAAACAAACCATGTATAGGTAATAATATAATTATTTACATTTTGGATTGTACAATTATTAAAATGCACAAAGCTTGTATCACTCATTTTTGTAAACAACAAAGTACATAGTGCAATACTAATATCCAAATATCGAACAAAAATGGCGGGATACGATTTTTATTACGTCGCTGTGGTAGTGAATCGCACGTGCTAGACAATGTTCTTTTTTTAAAACGAGTTGCATAATGAAATTCAGTACAACATTATAACACCCGTTTGGATGTTATAATGGTTATTATGACACTGGCTGTTGTTAATGTTGGCAATAAGCTAATTGTTTCAGATACTTTTATAGAGGATTTATAGCATGGGTGTAGATAAAACCCTTTAATTTTATGCAAACAACAACATTACAACAATCAATTACCCAACACACACACAACAACACATGTCATGACAAACAACATTAGACATTGACATTATCCCAATTATGGTTCAGTACTTAGTTTTAACGTTAGTGTTTTTTTATTTTTTTAATATGTTAAGTTTTAACTTAACGATAAGCTATTTATAAATTCCAGTTTTTATTTGTAAATTTTACACTATCTTAGCCTGCAGGGTTAAGGAATACACTTAGCTAGGTCAGAAAATAAGGCTTGAGAAGGACTCGATAGATGGAGAAATAGACAGACGAATACAACTTGGCTGGGGTTTTTTTTGGCAAACCCACAATCTTTACAAACAAGGGTCTTCAATCAGTGTGTTCTGCCTGTGATGACCTACGCTTGCGAAACATGGACGCTTACCTCTCGGGCTATTACATCGTCTCAAGGTAACGCAGAGAACAATTAAGAGATACAGAAATAGATTACACTTTCTAGAATGTAAAGTGATGGGAGAGTCAGTAAATGGATATCTTATATATGTCGGAGTTTGTCAGGAATTTATTTCGCTAAGTTTGAGCTTATGTGGGCAGAACACGGGTTTCGTGCTATGAAAACACACTGGATGCGAAACACTATTTTATTTCGCATTGCTCGGTTCGGGTAGGTTGTTTCCATGGAGAAGAACCGGCAAGAAACTCCATGGTTACTCTTTTCAAACAGATACACTGAGTCTAACAAATAACTTGGCATTACACTTTCACACATTAACACTAGGCACAATGAATCGTGTACAGTTTCAAGACGTCTTCACTCCGCTGCGGTCAGACCACAGAACACATATACTCTAGGAGAAGAATGTCAACTCAATACAAAAAATTTGAGGACAAAAACTAGTGCACAGACACGCCATCTCTTGTTATACCCAAATAAACGTTTATGTAGCGGGAATTTCAAATCTTATTTTTTTTTAATTAGATAAATTATTTTGATAAAATTTGGCTTTTGCACCTGCAAGATAACTTTTCAGTTTTCTTGCAAGTGCAGAAGCCAGCTGGAACAAAAAAAAAAACAGGATGTGTTGATTGTAAATGTAAAAAAATATTTATTTCATTTAATACAATATCGTGGTACAAAAGAAAGTTTGATAGACCGTTGAACAGACCATTAATATACTGACATGACTATCGACGACATGATAATAATCATCGAGTCCATAATTCACATGCTGGAAACTCGCTTAACAAGATGAGAACAAATCAAATCAAAATATTTTATTTCACATAAACTTACATGGGCATAAACGTCAGAAGCTAGGTGCAAGGTACTTAATGGTCGTTCTATGGAGAAGACGACGAGAAACTCTATGATTAGTGATTACTCTTTTAAAAATAATTGGCCTTTATAATGTTTCAAACTCGTGTTAATAGGTATGGGAGGACAGTGTAGGCCTGTCAACAAGTACCAGGTACATAATAAAATAGAAAATGGTCTACAAATCTACGGTCTATAAGGCTTACAAAGTGCTCACATTCACAAAATATCAGAGAATTTGAATAAAAGATAGGTAAATAACATACAAAAAATAAAAAACTATTTAAAAAAAAATGTTATAAAATAAACAGCAGTACACCTTTACAAAGTAATAATTATTACAAAATGGGATTATTCAAATATTCATGTAAATTATTATAATAACATTTCTCAATTATTAATAATAAAATGTCTTCATTTTTGATGTGAGGGACCTGCCACAAGTTCAATGGGACGTTGTAGAAAAGGTTGTGTTATCTGAAAAAAAGAATTAACAATTTTAACTGGCTATCTCTTACCATTGTGTGCTTTCTACCTATAATTTTAGCTGGTGGGACACAATATTTTAACAAAAATTAACACTTCAATTTACTACTCGATTAATTTAACATTTTTACACTTTTGATACAGAACCTTAACAATCAAGTTCTAACCTGTACAAAGTTTTCTTCAGGAGCAGCATGCCTTCGTAGTTTTATGATAGTGAAGTCCACATAAGAAAATGTGTGTGGTACAGCATTTGATGCCCATTAAAGAGCTTCATTTGGAAATCAGGCGAAGACCACTGTCCACGAGTAAAACAGAATTTCGCCCATAGTTTTCAGCTGTAAGAAACAATTATTATTAATGTTTGTATGTATAATACATCTTTCAAACATGTTTTTGTACCGGACATGCGTGATCGCTGGATGTAAAGGGTGCAAGGACGGTGTATGCCTATCCCGGTGTGAGGTTAGGTTAGGTTTGGTAGGTCGGTGGGTCGCCTTAGGGGCAAAGGTCTGTACAAGGTTTAGCATTGAATGTATTTTTTTAAAGGAGGTAGATGGAGGAGGTGTCGAACCAGCAAATCAATAGATTAACTAAACTGACTGGTGAAAAAGGTCGGTCGCAGCTGTCAAATTAAAAATCTGAGTTTTGTGTGTAAAATTGTAGATAAATTAGTAGGTAGGTAAGGGCTACAGTCTGCCAAATTTATGAAGATACGTACCGGAGATAGTTCTTACTTCCCGGTTTAGGAAACCGATGTAGAGTTATAGCTGGATTCTCACTTGAACTGCCACACATGAAGCACTTCCTTTTGTGGTCTTTCATCGTGGTAACCAGAAAGTATCAAAACACAATGAAATCAGACAAATTAAATTAATTGTAACAAACAAGCACGAGCCAAACGAAAACATTTTCAATTTTTATGCTGTGTTGCTATGTCACGTTTTAACCTTCCTCAAAATCTTTCCATAAATATTTTACTTCAAATCATTACGAAACAAAATGTATTTTATTTGTAATACTTATACAATGGGAGTTATGAGTTGCTTAAATTATTAAGTAATTTAAAAAAATATACTTGAAAGGTGCTCTTATAACTATTGTTACCAACGTTTTTACCAAGGAGTTAAACGATAGTTTTACCTAGGATTGAGGTAAACGTTAAAATTATAGCAACACTAGAGTTGTCCAGATTTTTTTGATGTTGCCACAAAACATCAAAAAATATTTAATATATTTCTGGCAACATAAAATTGGCCCCAGTAGGTATGTTCCTGTTTCGACAGTAAAGTCGACTACCCCTGGGTCAGACCCAGCCTGTCCGCCTCGGTGCGAGGTGTCAACATCAGGACTCTGTAAAAGCCGCCATGGTGGGGAGTAGGTCACGTGATGTCACCACTGGCGCGCTTTCGATTCATTCGCCCGTCCGTACTCATGACCGGATGCGACATATATAATAAATAAATAAAAACAAAAGCCCAGACTGACTGACTGACTCATCAACGCCCAGCCCAAACCCTTGGACCTAGAAAGCTGAAATTTTGCACAGAGGTTTTCTTTATAATGTAGACAAGGAATAAGGAAGGATGTTTAGAAATTCAATCCCTAAGGGAGTTAAATAGGGGATGGAAGTTTGTATGAAAGTCCGTCAGTTTTAAAGTTAGGATCTTCAAATGTTGTGTTTAGGCTGACAATTAAAAATTAATCATACGTGTCTCAGCGTTTTTCGTAATTCTACCCTCAAAGGGTTAAAAAGGGGATGAAGCTGTTGTGTATGAAAGTCCGTCAGTTTTAAAGTTAAGACCTTCAAATTTTGTGTTTAGGCTGACGATTAAAAATTAATTTATACGTGTCTCAGCGTTTTTGATAATTTCACCCCCAAAGGGTTAAAAGGGGGATGAAGTTGTGCAGTCCTTAATTTTCGAAGAAAAAATCATAAAATTATTATCTAGAAGCTAACGCAACGGTGTTGTTAGAATTTCAATCGTTAAGGGGGTGAAAAGGGGGATGAAGTTTTGTATTGAAGTTGTTCATTCGCTAAATTTTGAATTCAAATATCCTAAATATATAAAAGAAGAAACTGACTGACTGATATATCAACGCGCAGCCCAAACCGCTGGGTCTACAGATTCCAAATTTTGCAAGTAGGTTCCTTAAGTGGTCTATGGGTGCACTATGAAAGGATTTTTCAAAATGGTTCCAAAGTTTTTTGTATGGGGAAACAAGATTAGTTAGACTATTTTATTAGAAACTTCACACCCTATTGATAAATGAGTAGAAACAGGTTTCAGGCTTTTTCCGAATTCAACCCCTAAGAGGGGGAAATGAGGTGACAAAGCCTGAAAATCAACATGGTTATTGTTTGTATGGTGTATCGGGTCGTCGGGTGTATTACAAAAACAACGATTTTAAGATTTAATGTGGCGGACCTGAAATACCGTCATCCCCTGTTGGGGTGCAATGGGGTTGAAATGTCTAAAAATCAATATGGGTGTCAATTCCGAGATTATCAGGGGTGCTGATTACGGATATGACATTTATTTTGAGATCCAAAAGATGACGGATTCGACTTCTATACAGGGTTATTGTTGATTTATTGTGATGATTGTGAAAACGATGATGATGATTGTGATTATTATGATGATGATTGTGATCACGATGATAATGATTGTGATTACGATGATAATGATTGTGATTACGATGATAATGATTGTGATAACGATGATACTGATTGTGATAACGATGATGGTGATTGTGATAGTGATTGTAATAGTGATTGCGATAGTGATGGTGATAGTGATTGTGATAGTGATTGTGATAGTGATTGTGATAGTGATTGTGATAGTGATTGTGATAGTGATTGTGATAGTATTGTGATAGTGATGCTGATAGTGATTGTGATAGTGATTGTGATTGTGATAGTGATTGTGATAGTGATTGTGATAGTATTGTGATAATGATTGTGATAGTGATTGTGATAGTGATTGTGATAGTGATTGCGATATTGATTGCGATAGTGATTGCGGTAGTGATTGTGATTGTGATAGCGATTGTGATAGTGATTGTGATAGTGATAGTGATAGTGATTGTGACAGTGATTGTGATAGTGATTGTGATTGTGATAGTGATTGTGATAGTGATTGTGATAGTGATTGTGATAGTGATTGTGATAGTGATTGTGATAGTGATTGTGATAGTGATTGTGATAGTGATTGTGATAGTGATTGTGATAGTGATTGTGACAGTGATTGTGAGATTGTGATAGTGATTGTGATAGTGATTGTGATTGTGATTGTGATTGTGATAGTGATAGTGATTGTGATTGTGATTGTGATTGTGATTGTGATTGTGATAGTGATTGTGATAGTGATTGTGATAGTGATTGTGATTGTGATTGTGATTGTGATAGTGATTGTGATAGTGATTGTGATAGTGATTGTGATAGTGATTGTGATAGTGAATGTGAAAGTGATTGTGATAGTGATAGTGATAGTGATAGTGATTGTGTTAGTGATTGTGATAGTGATTGTGATAGTGATTGTGATATTGATTGTGATAGTGATTGTGATAGTGATTGTGATAGTGATTGTGATTGTGATTGTGATAGTGATTGTGATAGTGATTGTGATAGTGATTGTGATTGTGATTGTGATAGTGATTGTGATAGTGATTGTGATAGTGATAGTGATTGTGATTGTGATTGTGATAGTGATTGTGATAGTGATTGTGATAGTGATTGTGATAGTGATTGTGATAGTGATTGTGATAGTGATTGTGATAGTGATTGTGATAGTGATTGTGATTGTGATAGTGATTGTGATAGTGATTGTGATAGTGATTGTGATATTGATTGTGATAGTGATTGTGATAGTGATTGTGATAGTGATTGTGATTGTGATTGTGATTGTGATAGTGATTGTGATAGTGATTGTGATAGTGATTGTGATAGTGATTGTGATAGTGATTGTGATAGTGATTGTGATAGTGATTGTGATAGTGATTGTGATTGTGATAGTGATTGTGATAGTGATTGTGATAGTGATTGTGATAGTGATTGTGATAGTGATTGTGATAGTGATTGTGATAGTGATTGTGATAGTGATTGTGATAGTGATTGTGATAGTGATTGTGATAGTGATTGTGATAGTGATTGTGATAGTGATTGTGATTGTGATAGTGATTGTGATAGTGATTGTGATAGTGATTGTGATAGTGATTGTGATAGTGATTGTGATAGTGATTGTGATAGAGATTGTGATAGTGATTGTGATAGTGATTGTGATAGTGATTGTGATAGTGATTGTGATAGTGATTGTGATAGTGATTGTGATTGTGATAGTGATTGTGATTGTGATTGTGATTGTGATAGTGATAGTGATTGTGATAGTGATTGTGATTGTGATAATGATGGTGATAGTGATGGTGATTGTGATACTGTGACAGTGATGGTGATTGTGATGGTGATGGTGACAATGATTGTGATTGTGATAGTGATAGTGATAGTGATGGTGATTGTGATTGTGATGATAATTAATGCTTTTTCTTTCTTTTTTTCTTTCTTTCTTTTCTTTCTTTCTTTCTTTTATTTACTATGAAATTTGGTTTATAACCTGGATTAACATGTAGGATACTATTTATCCGTTTAATATAATCTCTTCGGAACAGTTACCGAACTTCACGCGGGCGAAGCCGCGGTCAAAAGCTAGTCTTAAATAAATCACTTAAAGTGAATCGCAGAGAACCATTCTAATAAACCTTATCTGTGAATTTAATATTTTTTTAGAAACAGCATCGTATTCAACAGAATATTAAGTTTTTTTAAGCTGGAAATTATTATTATTGTTTCGTCAGTATCGTTTGCATTAATAGGGAATTAAAAGATTCTATACAATATTATTATTCCAGGTTAAAGCTGCCAAGCTTTAACATCATTTTCAATTTCAACAGTAAAATTAACTGTTTTGGCTCAGACGTTGTAATCTCTGGTGTAGTTGCCTCAGGCGTTGAAGTCTCCGGTGTGGTTGACTCCGACGTTATAGTCTCTGGTGTGGTTAACTCAAGCGTTGGCGTCCCTGGTGTGGTTGGATCAGGCGTGAAAGTTTCTGATGTGGCTGGCTCAGGCGTTGTAGTCTCGGGTGTGGTTTTCTCAGGCGTTGCAGTGTCTGGTGTGGTTAGGTTAGGCGTTGTAGTTACTATTGTGGTTTTCTCAGGCGTTGGAGACTCTGGTGTAGTTGGCTCAGTCGTTGGAATCTCTGGTGTGGTTGGCTCTGGTGTGGTTGGCTCTGGCGTTGGTATCTCTGGTGTGGTTGGCTCAGGCGTTGGAGAGTATGATGTGGTTGGCTTAGGCGTTGTAGTCTCGGGTGTGGTTTTCTCAGGTATTGCAGTATCTGTTGTGGTTAAGTCATGCGTTGTAGTTACTCTTGTGGTTTTATCAGACTCTGGTGTAGTTGGCTCAGTCGTTGGAATCTCTGGTGTGGTTGGCTCTGGCGTTGGTATCTCTGGTGTGGTTGGCTCAGGCGTTGGAGAGTATGGTGTGGTTGGCTCAGGCGTTGCAGTCTCGGGTGTGGTTTTCTCAGGCGTTGCAGTGTCTGGTGTGGTTAGGTCAGGCGTTGTAGTTACTCTTGTGGTTTTATCAGACTCTGGTGTAGTTGGCTCAGTCGTTGGAATCTCTGGTGTGGTTGGCTCTGGCGTTGTTATCTCTGGTTTGGTTGGCTCAGGCGTTGGAGTCTCTGCTGTGGTTGGCTCAGGCGTGGGAGTCTCTGGTATTTCTGGATCAGTCTCTGGAATCTCTAGTGTCGTTGTTGGCTTAGGCGTTGGAGATTCTGGTGTGGTTGGCTCAGGCGTTGGAGTCTCTGGTATTTCTGGATCAGTCTCATGAATCTCTAGTGTCGTTGTGGGCACAGGCGTTGGAGACTCTGCTGTGGTTTGCTCAGGCGTTGGAGCCTCTGGTAGGTCTGGCTCAGGCCCTGGAATCTCTAGTGTCGTTGTTGGGACTGGCGTAGATGGCTTAGGTGTGGTTGGTTCATCTTTGTAAAGTTGGCAAGTGCTTTCATCCACACCAGGTGGTATGTAGCGAAATGAATCGACCAAAACAATGGAATCTGGTTCTGACATGCCCATGATTGATATCTGAAACAAAGAAAGTTGGTAGGTCCGCCTATGTATCAATACTGTACACACAGTTTTAATAAATTAATATTGTCAATACTCACGTAGCCTTCGTAAGTGCTTTGGCCAAACAAGGTTATCTGCAGAGTATGCCATCCACTCACAAAGTTTGGGTCATTGGCGACATTCCAAACATTTCCTAAAAATTCATTAGGGTCTTCTAACCGTGAGGTTATAACTATGATTTGATTTAAGGGTTTTTTTTCCATATAAATGTTGACTTCTATTGTACCACCTCGGTGCATAGTAAAACTGAATGATGACACACAACTTAAGGCGGCAGTGGGCGTAATAAAGGTGGCACTTTGGTCATTTTGATCACTCAAGTCAATATCACTGTATTTGCTCTTAACCCAAAATGGCATGGAGCCACAAATCGTATTATTATTCCACTCATGTGTCAACCATTCATTGAAATCTTGCTCAAACGTGTACCTCACACAGTGATCACTGACTGCGTAACACGCGAAAATAGATAATATTAACACTATACGAATCATTTCGTTTTGCCACAAGAAAGAGTTGTGGCTGTATAAATAAAATCTCTTTAATTTATATGTCATATTATATTTTAATCAAATTGTTATCTTACTTATTTATTATGGGCTCTGATATGATAAGATCTTTAAATATATCATATAGAATCACCCGATTGCGTCCGTCTGTCTATCATTGCATTTGATGCACTTTGGAACAAACTGTTTACTAACAGCACCTCCTTCAACGACGTTTGATCGTAGTAGTATCGTATCGGAGCAGTATCGTAGCAGTAGATACGATAATGAACTAATAAGAGACGTGAGCTTTTAAATCTTAGCAAAATAAAATAAAACATTATCTAAACAACAACGGTTTAACGTGCTTGCATGGAAACGGATCACTGTATCACTGGATACAACTCGCCGTGATCTGTGGCTAATTCGATTTGATAACGTAATCGGTGGAGACAAACCCTTTCCAATTCAGGGACCAAATACTGACCAAAATATTTTTTTCTATCTTTGGAGATTCAGGTTGTGAGAAAGTCTTACGAACATGAAGGTTCAATTTTGAATGTCTGTATCCGAGTTTGTCATTTTTAGTGATGGGAGATCTCAACGTGGTACTCGTTTTTAAATAAACAAGGTGTGGTCTTCCATTAGTTACAGTTACGGAGTTACAGTTAAAAAGGTCGCTGTTTCTAATTTGCCAGGGCTCGTTGTACCTTACCTTAGTACTTTATTGTGAAAATGCAGTGGCTGGTTGGGGTGGTGGCAAGCAACCGCCTAGTACCTCTCTCGCACATGCGTAACAACCCGAGAAGAAAAAAGTTGACATTTAAAACTTTATTAGGTAGGTACATCTTTTGGAATTAGTTAAAACCTAAACGAATAAAATAAGTTCGGTAACAATGTAGTAATAACGATATCAAAATTAACAGATTTCAAACAAGCAACAAATACAAATAGTAAACATGGCAAATATCCTGTTTTCAGTGTTAATGATAATAATGTTAGTGATCATTGTCAGTATAAAAACTTTCATCCATGAATAATAATTGAGATATTTACAATGACGTATTATATATAGACACGTCATGAACCAACATCGCGGCGCTTAAAAACGGCGAAAATACTAGAACTACTTATAAGCGTGATGAAAGAGAAAGAAAATATGACACCGAACGGCGGGATGCCTGTTGCGAGAGGGAGATAAATATACATCTTCAGTCACGTCACAGGATTTATTAAATTATAAACAAACGTAGCGTCGCGCGACAGGTTGGTGCGTAACTAAGCGCGATGTGGCCAATTGGCTTCATTTCATGTTGTCATTTTAGAGTGCGGACAACGTATCTATAGTTTATACATCATTGGATATTTATTACAATTTGATGTCGCGCCTCACGCACTAATCAACTTTGAACATAAATACTAATATAATAACTACGGTTCCCTATCCATTTGCATAAAATTTTAAGACCTAATATAACTTGGCATACTTTTGTTACTACTAATTATATTTTTGCATAACATTTTTACGCATAACAGCTTACGCATATTTTTTTTAAGCATAATTTATCTAATCAGAATAATGATTAAGCATAACATTGTTAGGCATAAATTGATTTACGCATAATGATACTAAAACATATTTTTTATAGGCATAACAAAGAAGCATAATCCTAATATGTTAGACATGATTGTGAACATATGTGAGTTTTTTCCCTGTAAGTAGCATGCAAACAAGCATACACCATGCATGCAGCAAACATGCAGCTTGCAAACATTTAAACAAGCATACACCATGCATGCAGCAAGCATAAAGCAAGCATGCGTGCAGCAAGCATGCAGCAATCATGCAGCAAGCATGCAGCAAGCATGCAGCAAGCATGCATTCAGCAATCATGCAGCATGCAAGCAAGCATGCAGCAAGCAAGCATGCAAATGCAAGCAAATGGCTTCGGCGCTGCGGGGCTCCGGCGGTCCCACGCGAGCTTATCGTCGCAGATGTGTTTAACGCTCACAGTGTTACAACCACCTGCTCCTCAACTCGCGGGCCGCCTCGCCCCTCCGCGCCTACGCGATTTTAAATTACACTCTAGGGGTAGGGCAGACAAGACTACGTGGAGTCGGTTTTGCAGCGATTCGTTTCTGTCACTAACTTTTGTAGTACAACTTAATGAATTTTTAATTCAAAATAAATACGTAAAAATAACTCAAATTTTATTCTGGTATTAAATTATTTGTATGCCTAAATACTATTATGCTAATAGTCATTATGCCTGGCAACATTATGCAAAATTCAATTTATGCCAAAACAAATTAGCCTTCAAGATGATTATGCCAACATAAACACTATGCCAAAAAAGAAATTGGCAATGTATTATTATGGCAAAACAAATTATGCCAAAACAGTTATGCCAAAGTATATTAGGAAAAAGAAGATTATGCAAAAAAAGGGATCCCAATAACTACTAATCACACACACTGCACTACACACTACATATTCTATATTATATTACTACAGGGATTGGGGGTATTAATAAGACCCACCACATGTCGATGTTCCAGGTTAAGCAGGATAATCGTTACACGTAGTCGGTTTGAAAGTCTGACAACCAGTCTGACTAAGGGGTATCTTATTGCTCAGAACTGAGTTGTGGAGGTCACAGATCGGCAGTCGCTTCATGGGAAATATAAATCTTAAGCTGAATCTGGCTCACTTGACCTCTCTCCCCACTGGCCGACTTCAAAAAGGTTAGGAAAAGTTGGCTAATCAGATGATGACGATGTTCTGGGAATACCAGTGTTTCGCTTCGTGTTTTAAGTGTTTATCAATTTCCTGAAATAGATGTTGATTGACTTTTTTATTAGAGTTTTAAACTTACGGTAATTAATCAACAGATAATCATAATCGCGCTGACTGCACTAACCCTGTATAAATCTAATGGGATTATATAATATTATAATGACGCAATAAAATGGTATCATAATCCAAGTAAATAATTATCGAAGTACTACCCCAAATGTGTATTAGTCAAGGAATGTTGTCGGCAGCAATTTATTATGATTTTATGATACAAATATACTAACTAATTTCATTTTGGTTTATTTCTTGGGGTTGATACTCTGGGGCCGTGACTAGGTCCGAATGCTTTAAGCCCGTTTAAAGGAATTTCGAGACGCCTAGTTGACGCTTCCCGTGACCCAAGGACTGGCTTTTACCTTGGCCAGAGGCTAAGTGTTGCCATACAACGTGGCAACGGTGCTAGTCTCTTGGATCCCACATTACCAACTGACAGCATTGGGGAGGAGTTTTTTGATGCCCTTTTAAAGATTGTTGTTAGTTTAGTCTGTATGGTGTGGGACGTAAAGAATAGCACCATCCCATATCTTCCCGTGGGTGTCGTAAGAGGCGACTAAGGGATTACCAGAGGATGGGCAGCAGCGTTCTCTGTGCTTTTGTAACAACCGTACTGCGATCGCCAACCCGCCTGCCAAGCGTGGCGATTATGGCAAAACCCCCCCTTGGGGGAGGCCTATGTCAAGCAGTGGACGTCTTTCGGCTGATATGGTGGTGGTGGTTAGTTTAGTTAATAGATTTTAATTAAGAATGTATAATAAATAACCTTACTCTACTTAATAAGGAATAAATGTTTGTTTTTATGTTTACAATATCTATACATATAATAAAATACGTTAAAATACTTCAAGCAGTGTGGACATTATATTACATTGAAATCTAATCCACATATTTGACGCATCAAGCTGCTGCGATCTTACGACAGACAAAACATGTAGGCATATTATGCTCTACTACCAGTGCGAAGGCGGGTAAGGCGGGGGTAGTTTAAAATAAATGCATAGCAAATATTTGTATAAGATATTACTTTACACTATTAAACTCCGGATTAGAAGCTGCATATTTTATACGTATAGATACAATCAGCATAGCTACTCACAACACTTCGATTCTATTTCTATTCGACAAGTCGTATGTCTGTCTTTGTTTGTCATTACGAATGCGAGCGAGGTAGACATACGACTTTCTGAATCGAAACCGAATCGAAAAGTTGTGAATAGCTATGCTGATGTCTTCATGTAGAACGCATCCCACTAAACACGTTGCAAGAGAGCATAGTTTTTGAAAAAAAAAATCCTTAAGTTTCCAAAATTTCAACTTATTTTCGTAAACAAATTGTCATTTTTCTACAGATAGTGAACAAACTTCGCTTCCCTTTTACGTGCAGATTAGTGACAGTTGATTTTAATGGTTTTCAGTATAAATCACAATATAATTGTAGCACATGTACAATCCACAATGGGCCAGCTATTTGTTTCACTACATCTTCCCAGCGCGTCAATGGTCTAAATCGCTTCGTTTACCCAGTAAATCTCACCACAGTGTAGAAGTTACTAAACATAGCTAAACATAATTTTCTTCGCCGTACCTAGTCCTTATTTGTTTTTCAGAATGTAATATAAAGGCAGAGTCAGTCGTTTCTTGCAACTGTTAAATATATTTTAGTTATAGTTTACTTTCATGCACTAATTATACCATTCTTTCAGAAATAACACTACTGCACATAGATGTACATTTTTGTAATACTTTTTAAAAATTTTTCTCTTATTATTCTTAGATATATCTGTAAATAAATCTGTTTGTGTCTCGCGGGGACCTATTTTATAAATCTTATTAGTGAATTTCATGATTTTTTGTAGAAAACCCATTGTATGTAAAAGTACATAAGTGTTTTTTAAGCTGGAAATTATTTTGATCATTTCTTTTAGAAGATTTTATAAATTATTATTATTCAAGGTTAAGGCAGCTTTAACATCATTTTCAATTTCAACATTAAAGTTAACTGGTTTTGCTCAGACGTTGTAGTCTCTGGTGTGGTTGACTCAGGCATTGAAGTCTCTGGTGTGGTTGACTCAGACGTTGTAGTCTCTGGTGTGGTTGACTCAGGCATTGAAGTCTCTGGTGTAGTTGGCTCAGTCGTTGTAATCTCTGTTGTGGTTGGCTCAGGTGTTGTAGTCACTTGTGTGGTTGGCTCAGGCGTTGTAGTCTCGGGTGTGGTTGGCTCAGGCGTTGTAGTCTCAGGTGTGGTAGACTCAGGCGTTGTAATCTCGGGTGTGGTTGGCTCAGGTGTTGTAGTCTCTGGTGTAGTTGGCTCAGTCGTTGTAATCTCTGTTGTAGTAGGCTCAGGTGTTTTAGTCTCTTGTGTGGTTGGCTCAGGCGTTGTAGTCTCAGATGTGATTGGCTCAGGCGTTGTAGTTTCTGGTGTGGTTAGCTCAGGCGTTGTAGTCTCAGTCGTGTTTGGCTCAGGCATTGTAATCCCTGGTGTGGTTTGCTCAGGCGTTGTAGTCTCGGGTGTGGTTGGCTCAGTCGTTGTATTCTCTGTTGTGGTTAGCTCAGGTGTTGTAGTCTCTGGTGTGGTTGGTCCGTCTTCGTAGATTCGGCAATATCTTTCATCGACACCAGGCGGTATGTAACGAAATGAATCGACTAAAGCAATGGAATTTGGCTCCGCTATGCCTATGATGTTTATCTGAAACACACACGTACATAAATAAATAAATAAAGTTGTTGGTAAGTCCGCTTAAGAATCATTACTGTTTATACTGTTTGATTAAACCAATATTGCTAATACTCACGAAGCCTTGGAAAGTGCCTTCACGGGTCAAGGTTATCTTTAGAGTGTGCCATCCGCTCACGAAGTTTGAGAGATTGACTATATTATAAGCAAAGTGTAAAAACTCTTTGCCTTCTAACCGGTAGGCTGAAACCCAGATTTCATTATTGGGTTTTTCTTCCATATAAATGTTCACTTCTATTGTACCACCACGGTGCATAGTGAAATTGAATGATGACGCACAACATATTTCACGTGGAACAGCGGGCGTAATAAAGGTAGTACTTTGGTCATTTTTATCACTTAAGTCAATATCACTGTATTTGCTCTGAATCCAAAATGGCATGAAGCCACACCTTTCGTGATGTGTCAACCATTCACTGTAATTTTGTTCAAACGTGTATCTCACACAGTGATCACTAACTGCGTAAGACGCGAAAATAAATAATATTAACACTTTGCGAATCATTTCGTTTCGCCACTTGTAACAGTATGACTGTAGAAACAAAATCTCATTAATTTATTTGTAAAATTATATTTTAATCCAAATATCTTAGTTATTTATTTTGGGCTTTGATATTATGATAAGATCTTTAAATATATGGAATCACTCGATTGCGTCCGTCTGTCTATGTATTTATATGCTATTTAATGCACCTTAGAACAAAATGTGTACTAACAGCATCCTCCTTCAACGTCATTCGATCGCCACAATATCCAGGTAGATAAATAAATTAGTAAGAGATGTGGGCTTTTTATTTTCAGCAAAAACAAAAAAAAAACTTAATGACAACGGTTTAACGTGCTTTTCGATTCACCGAGGGACCTACAACTACTGTCCAAAATATTTTTTTCTGTCTTTGGAGATTTGGGTTGTCGGAAAGTCTTACGAACATACCTCGTTATTTTAAGGTCTTTGAAGGTTGAATTTTGAATGTCTATAAGCGAGTTGGTAATTTTTAGTTATGGGAGATCCCAACGTGGTGGATGATTTTAAATAAACAAGGTGTGGTCTGCTATTATACACAATTATGGAGCTAGACAGATATAATTTGTAAACGTGACATCGAACTCTAATAAATCTCCTGCTTCGCAGAAAATATGATCTCCAATTGAATCTGAACCTGAAATTTAAACTTATATGAAATTATCTGACCCGCGCAACTTCGTTTGCGTTACATGAGAGAGAGAGAGGGTTAGAGAGAGGGTGAGTCAACCTTAAAAGGTAGACATGCTATCGCGGTTTTTTTTAGAACGTTTTAAGAGGAACAATTCCCTCGTACGTGATTGTTACTTAAATTTAACTGTTTATGCAGCACTCGCAACTGAAGGTCTCAAAAGAAATAAATTTTCCTCTCAAAAGAAAAAAACAAAATTTTCGTCGGCGCCATCTTGGATTTTCATTTTGACCTCATTTTCATTATGACCAACCCCAAACACTACGAAAACGACACCCATGAAGAAAAATATAATAATAATATTATAATATTTATTATTAACTACGAAGAATATGGCGGGGTCTATTCGTTAGCTTCGCTCGCTCACTCGACCCCGCCATACCCTTCTTGTGTAGTAAGTACCTCCTACTACTACACACACACACACATCATACGGTACTTTCTTACGTGACGATATCTACTGAATTACGCGTCGAATTGAGAACTTACTTCTTTTTGTTTCATCGGTTAAAAAAACTAATCTTGAGGCAACTGACACGGGCAAGCAATGGAGTGAAATGAACAACGCCATCTATCGACCAAGATGTTAAACTGCTAAAATATAATGCAAAGCAGCATCATGTAGCGTAACTTTTTCAGTTAGCCGGGCAGTCAATTTAGAAGTTATCTAGATAACGACAAAATCATTAACTTTTGATTGCTAATTACTAACGAATAAATTCGGTTGCAATATAGCGATTTTGTCGTTATCTCTGTCGAGACTGCTGGCCTTTTTAGTCATTCGTACCACTTTAGTACAATAGATGTCGCTGCATCTTACACTTGATGATTATAGTTCGTCTTGAAAACTTTAAATTCATATATCTTTTGATAGAATTAACCGATTGCGATGAAACAAAAACTAAATAATACTTCAAGATACACACAATTTTTATGTATCTAAGTTGTCTACATTGGTTTCGTAAATTTTACGTAATGCTTGATCATCGAAACAGACAAACAGATAAACAGACAAAAATTCCAAAAATGCTGGAAATGAGTTCAGTTGGTTATCCTTTCACACCCTGGCAATTTTTTTTCGAAATATTTACGATGTACAAAAATGATTTTTCTACAGATTTATTATATGTATAAATAATAATAGAAGGTATAGATAGATATAGAGTATATATAGATATAGAATAGAAGATGAAAGATTTTTGCTGCTTAACAACATTAGTTCTAGTTTCCGAGGCACTCAAAAAATCGAGTTTACTAAAATTTTCTTGTGCACGTCAATATTTGGGTATCTTGTATGTTAACGACATCCATCTTGAGGTTCCGTCAAAGGTCGCTGTTTCTAATTTAGCAGGGCTCATTATACACTACACATACCTTGGTACTTTATTGTGTAAACGCAGTGGCGGGTTTGAGTGGTGGCGAGCAGGGCAACCGCCCAGGGCCTCTCTCGCTCAACAAGCCGATAAGAAAAAAGTTGACATTTAAAACTTTATTGTATCCTTAGGAATTAGTTTAAACTTATTACTATCAGTGATTTGTGTCCCACTGCAGGGCAAAGGCATCTCTTCCCTCTTTCCACTTATCCTTATCCAATGCTGTTATATGGTAATCCTTGTGAAAAGAGTCGAGTTCGTCACGCCATCTCCTTGTGGGCCTGCCACGTTGCCATTTGCTGCTGTTTGGGACCCATTGTGTGGTTACTTTAGCCCATACCTCCTTCGCTATGCAAAAGATGTAACCAGTTCCATTTTAGCTTAACAGCCGTGTGATCTACATCGGAAATTTGAGTTTTAGAACGTAGTATTGAGTTATTTATACGATCAGTAAGTTTAACTCTATTTGGCCGAGGTATAATTTATACTCATGGACATATTCAACCATCACACCCATAATTCCTGTGTTGCACTTGGTGTTGTTGGGCTTCGCCATATTCATCGTGAGTCTGATCTCGAGGCTTGCACTGCTCAGTTGTTCGAGCTTTAGTTTTATATAGACTTCTTCGAACGTGGCTGTGAAGAGCTGTGGAGAAAGAGAGTCGCCCTGTTTAACCCCTTTTTGGATAGGGAATGATAGTCCTGTGGTGTTTATTTTTATGGCTGCTGTGCTTTTTAACCGACTTCCAAAAAGAGGAGGTAATCAATTCGTCTATTTTTGTATTTTTTTTGTAGTAAGTTAATTAATTTTAAATATAGCGTCGTGCGATAAACTTTCAAATGCTTTAGAGTAGTCGACAGACTTTTACTTGAGGATAGGCAAAAGTGGATTTCATTATTTGTATGACCATCAGGAGAAAGCCACGCTGCTTAACAAAGAAGCTGTTGCTGACACTAAGATCCTGACCGAAAGCGATTTGTAGAAGGCGTTTGCCGCGCTCGTTTCTATGTCTTAATCTGTGGGGTCCCAGAATATTGGTGTTTTCAGAAGATGTTCGAAAACCAATTTTAGCGTTGTAGTCACTTATAAACAATGTCCAGGTGCCTCGGTGCTCATCACAGGCTTTATTCAGCAGGTCGTAGAATTCCTCAACGTCATCATTACTATGTGAGTATGTTGGAATTTACAAACTACACAAAACCTAAACCAATAAAATAAGTTCTGGAACAAAATAGTAATAACGATATCAGAATGAAAGATTTTAATTTCAAAATTAAGTAATGTTATGAATGAATAATTTATTGTAAAACTCTGAAACGTTATTAAGAAATTCATTACAATTTGATCTCGCACCTCACGCACTACTAATCAACGTTGATCTACAGGGATCGGGCATATTAATAAAAGCCACACAAATCTATCTTCCAGGATAAGCAGCGCTTGTCTAGGTTGATTCGTGGATAGGTAACCATCTATTATTTACCGAGTTTCCTCATGCTTCGGAAAGCACGTTCAGCCGCTGATCCTGGCTCTCATTTGTAGATATTTAACAATTATTCCAGCTAATCAGTTGTTTTAAAGTCTGACAACCAGTCTGCCTAAGGGGTATCCTATTACCCAGTACTTACTGGGTTGAGGAGGTCAGATAAGCGGTGGCTCCATGTAAAATACTGTTATTAAGCTTATTCTGGTTAGACTGAAAGTCGACTACAACATGGTTGGGAACAGGCTAGGTGGATGATATCGGCATCATCTGCCTAGCCTCGGGGAATCCCGATTCAGTGTTTCGTTTCGTGTTTTAGTGTGTATAAATATCTAAAAATGTAAGACAAAAAATAAATGAAATATATGTATGTGTGTGTGTGTATGTGATGTGAATTAAATACTTTTTCTTTTCTTTGTGTTGATCGACTGTCTTATCAGAGTAGTTTTATAGTTTTAAATTAATTTTTACCTAGCTTTTTACTAGCCCGCTGCTTTGCTCGCGTTTATTTAGAATTTGACCATCAATTTGGGTTGTACTCTGCTTGTTCAATCATGATTCGAAGGACACGTGGCACCATCCAATGATGAACGTTATTGTTGTTTTCCTCGGGAACTACTTTTTTTCGGCATTAAAGGTACCCTCTGTCTGTTCCTGTATACCTGACAACGTATTTGCAAAATTTCAAGTTGACTGGTCCATTGGTTTAGGCGTGAAAAGGTAAATAACAATTTCATTAATGAAAAACAAATAAAAAAAAAAAAAAAAAAAAAATACAATTTTATTTTATTGATGGTTTTTTTTTTGTTAATGATTACAATTATTATTAAATGTTATAATTTAATCATAATTGTAATCATTAATAATAAAAATTACTAATATGATGACGAAAAATTACCGAAAATTTATTGTGAAGGACGACACGGTTGACATAACGGCTCCAGGCGAATCAATTCGTCACATTATCTCCGGATGTTCTCGTCTAACTAACCAACTTACCAAGGGGTATCGTATTACCCAGTACTAACTGGGTTGTGGAGGTCAGATAGGCAGTCGCTTCATGTAAAATACTGGTATTCAGCTGCATCCGGTTAGACTGGAAGCCGACCCCAACATAGTTGGGAAAAGGCTAGGCAGATGATGATGATGATGTTCTCGTCTAACTAACGGAGAGTACTTGCATAGACACAACCTTGTAGCCGGGATTATTCATCAGCAACTTACTCTGAAATACAACATTGTGGAATTGGAAGTGCTTTACCCAGTTCTCGATAATAGCAGTATCACATTGTACTGAGATCAATCCAGCATCACTGAAAGGACTATTATTAAGCCAATAGGCCTGATATAGTGGTGGTGAATCGATCAGAGCGGCGCGCAATGATTGTTGACATAACGGTCCCGCATGATGAGAACCTCGTGAAAGCCGAGAAAGATCAGGAACTCAATTATCTTAGCCTCCTCAGGTATTGACCGAGGAGGCTCTCGTTAGGCAGCTGGATCAAGGGCTTGATTCAGAATGCGGTACTCTTGAACATACGGCTCATGTTGTTAGGAGATTCCTCTCTCTGGAGCCGTGACCGCTGCCGCTAGCTTGGACCCTGTTCCCGATACCAGATACCGGTTACAATTATTTTTATATTTTAAAATGTTTTTATATTGTCGGAATATTTAAAAATGTAATTGATTTGTAAAGAAAAATTAAAGGAAAATATAACTAATATTATAAATGCGAAGTAAGTGTTGATTAATCCTAACTTAGAAAAACAACAGATAAACAACGAATAAATCCACTTAATCGCGATGACTGCACTAAACCTTTATAAATCTATGGGATTAAAATATAATAAGAGCAATAAAATGGTATCATAATCCAAATAATTATCAAAGTACCTTACTTACCGACGTAATGAGCGTTAGTTGAGGAATGTTTACTAATTCTCATTTTTAACTCCCGACGCAAAAAGAGGGGTGTTATAAGTTTGGCCGCTATGTGTCTGTCTCTGGCACTAGTTAACTGATTTTGATGCGGTTTTTTTTATTTGAAAGTAGTTTTTTGGCAATGGTTTTATGGTTCTTAGACATGTTTTATCAAAATCGGTGCAGCTATTTACTAGATAAGGAGGATGAAAGTGTGTGTGAAAAATCTAATATTTTCAAATATACCCAAGTAGGGTATCAAATTCCGACGCTTGGCTCCCAACAGGCCGGGGCTGCCTTCAAATGGCTTTTGCTCAACCTGGTTAAAACGTGTCCGGCCCTGGTTCATTTCATGAGGACAATTTTATTGAAGAGTTTTCTTGGATTTAGTTCACATAATTATTACAACACCTTTAAATTTTTTAACTCATAATAATGATGGCTCAACAATAGGGATTATTTTTAATTCTAAAATGTTTGTTTGCTTTTCTTTTTTGCGTCGGGGTATTTTAAATTCTTTTTTCATTTTTATGACATATTTTATCCAAAATCGAAGCGTTTTCTATAATTTTCCTTTTTTATGTACAGATATTACCAGATCAGATATCGATACATTTACCGTGATAATGGTTTTGTGAGGCATAAGTTCGTAAGTAAAGACTTTTATAAACTTTGCTTTGCTAAAATATAAATAAATAATTATAATAATTTTTTTTCAGTTATCAATTCACACATCACTCTTCTGCACTTGCAATAACACACTTAAAACTAGTATTATTTATACCTATCTGATTTCCACAACCCCGTTAGTTCCGGGTCATACGGTACCCCTTGGTAAGACTGGTGGTCAGATTTTCGGACCACTGACTACCTGTTACGACTGTCAAAGATCTATAAATGACAGGCGGGGCCAACGGCTTAACGTGCTTTCCGAGACATGGAAGAAACTCGGTATCTAATGTATGCTCAACCATCCACAGACCAACCCGTTCGGATTTTTTAGTATTTAGCAACAGCATACAGTTATTTTTTTCTTAAAAAACTATTTAGTCCTCACTGAAATCTAATGTGAGCACGTTCCCGTACTTAAGAAGCTGGCTATATTCTACGTGGCTCGGGCTCGAGTAGCCATGCATGCAAACCGCATGGGACCATTAGTTGTGACAATTTGTGGGAGGCTTACGTCCAGCTTCTTCGTACACATCTTAACTAACGGCATAAGGTACCGTGCATGTGAAAATGGGAAATTGGGGCGTAGGGGAGAGGCGGGGATTATGTCATAAGGGGACGTAGGGAGTGTACTGCAGTGTCATAATTAAAACAAAGAACGATCGCATGGCCAAGAGTTTCTTGTAAATAGAACTTGGTTTTCATTTGTTTTGGTATAACTTAATTATTTATTATTTATTTTAATATCTAAAAAACTTAATCTATATACAGTTTGGTTTTAACCACACATTGAAAACCTCTCAGGGCTTACCTGTGTGCTGGCGAGCCGTTCGTTTAAATGTTACATAATATTACAAATACAATGATAGGTACAATAAAACTTACTTTTAAATGATGGTGATATAAATTTATAGGTACATACATACTTTAGGAGAAGTTTTGTGTAAGGAAACGTTTTGATTTATATTTATAACTTTTCGAACTCGTTTTATATAGCGTTTGCAAGTCCTCTGGAAGTTTATTAAGAAAAAAAGGTACGTAGCACTTCAATACCCGCAATTACAGACACAATTAAAATAACAATGAACCGTGCCCATTTGGGCACGGCTGGGAACATAAGGGTATTCTGCAACCCTCATATCGCACACATTATTGAATGTCGGTAGGATAACTATGTACTCTGTGTTATTTTCAGGCTTTCAATAAAGGATAATTATCTTTTGAGATATTCATTTAAATTAAAGTTCAGTGTAACCAAAAACTCACAAAGAGATGCCTCGCGAGTAACATGACGTCTCGCGGCGCGCTGACGATATTTTCCTTTTACGGACAGGTGAATCATGCCGTGGCCCACATTATCATAAGCGCAAACGCAAATATATGGCAATCTACGATGTTGCTTACGAAGATACGCGGCGTGGGACTTACTAATTAAAAAGAAAAATACCTACTTGTGAATTTGAACTTAGATTTTACGGTAACGTAATAATATACAACTGGTCAGGGGCCCAATTCTGTAACTTTGTGTTAAGCAACACGCCATTGACACTATCGACACACGACAGACATTATGTTGCAAATTTGGTATTCTGCAAAAACTTCAATTGCGTTTCAGTGGTGTCTCAGTAGTGTGTCGATAGTGTGGCGGTACAATATTTTTCAGTGTTTCCGTTGTTCGATGGCTTCACAATGGCGGTTCGATCCAAAACACTTTTCAAACACGATAGACACAACTTTCAAATACACTTAAAAAATTTACAGACTACCGTAACTTTGGCCATCATGATGACATTGACACATTATAGTGGAGCAGAATACCAATTATTACAATAGTCTTCTATGGCGTTTCAATGGCACTACAGTGGTAAGTCAATGACCATAGATCATTTGTAGAATACCAAATGTCAATGATTAGCCTATTGAGACACTACTTACACACTACCGACACACTATTGACAAGTTGGTCATTTTACAGAATTGGGCCCCAGTCTTACCATGGGGTACTGTATTACCCAGTATTAACTGGGTTGTGGAGGTCAGACAGGCAGTCGCTCCATGTAAAATACTGGTATTCAGCTGCATCCGGTTAGACTGGAAGCCGACCCCTACAGAGTTAGGGAAAGGCTATGCGGATGATGTAATAATATACAACTGTAAAATTCCTTTTTCCATTTCCAACCAGTATTTTGAATACAGAAATACTCTTACCATATTATTAAAGTAAAAGTACATTAACTCATTACGAAAATAACTTACACCAGTGAAACAAACCATGCAACGTTATCCCAAAACCCAAATTATTAAGTTACAACGAGATAATTAATAAAAACCGGTTCAGTGTAAAACGAGAACCCAATTATTTACGAAGATGAAATGGTTTTATTGAAACATAATTATCGAGCTCGCTGTTTGATGAGATTTATTGACTTTAACACTATTAATTTTATGTGGATGCGGGCGTTAACGTGCAGTAGGAATGAGTAATGGAGGACTTCACGTGTGGTGATGGGAAATTGACATAAGGTAAGTTGGTAATGAGCAGCGGCGACCCTGACTTACGAACAAGTAAGTCATGGGTTCGAACCACAGACAGGCGCATTACTTTGTGTAATTCATTTCATCACCATTGGTCACAAAACGGTGAAGTAAAACATCGTGAGGAGTTCGGCATGTCGTAGAACAAAAAAATCGAAGACGTGTGGCATCTACCAATCCGCACTGGGCCCGCGTGGTGGATTATAGCCCATTCCCTCTCATAGAGAGGAGGCCAGTGTCCCAGCAGAGGGAACATTGGGGCTGACAATGATGATGAAGCTCGTAAATTATTTGAAAAGTGAATTGTAGCTGATAAGTGCGTACCTCTGGTTCAGGAGGACTCAGACAAATTTTCATACTAGTAGATGTAACGATAATGGAAAAATATAGGCGCAACTGGTGAGTATGAGGTCCTGGGTTCCATTCCCAGGTCAGGCAAAGTGTTATTGGGTGTTCCATCTAAAATTTCACAGTAGCAGTCACGGAGTCTGGTTTTGTGCCCGGTTGATGCCATTAGGCTAGCTTCCTTTTACATGGGACTAAAACATAACTGACGATTTATATGGGTTTACTATTAGATTAAAATAACATCACGCCTGTAATCTACGAAGGGTTGGGCAGAGGTTGTGTAGCTTGTAATACGTATAGTGATGTGGTAGGTAGCTGATGAGGTGCTGGTACGTTAATGCCGAGGAGTAAGAGATGAAATAAAATATGGGAAGTAATAAAATGCACGTGTGTATTGTACCAGTGTCGTAGATGGAAGGGAAAAGTGTTGCCACTATTTACATTAGGATTTACATTTAATGTTGGTGTTGCAAATTAAGAATTAAAATCTCCAACAGAGGTGTACCTAATACACCCACATTTCACCAGTTATATTTTAAATCCGATGTGATAGGGGGCGAGTCTATTGCCATCAACCGGGTACAAATCCAGACTCTGTGGCTGCTACTGAGAAATTTCTGATTCCTCTGAATTCCTTTGAATTCTTCTGAATTTCTGAGGCATATAATAATAAGGTTGCAAATTGCTTTAGGAACACGAAATGCATTAAAAGCGGCTGGTTCGAGAAAACGAGAAAAACGCAACATTTGATGTTTCAGGCAACAATGTTATACAACTGTTTCTAAACTGTGTTTCCGTAATTATTTCGTAACCCTTGATGTACTGTGCAAAAACCCGCATTACTAAACTGCACAGATTTTCCTCATAAATAAAACTAGAATAGTTCCCACCACCATTCTCCGAGGAATATTAATAACAAAGACTTTAGTATAGCTTTCATTACTAGTCTATACCAGACTCTAGTCAGGTCTAGTTCTGGTCTGGGAGAGCACGCTCTGTACTTAATGTTTTCATTAACTGAAAACAGTTTTCAGATAATATCTGGTGGAATGAGTTGGTTTTGAAGGCAAGTTTTGGAGGTACTTTAACGTTTAGAAATAATATTTGTAATATATAATATTGTTAATAATATTTGTATGGTTTCTGTACAGAAATCTAGGGCAGGATACCGACTGTATTCTATAAAGGGTGTAAAACACCTCATAACGAAGCCGAAAGGCACTTGGTCTCCCCGTCATTGCGATCATTTTTCAACCGACTTCCAAAAAGAGGAGGTTCTCAATTCGACTCTATTTTTTTTTTGTGTTTGTTACCTCAGAACTTTCGACTGGGTAAACCGATTTTGATAATTCTTGTTTTATTTGAAAGCTAGTACTTCCCGTGTGGTCCCATTTAAATTTTGTGAACATCTGATGCTGATCATCGGAGATACACAATGGAACTCTTCAAAAATAGACGGCAAATGTGCCGTGAATGTTGCAATCGCTTGGATGTTTATTGTTTATAAATACAACATCATGACGTAACATCACGCCTGTATGCTCTGAGGGGGTACGCAGATGTGTACAATACACCCAGATTTCGAAAGTTAGGTATGTTAAGTTGGCGCGATCGTGTTCCGCGTGCGCCTCAAATGACGTAACATTACGCTTGTATGCTCTGAGGGGGTACGCAGATGTGTACAATACACCCAGATTTTGACAGTTCGTTCGTGTTCCGCGCGCGCCTCAAAGAGATGTCAGCAAAAGGGACGGTTCTAAAAAGATACTGCGACTCTGGAATACAAAGGGCTAAGAAGGAACATGGATGGGTTTTAGTCAGTAAAAGTCTGACACTCCCTCCCGCTCCGCGTTCCATATATTAGGAATACGCCTTTTCATCATCAGCCTATTAATTTTCCCACGGCTGGGACACAGGCCTCCTCTCTATGAGAAGGAATGGGCTATAATCCATCACGCGTGCCCAGTGCGGGTTTGTAGATGTCACATGTCTTCGAATGTTTTGGTACTAGGACATGCCGGTTTCCTCACGATGTTTTCCTTCACCATTTTGAGAGCAGTGGTGATGAAATAAATTACACAAAGTAATACGCCTGCCAGGGTTCGAACCCACCAGTTACTGTTAGTAAGTCGGGGCCGCCACCACTGGGCCACCGCTGCTCACGCCTATTACCATGACATGTATTGGTAACAATGTCAAATAAATTCATGGCAAATATTTGTTTGGGAAGGGAACAACTAAAAATGGATAAATAAAAAACCTTTTAGCAAAAAATAAAACCGACTTCAAAAAACACGAAAAAGTGAAAAATAACTTTAGCTTCAGAAGTCGGTGACAAAAAAACTAAATCAATCAAACAAAGGTCACCGACTTCTGAAGCTAAAGTTATTTTTCACTTTTTCGTGTTTTTTGAAGTCGGTTTTATTTTTTGCAAAAAAGTTTTTCTTTGTTCTACACCATACCTGGGAACCTTCTAGTTACGGAGATATTGGGGGACAAAGTTCCACTGGACATAAAATAGCTAGTCTTTGCCCTCGGGTTCGTCCGCGTGGAAGTTGCTTATATGTATACTTTTTCTTTTTTTTAATCTCTCTCTTTCTCACTTTTTTTTTCTCTCTCTCTCTTTTTTAACTCACTTACGATTCAAGTATCGTGAGTGTGTTAACAAACATTTAAACTAATATACACAAACATTGGCAAATAACAACACTGGGTAGGGAAGAGATTCCTTTGCACTGCAGTTGGACATAAATGGTTGAAAATAAAGGACAGGTAAATGATGATGTCGTCAAAAGCACTTCGCAACAAATGTATGGTCGAACAAGCTATTTGGTTTACAGTTTAACCAACAAATAACATTGTAACATGTAAACATATAGCTTGTTCGACCGTACATATTAAAATGCAATTTCCTAAGTGTTTAAGTAGGTACTTAGTACTTAGATAAGTAGGAATTAAAGGTCATTGCTCTTTCCTTAATTTCTCTGCGCAAGTGCCCCGACAATACATTATGCATCGTTTTTAGGGTTCCGTAGTCAACTAGGAACCCTTATAGTTTCGCCATGTCTGTCCGTCCGTCCGTCCTCGCTTAATCTCTGTGACCGTTAGCACTAGAAAGCTGAAATTTGGTACCAATATGTATATCAATTACGCCGACAAAGTGGTAAAATAAAAATTGGAAAAAAAAATTATTAGGGTAGCCCCCCTATATGTAAAGTGGGAAGTGTTTTTTTGTTTTTTTAATTTCAACCCTAACGTGTGATATATTGTTGGAAAGGTATTTAAAAATGAATAGGGGTTTCCTAAAATCATTTTTTGATAATGTCAATAATTTCGGAAAAAATCGCTCCAAAAGTAAAAAACAATGTGTCCCCCCCTCTAACTTTTGAACCATAAGTTTAGAAAATATGAAAAAAATCTGAAAAGTAGAACTTTATAAGGACTTTCTAGGAAAATTATTTTGAACTTGATGGAAACAACAGTTTTTGTACAAAAAAGACAAAAAGTTGTACAAAATAATTTCTGGACTAAGTTTGTAGTATATTCGTATATGCAAGCATTTTTACATAATGGATACCCACCTTTAAACTCATAAGTGGGAACACTTATTGTGACGGACGGGAAACTACGGAACCCTACACTGAGCGTGGCCCGACACGGTCTTGGCCGGTTTTTATTACTAGAAGAAGTCAAGGATCTCGATAAAGGTAGTTTCGGGACAATTTTATATCATTATTTCTGTTTTCAGAATAATGTATTTGAATAAATGTATGCGGGTTAATGACCTTTATTTCCTACATAACTGGCGCAGACTATAGTCTTGTGTTAAGGTTACGTCTCAATGTTACGTCTGGGATACACCATCTTATTTACTCGTACCTAACCTTCCATACCTATTTCCTACATAGAATCCATAAAAATGTTTTCATGCGAATGTATATCTGTCTGTTCCAGTCATCACGCCATAGCCGTTTATCTGAAATTTCGATAAAAAGGCACAAGAGACCATGACTTTAGTCAAGACAATAGATGCTTTTTATTGCAGCAGAATCTACTTGCGGCCAAAGCCTCAGGAAAAGGCTGCTTTTATTAACCACCTAAACCAGTTTTAAAACCCGATCAGCCCGCTTAGCATGACCACCGAAGAAAAGAAAGAGAATCGACAAATCTTTTGTTCATTTTGTCGATTCAATGACAGCAAAATGACAGATGAACAAAAGATTTGTGGTCATGCTAAGCGGGCAGAAGTTCCTAAACTCGATCAGAAGGTAAACGGTCATATTTTAATAATAATTTTATAAATGATTCTTATTGATAATCGCTCACGGCATCCATTCTCTTGAACTCTAATAAGAGGATAAAACGAACGTTCTAGTTTTTTTTACTACTTATTTTATATTAAAAAGATTCTAGCCAGTCTAAGAGAATATTATACATCTGTGCAAATAGTTCTTAGTAAGTACAAATCTGTGATCTTAATCTGCTTCAATCTCGGTATTAAGTTGAAGCAGCCACTTAAATAGATTATAAGGTTAGGTCGTATTCCATTCTTGTGGTTTATTTTAGGAAGTGTTAAATCATTCTCTGATGTTATTAGGTGGTCACCCATTCACGGACTAATCTAGGTAAGCGCAGCTAAAGATCGACACGACCGGCTGTTATTATGCAACCATTCAAGTACCTACTGAAAATCCTTGGTAAACAAGAATTTGTGTGATAAACTAACACTAAAAACCCGATACCTCCTGAATAAAATGTAGCCTTTGTTACCCGGGCCATAATATCGAATCGAATGACACCTTACTCATCAAAATCGAATAAATAGTTTAGGCCAGCCTTTCCCAAAGTGGGCGATAATGCCCCCTGTGGGCTCTGCAGGCCTAAAGGGGGCCAGTAAGAGGCCCAGAAAAAAATGGGGGCGTTGTGTAGAGGCTTAGGGAACGATTTGTAATTTCATCTAGGAGGACTCTTAGACACCGACTGCTCTAGCTCTCGACTACAACTTGTGAACATAAACTAATATTAATTTAGCGATAGAGAGATGAATTGATTGTTTGTTTTATTTTGAATAAAAGATACTCTGTCCGAATACTATAAAGTTGCGTTTCAATTATCATTCTCATTGGAAGGTGTCGTAGAGTTAACTTGAGACCTTAGCGCCATTATTGTGTACCTACTACGCTCAGGTCTCAAGTTAACTCTTGCGGGTTATAGTAAAAGTCTCGTTTAGAATGAATTTTTAATCTCTGCTAATATAGCTCACAATGATTAATTTAATACGAAGTTATAGTGGTTTTTAAGTTGTAGGTGAATAAATTGGTGCGCTAAAAAATAATTTATTCTCAAAGTGGGCAGTAGACAAAATAAGTTTGGGATCCTCTGGTTTAGGCGCTACAGTGGAACATACATAAATACAAAAACACGTGGATTGCTAAAATCATAACTCTTCCTTTTGACTTCGCCGTAGTCGGGTAAAAAGGACGTATTATGATGTTTCTTGCACCGTGTATCGTGTATGTGTTATTAAGAACATTTTGAAGTTGCTGTTATTATGTTAACAGAGACTGTTTAAGACTGGTTCTCTTCGTTACTCTTCAGACGTTTATGAGTCCAGTGCGAATCGCTGAGTTTTCTTTGATGCTTCTGATTAGTTTCTTTGATCTCCAAGCTGTGAAATTTTAACAGACGTTCAAGTTTCTTATGAAAGTTACCAAAGTAGGTGCAGTGGAAGAATCTGTGGAGGTTATATTTAGTTTCAAGCACAAACGGACTGTCTTTTCTTTTGAGATTTATTCTTATGTTTGTGATTAATTAAATAATAAAAATAAACAAAAATGTATATTTCAGACTGGGTAAAGTCCATACTTTGAAGTATATTAAATATCTTAAGACTAAGTTAGTAGCAATTTAGGTAGGCAGTCCAGATGAATACGAATAAAAATAACTTGATAGGATAAATTAAATTGAATTGAAAAAAAAAAAATGTCAAGTTATATTAAAACATTAAGAAGTGCTTTGAGATTTTAATTGCTGTTAATTATCTCTATTTGATCACATCACAAATCCAGGCTCCGTGGCTGTTACTAAGAAATTTCTGATGGTAAAAACCCAATAACGCTATGCCTGAACTGGGAATCGAACTTAGAACCTCATGCTGAGCAGTCCCAGCTTGCTTCTGTTTTATGTGTTATCTTAGTAACCATATTCCCAATTTTCTCCAATTCTCATCAAAGCATTCTTCCCCTGAAGTGAGACTAACTCGCAGATAACCGACGCTAACCGTTTCCTTGCGGAGTGCAGTATTTGTCAACGTCTGGCTTCAAATAGCTCACATTAACATCCGCCACTGAGTCGTTGTGACGATTGTTGAGCAATACTGGTTGGTGGGATGGAGAGCAGTGATTCGTTTTAGAAAGAAAGAAAGAATGAAAGAGAGAAAGTAAGAAAGAAAGATAAAAGAAAGAAAGAAATACATAAATAAAGAAAGAAAGAAAAATCATTTATTAGCCCGCTCCTGTGCGGGCTAATAAATGATTTACACAATACACATAAAATAAAATGGAGAAATAAAGTTTAACTTTGTTTTCAGATACCCGGTGGGTAACCAACGGGACTCTATTACTAAGCCTCCACTGTACGTCCATCTGTCTATTAGTGGGCTGTATCTCATGATCTGTAATAGTAAAAAACATCTCAGTCGGTGTATTTTTCTTACCGCTTTAACAACAAATAAAAATTAAAGGGGGCTCTCCAACTACGATGGTACGTAACCTTTCATGCGCGAATCCGACTCGCACTTGGCCGGTATTTTTATCCGACGTCTGTAGAGAAGAAAGAGGAAAAATTATGGCTTTTTCTTTTTTACTCGGTCTTTCAGTGCTGTGCTCAATGGTCGTGATGCATCCTGGGGTTTTCTTTATGCTTCTTGCAGTGATAGCCCCGCAATTAGAGGATCGTGTTGATTTGGCTTTTGTTTAAGGCGACTATATGAGCTAAATTAGCAACTCTATTTGTGGTGGTTCAAACTTCGTTTGAAATACTGTTAGAATAAAGGTCTAATTAGCTTGCAATACAAAGTGTTTGTTCAGTTTGTTACGTCAGTCACTGCGGGCCGAATAGTGCGAATTTGTGTTTTTTTGCGGTTAACTAAAAAAAAAATCTATTGATTGGACTAAAAAATAAAACACTATCACGCTAATATGTTGCTTGTAGAATATATAATTCTGATTTTTTGGCAAATTTGTATTTGCCAAAAAGTCAGAATGATCGCATGTATTTGAGTATGGTTTATAATCGTTAAAATATTTTTTTAAAGATAAGTTTGTGATTTTTTTTTATCGAGTAAAATTATTTGTATTATGTTTTAACACTATCATACAGCATAATTATATACTGAAGATTATCATTCTGGTTTTGTTTATTGCAGTGAATCATAATATGCTTGCATTATAAAATCCCGTTTAGCTCTTGTAGTCCCCATATTGTATGAAGGTAAAGGAAGCTAAATGAGCATGTAAGAATCGCAGGCGTGAGTTTATAAAATGTACGCGTAAACATTAATATTAGTTACGGTCAGGTAGGAGCAGCGGTGGCCCAGTGGTGGTGGCCCCGACTTACGAACAGTAAGTCGTGAGTTCGAACCCAGGCAGGCGCATTACTTTGTGTAATTTATTTCATCACCGCTGCTCTCAAAACGGTGAAGGAAAACATCGTGAGGAAACCGGCATGTCCTAGAACCAAAAATTCGAAGACATGTGACATCTACCAATCCGCACTGGGCCCGCGTGGTGGATTATAGCCCATTCCCTCTCACAGAGAGGAGGCCTGTGTCCCAGCAGTGGAAACATTAATAGGCTGATGATGAGTTACGGTCAACGGCGTATTGATTTATGTACAGTTTCAAAGGTTTTTTTTTTATTTATTTATTAAATGGGCCTACTCTTGAACTCAATCTTGTTCTAAGGACTGAAATGAGGTCGACGTTAGAACAAGCTAACCCAAAAGAAAGCTACAAAGGTTACAAATAACTAGCTTTGCGCAAACTTTATGAAATGCGTTTTTTGTCTTTTGTGAAAATTTCGATACCGGAAATATGAAATAACGTAAGGGACATTTTGTCGAAAATGAGTTATATATATCGTTGGATTCGGAATTTTTTGCTCTATCGATTGGTATTATATATCGATTAAAATCTCGATATCTTAAAAAAATGTCCATTTACATCACACATTTTCCGTAGGCCTAGACCATTTTTTTTCTAGAAACTAGCTGTATATGACATTTAAATTAATATTTTTACAAAAACTAATGTACGTCTCGTTCACTCACAATATTTGGTATTTACATTAAATCAAAATCGAGTACATTTTACAACAGGTCACATAAGTTATTCCATGATTTGAGATGTTTTATTATTGTCTTATACATTAGTGTTCCCTGAGAAGGTACAAATACCATGTTCCTTACATTCAATTGTGACTCAAATTATCATAATTATTGTGAACTGAATAAAAACTCAAAGTCGCAGCTAGTTAGAAGTGATGACAAAATGACTAGTCAATCTACTAGTCCGTGTGTCCCAATTCTGTATAATGTGCGTAGCAGCGCGTTAGACCGTCGTGATCCCATCGAAATGATTGCCTCCTTATATAGAATTATGTGTTTGTGATGTCCTACTCTTTTTGTTTCAACCACTTCGCGTTTGATTCGCACATTCGCCCTGATTTAAGTGTTTCGAATTGCTTTTAATGGGTTTAACCTTCGTAGTTTTTGGGAAGGAAAATATATAGTCTGTAAAGTGGTGGATTTATTGATTGTTTTTGTGTGTTATAGCAGTTTCCGGGTTCAATATTAACTATCGTTGGTCGTGGAATTTTATTCCGGCAAGCGCAATACTTTGTGTAATTTATTTCATTACCACTGCTCTCAAAACGGTGAAAGAAAACATCGTGAGGAAATTATGTCCTAGGATAAAAAATTCGAAGACATATGAATCACCGACAGAAGGCCTGAGTCCCAGACGTGGGGATATTATAAGCTAATTATGTATATTCTTTATTGTGCACTAAAATTAAACAAAAATGAAAACAAAATTACCTCATTTTTACTAAACTCGCGTGTTCTTAAATCACTAGTAGGTACTAATAGTCGAACAAAATGCAAATAAAACGATGCTAATGAAGAGCTTGAAAGCTTTACTTTAATTTAAGCTGCAGTTTCTTTTAACACAGCTATTTGAACTCGCAACTACGAACATACTTGAGATAATAAACGGCAACTAAAATAAGTAAAACAACCAGAACACAATCTCATTATAATCCTAACTTCTTTGTTTCTCTATATATTCGTTGAAAGAAAATAAATTGGCACATAGCACAAAGAAAAAACAAAGAATTCCCTTACCTAACTTACTTATAAGATAAAACCTCTATCGCATTTCGGCAGGCCTTAATACCAATTCAGACCAAAAAAGAAAGAGAAAAAAAACTCTTATTATCCTAAAAAACGAGTTTGTTGTTTTACTACGCGATAATGTGGGGTAGATTAGCAAGAAAAACTGAATTTTTGTGGCCTTTTTTATTGGCGTCATAAAAAACAACGATTTAATTTGGAACTTAGTTTCGCTCGGGCGTTAATTCCGGCTTTTCGAATCAATGCTTGCTCCAATCCGAGTTATACTTTTCAACTTTAACGGGAAACTTTTAGCTCGTAAAAATTGGAGTAGTTTTATGCGCCAGTAAACTAGCCCAAAGGGGCTTTATTTTTATTCGAGTTATTTTGGACGGAAAATGGAATAAAATGGGCAGGTGATTAGGTGGAAAGTGCAGTTTCATTTTGAATAGTAAGCTACTTGTGTTCAGTTAACCAGAAAGAGAAAACGAGTGACTCTTAAAAATGAGAATAGAATTTACTCACTAGCCCATATTTTAAACGACTTTTATTTTGTAAAGCTGTTTACTTGTACTTACCAAGGCTTTTTTGACCATTGCCAATCATGCTCAATCACTCATGTGCGATTTAGATGCCGTCGATAATAATAATAAAGATTTATTTTTCACCACAATATAGGTACATTAAAGAGGTATCAATACAATACGTAACAACAATAATTATACTGTGGGAGACTGGTGCCTAAGCTAGACGTGAGGTCTGTATTTCAGGACACCAGCATAGCTATTCACAACCCTTTGATTCGATTTCCGATTCGGAAAGTCGTATGTCCATCTCGCTCGATTTCGTAATGTCAAAAAAAGATAGACATACGACTTTCCGAATCGAAAATCGAATCAAAGCGTTGTGAATAAGGGGCCTGGCCCCCATCCCTTGGGTAATGCTTACATTTAATGTTATGTACATGTTACTTTATTGTTGTACTTTTACCATCATCATCTGCCTAGCCTTTTCCCGACTCTGTTAAATTGTGGTCTTGAAACAGTCTAACTAGATGCCGCTGTACCAGCATTTCACATATATGAAACTAATGCTTACCTGATCTAAACAACATAGTTTATGGAAAGGACAATGAGCAAAAATGTATGGAAGCTGCTGCTGGTACACCCCTCCAATAGCAATTAAATATACGTCGTTGGATAGGTCTTTTTAAATGGAACAACATTTGCTATGACAGCTTTGCTGAAATATTTGTTCATTCTGAGTTATAGAACTGAAAACTAAGGTGAAAATATATATTAATATTGTAATATCTTATTGTCTTAGAAAAAATAACACCAATGACGTTGTTACTCATAAACACACATTTTTTTTTTTTCAATCATTGATATTCTAATATAAAAACAATAAACAAAAACATTAAAAAAAAATCAAACTAGTAGCCCACCAGCGCTGGGAACAGGGTCCAAGCTACCAGTGGTCAGGGCTCTTGAGAGAGGAACCTCCTAACGATACGCGCTGTGTTCAGAAGTACTGCTTTCTGAATCAAGCCCTTGATCCAGCTGCCAAACGAAAGCCTCATGAGATGTTGGTCGAAGCTATTGGCTAAATGACTGCTGTATTATTTTAATCATTATCCCTATAAATCATCATCATTGAAAACGCCTTACACACCAACCTTTAATTAAACTTGTATTATCTCCTCCTCTCCTCCTTATATCCTCGTCTTTCGTTAAGAAAGGATTTTACAAAATATCTAATCTACAAAAGTCAATAAGGTTCCAAACAAAGTCGGGTGTTACATTTCGCCACATTCTACACACACACACACATGCGGTATGTTATATACATGCGGAGTTATGTTATCATGAATCTCCATCTACCTCCAATTTCACAGCATATTTCACGTGCATGCTTGAGCCTGATAGATAAGGTATCCTCTCCCTCACTCTCTCATCTTTTCATTTACACCTACGATATATTACTGCCATTTATCACACATCATCAGAAGCAGGAAGTTGAAAACGGAGCTGGGTATGTTATGACTTATGAAACAAGTCACGGGATATTGAGAACAGCAGAGATGTCGGTTATGGTATGGAAACTTGTGGTTCTAATCTTATTTTGAACAGAACCTATGATAGACTACTCTGAGAACACGAACTGACTGTTGAACTTTGTCTCATCGCTTAATTATGCGATGGTAATCGAAATTGAATTATTTCTATGAGATATTTATATCTTTTAATCTAAATGTAAATCATTGTATTGTAGTTCATGTTAAACTTTACTGAAGTGAACGCACGCAATCGATGATTTTTAAATTTTTCCAACAAAACCGATCGCAATAAGTGCATCACGTTCAAGATCTGTGTGTGTATTCAATGTGTTGTTTAAATGTACAGTCACCAGCGCATCAACTTACCACAAACTGTGAAATTTTCTCATTTCATTTTGAACTTAACCATCAACATTTTATAAATAAATAAATAAAATAAAATAATTTATTTCAGGTCCGACACCCATATTAAACGCAAATAGAAACACATATAATTAAAATTGCAGAATTACGAATACGAATTCGAATTACGCTAATTCGAATCTTCGATTTTTCGAATTATTTTTTATTTTATGTTTTATTTTAAACACTTGGAGAAATGACAGTTTGCGATAACTTGATGTGCTAATGACTGTACAGATCGTGTTCAGTTTTAATGGTGAAATTCACTCTTGGTAAAACTTTTAAAATGAAGAGCTAATCTACAAAAAAAATCCTCAATCCTCCAGTTATCCTTTCACAGCATAAGGCAAAGTTCAGACCATTCTAGTACTCAACACGTTTTTGTTCGCGTGCCTAGATTCATCTGAACAAGCTCTTAAAGTCTTCCGACTGGATGGTACTGTTCACAAGTACTACACTTAGGTTACTACTATGTGCTAGCAACCTGTTACAGCAAACTATTGATCTTTAAATCCAACAAGTTACTACTTCACTTACTTGCTTTGTGGTTCATGGGCTAGCGTTTGATTCCACTAGAGACTTCAAACTAGGGAAATAAGGTGGAGTTCGGATGGGGATAGTTTTCTTTTAGAGTGTTTACGTGGTTTTATCAAGAAGGATAGTGGAAATGAAACTGCTGTTCGGCTATGCGGCAAAATTGTCTTTTTTTGCATAAGAAGAAAAAAAATAGTAACCCACCGGTATCAGGAATGGGGTTCACGCTACCGGCGGCGGTCAGGGCTCCAGAGAAAGGTCCTCTCTCTCAGAAACCTCCCTAACAATACGAGCCGTGTCCAAGAGTACCGCTTTCTGAATCAAACCCTTGATCCAGCTGCCTAACGAGAGCCTCCTCAGGTACTAGTCGAGGTTCTTGGCAATTAAGCCATTGGCTAAACACAATATTATAATTATTATAACTGAACATGCAAGTAATTCCCTTGTGGTTAGCCAATAGCAGATGTATTATCGCAAACTGATTGGCGAATAAGATAATTAATTAATTACGACTACATTACAACTAATAGCTTTGTTATTGTGCTTTCCGATCACTGAGTCGTAAACGTCTTGATGATCGTTCAACGATTTAGTAATTGAACAATGAGCACCAAATACGACATTATTGATGTTGTTAGTGAGCTGTCATTTCTAGATCATTGACAGTCATTACAGGTAGTCAGTGGCTCAAAAGTCTGACAACCGTCTTACCAAGGAGTATCGTATTATTCAGTACTAACTGGGTTATGGAGGTCAGATATGCAGTTGCTCCATGTAGAATACTGGTATTCAGCTGCATCCGGTTAAACCGGAAGCCGACCTCAACATAGTTGGGAAAAGGCTAGGAAGGCGATAACGTTGTAACTGAAGAAAATAAAGATACATTAATTTTTTCTTGTGACATAATTATAGATTATTGTTATCACAATTATTTATTACAGTCCTTTCAAGAAATTTTACTTCTGATTTATCTATTTCTCAGAAAATCCTTTCATTTGATACCCATTTCATGAGAATGCATTAAAAATAACTACATAGATCGCCATCTTAGGAAGTCTGCCATATTGGATTTAGAATGACGTCACTTAGCTAATCATGGCTCGTCACCCAAACTATCAGCTCAATCGGAAACCTGGAAGTGGGTCTTTAATCTCTAAGATTTACATAGACAATAACAGGTGAAACTAATAAAAGCGTTTTATAAAGGGGTGAGTATTAAGAAAATTCAAAACAAAAGCTGTTGATGTTACAACGAGCCTACTAAGACAAAAACATCACAAGCGAAGGCAAATCTTGGTTGAAATGCATTTGTCATTTAAATTTATCTACCCACTCACCTCTCTTTCACCATATATGAGTACCAGAACACTTGAGTCTGCCTACAAGTAGATAAGTATACATACCGTAACACTCGGTGTCTCCGAGGCAAGCTAAATCTCTTGTAATAAATGACGCAAGTTTTAATTGTTCGCTCGAAGGAACGGTCGCTTCTGTTGCAGTACTGGCCCATGATTTGTTCGACGATTTGTTGGACTAAATGTTTGTGCCGTTATTTGACAGTTTGCGTCATATGTTTGTCATGCGTTATGATGTAAGGGATTAATTGCGGAATGGGGATTTTTTTCATGTGGGACTGTTTTAGGTCTGTGTTTGTTTGTTTTTCTGAAAGGAGGAGGAGCTCGTGGCTAAATAATAACAGCCGCTCGGGTCGATCGTTAGGTTAAGCCGTGCTTGCCTAGGTTGGTCTGTGGATGGGTGACCGCCCATTACATACCGAGTTTCCTCCGTGCCTCGGAAAGCACGTTAAGCTGTTGGTCCCGGCTGTCATTTGTAGATCTTTGACAGTCGTTAGGTAGTCAGAGGCTCGAAAAGTCTGACAACCAGTCTTACCAAGGGGTATCGTATTACCCGGTACTAACTGGGTTGTGGAGGTCAGATAGGCAGTCGCTCCATGTAAAATACTGGTATTCAGCTGTATCCGGTAAAACTGGAAGCCGACCCCAACATAGTTGGGAAAAGGCTAGGCAGATGATGTTTGTTTGTTTTTCTGGAGGGAGTGATTTGCATGGATAAGTAGGATGATGGGAAATTACAAATAATTATGATAATCTCGAAAAAGAGTAAAATATCCAAGTTGTGACACTTATATTAGACGAAGGCTTTTCTTCACTTCATTACTTTAAAGTGAAAAAAAAAACTGTACTGGGTAAAATACCGAACCGGTTTTTTTACTTTCCATGTAAATAAGTTTTAAAAACACTACGAAATACTTTGAAACTCGTAAGAAATGCTCACAATTACTGTAACTTTACGATAACAGTACTAGTAATGACTAATGAGCGAAAATACACTAAATATTTAGACGTAATTTTCCCTTGTAAGTAACCTACATTTCAACTTGCAACACCATTCCAAATGCAAAGCAGAAAATCCCATTCAATCCAGAAAAAATATCGACAAAATAATAAAATCCGCCTGCAAGCTGATGTAGGAAATTCTTTTCTAGCGAAAATATAGTAGGCGAAGCTTGCGCTGGGCTCCAAGATGGGACTAATTTATTTAATGAGCGAAGCCACCCGCTCCAACTCAAGTAGGGATTTAGACTACGAAACTTTATTTTGTGTTGAAAAGTTTTATGTTAATAATTCTTGTTTTATATTGTGAAAACAGCAATTACCTGCTGACGCGGATTTATGTTTGGGAAATTAATTTTTTCGAGGTTAGAGGATACAATTGATGTGTGTCATTTTTCGGGTGGAATGTTTTGGTAATAGTATTTTTTTCAGTGTTATTTATAGCAGGATGGAAACCATTTTAGCATAACAGTAATTTAGATAACGGTTTTAGCGTGTTAAGTAAAAAATAAACAAATTTTGTTTCACTTTGATGAGTAGGTAAATAGTTCCAATCATAATCATAATCATTTGACGACCCGAATGGCGCAGTGCGTAGTGAGGCTGCCTTACGTTCTTAGGGTCCCGGGTTCGAATCCCGGTAAGAGCAAATATTTGTGTGATGACCATGGACATTTGTTTCCGAGTCATGGATGTTTAGATGTATAATAAGTATGTATTTACAAACAAAAAGTATCTATGTAGTATATCAACTATGTGGTGTTCACGGCACAAGCCTCGTTGCTTAGTGTGGCACTAGATGGCGCTGTGTGTAATGTCTAGCGATATTTATTTATGATAATGGAGTAACTTACGCCTATTTTAACGAACATAGGCTACACCTAAACCAATACCGAAACTAAAACGCTCTGTTGGATGTTTAACGTTCAGCTCAACGCCAGAAAATGAAAATAACGTACGCCTAAAGAACGTACGCGTATAAAGGGTGTAAAACACCTCTTAGCGAAGCCGAAGGGCACTTGCTCCCCGTCATTACGATCATTTTTTTACACCATACCTGGGAACCTTCTAGATAAGGAGATATTGGGGGTCAAAGTTCCAACTTTTTGACAAGATTTTTTTTAATACAAGTTTTTAATGTAAGATTTTTACTTGAAACACCTCCACAACCCCCGTACTATTCAATCCATCCATCAGCACAATGTTTTGAGTGCGTTACACTGAGTTCTACTATACAAAACATGATTTTTCACCCCAAAAAAGAGTCGTTTCCCAGCAATAATTTTTGCGTAAAGTTACTTAGTTTGATGTACAGAATGCTTGGTTGATGACTTCGTGATGAGGTCTTTTACACCCTGTATAGACAGGGTGTAAAAGACAATACCTAGATATCATTAGAAACACTATTGTTTCCAATTATATCTGCGCATTCGTTGAGATGTTTTCTACTCTTTATATAAGAAACAGATCATTAATCATTACTGGCCATAATTATGTAGGTACATACTTACTAACTGAAGTACTGAATCCTGTATCTGAGTTCTGTTCTGTATCTGAAGCATTAAAGTAGGTAGGATACTGCGCAACACTTAGCCGACTATTGATTAAATAGCATAACGTCGCGCCTGTAGTATCCGAAGGGTTAGGTACACCTCACCATTAGGTGAGGTGTACCTAACCCTTCGGATACACTACTAAGCTCGGTTCGGTGAACTATTAAGTTCACCCACATTTTGCCAGTTCATCATCATCATCATTTCAGCCGAAAGACGTCCACTGCTGGACATAGGCCTCCCCCAAGTGTCGCCACATTGACCGGTCCCGTGCGACTCGCATCCAGCGGATTCCCACAACCTTCACCAGGTCATCGGTCATCGGTTTTGCCAGTTATGTATTTTTTAGTCCTATGTAATAGAGGACAAGCCTATTTCCATAAAGAGGGCACACATTCAGACTCCGTGGATGCTACTGAGCAATTCCTGATGAAAAAACCCAATAACACTGCCCGACACTGGAATCGAATCACCCACTCGATCAACGAGGCAGTAAGACCATTCATAACTCAGGATGTGATATTATACTAATAAACGTAGCGTGATCTTTAAGGTTCCGTCGTTTGAGTAGTCCCCACTTATCCCGGGCAGCGAGCACACGTACCCTTAAAGAGTTCATCTACTTACTGATAATTTGGTGGTTTTGTTCTAAACCCTAGCTCGTGTTTCTAGTGAACACCACATAAGCAAAACAACACCAACCCCCATAAAACGAGATCTATTAATAACATCGCTTATAACCATCTAAGTACACACTCATTGCACTCTTAATTGTAAAATAATCTAGCTCTCTTCTCTGCTATAAATCCGAGAGTGCTCAGATTAATGAGGCGAGATAAAGGGGAGGAGGTATCCAGAAAATGGCCGCCACCGCCTTTGTCTGTTGTTAAAACGATGTACTTGTGTGTGGGAGGGTTTTTAACGTGTTCGTTAGGAGTATTTTTGGAGTTGTTACTACTATTATAATTTTGGCTTGCGCGAAAAAAATAACTTTTAGGTGATAGCACGTCGCAAAAGGTGCAAACATACTGGACTGTCGCGTCATCATTTTTTTTTTTTGATAAGCCTTTATTCCACCACAATTTAACAGTTATTTAACAAAACTCAAATATAATCACAATAATTGATGAATATATTTAGGATAATGTTTGAATTTAAGTTTTAAATTAATATCATTATTTAATAAAAATTATAAATTAACATTTTCATGCATAAATTAATATAATATAATTATATATTAAAAAAATATAAATTATCATTTTCGTGCATTATTATAGAATTAATATTATTTTCATTTATTTATTTATATTACATATTTTTAACATTTTTAAATATTTCTTAATAAAACTACATTTAAAAATATAAAAAACAGTAGCCCACCAGTGCTAATAATAATAATAATTATTAATATAATTATGAATTATTAATTATTATATTAATAATAATTAATATAATTATTATTTATTTTTCTTTTATTTAATTTGCGGAAGTCGCCTCTTTGGCGTAGGCAGCTTCCTCCAGTTGTCTCTGTCCCTAGTCAGTCTTCTCCAATCTGGTCGCGTCATCTAGTTGAGCTTAATTCTACTGCATGATTGCAGTAAAAGAATAAATTCCATAAAAAAGATACAGAAGACATTCTTCAATCAAGACAGATATTACATTAATATCTATCGTGTCTATTTTGCTAAAGAATTTTCCAATAGGTTTCATATCATCCAAAATCTTACAATTCATTGTAAATAAACTATCTAGGTAGTTGATTATGTAAACACTTTTTTTCAATGTTGTTTTTTAATGCTAGAAATATTTTTTTGTTCTTCTAGTCATTAACGGACCTTCGTGAAGCCACTACTTATGCTGTAAGGGTGGCAGAATTTTGATGAAAGCTCATATAACTTGAATATGGGAATCACTGAAAATAGCAGAAAAAACTCGGTATCCAAGTTTACCAATAATAATATACCTAGGGTAACAGAACCACAGCATAATTTATTCGTCTCCTAATCGTATAATTTGCTCGCCAACCGGAACACGCATTGCATCACCACAGGCCTTACAAATTCCATACATGAGGCCATACAGTCTCATACCAGGCTTACATATTCTATACATGAGGCCGTTGCTAATAGTCCATTAAGTTGCCACGGCACGCGATGCCGCAGATCGGTTTGTGTTCATATTTATTGTTGGCGACGAAGAATTGGGGCTGTAAAACCAACGTGTTGGATTAGTTAGCTTGATATTTTCTTGAATAGTTCGAATTGATGTTTCAAAATATAGATATTTCTGTGACGTGGCCATTCTTAAAGTGCGTGTCATGAAATAGGCTTGTGTCCTGAAAAAATCTACTAGTCCGTCAGTTAGATTATCAAAAAATATTTGTCACGTATTTTTTCTTTTGTTAAACCAAAATTGACGAAGATACGACGCTTTTAAAATTATCAATACGTCACGCCGTGCTATAATTTTTAGTGCGTTGTGACGTCACGAGCCCCCACTCTCAAGTTTTGATGCGTTTCATCTTTGTCAATATTCATTGATTTACAAAAACAAAAAATACGTGTCCATTATTTTCTATCTCTTTATATTTTCTCTAACTGACGGACTAAATAGATTTGTTATTTATTGATAGTGGAAATTAGCCTAGGTATTGCTTTTCGTCGAAAGAAGTGCAATACGTGCGTCGCCGATTAATCAAAGGGTCCAGGAAAAAGGATAATAAGAAGATAAGTGCACATTAAAAAACGCTTCAGCTTCAATTTCTCTTTAAGTGTCAGAAGAGGCTTTGAAATAATCTTTGAAACAAAGAGCTAGTAAGTAGTGATTAATTGCAAGAAGTTTCGACAGTAACCATCAGCATGATAATTTAACATTGTACGGGGGTAATTTCATTGGCTCGATTTCAGATTTCCTAAGAAGAACTGAAAATTACACGATGTTCAGTTCGGTTTGTTTGGGGTGTTGTGTTTGTTGTTGGGCACATGTGCCCGATCGGATTTTGAAAAATACAAGCAATCTTTTATTCCCTGGTTAGCCCCTTTTAGAAATGAATTTACAAATTTTATTAACTAGCTAATGCCTGTGGCTTCGCCCGCGCTCAAATTATATACTAAAACCTTCCTCTTGAATCACTCTATCTATTAAACTATCTAACTAAAAACCCGCATCAAAATCCGTTGCGCAGTTTTAAAGATCAAAGCATACATAGGGACAGACGCGGTGGGCGACTTTGTTTTAGAATATGGTTTCGCCCGCTAACTTCGTAGTCACACACCGAAGATTTACGCAGTATCGGAACCCGAAGCATGTTGACCTAGCAGTTGAAATCTGTAGTTATGTGTGTGTCGACACGTACCTACGTATTGTTCGTGCGATTCCGTGATTTGCTGCAAGTTGCCGATGTGCCATCGGGCTAGGCGTTCCATCACAGCTAGCTTTTGCCAATGTTATGTCAGATAATGTGTTTTGCAGCATGTCGGTATTAGCATGTTTATTGTTGATTCAATATCGTGGTTTGTGGGGTTATGTCGTTTACATGTAAGTGATATAGTTCACTTTTGTACCTTTCTGGTCAATCCAATTTGAATCATCATCTCCTAGCTTTTTTTCCAGATTGGCCTTCAGTCTAATTGGATGCAGTTGCTTACGATTATTTTACATAGGAGCGAGTGCCTATCTTATCTCCACAACTCAATTTGTACTGTGTAATACAATACCCCTTGGCAAAAAGGTTTTATAAAATCTACCGAGTGAAAACTTTTATTTTTCCTAACTTAATTGAATGTAGAAAAAAAATAGTGACAAAAGAAAATCTATATATACAGGTAGGTACTGCTTCACTGGGATTCAAATTCAAAAGTAACTTACTCAAATGTTCAAACTTTTATATTTCTTGCATTTTATTCGTCTGATTTTTATTCCCATTGGGCTAGTTTCCACCATCAATAAATTGCAAATCTATTTAGTCCGTCAGTTAGATTATTGGAAAATAATGGACACGTATTTTTTGTTTTTGTAAATCAATGAATATTGACAAAGATAGATCGCATCAAAACTCCGGTGTGGGGGCTCGTGACGTCACAACGCACAAAAAATTATAGCACGGCGTGACGTATTGAGATTTTTAAAAGCGTCGTATCTACGTCAATTTTGGTTTACGTAACAAAAGAAAAAATACGTGTCAAATATTTTTTTGATAATCTAACTGACGGACTAATTAGATGTTTTCAGGACACACGCCTATTAATGCTATCAGTTAGAGGCTCAGCATTGAGAAAAGTAGAAGGTATAGGGGGAGGCCTTTGCCCAGAAGTGGGACAGTTAAGCCCAACAAAAACAGGGAAAAAATGCAATCAGTGATGACCATATACAACAATCATCATTATCATCATCACCAGCCTATTAATGTTCCCACTGCTGGAACGCAGGCCTCCCTTCTATGAGAAGGAATGGGCTATAATCCACCACGCGGGCCCAGTGCGGATTGGTAGACGTCGCATGTCTTCGATTTTTTTTGGTTCTAGGACATACCGGTTTCCTCACGATGTTTTCCTTCACCGTTTTGAGAGCAGTGGTGGTTTTATTCAACAATGAACCTTCTCAAAACATGATCGACCACAAACACCTGCAGCACACACAAAAAACGCCTCAAACAAACGAACAAACTCCTCCAATCAGTCCGTCCATTTCAAAGGCTTTTCTTGCAAACTTTATTCATTAAATTTTGTCAGAGATGTAATCTATTTGACACACCTGACGGCTGGCGGAGCCTCGCACTGATCTGCTATTAATTGTAGAACGAATAATTTATGAGATGTAGCGATCATCGGTGTGGATCATTCGGTATCTCGCCATTAGGACGCCTGTCGTTAGGAAACTGGTTTCGTGTATGGTGAGTGGATTTGATGCTAAAGGCCTGTTACATGGTTCCCAGGGCTCCAAAAGATACATTGAAAAATGTCAATAAAAAATAATTGGGACCAACACAGAAGAACCAAGATGATTTAGGCAAGCCAGAAAGTTATAATGCATCACCTAGTGATTCTAAATCTGAACACACTCTAAGATGGTTTCAAACAAGGATATTTTGCAATGGATTACGATTTTCATTCGTAACTCTTTGGATTGTGATAGAAAAGTATGTTACGTAATTGGCTGTAGGGTTATATTTTTTTAAATAAAGTAAGTTTTTTAATCAAACATTTTGAAATCGATTAAATTTGATATAAGAAGAAACAGACATTTGTACAGATTTCTACCAACAAATGAAGCTGAACATTTGTAAATCAATACTAAGTAGGTACTGTATGTTGTGTTTTCTACGAATATTTTATAAATCCAAGCAAATATATTTACGTTTTAAACACATGCCATCTGTAAATAAAAATAGGTAATATGTTTCTGTAACATAAAATATCGTGTTTACAAATTTTTGTTTGCATGAAAATGTGTGTTTTCCAAACACGTGTTTACTATTTAACTTAGCGCTTTTTAAATAAAGCTCGGCACACAAAGCTTCACATTTAACGTTAAAATTTTTTGCTAAAAGAAAATACTTTATTTTATAAACGGATAAATGTGTGTAGGTTTGTAAAAAATAATGGTTGACCGCAATATTCGTCGTATTACCAAGTATTAACTGGGTTGTGGAGGCGAAAAATAATTGAATATTTTTGACAGAATTGAATTTTACAAAAATCATTGGTGTTTTCGTCGGCCATTTTATCAATCGCAATAAATATAATAGTTGTATTTATAAAGTGTTAAGTAGTGTCATGCCAGTTTTCACTAACACTAAGTTACACTTAAATGTATTAACTAAACAAAAGACCATTGTTAGATTTTAAACTCTTATGCATGGGATAAGTTGAAAATCCAACATGCAATAATAATTTTAGTTGTAACTTATGAAAACGCCCTAGTAGTAGTAGTTCCCGTCACTGGCTTGATTTTTATCAGCCTAACCTTGAATAATCGAAAAAAATAATAAAATACCAATTTAAGCTTGCAGTAAATAATAAGTATCATATCCAACCCACAATACCACGAGTCTATTTCGAAACCGTTTGATGGTTTACGCTAAATTTGCCAATGAGATACCGCATCGGATTCATGGCTTGTAAAACCGATGAAAGGATACCCGATACCGGGAACGAGACCGGGGTCTCAGAGGGAACTGAAAAATGATATCTTCGTACGTACATTGCTTTCAATGTTCGCTGTGTAATCGGTACGTACCTGCAAGGTTTTTTACTTTGAAGGTGTGGTTTTTTGGGGCAAGCAGTCGGCTTTGATGGTTGGGTACCGTCTCGTTTTTTAATGGTAGGTATAAGCATGTTGCAGGTATCTCATATTCCGGGGCTGCGGGACTGTTCGAAAGAGATACCGTGGCCTCGAACACAAAGGGCGATGAAGGAACATGGATGGGTTTTAGTCAGTAAATGTCTGACCCTCCCTCCTGCTCCGTCCAGAGCGGGAGGAGTGATGATTTCCCATCCGAAAAAAAGGTATCTCATATTCCGAAGTGTATTTTCTTGAATTATGGTTATTAGTCCATGCAAATCTTAATATTGATGAGTGTGACATTTAAATTTATTTAGAACTTCATTTTGTAGGAGTATAGAGAAATTATACATTGAATTATTTTGGAAATAACAGGCATCGGTGAAGAAAAAACATCACCAGTTCACTTAAGGCAAGCGTGCAGATCAATGCACATGGCTTCTCTGAATGAGTAAAGGCGTTTGTCTAGCAGTATAACAGTAATAAAGGGTGTAAAACACGTCTTAACGAAGCCGAAAAACACTTGTTCTCCTTGTCATTGCGATCATTTTTTTGTTCTATACCATACCTGGGAACCTTCTAGTTACGGAGATTTCGGGGGTCAAAGTTCCAACTTTTTGACAAGTTTTTTTTATTAAATACAAGTTTTAATGTAAGATTTTTACTTTAAACACCTTCACGACCCCCGTACTATTCAATCCATCCATCAGCACAATGTTTTGAGTGCGTTACATTGAGTTCTACCAAAAAACATGATTTTTCACCCCGAAAAAAAAGTCGTTTCCCAGCGATAATTTTTGCGTAAAGTTACTTAGTTTGATGTACAAAATGCTTGGTTGGCGGCTTCGTGATGAGGTCTTTTACACCCTGTATACTGGTATTATTATAAGCACTTAGACGCTATACTCAAGTAATAACCACCATTTTATAAAGATATTTTCAAAATCCCTTCCCAATTCAAATCCCATGCATATCTACCCATAATAATATACCTCATGTATAAACACCATCATACCCATACTTTCTTATGGTGCCGTTAGGGGTGCGCCTAACGGCCCTAATAATGTCCTAAGGGCGAAAGCAACTCAGTAATATTAAGGCCCTTCTAACCCTAAAATTAGCAACTCTATTTGTGGTGGTTCAAACTTCGTTGGAAATACTGTTAAAATAAAGTTCTAATCAGCTTGCACTACAAAGCGGTTGTTACGTCAGTCACTGCGGCCGAATAGTGCGAAATTAGTGTTTTTTTGCGATTTACAAAAAATCTATTGATTGGACTAAAAGAATAAAACACATAAGACCTGCTTTATAGTTAGTTCAGTCAGTATACAAAGTTTCATGATCTAATTTACAGTACTTTTTCAATACCAGCGTTTTATTGTTCGATTTGGAGGTAACTTTGGATTTTTTTTCTATCGAGAAAAGTTCATGGAATCGTTCACAATCGTGATTTCGTCACACATAGTACCTAGCATTAATCCTCAACTTTACCATATATTTATTTCAAAATTAATGCTGCAGTATTTTAGGCGTAACGGAGGATCATGCTAAGCCGTTTGAGGCATGATAGGCCCTTAAGCTCGTTCCAAGATTTAATATACTTATGGCCGTTCTAAAGATCATCGATTTTTATGCTGATCCAAAGGGATCCTGCATAATTTTATAAGTCACTGGTCATGGTTCTACCCCTGTATATTGCATGATGGGAGCAGCGCTACCCTGTGGTGGCAGCCCCGACTTACGAACAGTAAGTCGTGGGTTCGAGCCCAGACAGGCGCATTACTTTGTGTAATTTATTTCATCATTACTGCTCTCAAAAACGGTGAAGGAAAACATCGTGAGGAAACCAGCATGTCCTAGAACCACAAAATTCGAAGACATATGACAGATGTCATATGTCTTCGAATTTTGTGGTTCTCATTGGTAGATACCAATCCGCACTGGGCCCGAATGGTGGATTATAGCCCATTCCCTCAGCATTAATAGGCCGATGATGATGATGATGATATTGCATAAGGTTTTTCAAAAAAGAAGGTCGCCTTGCAGTTTAAAAGTGTAAAGTTTGCTTTCAGGCTATTTTTATAAAAAATACAGTGGTGTCGATTCTGTTGTGCACAAACTAATCTTAATTTAGGCTATTGCTGTCTTATAGTAAAAGGCAGTGCGCAAAAAGGACGGCTATAGCTATGAACTAAGTTATAGATGTCAAACTAGTTTATGCCTTGCGCTTCACCGTGTTTTTAATCGACATGTTTTTACGTGCACCCTTCATTTGTATGGAATACCACTCAAAAATATTTAGGGAGAATCTGGGACCGTGGTCCTGGTCTCGAAAGCCCCCCGACACTTAGTTCTAAATAAATTTGACGGCTCTAAATTACGTCCGTCTCTGTCTAGTTTTATTAGAGACAAAAAGATAGCAATAGCCTAAATTAAGTTTAGTTTGTGCACAACAGAATCGACACCAACATCATTCATTGCGTTACATCAGGTGAGATCAAGATCGTGGATTGAGGATAAACTTTCTTCTTCAATTTCATCATCACCGACAGCCTGACGTCACTCACTGCTGAGTATAGGCCTCTCTTTTTTTTCTCTACACGCTCTCTCTCTCTCGCCAACCTCTTCCAGGATATTCCTACAATGGCAAAAATCTCGTCAATTTAGTGAATGGTAAAATCTATGGTTCGTTTAATTCACCGATTTTCGTCTGATCACCGAATTTAAACAACATAAAGCGCGTTCAGTACTGCAAATTGTCTTTGGTTTTTGCCGTACGGAATACATACTTTTTTAGACACTACATACGAGTTATGGGTATTATAACTATTTTTCTCAAACATGCTTGGAAATTTGAGCATTATTTTAACAACCTTCTTCGAGATAAATCGAAATTGCTGTACTTGCCAGATACATGCAACCAGCGGCCGGCAAAAGTTGTATGAGAATCCATGTCTGTCGTGTATAGCGGCCAAATAAATTACATAGTAAACTCATAACTGTCGTCTTATTTAAAAATGGAACAATCTTCTACTCTGAAACATGGCAACTAAAGAGGTAACTTATCCAAGGTTTTATTTAAATTTCGAATTGGCTTGCAAATAGAAAGTGGTTTATTGAAAAAAAAAAAACAAATGAACTCTTCAACGCGAGAGTTTTAATTTCCTCGCATTATTTGAGTAAAGTGCCTACTGTATAAGCCTTGGCCACAACTAGGCATTGATGGACTTGCGTTCATACATCAATGCCTCTGTTGCTGGCCGCTGCTCTAAAATAATCTGTCAGAATAAAAAAAAAACACAGGAAAGATGAGCAATTCTTTGTTACATAAATAACTACAAACTGGAGAGCCACCGTTGTCAGAGTCCCTAGTTATAAGTACGGGAAGATTGACGGTTTAATGCACGTGGGAGCTTGGAATTCTCGTCCGTAAATAATTAATTACATTCGCCTGACGGAATACTGGCACAAATGTTTGTGAGGCTTCCAGAAGAAATTATTTGTCAAACGTGGCAACGCAACGGTAAATGGTTAAGTGAATTATATTTCGAAAGTAAGGAGTTTTTGGGACCTTAGAAAGTCAGTTTTTGGGAGAATGTGGGTTGAGTAATTTTGTCACGATTTCTAGAAGTGTCTGTTCTAAATGTCGTGTTAAAAATCACGTAAAGTGCGAGCATTATGACCTTACATTAAATCTCTTTTCATTATTTTACACGTTTTCTACATTTTATGTGTCCATTTTTTTAATAACCTTGAATGGCCCTTGTTGAGTATTAGAGAAGTATGGAAAAAGAAGACAAATGTTTTCGACGACCCCAAATGAATTGGGATAAGGCCAGAAGAATGATGACCTTGAACGTCCCACTGCTGGGAAAGGCCTCCCGTATATACTTTCAGATACTCTTCTGCTACTATTACGGCACGAAATATCCAGCTGACTGACAGACTAACAGGATGACACACAGAGAAATTACGCAGGCTAAGAAAAAGGGGCCAGTTGGAACCCTTTTGTCGAGAACCACGGTATAACTGTCAAAATACGGTTTTTAACATAATATCACGGCTGCTAATGATAAATTCTTGATGGATAAACCCAATAACAGTTTGCCTGACCGGAGAATCAAACCCTGGATGGACCTCATGCTTAGCAGTCGCGATTGTGACGACTAGACTAACGGCACTGTTTAAAACAAAACATGCCTTTTAGTATATTCATTCTAGATTTCAATGTATGGGGAATAATATAAATAATATTTGTTCAAAAGTATTTCACTGCTTCGTATTTACCTACACTAGAAAGAAAGAAAGAAAAAAAACATATTTATTCGGCACATGCCTTATGTACACACAACAAAAAAATAAAGTAATAACAAAAGAGTAAACTTAAATCTACACAATAAAAACTTAAATCAAGACAGAAAAAATTAGAAAATATTGTGTCTCATGGCTGCGCCAAATAGGCCCAGTTCAGCAAACTGCCGAGCAACTAGTGACCGACGCTGGTTTTCAACTGGACCTGAGATGATGATGTGACGGACGTAAAACAGTTTTGTTCTTTGTGTTATAGATATATGTGTAATTGTGTGTCATATATGAATAGATACTTAAATGGAATAAATTTGTGTGCAGAATAGTAACAAATCATAAAACTACACGTTTAATAAAAAGTGTAAGTGCTCATTTCTGGACACGCGGCGCGTCAGGCGGTGCGTCAGGCGGCGCGTTGTCCGGCGCGTCACGCGGCGCGTTCCGCGTTTTTCCGTTTACGGAATGGCGGCGTGTGTAGCGGCGCCGGCGGTGTCATCTGTCATACTTATGTTTGTATTTGCGCGCGCACTACCGCGTTGACCGTGGCGCGGCGGTGGACGCGGCGGGCAACGCTGCATTTTAGTAAAAAAGCGTTGGCGTTTTTACGCGCGTAAAAACGCCTCTCCGTAAACGCTCTCATACATTGCAATATGTTTGAATTTTAAGCGGGCCGCGCCGCACGACGCACCGCGCAACGTGCCGCGTCTCCGTAAATGATTCCTATGACAAAACAAAGACAAAAGGCACTCAAATCAATCTCTACACATACTCACATTTCTACCACAGTTATATTACCGAAATTAAACCTAACCAGCTCCACTCAACTATTCATACCATTATACATCCCTAAACGTCATTATCCAAATATCCATCCACATATTATAATCCGGGGCAATAATAAAGTAGCCAATGTTCCATTAACAATGCTCCATGTTGTCACAGTAGCGTATTATTTAGGCTTTATAGCTAGTGGACATTTTAATTTTGTCGTATTATACAGTGTAACTTAGTTATAAGTCAAAAGGATGTTGGTCATAATTTAGTGGTAGGGTTTGTACATGCTTTTGTTTGTAATTGTTAATAAATTTTCATATAATTTTGTTTGTGTTTAATCTATGTCTAATACTATAGAACGGTGGTTTACATGGCTAGGTAATATAAAATAAATGTGTATTGTGTTGCTTGATTGATTTTGTCTCATTTTAGTGTTTATCGTGCTTTACAAAAGCCTTATTGTTACACAATAAATTTTGTTCTATTATATTGTTATAAAATGGTTCAAAAAGTTGTAGTATTATTATTTCATTCTTTTGAAATCTATTTTTTGTGCTACACAAGTACGGTCCGACAAGCTATTTGGTTTACAGTTATAGTATTATGCTATACTTACGCTTCATATTCATCATTCATAATACTATTTATCATGCATTTTATTTGTTTATATATCTACACTCAGCAAATCGATTTAAATACGATTCTTTAACTTGGAAATAGCTGAAATAAAATATTATTATAATTTTCATGTTGTGATATTTACGTCAAGCGTCAAATTGTCAAACTGTCAGTTAGTTTTTTAATTCTCTTTCTGCTCAGTCTATGGTCTAGCTCTATGATTTCTCTTTTTGGTTTGTAAAATTTAAATTATTTTTATCAATATGTGTTTAGCCATTATATTTTGTAGATTATTACGATTGTTTACTAAATAACTTAATATTAAATTATATTATAAAATTCTTTACGCACTCATGGATATGTCCTGGCTGACTACACTTGTCAGTTGAGATGATGGCCACACTAAGAAAACTAAGATTTGAAAAAGGAAGACTACTTTGGGAGAAACGAGCTGACGGACGGCTAAAAAAGGGGACTCTGGAATCTGATTTGAGGAGTATCAGAGAGCAGCTTGGTTTTGGCGGTGAGATTCTTAAACTGCCCAGGGGATCCAACGAAAGTTTCTCCTGGGACTTCTACTCCCGATGTTCGGAGGCTAACTACGTGCCTGTCCATCTACTGGTCTCGCAGGGCTGTCCTACGTCGGGCCCTGAGTTCTGCACTGTCTTGCTGCTGAGCTGTCCTAGTGAACTCTGAGATCTGCGCTGCCGCCGTTTCTACTGCTTCAGAGCTCAACTTCAAGGTTACTCCGGTATCGACCTGCTACCCTGACGCCTGATTCCGTTCTTACAGTGTGGTAAACTCATTATTGTCCATCTAAGTGCATAAACTTTAAAACTGAGTGCGTGCTAGGTAGTTTTTTATAACTAGCTGTATTTTTTTTATCTTTCCCCTCTATTAAAAATTTAATTGAACAAGTCTGCTTATCCATTTATTTTAAATAGGAGCAAGTAGATTTGTTACAAATTGGCGCCCCCCGTAAAATCAACTCGAACCCACTCATTTATTTTCAAAATTCTAAAAAAAACTAGCACTAGTATTTCTTTTTGGACTTCTTATTTGGCCTAGTCTTATGAATACTAACTAACTTATTTTTCTTCTTCAGCTCTCCTCTATTCGACTCAATTCTTCTACAACAGTACTAAACATCATCTAGGTATTCTTCACCCCTACACACTTATCGTTATCAAAAGATAATTGGCACCCTTTCGGCCTCTTAGGAGTTAATGCAAATACTTCACTATCCTCGTGAACACTTATTATATAAGATTATACATATTTCATCTGGGAATCATACCAAAACAAGTTTAGTTACGTGGGCTCTCAAAATATTTATATCGACTTGTTATTTGTCATCGGTTGCTAGGTAACAAACGTGCCATGGAGTATTATGGGCATGGAGTACTAGTCTATTTGCGCGGTGGCAAAACTAGGTACTAAAGTTTATCAAACTTTGCGGTGGCAATCATGTGTACTACACTTTATGCTTTAGTTCCGAATTTTACCACCAACACAAATAAGTTCTCCTTGGTTCACGATTTTTAATTTCTTTAGGCTCTGTGTCTTACTTTTAAATTTTTAAACACTTTTGGACCGTGTCCAACACTCAGATCCTCTTGACGTTTAACTTGGAGCTTACCGGCTACTGTATTGCGGGAGCTGCCCTTACGTTTACTCGGAGCTTACTTACTGCTGCCCTTGACGTTTAACTCGGAGCTTACCGACTACTGTATAACGGGAGCTGCCCTGACGTCTACTCGGAGTTTACTGTCTGCGGTGTTGTGGTTCTGACCTGACCCCTCTTTCCCTCCTTCTCTCTTAAACTCCATAGGTACTTGAATCCCTTCATCCACTACAAGTAGGCTACTTTAGAATCCTGTTTCAGAACTCAGATCCTGAGACTCTACGTTTATATTCTTTTACACTGTTTTACTATCCCTATACTCGTACTTTTGCTATTTTCTTATTATACTTATGCATACCTCATCTCTTTCTTCTTTCCTTCTTCTATAATAGAGTTCTTTTTGGATTATTAAAACTCTATTTTCTAATTCATTCTTCAGTTCTTAAACCATTAAAAGATTATTCTTAATCTTCCTTTATATCTATTCTTCTCTTTTTTTCAAGTTATGACTATAAATTATTAGAAGCCATCAATAGTCGAACTCAAGGCAAAGATGAACCAATTGTTATTTTTGTTTCCATACTAACTGGCATGTTTTCCAGACTTTCAGAAAAACTAACGGAAACTAAAAAACTCCAAATTATTATTCGTAACATTCGACCTTGCTATTCACCTTACATCGCGAATAATAACATTAATTCTATTGATGCGCTTATTTCATGTTGTCGAAAATATGAAGAATTCTTGGATAAAGAGAAACATTTCAACGAACCTCAAACTACAAATAATCCTATAACTGTTGAATTTAACTATAAATCTACTAACTTAACGTCAAAGCCCTCAACTTCTGACGCGTTCCCTCCTAGAACAAATTTTAATCGTTTTAACAATAAACTTAAAGTTAATACAATTAATAAAGTTAATTATAATGCTTTTTGTGTACGCTGCCGCACTAATGGTCATACACTAACTAATTGCTCTCAACCTCGTTCATTAATTATTTGTTTTAGGTGTGGTTTAAAAGTTGTTAAATTTACCGACTGTCCTAACTGTAATAAAACTAACAACTCAAAAAACTAAACAACGACTTGGGTAATAAAAACTTTAATCAATCAGACTGGCATGATTGGTTACAAACTATAAAAAATTTCTTTCATTGTTACAAAATAACTTCACTATACGATAGTGAAAAAGATTTTAATCGTCCTTTTATTGATATTTCTATCAATGACAAAATGTTTTCCGGCTAGTAAGCCGGAAAACATTTCATATCTAGTAAGATAGCGGTAGTTCTATTACAATACTTGGTAATAACTCTCACCTAGAAATTTTAAAATTAGGCTTCACGTTATCCAAGTCTTTTTCAATGGCGATTACTACTGCCAGTAATCATAAAAGTAAATCCCTTGGCTCAATTGATATTCCGATTAGATACAATAATCAAACTCATCTAATCCAAGCCTTCGTATTTCCTAATTTATCTCCTTCAATTATTTTAGGAGTCGACTTTTGGAAAAAGTTTAATCTTATTCCACACATACTTTCTTCGGCTTTTAAAGCAAATACTAAATGTTCAGTGGTCACTAAAACTACTAAACAAATACTTCCTTACAATCATCTCTCGTTAGAGCAAAAGACTATCGCTGATGATATGATTAAACGATTTAAAGCTATATCCTTCGAAAGTAGAGGAGTACTGGGTCGCACTCATCTTATTAGTCACCATATTGATACAGGTGACACTCCTCCAATTAAACAACGATGTTATCGTCTTTCCCCTGTAAAACAAAAAGCTCTCATTATAGAAGTCGATAAAATGTTAGAATGGGGCGTTATTGAAAAATGCGAAAGCCCTTGGCTTTCTCCGGTTATCATTACACCTAAAAAGAATGGTGAATGGCGATTCTGTGTTGATAGTCGTAAACTAAATTCAGTTACTCGTAGAGACGCGTACAGCCTACCGTTTGTTAATGAAATTTTAGATAACCTTAAAAACGCTAAATTTCTTTCAAGCATCGATATTGCTAAAGCGTTTTGGGAAATCCCTTTAAAAGAAGAAGCGGATAAAGATAAAACAGCTTTTTATGTCCCTGGTCGCGGCATGTATCGCTTTGTTATCATGCCTTTTGGTTTAACTAATGCTCCAGCTACTCAGCAAAGACTTATGGACATGCTTTTTACTCCTGATTTTGATAATAAGGTCTTTTGTTACCTTGATGATATAATAATCATCTCTAAATCATTTGAAGAGCATATCTCTTATCTAGTTAAAGTTCTTGAGAAATTAACGTTTGCTAGATTAACAATTAACTTCGATAAAAGTCAATTCTTTAAAAATGAACTTAAATACTTAGGGTACATAGTAGATGAAAATGGTTTAAGGTCAGATCCGACTAAAATTAAAGCAATACTCGAATTCCCTACTCCCACTTCTCGTAAAGAAGTAAGAAAATTTATTGGAACTTGTAGTTGGTTTCGACGTTTTATTCCCAACTTCAGCACAATCTAACTACGTGCCTGTCCGTCTACTGGTCTCACAGGGCTGTCCTACGTCTGGCCCTGAGTTCTGCACTGTCTTGCTGCTGAGCTGTCCTGGTGAACTCTTGAGATCTGCGCTGCCGCCGTTTCTACTGCTTCAGAGCTCACTTCAAGGTTACTCCGGTATCGACCTGCTACCCTGACGCCTGCTCCCGTTCTTACAGTGTGGTAAACTCATTATTGTCCATCTAAGTGCATAAACTTTAAAACTGAGTGCGTGCTAGGTAGTTTTTTATAACTAGCTGTATTTTTTATCTTTCCCCACTATTAAAATTTAATTGAACAAGTCTGCTTATCCATTTATTTTAAATAGGAGCAAGTAGATCTGTTACAAATTGTATAGTATTATGCTATACTTACGCTTCATATTCACCATTCATAATACTATTTATCATACATTTTATTTGTTTATATATCTACACTCAGCAAATCGATTTATATACGATTCTTTAACTTGTAAATAGCTGAAATAAAATATTAATATAATTTTCATGTTGTGATATTTACGTCAAGCGTCAAATTGTCAAACTGTCAGTTTTTTTTAATTCTCTTTCTGCTCAGTCTATGGTCTAGCTCTATGATTTCTCTTTTTGGTTTGTATAATTTAAATTATTTTTATCAATATGCTTAGCCAATGTATTTTATAAATTATTACGATTGTTTAATAACTTAATATTAAATGATTATATTTATAAAATTCTTAACGCACTCATGGATATGTCCTGGCCGACTACACTTGTCAGATGAGATGATAGCGACACTAAGAAAACTAAGATTAAAAAAAGGAAGACTACTTTGGGGAGAAACGAGCTGACGGACGGCTGAAAAGTCTACTCTGGAATCTGATTTGAGGAGTATCAGAGAGCAGCTTGGTTTTGGCGGTGAGATTCTTAAACTGTCCAGGGGATCTAACGAAAGTTTCTCCTGGGACTTCTACTCCCGATGTTCGGAGGCTAACTACGTGCCTGTCCATCTACTGGTCTCGCAGGGCTGTCCTACGTCTGGCCCTGAGTTCTGCACTGTCTTGCTGCTGAGCTGTCCTAGTGAACTCTGAGATCTGCGCTGCCGCGGTTTCTACTGCTTCAGAGCTCAACTTCAAGGTTACTCCGGTATCGACCTGCTACCCTGACGCCTGATTCCGTTCTTACAGTGTGGTAAACTCATTATTGTCCATCTAAGTGCATAAACTTTAAAACTGAGTGCGTGCTAGGTAGTTTTTTATAACTAGCTGTATTTTTTTATCTTTCCCTTCTATTAAAATTTAATTGAACAAGTCTGCTTATCCATTTATTTTAAATAGGAGCAAGTAGATTTGTTACAAATTTATTATGCTATACTTACGCTTCATATTCATCATTCATAATACTATTTATCATGCATTTTATTTGTTTATATATCTACACTCAGCAAATCATAATGGTAAACAATTCACTGTTTATACAGACCACGCAGCACTTAAATGGTTTCTTAAATTATCCAATCCATCTGGTAGACTCGCGCGGTGGGCTCTTAGGTTGTCATCTTTTAATTTTATTCTAAAACACAAAAGAGGTAAAGACAATTTAGTCCCTGATTTACTCTCTCGTAATTCTAATTCATATCCACTTGGCGTTAATCCTGTCACACTGATCCTCAACCTATATCTCCAGCATTAGAACACTATAACAAACTACTTTTAGAATGTCGTAGCAATCCTGATCAATATCCCAATTATACTATTCGTGAAAATAAATTATTTCGCTATACTCAATCTCCTCACGCGTTAACTGAAGATTTCGCGTGGAAAGAAGTTCCTCATCCTAGTCTCCGGGAAACCCTTGTTAAAGATAATCATGGGTCTCCAGATCAACCTCATCTAGGAATCTTTAAAACATATAAAAAATTATCACTTCTATATTACTGGCCAGCTATGTTTAAGGATATCGCTAAAATAATTTCTATCTGTGATAATTGCTTAACATACAAACACGCAAATCACTCTCCCTTTGGCCTTATGGGTAAACCAAAAATTTGTTCCAGGCCCTTTCAAACAATTTCTTTGGATCTAATGGGTCCTCTACCAATGACTAGACGTAGAAATCAATTTATCCTAGTGGTTAATTGTTGTTTTACTAAATATTCGCTGATTTTTCCACTAAAACGAGCTACCAGTGCTAACATCATCTCTAACTTGGAAAATTTTGTTTTTCTAGTTCATGGAGTACCTCAAACTATTATTATGGACAATGGATCGCAATTTCAATCCCATGAATTTCACAACTTTCTGGGCAGATATAATATACCTTACATATTTTTCTCTCCTCACTATTGCCCCCAAGTTAATCCTACGGAAAGATACAATCGTACTATAATCACAGCTTTGTCATCTTTGGTTGGTGATGACCATAGATCTTGGGACATCCACCTTCCTAAAGTTCAATATGCTATGAACAGCACAACTAATATTACCACTGGTTTCTCTCCTAACTTTTTGCTCTTCGGACGAGAAACAGTTAGTTCTGGCTCACTTTATACACCAACTAATAATCTTGATGAAATCGTTTTTCTACCTAGGGACATCTATGCTACTAACATAGGTTTATTGTCTGCAACTTTCGATAAAGTTCAGATAGCCCTCCATATTGCTCATGCTCGTAACTCTTCTCGTTACAACGAAACTCGTACCTTTAAAGAATATAACATTGGAGATACAGTCTGGCGTAAAAACTATACAATTAGTCATGCGGGTAATTATTTTAGCTCTAAACTAGCGCCGAAATATGTAAAATCAACTATGTTACAAAAGCTATCACCATTAGTATATATATTAGAAGATCAACGTGGCAATCGAGCCAAATACCATATTAATTTTAATTTTATATATCTACACTCAGCAAATCGATTTAAATACGATTCTTTAACTTGGAAATAGCTGAAATAAAATATTATTATAATTTTCATGTTGTGATATTTACGTCAAGCGTCAAATTGTCAAACTGTCAGTTAGTTTTTTAATTCTCTTTCTGCTCAGTCTATGGTCTAGCTCTATGATTTCTCTTTTTGGTTTGTAAAATTTAAATTATTTTTATCAATATGTGTTTAGCCATTATATTTTGTAGATTATTACGATTGTTTACTAAATAACTTAATATTAAATTATATTATAAAATTCTTTACGCACTCATGGATATGTCCTGGCTGACTACACTTGTCAGTTGAGATGATGGCCACACTAAGAAAACTAAGATTTGAAAAAGGAAGACTACTTTGGGAGAAACGAGCTGACGGACGGCTAAAAAAGGGGACTCTGGAATCTGATTTGAGGAGTATCAGAGAGCAGCTTGGTTTTGGCGGTGAGATTCTTAAACTGCCCAGGGGATCCAACGAAAGTTTCTCCTGGGACTTCTACTCCCGATGTTCGGAGGCTAACTACGTGCCTGTCCATCTACTGGTCTCGCAGGGCTGTCCTACGTCGGGCCCTGAGTTCTGCACTGTCTTGCTGCTGAGCTGTCCTAGTGAACTCTGAGATCTGCGCTGCCGCCGTTTCTACTGCTTCAGAGCTCAACTTCAAGGTTACTCCGGTATCGACCTGCTACCCTGACGCCTGATTCCGTTCTTACAGTGTGGTAAACTCATTATTGTCCATCTAAGTGCATAAACTTTAAAACTGAGTGCGTGCTAGGTAGTTTTTTATAACTAGCTGTATTTTTTTTATCTTTCCCCTCTATTAAAAATTTAATTGAACAAGTCTGCTTATCCATTTATTTTAAATAGGAGCAAGTAGATTTGTTACACAGTTTAACCAACAAATTACAAACCAGTAAATGTAAACCAAATAGATTGTTCGACCGTACACACACCACCTACCGCACTGTTGAATAAGAAAAAGATGAACAAAGAATAAAATAATTTTCCATCCTTCTTTTTTTCAAAGGCTTTCGTTATTCTACTACCTAAAAAAAACCGGCCAAGAGCGTGTCGGGCCACGCTCAGTGTAGGGTTCCGTAGTTTCCCGTCCGTCACAATAAGTGTTCCCACTTATGAGTTTAAAGGTGGGTATCCATTATGTAAAAATGCTTGCTTAAACGAATATACTACAAACTTAGTCCAGAAATTATTTTGTACAACTTTTTGTCTTTTTTGTACAAAAACTGTTGTTTCCATCAAGTTCAAAATAATTTTCCTAGAATGTCCTTATAAAGTTCTACTTTTCAGATTTTTTTCATATTTTCTAAACTTATGGTTCAAAAGTTAGAGGGGGGGGGGGCACATTGTTTTTTACTTTTGGAGCGATTATTTCCGAAATTATTGACATTATCAAAAAATGATTTTAGGAAACCCCTATTCATTTTTAAATACCTTTCCAACAATATATCACACGTTAATGTTGAAATTAAAAAAAAAAAAAAACACTTCCCACTTTACATATAGGAGGGCTACCCTAATAAAACATTTTTTCCAATTTTTATTTTACCACTTTGTCGGCGTGATTAATATACATATTGGTACTAAATTTCAGCTTTCTAGTGCTAACGGTCACAGAGATTAAGCGAGGACGGACGGACGGACAGACATGGCGAAACTATAAGGGTTCCTAGTTGACTACGGAACCCTAAAAACCGGCCAAGAGCGTGTCGGGCCACGCTCAGTGTAGGGTTCCGTAGTTTCCCGACCGTCACAATAAGTGTTCCCACTTATGAGTTCCATTATGTATAAATGCTTGCATATACGAATATACTACAAACTTAGTCCAGAAATTATTTTGTACAAGTTTTTGTCTTTTTTGTACAAAAACTGTTGTTTCCATCAAGTTTAAAATGATTTTCCTAGAAAGTCCTTATAAAGTTCTACTTTTCAGTTTTTTTTCATATTTTCTAAACTTATGGTTAAAAGTTAAAGGGGGGGGGACACATTGTTTTTTACTTTTGGAGCGATTATTTCCGAAATTATTGACATTATCAAAAAATGATTTTAGGATTTTAACTTTTCAGATTTTTTTCATATTTTCTAAACTTATGGTTCAAAAGTGAGAGGGGGGGGGACACATTGTTTTTTACTTTTGGAGCGATTATTTCAGAAATTATTGACATTATCAAAAAATGATTTTAGAAAACCCCTATTTATTTTTAAATAACTTTCCAACAATATATCACACGTTAGGGTTGAAATTAAAAAAAAACACTTCCCACTTTACATATAGGGGGGCTACCCTAATAAAACATTTTTTTCCAATTTTTATTTTACCACTGTCGGCGTGATTGATATACATATTGGTACCAAATTTCAGCTTTCTAGTGCTAACGGTCACAGAGATTAAGCGAGGACGGACAGACGGACGGATAGACATGGCGAAGCTATAAGGGTTCCTAGTTGACTACGGAACCCTAAAAAACAAGACAAAGAGCACTAATCATTAACATAATAATAATAAGAAGAAGAAGAATAATAATTAGTTTTTTCAGTACTAAAGCTGTTTTAAACAACCAGGATGAATGGAACACACGCGCAACCAACTTAAATTACGTTGTAACCACTTCATTAAAGCTGCGTTTAGTTACGATGCAGTTCTGTTGTTGTGTAAATGAGTACTGGCAGGTTACACGGTTTATTTTAACTTTTATTATTATGGCTAGTACTGAAAGTAATTTATTGTTAGAAATCGGTCTGTGGGTGGGTGACCGTTCCATGGAGAGACACCTTCGTGCAGCGGAAAGCATGTCAAACCGATTAACTCGGCTGTTACTCTCGAATCTTTATCTTTAATAGCAACTAGGTGTTAGAAAAAAGACGAAAGAGGATACGAGAAGGATGAAAAAAGAAGAAAGAGAAATGGAGAAGGTAGAAGAAAGATAAAAAAAAATGCACATGCACATGGCACATGCCTCAACTGCACAGATGATTGTGTGTTTACAATCAGTCTTACCGAGTGTCACGCAGTGAGTGGGTGTGAAGATCAGATAGGCAGTCACAGTGGGTGTGCTATGGTGCAACTCTGCATTACGTTTTAGGGACTAATCGTCATCAGTCTACAGCAGACCACTGCTGGACATAGGCCTCCTCGGCAGATGTGATGCACTTCACGACAATTCGCCACCGCTGCCTGCTAGAGGTCATCCTGCTGCATTCGTTAACTGAACCCCCAATGGCAGACTTGATCTGGTCAGTCCAACGCGTGGGTGACCTTCCACGCGGTCTAGTGCCTTCTACTTTCCCTTGGACGACAAGGCGTTCTGTGGACTGATTGACACGCCGGGAAACATGTCCGAAGAATGTCAGGATGCGAGATTGTACTATCGAGAACACACGCTGCCTGATACTGACTCCCTGAAGTATCGAGACGTTCGTGCGAAACTCGGTCCACGAAACCCCAAGCATTCTTCTCTAGCACCACATTACCAGAGCATCTATTTTCTGCTTTTCCACATCTCGCAAGGTCCAGGTTTCAGCTGCGTGAAGAAATATGGGGAATATAAGCGTCCTCACGAGCCTGGTCTTCGTGGCTTTAGTTATGTTTCTATTCCTCCATATTTTCCGCATCTTGTCCGCTATTTTCCGCTGTCCTTGTGATGCCCATACGTCGTTTGATCTCATCGATGCACCCGCCATTGTTCGAAATTAGAGCCCCAATATAGATATAAGATTGGACGACGCGACGTTGCAATTCGCGATTTGGGTCACTTCAGGCGAATTATTCCTGGCACGGTCAACAATCATCACCTGGGTCTTGTTGCAATTAATAATTGTCTTATTTTATGATAAATACAACATATTTGAACTTGTAGCTTTTGTTGTGAAAGTCAAATTACTTTCACAACACGGTCTGGGCTATTAATCTATCATTCAATTACCAGTCCCCATTTCACACAACCGCTTAATTACAATCAATTACAAGTTCTTAAACAGAACCACTTAACAATCTGTTATTGTCACACACATTCGCTGATTAATTTTGCAGAAATAGCGGTTATTGTGCCGTTATAATAACGGTATTACCGGAGCTGTGTGTTATGTAACAAATCGACGCCGTTATAATCGCAACCGCGATTTATTGCGAGCCACAGTAGCGGGGTATAAGAGTAAATCAGTCTCGTCTTGTGTTTGAAAATTGTGAGCTTTTCTAAAGTTTTTTTTTGTTCAATGATGCAGCTTACTATAGATAAAATAATATGTTATAAATATATGCGAAACAACTGTAGTGTTTATTATTTTAAGTATTATTCCTTGTTTAATACTATTAAAGATTTCGATTTATAATAAAACTGCAGTTGGTTGAGTTGAAAATTACGTCTGTTTCTTGTAATGTTCTTTTGTACAGTAAACCATAGATAATACACCATAAATAACACTGACAGATATTTTTTAAATGGCCTCTGGGCCTTTGTGCTATACAAATAAAAACTAAATGTTGTGTTGCCAACAAATATATAATTAAACAGGATACAATTAACATCACAATGACATCAAAAATTGTAATCCTTAATTAATTTTCCAAATCATGTTAAGAATCTGAAATTATGTCGCGCTAGTTTTTACTCGTGACTTAGCCTGCGTGGATGACTGAAATTATCCCAGGGGGATGTATGACTGGTATCAAAAGTATGGGCTATGGTCTACCTTTGTACCAATTTCAGTCATTAAAGGGTAAAAAGTAATAAATATAGGCAGGGTCACTTTCACACCATTTATATAAGGAATCACGTATTTCGGCAAGGTGCTGCAGTAACCCTTTTTAAAGAATCTATTCAGAAGTACTTCCCAAACTGCAAACCGTTGTCATCAAGTATATTGTCTTCGTAAGTACCAACACAGAATATTCAACGTACCATGCTCAAATTGAGAGCTAAGCTAGACGCTTGCATAATTGATGCTCGATCAAATATCTATGCGCCGAGCAAGCAAAGCATGCAAGTGTAATGATACCCCTTATTTAGGTGAACTGGGTCGATATTACGCCTTATAGATATGAGCTAGTTGGATGGAAAAGTAGTTTAAATTAATCAAGAAAACGTCTCGTCAAAAATACATTATAAAACTAGGACGTATAAGCACACTAGACCGGATTGATGGCAGTGGTGTGACCGTTGGACTGCGATTCATAAGGTCTCAAGTTTGAACCCAAGAGACAAACCTCTGATTTTTTCAGATTCATGTGCATATTGCATAATTGTCGCTTGATTATATGAAGGTAAACATCGTGAGGAAACTAGCATGCCTGAAAGATATTTCTCTTTGGCATGTAAAAGGCTTATAGGCGACGAGACGTCAGTAGCTTCGCTTCACAGCCTAGCTCATCGGCGTAATGTTGCCTGCCTGTCGGTTTTCTACAGACCATACTTTGGAGAGTGTGCGCAAGAGCTCCACGACCTGATCCCATCATCACCCTTTTACCACCGGACTAGCAGACGTACTGCGGCGTACCATCCGCACTTGGTTGATATCCCGACGTGTCGTACTAAGCGCTTCTCCTACACTTTTATTATGCGCACACTACATTTAACCCGCCTACCTTCAAAGCAAGAGTAAACAGGCATCTTCTGGCCATGCTCGTTCCATGATAGACCTCATCTATCGCTTCGATCAGGCGTGATCGAGGTCAAGAGAAGGCCCATTTTGTAATAAAAAAAATGTAAAGCCAAGTCAGAGGACCATGTATGGCATAAAAAAGCTCTGGCAACAGCCAACTAACCACATGATAAAGAACAGGAAGACTGGATTGATTCAATGCTCTAAGCGCTTGTACAATATCAAAGAAATAATGGTAAAAAGCTTGGGTTAAAACGATACTGTTCCATGCAGTACTTATACGTATAATAATTAGCTATATTGGAAAATAAGTTTACTGCAGGCACCTCGGGCATTCTGAAATAAAAATAATCTCAAATAAATACGCGTCTTTTTTAAAAAAAAGTTCAGTATTCATGAATGAAATCTGCTACACTGCTACGGCGTAGCTCGCGGAACGTCCGCTACGCCGTAGCAAACGCCGAATGGTTTATTTTATCAGTACCAAAAATAAAAGATAGAAATAATGATGTGTTTGATCCCTGAATATGGAGATTCCTCCTCGTAAAAGGGATACTATTGGGTACTTTGCTGACAGGTTTAGGGCTCATGTGACATGGGGTAGGTGGTTAAGTATCTAAATCTCGCTCTGGTTACGTATTCTATTTTTCAGATCGATTACTGTACATATTAGTAATACATGAATTTTGGTATCAACATTGCAAGGTTCTTGATCCTATTTAGCTGTAAGTAAATTAACCTATTGAACATGAATTTAATGTAGGTGCGTATTAAATTAAAACATCCTTAGCAGGTAAACATTATTTCAAAATTGATCTCTTTTAATTTTTTTTCTATACTAATATCCTAATAAAGAGGTAAAAGTTTGTATGTAGGGGGTAATCTCCGGAACTAATGATCCAATTCTAAAAATTCGTTCACTGGCAGAAAGCTACATTATTCGTGGTTGCTATAGGCTATAAATTATATTTATATCATGCATCTAAGCTAACACATTTTTTGCAGACGAAGTCGCGAGTGAAGGGTTAGTATATTATAATCTTGATCTACTGCTTCTGTCGCGCTATAGCCAAGATTTATGGTGTTATAAGCGTTATGAAGGTCCAAAAAGTTAAATTAACGCAATCTGGTGCTGCGGTGCACCCGATTATTTTTCATTCTTTGGACCGCTCACCGTTTGACCTCAATTCTCGACCGTTTTGCTTATGAAAGTCATATTCGTGTCTAGTTTTTTTGGGACGAAAGAGAACCAAGTGTAAAATTGAAATGGCCTGAAATAGGTGGTTCGTTACGTAGTACTCATGTTATTTTTGGGGATTTTTTGAGGTGGTATATTAATGAGTGAGTGCTCTTACATAATTTTACTTAATGGCTTTTTTATTCTTATTCTTTATTGCACACAAAATTTAAAAATATAAACCCAAAATAATAAAAAATAATAATTAATAATAGTAAATTAATAAAAAATAAAATTTGTTTAGTTTTTTTTTCGTTTATGACTTTCACGAGAATACTTTTGTGGTCTTGAGCTAGAATCTATAATTGTTACTTAGCACGTACTTTGGGTTACTTCTGACTATACAGGGTGGAATTTTGTAATGCCACCTGGAGGGAAAGTACTCTTAATACTGCAGATAGAAAATTTTACTCAAAGGAAACATTCCTTTATTTTTTAAAAGAAAATAATCTGCATTCAAAGATTTTGAAAATTCGCGTGCCACACTCGGGAATCGAACCGGCTAAATTCCAAAAAAATAACACCCTGTACTTTTATGGCACCAATCGATAGGGTCAATCATAAGGATCAAATCTCTCTAACAAATATTATAAATGAAATGAAAGGAAAACCATGAAATCTAAAGTTATAAATTCATTTGGATAAATTCAATACGTTAAAGCACTTTTATTCAAAAGATGGATATTTACAAACGAAGAAAAAAGATTGCAATTTACAAGTATTTGTTTGAGAAAATTGCAATCTTCCTATCTAAATAGTTCTTCGTCATTTTATTCAATAAATGTCGTCAAAAGATAATTGTTTATTAGGTTCTAACATAAGTAATTGGAGGATGGACCTTTGAGTAAAAGTGCTGTTGTCCCATTGAATTTATAAGTTAATATTTTATGGTTTTCTTTTCATTTAATTTATCATGTTTGTTAGAGGGATTTGATCTTTATGATTGACCCTATCGATTGGTGCCATAAAAATACAGGGTGTTATTTTTTTGGAAGTAGGCGGTTCGATTCCCGAGTGTGGCACGAGAATTTTCAAAATCTTTGAATGCAGTTTGCTTTCTATTCAAAAATAAAGGAAGGTTTCCTTTGAGTAAAATTTTCTATCTGCAGTATTAAGAGTACTTTCCCTCCAGGTGGCATTACAAAATTCCACCCTGTATATTACAACTGTCAAACCCCTCCGGCCGTTTTCGCAACTGCGATTCGCAACCAGTTGCGAATTAGGAATTTTTACTCTTTGTTCGCAACCAGTTGTCAAACTACTTGCCCAAAACAGAGACGAGAACATAGAACAACATGTCTTAGTCAAAGTACGTGGTAACGTTTTAGAAAACTAGACTTTAGTTTTGGTCGAATAGTCGCAAGCGCGACTGTTAAACATGAGGTCCGATTAGATCCAAGGTTTCGATTTCCAGCTCAGCTCGAGAAAAATGTTTTTGAGTTTTTCCATCAGGAATTTCTTAGTAGCAACCACGAAGTCTGGATTTATGCGCGGTTGATGGCAATAGGCTTGCCCGCTATTACATGGGGACAAACATAACTGGCGAAATGTGGATGTACTATTAAGTACACCTGTGCATAAATCTTCAGAGATTACAGGCGTTATGTTATGTAGACTTCAGTGCCTAGCCTTTCCTTTTTTATATCTTTATTACAGTAATAATTTAATAGGCCACATTTGACATTCAATTTAATAGACCACATTTGACATTCAATTTAATAGACCACATTTGACATTCAATTTAATAGACCACTTTGACATTTGTCAGTTTAGTACTACTACATTTTAACACTTCAATACCCGCAGTTACAGACACAATTAAAATAACAATGCACCGTGCCTCTGGAGGCACGGCCGGGAGCATACGGGTTAAAGTTACTTTATTTTGTAATTATTACACTAAATATTTAATCGTAATTGAACAAAGTTAAGCAATTGTGCAGTTCTAATTTCGAAGAAATAAATCATATTTTATTAATTGAGTTATATTAATAAATATCACTAAATATCACTAGACATTAACACACAGCGCCATCTAGTGCCACACTAAGCAACGAGGCTTCTGTCGTGGACACCAGATAGTTGATATACTACATAGATACTTTTTGTGTGTAAATACATACTTATTATACATATAAACATCCATGACTCGGAAACAAATGTCCATGATCATCACACAAACATTTGCTCTAACTGGGATTCGAACCCGGGACCCTAAGAACGGAAGGCAGCCTCACCACCGCTGCGCCATTCGGGTCGTCAAACTACTATACTACTACGTATAGAGAAGACAGCGCGAACAAAATCTGTACTCAGTTCAACTGCGGTTGGCCGGCTGCAGTTCACTCAGTCGCTTGCTCGCCACGGAGCATCTATATACGGGGTTAGCCACCCCCGCGCGCCCTGCAATGCGCACAGATTTTGTTGCACAGATTTTGTTCGCGCTGTCTTCTCTATACGTAGTAGTAATAATCATCATCATCATCATTTCAGCCGAAAGACGTCCACTACTGGACATGGGCCTCCCCCAAGAAGGGTCTTTGCCATAATCGCCACGCTTGGCAGGCGGGTTGGCGATCGCAGTGCGGTTGTTATAAAAGCACAGAAAACGCTGCTGCCCATTCTCTGATAAGTCCCTTAGTCGCCTCTTACGACACCCACGGGAAGATATGGGATGGTGCTATTCTTTACGTCCGACACTATACAGAACCTAGTAGAAGTAATAGCTCAATGATTTTATACAATTTTCTAGAATTTTCTCTCAACGACATAACACAGTCCATTATTTATTAAAAATCTAGAGATAACAACGACCTAAAATAGAGCTCTCAAACGACAGTGATTTATTAATATAGCCCTCGAAGACAACAATCTTAATTAAAATCGTTTCCAACTTAACATAATAATATAACGAACATTGTATTATTAATGAAACAAAAAAAATGTGATATTCAGGCTTCAGACAGTCGTAAGTTATCACAGATATCCAAGTTATTATTACAATACGAATTCCCGAGTGACGTCGGGTGACAAGGGTAGTGAAGTCCTGAATATCAGCCGCTTTGGGAATACTTTAGCTCCAAAATCCATGGTTTATGTAATAACGGGGGAGAATGGTGATGTAGTTACTAAGGAGCGGTTGTCAGGTTTCTGAATGTTATTTGAATATTTTAGTTAGGTACTATGTTTTTTTCTATGTTGCTTCTTGTTCGACGTGTTGATTTGATTTATTTATTTAAATAGAACGGCCGAAGCCAATTACATTCATCTGCTTAGCCTTTTCCCAAGTTTTATTGGGGTCGGTTTCCAGTCTAACCGGATGCAGCTGAATACCAGTATTTTACATGGAGCGACTGCCTATCTGACCTCCACAACCCAGTTAGTACTGGGTAATACGATACCCCTTGGTAAGACTGGTTGTAAGACTTTTGGGCCACTGACTACCTGTAACGACTGTCAAAGATCACAAATGACAATGGCCGGGACCAATTGCTTAACGTGCTTTCCGAGGCACGAAGAAAACTCGGTATGTAATGGGTGGTCACCCATCCACAGACCAACCTAGGCAAGCACGGCTTAACCTTAAGATCGACCCGAGCGGCTGTTATTATTTAGCCACGAGCTCTTCATTTAAACATAATTTATTTAACACTGCAGTCATGCATTCGTCTCACAAAAATTCAAACATTCTGGCAGTATTACCTTCCATTAATTCGCAAATATATCAAGATCAGTGTTTGAGTTCAGGAGAGCGTTAATAGTGGCTAATGTCCGGGGAATAGGTGACTTGGAGTGTGCAACAGTACTGCAAGTTGGAACAGCCAGTAAGCGGTGTATCCTGCCACGACAGTAATTGTCTGGGACAAATAGCTTGCAGATGTCATTGTGCAGATCAGGAACATCAATAACCCCATAAAAAAAGATGAGTCGATGATTTCTTTAGTTTTAAATAAGCTTTGACCTAAACTGTAATACGCAAAGGATAAGGCAGTCGTACGTACCACCGATTATGTTTAAGTCCCATATGGGTCGAGCTTCAGTGGTATATACCACCGATTATGTTTAAGTCCCATGTAATATGGGTCGAGCCTTTTAGCATCAACCGGGCACAAATCCAGACTCCGTGGCTGCTACTAATAAAGTGAAGGAAAAACCCAATAACACTTTGCTAGACCTAAGAATCGAACACAGAATCTCGTGATTAGCAGTTGCGTTTATTTGATTCTTTACAATATCTGCAGGCCTAGCCAAGTTACAAACGTTTCGTATCGATTCTCTTTCTACAATCGTAAACGCCTCGGCGTAAGCGATTGTAGAAAGCGCTAAATTGGCAGCCAAATTGACATGACTGAGTCGATCGCTCTTTCTCTAAAGTCTGTAGAAAAAAACCTACACTTTAGTCTATGGTGAGCGTTCCTACCAAAGAGTATAGCGACCAACATTGTAGAAACGATAACATTCTAATCTATCATTTTGAACGATGTAAACTTGTATACGAATTTTCTATCCGTTTGTGTTGTCCGCGTGATTTAACGTTTTCTACTAGCGTTAACGATTGTAGATTGTCAACTTGGCTAAACTTGCTGTTTCTGTTACAAAACCTCGCAGAAACTGAATCTGGTAGTTCAATGACGGTCCGTACACGACGCAACCAATCTCGTACTCGTCAATGCGCTCCGACTTTTGTAAACGTAAAACCTTTAGAAAGTCGAACTGCAATTGAAATACTAGAGCTGTTACATTCTGGCTACTCGTTGCTGATTGAGTTTGTTATGCGTTACTTTTGATTAGCGTAGTGGATGATACGGCTTTGATAACTATTTGTTGGCCCGCATCATCCATCTGCAGTATGATGGTGTTTACTTTATGGTTTATTTTATTTATTTATAAATGTATTTAACTTTAAACTTTTCTTCTTTTCTTCTCTTTTCTTTTTTTTCTTTTCTTTCTATTTTTCTCTTTTTTTTCTTTTTCTTTTCTTTTCTTTTATCTTTTCTTAATTTAATGTATAAAGGTAGCTTCACATCTGGCAGTACATTAACTTAAAATTATTATTTCAAACATTACACCAATTACGAAGTATCCAAAAAAAATAAGGTAGCCGAGTGTGATTCGAATAATTGTGTGTGCCTTTGTGCGTACTCATCCCACTTTTCCTTTGGGAGCATGTACGGTTTGCGTACAGGCAAGTAATTTGCTGACACCGCGACCTACATTCTGTAACTAATTGTATAATATTAATTTCTTATACTAAACGTTAGTTGACCGAAAGCTACCTTAGCGATTAAACCACGGATTAGCATCCAACATACCTTCGTGTAACTTTACAACATACTTGGGACCGTGAAGTCTGTGGTTTTCATCCTCTGCAACTCTTCAGTTCGGAGCCGTACACCAGTCTATGTTCATTCTGATTAACATTCAATTACATCACAACAACAACAACAACAACAGCCCATAAGGTCCACTGCTGGACATAAGCCTCTCCCATGATGGGAGGAATTTGCCGTAATCTCCACGCTTGGCAGGCGGATTGGAGATCGCAGTGATGAAAGACTAACAGAAAACGCTGCTGCCCATTCTCAGGTCTACGGAGGCGCAAGGTGTTCTGCCTCAGACATTAGTCGCCTTATACGACACCCGTGAGTGTAATGGGTTGGTTCTATTCTACTCTGCCGGATACCACACGGCTAATCAAATAAAAATAAATAAATAATAAATAAGGCAAATTACATCGCAATTATACAACTCCAACTCTTTCAGAAATCTATTCAACCAAATATTCTTCTAACCGCAAATACAACGGATTTTCCAATAACATGTATGCAGAGAGAAATACGAGGTAAAGTAATAAATACCGATACAGTTACCCGGATAGTTTTCACAAAAAAGTCCTCATTCCGACAAATAAAATGGTCGTAACAGGGAAAAAAAAGAAAAAATACCGCAGTCAGGAAATGCGCGCGTGACCGGTATACCACGCGGTTCCTATTTTTTTGTGTATGTTTTGTAAATTTTACTTCGCTTTTGACTACAGTTTGTTTAAAATACGCGGTATCAGTTTTACATATTACGCAGTATGTCAATTTAACTGCAGATTAAATCATTCGGTTTCGTTGAAGTCATTTTATTTTTATGGGGAAATACTCCGTTCAAGAGTTTCCTGAAACATATTTTTTTGTGCCAAGAAAATCCCCGTTTTTCTTTTAATTGATTTAGGAATTATATTAAACACCATAAAATATCAACCAAGTTCTGCGTATAGGTTATATACAAAGATTAATTGATATTTACAGTAACACAAATATTTGAATTATAATTTCAATCGTTTCTTAAATAGTTCAAAATACTGTCCATTAGGTCTTTTAGGATCTTCGTTAGATGTTTTAATGATGTAACCAAGATTTTGTAACAACATTTTGATATAAAAGAGTGTCCATGGAGTTTCTTGCCCGTTCTTCTCCATAGAGATCTACGCTATGGAATGGGCAACTACAGTACTTTCTCAAGTTATTATGCCTTGTGACTGGGACTGTAGCTTTGTTTTTTTTTTTATTATTGACAGTCAAAAGTGCCGTAATGGTCTAATTGAAATAAATGTTTTGAGTTTGAGTTTGAGTTTGATTTTGATGGAGAGTGGATGTTAGAGTTTTTATGCAGCCCATGGGCCACTCACTTGGCTTTACATGCCATCAAGAAATATCTCTCAGGTTTGCTATAGTTTCCTCACGATGTTTTCCATCACCGAAGCAAGTGAAAAATTATACAATACCCACATGAATCCGCCGAAAAATCAACCTTGGGTTTGAACTCGAGACCTATCATCTGGTCTTTTATTAATAGGTTGATATAGTTCTGCATACCTTTAAAACCATTTACCTACATAAAATATTAAAACCAACCAAAACACTCACACGTCACATCCAGATCGCTAGAGAGAAAAACTAACAAAAATGGCATCTGAACCTGAAAAAATCCCAGCACACGTCCAGTAATCCATTCTACGCTAAAAAAGTTAGTACGGGCGTGCACCACAATTCGGCCATATTAAATTGGCTGGTAAAAGCGGATTGCTTTTGGTTTATTAGCGGCTAATTTGATTTTATGTCCAACCGCTGCGGTCTTGCCCCGTGACTCGAAAAGTAAACAAATGAAGCACGCTTTTCGGCCTGCCAACCTATATTCGACTTTATTGTATACCTAGAACCTCTTCGTTGAAAAAGTATTTCCGTGTCGCGTAAATTTTTAAACATCGATTGGCGTGCATGTGTTGTTTTTTTAAACGTGCTTAAAACGGTACTAATATGTGTGGTTTTGAATAAGGGTAGCCTCGTTCATTTCCGTGTTGTGTATTTACAACTTAGGATTAAACGTCATAAATGCATTTATTTCGTGTTTTTATTTCAAATCGTATATTTATAACTTTTTACCGGTTTTGTATGCATGAAACTGTATTCATGGAAAAAAGATTTTCGCTTTTAATACGCACTCGAATTTTCGCCATCGATTTGACCAATTAAACAATTAAAATAAACTTTGAAAACCAACGATCCATCTGTTACCTACTAAAACAAAGTTGTAAAACATTGACCCAATCCAAATCGCAATACCAATTCTAGGTCAAACTAAACAACAGCAAGAAAAATAAAAAGATAGCTTGAAATAGCTACGTTGAGCTCCGATGAAAATGCCAAGCAACATGAAATATCGTGAAAAGACCTCCAGAGGTCATTGTCGGCACAATAGACGATCCTACATACTGCATTCTGCTGCAAGGCAAGTTATTCTAGACATTTTTGAAGTTATGATGGTGTAAATCCGTGCTTTATTTTACGGAAAGTTTTGCAAAGAATTTGAGGATTTAAAATTGCGGATGCTGGCATTGCAGTTCATTTTATGGTTGGAATGTATATTAGTTAGCTAAGAGAAGTTAATATTTCACGTTCTTAGTGAGGTTAAACTGTTTGTAAGATTATCTAACAAATGTACTATCTGTCAGTTTATGTGTTCAAGAAAAGTTAAGAAACTACTATCCCCTGACGGCACGCCAGTGTCTGTGGTGATTCTTAGACTTTAAACTTCTGTTCTAGTAGTATAAAAAGGGTGTAAAACACTTCTTAACGAAGCCGAAAAGCACTAATTGTTCTCCCCGTTATTACGATCATATTTTTTGTTTTACACCATACCTGGGAACCTTCTAGCTATGGAGATATTGGGGGTCAAAATTCCAACTATTTGACAAGTTTTTTTTTTTAAATACGAGTTTTTAATATAAGATTTTTACTTTAAATACCTCTACGACCCTCGTACTATTCAATCCACCCATGAGTACAATGTTTTGAGTGCATTACATTAAGTTCTACCACAAAACATGATTTTTCACCCCAAAAAAAAGTCGTTTCCCAACAATAATTTTGCGCAAAGTTACTTAGTTGGTTGATTGGCTTGGCTTTGTGATGAGGTCTTTTACACCCTGTATAGTCATCATCTGCCTAGCCTTTTCCCAACTATGTTGGGGTCGGCTTCCAGTCTAACCGGATGCAGCTGAATACCAGTATTATACATGGAGCGACTGCCTATCTGACCTCCACAACCCAGTTAGTACCGGGTAATACGATACCCCTTGGTAAGACTGGTTGTCAGACTTTTTGGGCCACTGACTACCTAACGACTGTCAAAGATCTACAAATGACAGCCGGGACCAACGGCTTAACGTGCTTTCCGAGGCACGGAGGAAACTCGGTATGTAATGGGCGGTCACCCATCCATAGACCAACTTAGGCAAGCACGGCTTAACCTAACGATCGACCCGAGCGGCTGTTATTATTTAGCCACGAGCTTTTTACACCCTGTATAGTACAAAAACATAATTAAATACAAAATGTGGTTGATTGAATGTAACCACCATAAGAGGTGGCATTCTGTAGTTTATGCCTACACCTCACCTCACCTCACCTTTCCTATTTGGGCGAATGATTGTGTTACCACTGCAGCGCTGGTGTGTACCTTATATACTAAAATGTCCCTGAGTATTAATTATAAATACCAACAAATTATACTAATTTATAAAAATAAATAAAATTCTGATACCGGATCCAGAAAAACAGGTTATAATTCCCATCAATAACAATTACAAAATGATTTAAGTACCAATGTTTATCAGTAATCTTATTACCATCGTTTCTCTGTCCAAAATAATCAGAGAATTAAACAAACGTTTAATCCCCACATCTTTATCTTTTTATTATCTTTTCCTTTTTCCGCCTACCGTTTACATTCTCCGACAATAATGTAAAAAAAATAATTGTCAAGTGGAATTCTTAAGGGGACGTTTTAGGAAGAAAGCTTTAGAAAATAATGTCGGAGAATTTCTAAATTACGGTTTGTATTCTTTTAAGTTGTGCGGTCCTGTTAAGTCGGGGTCAGATTTGCGTAAACCACTGGATTAAGGGGATCCCTGTCTACCTTCATGGTGAATGATATGGCTTTCTGTGCATTTCACGCTTTTTCCTCCAGGGTGTGGGCAGGGAAATCGAATGTATTCGCAATCCAGGTGCACATAAAGAGGTTTTCTCTCGCAAGATTTGGTATTATGCAAATGGTCTTAAATTGCTAATACTTGACATCTTATACGTCATTTTTTTAGTCATTTTAATCGTCACAGCTTCTGATAACATAAGAAATTGTTTTTGTTTGAGTGAAATAAGAATGTTTAGGCTCTAAATAATGGTTACAAATTCTTCCCACTTTACGTACCACTGATGAAGACGTATCATCATCTGCCTAGCCTTTTCCCAACTATGTTGGGGTCGGCTTCCAGTCTAACCAGATGCAGCTGAATACCAGTATTTTACATGGAGCGACTGCCTACCTATCCTCCACAACCCAGTTAGTATTGAGTAATACAATAACCCTTGGTAAGACTGATTGTCAGAATTTCGGGCCACTGACTACCTGTAACGACTGTCAAAGATCTACAACTGTCAACCGGGACCAACGGCTTAACGTGCTTTCCGAGGCACGGAGGAAACTCGGTATGTAATAGGTGGTCATCCATCCACGGACCAACCTAGGCAAGCGCGGCTTAACCTGAAGATTGTGACCCAAGCGGCTGCTTTTTCTCATCGCGCTGATAAAGACGCATGCTAAAAATTAAATCGATTTACTTTTTTTCTGATTACCTAATTCACTAACATTTGATAGTGTTTCTCCTACTGGCCAGTACTCTGAACACTTCGAATAAAAAAAACACTTCTTAAACATTTACATCCTCATTGCTATAAATATTTCTTTTTACGACGTTTTTTTGCTCAAGGTTAGTAAAATCGCTAGACCTTAACAAAGGCCCTTTCTTAGATCATTAGACACCTAATTTAATTGCACGAAAAATCCTGGGGTCTACCGCTTCCTGAGAATTGGAACTCATTAATTTTGGAGAGAATTGAATTACTAAAATGGTGAGGGTACTTTTTGAGGCCATCTATACATATAATAAAACAGTAGAAAAACTGTGTCTGTACATTGAATATATTAAAAAAAAAAAAAATTGAGGGGGGTTTAGAAACAGGAAAAGAACACGAATCAAAAAAAAAAATTCTGTCTGTTTGTCTGTTTGTCTGTTTGTCTGTTTGTTTGTACACGCTAATCTTCGGAACTACTGGACGGATTTGAATGATTTTTTTGTTGTTGTATAGGTATTAAGTCTGGGCAAGATATAGGCTATAATTTATCTTGGAAACTTGAACACCTGATGCAGAACCACAACAGACCAGCTGAACTATAAGAGATACAAAAATGGTACCGTAGCAAAAATTGTTCCACGTGATGGGCATTTTCTGCTGACAGAATAAATTTGAAGATCTGGAACACCTGATGTGGAACTCCAAGAGCCCAGCTACACTAACATATATATAGGAACATATAATAAAACAGTAGAAAAACTGTGTCTGTACATTGAATATATTAAAAAAAAAAAAATTGAGGGGGGTTTAGAAACAGGAAAAGAACACGAATCAAAAAAAAAAATTCTGTCTGTTTGTCTGTTTGTCTGTTTGTCTGTTTGTTTGTACACGCTAATCTTCGGAACTACTGGACGGATTTGAATGATTTTTTTGTTGTTGTATAGGTATTAAGTCTGGGCAAGATATAGGCTATAATTTATCTTGGAAACTTGAACACCTGATGCAGAACCACAACAGACCAGCTGAACTATAAGAGATACAAAAATGGTACCGTAGCAAAAATTGTTCCACGTGATGGGCATTTTCTGCTGACAGAATAAATTTGAAGATCTGGAACACCTGATGTGGAACTCCAAGAGCCCAGCTACACTAACATATATATAGGAACATATAATAAAACAGTAGAAAAACTGTGTCTGTACATTGAATATATTAAAAAAAAAAAAATTGAGGGGGGTTTAGAAACAGGAAAAGAACACGAATCAAAAAAAAAAATTCTGTCTGTTTGTCTGTTTGTCTGTTTGTCTGTTTGTTTGTACACGCTAATCTTCGGAACTACTGGACGGATTTGAATGATTTTTTTGTTGTTGTATAGGTATTAAGTCTGGGCAAGATATAGGCTATAATTTATCTTGGAAACTTGAACACCTGATGCAGAACCACAACAGACCAGCTGAACTATAAGAGATACAAAAATGGTACCGTAGCAAAAATTGTTCCACGTGATGGGCATTTTCTGCTGACAGAATAAATTTGAAGATCTGGAACACCTGATGTGGAACTCCAAGAGCCCAGCTACACTAACATATATATAGGAATGACGTTTTAGCAAAAGTTGTTCAATCTGATGAGCACTCTCTGTTGACTTATAAAAATCAAAGATCCGGAACACCTGATGTGGAACTCCAGGAGCCCAGCTACACTAACATATATATAGAGGAATGACGTTTTAGCAAAAGTTGTTCAATCTGATGAGCACTCTTTGTTGATTTATAAAAATCGAAGATCTGAAACACCTGTTGTGGAACTCCGAGAGCCCAGCTACACCATAACACATATAGGAATGACGTCTTAGCAAAAGTTGTTCAATCTGATGAGCACTCTCTGTTGACTAATAAAAATCGAAGATCTGAACCACCTAATGTGGAACTCCAAGAGCCCAGCTACACCATAACACGTAGGAATGACGTCTTAGCAAGTGTTGTTTGGTCTGATGGGCATTTCCTGTTAACTTTTATCTTGGAAACAAACACCTGATGCAGAACCGCAACAGACCAGCTGAACTATAAGAGATACAAAAATGGTACCATAGCAAAAATTGTTCCACGTGATGAGCATTTTCTGTTGAAGATCTGGAACACCTGATGTGGAACTTCAAGAGCCCAGCTACACTATAACATATATATAGGAATGAAGTTTTAGCAAAAGTTGTTTAATCTGATGAGCACTCTCTGTTGACTTATAAAAATCGAAGATCTGGAACACCTGTTGTGGAACTCCAAGAGCCCAGCTACACCATAACACATAGGAATGACGTCTTAGCAAGTGTTGTTTGGTCTGATGGGCATTTCCTGTTGACTTTTATCTTGGAAACAAACACCTGATGCAGAACCGCAACAGACCGGCTGAACTATAAGAGATACAAAAATGGTACCATAGCAAAAATTGTTCTACGTGATGAGCATTTTCTGCTGTGAGAATAAATTTGAAGATCTGGAACACCTCGAAGATCTGGAACACCTGTTGTGGAACTCCAAGAGCCCAGCTACACCATAACACATAGGAATGACGTCTAAGCAAGTGTTGTTTGGTCTGATGGGCATTTCCTGTTGACTTTTATCTTGGAAACAAACACCTGATGCAGAACCGCAACAGACCAGCTGAACTATAAGAGATACAAAAATGGTACCATAGAAAAAATTGTTCCACGTGATAAGCATTTTCTGTTGAAGATCTAGAACACCTGATGTGGAACTTCAAGAGCCCAGCTACACTATAACATATATATAGGAATGAAGTTTTAGCAAAAGTTGTTCAATCTGATGAGCACTCTCTGTTGACTTATAAAAATCGAAGATCTGGAACACCTGTTGTGGAACTCCAAGAGCCCAGCTACACCATAACACATAGGAATGACGTCTTAGCAAGTGTTGTTTGGTCTGATGGGCATTTCCTGTTGACTTTTATCTTGGAAACAAACACCTGATGCAGAACCGCAACAGACCGGCTGAACTATAAGAGGTACAAAAATGGTACCATAGCAAAAATTGTTCTACGTGATGATCATTTTCTGCTGTGAGAATAAATTTGAAGATCTGGAACACCTCGAAGGTCTTGAACACCTGTTGTGGAACTCCAAGAGCCCAGCTACACCATAACACATAGGAATGACGTCTTAGCAAGTGTTGTTTGGTCTGATGGGCATTTCCTGTTGACTTATAAAAATGTTTAGTCTGATGGGCATTTCCTGTTGATTTACAAAAATGAAAGATCTGGAACGTCTCGAATCGTCTCGCGCATCCCGTTGTATTCCCGTCCCCGGGCTCTTAAAATTTGATATAAGACGTTTCAGATCTTCGATTTTGACGACCCCGTTGTCGCTGGCATAAGCAACAGGATCCGCGTACGAAGTCGCGGGCAAAAGCTAGTGTTGAATATGGGAGCTTATAATTTTGACCTATAGGTCTTTTTGTAAATGCATGGTTATTAAGTTACTGAAATATAATACTTGATGAGGATAAGAAAAGCCTGCGTTAATTGAGCTTCAACTTTAACTTGATGACGTGATTTTGGAGAATGCAATTATAACAACAACAACATCAATTTATTTCAGGCTTCAATGGCCCATAAATATATACCTTTTATACTAACATAAATATAGTAAACACAAGACTTGTGTTAGTAAATCTAAATATATAAAAGAAGAAACTGACTGACTGACTGACTGACTGATTGACTGACTGACTGACTGACTGACTGACTCATCTATCAACGCACAGCCCAAACCGCTGGGTCTACAGATTCCAAATTTGGCAAGTAGGTTCCTTATATGGTCTAGGGGTGCACTAAGAAAGGATTTTTCAAAATTCATCCCCTAAAGGGGTTAAACGGGACTCCAAAGTTTGTATGGGGAAACAAGATTAGTTAGACTATTTTATTCGAAACTTCACAGGAGTGCTCCTATTGATAAATAAGTAGAAACGGGTTTCAGGTTTTTTCAGAATTCAACCCCTAAGAGGGGGAAATGGGGTGGCAAAGTATAAAAATCAATGCACAGCCCAAACCGCTGAGTCTAGAGATTCCAAATTTGGCAAGTAGGTTCCTTATGTGGTCTAGGGGTGTACTAAGAAAGGATTTTTCAAAATTCAACCCCTAAGGGGGTTAAACGGGAATCCAAAGTTTGTATGGGTAAAACAAGATTAGTTAGACTATTTTATTCGAAACTTCACAGGAGTGCTCCTATTGATAAATGAGTAGAAACGGGTTTCAGGTTTTTTCAGAATTCAACCCCTAAGAGGGGGAAATGGGGTGGCAAAGTATAAAAATCAATGCACAGCCCAAACCGCTGAGTCTAGAGATTCCAAATTTGGCACAAAGGTTCTTTATGAGGTTTAGGGGTGCACTAAGAAAGGATTTTTCAAAATTCACCCCCTTAGGGGTTGGAACGGGAGTCCAAAGATTATGTGGGGAAATAAGATTAGTTATACTACTTTATTCGAAACTTAACAGGAGTACTCCTATCGATAAATGAGTTAACGTTTGTGTTTCAGTTTTTTTTTCAGAATTCAACCCCTAAAGGGGGAAATGGGGTAACAAAGCCTGAAATTTAACATAGGTATTGTTTTTATGGTGAATTGGGTCGGGTGTATTACAAAAACAACGATTTTAAGATTTAATGTGGCAGACCTGAAATACTCCCTGAAATATTCCCTGTTGGGGTGCGATGGGGTTGAAATGTCTAAATAAATATGGGTGTCGATACCGAGATTATCAGGGGTGCTGATTACGAAAATGCCATTTATTTTGAGATCCAGATGATAATGATTGTGATTACGATGATGATGATTGTGATAATGATGACGATGATTGTGATGATTTTGATTACGATGATAATGATTGTGATTACGATGATGATGATTGTGATAATGATGATTGTGATAACGATGATAATGATTGTGATTACAATGATAATAAGTGTGATAACGATGATGGTGATTGTGATAGCGATTGTGATTGTAATGGTGATTGTGACAGTGACGGTGATTGTGATAGTGTCGGTGATTGTGATGGTGATAGCGATGGTTGTGATAAAGAGGACGGAGATTGTGATGATGATGATTGTGATTAAGATGATAATGATTGTGATTACGATGATAATGATTGTGATAACGATGATGGTGATTGTGATAGTGATTTTGATGGTGATTGTGATGGTGATGGTGATTGTGATGGTGATGGTGATTGTGAAAGTGGCAGTGATTGTGATGGTGATAGCGATGGTGATGGTGATTGTGATTGTGATTGTGACAGTGATGGTGATTGTAATAATGATGTAGATTATTGTGATTACTATGATAATGATTGTGATAACGAGGGTAGTGATTGTGATGGTGATTGTGATGGTGATGGTGATTGTGATGGTGATGGTGATTGTGATGGTGATTGTGATTTTGATTGTGATAATGATGGTGATTGTGATAATGATTGTGGTTGAGATAGTGATGGCGATTGTGATCATGATGATTGTGATTAAGATGATAGTGGTTGTGATTACGATGATAATGATTGTGCTTACGATTACAATGATTGTGATGACGAGGATGGAGATTGTGATGATGATGATTGTGAATACGATGATAATGGTTGTGATTACGATGATAGTGATTGTGATAATGATGATAGCGATTGTGATAATGATGATAGCGATTGTGATTACGATGATAACGATTGTGATAACGATGATGGTGATTGTGATACTGATTTTGATGGTGATTGTGATGGTGATGATGATTGTGATAGTTATTCTGAGAGTGGTGGTGATTGTGATGGTGATGGCGATGGTGATTGTGATGGTTATTGTGATGGTGATTGTGATGGTCATTGTGATGGTGATTGTGATGGTGATTGTGGTGGTGATTATGATGGTGATTGTGATGGTGATTTTGATGGTGATTGCGATGGTGATTGTGATGTTGATTGTGATGGTGATTGTGATGTTGATTGCGGTGGTGATTGTGATGGTGATTGTGATGGTGATTGTGGTGGTGATTGTGATGGTGATGGTGATTGTGATGGTGATTGTGATGGTGATTTTGATGGTGATTGCGATGGTGATTGCGATGGTGATTGTGATGGTGATTGTGATGGTGATGGTGATTGTGATGGTGATTGTGATGGTGATTGTGATGGTGATTCTGATGGTGATTGTGATGGTGATTGTGATGGTGATTGTGATGGTGATTGTGATGGTGATTGTGATGATGATTGTGATCGTGATTGTGATGGTAATTGAGATAGTGATGGTGAGTGTGATAATGACTGTGATTACGATGATAATTATTGTGATAACGATGATGGTGATTGTGATAGTGATTGTGATAGCGATAGTGATGGGGATTGTGATGGTGATTGTGATTGTGATAGTGATGGTGATTGTGATTGTTATGGTGATTGTGATGGTGATTGTGATAATGATTGTGGTAATTATGGTGGTTGTGTTAATGATGATAATTGGTGATAATGATGGTGACTGTGATGTGTAATGGTGATGGGGATTGTGATGGTGATTGTGATTGTGATAGTGATAGTGATGGTGGTTGTGATAATGATGGCGGTTGTGATAGTGATGGTGATTGTGATAATAATAATTGTGATGATTATGAAATGTGGCACATAGATAGTTTATAACCTGGATTAACATGGAGGACACTATTATCCCTTTAGCATGATCCAGTGGGACAGTTACCGAACTTCACGCGGGCGAAGCCGCGGGCAACAGCTAGTTAAATATAAAACTTAAAACTATGTTAGTAGCACTTAACTTAGTCACACTTCACTTGTGTTGGCTGGCCAGTGGAACTTTATTTATTTATTTAAGTTAACCAACAATTGTTTACACTATACATTTCTGACTTAATGACTAGAGTAACATTACAAGTGCAACAATTAATTACAGGTTAACATCACATGCACAAAAAACGGTTTAACATAACGTATTTATATTATTAATTTTCATTTATTCATTAACATACATATTTTTAACATTTTTAAATATTTCTTAATAAAACTATGTAAAAAAACATTTAAAAATATAAAAAACAGTAGCCCACCAGCGCTGGGAACAGGGTCCGAGCCGCCGGTGGTCAGGGCTCTTGAGAAAGGAACCTCCTAACAATACGTGCCGTGTCCAGAAGTACTGCTTTCTGAATCAAGCTCTTGATCCAGCTGCCAAGCGAGAGCCTCCTAAGATGTTATTAATGTTATTAACATTAGAAACTTATACATACAAAGAATAATTAAAACAATAATAAACAAAAACTATCAAATCATTCATTCAATGCTGTATAAAACACTAAAAAGAGAAAGGGATGTAAAATTACTGAATAAAAATTATAATAGATTAAATTGTGATTAATTGATTGGATTATGAATAAATATAACGACCATAAATTGATAAGAAAATATAATTTAAATAATAATAATAAAAAAAATACAAACTTAAAATAAAAAAATAACTTGTCCGCGGAAGCGATGGAACACCACGTCCCGCGGCCAAAAGTCTTCCACCATCACCATGGGCAGATAACAATTCGGTATTCGCACCACGAACGCCTTGAAGTTGACGTTGCGGCGCGACTCCAGTAACTGCACCCTCGGTGTGTACCTCGTCTTTTGGCGCACGTACTCCACGATGTCCTCCGCTTTAGTGGTGTAATGCAAGCGGGAAATGTACACCGGTGTGTGATTATGTCCCCGCACCCCAGCCAGAAGTGACCAAGAGGAACACCGTGCGTTTTAGTTACTATAATAAATCTGACAGACCCCCCACCAGCCCCACGGCAAAGGACATCCATTGAGGAATTCGACACTTAAAAAAAAGGATCAACTTAAACTGGTCTAACCTCGGCCCCTTGTTATTGTTTACATAATAATCGATGACTCTTCGCTGCACGTGGATACACTGATCGCTCCAGTTCGAAGGTAATTCCTTATTCAGTAAACTGTGTTTATCTATTTTACGTCACATTAAACTCCAGTTGACTGCGCTCGCTGGTCTAGTGGCTCCAGGCGCGACTGTTGAGTCTAAAGTCCTGGGATCGATCGATCCCAGGTCGGGTAAAGTGTAATTGTGTTTTTCCATCAGAAATTTATAAGAAGCAGCCAGGGAGTCAGGATTTGTGCCCGGTTGATGGCAATAGGCTCGCCCCAATTGCATGGGTCTTAAAAAAAACATAACCGGCTAAATGTGAGTGTACTATTAGGTACATCTCTGCCTAACCCTTCAAGAATTTCAAGCTTGATGTTTTGTTAACTCCATATTCTCTGCTTTATAGATATAAAGCAGAGAATATGGTGGGTGGAGATCCACCCACGAGAGAAGTTGGTAAGGGCTGTTAATATTTAGCCACGATCTCCTTTAGGGGTGTATATATCTACATCAGTGGTTCCCAACCTATGGCCTGCACCTAAGAGCCTCGAATCTGGTGGTCGCGAAAGGTTAAAATGTTATTGTGGAATGTATGTAATGTGTAATATGTTAAGGTGGAAGATACAAGCTCAACCCTGGTACTCAGCTGCATCCGGTAAAACTGGAAGCCGACCCCAACATAGTTGGGAAAAGGCTAGGCAGATGATGATGATGATGCAAGCTCAACCCAATCTAATTGAACCTATCAGAATGTGCAATTTTTTTTTGAGAATCAGTAATTCTACTAACTTATTTCTATTTCCGTATCAATGATTGACTCTATTCGAGACTCACTTCATCCCTTTTTCCTATTTTTGCATTGTGTGAGTTATAGATAGCATAATCCTGTCGGTGTCAATGTTTATCTAGGACCTTACGGCCCCTGCTAATAACAAAGACAATAAAGTAGTCCCTGGTCTAAGAAAGGTTGGAAACCACTGATCTACATCAATAGTGGAATTTATGATAATAGTAGACAAAAGGGATGTTACGAAGCTTCGACTCCGACTCCAATATGTCGGAACTTCCGATTGATTTTACACCTCCGGTTCCGACTTCGATTCTGATACTTTTAATTCGGAGGTTTCAATCGGAGGTCGAAGCACAGCAGATAGCGGCGGGCAGCGGCGGCGGCGACGAGCGGCGACGCGCGGTGACGCGCGTTGGCTGCGGTTAACGTGTACGAACAGGTTTATGCATGTCGCCCGGGGAACAGCACGCGTTCAGTCTTTTATTGTCTACTCTTTGACACATCTTACTTCTGCCACCATCCCCGACTCCACCTCCGACTCCGATTCCGGTTCCGGTTCCGACTCCGACTCCGAAAAACCAAATTTAAAAACTCCGACTCCGACTTTGGTTCCGATAAAACCACCTCCGTAACATACTAGACAAAGTAGTATACGTTTGTACTTTTCATTAGCAGACAAGACGACTCTATAAGACTAATAACTTTCTTGCTGACATAGTATCTTAGTCTTATTTTACTACCTAGGCACTAAACTTAACGATATTAATTATTTTTACGACGCATTTTCTTTGTACCTAAGTTTGTACACAGTCATTTCGAAAAAAAAAAAACGGAAACGTATCGTCACCGCGTCGGTTTCAACCCAAGCAGGCACTTTGTATCATTTATTTTATCATCACTGCTCTCTAAACGAATGTTTTCCTTCACCAAGGACATCCAAGAACCAATAATTTGAAGACATGCGACATTTTCAATCCGTACTGGACTACCGTGGTGAATCCCCACCACCACTCCCCACTCTCACTCACTCTCACTCTCTCTGCCCACTCCCTCTAACAAAATGAAGGTTCCAGTGTCGAGAATGTTAGGCCGATTGTGATATTTTGTTAGGTGTAACATTCAGGTTCGTGGCTAAATAACAACAGTCGCTCAGGTTGAAGGTGAAGCACCGCTTGCCAAGGTTGATCTCTTGATGGGTGACCATTATTGCATATCGAGTTTCCTCCATGCCTCGGCAAGTTCGTTAAGCCATTGGTTCCGGCAGTAATTTTTAGATCTTTGACAGTCGATATAGGTAATCAGTGAGTCAGACTACCAGTCTTACCAAGGGGTATCGTATTACCAGTACTTACTAACTGGGTTCTGGAGATCAGATAGGCAGTTGTTCCATTTAAAATATTGTTATTTAGCTGCTTATGTTTATACCAACCTAATTGGGAAAAGGCTAGGCAGATGATCATGAACATGAAGGCAATAAATAATTGTCCAATAAGAACAAAGCCTCGCTGAATAAGTTGTATGTGTAAATATTTCTCAAACTTATTAATATTTACCCAGCTATGATTTCTTTCAACGTTATTATTACGAGTATGTATTTACTGTCATAGTTTATTTACACGATCTTCTTTGGATATTAAGAACAGTAATAAAATTCTAAATTAATTCCAGAACTTATTTATGGGTTTTAATTAAAGTGAGAACGAGCGCAAGTAAAATCATACAATTACCTTATAGGTACCGTATTTTATTTTATCTTTGAACAAAGTTAATAATGAAAGAAGAAACAACATTCTATATTATTATAGTTCCTTTGTCGATCAATTTATTTTTATCTCTGAATATGTACTTTGCTTTTTTGTTTACATTTGAACACAATAATTACGCTATTTCATGTTCTCACAAAGTAACAATGAAGCAATTTTACGAGTATTTAGATTACTGAATTGTATGAACATTCTTTTAATTCCTAAACTGTTGGACGTAGGCAATAAGGCTGCCAGGTTCAAATGGGATTGGACTGGTCGCTGTCGCTGGACGCGCATCACGCAGGTGGAAGGCAGGAGAATAGAACCTGGAAGGATATTAGAGAGGTTTTTGTCCAGCAGTCTGACATACAAGACTACTAAAAAAACTGATAACTAGGAAACTATATTATTTTTTTACGAATAAGACACTAAATTCACCACACACGTTATTGCCCTTGAACTATCTACTTATTAGCTGTGTGGTATCCGGCAGAGTAGAATAGAACCAACCCATTACACTCACGGGTGTCGTATAAGGCGACTAATGTCTGAGGCAGAACATCTTGCGCCTCCGTAGACCAGAAAATGGGCAGCAGCGTTTTCTGTTAATCTTTCATCACTGCGATCTCCAATCCGTCAAGCGTGGAGATTACGGCAAATTCCTCCCATCATGGAAGAGGCTTATGTCCAGTAATGGACGTTATGGGATGTTGTTGTTGTTGTATCTACTTATTGCTACAAAAATGGGGCCAAAGAAAACTAAATATCTTCATGTTTACCGCACAATATAAACTCATCATTATACGCATCAAAAATGTCAGTCAACACGACAAAGGGGCTCCGAACTAACGCCTCCCTTTCATACCCTTTCTCAACACATAAATGCTTACCACCATTTTACCACTTTTTTTCTACACGAACTTCACCCTTCTGTACATCGAGATGTATTCATATGGCATAAAGTACGTATTCGTATCAACGTAACACAGGTCTCCAATACAATACAGCTGCAAAGAAAAAAAGGGTCAGTTTACGCTGGATGTTAAAGCTTTCAAGGAAAGGTAGAGATGACCCATTTTTCTCGGTCGTTTTAGGGCCGCCCCTAAAGATTAGTAATACTAGGACGGTCCTTAGAAATATATTCATATGGATACGGGGATATGAATGTTGAGATCAGTTATTGCTCGGATATTTGGCTCAATAATGTTCGTATTTATAGAAATGCGAATATTTTTATAGGGCCGTTTATAACAATGGGTAGGCTTGCTCCTCCTTTAGTATTCGTATTTATTCCTATAAAATTCCTATAAATACGAATACTAAAGGCTTTCTTTTCGACTTTCAGTCTTTGTGCTTTTGCTATTATAGGAATTTGCTATTGGATATAACGGCGACGAATTAATTAAGCTGATTTAATCTGAAGACAATGGCAAGTATTGTGTGAAGAGTTGGTTAAAACGAAATTGGATTGTACAACAGTATTAATTAAATATTCGTTGTTAATGGTAATGGACGGTATATACATTTTGCAATGAATATTTGAATCCGTACTGGCCCGCGTAGTGGATTACTCCCTCTCACACAGAAAAGGTCTGTGTTTCAGCAGTGGTAACAATAATTTAATTATATTTATATTATTTAATTTAATGTCAGATAACAATGATCCTTAATGGTTAGTAACAATTGGAACTAATTTACAATATACAACTATGATTTAATTAGGCACAAAATACAATCACAATACCTTTACCATCCCAACCACAGTACCTACCCAGAGCGAGTGTCTCGGACAATAATATTTAAAAAAAAAATGATTATCAGAATAAAATCCTGATAATGCAATCTGAATTTAGAACTTGAATGAATCCATTAAGTTTTAGTAGGTATTGCTGGAAGAGACCGCTGTCCCCACTTTGCACTAGCTATGTACGACTGTCACGGGCTAATCCGATGCGTACAACTTGATATTATGGTTTCGAACACTTTTTAGGGTTCCGTACCCAAAGGGTAAAAACGGAACCCTATTACTAAGACTTCGCTGTCTGTCCGTCTGTCCGTCTGTCCGTCTGTCTGTCACCAGGCTGTATCTCATGAACCGTGACAGCTAGACAGTTGAAATTTTCACAGATGATGTATTTCTGTTGCCGCTATAACAACAAATACTAAAAACCGAATAAAATTAATATTTAAGGGGGGCTCCCATACAACAAACGTGATTTTTTTATAATAATTGGTACGGAACCCTTCGTGCGCGAGTCCGACTCGCACTTGGCCGGTTTTTTTAAACTTTTTTTTAACATTCTAAATCTAATAATTATGGAGGTGTGATTTTATGTGACTCAAGGTCAAGTTCAAGGTTTTCGCGTTGATCTAAAATTAAATAATACCAGAAAAATAATATAAATTTCTAAAAGGTATACCTACTTATAAAGTCTGACTGCCACGTTGGTCTGGTTGCAAGGACTGCTGAGCATGGAGTCAATGGGGGTTCAATTCCCGGGTCGGGCAAAGTTTCATTGGGTTTTTCTATTAAGAATTTCTCAGTAGCAGCCATGGAGTCTAGATTTGTGCCCGGTTGATGGCAAATAGGCTCGCCCCCTATAACATGGGACTTAAAAGTATGTAGGTACTTATAAAGTAGATGGTAGTAGAAATTACCTATTCTGTAAGAAAAGTCGTCACGATTCGCGCTTCGGTACACGTATGTCTAGTAAAATGAAACAGCTGATGAGTCTGCGATTCACAGTAACTGGTATTTAATAGTTTTAAGTGCACTTTGAACTAGATTCGCAATTTCGCAGAACTTACATATTATGTGCGTCTCTCAAGACTCACTAATAGAATGCATGAGTGAGTTCGCGGAATTAGCACATGTCAGTGTATTTATAAGGTTTTAATGTATGTGAAAATACCTTGATTTGAATGAACGGAAATGTTAGAATTAACATTAACAGTATCAATAGGGAATATGCATAAATTTTCTTTTTTTTATTTCGATACGGAATGTTAAAGTACTATAAAAATAATGACAAAAAGCGAAAACAACACATAAATCGGCGAAACAACAACCGTAGGTAGGTAGGACCGTAGGTACTAACGATATTTTTAACTAGAGACCTAACTGTCTTTCTAGATAAACGGAATTTAGTATGGATTTTGTACGTCGATGCAGCGAATGACGTCATTCGCTGTATCGGATCTCTCTGTCTAATCAGCAGTTTCAAATGCTTATAACTTAGTATTTTTTATAGATATTAAAACAATAATTTCACTTTGCTATTTCTGATGATAATACGCTTTGTTTAGAGTTATAAAAAAAAAAATCATGCATATACCCTCTTAATTTAAATACTAATTTTTTTTGTCCAGGCCTTTGTCCGCGAGTAGGTCGGAACTCATCCCTCAGATCACATTAATTTATCAAAATGTCTATCTCTTGTATTTATAAAATACACGGCCGCGTAAATCCGTGGTATTAGTATACTAGGTTTAAAGCCTTTTAGCTCAATTTTCTGTGTGTACTTTGAAGCCTGTTAATTTAATGAAAGGCTTTAAAAAATTAACCCAAATGTATTATGTTTGTGATTTAACGTCACATAACATACACTGGCCTGCAAAAATAAGTATCACACTTTTAAAATTGCAATAACTTTATAAGTACACAACATATACTTTCGAAACAAAAAGGACTCGAAAAAAAGAGATTTTGTACATAAAAAACTAATAAAGCTGATAAAAATTGCTATAAAACGTTTTTTATTTTAAATCTCTAACTTCTATAGAGTTTAGATTTTTTTTTAAAGTGTAGTAGCAGGCCAGGGTATTTACTTTATCTTTTTTTTTAAAAATAAATACCATCCCTTAAGTACCAACCATACGTTTTAAGCAAGAACTTTAGGAAGAAGATTCTCCTTTTCTTTATAGTATGGTTATAGATTCTTACCCAGTATTGCAATCTCTAAGAAAATAACTTCAGCATCAAGCTTTACTACTTGTTTACGTTGAATGTCGAAATAAAGTCGTTCATGCTCTCACTCATTCATCGTTTATTCTCTCTATGGTCTTGGAAAACGACTGTCAGAGTAGTTCATTCAATAGACTTTGATTCCGTTTGAGAGGTTCAGCACTGCTTATTGAAGATAGTATGCAAGAGTTTGTTGTTTTTTAGGGTTCCGTACCCAAAGGGTAAAAACGGAACCCTATTACTAAGACTTCGCTGTCTGTCCGTCTGTCCGTCTGTCTGTCACCAGGCTGTATCTCATGAACCGTGACAGCTAGACAGTTGAAATTTTCACAGATGATGTATTTCTATTGCCGCTATAACAACAAACACTAAATATAGTCAATGGTACGGAACCCTTCGTGTGCGAGTCCGACTCGCACTTGGCCGGTTTTTTTTTTTAAGTTTTGTGTTACTTTTAATGTATGTATCCCAATGAATACGTATCATATCCACTGCTAGACATTGGCCTCTTCCAGACAACGGCAAAACACACTGTAAAGTGGAAGTTTTAGGATCCCTGTTCGAACTACTTCTTTGGGGCCTTCGATTCATCTATATGGGGACGTCGAACGCTTGCTGAAACATGGTCGCCACTCCAGGACTCGTTTGCTCCATCGGTCCTTCGATAAAGAAGGTCAGGACAATGCCACCAGCTAGCTGGCTCTGCAACCTATATCGGTAACGCCAGTGTAAAAGATATCGAATGAATAGGGTAGATGACAAAAAAAAAATCTAATAAGTCCGTCAGATAGGTTTCCAAAAAATATTGGACAGATATTTTTCCTTTTTTCACGTAAACAAAAAATGAAGACGATACAGTGCGTCGAAAACTCGTGTGACGTCACATTTGAGTATATTTTTACTCAAAAGTGAGGTCACAAGCCCCCTACTCATGATCTTTGACGCGTTTTATCTTCGTAAATTTTTATTAATTTGATAAAACATAAAACACGTATCCAATATTTTTCGATAATCTAACTGACGGACTAAACAGAATCATATTTTTAGTCAGTCATCATCCCTATTAAAGCGCAAGCGCAGTGCTAGAAGTCATTAAAAGTAAAATAAACTTTTTCTTCAAATGTTGTAATTTCATTTACTTACACTGATTCAGTTCACTTATCATTATATACAAAAATGTCAATTATCACAATCAAATTAGCGACGAAGATCACAATAAACAATTTCTAATTACACTCAATAATTTATTATGATTTATAATCCATTTTTTACTTTTACAAATTAAAGCGTTCGTTAATGTATTTTACAATAATCAAGAAACAATGCTTTCAGGTGAAACAAATAATAACCCTGAGCTAAGTTTTCCAATTAATCTTGTCACTTTGAAAGTAAAATGATTTAGGAAAATTACTGTTATGAATAATGAGAAGTTTGTCATAAATATTATTAGTCCAACTAATATTTGTGAGACAAATGAATTCTGAGATTAAATATGTACACACTGTTTTATCTCGCAATATTAATTAAGGAATGTAAAACTGAACACTGATACTACTGCAGACAAAAGGCCATTTGGGAAACACAGAAGCATATTTACACAAAATATTACGATTTTAGTAAAATCAAGATGGCGTAAAGTAAGATGGCGGCTGAGTTGTGAGCGGCGCGCGACGCTAGCGCCGACGCGGGGTTGCGGACGCACACACGAAAGTCGTTGTAGTCGGCGCGAGTTATTGCACAGTAGTGGACGTGCACACACGCCGAGTCACATTCTGCGACGTCTGGTGCATGACGAACTCGTAGTGCTGTTAGATATCTAGACCAAAATAATGCAAATTATTTATTGTAATTTACTGCTGTGTGATAAATTCCCTCTCATAGAGAGGAGGCCTGTGTCCCAGCAGTGGGAACATTAATAGGCTGATGACGATGACGACTGCTGTGTGAAGATGATATAGCTAGCTATAACGAGGGTGACTGAGGTATCATCATCTGCCTAGCCTTTTCCCAACTATAATATATTAGGGTCGGCTACCATGCTTCTAGGTATCCTTTTCCGTTGTTGGGAACCGTCATTTGCTAGAGCGAAAAAAAGAGCGGACGTGCGAGCAAGTGATTTCCATGCTGCAAGATGAAGCGAAACCCTTATCAAGAAGTAAGCGTCTGTACGACAAAGGATATTTTTATAAAACTTATGTAAGCGGTTTTTTTCGCGAATTTTACCTTTAATGCCAATAGATAAAATACACAAAATAATAATTAACAAAAAGAATATACTAATACATATTTTAAATCAAAAGAATTAAACTACTGAACACGAAGAGACGGCGTCATGTTGCGGATATAATCCCTACGTTTCGACCGGATTGCACCAGCCGTGGTCGCGCGAAGACTGAAGTATTGGAGTTACCGCCACAGCAAAGCGAAGGTGTTTATTCAACTACCCTCACTTGTTCTTCATAAATGTTAATTAGGTCTGAACCACACTAGGACAGCACACTACACTAACAGTGTCCGTATACTGAGATGGTTTTACTTGACGAGTACACTTAGTGATCACTGGATTCCAAGCGGAAGAGAGTCTGAAGCCGTCCTCGCGATTGAAATTCGCGAAAATACTCGTTTACATAAGTTTTATAATGTGTTCTGATCGTGAAAGTTTAAAAAAGACAAAGGATATTTTTTTATTATTTTTCAATCTAAATCTTCAATTTACCTAGTTTTCGGAAACTATGTAAATTTAAAGAAAAATATTGAAATATGTACTCACTTCGTAAAAACTCCACGGTCGTGATGGTTCCGTATCCTGTCTGCCAAGACGTCGAGTGACGCCGCGCTCACCTCTCTCAGTCCGTAATATTGGGTGAGGTTGTACTCTATAGCCCAGTGAGCTTCCCCTCTTATGTTATTTACATCTAAGTAATACTGTGTGTAATCTAAAACCTGTGGAAAAACATATTTTCAGGTAAAATTACGATTAAAAAATATTTGACATAACTCATTAGACTATAATAATTAATGTCATAGTTCTGCAGAATTAATTAATTCTAAACAAACAAAAATATTTCGAGAATAATACGAGAATATTCTGTAGAATTTCATTCAAAGAATTGTTATTAATCTAAGCAACTAATTGAACTAAATAAGGAGCTGCCGGTTATTATCTGTCTGCAATTTTGTCAAGAGAATCTAAACCTTACCTTTCCCGTATTAGAGTCGAACTTATAAAGTCTTAATCCTGGGTTTGAAGTACTGCCAGCGCCTCTTGGTGTGACCGAAGGAGCCAACATTGCCCAAGATACTGGTCGACCTGTGGACAATATTTTGAAAAGATTTATAAAGGAATCATGATGCAAGTAAAGAGAGATCTCTCTGACATTTGTCCAGCAGTGAACTACTATTGATTTATTGTACATTACCAAGAGATAATGACTTACTATCATAGAATAGACGATAGCATCTGAAGCAACGATATTCTATTAAACAGATAATATGTTTTGAGCCCGCAATCGTGAAGACTCGAAAACAGGCCAATTGGCCTGTTTTTTCTTTATTCTGCGTCACTTCGTGTATGTGAGCTGGCTCTTCCCTACAGCACACTTTTTTCGTTGGTTTTGTAGGTGTATAACATATCTGTTTAATAGAATATCATTGATCTGAAGTCTATGGAATAATATACATAATGGCTTGATAATAGAATGAGTGAAAAACTGAGGGGTAGGACATGATATCAACCAAACTACTTTAGTGTAGTTGAAATTCTCGGAAATACTTCTTCAGGCACACAGGTGGGCAGGGCACATTGCTCGCAGAACGGATGGCCAATGGGGCCCAAAAGTTCTGAAGTGGCGACCGCGAAGACGGTGCGTTGGAAGGCCTCCCACTAGATGGACCGATGACCTGGTGAAGGTTACGGGGATTCGCTGGATGCGAGATGCACGGGACCGGTCAATATGGCGACACTTGGGGAGGCCTACGTCCAGCAGTGGACGTCTTTCGGCTGATATGATGATTTTTTCAGATCAGCCATTTACAGGGCTACCGTTTATCTAAGGCAGTGCATGAGGTAGCTGCGCAGTGCAAGAGGAGTGTGGTGACGTGTCGTATTATCACACCCCTCAATGTAATTTACCAACTGATGGGCGTCAACATGCCTCCAGCCCCAGTTTTTACTATATTTTAGAAAAACATAACTTCACGCCTGTAATTCCCAAAGGGTTAGATGGTTCACCTAAGAGTACACCCACATTTCGCCAGTTATGTTTAAGTCCTATGTAATAGGGGGGAGCCTATTGCCATCAACGGGTCGCAAATCTAAACTCTGTGGCTGCTACTGAGAAATTCCTGATAGAAAAACTTAATAACACTTTGCCCGACTCGGGAATAAAACCCACGACCTCGTGCTCAGCAGTCATGTTTGCAACTCCTAGATCAATGAAGCTGTATTTTAAAAAACCATCTGGATATTTGCTAGCTTCCATCAATAACATAATAAACTAACGTATTGTACCGCAGTTCGATAGACGTATAACTAATCTCACAATTCAGCTTTTCCGCAGTTCAGTACCCAACAAAGAGCTTTCAAAAATGGAGCCAATGCCCTAGATTCGTACAGCACTGTGAGAAGGCTATGAAAAGCTTCCAGCAGATAGCAAAGAGATAAATAACATCATAATATTTTTTACTACACAAAAGAACGCCATTTTATTATTCATATCTATTGTAGCACAAACGTCTCGTAACTCGAGAAAATGTTATTTCACGTACTCTTTAAATATGTACATCAAGGAAAAAAGTTGTTTCAATATTACTAAAGGAAAGTTAAATAATATTATGTTAACTAACTACATTTATGCTTTTGATAATGTTATTGCATCAAAGACGACATATATTTATATTCTTTTTCTCAAACATGCTTGGAAATTTTAGCAATATTTTGACAACCTTCTTCGAGATAAATCGAAATTGCTGTACTGGCCAGAAACATGCGACAAGCGGCCGGAAAAAGTTGTATGAAAATCCATATCTGTCGTGTTCAGCGGCCAAATAAACTCATATCTGTCGTGTTATTTAAAAATGGAACGATCTTTTACTCTGAAACCAAGGACCTATCAAAGGTTTTATTTAAATTTCGAATTGAAAGCGGTTTATTGAAAACAAAACAAATGAACTCTTCAACGCGAGAGTTTTTATTTCCTCGCATTATTTGAGAAAAAGTACTATACAAGCCTTGGCAACAACTATGCATTGATGGACATTATGGACGTATGTGTGCTTCGGCTTCGCCTCGGCCCACTTTTACACGTTCGTCCATCAATGCCGCCGGCCGCTGCAGTAATGTATTACCTATGAATAAGCTCAAGCATTCATAATAATATTGTGTGTATCCGTGTAGGTACGTTTTTTTGTTTGAAATGACAAATGCCATAATGTTTTTTATTACAGGTTATCACTGTATCTGGAAAAATTGACGGTAAACCGAGAAATTGATACTATTTGCCTGCACCATCCCACTGTTGGGCAAAAGCCTCAACCCCATGACTTAAAATTCTTTCAATCTGGGGTTAGTGTGATCCACTTCGGCACACGCTTCGTCAAAGTCGTGGCAAACACTTGGATAAAACAGACACGCACAGAACCGGGAAGTGTGGCAGAAAAAAAAACTTTTTTGCAAAAAAATAAAACCGTCTTCAAAAAACACAAAAAAGTAAAAAATAACTTTAGCTTCAGAAGTCGGTGGCCTTTGTTTGATTCGTTTAGTTTTTAGGGTTCCGTACCCAAAGGGTAAAAACGGAACCCTATTACTAAGACTTCGCTGTCTGTCCGTCTGTCTGTCACCAGGCTGAATCTCATGAACCATGACAGCTAGACAGTTGAAATTTTCACAGATGATGTATTTCTGTTGCCGCTATAACAACAAATACTAAATATAGTCAATGGTACGGAACCCTTCGTGTGCGAGTCTGACTCGCACTTGGCCGGTTTTTTTTTTGTCACCGACTTCTGAAGCTAAAGTTATTTTTTACTTTTTTGTGTTTTTTGAAGTCGGTTTTATTTTTTTGCAAAAAAGTTTTTTTATTTTTCCATTTTTAGTTGTAATAGGTATCCTATAAAAAATATTTGCTATGCATTTATTTTACATTGTTAAAAATACATGTCATGGTAATAGGCTTATCCCCAATAAATGGAACTTAACCATCTACGACCATCTCAGGAGTATATTCTTTCAAATAAAAAAATAATTTTGTGAATCGCTCCACAAATCGAGGAGAAATCGGTGAACAAACATGAAATTATACCACACAACTGACGTAAAAATGTTCATAAAATAAAAACTACTGGGCTAAGCCATGTTAAATTTTTATGGGACCAAATGGCAACTATTCCACATCAAACTAAATAAGAATCACGTAAATCAGATCATAAATGGCAGCGTAATCGGTGAAAATACATTAAAAAAAAATACCAATCGAATTGAGAACCTTTTGGAAGTCGGTTAAAAAAAGGAGGCCTATACCCTGATGATGATGATGATGACCCCGCCATTGTCTATGAGGGCTGTGACGCTTTCTACCTGTCCCAGATTGACACTCAGAAAGCCAAAAATGTCCAACCCTAAAGTTACATATTACCTCGTTCCACATCCCAACGTTCCGACTAATTTTTAATCTTGCTAACCCCAAAAACTAGTACCGAATGAGCCTCTAAGGTCCACTAAACGACCACGAAGAGATATTGCCATAAACACAACGACGCGAACGAATGTGTAATAGCAGTTTGTTTCTATTAGCCTACAAGGTAGATAACGCTATCAATCCTCATAATCCCTTAGTCCTTTTACGATGCTCCAGGGAAGTTTAAGGGTAGCTAGCCCTTTGTGTGAACCACATATATTCCTTCCGTCAGGAGGGCGGACAGTATTTGTTATTTCTATCTTGCTTATAACAACACCCTGAGATTAACTTCTAATCTAGTATGCTAGGTGTTTTAAAGCCTTTTCTGTTGTTATGATTCTCTGTTGGTTGTTTTTGATGTACAGATTTGGTTGATAGGATCTGATGACAATTGTTAACTATGAAGGAAAATAGAAGGCAAGATTTTTCAAGTAGACAAGCATTTTTGTCTCCTTATTTATTGGTAGCTTTTGGTCCACATTAGTGGTGAGCATCACTAGTCATAGACAATTGAAAGCCGAAAACTACCTTCACTGCTACGAAATAAAGGCGCTGTTATAAGAAAATTGCAAGGACAATCTTCACAGATGGGGGTATAAGGACGGCTCAAATCTCAAGTGCGTATGCGGCGTCTACCCACAGACAATGGCCCACCTTTCATCTTGCATTGCATGCCCTATCAACTGATACGGACTTGATGATCTTTTTGTAAATCAGTAAGCGGAGTTCGCGTGGCTGACTTTTGGGCTAAATACATTTGAACTTTTTGCCATCGGTACGATAAGAAGAAGTCAAATTGCAACCATGTATGTATCTATCTTTGATTGGCTAATCGCTGGGTGCTGTGACCTTGAAGATCCTGATCCAGAAAAGCACCACATTGTAACTAACCTTCACTATAAATAAGTCTGAACGTGTCAGCGTGTCGATGACCGTAGAACTGCCCAGCGATCACATCGCTGAATGCGCGGATGACGTGCACCAGGTGCTGGTTGGCAGTAGGAGTCAGTTCCCCCCCACCTGCCGCTGAAGAGCTGCCCGCGTTATGCCGCTCCTCCACTCCTGGGCCGGCGTGGGCAACTAGGTAGACCTAGAGAAGAACATGGATTATTAGGAGTCTTTTTGATACAACTCTGCGAAACTTCAGGAATTACAGGGTTGATGCTATGTAGAACTCTGTGCTGAAAAATAGAATTTTGGAACATGCTTTTAGAAATTAAAATATTTTTTTTTTGGAAAAGTATAGTACAGATATTATGCTATGCGACGTATTTCCGGACGAAATCGATAATATTCGGCCGGTCATTGTACTCATCATTATGAACAACTTTTACTATGGTGCCAAACCCTAAATCGCGACAAAAATCAGTGTTAAAATGTTATGCGAACACAATTATAGGGAATAGCTGATTTTTTTTCGCGATTCAGGGTTTGGTCTCATAGTAAAAGTTGTACTTGATGAGTACAATGACTGGTCGAAGTTTATCGATATCGGCCGGAAACACGGTGTTAATTACTTGACCCCCTTTCTCCTCTTCTTTTTTGTAAGAAAGTTCAGTTATAGTAGGACATCAAAGTCATTATGGTAAACCAAGGTTTTTTATTTTTCAAATAAAAATGGTTTTACTAAAGCATCTAAATTAGATTTTGCCTCTGATTCTGCTTCTAATTCTGCATTTAGTACATTGCTGGAGCTATGTACTACACTACCAGCAAATACTTAAGCAAAAATGTGCTTACCATTTCATTTCTTCTCCTAGCTTTGCTTAGGACCTGCTCCAGCCACTCCCACTGCTGTCTGCCTCTATGAGGACCATCAGTCCTGGCAGCCCCACCCGCCCAGAGCACGCTGTTCAGGACTACGATCCTTAACCTGCTGTGAGACTGTTCTATCGTGTAATATCCACCTGGAAACAAAATTTGCATCAGTATTCTACAAGATAACCTGCTGGACCAATATAGGACAGTCAGGGCCTTTCTTTAAAAGGTGAAAACGTTAAACTTCTTCAGATTTCCATCGTATTCTTGGGCGAAAAAAGTTTGACTAAAAAAATAAGACTATTACCGTATAAAAAAAGTACATTTCGCCTTAGATTACATTATTAAAATAGGTTACCATTCTAATATCCAAGATCTTCTTTAAAAGTTTAAGACTTCGTTGATAGTTAGCCCACTACCAAACTTCGTAACTGAGTTTTTTTTCACTACAGCAGTTTTTTCACGCTAACAAAAGAGAAGAGCGGATATACGAGTAGTACTTACCAGTTTCAAAAGTCTGTAATGCTTCAGTGGGTAGCCACTGCATCCACATATCAACTAGCCTCTTAGAAGGAGCAGGGTCATTGTGTCCCAGCGCTGGGAAAACGAACTGACTGCTGAATGTCCTGCTCAGAATGTCTGTGACGTTCCGCACGGCTTCCAGCTTTATATCCTCGCTTAGGTGCTCCATTGATGAGGAGAGGATATCTCTGGTGAAAGAAACGTATTCATGAATTTTGCTGTTCTATTTTTTGCTGCAGCGTCCGGTATGGAGGGTGTGGATGGGTGTCTAGCAGGTTATTGAGATATTTCAGGATCAGCATTTAAACGACGATTACAACGATTTATTTCGTGCGGAAACGTGTGATGCTTCTGATATTGCAAATGATGTGTAATGACTTGCAAAATATGAGTCGTCTTTGGGGGTTTTTACTACCCAATAAAAATAATCACCAGCTGTACGTCTTTAGCAGTTGTGAATTAGTAATAATCCGGAAACCAAAGTGCTGTCACACCGTGTGGTCCTGATGCAGTTGCGGCAGCAACCTGGTGAATCAGTAGTACTCACCCAGTCCACAGCACGAATTCCAAGGTGTCAGGGTGCCGCTCCGCCATGAGAGCGGCGGCGCTTTGTATCAGGGGCCAGGAGCTGTCGCAAGTGTGGTCGCGATGTCGCCCGTTACGGTGACTGTGCTCGTTGTTACCGCGGTTGTGGCGACAACCTGGTGAGAAGGTTGAAAAATATTAAGAATATTGGGAGAGACGACGGGTAACGTTAGTTTTATTAATAGAAGTCCTGTCACACGACTGACCAACGGACTGCGGATACTGGAAGATTCTTCAGTGCAGTATCTACCACTGTTTGATGTCCGGAGCCAGGATTTTTTGGTGCCGAAACTCATCCGTTTACGTCACCGATCTTTCTTCGTCGTATATGTCCATAAGTGCACATTATTCAATACAAATATACCACACTGTATACACTGTACCGGCAGTTATTTATCAACAATTTAGTCTTTGATTACGCGATAGAAGACTGGCAAAATGAATTCCGTCGTGCGTTGGGTGTAACTGGTCCCACACAGGTGGATCCCGCGGGATCAGTCGACCTAGTGAATTTTTAAATTGGTCAACTGATCCCGTTGACCAATTTTATGATTTGTACAGTCAAGCAGAAAAGTTTCTTGATATTAATTTATTAGTCCTTAGTCTAACAACGTAAAGCTATGCAAAAGACAATAGAAGAACAGTAATACATAGGTACTCAAAAGCGTCATCAGTCATTATATTTCCGAATTATGTGAAGAAATAAGATAAAATCAACCTGACACATTCATGATTAATTAATTATTCTCCCTGATTACCCTCATTCATCAAACACCCAACAGGCCAACACCAATAAATAATTCACAAATAATATGCACGAAAATAAAACATACCTCGCTGATATTCATCAGAATAACTCTAAATAATTCACTTTAACGTTCACTATTGCGTGTTTTATGAATGTTCATAGTATATGTCAGCGAACAAAAATAATAAAGTCATCAGCATAAAACAACGGAATACGTTTCACAAAGTACCTCTATGTAGCTCCTGGGAGTTGTGAAACGGGTCATAATGAAGATCTGTGATGTGCCAAAAGTACCCTGGAACAAAATTATGGGTTAGTTTCTCTTGGAAGGCTGTAAAAGAAGTTTTGCTTACGGTATGAAAGTTGGTAGTAGTTTTTTTTTGCCTTGTTTTTTTTTTTTTTTGTAGGAATTTTATTTTTCACGGGTTGTAAGTTTGTAGCTGCTCAACTTTATTTTTAGAGCTTAAGTGTCAGGGTAGCATTTATTTGTTCCCTTTCTCTGGACTGTTTATGTGCGTGTATATGGTATGCATGCTGCATGGATTTATTATGCTTCCTTCATTTCCAGCAATCCATCATTTACCTAGCCTTTTCCCAACTATAATTCTTCCAGTCTAACCAGATGCAGCTGAATTGGCAGCAGAATATGCATTTTTACATGGAGCGACTGCATAACTGACCTCCGTAACCCAGTTAGTCCTGGGTAATACGCCCTTCCCTTTGGTAAGACTGTTCGTCAGACTTTCGGGCCACAGACTACTTGTTACAACTGTCAAAGATCTACAAATGACAGCCGGGACCAACGGCTTAAGGTGCTTTCCGAGGCACGAAGGAAACTCTGTATGTAATGGTAGTAATGTCCTTTATCTCCAACCAAGTTCAAAAAACCATGATTCCTGTAATAGTGTGATATCCTGTAAACAACGTGTAATATAAAGATTTTTGAAGAATTTAGAACTACAAGTATAATAAAATCCTTCAATTGAAGGACAGTACAAAGGAAAACTTAGCTTCAACCACGGTAATATTATAATACAGTACTCCAACTTCATACAAACGGACGAAACGCGAGCTATACCTACGGGCCTCGATCTCGGGGTGCGCTCGGGGCGCAGACAGTCACGGCTTTACCGCAGTGTCGAACGGACGGTGTGTTGTTTTTTTTAACAATAACCGCGCGATTTTTTCTCTAAACATCAGTTCATGTGACGAGTAGGAAATATTGTGCTGTTCTTGGTTGTATGAATTCGTGAATAACGCATCTAGACATAAGTTTTTTTTAAATTACCTGGAAACTCTGAAAGGTAAGACTATAAAATAATTTTACTTACTAGTAGGTAGGTACGTAATGTGCGTCTTTTTAATGGATAAGTATTTCCTTTTATCTCACGAAAAAAAAAGGTGTTTGGATTAATAAATAAAGCGAATAGAGTAACGGTAAGTTATTGAGACGAGTGAAATAGGTAGTTATATGCGGTTCTGAATGAATCATGAATTAAATCTACCAATCAAAAAACAACACGCATTTTTATTGAACACTTCCTATTCAATATACAAAGTATTTCATTTATTTATATAAAAAGGATGTTTACAATCACAAAACTAAATAGAAACAAGTAGGCAAATGTAATTAAAATGCTGGAGACGGGCAGCCCTAACGCATGTTTACGTACCGCGCGGCTGTAAGCATTTATTTCTATCATGCGGCCGAGTTACACTCTGTATCATAATATTACCGTGCTTCAACCATTTATCTCTATATAAGTACAAAGTTTTTTAGCCCATAAGTTTTATCCCGAAAAAATGTCTCGTCACAGGAGAATAGAAAGCTGACAAGTCAGACAGATTGGACGGATATAAATGATTGATAGATATCAGATTGGACGGATATAAATGATTGATAGATATTAGGCAGTGTTCATATGTTGAAATAAATCTATTTTAAGTATAAATAGGACAAGTTTAGTCGTCGCTAGCCAGATTCTCCGCTGCTTGGGATAGGGCCCTACAATTAATCCCTAAATGAGAATGGAGTTATTGGCCAAGTTTAAAATAGAGCACTGAAAAACTTGACATTGTTGTAAAGGCGAGTTACATTTAGGTTCGAATCTAGGAGAGAACTTTTTTTGTGTATATTTTTGTATCACTGCTCTCAATATCATCATCTGCGTAGCTTTTTCCTAACTATATTAGGGTCGGCTTCCAGTCTAACCGGATGCAGTTGGATGCCAGTATTTTACATGCGACTGCCTGTCTGACCTCCACAGCCCAGTTGGTACTGGGTAATACAATTCCCCTTAGTAAGTCTGGTTGTTAGGATTTCGGGCCACTGACTACCTGTAAAATCTGCAAATGAAAGCCACGGCTTGCTTTCCAAAGCACGGAGGAAATTCGGTATGTGACGGGTGGTGACCCATCTACGGACCAACCAAGGCAAGCGCGGCTTAACCTGAAGATCGACCGGTGTGGCTGTAATTATTTAGCCACGAGCTCCTCTGCTCTCAATATGATAAAAGAAAATATCGTGCAGAAACTAGTATGTCCTAAAATAGGCTTGTGTCCTGAAAAAATCTAATAAGTCCGTCAGTCAGATTATTAAAAAAATATTTCACACGTATTTTTTCTTTTGTTGCGTAAACCAAAATTGTCGAACACACGACGCAACGATTTTTAGTGCGTTGTGACGTCACGAGCCCCAACTCCCGAGTTTTGATGCGTTTTATCTTTGTCAATATTCATTGATTTACAAAAACAAAAAATACGGGTCCATTATTTTCCAATACTCTAACAGACGGACTAAATAGATTTGCAATTTATTGATGATGGAAACTAGCCTATTCTAAAGCATGCGACAAGCTAGTATATTGTCGGTGGAATGCACAGGCCTGTGAACTATCATCATCATCATATCAGCCCGGAATCACCCACTGCTGGGTATAGGCCTCCCCTTTTTTCCGCCACACTTCCCGGTCCCGCGTGCTTTCCTGATCCAGGTGTTACCCGCGACTCTGACGATATCCTCAACCCAACGTGTTTTTGGACTGTGAACTATAGCCAGTACGAATATTAAAGGCCGATTATGATGGAAATAGGCTCCTTTTCACTACGAACGGAATTCCACAGTAAGTAAGTAGTGAGTGTGAGTGTCCCTCTCATAGAGAGGAGGCCTGTGTCCCAGCAGTGGGAACATTAATAGGCTGATGATGATGATGATGAGTGTGAGTGGTGTGGTGTGGTAAGTGAACCCTTTCTCGGAATACAGGTATTTTTTTTACGTATTAATATACGTAAAAACATTCCTGTTTTATTCAGTTCCAATGAACTGAATAAAACCTTCTACCACAGTCGGATACTTTAAGAGATTAAGTGGGTTGAACAATGTGACCTCTAGATTGATAGTCAAGGACCAAGCGAAGGTAAATGAATTATTAACATGAATATTATATGAACATAGTTTCCAATCATTTTCTATTGTAGTAGCATAATGATATGTAAGTTATTACTTTGACTTGTTTGACCTTGGATAAGAGTTCTAATAATAATAGTCTTTCTAACCGTTTCCGGTCACGAAGGCCAATGGTAGCGCAGATCAACCATCATTGCGGGAGATAATAATATTATAATGCAAAAGTGTGTACGCAGGCATAAGTGCACTCTCTATTCCCTCAGACTCATAGTCGAGACGGCAATAAATAATTCTACCTCCTGATTGTTTTTCGGTCAATCTTAGGCGAAGATTAGCCATTGGCGCGGTAGATATTATAGCACACAAATGTGTGCGCAGGCATAAATGTACTCTCTGTCCTACTCTCTGTCCGCAGGCATAAATGCACTCTCATCGTCCGATGGGACGGCAATACCACACGACCGGACAGAGCTCAGGCACAGGAATTATAGCTTAACGTGCTTTTCGAAGCAAAGACTAAGCGATTCCTAAAGGAAAAATCCGAGAACACTTTCTGCCCGACCCGGAATCGAACCCAGGAATTTACGTTCAGCTGTCGCTAGGCTAACCGAGCCGTAATGAGTCCTAATAATATTTATAAGCAATCGGTCGCGTGATTTCTCGATCTTAGCGTTCATATTTTTTTTAGAAAATCGTAATCAGTCGGGGCGCCACCACGGTTTTGTTGAACGTGTCTGTGAATTTTAAAGCGTTTTTCTAACAAACGAAAAGACTGATTAATTTCCATTATTTTCACTCAAAAATAATTTAATTTATTGTGTCAGAAAAGGCATTGAATAAGATAAAAATAATGAAGAAGCTTAATTTCAATTAATTTTAGTGAATGAAGTTAATTGAAGTTGGCGGGAGGGTCATGACCCTTTCGCTTCGAAATGATCCGAATAAGCTTGGACTAAATAGAAATTCAGCCTTAACAAATCCCCTCCTTTACTGAAAAAGGATTGTAAAGATGGAGTTGAATTTGATTTTCAATTCAAAATGTCCCCTAATATTTGTGTATTTTGCCGTTTTTCTCGTTTGAGACGAACGGTATAGAAAGTTATCCTGGATTAAATAATATTGATTTGTACCTACTGCTCGTACCGTATTTTATTTAAGAAAACATAGCCACTTTGCAGGGGAATACGTGAAAACACGGTTATGTGCTAAAACACAGTTTTAATTTTTTGAAAATTCAAGATGGCTTTAAATGTAAAATGTTATAAACTGTTCCTATAGACTAAGTTACATACAAGACACATTCTTGTTTTAAAAGGAAACTCAATGTAGAATTTGACTACGAAAGTGTTGTAATTTTCGTGACAATATCGCCAGCTACGGCGTAGCAATAATTGTGTCTGTAATTGCGGGTATCGAAGAGCTACAATAATTAATTACATAGTGTAAAGTTAAATGTGTGTGCGGGTATGGAGTTTTAAGTGTTCTGTTAAGGCGCTATTAACACAAAACTCGCGCACACTGTCTATTTTTATGGGAGAAAACGAGACGTCACTATTACTGGGCGGCCAGGTTTTAGAAGAAAATAATGAATAAATATTGATTTTTAAAAAAGTATGGATTATTTGTGAAATATGAGTCGTTAGCGGTTTAGGTATGAATATGTTGACTTCATGTTTTTAATTGCAGACCCATACGTCAAAAAAATAAAGACATAGGACCGCTAATGATGATTTTAAGACCAATCTTTGTATTTATTTTCTATCGAGCCGATTTCATCGAAATATGTATCGAGTCCATCCAAGGTCTTTAAAATATGATCAATATTAACATATATTTTTTTGCCGTGCTAGAACAAATAGTTTTTCTTAAAAAACTGCTTAAATAACATCAATTTCAACAAATTAGGTGTTGTCAGCCCCTTAAGTACACTATCAGGAACACTTATCTGTAAACACGCAGCTACTTATAAAAATGATTTTCTCATTTTGTTTTGATTAACGTTTTACGTTTGCAGAACTTAGTGTTATAGAAGCTACTTTAGTAATGTTCAGAGTATTCAGACTTACCAATCTTAGCATCGGTGAGGTTCAGCCACAGCAGGCTCGTGATGTAAACGACGAAGTTACTTAGATTCATATTACAGAGTTACATGACGCCGGCCGTCCTCGCTATGTGTTTGCTCTGATTGACATCGTCCATCACATTGCCTGCGGAAGAAAATGTTTGTTTAGTATGGATGGATTTTCATTTGTTCCTAAAATATAATAAAGCCTCGAGTGATTGAAGTCATAAGTCATTTATTTCAGAGCAATACATTGTGTAGAAATTGGTGAAATTGTTTTTTTTTGTTCTCTGGTCTAGAGGAGCTCGTGGCTAAATAATAACAGCTGCTCAGGTCGATCGTTAGGTTAAGCCGTGCTTGCCTAGGTTGGTCTGTGGATGGGTGACCACCCATTACATACCGAGTTTCCTCCGTGCCTCGGAAAGCACGTTAAGCCTTTGGTCCCGGCTGTCATTTGTGATCTTTGACAGTCGTTACAGGTAGTCAGTGAACCAAAAAGTCTGAAAACCAAGGGGTATCGTATTACCCAGTACTAACTGGGTTGTGGAGGTCAGATAGGCAGTCGCTCCATGTAAAATACTGGTATTCAGCTGCGTCCGGTTAGACTGGAAGCCAACCCCAATAAAACGTTGGAAAAGGCTGGGCAGATGATGTTCGTTGGTCTAGTGGTTGCGCGACTGCAAAGCATGAGGTCCGGGTTCAATGCCCGGGTCGGGCAAAGTGTTATTGGGTTTTTCCATCAGGAATTTCTCAGTAGCAGCCATGTAGTCTAGATTTGAGCCCGGTTGATGGCAATAGGCTCGTCCGCTATCATGGGACTTAAACATTACTGGCGAAATGTGGGTGTATACTATTAGATACTCCTCTGCCTAACCCTTCGGGCATTACAAGCGTAATGTTATGTTATGTGTATCTTATATAACGTAAACCCGGTTTCTGGAAGGAGAATCAACTCAAAAATTTGCTAACTTTGTTAACAAGCGCGTGTTTAAACTGCTGTGATTCCTTTACTGAATTATCAACACTCAATTGCATTACTTGATTCGCTTTTATGTTTCGTCTGGTCTAAGTTATGTCCTGACTGCTTTGGGCTTATAATTTATTTACATAATTTTTATTCGTAATAAACGATCGTCAATTTTAAAAGAAATAAATGATTGAATTTTGGAATTTTCCTATTTCTACACTAATATTATAAAGATGAAAGATTTGTATTTTTGTGTGTGTCTATGTTTGTAATGAATAAACTCAAAAACTCCTGCGCCGATTTCAAAAATTCTTTCACCATTAGAAAGCTACATTCACCCTGAGTAACATAAGCTATATTTTATCATACTCCCACGGGAACGGGAACTACGCGGGTGAAACCGCGTGATGTTCGCTAGTCATTAATAAAATAGCGACTCATAATTGCTTAGTGTCATGACAAAACTATGAACTTTCTTTTCTATATTACTTAGTTAAAAATTAATTTACTATGTTCAAAATAAATTCTCTAAATAATGTGGAATATCGTCAATCCAACAAATAGAAAACTTTAAAGTTGGCTTTGTTTTGATTTCCAGTTATTATTTAGTTTAATAAAGTACCGTCATTAAAAAGTCTGTCAAAAGTATTCTTTGACAGATATTTAAGATGTTTTGAAAATTAAATAAAGCTCATATTTTTTGACTCGTGACCGGTCAACCCAGCGGTCAATGGTTGAGGTCAAAAGTGGGTGTATAAAGAGAAATGAGTCGGGTTGGGTTACATTAACTGACTCTATTATTATGTTATCAACATACTGTAATCATTGCGGCTATTACATGTTGTATTATAATTTTGATGAAAGGATTTTTATGTATAGAATCTTACAATCGATTCTATTTTAATCCTGTATATGACGGCTCATACAAAGTTACCAGTAAAAAGCTGGTCAGTCACTTTAAGGTCGTTACCGCATAGACTTTTATTCGTAAATCAGAGTTAAAATATGTAGGGTGAATGTTTATAGGGTCAAAATGTTACCTCATCACAAGTTTCCATAATGGTAAACTTGCCTAATGGTGTCGATTCTGTTGTGCACAAACTAAACTTAATGTAGGCTATTGCTATATTTTACTAAAAGGCAGTGCGAGAAAAGGACGGCTATAGCTATGAACTAAGTTAGAAATGTTAAACTAGTTTATGCCTTGCCCTTCACCGTGTTTTCTGTCGACATGTTTTTACGTGCACCCTTCAATTGTATAGAAATATTAGTTCCAACTAAATTTGACAGCTCTAAATTACGTCCGTCTCTTTCTCGTTTTAGTAGAGAGAAAAAGATAGCAATAGCCTAAATTAAGTTTACTTTGTGCACAACAGAATCGACATCAATAGCAGTTAAAATAAATTAAATAGGACCCAGGAAAAAAAAAAAAAAAAAAAATATAAATGCTATATCTTGGGTCTTTGTAATGTAACTGATAATGAAAAAAAATCCACTTTTTCGTGACTGGAAAAAAGTTTTGAATTGTTGCGTGACACCTGTCTTCTGTTTGTGATTTAATTAAAAATAGGGGGTCCGTTGCTTAGGCCCCCAGTGGTCGAGGCACCCGTGGCCGACGCCCCCGATTCGATTCATTTGTTTAAGTAGCACAAATATTGATTTGTTTTGTACTGGAATAGATTATAGTACTTGCATCTTGTAATAGTAACGTAAAAGTTAAACGAACGGCCAAAAATGTCTCTTCCATTTGTTCTATTTTTGAACCGTCCTCTGATCAACGAAATTCCGGCCAGCTGCACCTACATAAACAACAAACCGTTTTACAATACTCTACTCCCACAAACTAATCGCCTAATCGTTTGTTAGAGGAAAATTCACTAAACCTCTTCCTGAAGCAAAAACAAAAGAACATAATACACCAAAGAGTATCTACCGGTAAGAAAAATAAAATTCCTGGCCGGTGTTTTTTTACCTTTTTATGTTTAATAGAAACCGTACTACGTATTTACAGAAGTAACCGCGGGTACCCGGTTAGAGTCAACAATGACCGGCCGTCGGCGATGTTCTCTTATTTGAACAGCTGGGCAATGCTGGTAAAGAGTGGAAAAGGTTCTAAGTTGTGGTTTGTTTAGTTCTGACTTTTTTTTCTGGGAAATTATTAGAAGGTTGTATGTAGTTAGGCTCGAATTTTTATTACTCGTGTCTTTTTGCGGACAGGAGCTCGTGGATTAATAATGACAGCCACTCGGCTCGATCGTTGGGTTAAGCCGTGCTTGCCTAGGTTGGTCTGTGGATGGGTGACCACCCATTACATACCGAGTTTTCTCCGTGTCTCGGAAAGCACGTTAAGCCGTTGGTCACGGCTGTCATTTGTAGATCTTTGACAGTCGTTAAGTAGTCAGAGGCCCAGAAAGTCTGACAATCAGTCTTACTAAAGGGTATCGTATTACCCGGTACTAACAGGGTTGTGGAGGCCAGATAGGCAGTCACTCCATGTAAAATACTGGTATTCGGCTGCATCCGGTAAAACTGGAAGCTGACCCCAACATAGTTGGGAAAAGGCTAGGCAGATGTTTCTTTATGCAGACAGTTTCATTACATAGAAATGAGAATAAATTATTAAATGTATTAACATTTAATAATTTAGTCTCATTTCATTAATAATCATAACAGCCAATGCTTGAATATTCCCTGGAAAAGAATCAATCATGTGCCTTGCTCTAGCCAAAGTTGCTGATATTTTTAATAAGTTCAACAGTTTTATTAAATAAATTAATAAATATCGCTGGACATTACACACAGCGCCATCTAGTGCCACACTAAGCAACGAGGCTTGTCTTGTGGACACCAGATAGTTGATATACTACATAGATACTTTTTTTTGTAAATACGTACTTATTATATACTAGCTTCTGCCCGCGACTTCGTACGCGGAACCTGTTGCTTATGCCAGCGACAACGGGGTCGTCAAAATCGAAGATCTGATACGTCTGATGTCGAAGCGCAATTCTCTATCCGTGAACGTCTCCGACTCGCGAGACAATGCGTGACGTTCACGATCAGCAGTCAGTCGCGCATCACGTTCCCCACTTGTCTCTAGATACCTAGAGGTCGATGTGTAGATACGCTGAGAACTCAAGCGTAATTCTCTTTCCGTGAACGTCTCCAACTCGCGAGACAATGCAGACGTTCACGATCAGCGGTCAGTCGCGCATCATATTCTTCACTGGTCTCTAGAGACCTGGATGTAGATGCGTAAATACGCTGAGAACGCAGGCGTGCTTTGCGGTCCGAAGAGGTTTCCACGGAGCGAGTTGAAGAAGATGTTCTCGAACAGCATCAAGTCTCTCCTGACGCTATTTGGTATATTCTTGGGATATTTTGATCCTCAATCTTTTAGCTCCTTTGGAACATTGGGAAAGATTTGTCCTCTTTCTAGGCATGGTTATAGTTTTATTAAAATCTAAGTGACTGCTCCGCTGCGTTACCGGGTAGGCTACCGTGCCACGTAGATAAATGGAAAAAGAAATTAAACACTATATAATAACATAAGCCGGAAGACATAGTTTTGGCCAGTAGACTCAAATTTTCAATGATATACCATTATCATCGAAAATCAGTCCTAAACTGTTACCACCTTGACCGCGTGGAGGTACTTAGTGATAGCTTTGATTTCCACATCAGATGTTTCTGATCTTCGATTTTTATAAGTCAACAGGAAATGCCCATCAGACCGAAAAACTTTTGCTAAGACGTCATTCCTTTATGTGTTATGGTGTAGCTGGGCTCTCGGAGTTCCACAACAGGTGTTCCAGATCTTCGATTTTTATAAGTCAACAGAGAGTGCTCATCAGATTGAACAACTTTCGCTAAAATGTCATTCCTATATATATGTAAGTGTAGCTGGGCTCTTGGAGTTCCACATCAGGTGTTCCAGATCTTCAAATTTATTCTCTCAGCAGAAAATGCCCATCACGTGGAACAATTTTTGCTATAGTACTGTTTTTGTATCTCATAAAGTTCAGCTGGTCTGTTGTGGTTCTGCATCAGGTGTTCAAGTTTCCAAGATAAATTATAGCCTATATCTTGCCCAGACTTAATACCTATACAACAACAAAAAAACCATTCAAATCCGTCCAGTTGTTCCGAAGATTAGCGTGTACAAACAAACAGACCCACAGACAAACAGACAAACAGACAAACAGACAGATTTTTTTTTTTTGGATTCGTGCTCTATTGCTGTTTCTAAACCCCCCTCAATTATTTCTGTTTTAATATATTCAATGTACAGACACAGTTTTTTTACTCTTTTATTATATGTATATATATATATATATATATATATATATAAGATATAGAAGATAGAAGATAGATATAAACATCCATGGCTAGGGTTGGGCACAGATGTACGAATAGTAAACCACCATTTTGCCAGTTATGTTTAAGTCTCATCTAACAGGCATCAAGCCGCTTGCAACCAAGTTTCATAATTATTTACCATAATACTAAAACTTTTCAGAATAGGTATTTTTTGACAAAAAACTGCATTTTTTTTTTACGTATTCTAATATTGTACCTGCCTCTCACTTACCTCTACAGTACCCCTACAAATATAAAAGCAATCTTGAAACAGCAAACATAAGACCTTATTTTCTCCCTTCGTATCTTAACCAACCCTTCAACCCTCAACATCCTATACATTAGTAGACAGCTATACTTTTAATTAATTTAGTGTAACTGAATTCATTTTGCAAAAGGTCGTACGCCGTCCGCGTCTGAACCTTCCTGTTGGCCCACATGGGATTTAAATGGGATGAGTATACCTATATAAGTTTCGTCGTTAGAGTCTGAAATGGAGATGTGTTTTAAGTGCAGTTTCCTTTTGTAGAGTAGTTTTATATGACATTAAAGGTGATGTTGAACCTTGGCTTATTTTGAGGTAGTATCTTATGAGAAAATCCATACTAATCGTTTTCTTCTGGATAAGTAGATTAGTATGGATACGTGTGGTTGGATGGATATATGTTTGTAACTCTTTATCGCAAAACTTACTAAACGGATTTAAAGTTTGGCACTCAGTTAATTTAAAACCTGGATTAAAATATTGGAAACTTAACCTCCGGTTAACCATGAACTTAAGACACTTTTGGTGCGAGTACTACGTTCCCATGGGATAAATTCTACCACGCGGGTGAAACATAAATTCTACCACGCGGGTGAAACCGCGGGCATAAGCTAGATCTCTATTTTTCCTCACAGCATGCAACAATATTTTTATTTTTGTACAAATTAATGTACTGTTCGTTTGTTTATACAAGTTGGTTGTATTTATCGACATACAACCAATTATTGTATCCGTATTTATAGATACTGTAACGATATACTTTTAAAACAAAAGCAAAGGTAATTAGTTTTATGTGCAACGTTAGAAATACCGATCCTATATGATCACGAAGTATGTTTTCATAACATAAAAACTGTTTAACACTCATTTCCGAAAGTTTTTATTTGACGTTTTGGGGCAGCTGTCACTGTCATGTCAATTGAAATGTCATTGCTGTTAACACTTTGATTTTGGTCGGAACGTGGAATTTATTTTCGTTGGGAAAAATCGTAAATCGTTCTGAATCTAATTGTTTTCCGAATTATTGGTTGAAATTAGAGCTTACCGAGCCTAGCATCCCCCCTTGAGGTATTTACCCGGGATAGTTAGTGCTTTTTGGACAAAAAACGCCACTTTGAGGTTAAGTGAGTCAGCCACGCGTGGAATTGCATATTTCATATAAAGACATTGGTGAGAAGTGTGGACGATTTAGTTCAGGCCCGTAGCCGTTTTTGTGATCATCTTGGACAATGTGGTGCATTCCGAGCTGTTACACGCTGTACGGACCAGCGTCCCTTGGGAATATCGTCGGACTGGACACCAAACTTTTCACTTAGTACACAAACAAAGACACCATATACATACATACACAGAACCGACGTGACCACTATACAGCGCCAGCGCTAGGTAAGTACAAATAAGGCAAGGTTATTATTAATTGGTTATTAATCGCGGACAACGACATCCAGAGCTTGCCCTGGGAAGGCGTCGAACAAAAACAATACATTACGCCAGTATTCCTTTATTTTCTCTGTCTAACCCTTCATGGGTTAGACAGAGATTTACCTGTCCCATGTAAGAGGGAATCGTCCCTATTACATGGGACAGGTAAATCTCTATCTTATGTTAATTAATGGCAAAAGGATCGCCTATTGCCATTAACTGGGCATAAACCCAGACTTCATAATTTCAGCCGAAAGACGTCCATTGCTGGACATGGGCCTTCCCCAAAGCGGAGTTTTTGCCATAATCGCCAGGCTTGGCAGGCGGGTTGGCGATCGCAGTACGGTTGTTACAAAAGCCCAGAGAGTGCTGCTGCCTATTCTCTGGTAAGTCCCTTAGTCACCTCTTACGACACCCATGGGAAGATATGGGATGGTGCTATCTTTACGTCCGACATCATACAGAACAAAAACTCAGACTTAGGGTAACCCAACCTTGGAAACAACCGCAAGAAGTGCTCAACAGCATTAGGCAGTCAAGGTGTATGTTTTATGTGATATTCAAATAAAAATGCTATTGTCTATTGACCTAGAAACCTTTCTAGTGATAAATGGAATATGACTGCTAGGCAAAGAACTAGGCTAATTCAATTTTTCTACCACAAAAGGCATTATGATTATCGTCTGTGAAAGTTTTGCTGAGTAACTCAAACTATTTTATGTAAGTGGAGTCGGGTCTCAGGTAAAAGTAATAAAGTAGGTGTTTTATAAAGTAAAATCCTTCAATTTCATTCGTAATGGAAAACCTAATAACGCTTTACCTGGGGCTCCGGCTGCCCTTTTACTTGGGGGTGTAACTAAAGAGGTCCTAAACAAAGGGAAATTCTATTTCATTGTCTGCCTAGCCTTTTCCCAACTATTTTGGGGTCGGCTTCCAGTCTAACCGGTGCAGCAGACTACCAGTATTCTACATGGAGCGACTGCCTGTCTGACCTCCACAACCCAGTTCATACTGGGTAAAACGATAGCAGTTAGAAAGACTGGTTGTCAGACTTTTTGGGCCACTGACTACCTGTAACGACTGTCAAAGATGAACAAATGACAGCCGGGACCAACAGCTTAACGTGCTTTCCGAGGCACGGAGGAATCTCGGTATGTAAGGGTGATCACCTATCCACAAACCAACTTAGGCAAGCACGAGAAACTCTATTTGCTGCTAGAAAATGCTGATAAAAAGATGACAGAAGAATCAAAATGTATGGGACTGATTATATGCTTCTTTCTTTTTTTTTCGTGTCGTGTCAGACCTGGTGTCAGAGTTTTTAGACCGCTTATAAACCTCACGATTTTTACCTTCACCGAAGCAAGTGATAACAGTACACACAATCCAAAAAATCAGAGTTGCGTGTCTCGGGTTTGAACTCGAGTCCTATAATCACTTGGTAGTTCGACGATCACAGCAGTGGACTATCACTTCCATACATAATTATACATACATACTTGTTAAACGGAGAGCAGCGGTGGCCCAGTGGTGGCGGCCCCGACTTACGAACAGTAAGTCGTGGGTTCGAACCTAGGCAGGCGCATTACTTTGTGTAATTTATTTCATCACCACTGCGCTCAAAACGGTGAAGGAAAACATCGTGAGGAAACCGGCATGTCCTAGAACCAAAAATTCGAAGACATGTGACATCTACCAATCCGCACTGGGCCCGCGTGGTGGATTATAGCTCAATCTCTCTCATAGAGAGGAGGCCTGTGTCCCAGCAGTGGGAACATTAATAGGCTGATGATGATGACTTGTTAACCGTGGTTCCTTTTGACAGAATAGCAGCGATATCAGTGGTAGAAAAGCCAGAAATTTATATAGGATCACTTCTGTCATAATGATAGGCTACCATGATATTTGTCGATAGGCTTGTGCAATGAAAAAATCTAATTAGTCTGTGAGTTAGATTTCCATAAAATATTTGACACGTATTTTTTATTTTGTTACCAAGACCAAAATTTAAAAAGATACGAAGCTTTTAAAATTCTGAAGACCAAAATACGTCACGCCATGCTATAATTTTTAGTGCGTTGTGACGTCACGAGCCCCACTCTCGAGATTTGATGCGTTTTATCTTTGTCAATATTCATTGATTTACAAAATCAAAAAAAAATACGTGTCCATTATTTTCCAATACTATAACTGACGGACTTAATAGAATTACAATTTATTGATGGTGGAAACTAGCCTATTCTTTTGTTCTCAGAATACTTACTCGCTTAGGTTTCGCGATTGCGACAATTTCAATTTATCACACCAATAGAAGGTACTTCTTCTACCGGTGTGATAAAAGTGAAATTGTCCCCCTTAATTAAACCCCATATCTAAATTGTGACAAAACGGCTTGATTCATTACCGTTTTACAAATTCGTGACACACAGCCATAACTTATCTGTTAGATATCTAAATAAGTTTTTTTTCCGCATCAACAAGAGTTATGTGTTATGAAACAGTTTCGAAACATTCCTCGTGAATTGTAGCACTTTGTGACAGTGTATGGTGACAGATTGCTAACGCACATGTCAAACTTTTGTTTGTTATAAATGTGTGGGTTTGTTAAAAGTGACTGCTAGCACTGTATTTAGGAAGGACGGCTAGGAATTTTATATAGATGAGTTTTGATGAACTTTACTTCATCATCATCATCATCATCATTTCAGCCGAAAGACGTCCACTGCTGGACATAGGCCTCCCCCAAGTGTCGCCACATTGACCGGTCCCGTGCAACTCGCATCCAGTGGATTCCCGCAACCTTCACCAGGTCATCGGTCCACCTAGTGGGAGGCCTTCCAACGCAACGTCTTCCGGTTCGCGGTCGCCACACCAGAACTTTTCGGCCCCATCGGCCATCCGTTCTACGAGCAATGTGCCCTGCCCACTGTTTGCTTTATTAACTTTACTTAATTGTGATGATATAATGAAAATCCACACTAATATTATAAATTTGAAACTCTGCGTAATTTTTTTATCATTTTACATTTTCGGATGATGGATACGGATAGATCATGACTTGAATAAGAACATGATTAAATGTGGCTAATGGGGTAGATGACACACCAATCAATTGAGATACTTTTTAAAAGCTGTCAAAACGCGGTTCTCTCATAGATTTTGTAAGGCAATAGTTAACTGTGACGTCACTGTTTGTTGAACTAAATGACCCAATTAATTATTGATTTAAAAGCAACTAAAAATCTAATTTGGCAATTAATTGAAAATAAATCAGGTTTTCAGGCCCAAAATAAAGTGTTTTTTTTTTAGAGATAGGTGTCTGGGAATTATTGTTTTATAGTGTCATCACCCTATTGATTAATAAAAAATGTTTACTGATATAAAACTGCATTCAATCTCCAAGAAGACCTAGTTTTGTTGGTAAACGGGGCCATGATGACTTTCAGGGGTATTTTGTGAGGTTTTAAATATTCTATGCTACAGGTGCTTAGCTATTCCTGCTGACGTATATTGTTTTAGAAGGGTAACAGTGTCAGCTAAGATTATTATTTTCTTGCATCTAAAGACTTATTTTCTGTGATGTAATTAAAATCATACTCAAATACAGTTTCTGTAATAGAAAACGCTAATAAGAATTAACCTAATTTGCAAAATACTTTAGTAATTTATTCAGACACTATCAGATTCAATTAAAATGTAAGCATCAACTTAACATTTTAATTCCATTCACTTTCATAATCAAATAAGAACGAAACGAGATATTTCATTAACAAAACACCTGAAATTCCCTGAAATGTCTTCATTATTTAACTGAAATTGACGACTTTCCCGAGCGTACAATTTAACTACGAATTCATTAAATAAAACTAATTACTTCAGGTCAGTATCAAGTACGGTTAGCAAGTTACTGTAGCAATTATGTGCTGGGAAGGGAGGAGGAATTTTACACGAGTGGGCTAAACAAAACAAATATACGGGACAACACTCTGTAGGCACTCGAAACGGTCAGTGACGGACAAATGGGCACTCGACGCGAGTTACTCGAGCCACTACAACTGGTTTAAGGCACAAGTTATCTCAAAAAGCGGCTAACGGATAACGCACGTTTGCTTAGTGAAAATAATTGTAATTTCTTTCTTTTTCCATAATGTGGATTGAAAGAAAGGAAAAAAAGAAAAGAAAGAAAAGAAAGAAAAGAAAGAAAAGAAAGAAAAAAAAGAAAAGAAAGAAAAGAAAGAAAAGAAAGAAAAGAAAGAAAAGAAAGAAAAGAAAGAAAAGAAAGAAAAGAAAGAAATGAAAAAAAAAAGAAAGAAAATAAAGAAAATGTGTTTATTGGCATTAAAACCGAACATGAGCAAAACCGATTGAACATGGGTGTTAAGCCCGAGTTAAAGAATCAGAATCAGAATCATTTATTTGTTAAACATAGGTATAAACATTAAGGATCTTATAAATAATGGAAGCTTTTGCTATGTTTTGTCGTTATAGACATACAAATTAGAATAAAGAAAAAAAAAAACAATTAAGATTACAAATAAAATGTCAAATATAAAAAGTCAACTGAAATAGAAGATTACAAATATAAAATGTTAATTAAATACAAAATTTAAAAAAATCACAAAAACGAAATGTTAATAAAAATATTACAAATAATAAAATACCAATAACATCGAAAATCATAAAAAGAAAACCAATATAAAATGTAAACTAAGAATCGTAAAATCACAAATCAGAATAATTTATACAAGGAAATTATCATTTAAAAAAAAAATTAAATATAAATTAATTAATTTAATTTATCTATACACATAATAAATCTGTAGAAAAATCGTTTTTGTACATCGAAACTATTTTGAAAAAAAAAAATGCCAGTGTGTTAAAAGATAACCAACAGAACTCATTTCCAGCATTTTTGGAATTTTTGTCTGTTTATCTGTTTGTCTGTTTCTATGATCAAGCATCACGCAAAATATACGAAACCAATAAAGATAAGTTTTATACATAAAAATTGTGCATATCTTGAGGTATTATTGAGTTTTTGTTTCATCGTAATCGGTTAATTCTATCAAAAGATATATGAATTTATTAAAGTGTTCAAGAAGAACTAATCATTAAATGTAAGATGCAACGACATCTGTTGCACTAAAATGGTACTAATATCTAAAAATGGTGTTCACCAGATAACTTCTATATCGACTTACCGGCTTCAAAAAAAGTTATTATAACATGTACTCTAGATTAGTCTACATGACGCTGGTTTGAAAATTGACATAGCATTTCCATGCATTATATTTTAGCAGTTTAACAACTTGTTCGATAGATGACGTTGTTCATTTCATTTTCTGAATCGCGGTGTTAAGATTTTCCTTGAAAGAATGACCCCTCGCACGTGTCAGTTGCAACAACTCTTTAACTTTGTTTTTTTAAACGACGAAACAACAGCAGGAAGTTCTCGCAATAGTTTACAGCAGCTTTATCGTGTCCCTCCCTATTTCATGCACCTTTTTTTTTTTTTTTTTTCGGATGGGAAATCATCAAATAACCCCTCCCGCTCTGGGCGGAGCAGGAGGGAGTGTCAGACTTTTACTGACTAAAACCCATCCATGTTCCTTCATCGCCCTTTGTGTTCCGGGGCCACGGTATCTCTTTCGAATAGTCCCGCAACCCCGGCAGGCATCGGTCCTTACGGACCCCTTCCTTTTTGCTGACTCTCTTTGAGGCGCGCGTGGAACACGAACGCGCCGTCGACACGGCCTGTCGTCATGTCATGAGACGGACGGACGGCGAGCTAGCCCTTAGCTCACCGTCCACAGGCCCGCGCCTACGGTGGCCGGGGGCTACGTGGTGGTGGCCCCCGACGCCCGGGGCGTCTCCCGCGGCGGCCGGGACGTTGAGAGGTTCTCTCCCTCTCACGTTCCGCCACCTCCTTCTCTAGCATTACTGCTTCGCAGAAGGAGGTGACGGCGTCCCATTCCGTCTCGCTCCGGACCATGGCTTGCACCAGGGCCGGACGCGAGAGGTCGCCGCCGCCGATCGCCGCTTCGAGGACATGGCGGTGCTCCGCCCAAGCGGGGCACACCTCCACCGTGTGTTCCACCGTGTCCTCCGGTCGATCCTCACAATGGAAGCACCCGGGCGTTTCCTCCCGCCCGATTCGGTGCAGGAACCTCCCGAACACTCCGTGTCCGGTGAGGACCTGCGTCAGGCGGAAGGTGAGGACGCCGTGGCGTCTCTCAAGCCACTCCTCAAAGAGGGGACTTATCGCCACTATCGTGGCGTGCCCTGCACGGGGTTGCGACAGTCGCTCTCTCCATGTCGCCATGAGATCTCGCCGGAAGTCTGTCCGCTGAGCGACAATTTGCCGCGGCAGCGGAGTTTCCCCCCGGCGTAGCGCCTCCGCGCGCCATTCATGTAGGCGCGCGAGGACTATCGCCTCCAGATCCCATGGCGGCAATCCGGCAAGGAGGCTCGCCGCCTCGCGGGCAATCGTGCGGTAGCCCCGGGCCAGCCTTACGGCTACCACCTTTTGGGGCGCGTTTAGGTAGTGGGCGGCTCGCCGCCTCAATGAACGCGCCCACACCGGGGCCCCGTAAAGGGCCATTGACCGCACGACTCCCGCGTAGAGCCTCCGGCAGGAGGCGTTCGGCCCCCCCAGATTGGGCAGGAGCCGCCTGAAGGCAGCCCCAGTCCGTTCCAGTTTGGGGGCCAAACGTCGGAAATGTTCTACGAAGTTCCACCGGCTGTCAAGGACAAGTCCCAAGTACTTTAACGTCGACTCAACGCCGATGGATACCCCTCCTACCGTCAGTGAGGATCCCGGAGGTGGCGCATTCCGAGGCCCATGAAAGCACATGGCCTCGGACTTGTGCAATGCCACCTCGAGACCCAATTGCCGGATCCTCTCAACGACTATCGCAACCCCGCGTGTCATCACTTCGGCCGCCGCCTCGTGCGACCCCCCCTGTGCTAGCACCAGCGTGTCGTCTGCGTAGCAAACCACGCTGACACCGCTAGGGAGGTCGGCGCGCAGCACCCAGTCGTACCCGATGTTCCACAAGGACGGCCCTAGGACCGATCCCTGCGGAACACCGCACGACATCTCTCGCCGGTTCCATTCTCCGCTGCGACCAGGGTAAATGACTGCCCTGTCCGTCAGGTAGTCCCCGACCACTCGACGGAGGTAGGTCGGCACCCGGTGATACCGGAGTGCCTCCCTAATGCAGCTCCAGGGCATGGAGTTGAAGGCGTTGGCGATGTCGAGAGACACCGCCAAGACAACCCCACCTCTGGACACCGCATCCCCCGTCGTGAGGGCTCTCACGCGCATGATGGCGTCCACCGTTGAGCGCCCCTTGCGGAAACCGAACTGGTGTTCCGCAAGGTCCGGCCCAGTCCCCGAAAGGGAGGCGGTTTGCAATTACTCTTTCAAAGAGCTTGCCCACCTCGTCGAGCAAATTTCATGCACCTTGATTAGAACTTTAGACCAAGCTGGAGTATGACTGCCATCGGCGATCTAATGATAGAGACAGAAGGCAGTTGAAAGAGTTCCGCAACAGTTTATAGCAGCTTTATCGTGTTCCGGCTTATTTCATGCACCTTGGTGGGGAATTTTCGACCTTGCTGGAGTATGACTGTCATCGAGTGTCAGAATCACATGTCATCAGTGTCTGTGGATGAAGACGTAAGGCTGTCGAGGCAAGCTCTTATTTGGAAAAACATAGCAGTTAATTCAATTAAATCAGAGAAATTAAATTGTTACACACTTGCATCTAAACTAATATAATAAAGCTCAAGAGTTTGTTTGGTTGGTTGAACGCGCTAATTTCAGGAACTCCTCCTCCTCGAATCGTCCTCCTCATTACTGAGGGAATTTCAGGAACTACTGGTTCGAATTTAAATTATTATTTATTATTATTAGAGTTGGATAGTCCATTTATCGAGGAAGGCTATATAGGTCATCAAACATCACGCTACAACTAATAGGAGCGGAGCATCAATGATAAATGTTGCAAAAACGGGGAAAATTTATTTCTTTTGAGAGCTTCCGTTGCGAGCGCTGCATAAACGGTTAAAGTTACGCAATAATCATGTATGATGGAATCGTACCTCTTATAAAGTTAAAAAAAAATCCGCGAAAGCATATGTTTTAAGGTTGATTCATACTCTCTCTAACCCTCTCTCTCTCTCTCATGTGACGCAGACGAAGTTGCGCGGGTCAGCTAGTCAATAATAATAATAACATTTTTTAATTTAATTATCATTTAAACTCAAGGATTCACATTTTTTTTTCATTTTTTTTGAAGTTGTTCTTACTGTTTTCACTATCCGTTACCAACCATGCTTACTGACTATATTGACGTATTTTGTGTTATAAAACATCGAATTTTACCTTTAATATAAGCCCGACGTTTCGACCGGATTGCACCAGCCGTGGTCGCGGGAAGACTATTTTGCATTGACACGACAACAATAAATCAGGTACCAATAAGTTGGTTTTATATTATTATGTCAAAGAAATTGTGTGTAACAGGGCCTTTTATTCTTAGACGTTCTTAAAATTGCCAAGTCACACATTGATTTTAGTTTATCAACAACATTTTTAACACAAAAACGCTACCGCCTGTAACCTACCCCATACCTAACATACCGATCGTCGTTCTGAGAGATTGACGCGCCCGCCGTACAACAGTAGTAGTGTGTTTGAGTGCAAATGAGTTTTTTTGTTAACTGTACCTAGTTTATACGTACTCAAATGTAGGCCGATTCACACGTTCACACCTCGCAGCGTTTTGCATGTTTTATTTAGAAAGGTGATCCGTTTGTCACGATCGTGTTTTTTTTTTCCGCTTTCGTTTTTCTTGTACTTTGATGTTTAGTATTTTTCTCGTGTCTACGGATGTACTGATATTGACTTTGAGCAGAACTGTGCGTGTAAGAGGATTGTATGATGAGTAAAAATGTTGGATTGATTACTTTGATTGTGATATGTACCACGGGGAAACAATGTTTAGGTAATGATTGTTACTCGTGTGTAGTATTTTTTTAATTAAGGGCTGCGAGAATCTTCGAAAGAGATACCACGGCCCTGGAACACAAGCTAAGAAGGAACATGAATGGGTTTTAGTCAGTAACCCGCGATCATGGCGCTTGCAACAGCGTCGAAATATCGGGAGCTCAAAATAATAAATAATCACGGAAGATATCCCGTAAGTGACATTTGTAGTATAGTTATGAACCGTGAAAGCTTAAAACAGTGTTAGTCAGTAAAAGTCTGACACTTCCTTCCGCTCCGCCCAAAGCGGGATTTCAGATGGAAAATCTCCAAATGACCCCCATTTGGAGATTTTCCATCTGAAAAAAAAGTGCTAGTAGTACTTAATCACCGGTACGTGCAATACCTGATTTATGAACGTGACCGTGGTGAAAGAAAATTGTAAGGATGAAAACTTCTGTTGTTTCTCCAGACCCTCGTGAAAAAAAGAGCAAGTTTATGAAATGCTTAATCGACTACCTCGTTGTTCTAGTGAACTCTAGTGCGAGCAATTGCGAATGCTGGGTAGGATGGGTTTGAGTCTCGGGTCGGGCAAATTGATATTGGGATTTTCTATCAGGAATTTCTCAGTAGCAGCCACGGAGTCTGGGTTTGTGGCCCGGTTGACGGCAATAAGGTCGCCCCCTATTACATGGGACTTATAGATAACTGGCTAATACACATCTGCCTAAAACTTCGAGGATTGCAGGCGTGATGTTATGTTAATTAACAAAACAATACGTATAGTTTAGTTTTATAATGGTAAGAATCAACATCATCTGCTTAGCCTTTTCCCAACTATGTTGGGGTCGGCTTCCAGTCTAACCGGATGCAGCTGAATACCTGTATTTTACATGGAGCGACTGCCTATCTGACCTCCACAACCCAGTTAGTACTGGGTAATACGATATCCCTTGGTAAGACTGGTTGTCAGACTTTTTGGGTCACTGACTACCTGTAACGACTGTCAAAGATTTACAAATGACAGCCGGGACCAACGGCTTAACGTGCTTTCCGAGGTACGGAGGAAACTCGGTATGTAATGGGTGGTCACCCATCCACAGACCAACCTAGGCAAGCACGGCTTAACCTAAGGATCGACCCGATCGGCTGTTATTATTTAGCCACGGGCTCCTCTTATAATGGTAAGAATATCAGTCCTGAATTTGAAAAAAGAACAAAGATATTTTGTTAAGAAACGCACAATATTTATGACACTCAAACTCGTTGTGTACTACCACCATCAAAAAACCAAGAAAACGCGAAAACAGCAAAATCAATATTCAATACAACTTTCGTTCCACAACGCCTTCAAAACGAAACTAGTACGAACACATTCGAGGGTACCAAAAAGAGAAACAACAACTATCGCCAAGGGATAAGCAGTAAACATCCCGGAAAGTCGTAAAACAATTCCATTCAGCGTAACGCAAAACCAGGGCTATAAAAAATAATCGTATTCTTACTACAGACACTGAAAAAATCGAAAAGAACCAGAAACTTTTAATTGGAAAGACAAAAAGAATAATTCCCTTTGAAACTTCAATTAGTTTCTTCATTTAACAATAGTGGCTTGTAAATAGAATATCTCCGATCTTTCTATTTGGTAGAATAATAGATTGTTTTGCTGAAAAAATAGTCGAGAAATCGTTTTGGTGAAACCACTTCGGGCCATCAATTTGCACCTAATTGGGTAGGTCAATTTTCCCACTAAAATGAGATTATTTATCCGCGTTCCTTGGTCGAGGGCGCTCGAAATCACTCTACTGAGAAAATAGCTTTATGTCTGTAGTAGATACAACGTCAGAAATACAAACCATTATAAATGATAGATACCTACTCAGTTTGGACATAATAGAAATGGACGTCATTTTTTAAAACAACATTTTTATTGACATCGTTTACTGCCTGGTTGATCCAGTGGTTGTAAGCGCAGCTTAGCGGGCAGTCGTTGTTGGGTTTGATTCCCAGGATGGGCAAAGTGATAGGTATTAGATTTTTCCATCAGGAATTTGTCAGTAGCATCCTGGAGTAATAGACTTGACAATATGCCTGGTTGTCGGCGGTAGCCTCGTTCGCGGCTGTGGGACTTACATGGGGCTTCAACAAAACTGGAAAAATGTAAATGGATGGTTAAGTACACCATGCGTGATGTTAGGTCACGTTAAGAGTTAAATTTTGATAAATTATTATTATTATGTTTAATTATGATTACGAACCTCAACGCTCTCGTGGAGACCAACCCTGGATTGGACTTGTTTGCTGATGAATGGAAGACGTTATTGTTGAAATGTTTGTGGTTCTGCGAGAAAACCGAGTAAAAGGATTAGGTATTTAATTTAGTGTTAATGGTTTTAAATACTGTACTAAATTAATAAATAAATGTCAAGTTTGGCCTGAAAACTGGTGACATATTAGCAAAACATTCATCTAATTTTATCTTCGAGTATACAAGAACTGCGAATTAATTGAATGTGACATTTAAAAACATCATAACATCACGCCTGTAATCCCCGAAGGGTTAGGCAGAAGTGTACCTAATAGTACATCCAGATTTCGACAGTTATGTTTAAGTGCCATGTAATAGGGCGCGACCATATTGCCATCAACCGAGCAAAAATCCAGACTCCGTAGTTCCTACTGAGAAATTCCTGATCCAATAACACTTTGCCTGACCTGGGAATCGAACCCAGCACCTCATGCTCAGCATTCGTGCTTGCAACCACTAGACTAACGAGGCACAGTCCAATGTGAGGTTTATCAAATGAAAAACCCACTTAACTGTTAACGTACTTCCTCCAAAATGCATGCTATTTTATACCAAGCTTTACACCCATTATCGACTCTCGGAAACCAATCACTACCTCAACCTTTAGTTACTAATGTTCCGCATTGATTTCTACCGAATGAGGGTAGTTAACATTTATGAGAGCCGACCTATCACGCGAGGTGTCGACGTCTGTTGTTAGTTAGTTTTGTATTACCTCGCTGATTAGTCACGCGGTGTTTTTGTTTATGGATTGTAGTTCGATTGGTTCGATGGTCCTTTATATGAGTGCAGTTATTGTCTTTATATTTCCTGCCTCACAAAGAGTCTGGAGTAGACTTGGGAAGCTCTAGAAACATTAATTTAGTATGGCAGACTCCGTGGCTGCTACTAAGAAATACCTGATGGAAAAAACCAATATCACTTTGCCTGATCTGGGAATCGAACCCAGGTCCTCAGTAGTCGCACTTGTGACCACTAGGCAAACAAAGAAGTCTAAGTATAGAAGAAGCTTATAAAGTACCCTAATTATATTTCTTTGGTGTGTATTACGCATATTTTATTTTATGCAAGTCTCTCACTTGCAAAAATATGCGTAATAAATACAGGACAGAATATACTCAAATAAATATTGTAGGTGACTAGCTGATGCCGGCGGCTTCGCCCGTCCGCTTGACAAATGATATGCTAAAAACCTTCTTCGAGAACCACTCTGTCCGTTGGTGAAAACAACATGAAAATTGGTGCAGTAGTTTTTGAGTTTGTCGCAAACGGACAGACAAACGCGGCGGAGGACTTTGTTTTATAAAATATAGTAAAGGTAATCCTTATCTTTCTTAATACAAGGACTTAATGAATTGATGGAGCAGCATATTTTCAACTGAAAACCTGTATGTAGATGTCATTGTCCTTTTTCGCTTCATAATGAAGATAAAGTAGCTATACTGTACACAGAAATACAAAACAAAGACTGCTTTATCTCTATTTTATCTTAAACTAACTTACTTTCTCGTTGTTAAAATGAGAATGTCTGTACTTACCTATTATTTAGTTTTGCAGCGTTTTTACCTTTTAAAGAAAAATAGCTCTTACAAAGTAGACACAAATAGAGTCTGTTTTCAGTTTGTCATGTTACGTTTTTCTCCATTTATAATAATAGGCTAGTTTCCATCATCAATAGATTGCAAATCTATTTAGACCGTCAGTTAGCGTATTAGAAAATAATGGACACGTATTTTTTGTTTTTGTAAATCAATGAATATTGACAAAGATAAAACGCATCAAAACTCGGGAATGGTAGCTCGTGATGAACGCAGAACGCATTCATAGAGAGGAGGCCTGTGTCCCAGCAGTGGGAACATTAATAGGCTGTTGATGATGATGATGATGAATAGATACACCTCTGCTTAACCCTTCAGAAATTACAGGCGTGATGATTCATGTTAGTTGTGGTTATAACTCCAAATATGAATACTAAACTTGGTTTGGTCCGGTATTGAAAAAAACATTTTTTTGATTAATGAAGAATGAAGTTAGAATCGAACTTTTCGATTGTAATCAGACAAAAAGAAACGTAGTCGTGTTCGATAAGAACTTTTTCATTAATGTGAATACTTTTTTTCCTTTCGTTTTCATTCTATCTCCGAATCATGACAAGGTTATGACGTTCAAAGCGATAAGCTTTTTGTACTCATTCAACATTATTTCGTCAGCCATAACTACTATTAAACTTAGATATTTTTAAACAGTTACCTAAGGTTTTAAATTCTATTGAGTTATTCTTGGGTTTCTTATTTTTTGTTGTTCATGGACATTTGTTTCCGAGTCCATATGTCTATTAAGTATGTATTTACAAACAAAAAGTATCTATGTAGTATATCAACTATCTGGTGTACACGACACACGACGCTGTGTGTTATGTCTAGCGATAGTTATTTATTTATTTTAACCCGTATGCTCCCGGCCGTGCCTCCTGAGGCACAGTGCATTGTTATTTTAATTGTGTCTGTAATTGCGGGTATTGAACTGTTCATTTTATTTTATCTCCGGTCAAAGAAAATGGCTACACGTGGCACAGTATACATATGAAAAAGAGAGAAAATCACCAGTGCCTCAACTAAGCTTTTTGTGGTTCAAACGCTACTCTCTAACGAGTGTTAAACAAACTTTTTGTAAAACTGAAAAGTTTTGAATTACAAGCTTAGTTACTGATCCGATTGCTTTGATAAATACGTATGTTAGTACTAATATATTTCAGCGTGTATAATAAAGAATCATTTGCCATTACATCATCTTAAATCTTTAAACATCATCTTTAATCTTTTGACTTTATATCTAAAATTGTTGGACGTTATGTTTGAAACTGTTTGGCACTATATTCGAATTTCACTTGGAATTTTAACTAATAATCCCTAGTTGTAGTTGGATGTAAATTGCATCTATACCTTTATGTGCAACACAATGAAAATTGGTTTCAACCTAATTCTTAGTTAAACTCGCCGTTGCTATATTTATATTGTAATTTTGAGTGCAATAAAGAGTCAGAATAAGGCTAGTGTAAGGATAAATGAAATAAAATTATTATGCCCAAACCAACCGACTAAACACTCTTTTGTAGTAGCAAACAAAATAACTACTCACAAAACTCACTCCTTTTCTTAAAACAAAACACAATCAAAGCCATTACCCCTTTCCATTAATCCTAACGAAAGGAAACTCAAAAGAAAATCCACTGCGAGAACTAATCTAAACCGCTAATCCTGGGGGACTTAATGTCTTCGTAAAAATAAACATGAGCGTTACTCCAGTAGGTCCAGCGTCCCAGGTGTGCTGGTGTCCGCGTCGTTTATAATTTAAGCTGGGTTGGCAGGTGGATGGGATGAGAGGAAGCGGACAGCAGGATTGGTTTTGATAGGATAAGTTTCTATAATTATATAGTTTTGGAGATGGATCTTATTTAGAACTGTCCTTGTTACTGTTTGTTGAGTAAGTGAAAGATAATTAGTTTCAGTTCTGTTTCATGAATAGAAAAGACATTGGATGGCAGGTCTGTAGATTGTAATGAACTTTTCTGTTACTAGGGAGTTTGTAGTCCTACTTCTTCTGCAGAGCTAAAGATAATTAGTTTTAGTTCTGGTATATGAAAACTTTGTAATAGGAAAAAAACTTTGGATCATAGGTTTAGAAGTTGTGGTTCTGCAATTTCTCCCCAGCTAAATAACAAGGTTAGCCGTGTGGTATCCGGCAGAGTAGAATAGAACCAACCCATTACACTACGGGTGTCGTATAAGGCGACTAATGTCTAAGGCAAGGCAAGGTAAGAACACCTCGCGCCTCCGTAGACCTGAGAATGGGCAGCAGCGTTTTCTGTTAGTCTTTCATCACTACAATCTGCCTGCCAAGCGTGGAAATTACGGCAAATTCCTCCCATCATGGGAGAGGCTTATGTCCAGCAGTGGACGTTATGGGCTGTTGTTGTGTTGTTGTAAATAATAAGGATATGCTGAAGGGTTGGGCTTTTCATGTTTGAAAGGTACTGGTTTTTATTTTTGGGCCGAAAGTTTGACAACTATAGTCTGCGCCAGATAAGTAGGAATTAAAGGTCATTGCTCTTTCCTTAATTTCTCTGCGTAGGTACCCCGACAATGCATTATGAATCGTTTCTTATTACTAGAATAAGTCAAGGACCACGATAAAGGTAATTTTGGGACAAGTATATGTCATTATTTCTGTTTTCGGAATTATGTATTTGAATAAATGTTTGCGGGTTAATGACCTTTATTTCCTACTTATTCTATCTGGCGCAGACTATAGTCCTACCAAGGAGTACCCATTTTAAATACGGGTATTTAGTTGCATCCGATTAGACTGGAAGCCGACCCTAATATAGTTGGGAAAAGGCTAGACTAATGATGATGATGAACTTGATATTTGGATTACAAAACCTTTTGATGAGAAAATCTTTTAGAAGAAGTTTTTACTGGAGGTAAGTAGGACTCATGTTAGTTTACCAACTTTTTACGACACGACATTTCATTCCCTAGACAAAACCGTTCGTCACCACGAACGGGCAAAAGGCTTTTACCAGAGTATATTTTAGTAAAAGCCGGTAAATATAGTCACGTAAACTACATAGTAAAATGCACTGTTATTCTACCAACCCTCGCTCTCATCTTAAAACTTCAGCCGAACGCAAAAAGGATCTCCCCAGGGCTCTTTCAAAATAATCGTAAAAATGTGAAGTCCCGGAGAAGGGCGGCTACCTAATAGATAAAAGTGTTATATTCACTTTGTCTTGTTTACATAATTTTCTCGATGTTTGTACAAAGAAATACAAATTCCTTTTGAGAGGATCGGAAGAATAAAGTCGGTTTAAAAGTTACCGGAGCCAAACTTGCGAAGGTTTTTGATCAAAAGATTTTGAGGTTCTACAGTTATGATTGCTTGAGTGGAGACTGCGAATCTGAAAAGGCGACTTGGTTCAAGCCCTTAGGCTAGTTTCAGCAACGATCTTTGCAGGATGACTGGTATCAAACGGATGACTGGTATCAAACGGATGAAAGTGGCCGAGAATCGTGATCAGTGGCGTGAAATTAGAGAAGGATATGTACAGCAGTGGACATAGCGTGTCTCTGTTTCCTAAAGTTGGAAACGCTTTGCACGTTTTCATGCGTAATTTACATAACTGTTATAATGCGTAAAAGGATGTGGGTAACGGATTCCATTGCGGTTATATTTTACTTAATCCAGAGTAATCCTGTGTGCGTATACAAAAGACACATGGCCATAAAACGACCTAAATAAAGAACATTCAGGGTGGACATCAGATCCAGTATGCATTACCCTAGGCTGTTTTTCTTGACGGTAACTCAGTTAAGTCTCCTTCTAGGTTTTGAACCTTCTCTAGGCGCCTCGTTACTACCCTACAACCCTTTGCCTGACCCACAAAACACACGATATAATTCATGAGGAAACCAGCATGCCTATGCCTGAGAAATATTTTTTGATGGCATGTAAAGCCAAGTCAGAGTACCATGGGCGGAACAAAAAGTCTGGGCACTAACCATACAATAAGGAAGAATTGTGTCTACTCCAAAGTGCTTAACATTGGACACATATATACGGGTTAAAAGATCAGAGTACTTTTCTCCAATCTTTCATTTATTTATCTATCATGTCCATAAACTCTGGACCATCATCATAAATTAAAATACAATGGTGTCGATACTGTTGTGCACAAACTTAACTTAATTTAGGCTATTGCTATCTTTTTCTCTCTAATAAAACGAGAAAGAGACGGACGTAATTTAGAGTTGTGAAATTTAATTGAAACTAATATTTCCATACAAATGAAGGGTGCACGTAAAAACATGTCGACTAAAACACGGAGAAGCGCAAGGCATAAACTAGTTTGACATCTTTTTAACTTAGTTCATAGCTATAGCCGCATTCTCGCACTGCCTTTTAGTAAAAGATACCAATAGCCTAAATTAAGTTTAGTTTGTGCGCAACAGAATCGACACCACTATAATGTTTAACCCAAAGACGTAAATAGGTCTTAAATAGCCCTCGTTTACCTAACCTTGTTCTTTGGGAAGTCGGTTAAAAAAACAGAGTAAAGTAAAAAGAGCTTAAAACTAAGAATATGAAAGCATTTGTAACGTAAGAACCTCCGTGAATGGAGTCATGAATGTTGGCGAATGCAAAAAGAGGTGACGTAAGGGCTTTTCACACTGCACTTTAAGTTCCGCGCGGTTATTTCTTTTGAAGTGACATTTTTGAGTGAGTATTTTGTTAGCGGCACTGTGATGTTAGTATGAATTGTGTGATCTTTTTAAACATGGCGTATTATTTGATTCTGAGGCAAAGTAGAATAAAAGTTAAAGTTTATAGTATATTTAATTTATTTAAAATTGTGGTTTCAAATGTTTTTTTTTTTCGAGTGTCAATGTCTTCCGTAGTTTTAACAATCCTCAGCACACTTTTAAGTTTTTTGAATCTTAAATCTCCACATCTTTAGCGCATAAAACGACAAAAATGCTGTAATACTGCCAGGCGTGTCCATTTGTAACTCGCTCTGCTGCGCTCTGCTGCGCTTTGCATTACGTTAAGTGTAGAGTTACCCTAAAAGGGGTATAAAGTTCCATTCTTATTAAATTCAGCAACCGACCCAGCGTGAACGTATAAGTATGACCGTACAAAACTCTCTATGCAAATTTAGTTTCCACAATTTAAATTTTGACTTAAGCCGACCATCGAGTGCAAAACCCGACCCTAATGTTAGCTATGAAGTCACAAAGCCTTAACATTAAGAATAAAACCCAGATGATCGACTCTCAACCTTATTAGCATAACCACTAGGCCTTTAATGCTTTATCGCACGAGTACTGCATTGATGACGCTTTTAAGGCGACTACGGGTTAAATCTTTTACGATCAACATAAAAATGTCGTTATTTTTTCCGGACCAATGGAATATGAAATTTTTCGGGCGAACAAAAAAAGGCATTACGGGTTCCTATCATCGCTAGGATCGCATTGCAATGTTTAATAGTTTATATGTTCGAAACTGTCAATGCCGTATCCAAGGATTAAAATATGTATTGCATAGGCGAATTGGTGTCAAAGCTATCGATTCAGTTATAACTGCTATTGACTGAACAAACGTTATAAAATGTAACTGTTATTGGGTTGTGTATCGGTCATGCCAACACAAATAAGTTATGCAATTTTCCTGCAGGAAAATTGTATTGAGTGGCCATTTTTATGACTTGTTACATCACGTTTGGAAAGTTATCAGAAGACAGAATAAATTGAGATTCCCGGGAAAAAAAACGTTATTTTCCAACTACATATTATTGTTATGTATGTTGGAATTTACAAATTAATAGCGAAAACATAATATGAAAAAGACAACGCAAAGTTACTCACAATAACACAATTTACTACTAATGATAAAAACAGGACAATACAGCTATCATTTGCCCAAAAAAATCCGGGATAAAAATTTAAACGAAACATTATGCAGGGTATATCTTAAAAAGACAATGTATCCTTAAGAGAGTTGAACAAACATTATGTAAAGGTACATAAGCTAAAAGTATTTACGTAACGACAGCATAATGGGTTCAAGCTGTTAAAAGTGCTGTGGCAGGGCACTATGATGTTTTATTTAAACATAGGGAAGTGGAATGTGGGCGGGCGCATGGTGCTTGAGGAAAAGAATATAATGTTATTTTTAAAACGTTGTGGGATGATGTATGTAATAACATCTTGTTTAACTATTGGCTAATTGGAGAAAATAAATGCTTTCCGAAGAAATAATGGATTTTTTATTTACCCACGGCGACAAACGCAATTCAGATACCTGATCGAAGTTGATAGTATCGAGACATAGACTACTTATTACAGGGCTTTGAAACAGGGATCCCATGATTTCCCAGGAACATTAATTCCTCTGGAACTATTCAGGCATACATTCCATTCACGATTACACCCAGCACAAATTCTCACTCCTGATCCATTCCATATCATGAAAAGCAACAAATGCGGCAACGAGCATTGACTCAACACTCAAACAAATTATAATCCTTAAAGCATCAGAATCGTCCTCAAACACGAACCGTATGTTTACAAACTCGAGACCCGCTGAGAAATACTATTACATCTTTTGTTAGAACATGAAAACTGACAAAAACAGAATGAATTCTCATTGGTACAATGCGTATTAAAGGGGCTGGTCGCAAGAGTAGAACAAGGAAACGATTTAATTTAATCTCAGCCGGGGAACGTAGAATTAATTTCGTTATTTGGACATTTTTCAGTCTCCCCTCCTGAAAAATGAGCGAACAAAAATATAAAGCTACAATTTTTCAGCGTCAAATTTCGCCTTTGGAAAGTTAAATTATAAAAATTAAGTTTTTTTTTCAGGGTGACGCCCCCGATGTGAATATTTTATTTCTGATGTTTTACGTTTTTTGAATCACTAATCTATTATCCACTGGTTTCGGTTTAGAATCGCAATAACATGGTTATTGGTTTTAGTAACGTGGGGCTAGATTAAAAATAGATGTTTATTACAATGTTTCCCGTGTATGGAATATCTAAATAGCTATCCTATTTTGCTCCGTTGGTATCTCAAAGCGATCGAAGCGAGGATATTAATTTTATAAGCGTCACGTCTAAATATATCAAGGTAAACACGTAGCTATTATAGGAAATGGGTGTTAAGAAAAACTGCAGCGGTTCGAATTTAAATAAACGTTAACTCGTTTATTATTCAAATTTAAAAAGACTCACAAGGAAGGTTATAATATCTGCCTCCTAGCACAGTGTAGATAAAAGTGAGAGTGACTAAAGGCAACCAACGCTTTTATAAAATTTGTTTAGTGACAGTACTCATAGTGTTGCCAGTATAAAAAAGATTAAAGATTAATTTTTGCTTTATTAAAATTGACTAAAAACCAACATGCCCCCTCAAAAATTAATCATCAATCAACCAAACACAATCTGATTTCTTTACAATCATATTCACCTAAATAACCAGAATACTATAAACCTTCCAAGTGATTGCTGGGAGAATTACAATTTTTATGGCCCAACATTTGTTGCAAGGACTAGGGAAAACCCAGAAAAACCTAGCCAGACCATTTCATCAAAATGAATTAATTTCTAATATTATAATTCATAATAAAATTAACAGATAACATAACTCATATTAATTAATTTACAATTAATTAAACAATTCATCAAATCAATTAATTTACATTACGTAAATTAACGTTATGTATTATTATGTAACATCATTGCATACCCATCTCATCTCTGAACTGGCTGGTAGCGGCTTCGTTAGCACATCCGCTATTTGTTTACCTGTGGGTATATAAAACAATTTTATTATACTGTTTTCAAATGATACTTGATGTCAATATGTTTTGACATTTTATGACTAGCAGGATTATTTGCTATACTTATACTACAGCCATTATTGTCTTAAAAAAAATGGCAATTGGGTTGTCAATGTTCATTTTAATACTTGCTGCTAGAGACTAGCCATAATGCCTCTTTTACAGCTTCAAATAAGGCTATGTATTCAGCCTCAGTCGACGAAGCCGCAACAGACATTTGCCTCTTTGTATTACAAGTTATTGTGCAGTTATTGAATAATTTAAATAAATAACCTGTGGTACTTTTTCTATCATTGACATCATTACCACTCATCTTTCCACCCACTACTACTGAATCTAAATACACACATAATATATGATTAAAATCATCACACTTTCTGTAGGTACCTTAATTTTAATTCTATAGTACCCTTCAAATACCAAAGCACTCTTTTGAGACATAACCACAACTCTTTGTTATTTTCGTTTGTGGATCTGCTCAAAATATTAATACTAACACTTAAGTCATAACTTGGGTACATTAAACACGCAATAAGATTACGGCAAGGTGCATTATATTCACTGTCTACATTTAGAGCTTCGTAATTAGGTTTATTTTCTATAGGTGTACTACTAATGGGATTACAGTCAGACATACCAAATTTATCTTAAATGGTTTTTATATAAGAACTTTGATCTAAAGTTAATAAGTAATTACTTCGAGTAATTTTAAGTCCTAGGAAAAATTTATCTCATTTAAATCTACCATTTAAAATTTGCTTATTAAATAACTTTTAAGTCGGTCGATTGATTGCCGATTAAAACATATCAAAACCAAATCATCGACATAGAGCAAAACGTAAATATTTTTATGAACATCAGCCTTGTGAATTTACAAATCCTTTTTGTTTAAGACACTGGATCAAATAATTTGAACCAACACCTAGCAGCTTGTTTTAGTCCATACAGAGCTTTATTTAATTTACAAACGTAACCTTCTTTACTAATTACGCCCTCCGGCACTTCCATGTAAATTTCTTCTTTTAAAATGCCATTTAAATATGCGGGCAACAGGAGCAAAAATTACGGCATAATCAGACAAATACTCTTTACTAAAACCTCTGGCAATAAGATGTGCCTCATAACTTAATGGATTGACAAACTCATCATTTTTAATATTAAAAATCCATCACAACAACAATCGACTACATTCCCATTACTAGGTTTAGGTGCTAATGTCCAGATATCATTACTTAAAAGTGAATATAATTCATCCTATAATGCACCTTCCCATAAAATCCCATCATCCCTATTTCCGATTTCGTTTGAAGATGTAGGTACTTTGCAACTAATTGATTCAGCACACAATAAAATATCATTAATTACATGAAACTAGTAAGGGGGACGACCCTTGATCATATCACTCCTTCTCAATTGACAAGAATCGTCGATATTTTTATCACGAGAACTAATATATAATTATGTCTTTGTCTTGTCATCATTTGGCTTTAGTATGTTGGAATTATTTAATTTTTACTACACGGAACTGATTCATCAGATTTCGAACCATCTGATTTCGGATTGTTTAAGGTTGAATTATCTGATTTTGATCCATCTGATTTTAAACCATCAGCTTTGGAATTATCAGATTTAGGACTGTCACAGCAATGAGGTTTTATTGACACTGACTTTGACACCACGTCAGAAACACCAGTTTTGTCATGGAAATGTTCGATTTGATTTCCTTCATTACATTGGAATGTAGTCCTGGATTTTAGAAAATTAACCTCATCTGTTAGGTACTAAAACTACCACTAGTTTTGACACCACGTCAGAAACACCAGTTTTGTCATGGAAATGTTCAATTTCATTTCCTGAGAAAATTAACCTCATCTCGCAACATTCCATATTTTCCGCGTTCCGTGTTCCATACTTTATAGCCATTTGGTATATACCCAACTAGAATACTTTACCACGTTTTTCATCAAATTTTGTTTTACTGGTTTTATTATGCACACAGGCGGTAGAACCAAAAACCTTTAGATACTTAATTACAGGTTTTTTTTTTATCGTGCCACGATTCAAATGGAGTTTGAGTTAGGTGTATTATTTATTAAATATTTATTGCAGTTGACTGACAGACTGCATAACCCCAAAAAACAAACACTCAGGCAATTTTGCACCGCTTATCATAGCGCGGGCTTTTTCCGTTATTGTCCTAACCATACGTTCCAAAACCCCATTTTGCTGTGGTGTTCTAGGAATAGTAAAATGGTATGGAATTCCTTTAGAAACACAATAATCTTTAATTTCATTAGACAAGTATTCCCAACCACTGTCACAGTACAAAATTAACCAGTTTTAAATTAAATTAACCCTCACTTTTTGTCACAAAATCTGTAGAAACAGAACACGTTTGATTTATGTGTTATTAGGTACACAACACAATAGTGAGTAAATGGATCGATAAAATAACACATGACATAATAGTTCTTATTATCGACTTTAGGAGTGATTGGCCCACACACTTTAGTATGCACAACAAACAATAGTCGTTTAATGTGATTTTTTTTATCTTTAGAAGAATATAATAGTAACCGTGCCTGTTTCTCGTTTATACAAGCTTCGCATAATTTATCATTAGGTGATAGCACCTCAATTAAGCGTATTTCATCAGTCATACAGTTATTTTTCAGGTCTAAAAACTTTTGTTTACAAATATGGCATAACCGTAGATGCCACAAATTGTTGGTAATTAGTACCATGACTGTTGCATGTTTTGAGAAACAGGTTGATTAACAACTGCCATACCTTGCATCAGTATTTTACCGTCCTTACTGATATTTGTTCCATGCTGGTCGAAGGCGACTGTCAATCCGGCACGCTGCATCTTGGTTACTGACAACAGGTTGTGCGGCACTTCTCGACAGTACAACACGTCTTCCAGAGTACCATGGCAGCTGTAATTAATAAATTCACTGTGTTTAGCAACTGAAATTTTTAAAGGTATAATTAAATTTGAAAAGTTACTTCCCTGTTAATGATGTGGTCACAACCCTCATAGGTTCCGGACATAAATGCGAACCCGGAAACCTCATTGGAGCTTGAAGCATCCATTTGAAGTAGTAGCAGTTGTTTTTGATATGACCCATGCGTCTCCAATGGTAATACTTCGTGAAAGATTTCTTGAGAGCCTTAAACTTTTGCTGGTTTGATTTAGGCTTAGTGTCGTCGTGTTTTCTTCGTTGAAGTTTTGAGTTTTTATTTTCGACGTGTAGAATCTTGCCAACTGTCTCACTACCCACATTTTTCAATTTTATCTCTTGATCCAACAATCGTGTTTTAACGAAGGCCAAAGTTAAACGATCTTCCGATAACGTCTCGATCGCAGTTAATGACGCCATCGTATAAATTCAGAAATTCCACACGCTGTATCTCTCACCATCGAAAGTTTTAATATTTTGCTTGGTCTTCAATTTTTCCATGATGTGCCACGTAGTGTTTTTACTATTTGATCAGCACACAGTAAGAGTAAAGCACACACACACAAGCACGCACAGTATTAAAGCAGTCCTGGGCCCATAACCTATAGGAAATGGGTGTTAAGAAAAACTGCAGCGGTTCGAATTTAAATAAAAATTTTTGCTTTATTAAAATTGACTAAAAACCAACAGCTATTATAAGAAAATATCAAAGCCAATAATATTCTCTTTCAGGAAAAAGTGATCTTTCTAAATTGGTTACTGGCTGATCCCGAATCTCATCATGTTGAAACTAGTCATCATCTGCCTAGCCTTTTCCCAAGTTTTATAGGGGTCGACATCCAGTCTAACCGGATGCAGCTGAATACCAGTATTTTACATGAAGCGACTGCCTATCTGACCTCCACAACCCATGTAGTACTGGATAGATACGATACCCCTTGGTAAGACTGGTTGTCAGACTTTTTGGGCCACTGACTACCTGTAACGACTTTCAAAGATCACAAATGACAGCCGGGACCAACTACTTAATGTGCTTACCAAGGCACGGAAGAAACTCGGTATGTAATGGGTGGTCACCCATCCACAGACCAACCTAGGCAAGCACGGCTTGACCTAAAGATCGACCCGAGTGGCTGTTTTTATTTAGCCACAAGCTCCTCAAATCATCATGTTGAAACTAGCGTGGAAGATGATATTTTTTTAACCGTTGCCCTACACTAGGAATTTCTTCTGTGTCGTGAGTGCGTTTACAAACATTAAAACTTACATACACAAACAGCCAGACCCTGAACAACTACCTATAAGCCATATGAATTTTGTTCCGTGGGGAACCCGCGACACGATGCGCAGCAGCTAATAGCTCAGCCAATGCGCCAACCACGCAGTCCTAGTCATGCAGCTTTGATTTAAAAATGATACGAGTACTTTACCGCTTGGCCCCGATTTACATGTTATACTGACACGTGTATTTGTAGAGTGACTACAGATAAAAGAAATAAAAGAAATTGCTTTGAGAGCATACCACGAGCACGACTCACTGCGTCGCCACGTGACTCACGCGAGGGAAACAAATTGAAGTAAGCATGAATGTGTCGTATCGCTCGAGCTCACACTCATGCCAATAACGCTACACTTTAATACGCAAGTTTTACCAAAGGCAAGAATCTTGCAACTATTAGTAACACTCCGACGAACACATTAGAACCGGGCTTGCAGACGTTCCATTATCACTCAATTACCGAGAATAGTGGGCGGAAGAACGCTTTTGATCGCTAGGCTCTACGGGCAAAATTGCCCGGTTGCTATGCCAAGTATTCGGGTACGTACCCTACTAACAATGCATAGTCGAAACGCTACTGTGAGACAATGACGGATGCTGAAAGGTTCATGTTGGTAGGTACGGTATTGGAAATCTACGTGCATGTTTAGGTCTACATTGATCGTTTTGACATTGTTCCTAGACTAGACTATTAATAAAATAATAATTAATAATATCTACATCGAAACCCCAAAACTTTCTAGGGTTTTGTTATAGATATAGTCTTCCTTGATTTCTGTATATACATTATTTTCTACAAATAGATCTAAAATAATAATAAAATAATGCACAAGTATCAAAATGGGAAAAGAATTGCAGGGTGTCAAAAAATTCGTCCAAATCGCTGTCAATAGGAAAAATGCCCAGAAGGCTGGCAGCATTGTCACGTTGGATGGCAATGTTGATTCTTTGGCCAAAAAATAGGCCCGCCCTCTTGGCTGAGCGGTCACGTCAAGAGTCGAGTTGATCAAGCTTTTGGGGATTTCTCGAAATACTACAAAAGAATACGGTAGAAGAGAATGTTATTTTGCACATTTGGGTGATACACAATTATAATAGTTGGGCACTTATTAATTAATTGCATTATTTAGACGAAGAAAGTAACAACAATTTTTTGGCTTCTTATTAAGGATCATATTTAAAAAAAAGAAAAAACTCATAATAAAAAATAGAACCAAAAATTTTAGACTTAGACAGGTACTTTAGAGGAGGTATTCCATGAAGCACACCCAAACGAAGCACACCCAGACGAAGCACACCTAAAGTATTCCACTTAGCACACCCGTAGGTGGGCTTCAAATAAAAATTTAAAAAAAATAATTTCCTATTCCACGAAGCACACCTACGAATATCACTCGCATAGTGCGGGGCTAAGAAATAAAAATGTCGATAGGAGAAAATATTTATATAAAAGACTAACTAGTTTGTGAGACTTTAATAGTAAAGTCTCACAAACTTGTTTACGTTTGTTCCCGTAAGAAGAAGAAGAAGACAAACTACCAGGATCCCAGAATTATGAAGAAGTATTTTCTACATTGCATACTGCATGATAATCGAAATGTACATGGATTGATTATGAGATCCCTATTAAAAATATATGATACCTCCTTTATGGTTCTGGCCTCCTGGTAGTTGGTAGATAAATAAAAAATAAAAACCAATAAACCCGTGCCAAATTATGCAATCACTCGTTACCCGTGGTCCCGGTGGGATATAATATGCTTTTATTATGGATTTGTATTTTCTATCGATACGTTCAGAAGTCCAGGAAACAATCCCTAATGCTATGGAACCACGGGTAATTAAAATTACCCATGAACCCGGTAATGGGTCAACCCACCGGGACCACGGGTAACCACACTAACCACCCAATGTAAGTAAGCTATTACACCCTTTTTAATACACCACCACAAGGCATTACCGTTTTTATAAATCTTGTGTTTACTATATTGTTTGTTATTATACACTAACACTTGTGTCTCCTTCCGGCCAAGTACGTAATTAATAGATGGGTTAAAATTTCTACTACTTGGACCTGTCATCGTCTCCATTATTTTGTTTGAATAAATTGCACGAAAAACAGAAAAAAATAACAATAACAAGACCGGTGGAAACGCTCGGCTAAATTCGGGTTGGCTCGGGAATTCAGTGGCGGGCGCACGCGTTGACTATTAGCGCATCATGTATACGTCTTATCTATGGGATTTATATATGAACACTATGAAAATTACAAGTACTGTATCACATTATTATAATGAAACTGAAAGATGTTAGATATTTAAGTTAGTCTTTTAAATAATAAATATTTTCTCCTATCGACATTTTTATTTCTTAGTCCCCACACTATGCGAGTAATATTCGTAGGTGTGCTTCGTGGAATAGGAAATTAATTATTTAAAATTTTTATTTGAAGCCCACCTACGGGTGTGCTAAGTGGAATACTTTAGGTGTGCTTCGTCTGGGTGTGCTTCGTTTGGGTGTGCTTCATGGAATACCTCCTTTAGAGGCTAAGTCCCGGCTTTGAGTCTCTATTGTCCAAATCTAGCCTCATACTACATTCATCTCTAAAGTATTAAGTTGGTTACACAAGCAACGAATTAAAAACACGTTGTTTTAAATAGACTTATACTTGAAACAAGGGTAAATTGGGTTAAAATGACACGTCTTGTCCCTACCTCTTCCATGTAAGAATATACCAGCCTAAATAAACAACGTTTATAATTATTTTCAAGCTCTATTCCTTCACATCTCCGCAGGCTAGTATTCCATTCATCTCATCATTCCATCATACTACATTTTCAAAGCCCATATTTCAATCTCTTGTTTCTTAATTAAAACTTTAAATATTGTTACTTACAAAGTACTCACAGAACTCCTTAACCTAACAATAGGGGTGACCTCTAATAATAATTAACCTAATTTTCTTGTGCTATTCGAAATTCAACTATTTGCCGTTGGGTTAAGTTTTATAGTTGCAATTAAGTGGTTTAAGTTGGTAATGACAGAGCGTTGAGGAGAGGCCAAATTACAGGCAGGCGTGTTTAAAATGTGTGTATACGGTTCCTGTTAGTTAATTAGGGTTAAATTGTACTACTTTCTTTGTCCTGATTTTTGTAGAGTTTGTTGTAGTAGTTTAATTAGTGTTTAAGTTTTTATACTGCAGAGCGGGTAAATGGAGCATCGGGTCATCTGATGGTAGCTTTTCTATTTTCTTGGTTCACTTGGTTGGGCACTCTATGAAGAAATGAGTACCATAGTAACCCAAGCTATACGTCTGTTATACCTACACTATTCTTCAGCTATCATCCACCTAAAACGACGTTTGAAATAATCTGATTCGTCAGATCTTTCTAATGGTGGTGACATTCTGCTGCGTCCTGCTGTGTCTACGACACAGTTATACATTTCGAGTTAGCATTACTACACGAAGACTGAAGAAATCGTGGAGTATTGGAGAATGAAGACCAAATGGACTTTGAGGGTCGAAAGGTTGGAATCGCACCATAACATCAACTTTAAGTCGTTGGTAGTACGAGTTCCAACAAACCATCTACAGACCTTCTTGAAAGATGGCTTTTGGCCAGAAGGTGTCGTATATCGACGTTCCTAAGGACGGTTAAGCGACACCACGCATTGAAACACGTTGCCGACAACGTTATGTGTATAGTTTAATAAGGTTTTTAATATAATCATCATCTGCCTAGCCTTTTCCCAACTATGTTGGGGTCGGCTTCCAGTCTAACCGGATGAAGCTGATTACCAGTATTTAACATGGAGCGACTGCCTATCTGACATCCACAACCCAGTTAGTACTGGGTAATACGATACCACTTGGTAAGACTGGTTGTCAGACTTTTTGGGCCACTGACTACCTGTAACGACTATCAAAGATCTACAAATGGCAGCAGAGACCTACAGCTTAACGTGTTTTCCGAGGCACGGAGGAAACTCGGTATGTAATGGGTGATCACCCATCCACAGAGCAACCTAGGCAAGCACGGCTTAACTTAAAGATTGACCCGAGCGGTTGTTATTATTTAGCCACGAGCTCTTCCAAGATGTGTAGCACTTCAATACCCGCAATTACAGACACAATTAAAATAACAATGCACCGTGCCTCTGGAGGCACGGCCGGGAGCATACGGGTTAATATAATATAATAGTTTATTATTGTTTAAGATTATTTTGTGAATTATATCAGTTGCCTGACAAAAAAAATTGATGGATTGAAAGAAAGAAATATAATAATTTATTCTTTAGCAAGCAAAAATCTATTGTACCTACTTATTTTGAAGGACCCAAGTATTTCGGAAAAGCTTCTGATAAAATTATTTTTATCGTATTACTTTTGCTGTAGGACGTAATAAGAAGCGTGTCTAACGTAGAACATGAACTTATTTGTTTTACGCGGTATGTTCTTGTACCGATTTTGATTAGTGTGTTTAGCCGCTATTACGGTCAAACCTTGCCCTACTTACTGTAGCCATATTTTCTTGATCAATTTCTGTAACCCACTCCACTCTATTAAAACCAAACCTTTTTTTTTCGGATGGGAAATCATCAAATGACTCCTCCCTCTCTGGGCGGAGCAGGAGGGAGTGTCAGACTTTTACTGACTAAAACCCATCCATGTTCTTTCATCGCCCTTTGTGTTCTGGGGCCACGGTATCTCTTTCGAACAGTCCCGCAACCCCGGCAGGCATCGGTCGGGTCCTTGTGGACCCCTTTCTTTTGCTCTCTTTGATGCGCGCGTGGAACACGAACGCGCCGTCGACTCGGCCTGTCGTCATGAGATGGACGTACGGCGAGCTAGCCCATAGCCCACCGTCCACAGGCCCACGCCTACGGTGGCCGGGGGCCACGTGGTGGCCCCCGACGCCCGGGGCGTTTCCTGCGGCGGCCGGGACGTGAGGTTCTCATTAAAACCAAGCCTTTATTACTTTCGTTATTATTGAGAAGTTTTTATCATGAACAGGACCAAGGAAGTTATTTTTTGTAATAAAGACAACATTTATATTATTTTTGCTGTTGATTCTTCCTAACTCTTTATAGCTGGCCTGAATTCTTGTCAAGTAGACGGCCGGTCGCGTACGGTCGGTCGTGACGTCAGCGAGAACAAAATACGGCTGTCGGTCGCCGCTGACGTCAGCGTCGCAGTATGGTGCTATATAGAACACAATGTATACTCGTACGTGACCGACCGTGCGCGACCGACCGTCAGCGTGACAAGAATTCAGGCTTTAAGAACTATTGAATGACATTTTCGTCATCATTCAGTAACTGGGTTGTGACAGATAGGCAATCGCTCCATGTATAATACTGGTGATCAGTTGCATCCAATAAAACAAAAGACCGACCCCAACTGCTAAAGGCTAGGCAGATGATGGTGACTGACATTTTCCTGTTCACTAATAGGCTAGTTTTCACCATCGATAAATTGCAAATCTATTTAGTCCGTCAGTTAGAGTATTGGAAAATAATGGTCACGTATTTTTTGTTTTTGTAAATCAATGAATATTGACAAAGATGAAACGCTTCAAAACTTGGGAGTGGGGGCTCGTGACGGCACAATGCACTAAAAATTATACCACGGCTGGCGTGACGTATTGAGAATTTTAAAAGCGTCGTATCTTCATCAATTTTGGTTAGTAAACTTTAATCTCAATCTCAATGGCTATTCATTAACACTATACATTATTTACATAGGTACTAACTAATAACTAACTAACTAATAACTAACTAATTTTGGTTTACGTAACAAAAGAAAAAATACGGGTAAAATATTTTTTTATAATATAACTGACGGACTAATTCGATTTTTCAGTTGACAAGCCTATTGACAAAAAAATTGAGCTCAGTGCAACCACGCCTAGTATTTGCTTTATGAGCTTGATACAGACATCAGAGTCGTAGGTGTTAGTACGAGATAGCATCTATTTCTATCTCCCTCCATTGCGCAATACCGAAATAAAGGCCAAATTAGAAAGAAAAACTCTCATTCTAACCCTACCAATTTCATCTCCAGACACCCAATACTAAAAGTTTTAAAACTAATACAATAATAATATAACCCGCTTTAGCGTTACCCTAACAAACAAAACTTGTATGATATTCCGCTATGATTAATGTATTCATATGGTAAACCCTACGATGATAAATTAATTTGTAAACCCTGGTATACATTTGCCGCGAATATTGCGGTTACATACGGTATCAATGCACGAATACGTTGCTATGATGTGTTACTGTAATTTTGATAATACGTTAATTACATTAATTTATTTTAGTGCAAAACCTTAGAGTCTTAAGCCTTAAAAACTCATAAGTTGTGTTGATTAATGATTTTAATAAGACCTTTTAAGGTGTGACCAGAGCGAGCGAATTGGAGATCGTACCGAACTGCGGAATTTGATAGTTAATGTGCTGAAATATCTGTTAAAGTGTGGTTTCCATAGCTACTCCGGTGACCTCACCTTTAGTCTTAGAAGGTACGCAAAAAAGGCACGAACTATAACAGCATTGCCAAAAAACGAGAGCAATATACACTTAAATGCATCATAACTGAGTCGCTCGGATCAGCTAGTTAAAATGTAGTACTTACTAATACTTTAAGCCAAGTCAGAGGCCCACAGGCGACATAAAAATTTTGACACCGAGTTAGGCCCTAAACACACGCCGCACTGGGTCTGCGGGACTGTTCGAAAGAGATACCGTGGCCCGGAACACAAAGGGCGATGAAGGAACATGGATGGGTTTTAGTCAGTAAAAGTCTGACACTCCCTCCTGCTCAGCCCAGAGCGGGAGGAGTCATTTGATGACTTCGCATCCGAAAAAAAAATAAGGCAGTAACCACACGATAAAGAAAGCAAGACTTATTAATACGTATGCGATAAGCTTTACAAATATGTAGTTTTTGACTTTTTGTGTGTCATCCATTACATCCTTCCCAATTAAAAGGGTGCCTTACAACAACAACAACAACAGCCCATAACGTCCACTGCTGGACATAAGCCTCTCCCATGATGGGAGGAATTGGCCATAATCTCCACGCTTGGCAGGCGGATTGGATCTCCAATCCGCCTGCCAAACGTGGAGATTATGCGACTGCGATCTCGCAGTGATGAAAAACTAACAGAAAACGCTGCTACCCATTCTCTGGTCTACGGAGGCGCAAGGTGTTCTGCCTCAGACATTAGTCGCCTTATACGACACCCGTGAGTGTAATGGGTTGGTTCTATTCTACTCTGCCGGATACCACACGGCTAAAAAAAAAGGGTGACTTACTATAAAGAAAAGCCATAAAAACAAACAAATCTCATCCTATTCCAAAAATAAAAACATTCTTCCAAACTCCAAATTTAAGCAGTTGGAATCTCGACCCACAACGGTGACCACACATTAGCTTTAAGCGATAAATCCCGGTCGGTCAGAGAAAGCCAACGTTTCTTTGTACCCGCACTGAATTTTAAGGCAAGACAAATAGAGACCGCCTCGCCTTCGGAAACTTGTTTGTTAACCACCAAGAAAACAAAATGTCAGCGGGTTTTAGATTAGTCTATGTCGGATTATGTATACGCTATTATTATAATGTTAAAATAATTAAATAGTAGGTCTTTTTGGTGGTCATCCAAGAGTTATTATTGCCTATTATTAAATTATCTTGAAATTTATTAATAAATCACCATTGTCATTTATTATTTGCTTGTCTGACACGGGCAAATGGCAAACGTTGAGAAACAGAAGTTATAAAATATTTGAGGAAAACACTTTGGAGAACAGGAAAAACCAATTTTAAACAATCTGTCTTAAAAAAACAACAAATGAACTTAATTGTAGGTATATATTACTCACTTTTCTTGTCTCTCTGTTTGACCGCGTTGCTCGTAACTGCACAACAGATTTTGATCCGGTTATTACCATCATTTAGAGACAGTATTCTGAAAGGTTTTGTGTAAATATCGTTTTCATTAGCCATTGATATCACACTTTACAATTTTTGAAACAATAAGAGTTATGAAACTTACAATTATTACAAAGAGTGTTTTGACAAGACATAAGAACCTTGCGAAACAGAGGCCGGTTGTTTGTTTAAAATAAAACGCCACACAATTCAAATAGGCCAAACAATTTTATTCCTTATAAATCGCTGAATTGGTTTTCACAAAACTTCCAAGGTAGCCTTACAAAGTTTGATTCAAAATGTTTGTATGGCTTTAAAAAGAAAATATTTAGATTCCATTTAGAGTTGGCAAATATTTTATTTCTTATTATTTATCTACAGCGTACACACATTATTACATTATTTTGTACCCTATCACTATGTTTTCCTATTTAACCCAAAGGTTGACTGGTAGAGAATGCCTTGTGGCATTAAGTCCGCCTATGTACCACTCTTGTACATGAAGTTTAAATAAATAAATAAATATTACCCAGTACTAACCCCCCCCCCCCCCTCTGTGGTCAGATAGGCAGTCGCTCCATGTAAAATACTGGTATTCAGCTGCATCCGGTTAGACTGGAAGCCGACCCCAACGTAGTTGGGAAAAGGCTAGGCAGCTGATGATTAATATAGAACAACAGCACGTTCCTAGTCACTGCCTATGGGTGGAAAAACCTTAGTGGAAATAAATTCAGAAATATGATACTATTATTGTGTCGTAATTGAATATGTAATAATTTTCAATGGGTGTATTAGTTTCTTTAGTCTCTGGTTTTCGTGTAAAATAGTACTCATATTGTCATCATAATTATATTTGAGAGTTAATATTAGACAAGAAATACATATTTTTTCTCAACTAACAGGGAAGCCGTAGAAAGACTTTTTGACCTTCTCAAAAAGTCACAAGCAATATTTTTTGACGTGACAACGTCTTATAAATTGGTTTGCCGGGTGACACTTCAAGAAACTGCGTTACGCTCCGCTCACGTTATGCGCTCACAATGAGAGCGAGTGAGAGGCACGCGTCGCGTCCGTTCATCCTTCTTCCTACTATACGAATGAATATTCACATTAAAATTATTTTACCACTCAAAGTCGTTGTCACGTAAAACTTTCGCCCGTATACCGACTTTACAGGCAACCAATTTTTTTTCACAAATAAACCTACAATTTTATCGCTTTTATTTTAATAGTTACTTCTTCACACATAAATAAAACCTATCCTATCTGCAACGTAACCACTAATGAGGTACCGAAATCCCTCAAATATTTCACCATTCTACTCAATTTGCGTAAATATATCTAAAAGAGAACGGAGGGCGTACTGCAAAGATCCTTTATTGCAAATTGGCTGTGAAATTGTGGCATGTTCCCTTACCGTTGGTATGTATTGCTTTTATTCTTTCTCTCAAATAAGGTAAAACTCAAAGTATTACACATATATGGGGTGTATTCGAGCTGTTTAGAGGCAACTTTGCATGCCATTATGTTGGTAGTATTATGTGCGACGTGAGCTGGTTTGAATGCGGTACGAAAGTACCTATGTATGTCCTAATACAGGCTCAAATGTGGAGCTAACAATTCGGATGACAAAAGCTATGGGTTTTTTACTGTAATTGCAGAGGCAGAACCAAATGGTCGATAAATTACTCTGATCGACCTTTTGTACTTGTAATGTACGGAGTATGCTGCAGAAAGGATTAATTCACATTCGATTCGATTCTTTTATGTTGTACTAACTGACGATACCTATAGTATTTTGAGACTTTAAGTTAACGTAAGGGTTACATCAGTCGTTTGTGCTACTAATGAGAGCCTAAAGATGGGCGTCACTGCTTCTGACCCTGAAAGAAGTACCGACCTGGACCAGCACTGTTACGGTTGGGTCCAGGTGGCACACAAAAAAAAAATTCTGGAAAAATATAGGGAAAGCCTTTGCCTAGCTAAAAAACAAAGGATACCAAATCAATTTCCTCGCATATTATAAGAATAGTTTTATCCTAGTTCGCAATAATAGTCCCAAATACAAAACAGAACATATATAGCTGGCACATTTCAATAGAACCTTTTTACCTTCAACCATACAACTATAGTTATATTACCCCACTATATATTACGTACGTAATATTACTTTATTACCTTTTTTATACGAAAAAAATCCTCTTCAGAGCAATAGGAAATACCTTTGTTGGCCTTGTGACTCGCATCACTCAGTGCGGCTTGAAAAGATGTAAGGGTATGAACTAACTGCGAGCGTTTCATTGTAATGTAATATTTGGAATTTTATGCTCAGTGGTATCGGCCTTGACTTATAAGACGAAGGTCGTGGTTTTGTACCCACGCTAACGCATTACCTTGTGATAAATGATAAATGATGTTTATTTTGCAAGTAGGTTTTTACAAACACTTCTAAACGTCATTTTTTTTAAACTAATTGGGGCCGGTGTTTCGTACCTGACTACTCTGAGAAGAAACAGCCGAAACAAACTCAGAGATCATAGTCTCTTTTGAAGTCGTCCAGGCATAATCTTGCTCGATTCACATGAGGACCATGCAGATTAGTGTCTGAGTACGAAGATGAGTACTTTTTGAAATAAATTTCAATAAAAATCACAAAAATCATTAAATGTCACAATTGTGTAATTCATCATTACTGCTTTCAAAACGGTGAAGGAAAACATGTCCTAGAACCAAACATTCGAAGACATAGGACACTTGGTAACTATTACGTTTAACATAAATTGTTTCCAACTGCTGGGTCAAGGCCTCTCCATTTACTTCCAACTCCCTGGTTATTTCGCCTAAAATTAGAATAAAAAAGAATGTTCCCATAGGCCAGCACTGGAAACATTTTCCCAATAGTATTTATGTGTAAGTTTTGAGCAACAGTACTTTAGTGTAACAAATGGAGAATTTTATTTGAAAGTTATTGAGTTCGATCATAACGATAGCAATTGTGTAAGAAGGTATGAGGAGCAAAGAGGCGCCTGTTATATTTTTATAACAGTTGATATAGTACCAACTATATCAACTGTTATAAAAAATAAGAAGAGATACCACTGAAAACTGAACTGACCTGAACTGAACTGGCACCAGCCAGTTAAGATGAGAATAGCGGTCATTGCCCTTTCCCTCATATCTCTTCTTACGAACGAACCAAACAAATAAACCATGTATCGTTTTCATTAGAAAAAAATGTTGAAGATCACGGTAGATGACGAATTAAGACTTGAACAGGCTTATTTTTGGTTTTCAAAGTTAAGAAGTTTAATAAATGTAGGTGGGTCAACGATCGCTATTCTAATCTTAACTGGTACCAACTATAGAGCATTTTTGATTGTCTCGTGCTCTGAATTTACATTGCTCTCAATAGTATCTGCATAGTCTGAGACGCGACTAATGATAACTGACGATGACTAATTATACATTGGCTGCTTTTACTGGCTAAGTAAAATATAGATGGACTGTGTGAAAGACAATATGTCTAGACATATTGTCTTTCACACAGTCCATCTTTCACACAGTCTATAAGTTTGGAAGAAGACGACATGCTGCGGTAACGCTAAATACATTAGGATGCCGCAGAGAATGGTGACAATATGTGCTTAAACCTACTAATGCCCGGTTCCTATAAACAACGGTTCGTTATTGTGCAAAAGGAACCATTCGTTTTTGAGTTACGAATAACGGAAGGATTGTGGCGTTCCTATATATTTTTGCGTCAGCTACCTGCACCGAATGGATGTTGGTTACCCACTTACCAAAGCCCTCCGCCAACACGTGTTCGACACCCCATGTTTCGTTATTACAACAGGGTAGATGACAAAAAAATACAAAAACAAAAAACACGTGTCCAATTTTTTTCGATAATCTAACTCACGGACTAAACAGAATCATATGATTCCTACCTTTATTCAGAAAACTTATCTTTTATGTTTATTTTGTAATTATGGTGTTGAAAAAATCTCTATTAAAAAATAAAAATAAAAAATATTTTGGCTACTGAAGTGAACAAAACCCGATTGAGAGCGACAGACTTTCTTGACACATTACATTTTAACGGAACTGTAAATTAAATTGTAATTTGTAAGGCACAGAGGATCATAAAAATCACAGAGTACTTTTATATACCTATGTGCGTAATGTATTATGGTTGTTTCAAATAAATATTTTAAGGTTTGTTTGAGAAATACATACCTGACTCCCTTATAAATTTCGACGAGTAAACTTTGTACAGACGACATAATTATCTTGCCGAAATCTAATTTGTGATTTATTACCCAAGATACTAAAATGATCGACCCTAGTTTTGTAATTCCGTTGACTAAAATCACTTTCTTCATCTGATTCGGAGTTACTCCAGTCCAATAACCTTTCTAAATCACTTAATTCACTATCTGAACGCGACATTTTACAAATATTTATAGCAAATAACGCAGAATAAGTAAAACTATTGCAGACAACCGACCGAAATCGGGCGGTAAACAAATTGTAAACGACTCGTAATTTTTACAGCTCGTTGACCTACCTTTTTTGTTATAGGAACACCATCGCCCGACATCTGCATACATTTGGCTTACGGTTCGTTATTCGAAACCCTCCCATCCGTAGAACTGATCTATCGGTAACTTAAGTAACGAAACGTTTTTTATAGGAATGGTTTTGGCTTACGTCTCGTTGAAAATACTACTAACCGTAAGCAAAACGACTCGTTTCTTGTTTATAGGAACCGGGCATAAGTAATTTTTTCAAACTTGACTAAATGTATTGTTTATCGGGCTCGTGTCCGCAACTCCACGTCAAAGCGCGAATTTTGCGTATGGGCTATAATCCACTACGCGGGCCCAGTGCGGATTGATAGATGTCACATCTCTTCGAATTTTTGGTTGTAGGGCATGCCGATTTCCTCACGATGTTTTCTTTCACAATTTTGAGAGCAGTGGTGATGAAATAAATTACACAAAGTAATGCGCCTGTCTGGGTTCGAACCCACGACTTCTACGTTCGTAAGTTGGGGCCGCCACCACTGGGCCACCGCTGCTCTACTTTGACGTGACGTCACTGCCGTGTCGAGTGGCCCCCGACTGAATGTATAAAATAGATTTTGTATGCAGACTCGACCATCCAACATAGCGTAACAGACTACTCCTTCCTATCAGCACCAACCTTTATGGTACCATAAATATACTTACTTACTTGTTGGGTTAAATAACTAGATTAAGGGATTAATAAGGGTTCATGCGATTCTTCTTTTGGTTTGATTTTGATTGAAGAGAGGTTATGTAACGTTATGGTAAAGTAGGGTGATATTATTTATGAGAACGTTATTTTCATTTGTAATACATATTCCAAGTAGAATAGACGTACTCATAAACTGTTAATATCTTTCGTTAAAATAGTCAATTCTACTAAGTGTTGCTTACCTCGTTGGTCGTGTGATTATTATATTTTTCGGATCAGGTCATGAGTACGGACGGGCGAATGTATCGAAAGCGCGCCAGTGGTGACATCACGCGACCTACTTACCAGTCTACCCCACTATGGCGGCTTCTATAGAGTCCTGATGTTAACAACACGCGGCGAGGCGGACATTCGATGTCTGATCGCAGCGGAGTTAAGAAGTCTTGAAACTGTACCCGAATCATTGTGCCCAGTCACAGATAATATAATACTTCGTGCCCAGTGTTAATGTGTCAAAGTGTAATGTCAAGTAATTTGTTAGACTCGGTGTATCTGTTTAAAAAGAGTAACCGTGGAGTTTCTTGCCGGTTCTTCTCCATGGAAACTACCATGCCGAACCGTGCAATGTGAAATAAAATAGTGTATCGCATCCAGTGTGTTTTCATAGCACGAAACCCGTCTTCTGCCCACATAAGCTCGAGCCTAGCGAAATAAATTCCTGACAAAACCGATTATTTATTTATTAAAGGAAAGTTTTAAATATATTCTTATTTACAGTTAATACTTATATAGTCTTATTTACTAACTATGCCACAAAAAACCGTTTCAGCTGAGCATGAGGTAATGGGTTCGATTCTCGGGTCGGGCAAAGTTTTATTGGGTTTTTCCATCAGAAATTTCTCAGTAGCAGCCACGGAGTCTAGATTTGTACCCGGTTGGTGGTGATAGGCTCGCCCCCTACATGGACATAGACTACATGTACAATGTGGGTGTACAGTACATCTCTACCTTACCCTTCGGGGATTCCAGGCGTGATGTTATGCTATGTTATGTTTTATAATAATGTAGTAATAAAAATTATAAAATAAAATCACTTTACGTGTAGTCTGTGTGACTAAGTTGTTCTAAATAACTTCGAACGGATTTTGATTAAGTTTTCACCATTGCTTAAAGGATTTATTTATGTTTATCCGGAAGTTTATGTGTGAAACACAATAATATTAAAGTGTAAAATAAAGAAATCTCGATGTTTTGCGAAATCATAAAAGCGTTCGAAGCAAGGGTGGGTTATTTTTGTTTAAAGTAATTTTAATAAAAATAATGAAAACAATTTGCCAAGATGTCGAGAAAAAAACAGAAATAATAATTCTCCTTTTAATTTGTTAAGGAAAAAAAAAACAAAAACATTTTTTTGCCTTTAACAAATCTGAAAAAAAGTAATTACAACTCTACAAAAAAATGTTCAAATCGCCAATTTCATTTTAGCACTGTTTATGACATTTTGTTTATACCCATGACGGAAAAAAAAAATTTACTAAACCAACCCTTTCGCAAAACAGCGGAATAAAACTCATTATATTTGTCTTTATATTTTTCCGTATTATAAAAAAAATTATAAAGTGAAACATGCTTGTCTGTTTATCACTAAATTAACGAATCAAGCATGTTAGACGGTTTTGATTTCGTAAAGCTTTGCAATTTTTTTACGTTGAAAGTCGTTGATTTATTGTTGTTCTTATTAATTCGAGACACTAACATATATTTTATTTTTGAAGAATACAATGTTGAGCATTTTTTTATCTTTGTCTGTCAAATTCAGACGCCACGGTTGACGCAGTGGCTGAGCTATTGACTGCTGCGCTGCGTGTCACGGGTTCGATTCCCTCACGGAACAAATATTTTTATGGCCTACAGTTAATTGAACCGTTCTGATCGTTTTTGTATGCGAGTTTAAATGTTTGTAAACGTACCCACAATACAGGAGAAATTCCTAGTCTGGGGTAGTTTGTTTTTTCTTTAGTAAACATTTTAAAAACAACTTCACGACTGACGTTGACGTTGACGTTGCAAACCACGACGTAGGTTTGCAAAAAATGCCTCAAGCTTTCAGTCATTGAGTTATTCGGCCACTACTGGCCTAAAATTTAACTGAGTTGGTGTCTGAGGTAGTTACAATTTGCTACAACAGGTAACAAAACAACGTCGCATCTGTGACACGAAGTTTAAGAAAGTTTAATATCACATTACTGGCAGCAAAACTTATAAACTAAGAACTGTGAGTTTATTTCTTAAGAAACTCTTTCAAAAGTAGTAACATTGTTTACAGTACTACAAAAAAATAACAAACAATTCACAATTTAATTTATAGTTTACCAGAGGTTTTTCATTTGAACCGGTTACAAGCTATTTGAGTTCCGGTGGTAAGCGCATTACAAAGTTACTAAGTACACTTCGTAGCATTGCTACGCGGCTACGGCGTAGCTCTGTAGCACTCTACGAGTTTAATACGAAGCCGACCGTTTTAATTTTAAAAGTTTTTTAGAAACTAATTAGATTGTTGTTCTTGTGAAATAAAATGTTTGTTATTTATTAAATTGGGAATCTTTTGGATTAAGAAACGGAATGAAGTTGGATTAAAGCTAAACGGTTTTGTGTCCGAGTATTATTCTGTTTCAGTATATTTTCAAGTTTATTTTGCTGTATCACAGTTACTGTCTGTAATAAAACTAAGCGACTATTATTATAACGCTAAGTGTTATTGCTGATCGTAAAACTCGGGCATTTTTCCAAAAATGTTTTTTTCAGGAATTTTACAAAAATATTTAATCTGATACAAAAACAGTTGTACCAAACTGTATCCATATTTCAATAATTGCTGCCTATGTTTTTGTTGAACATAAGTGTCGAAATCGTTTAACCATTTTGATTAACAATAATTCCCATATGAATACCACGAAGGTATAATAGACATAAGATTTGACACATAATCAAGCTATTCTAACTCGACAATAGGTCCCAAAGGTACATAAGAACAGTCTACAATGTAACTAGATCTCAAAGTCAAAAAGGTTATTCCATTAAGGCGTATAGCCAAGATAGCCAGCGAAACATTTTTGAATTTCGTCGTTCAGTATTAAGTTATAATCAAAAGGCCTAGTTTTTTTCTTAATTTTGTTGGGGTCAGCTTCCAGTCTAATCGGATGCAGCTGAATACTAGTATTTTACACGGAGCGACTGCCTATCTGACCCCCACAGCCCAGTTACTAGGTAATTAACCCCTTGGTAAGACTAGTTGTTAGTCTTTGACAGTATGAGAGATTATAGGGTTATAATGTTGAATCAAAAAAATGGCGATAATAAGGAATATGAGTTGAAATAGATAGCATTAATTCATTTCATTCAATTTTGAATGACTCGAAAACGAATGTTGTCATTAAAAGAAAATTCCTCAGCAGCAGCCACGGAATTTGGATTTGTGCTCGTTTAATGGCAATAGGTTCACTCACTAGTCACACTCGTGGGCCTTAAACATAATTGGCGTGAAGTCTGCCTTACTCTTTGATGATTACAGGCATGACGTGATGTTATTTTATCCCAATTATAATTATTATAGAAAACAAAAGAATTTTGCGGGCTCCCTAGCAGCATTCCCCCTTAAGATATTTTAGGCTAAACAAGTTGGGGTCCATTATATTATATTATCCTCGTTTTGGACCTCTCCACCTCTCAAGATTACGCTAAACGCTTAGGCTGTCATTGTGAGGGTCCCAATGGTGATTGTCGTTATTTTTGCATACTTAATTAGAATTCCTGGCAGTTTTTTTTTTGAGGAAAAAATCCTTGGAGGCTTGCTTGGCGAGGTTTTTGGAAAGATTTTGTTTGGTCAATGTTTTGTTTTTAATATCAGTGTAGGTATATTTTGTACTGTTTGTTTTATTACAATGTAATTTTAAAATTAGTAAAGAAGTTGTTATAATTGTTTGTTAAATTTTGAACAATCTTTCGGTCATATAATTCGTAACAGAATACGTTATGTTGAAAATTTTACAATGATGATGAATTCATTTTTACACTTTTTTTCATAGTTTCCAGGGATTGAAATATTTAAATGGAAAAACTACCTTTTTAGGGTTCCGTACCCAAAGGGTAAAAACGGAACCCTATTACTAAGACTTCGCTGTCTGTCCGTCTGTCTGTCACCAGGCTGTATCTCATGAACCGTGATAGCTAGACAGTTGAAATTTTCACAGATTATATATTTCTGTTGCCGCTATAACAACAAATACTAAATATAGTCAATGGTACGGAACCCTTCGTGTGCGAGTCCAACTCGCACTTGGCCGGTTTTTTAATTGCGAAAGTCTATTTTGCCATAAATGTGTTTCCATGAATAACAACCTATAACTACCAATATCTGATAGACATTGGGCAGCTGGGACAACTGAAACAATAGTATTTTTAAGCCTTTCTGTACCGTAATTACATGCCGATACAGATTCTACTCTTAAATAATTACCAACCTTGTTAAGCCTTTTACTATGTTTTTGTGCGATATACTATATAATAGCTGTCGTAACTAAATAAAAAATAATTGTAGGATCTCGTATCGTTAAGTATATAAATAATTTATTTTTATTAACTTTTTTTTTTAATTATAAATCAAAATTTCAAAACGCAGACTATAGTCTGCGCCAGATAAGTAGGAAATAAAGGTCATTAACCCGCTTACATTTATTCAAATATCTACATAATTTCGAAAACAGAAATAATGACATAAACTTGTCCCGAAACTACCTTGATCGTGATCCTTGACTTTTTCTAGTAATAAAGAACGTTAATCATGTATTGTCGGGGTACCTACGCAGAGAAATTAAGGCAAGAGCAATGACCTTTAATTCCTACTGGCGCAGACTATAGTTTCTCAAAAAGCGGCTTAGTGAGAATGCCCAATGAACATTGGGTTAAAAAATACCACCATTTGACGTCCTGACACAGACAGAAAGTGAGGCTATAGACCTCGTAGCCGATACGGCAGGGTGAGCAGGACAAAACCAACAACCAGTCGCCCTGGATCGATAAAACTGGAGGCCTTTGCCCAGCAGTGGGATGGTGTAGGATAGCAGTAACTGAAACACATTTATTTACTCTCAAATAAATATAACATCTTAAATAATCGTAGTATACCCGCACCTACGCTTACACCCACACAGTTGAGATTTGTGAGGGCGTTCAACTCGAAGCCGAGAAGCATTGTATTTTTCTTTTGTCTAGTTATCTTTATTTTAAAGATAAAAGATTTATGATGGCATGCTTGTCTCAAAAATATAATGTTGTGTTCTGTTTTAATCTTCATTATGATAAGGATGTATTTATTTATATACCTTTGGTTATTATTTAAGAATGAAGGAAACATAATCTATATATCTATAATAATATTATAAAGAGGTAACATTTGTTTGTAAGTTTGTATGTAGGGGGTAATCTCCGGAAGTAATGAACCAATTTTAAAAATTGTTTCACCCGCAGAAAACTACATTATTCGTGAGTGCTATAGGCTATATTTTATTCCCGTACTCCCACGGGGTCGGGAACTACGCGGGTGAAACCGCGGGACGTCAGCTAGTGTATGATAGTATAATTATTTTAATTTGTAATTGAATCATCAAAGAAGGCAATGAGAGTGTTATTTCTTATTATAGTTACCGTTTGAAAGGCATTCGCGCAAATTGGCTGTGTTCAGTAATAAATTATTAATTCTATACCATTACAATTGTCTACAAAAAGGTCGTCTCAGAATACAGTTGTTATATTTTTGTATTTAAAACTCTGAGAATAATGACAAAGAAAAACAGAATTCTGTATCTTAATTGACAGATACACATATTTTGTTTTTATTTTCATGTTGCAAAAACACGTCTGTTTCTCTGAAGAGTTAGGCATAGCTGTAACTTTATTACATCCATGATTTTACAGTTATGTTTGTTTTGTTATTGATTTAAATCGTAATAGAAATAGTTGCTTATAAATCAAATACGACTGCTCGTTAGTCTAGTGGTAATAAGTGCGACGGTTGAGCGTGAGTGTGTGCATGATATCTAGCAAAATGTCTTTGGGGTTTTCCATCAGAAATCTCCTTAGTATTGCTACTGAGTAGACACGTTAACCCGGATGGTAATAGGTTCACCGTCTATTACTGGGACTTAAACACAACTGGTGAATTGTGCAAGATTGCTATTAAGTAAACTTCATAGTTCTGTATGGTGTCGGACGTAAAGAATACCACCATCCCATATCTTCATGTGGGTGTCGTAAGAGGCGACTAAGGGACTTACGAGAGAATGGGCAGCAGCGTTCTCTGTGCTTTTGTAACAACCGTACTGCGATCGCCAACCCGCCTGCCAAGCGTGGCGATTATGGCAAAAACTCCGCTTCGGGGGAGGCCCATATCCAGCAGTGGGCGTCTTTCGGCTGAAATAGTAGTAGTAGTAGTAAACTTCATAGTTGGAAATATACCTAATAGTACCTTGACCTCAAATCACAGATTCCTCGGAGATTACACATCATCATCATCATCATCATCATCATCATTTCAGCTGAAAGACGTCCACTGCTGGACATAGGCCTCCCCCAAGTGTCGCCACGACGACCGGTCCCGTGCGACTCGTATCCAGCGGATTCCCGCAACCTTCACCAGGTCATCGGTCCACCTAGTGGAAGGCCTTCGAACGCAACGTCTTCCGGTTCGCGGTCACCACTCCAGAACTTTTTGGCCCCATCGGCCATCCCTTCTGCGACCAATGTGCCCTGCCCACTGCCACTTAAGTTTGGCAATTCTTCGGAGATTACTGACATGAGATATCTTAAATCAAAGATGTCTTAAAAATTCCAAATTATCACGACAAGTCTCCCACATTGTCCTCAACATGTCCTGGGTGAAAATAGCCCATCCCTTTTCAACAGTGTGTGAAAAGTGACGGAGGTATGTATTTTATCGGAGGGTAGTTCGAACACGTGTACCTCACACAATAACGTCCTCATGTGATAATCAAGTCTGCCTTCTGATTCTGTTCACGGAAATTGAGTCTATTGTTGCCCTTTATAAAGGCACATGTCATGTGAAAGTAGTAGTAGTAGTGTAGTGTTACGCTTTGGAAGTCAGGAGATATATGTGTAGAGTGGTGTGGATGACCGAAATAAACAATCTTCACCTCTTGAAAACTTCTTTTAATATTTAAAAACATCTTTTTTCTTTTTACATTGGAATCAAGAGCTCGGCGATAGCTAAAAAACTGTAAGCTACGTAATCTGAACCTATATTCAATTATTATTAATTCATCATTTCCATAGTAATAGGCTAGTTTCCACCATCAATAAATTGCAAATCTATTTAGTCCGTCAATTAGAGTATTGGAAAATAATGGAGGGTCCGTGGCACGTGTTTTTTGTTTTTGTAAATCAATGAACAATGACAAAGATAAAACGCATCAAAACTGAGAGTGACGGCTCGTGACGTCACAACGCTCTAAAAATTATAGGAAGGCATGACGTATTGAGAATTTTAAAAGCGTCGTATCTTCGTCAATTTTGTTTTACGTAGCAAAAGAAAAAATACATGTCAAATATTTTTTGATAATCTAACTGACGGACTAATTCGATTTTTTCAGGACACAAGCTTGTTCTCCAATCGTCCTCATTTTATATGCCACCCTTTCTAGACATTAATTAAATATTTTTATTTATTTTAATCAAAATGTAACCTCATGATCTTGCAATAAATTACATCCATCCAACCTTTTTCACTACCCTACAAAATTTACAACTCCATTTCGAATAAGAAATTATACGATATCCAATTATTCTCAACAAGAATAAAGTACAATTTTCATTCATTAAACAGGTTCTACTTTTAAACTAGATTTATGAATTAAAATTTAAACCTGCCAGATTGGAATCTTTAAACACAAAGTTTTGCCAAGCGGTTGGTCTGTAGGTCGAGAGCTTGACAATTTTTTTTGGAGTTTTTTCTTTATTAATCTGAAATCAGGAATGGCATCCAGTGGCAATGCTGGCACTGCTTGGATTTGTGCCAACTGGCAACGGAATGCGACCACCTATATGATTCATTGTTGTTTAATTCCCCACATATGTGCAGGGAAGAGATTATCACGTGCGTTGGTGTGGATGGGTGGGTGATGTGTCAATATGACGAGCAGAGCTCCCTACGTTGTTGGTTGTAATTTTGAACTAAGGCAAGACCTGTTCATGGTAATCATTTATTTATTTATACTTGCTGCTCTTACAATTGCGGCAAGATCCTGAAAGGTCAACTGAACTGAACCTTTGTCTAAACTTCAGCGGAACACTAGCGTGATATAATGGTGTGTTACAATCTTTAATTCTTTATATTGCCTTAGAAAAAGCAGTCAAAACGCTGTCCGTCAGCCGTCTAGAAGCTTCTGAAGTGATCGAGGGCATGCAGCCCCCTGAAGCCGATGAACACCGCGGCCCACTGGTTTGAACATGGTTTTCAGCCCGACGTTCAATGTGTTAATTATAATATATCCCCAAAGATTCAAACTGAATTACAGCTCAAACCACTTTGTTTACCTTATGACGGTAACGCATGGAAGTGGTCTTAAAGCTGCATCTAAATACTTCCAAATATACGGTACATGCTCCAGACCGCCTCAAACATCTTTATTAAGACAGTGAACTTAGCAAATGGCACGGATGCAGCGAGTGCGGGTGCTATGTGTGTGTGGCTTATGAGAATTTTATATAACGAGTATTTGTACGAAAGAGTTTCGTAAAAGTTATACTATGTTTTAGTATTAATAAAACAAGAAGCTGTTTTAAAAAGTATAGCTTCTTGAGACAAAAGAATACTTTTACTCAATATGCAATCTTTGGTTATTAATTATATTTTTTGAAAGTCTTACAGGATCGAATGGTGAAAACTGTAATATGTGAATGAAATTGAAAGAAAAAGATTCAAGACAACATTATCAAAATTTACTTAACCTAACAGACAGATGTGTTACTGATGAGTTTGTTCTGCCACTTACTTCTTCTTGGAATACTCGCTCACACTCACTGACATACACTCACTCACCCACACTCACTCACTCACGTCTCTAGGAAGTGACAACGTACAGACGTTTTGGGGGATGTCTATTGTAAACTTTGACGTTTAAAAAGTGCTGATTATTAGCTTAATTTGAATATTTGATTTTTGACTCCGTTGGCAATATTTAACTTACGATGATGGAGTGTCGTGAGGAACTCCGTAAATCACTAACACAGATAACGTGGTGATCAAAGGTCATTTTCTTATACCAAGGTGAGCAAATTATCTGCTGTTCTGATAATAATAGACACCCTTTACATACCGTCATCCAAATAGTCTGTGTCATAAAAAGTTTGTTTCACAAATTGCTTTTTCTCATATCGATAAAGCCACATTTTAATTAATATTTTATCGGAGCTGTAAGCTTGACGGCTCTATAATGTAAATTGTGCTTTAATTGAGGCAACACCACTCACGGATTATTTCGCTTTCAAACAATTTTAATTTCGCGTTGTTCGTGAAAATTGCAGAGCATGTGCGCATCATGTAAATATGTTGCGGTTTCTCAAATATTGCGTAATAATATATATGAAATTGTTTTTATCTATATTGAGTGTTTTATCCGATTTTAAATTATATTATTATTAGATGTTTTCACGGATATAATTACAGATAAAATTGTGCTTACAGGTTTATACCGGAAGGTTGGTGTGTGTGAATATTATTATAAAAAGATTTCGTAATTTTATCAAGTCGAGGACGTAAATTATCACTGTTCTGCAATACAGTGTGTAACCGAGTAACTCTACGCAAAAAAGATAGCTGGGAAACGACTTTTTTCTTGGGGTAAGTAATTCAGGTATAGTCTAGAAAAAAAATGATCGCAAAGATCGGTTTCGGGAAAGGTATTTTCACACCCATTAGAATTATGGTGCGGAGTTTAAAATCCAAGTATTAAAGCTAATTCCAGATTAACAAAACTTAATACGGTACTATTACAAACAAAACGTAAATGAGACATTGCATATTTTGTTATATTACGTTCCTAGAACTTAAATACTTAAGTAGTATTAATAATACGTCTAGGTACGCAAAAAGACACACCATTTGTATAAGTCAGGCTCCCACTTAGGAAGGATCTTATTACATGTTAGACAGACGTGGTAATAAATAGCTTAGATATACGTCAGAGTAGAAAAACAAATGTCTGCTCTAAATCTAATTTATGAAAGTCAATGTGAAATGGATCAAATGATATTGTTTCTTTTTTATATTGGTAAACGTGAAAATAATGTTCGTGAAGGTAATATAATAATAATAAAAAAAAAATTGTTTCATAAAAAGTGTTACAATAAGATGTGACACTGGATCACATTTAATTTTTTTGATTTTATTACATTATGGTTCAGTTTTTAGGAAGATTCTCTCAGGGGGGAAATAGTGGAATAACTCAAAATGAAAAGGGGACTTTCTGGATTATTTTTACATTGAAGTCCAGTTTTCCCCCCTGAGGGGGATTCTCTTAGGGGGGATTTGTGGCATAAGTCATCCTGCACTAGGATACCCTGTGTCGGAGGATCCATCTCTCGACAAATATGGTTGATAGTGAAGAGGTATCAAATGCAACGGTTCCAATCATGAAAGAAATCTAAAAGGTAATTCAAGGTATGGTATCTAAAAATAGGTAATGAATGTTCGAACTCTCAGATGATGTGCAAATAACTTGTATTTATATTACACACCCACAAATTCCAAAGCCACATAACACAGTAGATGACCAATAGGTCACAGGTAGGATTTTTGGTATCCGGTTTTGTTAATATATCTAATCACTTTTTGGTTTTGATATCAAATCTTGGATCCACTTTTTGCTACCATCTTTGAGCAAGTCAGAGCCCATTCGTCCCCTAAAATTCGTCTCCCAGCATAAAAGTTGTGGATTCGGCCCCTATATAGGTGCCCATTGGTCTCCTGGTAGGGGACCAATTAATATTTTAACAAAAAATATTATTTTTAAGGTACCCATTCGTCCCCTCTAATATATATACAATATAAGTTAAAGATTCGGCACCTATTCAGGTGCCTATTGGTCCCCTGAGATAAAATTAGCTATATTTTACATAAGAAACGGTTAACATACTCGTAGTACACTTGTGAACAGTTTATTAACGGAATTAATTTAATAAATCATAACAGATCATTGAAAAAAGAGCTATGATCAATGATAATCCGTCATGATAATAATATATCCTGACGATAGGCTTACGATGTAATATTGTCTCTCGTCTCTCGAATGGCTTGTTAAAAAAACGGGTTACAAAATAGATAAGGTGTTTTGTTTGTATGTTATGGCTGCCTCGGTGACATATTGGTTCTTGAAAGTGACTGCGAATACGAGACTGTTCAATGTGTCTTTGGTCTTTTATTAAATGAAGTTCGCCTAACAAAATAAACAAGAGTCGAATTATCTCATTTGAATCCTGGAATATGATTAGTATTATTATTGATGGTAATTCACTTTATGGTGGAATACTACAGTCATATTTTGACTAAAAAGTCAAAAAGTAAATTATTTACTCCTAAATATGTATAGCAAAGCAATTTTTTTTCCGTAATTATAATTTTATTATATTAGTGGATGTTATTATGTTCTTGTATTCTAAGTGTTTCGTTTTAGCTCAATGTGGTGTCGTTGTCACCCTTTTAATGTACAAAAATAATGAACGTTCTAACATTAATTCTGTTTTCGTAATAAGATTAGTTTTATACTGAAATAATGTTGATTTGTTTAATCTTCAATAATTATTGTGATTTTAGTCATTTTTTGTTATTGTAGTTATAGTTTGTTAGATTTAACTTATTATGATTTTGCATGTAGTTGGTAAATATACAAAAAATACGGTGATTATAGCCAATTTTTATGTAGATACTTCTAGTTATAATTTATTAGATGTAATTTATTACGATTTTGCATGTAGTTGGTTAATATACAAAAAAAAATATGTTGATTTATCTAGTCTTCAATAATTACTGTGATTTTAGTATTTTTTTGTACTGTTATAATTTTTTAGATTTAAGTTATTATGTTTTTGCATGTATGTAGTTGGTAAATATACAAAAAAATAAGAAGTGATTATTTACTGTTGATATGTGTTCTGACTGACTATATATGTGTTGTGACTATTTTTTTGCATATTTTATATTTAATGTTGATTTATATGATGGGTCAATCAAGGCTGATTTTTGTAAAAAACGTTGTATTTTGTTAGTTTCTAGGACAAAATGGTTTTTTCATGTGTATTTGTAGTTAGTAAAAATGTTGGTTTTACATAGTTGATAAAGACTGATTTTACTATTTATATTACTTTTATACAAAGTTATTGTGATATTGCATTATTTTGTAGATCTCTTTGACTGTATTGACTGTACAAAGTAAGTACTAACAATTAATTGTTATTTTTGTTATATTGGTATTGATATTTGGTTATTTGTTTGTACACTGGATGTAAATTAATCTAAAATTCAGTTATTACTGGGATTTTATTTAAATAGTTACACAGTTTTATTTTACTGCATAAAGATATTATAGTTATCATATATTTTGCTAAATATTTACAAATGTACAAGAAACCAGAAGTTGATTAATTATTTTGAAGACTGACTTAATGCCTAGAGCCTAGAGGCATTTTATTAAACTTAATCTTATTTGAAATAAACATGATATCTACCGAATTACTATATTTTTTATTTTACCCTTTTCTGCGCGACTGTACCAGGACTACCAAGCTGCAGTATACACATATACATGTACTTATATTAGAAGAATGAATAAAAATAAATATTCTTCAGGGGACGAATGGGCACCTCAAAAGTTCCAGGGGACGAGTGGGCACAGGGTGCGAATCTTAGGGGACGAATGGGCTCTGACCCCTTTGAGCCATTACTACTATCCTACTAATTTTATAAATGCGGAAGTTGTATGAGGTTATATGGACGTTTAGCTGTTTGTTACTCTTTTTCGCAAAAACTACTTGACGGATTTGGATAAAATTTGGCACACAGGTGATTCTAACCTGGATTAACACAAAGGATATTTATTTTTATCCCGGTTAGTATGATCCCGTGGGACAATTACCGAACTCCACACGAGCTTAGCCGCGGGCATTAACTAATACTAATTTGAGTTGTCCACCGTTACAAATTTAATGTTATGAGTTACTGGCACTTAGGCCTCCAAAACCAAGGACAACCAAAAAGTACGCGCCGACGACACCTATTTCAACAAGAAGTAGGATCCCTTTCGTATTACAGGCTACGAAAATTGTCAAACCGAGCCTTTACAAGAAAACATCACATTTATACCTCCATTTCAAAACACGAAGGGTCGCCATTTCAATTACTCCAGACCGTAGTTTTCATCCAAAATAAACGATTACACAAAATATCCTTTGATTACGAAGAAATTATTTCGTGTTCCTTGCGTAATTAGTTTTCTATTACAAATAGGACGGAAAAGTAAATTGTTTTATGTCAGAAACTCAATATAAGGTTTCTTAGCTTCATGCTAAAGGGGGTAAACCACAATTGACGTCAAATAAATTAGGTGAAGTTTAATTTTATAATTAGATTTTAATTTTCGAAGAATTGTCGGATTGGATTTATCTAGGTCAGCAGTATAATGAGTACCAGTTATATAATTGGTATAATATGAGGCATTTAGCCATGTGGTATCCGGCAGAGTAGAATAGAACCAACCCATTACACTCACGGGTGTCGTATAAGGCGACTAATGTCTGAGGCAGAACACCTTGCGCCTTCGTAGACCAGAGAATGGGCAGCAGCGTTTTCTGTTAGTCTTTCATCACTGCGATCTCAAATCCACCTGCCAAGCGTGGAGATTACGGCAAATTCCTCCCATCATGGGAGAGGCTTATGTCCAGCAGTGGACGTTATGGGCTGTTGTTGTTGTTGTTGTGAGGCATTTAAAAGTCTAATATATTACCAAAGAATAGAAAAAAACCTCTTTTAGACTTTTTGTCTTTGGGATGACAAAGCTTCTGCAGTATCTCTAGTATTGCAGACAGGCAGTAGTGGATATTTAAAGCCAGATAGACCATTTATCGGTTTGCTTTGGTTCAAATACCATGAAAAGTAAAAAGGAAGCGAGCATAATCTAGCCAGTCTTCATTTCAGCCGAAAGACGTCCACTGCTGGACATAGGTCTCCCCCAAGTGTCGCCACATTGACCGGTCCCGTGCGTCTCGCATCCAGCGGATCCCCGCAACCTTCACCAGGTCATCGGTCCACCTAGTGGGAGATCTCCAAACGCAACGTCTTCCGGTTCGCGGTCGCTACTCCAGAACTTTTCGGCCCCATCAGCCATCCGTTCTGCGAGGTCAGTAATATAACCAGTAACCAGCTTCAAATTCAGATCCTGCCATTGAGAAATTTCTGCCCGCAAAACCCAAAAAAATTGCCCAACCTACTAATTGAACTCAGAAACTCACGATCAGCAGTCGCATTTGTGACCACCAGATCAACACGGTCACAACCAGAGATAGGCTCTCTAGCTGGAATGTCCAATGTCTTCGTGCACTTGCACATTAGAGAAAGAAAAAATATGAATTTGTCGCAAGACATGACGTGCATACAAACTTATCTAGGATACAATACATAATACATAACTTAGAGGGCTTAAAATAGGTATGCTACAGACACGAAACGCAGCGACTGACGTGGCTTGAAGAGTGTGGGGTTGAAGAAATTTCAAAAGTTCTTACCATCGAAACGAAAGAAGAACAAGACTGATAATATTATAATCATACTAGCTTCTGCCAGCGGCTTTGCCCGCGTGAAGTTTGATAAGTGTCCCATAGGGATCTTACACCGGGATAAAAAGTGTGCTATGTTTTAGTTAATCAAGGTTTATAAAATGTGTGCATACATTTTCATACAAGTCTGATCAGTAACTTTTGCGTGAAAGACGAAACAAACATCCAAACATTTTAAATTCAAACTTCACATTTACAATATTAGTAGGATTACATCATAACCTCAATCCATAACCTACTTGCTGATTATCTAATGCATATTCTTGTTGAAGTTTCACCGAGTAAATATATTTACTTGTACTTTTGCCAACACATATGCTCATAGTTAGGTACATAACTACATAGCACGTTACATTAGTTTACTACATCAGAATAATTACGTTACGAGAATATAATAAGGTTACCGACGTGTTATTTAGGTACCTTCAGGCCAAATATAGTTGTTATTTTGTATTGAAAATTGTTCGTAGAAATGTGATAACTAAAACTAGGTGCTTGCTATAATCTATTTTTTTTATGTCATACACATTCTAAATGCTTGGTTTAGTACATCATAATAGGAGGTACCTATTATGATATTCGATATTGGAATCAGAACAATAACAGCATAAGTACTATATCGGTCAACACAAAATTTACATACAAGTACCTTCTACTCTTGCAAAGGAGTATTACATTGACGGCCCACACACTATATTGTGACAAGTTACGTCCTGTGCCCTGTTTATCAAAACTTACAAGCCTTGTATTACAAGCAATTTTCCTGTAAAAAAAATAATTATTACAAAAATGTGTTTATCAAAACTACACGTGTAAATTACAAGTAACAAGGGTCATTATTTATTTCACAAGTATATTTTTACACTTGTAGTCGTCATTTTGTTCATCAAAAATCCCTTGTAAGTTACAATTTGTAGAAAATCATAGGAAATCCTGAGAGTGTCTGGCGACTCTCCATTCCATCTTACAAGTGTAATGCTTAGTACCTACCGTAATACATTTTTAAATTTGAGTAAAATTTATCTTGGACATAGGTGTAATCAAAAGATTACACCTATGTCCGAGATAAATTTTACTCAAAACAAAAAGAAAATAGAAGAGTAGAAGAAAACTTCTACTCTTCTATTTTCTTTTTGTTTGGACATCCTGTCGTTAAATACACTAAATGTCTTTTTTGTCGCGAATCAGTTGTAAAACCGTTATTTTATTATCATTTCTAATCATTTTTCAATAAATCGCAAAACCTTGCGGCGAATTTCAAATAATAAATAAAGAATACTTTGACGCTCCTACTTTTTTTTAATGTCCCATCCAATAATATTCTAATAAACAGATATGTTATGCACCTACAAGACCACCGAATAAAGTGTTCCGTGGGGCAGTGCCAGCTCACGCAGTGACGCAGAATAATGAGAAAACAGGCCAATTGGCCGGTTTTCGAGTCTTCACGATTGCGCGCTCACAACATATATGTATAGTAGAATATCATTGGTCCCATCAATATTCATCATCATCATCAGCCTATTAATGTTCCCACTGCTGGGACACAGGCCTCTTCTCTATGAGAGGGAATGGGCAATCCACCACGCGGGCCCAGTGCGGATTGGTAGATGTTACATGTCTTCGAATTTTTTGGTTCTAGAACATGCCGGTTTCCTCACGATGTTTTCCTTCTCTATTAGGCACAGACAATATACCATTCAGCCATGCGTCTAAGAAGGGATAAGTATTCAATTAAAAACAAAAAAAAATACGGAAAAAGAATGTGGCATACATTTTTGATTTTAGAACTTACAAGTAGAACCTACAAGTCTTCAGTTTTACAAGCCCTGTAGATTTTCTTTGACAAACGTAATTTACACGACCTTGTAAAAACTTTCTTGTAAAGTGTAACTTGTGAACGTGTAGACTTGTGAATTTTGATAAACAGGGCACTGGTCCTTGGTTGTGGCCATTCAAAAACTAGACAGTGGTCGATAGCCAATCGAATGTATTTTTTTATAACAACTGCTTAAACTGTAAAAGTAAAAGCTGTGGCCAAAATAACCACGATCCTTGCCACAGCCAGAAGGCGACAAGGTCGACCTCGCAGAATATAACGGGACGAGCTGGATAGAACCAACAACAAGTGGTCAATATTAGCCCTAAATTGAAAGATTTGGAAGTCATGGGGAGAGGCCTGGACCCAGGACACAGGCTAACAGTAAGACTAAAAGGATTGTAACAAAAGAAATTAATTTGTTTCAATAAGTCCCTAGCTGAACTAAAACCAATTTCAACAGAACGGCTTCCCAATACCGAAGACCCTATAAACGATTATTTACCAACACAAAACAATATTAATCAAGCGAACCTTAAGCGTATTGATTCTTCAAACTTCGATATTAAAATAAGCGAACACAAACAATTTCAAACATATTTATACTGGGGAAAACTTTAATACACGAACACGATCAGAGCCTAGCAAACTTTATAGAAGATCATAACATACCATTACCAACACAACAAAGTAAACAACGAAAATGATTGTGCCAACATAAGAAAACGTAACTTGAACAAGCTTCCTTGGAAATTCAATATTGGAGTTGGTACAGAAATCAAATTATACTAACAATAATGTTGAACTTTGGCCTGGTTGGGCGCCAACTTTTTGTTCCAAACCTGACACGCGTGGATATCAGACATAAATCTGAATTTATTTACTTTTATTTTGTTGTTTTTCTTTTTTATGTACTTTATAGATTCGGGTATTGGAGTGATCATGTAAAGTGAAGCTCTGATTATGTGCTCTTAACGTAAAACACTCTTGATGATTTGATTTGGCTTTTGATTTGGATTGTTTCTTTTGCGAGTGACTTCAGATACTGTCTATTGGTATGATATAACATTATTTAACTCTCTATGATCGTCTTATTTGATAGGAAGATTTGAAGTTGTAATAGCGAAAGAGATTGAAAGCACATCGTTCACGTTATTAACAATTTCATGATTGGTTGCACCTTGAATGGACCGCTATTGAAATGTTAGTGCTGTTCTATCACTCTTTGTCCTACTTTCGACCAACGTGCACATCGAGTGAACTTTGATTAAGTTATTAGTTTCATCTTTCCAGGATTGGCCCCATCATCATCATCAAGAACGACAGCTGGAAGGTCAACGAGTGCAGGTCGCAGTCTAAGGTACGCTGCACATATCTTTACTGTTGTCTGCATAGAACTAACTAAGTCCACCTTTGTACAGTTTTTACTTGTGCATAAATATTTAATAAATAAATAAAAGTTTTAATAAAAAAATTAAAAAAAAAAACTATTGTGAACCTCATCTTAACGTATTTTGTATGATGACCCATAAAGCGGTCACCCCAGAGTAGCAGGAAGCCATCAAACCCATTTTGGGTGATGTGCATGTTTTATTTTATTTTATTATTTTCGGTAAACTTACAGCTAGGCAGACACAATAATTTATGTTAATTAATTAATGTTACATCATATTTCTGATTTGTGTTAAAAGATGCTATTTTAGGTAGCACCGGTTGTGAATCCATAGTTCATCAATCTCTGTCAACTATAATCAAAAATCTGTGTTTGTTGCTGTTGGCTTCAGTCAGAATTATGGAGAAAAATATGACAGTGGTGTCGATTCTGTTGCGCACAAACTAAACGGGCTATTGCTATCTTTTTCTCTCTAATAAAACGAGAAAGAGACGGACGTAATTTAGAGCTGTCAAATTTAGTTGGAACTAATATTTCCATACAAATGAAGGGTGCGCGTAAAAACATGTCGACTAAAAACACGGTGAAGCGCAAGCCATAAACTAGTTTGACATCTCTAACTTAGTTCATAGCTTTAACCGTCCTTTTCTCGCACTGCCTTTTAGTAAAAGATAGCAATAGCCTTAATTAAGTTTCGTTTGTGCACAACAGAATTGTCACCATTATTAAATATCACATAAACACAAAACATCTATCTCTTGACTGTAACCAACAGGCATCTTTGTGTCAAACAACTTTCAGTTGACTTCACAAGAAAAGACAGCCTTTATCATATTTTTCCTTGTACCCAAATAAAGGTGAGAATTATTATTTTTCTATAGTAATATCTGTTACGTAACCGTATCAAAAGAACTACAATAAAATAAATATACACAGCAAAAGTCAACATCAAAAAGTAAATCATGAACGTTTTAAGTTTCTAGTGCTTCGTAATTCAGATGTTTTTAAGTGTTTATAACTGCTGTACCTTAAATAATAAATGATTTATAAAGTTGGTAAAAGCAGAAAGTTCTTTGTGATTTTAGATTGAAATAAAAAAAAAACTTAATAATAAATCATGCTATTTTAATTAGAGCCCTTTGTTTAGAAATACTGAAATCTGATTTATTTCATTAGGTAGGTACCTATTTTGATAGAACCTTTTTAATTGTGTTTATTTTTAAATCATACAGATACGTAAAATGTAAACATAATCAGTTATTATCACGATAGTATATAACTACCTATCCATATTATAAAATAATACAGTTTTTGTGCCTGTCTGTGTGACCTAGTTGCTCTTCTGATATTGATGTGATTTTCCATTCACAATCATTTAAAGAATTTATTCTAGGAAGATTTACGAGTAGATCATCTGCCTATCATTTTCCCAATTATGTTGGGGTCGGCTTCTAGTCTTACCGGATGCAGCTGAGTAGCAGTATTTTACATAGAGCGACTACCTACCTATCTGACCTTCACAACTCAGTTAGTACTGGGTAATAAGAATACCCCTTGGTAAGAACGGTTGTCATACTTTCGGGCCACTGACTATTTGCAACGACTGGCGAAGATTTACAAATGACAGCCGGGATCGACATAACGTGCTTTACAAGGCACGGAGGAAACTCGATATGTAATGCGTCACCCATCTACGGACCTACCTAGGCAAGTGCCGCTTAACCTGTTAGATTAACCCGAGTGCCTGTAATTAATTAGCCACGAGCTCCACATAACATTTGTATTATATTAAACTTACACCTAATAAAGATAACTAGATATTTTGACAAATTTTGTCTTACGCAAAGTAGTTCAAAGCCATCTCATTGTCTTACTTACACTATAAGTAACAATACTAAAACCATTTTATCACTAAGGGAACTGTGAGGACAAAGAGTTAGGTACATGAACCCAGTGGGACTTGTAAAAGACGTTACAAGACGATAGTAGCACTGTAGTACCATCTTACTTTGCGCTAGTTACGATTTATTGCGATCACCAATCCTTTGGCTAACCTTAGTAGCAAGCTTTCAAGAAAGCCACGCTTTTTTATTTGTCTGTGTGGTTTGAAATAAATGGTCACCGTTTTTATCAACTTAGATGTTACAAAAACTATAGAAATAAATCGAAGAAGATGGACAACCATGGTACTCATGCAACTTAAACTATTTATTCATTAATGTATGTACAAAGCACTTAATATACATAATAAAAACGTTAACAAAATAAGAACACAAAAATTCGTAGTTGCAATCAACTGCTTGCTTAAAACATCATCTTGTTTGAACGTAAAGTGTTACGTAAAAATAATTATGTTAAATTACCACTTTGACTGAAATGACTCATCTACACCGATTCCCGATGAAGTCTTCTGCTAGCACTAAAAGGGGTTGTAAGAATTTCGTAATCTATACATAGAATTTATTGTGAGTATGATTATCAAACCCGGACATTATATATTTTTTACATTTCCAAATCCGCAATCATTGCGGCCCAGCAACGCAATTTTTGCTCAAACAGCCCTAATCTAATTTTAATGGAGAGCTCTTAGATAACCCAAGAAACCTCTAAAGTGCCTCAAAACACAAAGTAATCATTTTTTCATTGTACGCAACCCTAATCAACCTGGGCTATTTAATTACTTGGAAGCAAAAAAAACTCGAGCCTACATACCCTTACAGTTTAAATGCCTAACCCGCTTAAATACCCTAAAAATGTCGGAGATAATTACACAATTCATCATTGTCATGTGGCTGAATATATATCTGGATGAATATGTACCCGGATGAATATATATCCGGACGAATATTTATCCTGCTTTTTGTATTAATAACCTTTTTGTGTGGCTCTGGTTGTTAGGAGAAGAAATATATTAGTTGAAGAAATTGTGTTTGCTTGATTTAAATGCTTAGCTTTGAGACTTATTCCAGTATTAAACAAAAGACAGTTTTTTTTTCATGCATAGGATATAATATGTGGTGTAAGTGTGTGTATGTAGTTGCAAAAAAGCATGGTAATTTTGAACAGATTTGCTATGCTAACCAAAAAAACATATAATTTTTCAATCACATGACATTTTTTCTTCCAATTTTCTTTGCTCGACAAAGTAAATAACGATTATAAATAAATTTTATGTCAGTACCGTATACATTGTGACTGTTATAAAATGATTGAGTATGCATATTTTACACACGGGGATATAAAATAAACAATATAAACATAGTACAGAATGAAGCATACTTTTAAATAGCTGCATATATAGATATTTCAGCCTATACTGAACTCATGGATGCTTTCAGCCAGTTTGAGTGCTTTTCAAAATTGCATTGCTAATTCCCGCAGCGTTGTCGTTTCAATATGGAAAAACGTTCAGTGGGAATAGAGAACGGAAATTGGATGGAATTTCAGCTTTATGGGGCTGCCACCTGTGTAGGCTTCCGTGGCAATGAAGTCTTTGCAATTTTGTTATCAGTAAATCATGTCGTTATTAGTCTCTAGGTTTAAATCTACAAGCTTCTATCCACATAACGTACATTTTAATAAATTGAACCAAAGGACACGTTAATTATCATTTTTATTATTTGGTTTTTTTTCATGAAATACAGAAATAATATGATAATGTAAAAGGTACACTTTTGCTGCAGTTTCGTTTTGATTTACATAATTGAAAAAATAACTAACTATATAGAACTGTTATGAATAATTATGAAGATTGTCTTCGTTGATTGTCTGTCGTAGCACTGCTACGGCGTAGGCAGCTACGAAAAAGTTGCTACGTTTTGTGAATTGAAGATAATAATCAAAAATGTATGTATTCAAATCCGTAGTTCAAGGCACATAGAAATAAGGTTGATACTTTCCTGATTAGGTAACATGACCACACAAACGCTGAAAACATTCTGTAGAAATAAAATATGAAAAGTGATTGTCCCGCAGATTACCTACCGCAAATAAAAAAATCACAAAACCCACTTTAGTAACCGTTACCTCGCCGTAACACCGACCTTCGACCCCCAACCTTAGCCTACAATGAAAAAAAAAACAAAGCTTTTATCGTAATAGAGGAAACTCACGTTTAGCAATTCCCATCGGCTGCGTATATCGCAGAGTTAAATTCCAGGACAACAAAAAAAGTCACAAATCACGAAATTGGAACGTAAACACCATTCGAGATTCACTCGCGACCGATCGCGTTCGGGACAGATCGGAGAGGTTCGGGGACACGTCCGTTCAGCTCGGCGGTCGGACGTCGAATGTCTGGCTTGCAGGTGTGAAGCGCGACGCGAGGATAGGGCTGCCACTTCACGATATATTCAGATTACGAGAATAGTGAATGCCATCCATAAATATGTTCCTAGGCAAATAGTGCCTAAAAATAGTTATTTGTATGTAGAGTTAGCGTTCGTGTATTATTTATTTCGTCTGGTATAATAGGGATTTATTTGACATGGTATATTTGTACAAAAATAATAACGTAGGTTTACGTAAATAATTTAATCTGTTTAGCAGTGTGGGGAGGATAGGCTTATAATGTTTCTCTTTGTATGTAATCGCTCGAATGTATTTTGTTTTTATTCATATTTACAACGTTATTTTTTATACTTCCCGTTGAGTTAGTTAGTAGCGGTGGCCGAATGGAAACAGTCGCAACTTGAGACTTGTAGGTCGAAGGTTCGAACCCAGGGAGGCACTCTTTTTTTTAATGTCCTAAATGGCTTCCAGAAAAGGAATGTATGGTTGTGCATTTGTTTTGATCGACTAGGCCCATCCCAAATTGTATAAAAACTGGTCGTATTTTTTGTATAAATACATAAATGCATTGGCCTAAAAATAACAAACCTGAATAATAAAAAAAAGATTTTTAATCTATTTTCTAATTTAAAAATATCTTATTTCACCTGTACAAATGAAGACGAATAATACTGTTTATACCATAAACCTTTTAATTCCCCCCTAAGCTACTAAAATAAATCTTGAAGGCATGTTTAATACTAACAAAGTCCATGTTTAATATTTCGGGCGTACAGTGACCACGAGCTTGAATATTTTATGGACTTTTACAATGTTTGCTTTAATATTTTACTTTTAGGAATTAGAATAGTCATTAACACTTGTTTTAGTGGTTTTAGAGTGCGAAGTTACTTAAAATAATAATTGACGAACACGAAATAGGTTTTATAAGTGTTTTAAATAGTGTTAATTTATTATCACTTGTTAAAAATACTACAGTATTTGCTTGTGGCTAATGGGAAAATGGGAGGAAGCACTGAATGGCGAGCCTTTTGAGGTTACTGTACTATGTAACTTGGTACTTTCAAAAAGTGCTGATTTCAGTCAACTTTGATATTGATAAATACACTGTATCTATATTTTGTTTCTATATCAGTTTTGTTTGCCGGTGACGGAACAAAGAATCAGCTTATGGAAGCTTTTAAGACTTCATTTAACTCGCAATAGCTAAAACTTCTTGTCTGCTAAGTAATAGACAAACACATAATATTAGAATTGGTTGTTGTTGTTGACGTACTTTTAACCTGGATTTTGAAAAGGTTTCAATATTTTGTTTACCGCACAGTCACCCTACGCTAGGGTTAATTAATCTTTTCAATCAACCAGGTTAATTAGAAATCTTGAGCATATTTATTGGGTTTCTCGATCATTGAGACTATTATAACAGAAAACTGTTTTTATTTACTCCATACTAAGGATATTAAAATCAAAATATAAATTTAAGTATTTCATGAATTTCTGCGAATTTTGTTTTAAATTAAACCGTAAATGACTTCACCCGATTTACTGTAAATGTTAATTTTAATGTTCTCGTTTGTGCGGACAGTAAATAATGTGGTCTATAATTATATTTTTTAATTACTGTTTGATTAAACGCATACAGCTGCCACCTAAAGCGATATTGCAAAATTGTTCGGATAATCATGCATCAAGACAAAACTAATATTCTCATTATAAAAATTTAAAGCATCTACAGCTTCGTCGGTCTAATTAGGACTGCTGCATGAGGTCTTGGCTTGATTCCCTTGTAGAGCTAAGTGTTTATGGATTTTTAACCGACTTCCAAAAAGAGGACGTTATCAATTCGTCAGTTTTTTTTTTGTGTATGTTCAGCCTTTTTTCGCTAATTGTGAACCGATTTCGATGATTCTTTTTTTGTTTTGTTTTAGGCATTTATCACTAGCAGCCATGGAGTCAGGATTCATGCACGGTTGATGGCATTAGGCTCGCACCTTTTAACAAGGGACTTAATTATAGCTGGTGACATGTAGGAGTAATTTTAGGTATGCCTCTTCCCAAGCCTTTGGGATCACAGGTTGTATGTAATCTTTTCACAATAGGGTATTACTCATTCATTTTACTCAATAGGAGAAAAAATCTAAAAATATATGATTGAGAAAGCTTAGGCAAAAAGCAGTCGGAAAACGTTAGTTTTAGTTCATAAAATAGCAAACTTTTTAAAATTCAATTCAAAGGTTTCAGCTTTTTTAATCTGTTTCATAACACCATTATAGTAGTCGCCATGTTATTACGTCATACGACTATGTAAACTTAGAAGTGTCAACTGTCAACTTCAAATATCACTGCATTTGTTTACACAGCCAACTGACGTCATGACCACAGAGCAATAAGGCGTCTACTGCGTCCAGCGTTTTCGGCAAATTACGCGCGAAATATGAAAATGCAAATTTTAAATGCATTTTTATGGCACTTAACGATTGAATAAAAATTTTGTGATTTTTTTAGTGGTTCATTAACGTTAAACTGGACGCTAAAATGGACAAAAATGGTGTTTATGTGTTGTTTCCAATAAGGGTCAATGACCTGAAATAAATGAATTTTATTTTATTTATTAAAACTATAGAATCTAATTGAGACACTTTTCAAGAATGGGTGTAATACTCTATTTAAACAAAGTACATACCTACAAAATATGCTTTAAAAGCTTGATAACCCTACCTATGATTGGTAAGTAAAGGCTAGTATCAGTGCTGTAACCTAATTTCTATTAGTAATAGGTTGGCAAACAAGCCGACGGCCCACCTGATGGAGAGTGGTTACCTACCCTGTGTACACGCCTGTAAAACCTAGAGCTTTGCTGGTGTTGTGCCAGCATTAGAGACAACATTTCATATGCTAGTTAGTTTGAAAGCGCTTGTAGATTTTGAACGGCAACAAAACGTTACTGCAGCATTGCTTAGTAAAAAAACCAGATATAAAAGGTCTTCGTTGGACACACATTTTACATTATAAATGTTTTGCTATTAGTAACTAACACAAATATGCTTATTGTCGTAATGACGTAATCTACTTTGATTTACTTAACGACAGGTCTCTAACAATACAGGGTGTAAAAGACCTTATTACGAAGCCGTCAACCAAGCATTCTGTACATCAAACTAATAAACTACGCAAAAATTATTGCTGGGAAACGATTTTTTTTTTTGTGGTGAAAAATCACGTTTTACGGTAAAACTCAATGCTTATGAACGCATTTCATACGGGTTATAGAGGTATTTAAAGTAAAGTTGACCTTACAAACTAGTATTTGAAAAAAAACTTGTGAAAAAGTAGGAATTTTGACCCCAAAAAATTTTGTGTGTTGTGGGATTCCAAAATAAAACACACTACATTTTGGGGGCTCGTCCGGGATCTTTTTGCCATTAGCAGTTGTTGCGTGGAGGAGTTTTGGTTTGTTTTGTTTTTTTGGTTTGTTTAACGGTCAGGAGACCATTAAACTTCTGCAGCAGGTTCTACGCTTCATGTACGAGTAAGTAGTAGGTTCCTAGGTATGGTCCCAAACAAAAAAAAAATACAGCACAATATAAAAATACTAAAGTTAAAATAAAATGCACCTTGTAGTAAATCCATTCATCCTGTTTCAATCAATCTGTAAAGCGATGCCAAGTCAGTGCCAAGCATTTGGAATTTACGCAGTAATTAATCAGAGAATTAACGGGAGATCAATATCTAGATAGATTGTTGATCACCCTCAATGACTGTAGGAGCCGGCTTTGCACGTAAAACTCGTTTTATGGACTACTAAAATACAGTTTGCTTAATATCCGTAAAGATTGAAGGTATTCATCGAAATGGTTTTGAGTCTGTATACGGAATACTAAAATTTTTAATGAAGAATTTGTATGATTTTGACTGTGTTTTGTTTTCTTTCAATCTAGATTGTTATTTCCAATGATATATAAACTATAGATACGTTGTCCGCACTCTAAAATGACAACATGAAATGAAGCCAATTGGCCACATCGCGCTTCGTTACGCACCAACCTGTCGCGCGACGCTACGTTTGTTTATAATTTAATAAATCCTGTGACGTGACTGAAGATGTATATTTATCTCCCTCTCGCAACAGGCATCCCGCCGTTCGGTGTCATATTTTCTTTCTCTTTCTTCACGCTTATAAGTAGTTCTAGTATTTTCGCCGTTTTTAAGCGCCGCGATGTTGGTTCATGATGTGTCTATATATAATACGTCATTGGTTATTTCGGTGTTTGTACATACACTCTTTTGCAAAAAAAAAACGGGCACCTAAGGGAATTTACGTTCTAAGGTCGATTTGAGTTAATTAAATTAAATGTTATTGTTTGACGTACTCTGTATACTGAAGTGCAACCTGGCAATTAAAAAAAAAAGTACGATAATTTCTTTAAAACCGATGTACACGGCCAAACAATGCGAAGTAGTCGGCAATAAAGACAAGAAGATTTTTTTTACTTTTTTTAATCGAATAAAGTTACAAAAATGTAAAAACCTAATAGCGAGTGTGACCTCCTCTTGCCAAAATCACAGCTTGAATCCTTCTGGGCATGCTTTCCACGATGTTTTTAATAACGTTTTGAGGAATACATTCCCACTCTTCAGCAATTACTAATTTTAACTCCCTGATGTTTTGTGGAGCAGGTTGCACTGATCTTACCCGTCTCTTTAGAACATCCCAGACATGCTCAATTAGATTGAGGTCAGGACTTCAAGCTGGCCAATCTAAACGACGGATCCTAACTTCTTGCATGTACGCTTCCACGTCGCCAGAACGGTGCGGGCGAGCATTGTCGTCCATAAAAATGGAATCTTCCCCAAGTGCAGTCAATGCGGGTTGGGCATATGGAATTAGGACTTAAATTATGTACTGGTGTCCATTTATTGTTCCATTTTCTATGAAAACTAACTCCGTACGCTCCGTCAAATTAATTGCTGTCCAAAATATAACTGAGCCTCTACCATAAGGAGTGATTTCTTCGAAACACACTTCCGCTTAGCGTTCCCGTGGTCTTCGTAACACTCGCCGGCGTCGTTCCTCTCCACACAAAGAGATTCTAGCTTCATCAGAAAACAATACTTTATTCCAGTCGTCCAGATTCCATGAAGCACAATTTCAAAGAAACTGAAGTCGAGCAACACGGTGCTCACGGAGTAATTTAGAGCCCCGAGCTGGGCAGTAACTCCTGATATTGGCAGCTAAAAGCCTCTTCCTGACCAACCACAAGCTAACTCCTACTCCTCTTACTTCTTCAAGGCTCTTCTTCAGGTCCACACTTGACGCTTTACGATTCCGCAATGCCTCACTCACCAAAAAGCGGTCATCTCTTGGTTCTGTGCATCGTTTTCATCCCGAACCGGGTCTTCTTTTGACCGAACCGGTCTCTTGATACCTTTGCCAAGTCCTCTGGACAGTTGAACGACTCAAATTTAGCCGCTGAGACACGTAAGTTTGCGAACAATCTTCTTCAAGTGGAGCTATAATTTTATCGGCCCTTATCACTTTATCACTCATATCAAAAAGTGGATTTAATGTAAAAAGAAAGATTAAATTGTTTAATTGAAGAAAATATCCAAAAAGTTTTAAAATTCGCGCCATTAGTAAAGCAATTTTACAATGAAATCCACAATAAAGCCTCGTATCCACTAGGCAACAATTGACGCGCAACACGTGACGCTCAACATGTTCGGCAGCGTTGCACAACATCGCGCGACGTTGCCAGGTGGCGCACAACATGACGAAACAAAGCAAAAGTTGCCAAACAAAAGTTCCGCGCTGACTTTCAACACGTTGAGCAACATGTTGAGCAACATCTCGTGTTGCCTAGTGGATACGAGGCTTAATCATTATTTTTCTTTTGTTCATTTCTAAATTTAAATTTGGAACGTAAATAATCATGCCAGGATGCTTCAAATAATATGCCAAAACCTCGTCAAATTAACAAAACTTCTTTCTTGTTCTTGTTCATTGAATTAGAGTAAAAAATCTAAAGTGCCCGTTTTTTTTGCAAAAGAGTTTAGTTTTGGTCAATGTGTAACATGTCGATACTTTCTCCATTGCATGGCTTAAGTTCTGTGTTATTTTTGTTTATATGATGAGCCAAATCAATATTCAATGAATATGTAATGTAACTAGTAAAGCGAGATGTGTAAAAGTGTTAGTAAAACCATTCGCAAATTACCATCAATTATCATAAAGCATTAATAAGTTTTAAATTGATATCATTATTTGATCAAATATTATCAATAGTAACCAAATAATGCTATAGCGAAAGTATTTAAAGTGTCAAAGCCTGTAAGTAAAAACATCTGCACCTAAATAAACTTAATTTTTATCTCGATCTAGACAATTCTAAACAAAATTACAGATAATAATGTCTGCGTAAGTTAGTAAGAAGTGCTAAAGAATGTTTTTATCTTGTGTCAACGTCAAGAAATTGTGACACTTATTACTTGGAGACAAAAGTCAACGAGTAAAGCTGCGTTTAGACTACGAGGTAAATGCTTTTAATAGTAAGTCACATATGTTGCTTCTAGGTCGGGTTGAGAGATATGGTATGCAGGGAAGAAAGAGACATTGTGACGCCAACGTGGAGCTCCTGATTTTTTCTGCCAACTGGTCCCTGTAGATCCGTTGTACTTACATTTTCGTATGCAATAGCTATCTTTTTCAGATCGGTACAGACTCGTGGCATGGTCTTCTTTTTACCTGACTGGAGAAGGATAATAATATTATGTATGTTTGTTCTTTTCTGGCACTCAAGATACTAAATCCATGGGCCGATTTTCGATGATTTTTACGTCAATCGATTTGTCTTAATCTTGCAAGTGTTATTATACACATGACTGTAATCAAAATTCAATAGGTATGGCGACAACCAGACAAAACAAACAAAAAAAAAACAAAAATTTAAATCGTCTGTGTCACATTATTAAACTGAAAATATGAAAAAGAAATTTTAAAAACTAAAAACCCGTCTAATAAACAAAAAGCTCGCGCATTTGTAAGCAGGCGGAATCCGTTCCATGTCTTATTCATTTTATATTTTAATGGGTTTAGCTTTTCAGTCGGGTTTTTCAGTTTTTTATTAGACGCGTATCGCATTAGCGTATAGGCCCTATTCAAGCGGAGCGGTGTGTACCGCAAGTGCAGGGCATGTGCTTATAACAGTTTGCTTTGAATGCCTCACGCTGTCTCTACGCGCCTTTAGAAGACAATGTCGGAGGGTGACATGTCACACTAACAATCTACCACGCATAGAAGTCATAACCACCACAATTTTTTTAACTGAAAACTTCTTTAAGCGCGTTGAGCACTTTTTGGGTGAAGGAAAAACATTGAACTTATCGTCACATAACGTAACGTGCGGTTTCGCTTCGTAGCCGATCGTAGCACTCGTAGAGTCCGCTACAGCGTAGCACCACATAGGCATGCATGGGGCATAACCAGTGCTACGACTGGGGCGTGGCCTGTGTATTTTTTGTTTTCACTTCTATCGGCAGTCCCCAAAGACTGCTCCGTTTTTTTTTTTTTGTAACAGTTTGCTGGGGTTGCCTCACACTGTCTGTACGCGCCTTTAGAAGACAATGTGGGAGGGTGACATGTCACACTAACAATCTACCACGCGTAAAAGTCACGACTATCGCTTTTTTGTAAAAATTTTTCAACCACATATAGCGGTGTTAACATGGTTCATAATGTATAAAGATTATTCGAAAGGTCAAAAGTTTAGGTAGCGTTTTATCTGCTAAATTAGATCGTTTTTTACGAATGTCTATTTCACATTCCAGCTTTGACGTCATTTGTTACCTGATGTGTGTTTAGAGAAAAAAAAAATAGTATGAGATGAAAAGAAATTGAAAGGATATCAACTGCATGCAAAAAAAAGATTTTGTAGTTAACGGTATGTGAATAAAATACTGGAAACGCTGTTTCAAGCTTCATTTCCTTACGAAATATAAAAGCAAAATGTAACATAATTAAAACTCAACTACGGAATTTTACAATACGTTATTCAACCATTCCTTTCTCGGAAAGGAAGCGAAACCGTAGTACAAAGGAATAGTTCGCCATAGTCCTCCCTAACTCCATAACATTGTTTTATATTTTTTGTTCATATTTTTTGTTCATATTTTTTCCCGCCCCTAAAGTTTTTCCTCGAGATGAAAAAGTATGATTAGGTGGAAAGTTTCCTTGGCTACCTTTTTTATTATTAATGTCGACCGGACGAGCTCCGAAATCTTAGTTTTGAATAGTTTTTGACATGGTTTTGCTTTTTTTATTTTAGTTGTAAGGTAAAGAATTTTGCGGTTGGCTTCTTTTTCGTATTTTTTGTAACATCTTTTTATAAAAGCCAAGTTTTAATGGTACATTGCCTCGAAATGAAAAAACATAGGCTGAAAATAAATAAATAATTTTATAAACAAAACTTACCGTTTCTAAATAATTCTAAGCACTTAAAAAGTCATCCAAAAGTTATTAAACTTATTACCATGAAGCAAAATCGAACAGTTCGCAATTTAAAACATTCAAACATATACCAACTTCACAGATAGTAAAAACACTGGCACACAGTCACGACCCAATTTCGAATAATAAATAAAACAACAAACAAGCAAAAACAAGGTTCTCGATAGTGGAAAAAAATTAAAAAGTCGTGTAAAATAAAAAGTAGCCAACCAGTAACCTGTGCTTATGGTGTGATAATCAATTCAGTCACGCGATCAAACTGGCTTTTTGAACCCAATATGTGGGGTTGTTACAGTCAAAAATTTAACTTGACTTACCAACAAAATGTAATAAGGAAAATATGATTTTAAAACGGTTTTCTTTCTGCAGTACAGTAGAACGTTGACGTAATAATACCTTCTAACCAGTTTACTTTCAATCAAAAAGTTGAAAAGTGATAAAGTTGTTATAATTTGTTTGGGGTAAAAGATAACCGCAGAAGTATTGGGAAAGGGAAAATCAGGAAAATCACTTAAGGCCCTTCTAACCCTAAAATTAGCAACTCTATTTGTGGCGGTTCAAACTTCATTTGAAATACTGTTAGAATAAAGTTCTAATCAGCTTGCACTACAAAGCGGTTGTTACGTCAGTCACTGCGGCCGAATAGTGCGAAATGAGTGGTTTTTTTGCGATTTACAAAAAATCTATTGATTGGACTAAAAAAATAAAACACTTATCAGTTGCTTTATAGTTAGTTCAGTTATTATGCAAAGTTTCATGATCTAATCTGAAGTTTGAATACCAGCGGTTTATTGTTCGATTTGGAGGTAACTTTGGATTTTTTTTCTATCGAGAAAAGTTTATGGAATCGTGTTTTCGTCACACATAGGGCTTTGCATTAATTCTCAACTTTACTATTTATTACCATATATTTATTTACCATTTATTTATTTATAGTTAATTAAAACGGTAAACACCAATTACAATAATTAACATAGAAACACCAATTACAATAATTGACAAAACAAAAGTAAAAACATACAGTTGACACCATTCAATGGTTTGAATTAAATTATTATTACTAACACGGAACAGTGGACACCCTTGCATACTTTCTCTCACAAAACATCAGACATATTCGCATAACCTTACTCCATTCATCCGCAAACACATCACATTCAGGGTTGGCAATCAGAAGGGCGTTGAGCGTCTTAAGAGTACGACATACCGGAGATTCAGCTCTGGCGACAGTTTTAGATGACGGTGGGGCGAACAGAATGTGCCGGCGGCACTGGCGGTGTCCGATATATTTACCATATTATACTTATTTATTTACCTTAAATTTATTTAAACATTAATGCTGCAGTATTGTAGGCGTAACGGAGGATCATGCTAAGCCATTTGAGGGATATATACAACAACAACAACAACAACAACAACAGCCCATAACGTCCACTGCTGGACATAAGCCTCTCCCATGATGGGAGGAATTTGCCATAATCTCCAGGCTTGGCAGGCGGATTGAGAGATCGCAGTGATGAGAGACTAACAGAAAACGCTGCTGCCCATTCTCTGGTCTACGGAGGCGCAAGGTGTTCTGCCTCAGACATTAGTCGCCTTATACGACACCCGTGAGTGTAATGGGTTGGTTCAATTCTACTCTGCCGGATACCACACGGCTAAAGGGAGGATATATATAGCCCTTAAATATGTACGTTTTACTACTTCATATATAACACTACCTACCACGCCTGTAATCCTTGAGAGGTTAGGTAGTGGTATTCCTACTAGTACACCCACATTTTAGTATTTGTTTAAGTCCCATGTTACTCGTGTAGGGACCTTTTTGGCGGGCACTAATCTAGACACCGTAGTTGTTACACTCAAAGTACTTACGGGATAATATCCGTGGTTTTCTATATTATCCGTGTTTTTTTATAATAATAATTTTCGCCTGACCCGCATACCTCTTCAGTATTCCCGCGATCATGATGCTTGCAACAGCGTCGAAATATCGGGAGCTCATCAATATAGAAAACCACGGATATTATCCCGTAATTATTTAGAGTGTAGTGAAAAACCGTGAAAGTCTTAAACACCGTAGTTGTTACTGAAAAAAATAAATCTACTCAGCAGACGCTGCTGCTTGAGGCGAACAGGAATAAGTTGTTTTAATTAGTTAAAAATAAATATTGAAAAAATGGGAGGGCTTTCTTCATTGTTAAAGATAAAATCAGGAAAAATCACTTCATCAGGTTTTTTAAATCTTCTTCACAAAAATCTTAACCTTATTCATTCACTGAGAGCAGCGGTGGCCCAGTGGTGGCGGCCCCGACTTACGAACAGTAAATCGAGAGTTCGAACCCAGACAGGCGCATTACTTTGTGTAATTTATTTCATCACCACTGCTCTCAAAACGGTGAAGGAAAACATCGTGAGGAAACTGGCATGTCCTAGAACCAAAAACTTCGAAGACATGTGACATCTACCAATTCGCACTGGGCCCGCGTGGTGGATTATAGCCCATTCCCTCTCATAGAGAGAATGCCTGTGTCCCAGCAGTGGGAACATTAATAGGCTGATGATGATGATTCATTCACTTGGAGACTAAGCATAGCCTTAACGCCCTAAAAATACAAAAAATCCTTACTAAGAGCTCTGAAGAAGAATTTGAAAATTATAAATATGTGATTAAAATTGAATAGACGCCTAGTAATTTTACCGATGGAAAATTCCATAAGGAACACGACTCGTTATTAGTGTTTTTCGGCACCAATTAAAACATCTACTACGGACAATATTTTAACGATTCTTTGTACCTAATTGATACCTAAAGCCCAAAATAAAAGTAATTGCCTGACCTTGGAGTGACCCTTTAATAGCGCTACACATGTGGGGTTTTTAAGCAATTGTTTTAATGCTAGTAAATTACAATGATTAATGCCTACAATTACTTACAGTTATTAAAGTAAATAAGCACTAAGCTAAACAGATTGCTAAGCATGTAGAAACGTAATTTTTCAGCCTTACAGTTTCATTTAGTAGGTACATTTAAAATACCTTCCTTCAATTAGTACAAGTACTTATTTATGTTTATCAATCAAAATGAACTCGCGACTTACTAACGACTCTTGCGAGGTGACTCTTAGGTGATTTAGTATTTTAATTAAATAATTTGAGTACTAAGCAATTGAGGACAGACATGAGACCTATTACAATTAGGCATGATAAGTCGCTTTTCATGCCTGACTGCCGTGATCTACGCTACTAAATTTGGTGTAGTTTTCACGATCATTTAGAGCATAATATATTCCAGCAGGTTTATGTGTTAAAATCTATTATTGTTAACTTAGAATAAATGGAATCATGATGTGTCGACATGCCTCTTGGCATAGATGGATCCCTATTTAGTAATAAGCATAGTTTAAACTAACTTAGGTTAGCAAGTTGGGATCGTGACAATCATAACGATCTTTATTGCATTGATCAAAGATGAATGTAAGCCTTATAAACATGGTTTAAACAGAAGGTTTTATTTTCTAAATACACAAGTACACCGAGTTCACTGATGGTCTGTCACTTTTCCCTTTTCATCATCATTCATCATTTCAGCCGAAAGACGTCCACTGCTGGACATAGGCCTCCCCCAAGTGTCGCCACAATGACCGGTCCCGTGCGACTTGCATCCAGCGGATTCCCGCAACCTTCACCAGGTCATCGGTCCACCTGTGACAGGTCTTCCAACACAACGTCTTCCGGTTCGCGGTTGCCACTCCAGAACTTTTCGGCCCGCCCTATCGGCCACACGTTCTGCGAGCAATGTGCTCCATGTGTCAGTAACCGCTTTTTTGCGGATGTCTTCACCCTTATGGCCTAAGTAATAAGTTTGAAAATTGGTCGACCATGAGTGAACTCCGTAGGACCTACTTAAGTATGTACCTACATAATTACGTTCTATCTACAGGGTGCAAACAGACTCATCACGAAGCCGTCAACCAAGCATTCTGTAAGTACGGTTGGCCAAGCTATTTGGTTTACATTTTAACATGCAAATTCCATTGTAAAATGTAAACCAAATGGCTTGGTCGACCGTACATCAAACTAAGTAACACTGTGCAAAAATTTTTGCTGGTAATTGACAAACTTTTTGGGATGAAAAATCGCATTTTTCGGCAGGACTCAATCGCACTCGCACTTTAAACATTGTGCTGATGGATGAATTGAATAGTGCGGGGGTCGTGAAGGTGTTTAAAGTTAAAAGCATACATTACTAACATGTATTAAAAAAAAAACCAGCCAAGTGCGAGTCGGACTCGCGCACGAAGGGTTCCGTACCAATTATTATAAAAAAATCACGTTTGTTGTATGGGAGCCCCCCTTAAATATTAATTTTATTCTGTTTTTAGTATTTGTTGTTATAGCGGCAACAGAAATACATCATCTGTGAACAAATTTCAACTGTCTAGCTGTCACGGTTCATGAGATACAGCCTGGTGACAGACAGACGGACAGACGGACAGACGGACAGACGGACAGACGGACAGACGGACAGACGGACAGACGGACAGACGGACAGACAGACGGACAGACAGCGAAGTCTTAGTAATAGGGTTCCGTTTTTACCCTTTGGGTACGGAACCCTAAAAAACTTGTGAAGAACTTTGACCCCCAATATCTCCGTAACTAGAAGGTAAGGCTGGTATGGTCTAGAACAAAAAAAATATCGTAACGACGAGGAGAACAAGTGCCTTTTGGTTTCGTTAAGGGTCTTTTTACACCCATTATATTAATATTCTAGAGAAGTAAAATATGTTTGTAAGTTTATATCTAGGGGGTAATCTTCGGAACTACTGATCCGATTCAAAAAATCTTTTCACTGACGGGAGGTTATCTTATCCCCGAGTGTTAAAGGCTACATTTAAAACATTCCCGTAGAATAATTTCCGTACAAAGCGGGAGCGATGCCGCGAGTAAAAGTTAGTAGTCACATTAAATGGTTCTTTAACAAAAACCGTTGATCGTAAAATAATAATTGGCCGCACACAAATAAAGGAAAAATCTTTAGGTGAAGCAAGGACACGAAGAAAATTGAAAACGTGACGTTTTGCCTCCAGAAATTATACCCTAGTGTTTATATTGGAATATGGCCGCAAATTCCTATTACATTTTATTCATACCAAATTGGAAGTTTGTACTTTTATTTGGTAAACAATAACGGGAATCATTCCGTATTCGAATTTCACTGGAATAATTTTGTGGTGTGCGTTCTATTTATTGTGGTGCACCTACGCCGTGGTTTGAAAACAAGTAAATGGTTTTAAGGGTGCAAAATTTTCGTTGTGATGGGAAATTGTAAAATGTTTATAGTAAAATAACATGCTTTTGTATGGCATAAATAGTACCGTACAGTAGATCAACAGGCGCTGTTTTTTTATCGCCGGTTTTGATGCAATTAAGTTACTGTGTAGCGGCACTACAAAGAGTACTACAGCAACATAGAACAAAAAGTATTACAGCGCCATCTATGACAAAGATGCTGAACTAAATAGCTATACGTCAAAATCCTACATCGCGCAAGCATGATTATCCCCGACTTAAGACAAGAACCCGATAACAACACTGTCGGGCAGTGGTCCACCAGACATAACACCCGTCTGGTCGGAGGACCCTCCCTTTTTCTATGGGGGATGAAGAGATTTACACCCTGTCCTTCATACCCCTTAAACTGTAAATACTATGATCCCCTATACGAAACTGATGTTTAAAACACCTACCTCGTAAGTTTATCATTGGTCTTCTTTAAAATAACAATCAACAGGAAATCAACAGGAACTAAGCAGGAACTTTTCCCCATCATGTTGGGATCAGTTTTCAGTCCAACCATATTATAAAAGGAGTGACTTCTTCTTCTTCTCGATTCGATGACTCAGATTGTCCGACCAGTACGTAGCAAACTTGCCAATTACGGCACTTATTAGCGCCTTTCTCAACGGCAATTGCGTCTGCCATGTCTGGTTTATCAATCAACCAATCAGCTTTGGCCGTAATTTCTATCAATAAAGTAGAAGTGACTATCTGACCTGAATGCAGTGGTGGCCCAGTGGTGGCGGCCCCGACTTACGTACAGTAAGTTGTGGGTTGGAACTCAGACAGGCACATTACTTTGTGTAATTTATTTCATCACCACTGCTCTCAAAACGGTGAAGGAAAACATCGTGAGGAAACCGGCATGTCCTTGAACCAAAAATTCGAAGACATGTGACATCTACCAATCCGCATTGGGCCCGCGTGGTGGATTATAGCCCATTCCCTCTCATAGAGAGGAGGCCTGTGTCCCAGCAGTGGAAACATTAATAGGCTGGTGATGATGATGATGACTGTCTGACCTACATAACTGAGTAACTGGGTATATAGTATACAATACCCTACGTATTTCAACAAACGCAAGCAAAAAACTAGAACCAGCTGCCTCAATTTCACTTCCGTTAACTCCCCAAAATAAACGTTAAAAAACTGAACCAAAAAAGTCCAAGCCATCGATTTCCCGATGCACATTACATGCAAATTCCTTCTAACACTGTGCTATAAATAATTCTGTAACCTAGTTTATTCTGCCAACATAAACGGTACGTTACGCGAACGATCTTGCACGAAACTGTTTAATGTGATTTATTTTAAACGTTTTTCAGTTTGAAATGCAGCTGTTTGTGGGTAGCCTTTTTACTTTTGTAGACGTTTTTCCGTTTCGGTTATGATTTCGAGAATCTAGGTTTTTTCTCTGGTAGTGTTTATTCGTAAAGGTTTTTAGTTATCATTTTCAACGATCGATAGACTTCTGTTGTTGATTTAGGGTGTAGGGATCTTTTGACACTCGAATGATAGAATAGCGCCTGAAGAACGGATTTCAGCCACTTGACGAAAGAAACGATTAAGTACCTACAGCTATAATAATGCTTCTTTCTTTATCGTGTGGTTAGTGCTTAACCTGGTGTCAGAGTTTTTATGTTCTGAATTGAATACTACAAGCACACATAATGAACAGTGGCTGACATGCCGTAGCATTTTCTACCAATGTTCTCGGATTCAGACTATGATGTCGTCGAACCGGAAGACGTTGCGTTCGAAGGCCTCCTACTCGGTGGACCGATGACCTGGTGAAGGTTGCGGGAATCCGCTGGATGCGAATCGCACGGGACCGGTCTATGTGGTAACACTTGGGGGAGGCCTATGTCCAGCAGAGGACGTCTTGCGGCTGTAATGATGATGTCGTCGACGATGACGAATTTTCAACGCTATATTAAACTATTGCTAAAGAATATTATGCCTAATATGGGTGACTCTGTAAAAGATCGCTACAAGCGACTAATAACTTTCCGACCTGGTATTCCACATGTCTAAAGTCACTATAATAAAAATCAATGAAAATTGTAATCCTTTCAATGTATCTTCAGTGCAACATTTGGATTTTAAACACTCGATCTCCACCTTGGCGGTCCATTGCTTGCCGCTGAGCTACAGGCACTTCTAAAGTTGATTTATCAAGCTCACGTTTTGCCCACAAGTTAAGCAGTACCCGACATGGATTGATCGGACGAAGCATGCAATAGTAATGTGATTGATTTAGATCTTTTGCATAAGTTGGAAATGCAACTTACTTTAAAAGATTGGTCTCCATAAATAATAAAATCCTTGAATTGAATAAGGACGTTCAGACTGTTAGTCTAGTTGATTTTTATGCTTCGTTATGTTATTGAAGAATCATATTGAATTAGTCGCAATTATGTTCACTCCATTAGTATTTATTTTGCAAAATGATAAACTGCCGAGCCTTTTCCCAACTACGTTTGGGTCAGCTTCCAGTCTAACCGGATGCAGTTGAATACCAGTATTTTACATGGAGCGACTGCATATCTGACCTCTACAACCCAGTTAGGACTGAGTAATACGATACCTACCCTTGATAAGACTGGTTGTCAGACTTTTGGGTTACTGAGTACCTGTAACGACTTTCCAAGATCTACAAATGACAGCCGGGACCAACGGCTTAACGTGTTTTTCGGACCAACTTAAGCAAGCGCGACTTAGGCTGAAGATCGACCCGAGTGGCTGTTATTATTTAGCCACGAGCTCCTAATTAGGCCCTATAATTACTATCCTACTTAATATTATAAATCTGAAATTTTGTGAGGGTGGATGAATGAATGATTATTACTCTTTCACGCAAAAACTATTCATCGGATTTGGATGAAATTTTGCACACAGATAGTTTATAACCTGGATTAACACATAGGATATTTTTTATCTCGCTAGTACTATTCCTTGGGACAATTACCAAACTCGAAATGGGCAAAGCCGTGGGCTAAGGTAGTGTAACATAAAATGCTGAATTTCTCAGGTTGAAACAGAAAATACTATCTTCCCTAACTTCACAATGCCCCATTAATAATTAGGCTATCATTTTCAGTTATCAAACCCAATGTCCACCGCTCTGTTCATGGGCGGGGGAATCCTAACATAAATTACGTTGGTTCTTAATTATGAATTTCATAAACGTTTTCCGAAGTTTTGATTTTGATTCCAGACTTTAATGGCTCTGCCCTAGTTTCGGCAATGGAATTATTATTCTAGACTTTGTCTTGATTAAACTGGGCTTCTAGTGATAATAAACTGGGTTTGTATCCTTCGTTTTCATTAATTAACATCCGTAAATTATCCTGTGTCGAATATGAGGCTTGCTCTTGTCGGTTCAACGAGCTATCCTGTGGGGATATTGCTGTAAAGAACGTGGATGGATGGACGGGTGATCGAATCCTGTTATAAGATCAGTAGTTTATATTGTTATAAAGACGAGTGTGTTAGATAAATTAAATTATTATGTGTCTAGTATTAAATACATAAATACTTGAAATACCTATAAATGCAAATATTATCTGTTTTATATTTTATAATCAATTGTTAAAATGAATTAATTAAATAACAAACTTATTTGTGTACAAGTCAAACACTGATTTGACTCAACGGTCACTTGTGAATCATACTTATTTGTTAACGGGTATAAAAGAGCGGAGCCTCATTGGAGCGGGCTCAGTGGCTCTACGAATTTTAAGGCGTTAACATCTAAGGTATGACATTATTTTGATTATGGTTGATAATACTATTCTGATTATATTGTTAATTTGTCGTGATAACGATGATAGTGATTGTGATAATGATGATAAGTGATTGTGACAACGATGATGGTGATTGTGATAACGATGATGGTGACTGTGATAGCGACGATGGTGATTGTGATAGCGACGATGGTGATAGTGTTAGTGATTGTGAATAACGACGATGGTGATTGTGTTAGGTTTGGTTAGGTTTAGGTTAGGTTAGGTTAGATTAATATTGTGATAAAATGATGATGATTGTGATAAAATGATAATAATTGTGATAAAATGATGATGATTGTGATAAAATGATAATAATTGTGATAAAATGATAATGATTGTGATAAAATGATAATGATTGTGATAAAATGATAATGATTGTGATAAAATGATAATGATTGTGATAAAATGATAAGGATTGTGATAAAATGATAAGGATTGTGATAAAATGATAAGGATTGTGATAAAATGATAACGATTGTGATAAAATGATAATGATTGTGATAAAATGATAATGATTGTGATAAAATGATAATGATTGTGATAAAATGATAATAATTGTGATAAAATGATAATAATTGTGATAAAATGATAATGATTGTGATAAAATGATAATGATTGTGATAAAATGATAATGATTGTGATAAAATGATAATGATTGTGATAAAATGATAAGGATTGTGATAAAATGATAAGGATTGTGATAAAATGATAAGGATTGTGATAAAATGATAACGATTGTGATAAAATGATAACGATTGTGATAAAATGATAACGATTGTGATAAAATGATAATGATTGTGATAAAATGATAATGATTGTGATAAAATGATAACGATTGTGATAAAATGATAACGATTGTGATAAAATGATAATGATAATGATTGTGATGAAATGATAATGATTGTGATAAAATGATAACGATTGTGATAAAATGATAACGATTGTGATAAAATGATAACGATTGTGATAAAATGATAACGATTGTGATAAAATGATGATGATGTGATAAAATGATGATGATGTGATAAAATGATGATTGTGATAAAACGACGATTGTGATAAAACGACGATTGTGAATGATGATGATGTGATTTGTGATAAAATGATGATGATGTGATAAAATGATGATTGTGATAAAACGACGATTGTGATAAAACGACGATTGTGATAAAATGATGATTGTGATAATAAAGGTGAATCACAATCGTCTTCATTATTACAAGATAATGAAGATGATTGTGGTTATTATGATGTGATTATTATGTTATTATTATGTGTGTTACATAACGCTGTGTAATATATACTATAAGGTAAATATAATGTTATTATGAAGTGAATCTCATTGTTTATATTTTATACCTAATAAGTTACGAACATTAAATGTTTAAATACATCCAGTTACATATCTACATAGTTATATTTTTAAAATGCTAGCAAGTGCTTGTTTATATTATTTGTGTGATTTTGAAGATTTGCATGATTTTGTAGGAAGAAGATAATCAAACGGTTTTTTTTTTATCTATCTTACAACTATCATTGCAATATAGTTAGTGTTAGTAATTATGAATGTAGGCACACGTTTGCATTTTCAACCTGATTTTTGAAAGTAATCATTTAGATTTGCTACACCTACGGAAGAGAATAAACAATGAATAACAAGTGAAATATAAAACCCGTGATACTAAACAAATTGCCTTGCCTTCTGGCTCAAAATTCAAATAATGCTCATAATGTACGAACAATTAATAGTTCTGGCAATGGTTCACCTAACAATTATATATCTTAATATACGGCTGAGGAATTGATGTCAATTATTACATACATATGTGCCTGTTTTTAAACGGCACGAATACCACTATACCCACTCTTTTCACAAAAACTCGTCAACTCATAAAATCTTTGTCAAAAAAATCGTGGTCACTTTTAACATTCACGTTACGACTGACCTATTATTTTTCGGCAACCACACGTTCCATAAAAATCCCGGGAATAAAGAATCACGTACTAAAAAGGTCAGGACACATGTGACATCATATTCTCAACTAGAGCCTTTAAACCATAATCCCGAACTCAATGGAGTAGTGTTGGCGTAATGCGCTCAAGCGAATTGATATACTCGACTAACCAATTGAGTTTGTACCGACGATTTACATACATTACGTACGGAAATAAGCGTCGCGTGTTGGGTATATCCTGTGTGGTAAGGTAATGATTGTATTGATATAATGTAGTGTAATTTTGTGAGGAATCGACAGTTGTATCGATTCATTGATTGAAAATTAAACGCATATATATTCGTTTTATTAACACGGAATCGTATCATGTGTACGGAATTTCTACGCCACCGTAATGATAGGGGTATATACCCCATCATAACGGCTAAGGGAGGTAAACGATTATTCTGCACAAATAAGACGTAACTTATTGTGACAAAACAAACAAAATGTTTACAAACAATTTTATTAATATTATAATTTAGCGATCTCAAGCTAGAATAAAGTTTCACTAGTTTATAAACTCTTAGTTTCGATTTTGCAGATAACAAAAACAAATCGCGAAAGTTAAAAAACGTAAATTCATCAAAAAATTAACGTTGCTCACATCACTAATCTCGCGCCCACCGGAAACTCGCACCGCCCCTTATTAACAATGTGCCGGCGTACATTCAGCACTTCCGGTGCCGCGCAACGTACATCCGGTTACTTCTTCAGGTATGTGGTCACATTGCTGAACATTTTCTTTAACTATTTTTAGACTGAATTTTTGATTGTGAGTGTATTTTTGGGAGTCATTAATAATTCAGGACAGTGTAATATGAAGGAAAGTTTTTTAATGGTATTTACAGACTAAAGGTGGATTTGCATACATTTACATTAGTTAAAAAACGAGTTACGAGTTCAATCTTCACGTTAAGAAGCGCTTATCTAAGTTGATCCGTGTCTGGGTGACATTTGTAGATCTTTGACAGTCTTTACAGGTAGTCAATGGCCCGAAAAATTTAGAGGGCAAATAGACTGTCGCTCCATGTAAAATACTGGTATTTGAGCTGCATCCAACATAGTTGGGAAATTGCTTGGTAGAGTTAAGAAACGAGCTAAGTCCCTTGACTGACAATTTTTTTTTGTCAAATTAATGACACGACTGTTGTGTCATTTGACAAAAAAAAATGCCACATCACTAATTAATTAAACTACATTTACTACTAATTGAAATTGACAGTGCGTTTATACTAGTTTTCTTGGTTTTCAAAATACTTGAAACAAAACAGACATTTTATGAATACCTATCTTTTAGTATCAACAAAAACTCGTAACTTCAAGTCCTACCTCTTGTATGTGACATTAAATCCTCCGTAATACTCCTTCCATTTGTGACACATGAAACTTTCAAGCAAATACAATAATAATTGCCTGTTAAAGTTCCCGGGAGTCGAGTTGAATGGTTTGTTTCCGAGAAGAGAGACGGGAGTATAACTAGCAGACACCGTTGGTATCTTAGTGTCATTTTGCTAAGTTAGGTGTTACTCGTTAAAAGAACCTTTCTAGGTATCTTTGTGTCGGTAAATTAGCACTGAGTGTAACTGGGTAGGTCATTATTATAGCAATAATAGCTGTTTCGCAGGCAACACTTCGTTCGCGTGGAAATTTTATGTGTGTGAGACTAAAAAATAGCATACAACCTATTCTTTGACCTACTAAAAAAAACATAAAAATTGGTCAAGCCGTTTTGGAGGAATTTGATCACAAACACTGTGACACGAGATTTTCATTTATTAGATTTTAAGAAATAGTTAACCAAAAATAAATGTTTTACGAACTTACATAATTTTGTACTTACGTTTCTACAACTTTCAAAAAAGCCCAACTATTTTCAGACTCAAACGACTTCGTAAGTCCCACCACCTAGGTCTCATTCATAATTTATGAATGAATGAATGAATGTTTCTTTATTCAAGTATCCGTGACTCAAAAGTTGTTAGTAAAACTTATGACATGTTAGTAAGCACTGATAAAACACAAATAATGGTGGATCACGGCTGCGACAAACCAAGAGTAATTGCACAGCAGTGACCCACATAAACACAGTCCAGGCGACTGGCAATCATGTTTAAGATACTGTTGGTGCTGCTCTACAGCCTGCGCACCAGGGAGGCGCACCTTTTACGCATTGTTGCGTAAAAACAATCCACATCTGCATCTGCGAACATCCCCGACGCACTACAGAAGCGGGGCAGCCCCACCAGCATCCTAAACGCGTTATTATACTGAACGCGGATTTATGAATTCAGTGCGAAGAGTTTTGTCAGTTTAGCAAGGTCGAATCGACCTACGCTAAATGAAGGTTAAGCTGTAATAATACACCTATTTTTTCGGTTTTAATATAATTTCATTCAGGGTTTACCACTAAGTTAGATCCCCATCAAATACATTACCTGAACATTCTAAATAACAACATAAACCCTTAATTCTAAACGAAAGAAATAAAACACCAATTTGTCGCTGACGTATAAAAAAGAGGGGCATTGTGTTTACCCCGTAAAATCAACTTAAATGGCCAATGAAACACCATGTACATTTTAAGTTGGACAATAGAATGTAATTCTGTGGTATATTGGCCTCAATGATTTAGCATAAAGTCTAAGGCTAGTGGCTGAGTGGATCAAAAAGCGGGTTTTGAAAATAAATACATTTCCCACTAGATGTCACCTGCGACCTTCGTTCTCATAAAATTATTAAAAAATGACTTCCTTAAGTATTTGAATCGCATTTTGTTAACAATTCCAAGGGTTTAAATTTTTGTGCACGGAATCCCAACTCTCTAACCCTTTTTCAAATATAAAACGTAAAACGTTAAGTAGCCTTAGTTGCTCCTTACGACATTCGCTATGTGCCTGTAAAAGTTCCGTCAAATCTGGTCCAGCTGTTTCGGAGGTTGGCCGAAATAAACAGACGCACAAACGGAAACGCAAAAATAAAATGTGGCGTTACCTTGAGAAAGACCTTTATTCAACAATTGACATCTTTCGGCTGAGATTTGCCAAACAGATTATTAAAAGCTTAAAAATATTAATTAAAAGTAAATTGCTTCTTTTCTAGAACTCAGTCTTGTTTTTAAATATATCGTTTGCTTTGCAGTGAAAATATATCACAAGGTGAATGGTGAGAGTGTAGCCTCAATTAAAGCATGCTTAATTCAATGCATTAAGCATTGAAGAAAGAAAATGCAGTTACAAAACAGATCTTACCCATTCAAATCTATCTAAATAAGTAAAAATAGCTTTGCGCTGCCTTATCTGCTTTCTGTGTTTATTAACTGTATTTAAACACCTATTTTTTTAGGTATGTCATATTAGTATTCATTCTGAGAATCAAACGCCGAACTAAACTCTCAAGAATCACGCTGGTACCTTATGAAATCTTCAAACAAGTACAACCCCAAAATTTTAATCAAAACCTCTTTTACCTGCTCAGATAAAAAATCTAAACAAAAATCTTCCCGCTAATCTTCCCACCACATCGTCAGTCTAATCCAAGGTAGAAGGCAAAAACCGCTAGGGCGACCATAAACTTTGATTAGATTTTGTAACACGCGGCTTCGTCCTACATTAGAATGCGTGAATTGGCGCCGAGTAATTGGATTTTTCGCGTCATCGGGTTGATCTCTTGTATCTTGGTTATCTTAAAGTTCTGGAGTAAGGGGTGATTCATACCATCGGCGTCGAGTCGACGTTGAAGTACTTGGGACTTGTCCTTGACAGCCGGTGGAACTTCGTGGAACATTTCCGACGTTTGGCCCCTAAACTGGAGCGGACTGGGGCTGCCTTCAGGCGGCTCCTGCCCAATCTGGGGGGGCCGAACGCCTCCTGCCGGAGGCTCTACGCGGGAGTCGTGCGGTCAATGGCCCTTTACGGGGCCCCGGTGTGGGCGCGTTCACTGAGGCTGCGAGCCGCCCACTATTTGAACGCGTCCCAAAAGGTAGTAGCCATAAGGCTGGCCCGGGGGTACCGTACGATCTCCCGCGAGGCGGCGAGCCTCCTTGCCGGATTGCCGCCATGGGATCTAGAGGCGATAGTCCTTGCGCGCCTACATGAATGGCGCGCGGAGGCGCTACGCCGGGGGGAAACTCCGCTGCCGCGACACATTGTCGCTCAGCGGACAGACTTCCGGCGGGATCTCATGGCGACATGGAGAGAGCGACTGTCGCAACCCCGTGCAGGGCACGCCACGATAGTGGCGATAAGTCCCCTCTTTGAGGAGTGGCTTGAGAGACGCCACGGCGTCCTCACCTTCCGCCTGACGCAGGTCCTCACCGGACACGGAGTGTTCGGGAGGTTCCTGCACCGAATCGGGCGGGAGGAAACGTCCGGGTGCTTCCATTGTGAGGATCGACCGGAGGACACGGTGGAACACACGGTGGAGGTGTGCCCCGCGTGGGCGGAGCACCGCCGTGTCCTCGAAGCGGCGATCTGCGGCGGCGACCTCTCGCGTCCGGCCCTGGTGCAAGCCATGGTCCGGAGCGAGACGGAATGGGACGCCGTCACCTCCTTCTGCGAAGCAGTAATGCTAGAGAAGGAGGTGGCGGAACGTGAGAGGGAGCGAACCTCTCAACGTCCCGGCCGCCGCGGGAGACGCCCCGGGCGTCGGGGGCCACAACCACGTGGCCCCCGGCCACCGTAGGCGCGGGCCTGTGGACGGTGGGCTATGGGCTAGCTCGCCGTCCGTCCGTCTCATGACGACAGGCCGTGTCGACAGCGCGTTCGTGTTCCACGCGCGCCTCAAAGAGAGTCAGCAAAAAGGAAGGGGTCCGTAAGAACCGATGCCTGCCGGGGTTGCGGGACTATTCGAAAGAGATACCGTGGCCCCGGAACACAAAGGGCGATGAAGGAACATGGATGGGTTTTAGTCAGTAAAAGTCTGACACTCCCTCCAGCTCCGCCCAGAGCGGGAGGGGTTATTTGATGATTTCCCATCCGAAAAAAAAAAAAAAAAAAAAAAAAAAGGGGTGATTCATAAAGATGTGACATGAACATGATCTTTAAGCTAGACTCGTGTATTTTATAAGTCAGTTCTCACTATTTGTCTAATCCGTACAGGTACTATCGAAGACACTCACGCTTGATCACCACCAATCTAATTTTTGCACTTACAACATAGAAACGCTCTCTAGCCCCGCCCCGTTGACTTTGTATAGAAATAATGAATTAAAAGATGAGAGAGGCCGAGCGCACTGACGAGGCACGCCAAACGAGAGTTATTGTTATTTTGCGCGCTAAAGTTGACGCTTTTCTAATAGGCGAAGGGAGGGGGAAGACTCGAAGGGGGCGCGTCTCGGCGCCTCCACATGATTTAAGCGTAAAAATTTGTAACTGATCAGGCGGAAAAGACTACGACTGTACAAGGAAAGGAAGGTTTTCAATGAAATATGTCGTCACCTCTGCCAGTCGTTCAGAACTGGCTAAGCTTACACACATTCAGGCCTGGATGAACGTCTTTTTAACCAACATCTAAAAAGGAGGAGGTTCTCAATTCAGCTGTATATTTTTTGCTATACTAGAAAGGTGGAAACAGTGGAACTAAAAGATTACTTGTGCAAGTATCATTAAACGAGGAACTTTATATTTTTTTTGTTATTCGTCCAGAATTTATAAATTTAGTAAATAAAAACAGTAACAAAGAATTATCGACAGTGAATTCTTTATATCCAAGTTCATTGACCTTTGTCCTCTCTATGTGAACTTCGCCTTACACTGTGAATCTCAAACTCAAGACTTTTTTGCATTTCGTACTTAGGTATCATCTAAAAGGTTTTTTGAAGGGATTATGTAGGTGTGAGGTGGGAATTTTTTTATTTAAATTTAGACGCTTAGCGTGAAGATTAGAATTGTTTTTTTGAAATCTTGTAGCGTAGATCTAAGTTCTTTTAAAGTTTTTGCATAATATCCTGAAATTGAAAAGATAAGGTCTGTGATTCGGTTCAATTTGTTGACAATATTTTACAGCACCTGTTTTCTCCAGAGAGTTTAAAAAGATTCAAGATTATAATCAAAACATATTTTGCGAACAGGAAAATCAGACAAAATTATTAAAGCAATCAGAAAAACAATAAAGTCATCAAATTAAATCCATTAGGTATGATTTGTAGACGTAGATACTTCTTTTACTTAACAAATGAGAATTTTATCGAGATACAACTTAAAAAAATCCTTCCTACTTATTTCCCCATCTTCCTTTCACACTAACCCCAAAAATCCCCAGATAAAGACATGCCAATGAAGACAGCTCATGATAAACCGCCCTCGCAGCCATCCCTTCCGATGGAAACCTTCATAAATAGTCCAAAAACACATAGTTCCCTATAAATCTCAGCAAGGCGTTCGCACGATTTTCTTATATTTCTCGCTCATACATCAAATTACAGGTGAAACAAATTGCTAGCCACCACTATAGGGCGACGTATATTTATTTATAAAGGCCGTTGAACGTGACATGACTGCTTAGTTTTGGGGTGAATATTTCTTTATTGTATTTATGTGGGACGTGTTATTGATTTAGTGTGGTTGTTTTGTAGGTGAGAAAGTTTGGGTTATGGTTGTTTTGCGTGGCAAGAGGAAACTGGGACGGCCGTGTTAGAATTTTGTAGTTTAAGGCTGGATCGTACTCCTGCCGGGGTTGCGGGACTGTTCGAAAGAGATACCGAGGCCCCGGAACACAAAGGGCAATGAAGGAACATGGATGGGTTTTAGTCAGTAAAAGTCTGACACTCCCTCCTGCTCCGCCCAGAGCGGGAGGAGTCATTTGATGAATACCCATCCGAAAAGAAAAAAAAAAAGGCTGGATCGTACTATCAATACATCTTCATACCTACTCCTTATGCAGTGATAATTATACACCGAAATAAATGACAATATTTGTGAGGAAACCAGCAAAATCAAAATCAAAGCATTTATTTCAAGTAGGCCAGTTCCAGGCACTTTTGAATTGTCGAAACAAAAATGAAAATTAAATGTAGCTACAGTCACAGTCACAAGACATAAAAACTGTGAAAGTACTGTAGTTGCCCATTCCCTAGCGTAGATCTCTATGGAGAAGAACGGGCAAGAAACTCCATGGACACTCTTTTAAATCAAAATGTTGTTACAAAATCTTGGTTACATCATTCATGTTAAGATGGTATATTATGTGAGAACAATGTAGCAAGATGTGCACGTTAAAAGTGTCCATAGTAAAAACAATAAAATACAATTAAAAAATAAACATTCAAATAAGCCATGGCAACTAAGAGATGACCAGTCGCAACTGACAGCGCCCGTTCACGAACATGACGCAAGGATCAGCACCATGCAGCTCAACCATTTCGAAGGGAACTAAATGATCCAACACACGCGCCACCATCAGCGAGACATTAGAGTGAGCATGACATACTCTCAACCGCCAGGGCACATTCAAGTCAAGAAATAAAAATAAAAACGTAGGATTTCAGTGAATGATAGCTTTCTAGTACATAGTACTCACACAATATGGGCTATGCGATTATATAATACTAGAGATTGATTCTATACAATGCAAAGATAGTTGTACAATCTTCAGCAGCTCCAACAATTCTATTTAATGCTATCAATTTATGCGCCCCTGTCCATGTGGAGCAGGACCAGCATTGAGCCACGCATTTTTATCAGCGATATAATCGCCCAACTTGTAATAAGCTTGCTTACATAGTGTGCGTTTGATACATGTTTTAAATTTCGTCTCATTCAGTTCAAGAATACTTTGTGGAATTTTATTATAGCATCTCAAACAGTACCCCATGAAAGATGAGTCTACTTTAGCGAGTCTGAAGCCTGGCTGAACGAGTTGGTCCCTATTTCTAGTACTGTAATTATGTCTATCACCTCTTTTACCAAAAAGGTGCAGATTTTTTCTGACTTATGCAGCATGCCTGAGAGATATTTCTCGACGGCATGAAAAGCCAAGTCAGAGGCCCATTGGCGGCTTAGAAACTCTGACACCAGGTTAGGTACTAACCATGCGATAAAGAATAATGTTTTTGCTTTTTATTGTACTCAAAACAGTCATACACAATCCCTTTTATTTCTGAACTAGCGGACGTCACGCGGTTTCACCCGCGTAGTTCCCGTTCCCGTAGGAGTACGGTGATAAAATATAGCCTATACGGATTCGGAAGAATCCCTCTAAGTAATGGTAAAAGAAATTTTGAAATCGGTCCAGTAGTTTTTGAGCCTCAATACAAACATACAAAAATACAAAGGTTTCCTCTTTATAATATTAATTATAAAATAATAATAATAATATAATAATAAATATAGACTAGCTGTTGCCCGCGGCTTCGTTCGAGTCGCTATTTAGATGTGTATGTATGTAAGTACGAACAAAAACCTTTTAAAATCAATATTGTTTACCTCCCATAACATACGGCGTGATAATCATCTCATCATCTGCCTAGCCTTTTCCCAACTTTGTTGGGGTCGGCTTCCAGTTTTACCGGATGCAGCTGAATACCAGTATTTTACATGGAGCGACTGCCTATCTGACCTCCACAACCCAGTTAGTACCAGGTAATACGATACCTCTTGGTAAGACTGGTTGTCAGACTTTTTGGGCCTCTGACTACCTAACGACTGTCAAAGATCTACAAATGACAGCCGGGACCAACGACTTAACGTGCTTTCCGAGGCATGGAGGAAATTCGGTATGTAATGGGCGGTCACCCATCCACAGACCAACCTAGGCAAGCACGGCTTAACCTAACGATCGACCCGAGCGGCTGTTATTATTTAGCCACGAGCTCCTCCACAACATACGGCGTGATAATATGTAGCCTAAGGCCTTCCTTGGTTTACAAAGAACATTTTTGGTGAATTTCAATTCAATCCAGTAGTTTTGGCGTGAAACCGTACCATACACACAGACAAACAGACAAAAATTCTAAAAAGTCACTTTTTGTCATCAGTTATGTTTTTCTAACAAAAGCCACTTATTTTTTCTCGAAAATTCTCAATGTACAGTTTTTCTTTCGTTACTGTCTTATTATACAGGGTGTAAAAGACCTCATCACGAAGCCGTCAACCAAGCATTCTTTACATCAAACTAAGTAACTTTACGCAAAAATTATTGCTGGGAAACGACTTTTTTTTGGGGTCAAAAATCATGTTTTGTGGTAGACCTCAATGTAATGCACTCAAAACATTGTGCTGAAGGATGGATTGAATAGTACGGGGGTCGTGGAGGTGTTTAAAGTAAAAATCTTTGATTAAAAACTTGTACCTATCTAAAAAAAAAATTGTCAAAAAGTTGGAACTTTAACCCCCAATATCTCCGTAACCAGAAGGTTCCTAGGTATGGTGTAGAACAAAAAAATTATTGCAATGACGAGGAGAACAAGTGCTTTTCAGCTTCGTTAACCCTTAAACGCATAGTGTCCCAAAATTGAATCATCAAATTTAGACACCAATATCCATTCATAATATTTTTGTTTGATACATTAGGCTGTATGAAATGTTTCTTTTGCTCCTTCTCTAACCATAAAATAACTCAACTAGTGACATTTTGTGTTGATATCTGTGGCTGATTGACATTTCACCTTTTGACGCGCGTTTTTCAAATAGCATTGAGTTGAGTGCACTTTGGCAACATATATTACGAAGTTATTTGCTGATTTTGGAGAAAAAAAAGGTTTCCTAAAGGTAAATGACTATTATTCATGTAATAACTTATGCTTTTTTCAATATACCATAATTGTTATAGGAACAGGAAGCTTTTTCGTTTTGATGCAAAAATGGGACAGCATGCACTATTGGTATAAATTACGACTGTTATTTGAAATTATACATTTTGTGATTTTATTTATTTTGCTTTGGTGAGGTATGCATGCGGTTGGTTATTTTGTTCTAGAAATGGCAGAAAATAATAGGAGAGACGGTGACATCGAGTTTTGGTTGCGCCAGCTAGAAGATGGCGCCATTTCTGAAGACGATTTCGAGTCGGACGGTGACGAACTTGATTATTATCCTACCAAACAAGATTTATTAGATGTTTTAGAAAATTATGATGACGATGGTGAGGCTAGATCTAATGATAATATCGAAGAAACTATACCCGATCCTCCTATTGTAATAGCGGATGCTGTTCCTTCAAATAATAATGATGCACGAGTTGTGTCACAAACAGTGATAAAACTTGCAAGAATAATTCACAGACATGTCAATCACATTATATACCATGATAATTTCTATACCACATTGCTCTTGATGTATTATTTTGCTAAAGAAGGAATACAATGTGTGGGAACTGTTCAAAGGAACCGCCTAGGTAAAAAATTTAAACTACCCTCAAAGCAGGATGTAATGAAAAAACAAGTGCCAAGAGGGAAAAAACTACGAGTGTTTATTATATGAGGTAAGTGGAATATATTACAAATGTTGATGGGGTCGACATGTCTTCAGTTAGCTGGAAAGACAAAAACAAGTAGTTCTGCACTCGACCTACATAGGAGCTGAACCAATACAGTCCATCGAACGGTATGAAAAAACAGAAAAGAAAAAAAAAAATATAGACTGCCCAAAAATAGTCAAAGAATACAACGCCTTTATGGGGGCATTGATCTCATGGATTCATTTTTGGGGAGATATCTAATAAAAGTCAAGACCAGGAAAAGGTATATGAGGGTTTTTGACCACCTTTTAGATTAAACTATTATAAACTCTTGGGTTCTATACAAAACTGTAGACAAGAAAAGGAGCAGATCCAAAGAAGCTGAAAAACCTGTCAGAATTCAGATCAGAGCTGGCTGATGTCTTATGTAGGTACCTATGGTGTTACGAGCCAGCAATAGGACGTACTAGCAACAGCAGCATCACTGATACCACAGACGCAAAAAGAAAGAAAGTGTGCCAGGTTCTTCCACCGTCTTACGTTCGGTTAGACAATCTTGGTCAAAGCCAAATTAAAACCGAACAACGCATGACACCTGGCTGTAAGCTACAGAGCTTTGTAAAATGCACAAAGTGCAATGTATTCCTTTGTGCAAAGAAAGGAAACGATTGTTTCAATTTATTCCACTGTTAATTAATGAAAGCATTTTTTTTAAGCCTATTTTGCATAATGTCCCAAAAATGCATCATCTTTATTTAATGATTAAAAACCTATAAAATATTAAAAGTTATTTTTTTTACTATTTTTCCCGTTTTTCACAGCTTCTAAAGAATTGAAACCATTTTTTTCCAATAAAATTAATTAATTCATGCATTTAAGGGTTAAGAGGTATTTTACACCCTTTAAGTATAGATAAACTGTAATCACTTGGGAACTAAAAGGATTGTCTTAACTATCCAAAATGCGAAACTACGTGATATTTTTGCAAAGAAAACCACTAGGCAGGTGAATTGCCTATAGACATTATAATCAGCGCTAAAGAATTCAGCAACTTCGTTAACCCCAGGCATACCGCTAAGGCTATGTTATAGATAGCGTGATCAAGTGACGTCAACACGCATCCATTACGCCGTATTTGCACTGACGTAAATGTAACCCAGTTCATTGGTTTCCTAGAAATAATGCCATAGGTCCATTACTCGCTTTTTGCGTTTAAAGTTTTAATAGCCAACCACTAATATTAACATCATTAGTGCTCATTTTTCGAGCCATTTGGGGTTGAAACTCTCGAGCCGTGAAGTTCGATTGCTCACGTTTTTTTAAGGAAGTATTGAAACGATAATTAGTGCTTTCTATAACCCAATGACTGACTTTTACCTTGGCCAGAGGCTTAGCATTGCCATGCAACGTGGCAAGGCCGTCAGTCTCTTTGGCGCAATACCGTTCGACAGCAATGAGGAGGAATTTATGGCGTTTTATCGCTTGCGTTTACGTTTCTTTAATTTTAATATACGACGTATTTGGTAAATATTTGTAATAAATTCGTATTTTGTATGTTACTTTTTAACCTGTAAAGCCGCAGCCGTGCCCGATCGGGCACGGTGCATTGTTATTTTAATTGTGTCTGTAATTGCGCGTACCGAAGAGCTACAGTACTACTATCGTAAATTATGAAGTAATTCGTTAATGTTCAAAAAGAAGAAACTCCTTGAATTTACTAAAACTTTAGTAAGGGATCAGGAACACTTGGAACTTTTTTGTTTAAACGTTAAACCAGACGATATTAAAATTTCAGGAAAATCCTCTTCCATCATACGATATTTCAGGAATTTAATTTGCAACATGCAATGTCATTTATTTAATAAACTAAAATGCCATAGGAATATCTGGCAACTGTGTCAGTATGGTATATCATCATCTGCCTAGCCTTTTCCCAAGCTTTATTGGGGTCGGCTTCCAGTCTAACTGGATGCAGCTGAATACCAGTATTTTACTTGGAGCGACTGCCTATCTGACCTCCACAACCCAGTTAGTACTGGGTAATACGATACGAATCGGCCAAGCACATTGACGACGCACGCCAAACGAGAGTTATTGTTATTTTGCGCGCCAAAGTTGACGCTTTCCTAATAGGCCCAAACTTTAAGGGGGCGTGGCTCGGCGCCTCCGCATGATTTAAGCGAAAAAAAATTAAAATGGTCAGGCGGAAAAGACCCCGATAGTACCTAATAAAAAAGATAGTAAAAAAATAGGACGATGTCCCTGACACCGTGTTTCTATCTATCTGTAAAGATAAAAACAATGTACACAATATTTCTTAACAATTTGTGATTTAAGGTCCGTTCTGAATTTCTGACACCTTGTTAAAACTAATTACTTCCCAAGATTTGAATGTTTCCCAAACTCCAGTCAATTTTAACTAACCGAAACAAAGTTTAGAGAATCTAGTGCTTACAAGCAACGCTCCAAAAGCCGGACACTAAGTCCATTGTTACAGGTGCTTTAAACAACAATTGAACTTGTTTAAGTCCTCTTAGAACTCTGTTCAACTCAGAAGGAATTATACATGAACAAAGTAAGTAATATATAGTATACTGTATAGTTATAATAGATCCACATTTCACTTAAGTTAAATTTAAGATGGAACGCCAGGATAGCCCGCAAAATTCAAATTTTCGTACGTTTTTTTTTCAAATTGCAGGTCAGTGTCAGATTGTAATGAATACGTATGATTCGCAATCGCCCTAAAATCCCCCTGTATGTCCCCAGCCGTACCCGAATCGGTACGGTGCATTGTTATTTTAATTGTGTCTGTAATTGCGGGTATCGAAGAGCTACGTCATCATGTAATACGCGAGCCATCTAAAATCCATCTTTGAAATATAACTAGGTACTCGAAAAACTCATAAATACATAAGAAAATAATATCTCGGTTAGGCTCAGCTAATGTTTATTTGAATGCCCATAGAAAGTGAGCCAATTGCAATATAACGGGCTATTTTCAAACACTTTTTTAAGCTTTCACGGTTCAAAACTAAACGTATATTACATGTCATTTACGAGATATTTTCCATGAATTTCGGGAGCTCAAAAGAATGAACAATCACGGAAAATATTACAATTATAATAAGGCTCTTTAGTCAACTGATCCCGCTCATTTGGATCGCGCGGGGTCAGTTTATAAAATTTATATTTTTATGTCAATTGCTTTAGTAGATTGGTCCCGCTCATAAAATTTAAAAAAAAATATGCCATTGAATTTCAAATTTAAGTAACATCATCATCATCATCTGCCTAGCCTTTTCTCGACTACGTATATTGGGGTCAAATTTTAGTAACAATAAGTAACATAAAATAGTTAAAGTAGATAATTTAATTATATATAAGAGCCATAATAATATACAATTATAAGTATGGGAATTTTCAAACTTTGGGTACCTAGTTACAAAAAAAAAACAAAAGAAAATAATAATTGAGCAACACTCTAGTATCAAATCCAGTATCTAACGCTCAGCAGTAAGGTTCGCTACCTCACGACTACCTACTCGTATAGTCACACCTCTAGTCTTTACACTACTGCCCACCCCGCCACAAAATACACGCGTGATATGACGTCATGTAAAGCAGATAAAGAGGAAAAGCGTAGAGCAAAACTAAGTTAGTCTACAAGTCTGTGTGTATCTTAACAAAATCAAATAGAAGTTTTGCACCTCCATCCTAGAACGCTGAGAAATAATCAAACTAAAATTATGTAAATTTTGAAATTTTCCTTGAAACTGAAAGGTTACTCTTCACGTAAGATAGTTGCTTTTGTATGTGATATTGTAACCTCATTACAGCTTACTAAGACTTGCCAGTCTTCCACGACCTCAGGCGATATACTTTTGCGACGCGACTAGCGACAAGTGACACGCGTGTTCGTCACTGGTTACCTTCGCGTCACAACTCAACAACAACAACAACAACAGCCCATAACGTCAACTGCTGGACATAAGCGTCTCCCATGATGGGAGGAATTTGCCGTAATCTCCACGCTTGGCAAGCGGATTGGAGATCGCAGTGATGAATGACTAACAGAAAAAACGCTGCTGCCCATTTTCTGGTCGACGGAGGTGCAAGGTGTTCTGCCTCAGACATAAGTCGCCTTATACGACACCTGTGAGTGTAATGGGTTGGTTCTATTCTACTCTGCCGGATACCACACGGCTATCATCATGGCGTCGCAACTCACATTGTGTTTACTCGTGGCACTTTGTTCTGCACTTGCTGTCGCATCACGCGTTTGTGCCGTTTTATATGATGCGTTGCGGCACCGCAGCGCTAAGATTTCGCTGCACTAGTGATCACACGGGCGGTGCGTCGTAGCAACGTTGTTATGTCGGCGGTGCGGCACTGAAGTGGTGACGAAAAGAGTGTTGGACGTATAGTTTGTTAGTAAAAGATTATCAACGGCAAAAAACTGTGACCGGTGACACTCCGCCGACGCACTGTTTCAGGTTGAAAGCTTGATGTGTGTGCGGTACGGACAGCTTATTTAGAATGTAATTTACAAGCCGTGCATGTATGTTACGATGCGAAGAATTAAATAAATAGGTTTTGACAAATAAGTTTATTAATACGATATCTCGATAGCACTGCAACAGTCAATGAAATTATGATTTCAAAGAAATGATTATTTAAATAAATATGTAATACCGTTCTAGTTCTAAATAATTTTAAAACCATGTTTTATGTGTAACTGTAACTTCAAACGTAAATAACTCAATAAACCATGTGTAGTAAACCATTATTGTGTTCAATTATTTCATTTAAAAAAATACTATAAAAAACCGGCTAAGTGCGAGTCGGACTCTCGCACCAAGGGTTCCGTACCAATTATTATAAAAAAATCACGTTTGTTGTATGGGAGCCCCCCTTAAATATTAATTTTATTCTGTTTTTAGTATTTGTTGTTATAGCGGCAACAGAAATACATAATCTGTGAAAATTTCAACTGTCTAGCTGTCACGGTTCATGAGATACAGCCTGGTGACAGACAGACGGACAGACGGACAGACAGCGAAGTCTTAGTAATAGGGTTCCGTTTTTACCCTTTGGATACGGAACCCTAAAAATGCTTGCCTGTTTTTGCTGACCTAAATTCATAGCTAAAACAAACCACGTAGCTATATATGGGATACGTATATTTTGCATAATAGTGTTGAAAGTTGCCCTACCAGAAAGGATTAAAGTTTTATCATAATCCTGACAAGCATTTGAGCAGAACGTGTTAGAATTTCACCTAAACTAATAAAACATAGCAATTCGCTGACGACACGTTTGGGTGAGCAACTGGGATTCTGGGCAACTGAGCACAAATTTGATAATCGCAGGGTTGTTAAAGGTACGGATTTTGTGAGGTCCGGTAATTCGTAATGCGTGTTAGAGACAGCTCAGAGAAGGGAAGGTAGAGTTAAATCACTATTATAATAATATAATTTTCAAATAATTATAACAACTAATTAGTGGCCAAGAGCCTCAATGAACATCTGTCGAGGCTCTTGCTAGGTGGTTGGATTAACAGCTTGATTTAGAAGGCAGTACTCCTGGATACGGTCCGCATTGTGAAGAGGTACTGTCTTTAAAGCCCCACCTGTAACCACCGGTTCTTTACGAATAAACATTTAAAAATGTAATGATGTGCAGAAAGGATGAATAAAGGTTAACAATTGATTAGAGACATAATTCTCAAATATCTTTTAAACAATATTTTAGAAACTTAAATTTTATTGTTTAACAGCTGAAACATTATTCTGACAGTATTTGGTCATCATCATCATCATTTCAGCCGAAAGACGTCCACTGCTGGACATGAGCCTCCCCCTAAAATGGGGTTTTGCCATAATCGCCACGCTTGGCAGGCGGGTTGGCGATCGCAGTACGGTTGTTACAAAAGCACAGAGAACGCTGCTGCTACCAGAGAATGGGCTCTCTGGTAATCCCTTAGTCGCCTCTTACGACACCCACGGGAAGATATGGGATGGTGCTATTCTTTACGTCCGACACCATACAGAACTTGTATCGTATTTGGTGCTTGGATATTATTCTTATAACCTGCCTCTGCTTACCCTTTGGGGATCACAGGCGTGATGTTAAGTTATATTATACATCCACTAACATGTCAAAAAGAATGTATAAAGATTTCTCAGTATTTTTTCGACAGAGTATTACGTTGCTATTTTCCAGTTTCAAGTGTGGAAATTTCAGAATTTTTGATAAGAACTTCAAGTTCTGAAATTCCAAAGTCAAAGTTTAGTTTTGATTTCTGAAACATAGGTTTCAAAATAGGTATTTTCAATCGAATCGGTACAGTCATCATCATCATCATCATCGGCCTATAATGTTTCCACTGCTGGGACACGGCTTCCTCTCAATGAGAAAGAATGGGCTATAATCCACCACGCGGGCCCAGTGCGGATTGGTAAATGTCACATGTCATCGAATTTTTGGTTCTAGGACATGCCGGTTTCTTCTCGATGTTTTCCGTCACATTTTTGAGAGCAGTGGTGAAGATATAAATTACACAATAGTACATTTTGATACAAGTGGAGAAAGTTTGTTATTGCATTCGAGGCGGAATTATAACTATTGTGTTTTTGAGCCGAGAATTGCAATAACAAATGTCCACGTGTATCAAACGACGTTTTTCAATACACTTTTGAAGAAATAAAACAAAATAACGAAAAATATTTTTGTCACGAAATAAGAAACTATGATTTTAATTTTCTTTTTTTTCGCGCTTTGTTTTCGCCAGGTTGAAGGAGAGGCAAAGGTATGAAGCCGTTAAACAGCCTAATATAAAAATAGATTTATTTCATAATTTTGAATTCAGAACACAAATAAATGTTAATTTGTGTATAAAAGTAACTATTAATTTTTAAAAATCATGTTTATCTATAATATTCTATTTATAAATCCAATTTGAATTCAAAAAATAATTATGCCGTAAAGACTCGTAGTGCTTTGCTGAAATAAAAAAAAAACACCTCAGACTATAAGCATTGAACCAATTTGGACTAAGTATAGGTATAGTTATCTGTGGCAATTTTCATTCCCGCACACGTGCGGGAAAGTGGAAAAAATCGCACGCGTGTGAAATACATTGCATTTTGTATCTAATCGTAGTGCGTTATAATAATAATAATAATAAACCATTTATTTCAGGTAACAAAGACCCATAGATAAATACCTTAGCCTAAATTGCTTGCTTGCGGCTTACCATGGCTTAGCTGCGTCTCACCTAAGATACGGCATCATATTCTGGGGAAATTCTACCAACGCCAACACGGCATTTAAGGCCCAAAAGAGATGCATTAGATCTATGTTTGGGTTAAAAACGATTGATACATGTAAGCCGTATTTTAAAAAGTACAAGTTATTGACTCTTCCTTGTCTGTATATCCTCGAAACTGCAATGTTCGTTAAAACAAACCCCAAACTATTTCCACGTTTACAGGACGTGGTACCGCGTAACAGACGGGATATGACCATTCGTCGAGTCTATCCCGCAAAAACGGCACTCATGTGCAAAAGTATCGCCTGTATGGCGCCTACTATATTTAACAAATTGCCTAAATGCTGGAAGGAGCTGAATGGTAAGGCATTCAAACGCCAATTAAAAATGTTTCTTTCGCAAAAGGCGTATTATAGTATCTCCGAATTTCTATCCGAAAAAGATTTTTCTGTTTGACTTAATATATAATTTTATCGTTTCTTGACACTAATATCTACTAAATTTATATGAATATGGAATTTTGACATTATCACATTAGAATTGTTTTATTTTTTTATTTATAAGATTGTTAAATTATAAACTTTGCATGTGCCTATTCTAAGTAATTTTTAAATAATTTCTATTGTTAATTAATTTATTTTTTTCTCTCAAAGTTATGGAAATATTTGTACGCCGTTACTTACGGCTAAACATTCTGGACTAAACCAATGTAACATCTTGCATGCTCTTGCATGTAAACAATGTTTAAATAAATAAATAAATCTTATCTTATCTTATCTTAAAAATACATATTAATAACAAATTTTGTTAGTTAGGCAACTTAAAAACTATGTTAATAGCACAACACTTAAACTATGACACACGAAGTGGCGGCGTCGTGTTACGCTGCGCGGTGTCACGTAGTCTGCCGCGAAACCGTCGGTAGACTACACCCTTCGGCCAAAACTCTTCCTTGAGAAACCTGTCGAGATGTTGTGTCGAAACTCGCACCACAAACGACTTGAAGTTGGTGTTGTGACGCGGCTCCAACTTCTCGACCCTCAAAGTCCAGCTGGTCTTCACCTTCATGTACTCTACGATCTCCTCAACCTTCGTAGAGTGATGCAGTCGGGACACATACAGCAACGTCGATGGTATCGCTGGACGCAGCAGCATATTAGGTCCTGATAGTCCAGTACCGCATTGATTGCGACAAGTAGGCTTCTTCTTCTGAACTAAGGTGAAGCCGTCCTCATCACACTCTTGCTTTGCTATTTTTTATATTTTATATCTTGTTTATGGACCAGTTTTCGAGGAAGTGTATTTAAAAGTAATGTGCCTGTCTGGGTTCGAACCCACGACTAACTGTGCAGTACAGTAAATAAGTATAATAATTGAATTAAGTCAAAAGCTTTCAGTCCTGAACATTATACCTCATAGACAACATAATACCTCATAGATCATGTAATACACATTCGACTCCCAAAGGCAAAAATATCCTAAGTGCGATTGTTTTCCCTTTCCTCCCTAGTTTTATTATACACGAATACATTACATTTCCGGATAATTTCACGATTGATTTCACTTTATTTCAAGGGATTCCCTTGAGATTGTACGCAGAAGACTGGAGTACGTAGGTACCAACTCTATATCTTTTGTCTGTTCCGGATTTTTTTGAGTATATTATTTTTCAATATCGTGTTTTGTTTCCAAGAATTATTCTTTGATCATTGTAAAGAATGGTAGAAAACACGTTTATTAGGAACATGTCAGAAGTGCACACAACTTATAATAAATAAACTTAAATGTAATAAAAAAAGTTTGGAAGTACTGTGCATCTCAGGACTGCCGAGTAGCGAGTGCCCGACGCTGGTTTTCAAATTGAACCTTCGATAATAGTGCATTAGTGAAATTATGACCTACGCGTCTAATAATTGATTGTCGCAGTTTAGGATGACACTCGTTAAACTGAGTGTCAAAAAAAATGAAAAATCTATCATTCTCTCACTGATAACACGCAGCTTAAGAAGTTGGGCTTAGAACTCATCATCATCACCAGCCTATTAATGTTCCCACTGCTGGGACACAGGCCTCCTCTCTATGAGAGGCAATGGGCTATAATCCACCACGCGGGCCCAGTGCGGATTGGTAGATGTCACATGTCTTCGATTTTTTTGGTTCTAGGACATGCCGGTTTCCTCACAATGTTTTCCTTCACCGTTTTGAGAGCAGTGGTGATGAAATAAATTACACAAAGTAATGCGCCTGTCTGGGTGCGAACCCACGACTTACTGTTCGTAAGTCGGGGCCACCACCACTGGGCCACCACTGCTCTACACTAGAATGGGCTTAGAACTAATTATTGTTTATCTCATTTCAAACTATGTGGTACCCTTATCATATAATTATCGCTTGAGGATACGAAAACAGGGAAGACATTTTTATACATTTTATTTCTTCAAAGTTCTACGTAGCTTAAAAGGATGTTAGGTTGCCTTAATGAACAGGATATACAACATGGGAAAAGATTATTTTTAGCGATGCTAAATACTGAATTTTACACGGAAAAACATTATTTTTAGTCTCTAGATGTCGAGCATAAAAATAGCGTGTACGTAAATATCGATGGGTGAATAAAAAGCTCTTCGGGATTCAGGTCAGCACGAAACTTAATTGGAACGAGAGCAGAAGCTAAATAAAAGGATGCTCTTTTGCTGCTGAGCTTAAATCCATAAATAGCTTTACTACCTTGAGTTCTATTTTCTAAGAAATAAGTTATAGGTTTGTTTGTTGTTAAGTACGCTTTAAATATCACTATGAATAAAAAACATATTTGAATAAACATTTTTAGGGTTCCGTACCCAAAGGGTAAAAACGGAACCCTATTACTAAGACTTCGCTGTCTGTCCGTCTGTCCGTCTGTCTGTCACCAGGCTGTATCTCATGATCCGTGACAGCTAGACAGTTGAAATTTTCACAGATGATGTATTTCTGTTGCCGCTATTACAAAAAAACAGAATAAAATTAATATTTAAGGGGGGCTCCCATACAACAAACGTGATTTTTTTTATAATAATTGGTACGGAACCCTTCGTGCGCGAGTCCGACTCGCACTTGGCTGGTTTTTTTAGAGTTATCGTCTGTTTCTGTTATAGAAGATTTAGTGGGACTTTAACTGTTTCCTAGTGGTCGCAAGCAATACTGCTAAGCCTGGTCTTGGGTTCAAATCCCAGGTTGGGAAAAGTTGTTAAGTTTTTTGTTAGAAATTTTCACTAGATCGTAAATCTACCCATCTTGTAGATAATGTACGGCTTTATCTGCAGTCTTACTAACCTCACTAAAAATAGCTTTTAAATATAGGTGTGACGTCATTTTTAATTTGTATTATTTTCAGCAAACCTTTTATTTTTATTGATACCCATATCATGGGGGTGGTTGATAAAAAATAACTATTCCGCCATCTTTGAGAGTCAGCCATATAAAATTTAGAATGACGTCACTTATCTGGGTCGGGGGGCTTTCGGGACCAGGACCGCGGTCCCGGATTCCCCTTAAATATTTTTTTGTGGTATTTTGGGACCACAAGAAAACAAAAGTTAGAGTACAGTAAGCTGAAATAATATTGTGACCAACAAAAAAAATAATTTATTTTGAAGACGGGGTATTAGAAAAACAAAAAAAAAATCTCTACTTGTATCAAAACCATGTGTTGTCATCCAAACAAAATATGTATGCAAAATTTCAGCTCAATCAGTAGGATGACTGTGTGGAATTTTAGATCTAAACCAATAAACAAACATAGAAACATTGCAAGCTCGTAATAATAAACACCTTCAAGAAAAAACCGGTCAAGAGCGAGTCAGACTCGCGCACCGAGAAAATTAAGGTAAATTTTGGTACTTACAAGTTTTCGCGAAAATCTAAATTTGCCCATATCTCTTTATGATGTTGGCTCAGGACATTGATTTTTATACACCTAATAGGGACTATAAACTTCAATATCTGGTATAAATTTCAACTTACTAGGTCCACCCGTTCCTGAGAAAATCGGTGGTGACAGACGGACAAGAAAGTGATCTTATTTTAGGATTCCTTTTTTTACCTTTTGAGGTACGGAACCCTAAAAATAGTCAACATGACAAATATTCAAGCAAGCAATACAAAAAAAAATGTTACAAAAATATAGTTGCATTGTATTTGGCAGCCGTTTGCAACTTACGCTTTTTCCACCCAGTTCCTACATTGCCAATTCGTATGAAATGCAAATGAGGCGGTCGTTGCTTGTTTGTCATTTTGTTTGTATAAAAAATACTGGAGAACGACTGGCTACGAATATGCATGATAAACATTCGTTCTGTACTGCTTCTACGAAAAATGTGGAGTTGTTTTAAAGTTTTATGGTATTGTTATTGGGCTGGAATTGACTTTTTTATATTGATCGTTCTTTATTAACAAAGTCATCATCAGCCTAAAATGTTCCCACTGCTGGGACACAGGACTCCTCTCTATGAGAGGGAATGGGCTATTTAATCCACCACACGGGCCCAGTGCGGATTGGTAGATGTCACATGTCTTCGAATTTTTGGTTCTAGGACATGCCGGTTTCCTCACGATGTTTTCCTTCACCGTTTTGAGAGCAGTGATGATGAGATAAATTACACAAAGTAATGGGCCTGTCTGGGGGATCGAACCTACGACTTACTGGTCGTAAGTTGAGGCCGCCACCACTGGGCCTCCGCTCCTCTTAACAAATTAACCAGGTGAATAGGCCTAATTTGGTAGTGTAGATACCGGGAACTTCATTAGTCACAGTCGTTTGAATTATCAGCACTCAATATTCAAGCTTAAAACGTATATAAAAAGAATCGGGAAGCTTTTATATCTTTATTCATCATCATCATCATTTCAGCCGAAAGACGTCCACTGCTGGACATGGGCCTCCCCCCGGGCCAAGGGGGGTTTTTGCCATAATCGCCACGCCTTGCAGGCGGGTTGGCGATCGCAGTACGGTTGTTACAAAAGCACAGAGAACGCTGCTGCCCATTCTCTGGTAAGTCCCTTAGTCGCCTCTTACGACTCCCACGGGAAGAAATGGGATATCTTTATTAAAATTCGGCATTCAAAAATCCCAAAAAGGGACCATACAGGTACAATGTGAAAACTATCATTCAAAAACAGGTGTAGATGTAAATTGGTCATGCCAATGCAATGTAAACGAACCCTTTTAAGAAAGCCTTCTGTACATCACGTTTCACGTTTCGTTTCGTGTTTATCGTGTTCGTTCAGTTTACTGTAAGAGAGACTCAACGATCTCACAGTTAAACTGCGTAAGCAGTTTTGTGGGGCAATGTTACTAGCGTTAAGAAATTTTAAATTAATAAATAAATCAATCATCATCATCATCAAACTAAGTAACTATGCAAAAAATATTGCTGGAATACGACTTTTCTTTGGTGTGAAAAATCATGTTATACGGTGGACTTGACGTAACACACTTATAATACTGTGCCGTGGAGGTATTTAAAGTGAAGTTGTATCACAAAGTTTAGTATTAAAAAAAAACTTGTGAAAAAGTTAAACTTTGACCCCAAGGTAACTAGAAAGCTCCCAGGTACAGTCTAGAACAAAAAAAATATCCCTATGACAGGGAAAATAAGTACCTTTTGACTTCGTTAAGGGTTTACACAAATTAAGTAACGACATGAAAATTTATCATTAAGTTTACTACTGATACTAAAGACCCAAGCCTCTACAAAGGACTGGAGTAAAACAACAATATTTTTGAATCGCCGCTCGACTGCTCCCAGGTTACGGATGACGGCCTCGGCGTGTTACACTGCAGTAGACACCGCAAATCGATGCTTAGTTCTGTGTTCTACTCTTTGATGTCTATTTTCACCCGCCGTCTAATGCCAGTCAGGCGAACACGGAAACTGTAAGATGGGAATGATTTTTACACGAGTTAGTAGTAGATACGAGAGAGAGGAGTCTGTTTGGTTAATCTTAAGTTGATTTCAAATAAAATATTTAATAAATAATTAGAAAAACACACTTTAGCGTGACATCTTTTATTTTTCGTATTTTTCTTAGCGAACCCTTTCAATTAATACCCATTTCATTGGAATGCATGAAAATTAGCATTTTTGGGAGTCCACCATACGTCACTTAGCGAACCATGCATTGTCACCTATATTAAACGTGTACGCAAAATTCCAGCTCAATCGGAAACAGGAAAGTGGGTCAAATTTAATTTCTAAGATTTTGTTACATAGTTGGTAACTCTGAAAAATGTATACGTAGAAGAAATCATTATTAAATAATGATTAAATCGAAAACAATAATCGAAGCTTTTAATTTTGTCAGTCAAATATTTCAGGAAACAATTGATTAATAAACCTACAACTACTTTAGTCAGTGCAACGCACTACACATTAACTTTAACATAATTTCATACATTTGAATATCAATCAATTATTTTATTAGGTACTTTTTCAATTGATGTAAATCACCACAAAGCCATCCATGAGCTGTGTTTATGGATTACTCATACCTCAAGTGCGTATGTGACATCTCCCCACAGATAATGACCCACCTTATATCTTGCGCTGAATGCCCTGACACCTGTGCGCTCGACAAATGTATCAACAATCGGAGACTGCATAGCTGAATAAGCCTTATATGAACATTTTTCCATCGATTCACCATCTATCGTAAAGTTTCCATCGCTCAATATTTTAATGTTTAAATCATCTTTATGACACCTTTGCCGAATTGTCTTTCGATAATATTCTATAAGAACAGGGCATCGTCAAACTAAACATGGGTAGTCTGAAAAATCAGAGCTAAGAAAATGATCAACTTTCAACAGCTGCTTCCTTTCTAGCCCATCACAAAAGCTTAAAAGAAAAACGTTCTACACGATGTAAAAGTCTACTTCCCTCTTAAGATGCTCCATAAGAAACTGCATTTCTTAATAAAAAATCTTCTAACTCCCTAAGAACTTCGGCTTAAGTTTTAACTCCTTCCTTATAATCCTTCATGCCTCGTTCCGGTTTGTTGTTGATTGAGCCTTCCTTATAGATGGGTATAATGAACGATCTAACGAGCATAATGCCTTAATCAACATGCTTTGCAGACGGCTTAGTATCGCAGTACAATATTATCAGTGGAGCTGTTTATCTGGTCTGTTTGTCTGTTGGTATCAATCTTATTCGTAATCCTTTAGGTTTGTGCCTTGTGTTAAACTTAACTACATGCTACATGCAACACTACATACTTGCTGCATGCTACATGCTTGCTACATGCAAGCATTCTGTTATTAACTTGAAAGGAATTTGGTAGTCAGTCGCCCGAAAGTCTGACAACCAGTAGGGGTATCGTATTACCCAGTACTAACTGGATTGTGGAGGTCAGATAGGCAGTCGCTCCATGTAAAATACTGGTATTCAGCTGGATCCGGTTGGAATGGAAGCCGACTCCAACATAGTTGGGATAAGGCTAGGCAGACGATGATGATGATTTTGAAAGGAATTTTCCAAACGGTTGATAAGTATATTAGTAGAATTATTAGATGAAATTGGCTGACTTAAATATTAAACAAATTAGTGCACTACACAGTGGTTGGAGAATACAAGTTTATAAGTAAGTGATGTTTTGTTAATTAAATAAGTATTGTTTGATAATTATAATCAGAATTAGTACCACAAACTTTGGGTTTTGAGGTGCAAAAACTAGTTAAAGTAATTATAACTCTTTTCACAAAAATAATAAATAAATAAATAATAAATATCGGTGGACATTACACACCGCCATCTAGTGCCACACTAAGCAACGAGGCTTGTGTCGTGGACACCAGATAGTTGATATACTAAATAGATACTTTTTATTTGTACATACTTATTATAAATATAAACATCCATCACTCGGTAACAAATGTCCATGCTCATCACACAAACATTTGATCCTACCGGGATTCGAATCCGGGACCCTAAGAACGTAAGGCAGCCTCACTACCGCTGTGCTATTCGGGTCGTCAAAATAAACTAATATGAAATACATCGTTATTTGACTGTCAACTTTCTACTTCATTAGTTCCGGTTTCGCTACATAATTTCATGTTAACACGTAGCTGCGAATTGTTTTATTATTCAACTTTGTCGGCGAATATCTTACGAGGTGGTGTTACTAAGTTAGCCTCACTAACTAGGTTTCTTGAATTACGTTTTATAATTCATAGTTTGAGACTCATTGAACTAAATATGCTAATGCGTGAGAGAAATATGAGGGTCGGTTTAGAAATGTTACCATTTGCGGTAGCATGATAAGATTAAATGCTTTTAGGTGTTGTGGTTGTTTAGTGTGACTCGGAAAATTAATAGGGTTAAGAATGGGTAAAACCTCTATAGAGTTTCTATTAAATCAGTTTCTTTTTACCTAAGTTAATTAAAAAAAATATCCCAAATTACACTTATTTATTTATTTATTTAGATAAGGCACACCAACGACATATTTACAATATTGGTTCCATAAAGTGATTATAGGTCTACAATGCGTGTAAATACGTCACTTATAGGTATGCACAACATTCACAACAATACAATTAAATTAAAAAAATATAATTAACAGAATGAACACTTGAGATACTCTAACTGAATGATAGCTGAGTGATTGTAGAAGAAGTAGCACAGCAGACTAACAGCCAGATGCCATTCATAAGATCATTGGTAAGACCTAGAAAAAACCACACAAAGGAGACCGCGATCCAGAGGAAAACATGATACAAAATGAAGCAGTGTAAAGTAGGTGGAACAAAAGTGCTGATGATTTTTATGATGACAAGCAACTTGAGCGCCCTTTAATCAAACTCATAAAATAATAGTAAGTCAACTACGGTAAATGTAACACTGTACGTGCTTCCTGACCAAATAGCAACACATTTTCCACACAACCATAAAACAGAAACAGTAAATCACATACCAACACTTCAGAACACGGTAACGTTGATTAACCCTCACCAAGACACCTTGACATCACAACTTTCAAGGCCTTCACTCTGAGGTGCCAAAGGTCGGCTTGATCCCTAAATAGTAAACTTTGATTAGATTTGTTGTACCAGTCCCAGCCTGTCCATTAGAATGCAAGCCAGGGACAGTTGTGTAATTGAATTTTTCCAAGTCATTGAGCATGAATATTCCTCTTTTTTCGTGCCATTCGTACCCGCCACCTCTTTTATAGTTCGCGTCTGTGATGCGTGGAATATAAAAATCGAAATGGATTCATTTTTTATGAATGTTACCACGTTCTCAATTTATGGTGTTCATATTTAATGCAGTCCGTGAGTGGTCTGGTAACACCTTGCTCGATTGGTATGTTTACCTGTGCCAGGATCGGAACATGAATCAATGTTGATCGTGTTACTTTTATTGGTGGAATGATGTGAAATGTTTGCGGTTTTATGTTTTAAATTTCAAGGATTTTATAAGTATAGTAAACACAATTGAAGTTTAAAGATTAGTGTAATAGATTTAAGTATTAGTGTCTATATACAGATAGTGTTAAGATATTCGCTTTGTTGTTACAGTTGTCATCATATTATTTATATTTTGTGGGCAGCGCTGTGTTGTTCACACTCCTGTTTTTATTAATAAGTGAAGACTTGTCATTGGCATTGTTACTCTCACGTACTATGTATTTTAAATCTGTTTTGACGCCTTCCATAGATGTAAATAAATAACCTTATTAAATCCAACAGTTAGATCATATAGATATTAAAATAGAAAAGAGTTAATCAGCATTATCATCTTTGTTTTTGAAGTGTTCAATAAATAAATTAACCATCACTGTAAAAAAGAAAACAAAAAACACGACAAACAAAGAAAAAAATAAATAAAGTGCCCGATAAAAATCGCATGGCTATTAAACCTAAATTGAACACGAACTGAATTGCAGTTAAAACTAGCACGTTACACACTACGTACACCTTTTTAATTGGCATCATAAAAAAGTACGCAGTTAGTACTCCAATTTTGTTTTGACACGATTCCCCAATAAAATTGCTATCCGCGCCGAAACCAAGCTACGTACGGAAAAAGGGATTTCGTTCGTTTCGTGTTCACAAAGGTTTCAGTATGTAAGCGGATTTACTGGAAGATTAAGAAAAATAAGCGAAAATATAAAGTAGGCACAATATTCTTAACAATATCAGTGGATTTTGGTTTGGAGATTTATGCATAAAAGGTAAGAAATTGAATATTCCCTTAGATAAGTAAGATTACTTTTTTTCAGTTACTTAATAAAATTCTTGTAACATTTTTTATGTTTGACAAGAACTCACTCGATTTTTCGAACCTTAGCACCGTTTGCTCTAAAAGTTATGTGCTTCTGTTAAACTTTACCTACTTTGTCACTCAGTTTCATCATCCTGAACATTTTATTCCATGTTTAATACTATCCAAGACTATATTCAACAATGTATGCAGATTACTTTTAAATTAATTACAATGGGTCCGAGTTTTTTCCCTGTGGTACACCCAAAACCCAAATAACAACCCATATCATTCAAAATTTAATGACCTAATAATTTTATTGGTATAATCTTGAAACTGTCACAATTAACGACCTTTATCGGGCCGCTATCTTCTATTTTTACCGAAAATATACTATGGCGTACTTTATCAAATGCATGAGCTAAGTCACGCTAAGTGGGGTAGGGGCTATAGAACACGGAATCGCCGCGTCGTCGTAAGCATCTAGAGACGGTAATACTAGTAAAATTCGCAAAGCGCCTGTAGTGTTTTGAGCACACCTCTTCCATGACGGATCACAGTCTTCAGTATCAGTCTATACTTTTACGTCATTTGTGCCAATAAAAAGTTAAGACGCTTAAATTTTTTGGAAAGTGTGTTCGATGCCGCCTCTAGAAGCAAACGCCGCGCTGACGCGTCTCCTTGTTCTATGGAGTGCGCAATGAAATTAGCTTGTATTTTCTATCGGCACGTTGCTACCACGGCTGTGAATAACCAAACAGACCTGTTCAAGTAGAATTTAATCAAGTCAGACACGCGACCTCTCACGCGAGCGCTTTCCTCGTTGCCGGCAATTATCATGTCGATTTTATACTGATTGTGTTTTTGTGAGCCTTGAGTGGCGGACTTTCCCTTGACTTTTTTTTGTAGCGTGTAAAACTTATTGATTTTAGTATGTTATTACTATGAAAGTAGGTATTTGTGTTATTTATATTTGAAAAGCGTAACATCACGCCCGAAAATCCCCGAATGATTAGGCACTGATGTACTTCTATTATACCTACAGCTTTGTTTAGGACTCGTTAAATATAGAGGCCGATCCTCCACTCAGATCCAGCCTGTTCTCTTGCTGTCCTCTCCCTGCGACGCCCTAAGCCGAGGCCTGTACCCCGCAGGGGGTGCCCTTAGCGTTTAGTCGTTTAGTTTGTAAGTTTTGTGCCCTGGCTGGAGGCCTTACACTAGGTACCCACAGGATTGTCCGGTTAAGCAGACGACAACCTCTCTAGGTTGAAATGCGAGTTGCCATTTCAAAAAAAAAAAAAAAGGCCGATGCTATTGCCATCAACTAACTAGGTACAAATCCAGACTCCAGTCGCTAGTCGAGAAATTCCTGAAGAAACAAACCCTACATTTTTTTGCCCGGCCTGGAAATCGAATGTAAAAACATGTGCTCAATAGTCGCGCTTGCTATCACTAGACCAACGAGTAACCAATTTGAAAAAAAAAAAACGCTTACAATGTGCTTTAAAAATTAAATGAAATCGCCGACTTGCAAATGATCGCAAAAGATTTATAGATGAAAAGTATATCAAATCGTCATAAAAAAACGGTGTTCCCCAATACGTTGTAAATCTGTGTTCGAATGGACTATCCGTGGCGTTTTTCTTTATTGCGCGGCACACAGATGTCACATCGCTTTGAAATACAGCGTATGCAACCATTAGAACATCATAAAACGGGATATTCCTATTACTTTTGATGGTGAAAACAAAAATACTATCATAATTTTATTGGTTCATGCTCTAGCTCTAAAATAGCTTACAGGTGATGAAATGCATGTATTAGTTAAATGGGATTTTTTATGAATGCTTTTTATTTTAGTTTTAACAGCAAACTCAGCTATGCTACATAACATCCACGTAATTCGCAACTGCAAACTATGTTCATTTTGCACAAAAGTAGCTTGCAGTTTAAAAAGTAAAAAATAAAATCGGACCAACCACGTCATAACTTTTCAAAGTCATTCCCAGAATTTCATCGTAACTAAAAGCTGTGACCAAAAAATTTGACGTCAAAAGCTTTTTCTAACTAAGTTGTAAATCTATGTTCAAATGGAATCCCGCGGCGACTCCCGGTTTTTTCTTTATTGCTCGGCTCACAGATGTCATATCGCATTGATATACAGCGTATGCCTCTATTGGGACACCATAAAACACGTCAATAGATGAAACTGAATCTGTGAAATGTCGATTCTTCATGAGAATCTTTGTAATCTCCATGCGTTCGGTTCTAACTGTTTTTAGCTTTCGGTATGCTTGCTTGCATTGCTTTGCTTTCGGCTTTTGATATGTTTTGAGCACAATGTCAGTTCATTTTTTTTTTCAACTGGTTGAGAGTTGCCGAGAATCGAATTTAGTTGCTTGCGATTCAAGAGGCCTATGTCCAGCAGTGGACTGCTGTAGGCTGGTGATGATGACCTGACAGTAAAAGAAAATATTGTTGAAGATGTAACACGCCATTGATTCTCGTCTAAGAATTTATATCTTTACAAGTAAGAAGTAAGTAAATGACGTCGTGACGTCTGACATGGAAGAAGGAAACGTATTTGCGCTAACGCGCTTGATGATATTTCTGTATGGTGTCGGACGTAAAGAATAGCACCATCCCATATCTTCCCGTGGGTGTCGTAAGAGGCGACTAAGGGACTGACCAGAGAATGGGCAGCAGCGTTCTCTGTGCTTTTGTAACAACCTTACTGCGATCGCCAACCCGCCTGCCAAGCGTGGCGATTATGGCAAAACGCCCACCTTTGGGGGAGGCCCATGTCCAGCAGTGGACGTCTTTCGGCTGAGGTGGTGGTGGTGACTTGATGATAGCATAACATGTTAGTGTTAGGTATAATAGTAACGGAGACAAGTGAAACAACCGCCTGCTGAATGCACACTCATTTATTCGTAGATGATGCGAGTTCTTTAAACATGGACGCAGCAACGCCCACATATACAACAGTTAGTTTTTTAATTAATATTGAAGATTGATATTTTTATATTTACCTATTTCGAAATTGAGGATAAACTTCCCTCCTGCATAACCCTAACCCCTTCACCTTTATCTCTACTAACGTAGAGTTATTTTGGGAATATTATTCATCAAGTTATTAATATATTAAACTATGCCCACTTGGCCCGAAATACCTCTACATGCTCTTGTATGTAGGCGTTTTATACAAGGTTAATCATTGTAAGTATCTTTCACTGACCTTTTTGGTTTATTTTAATGGCATTACCTATACTTTCTTTGTACTTCACAGTACTATCTATTTGATTAAACAAACAAATCATAATCAGTCTGCAAAGGTTACACTAATGGAACACAGACCTTTTTTCTTCTATCTGTATTTAGAAGAGATTGTAAATAAATATAGATTGTTCAGTAATCGAGCAAGGAGAGCAGTGATTCACCCAGCAATTTGTTGTACCTACATGTAATTATAAATGCATACTTTGTAAATCCCTCATGTACTTTATACACAGACCTCTTTTTTGGGAGAGGGAGTAGACTATAATCACCACACTGGCCCACTGCGAGTTAGTAAATATCACGATTCTCCCATTTTTTCGAATTTTCGGTTTCCACACAATTTTCCAGCATCCTCTTCCTGCCCATCTTACTTGCGGTCGGGGCCCTGTCAACTGTTGTGCAACCATCATCATTATCTCCATCCATCAACCTTTAAATTCATCACTCTTTTAGTCACATGCGATTTGTCCCTCCTCATCACATGTCCATACTATTATGTTCACGATTTTTCAAACAATAAAATAAATCAACATCATGATTGTGTTTTTTTATATTATCGAAACACTCTTTATTTCACAACTGAAACCCTGATTAACACATCCCAACCTTTCCAAAATTTTCATTAACAAAGTCTAAGCAGTAATTATTTCACTAATTACATTTTCATTTACTTTGCTTTAATCTTACATTATCTTTACAGCAAAGTACGCTTGATTAGTCTCGACTCAAGTACCCATGTATCCATTAAACAAATTGAAAATTTAACTTCTCAAATGATTTTGTAATAATGCGAGTGAAATGTGAGACGCCCACAAAGGTCTGAACTTTGCGCAAACTTGTTAGACTACAAAGAGTGGATACGAACAAAAGGCGCTTTCCAACGTATTTCATATTATTTATTAATGCTTTCGAAGTTGACATCCAAGAATTTTCGCTTTGAAGGTCGTAACTCCAATGTTAATTTGTACTCAAGAAGACGTAACCCGTAGTACTGAAGAAAAAAGTCGTAGTAAAAATTGCTTAGAGTATGGCAAGCAAATTGCGATACGAAATAAACGTCACACGCATATCTCACTTGTCGCAAATGAGATCCCGAACGGGGCGTTAGTTTGTCAAAGGTAGTCACTCCAACGCTAATTTGAATTGTACTTCCATAGATGTAACAGCTGAATTCCCGGAGCAGCTGCTGAATATTCCTTCGTTCCTGGTAAGTTGCGAAGTCAATTGAAAGAAGTGCGATTCATTCTTGTTAAAATTGCAAGTTCCTTGTGCTTCTGTGAGCCTAGTACAAGTTATGTGACGGTGAACGGTTTCAATGCAATTAGTCTTCCATTCGTTTCATACATCTGTGTTCAGAGATGTAATATCCAGAGGTATTATAAACACGTACATAGACATCACTCTCAAGACTAAAACTTAGTCAATTATTCAAGTTTAAGTGTCAATGTTAAAAGTCTCGAATATTTGGAGTATCAAATTGATGTTAGCTTCACTAAAATAGGTAAATATAATACCCCAGTTTGGGATCTTCAATTCTAGGAATCGTTTTATTAGATTAGGTTGGAGTTTTTGTTGCTAAGACCAAATTAAGCTCACAAAACGATCTTTAACGCCGACAAAGAAACTTCTCACACTTAAAACTACTAAGAGTAATTTTAGCGAGTTTTCTTGTAAAAAAGTGGAACCAAATAAAATCACTATGATTTGCTCGAACAGGCTAATCAGTCCACGCTACGGCGTAGTACACTGACAACGCTACGCCATAGTACACTGACGACGCTACGCCGTAGCATTCACCGCAAACCTTGTGCTACGAAAGTGTGGTAAAGTATTTATAGAAGTTTATAATTACATATGACTACAAAAATATTGAAATTAACATTAACGTTTCCTTTCAGACACTGAACAGTCTAATCACGTATCTAAAACACGATCGACACTTTCACTCGACATTCCAAAAATTGATTTCCGCAAATACCTACGTATACACCCGAATTCACCAGAAATCCGAAAAAATAAATGGTGACAAAACCCTCGTACACACTTGCCCGTAATGACAAGCCATCAACGTGTTCAATGGCGCTGCTATTAATATTAACTACAATAGTCTGTCACTCACAAACGCGGCTTGTTAACATTTCGTGTATTGTGTCAATCACGCGAGAATGTTCGCTGTACTGTGGAATTGGGACTTTATTTGTGGGCAGGCAGATCTGTAAGTATAATGTGGGAAATTGGAACAGAATTTGTGTCAAATAATTTTATAGGATCATCCATGGATGGAAAAACTAGGGTCGAGATCGTTTTCAGAAACTTATAGAATACGGCTCAGATCTTGGATACTTAGCTTGCTTTGGTTTAGACACGTTTTCGTCTTTATCTTGAGCTTGCACTTCAGCAACAACAACAGCGCCAGAACAGTGCGTCAGTAACAATAATACTTAGCCAAAAATCGTGCTAAGTAACGTTAATAGATCTCGGCTTCAGTCTTATTCATGCTTTTTTACAAAGCGGAGATTTCTGCAACATTAGAAAGGGCAACGAGGTACGAAGTCACTCTTTTTTGACAGGATACCAATAAAAAAATCAGAATTGAATCAAAATAGCTTTTTGAACTGCCTACCAAACCAATTAATTAATAATAACAAACGTTGTATTTTGTAATTGGAACGAAACTAGGTAGTAATGTCCTTAACCCCAACCGTGATTATTTTCAAGTCCAATCGAATTCATACAATTTAACACTAGCAGCACGTTTAATAAGTTCATGTCCTTCTGATTTTAATTTATAACCAATATCATCTTTAATGGTTTCAAGCAATGAACCTCTGACTACTGAAAATCAATTCATAGGTAGGTTGGCATTAATGCGAAATTAACTCTGTATGTATACTTTTTTGCTCCTAAACCGATCATTCTCTTTGAGAACAGGTAGCCTAAGTAGACCTGGTGAAGAACGAAGGCTAATTTCATTAAAGATGACAGACGAAGTCGCGGGTAACAGCTGATATAACTCCTCATAAAAGGCAGGCAGGTCGTAGGCAGTAAAAATCTCATCGCCACCTACTACCATCCTCCTTTGGCTCATCCACGTTCACATCAGTCTGGTCATACACGCACGCCGGTTGGTTACTATGCGCCTGACATTCCTGAAGAACTTCAGCAATATGGTCTGTGTAAGTTTTTCTAGAGGGTCTCTTCTCGGCGTTGCCACTCACATCTTATAGCGGGCTACAGTTCGTTGATTAAAAATCCGTTCATTCAGAGCTACGATGCACACACACACACACAGACACGACAAACTTATAACACCCCGTCGTTTTTGCGTCGGGGGTTAAAAAAAGGATTAACCAACCAGACACACCAGACACCTACCAGTTTCCGATCTGACGTATCTAATTAAATTAGTTTGTGATCCGACTAGGGGTCTACATAGTTTTACAAAACAAACCAGGGATCAAATCCTGAGCGTAGGCGAAGCGTATAACAGTGTTATTGTTCACATCAAATTTATTAAAACTCAGTTTAAATATTTCCATTAAAACGAGTAAAAGTTTAGGAGAAGCTTCAATTAACATGTAGATTTCGAATGTTTAATTAATGATCTTCGTCGTCTGACTTGCATCGGGTGGTTTACTGATTGTGTTCTTCGTCGAGATAGTGTGATCATTTGCTTTGTCCTTTGTTCTGCTGGCTTAAACCAGGCCACCTGGCCACTAGTTCATATTTTTCTTCTTCTTCGTGTCACTGGTTGTCTGGCGTCGTGTCATTATATTTTATTAGACCAAAACGTCGACTACTTTAACGGCACGCAGACATCACTTTGGCTACTTCTTTTGGAGCTCAGCGGGCAGGATAGGAGGTGGAGCATAGTTTGCGAAACAGCTCCACACCGCCGGTGATCCATCAAGGTAGTCCCATTTTACCAGTTTGGAGTTTCATCTTCTCAGTCCATCTTGTGGGCTGCTGTGGTGTTCAATATAATGTGGCGTTCCAATAAAAGGATACACAAATAAATAAAAGAAACACCGTAGGGATCAACTACGAGTAGCACAACACCGGTCGACATGGCAACGCTTGGGCGAAGCATAGGCCCAGCAGTGGACATTCATATTGTTGGACCGGTACCGATGAGAAAATCATAAAACTACTTTATTTTTCGCACATTGTGAAATTTAAACCTGAATTCTTTTATTGTAGAGCTGAAAGTCGTGATCACGCTGCCGCTACAATTATAAGCAAAGGATCGGAAAAGTGCTGATCTGGTCCCAAGATATGAGCACAGAATCATGTGGAGGGAATTATGCATTTCTACCAGCCAAATTGCATAATAGAATTTGAAAATAGCCTGAAAAAAAATATAAAAACCGGCCAAGTGCGAGTCGGACTCGCGCACAAAGGGTTCCGTACCATTATTATCAAAACCGGCCAAGTGCGAGTCGGACTCGCGCACGAAGGGTTCCGTACCATTATCTATACATTAGACAAAACGGCAAAAAAATCACGTTTGTTGTATGGGAGCCCCCCTTAAATATTAATTTTATTCTGTTTTTAGTTTTATTTGTTGTTATAGCGGCAACAGAAATACATCATCTGTGAAAATTTCAACTGTCTAGCTGTCACGGTTCATGAGATACAGCCTGGTGACAGACAGACGGACAGACGGACAGACGGACAGACAGACGAACAGACAGCGAAGTCTTAGTAATAGGGTTCCGTTTTTACCCTTTGGGTACGGAACCCTAAAAATTTACTTGATACAAATGAATTCCCAAACAGGGTAGTTGCGTGCCACGAAAAGAAAAATGCCCAAGAATGCCTGAGTGACGTAAGGTAACAAATAATAATCATAAGTTGGCCTTATCGCGCCCTTCATAAAACCATCAGGCCGTATCTCCATGCAAAGTCGAATTTAATGGAAAATATCAGAGTTCGGAGTGGGGAAAGTTTCCCCTTTATGAGATTTGGTAAATGGTTGAATTTCTACGAATCTTGTTTGTGAGTCAAAGTCGTTATGGTCATTGCTGAAAGCAATCGATGTTGATTGAACATCAAAGCCTGCAGTTACAACATGTACCAATAGTGGTTGTTATAGAAATACATAGAATGTCATGCTCTAATTCTTCTTTTTCTTTTCGTATCGACGTTAGAGTTTGTACCAAGTAAGTTACCAAATTTATCGCAATTTGGCGCTCAATTATAATACTTTTTTATTTTTTCAAGGTAGACCGATGACGTTGTGAAGGCCTGGGGATGCGAAAAGCACGGAATTTGACCAGGAGAGGAAGTATTTCGGTTGAAATTATGATAGTAATTATTTATAAAAATACTTTTACTGCTTTAAACAAAATAGTGATTAGATTCATAATTTTATGAAAAACAAAAGTTTTCTTCAAAAAGAAAGGTCAAGTCAGGCATAAAAAACATAAGGAGAAATATGGGAACAATAGAAAACAAAGTGTGGCTGACACATCACATGTGGGCGTTCCTGTTGAAGTAATGTAATCGTACTGGCTGTACGTTCATAGAAATAAGACTATTTATATATTTGAATGTTTAAAAAAATAATAATGACGTATTCTTGTGTGTGACATTGTCTTTAAATAAATAAAATTGTTTGCTTCCACAAAAATACAACAGTTCCGCGGGATTACAGAATGCGTATTTTTTAATTCTCCTCCCACAAACCTTTTACAACACTGTAATTCTAACAAGCTACATTTACTCCAATACGACAAACCTTTTACTTCATTACCCGACGTACGCAAATATACTTTACATTTCCATTACGCTGTACACGTAATAATTAATCAAGCTACCAGGTTACCTGTCAAAATGACTTTTTAACATCTCAAAAACAACGGGCAAAAATGGAACAACTAAGTTTTTGCGTCCAAACAAAAACACCTCGAATTTTAATGAAGGTGAGACGAGAGGACAATTAAAAGTTTTACATAATTCAGTTGTGTGTCTGAAACGGGGGAGGGCGGGGGTGCACCCTTGGCATCCGACCCCCCCACATCTGAGCCTGAGTTGATTACGAGATACGACTTTTTGAAAATTTAATTTGCCAAATTGTGTTGGAGTTTTGGCATGATCGCTTTGTGGTTTCTGGTTATTATTTTGAGAGTTATTGTTGCTGAATTGTGTTGAAGCCTACTGTACTTTTTGACTTTTGTATTGGGTCATGAGACATCTACGAACCCATACTGGGCCTGCGTGGTGGAAAACAGCCCATTCTCGCGCACAAAAATGTTGACTAGCTATGTAAAGTCATGGCAAAGAATAAAAGCCAATATATTATAGTAATTTTATAAGGAAAGGTACGGTTGCCGAGGTTGGTCCGTGGATCATACCAAAACCTTATATATGTCTCGGAAAGCACGATAACCTGTTAGTTCCGGTTGGCATTTAAAACCTGAAAGACTGAAAACCAGTTTTACCAAGGAGTATTGTGTTACTTTTTGAGTTGTGGTTGTTGCTCTTTTTAAAATACTTAATGGTGTTTTTCTGGAGTGACTTAATTTTTTGTTAAGGAGCGTTTAAGTCGATTTACGGTAAGGAAGGCAAGTAAGACTGGAAGTCGACCTGAAGGAATTAGAAATAAAGCTGTGGCGTAAAGCAGGGATGCGTTCTTGCACCAACACTCTTTGCTCTATACTTTGCCGTCGTCATTCGAGAAACCCTGAACCGTATTTCAGAAGGCATTCGAATTCGTTTCCGAACCGATGGCAATTTATTCAACCTTGCCAGACTGAAAGCCCAAACAAAAGTCTCTTATACCACGATTACAGAGATAATGTACGCTGATGACCTGTGCTTCGTGGCGGACACTTGCGAAAGTTTGCAGGCGCTGATAGGTAGCCTCAATGACGTTTGTTGTAAGTTTGGTCTTTCAATAAACGTATAAAAACCGAAATTATGGCTATGAACGTAGACGAACAACTGTTGGTACCTGACATCCTAATCGGCAGTGGCAAGCTGAAACGAGTAGAAAGCTTCAAGTATTTAAGCAGCATAATTACCAGTAAAGGGGATCTTGACGCAGAGGTTAATCAGAGAATATGTGCTGCAGCAGCAGCTTTTGGCAAATTGAAGCCCAAAGTTTTCAGCTCGCACGATTTGAAGCTCAAGACCAAGATCTCTGTATACATGGCAATAGTCCTTCCAAATCTTTTGTACTCGTCGGAAACGTGGTGCCTGTATTGAAGACATATTAAGACCTTGAATAAATTCCATCTCAAATGCCTCCGAAACATAAGAACATCAAATGGTCGGACCGTGTTAGAAACACGAACGTTTTAAGGCAAGCCAAGGTCCTTGGCATAGAGGCCTACTTGATCAGACGTCAGCTAAGATGGTGTGGGCATGTCTCTAGGATGCACGAAGACAGACTGGCGAAGCGCATCTTCTATTCTGAACTCCAGGAAGGAAAACGGAAATGTGGTGGACAGTTTTTGTTTCATCCACCAAGTTTTTGAACGCACCTTTTTGACGTTTGACAGATTACGTTTCGTTGTCTGTGCGAATCGGTGCGATGACGTTGGCTTGTCAGTGCAATTTTGGTTGAACAATGGTCGCTCCGTGCTTGTAATTTTTGGTACACGCTGTTCGAGTAATTATTGGTTGAAAACTTTGAGTTATTGTTAATCCGATACCATCTTGATCGGTGTTTGATATTTTGTTGATAATTGAGTGAAAATTGAGAAATCTCGCCATTTTGGGTCTTGACCGCGAGTGATTTTTTTGGTTATGTCCGGCCTGTTTGTGTCATTTGAACGCCGGTAATTTCCTAAATTCAGTGTTGGACTATTACATCCCCGATTGGGTTAGCAAACCGGGATAAAATTCAGTTGGACATTGGTGAGGGTTGCCACGTGTGTGATAGGAAGGTTTGTCCAGAAGGACGTCGGTACGCGCTGGGCGTCCATGGAACCGTCGTAATCTCACATAACTACACTTACACCACACAAACCACAGTTATACTTACACCCCACCCAGATAAGACGGAACCAGGGACTACGTCACATCACCGGTACCAACGTGATGGTAAGTGTATTGAATAGTTGTTTTTCCTTTGTCAATTTGGACAAATATATTTTGATTAGGGCTCCGCGTAATCGCGGACATCGTGAGTCTGTTCGTGCAGTCTCACACAACTGGTAGCAGAGCGTGGTTTAATTGTTAAATTCACCACTTATTGTTGAGTTAAAAGTATTGAGAAGTCTGATTTGTTGCCGTCAGCCTGACTCAAATTAACATAGATTGTTTGACATAATTATATTATGATATGTAGTGTCCCTTGTGGTTTGTACTTTAATTTGCTATTGTATAAACAAGGTATTGTTTGTACAGGGTCGGATTTGAACTTGTAATAATTCAAACTAAGTTTTATTATTTGGTTTAAATTGTAGTTGGGTCCGGGAAAGTAATTCCTGTTGATTATTTAATTGAATTGAATTTGTTTATTTGATATTTCGCACATCGGCAACAAGAGAGTCACAACACATAAAAATACGAAATTGAGATAAGTATGCCATAAGAAAGGCAATCGCAAACTTTATCTGCAAAAAAAGCGTCATAATTATAGTGCGATTCTTTGCCGAGAGATGGCATTTAATACCCTTTTTCACCGAGCCACTTTCCTACCTTTTGTAGCGTAAACAGTGTCACATCACAGTTGATACAGAACGGACGTGCATCTAGTGTGTGTAGTACTGTCATAACCTGTGTAACAACCCTATTACAGTAAGTAATTTTCATATAATTGCTTAATTTCGGCAAAAAGACCATCACATCATGTGAAGTGACCATATTTTTGAATTATTCACACTAAGTATTTTCAAATTAGAGAATAGAACTGTCACATCATGTGAAATTACTATATTGTTGAGTTATTCTCATTAACTATTATAAAATTAGAAAATAGAACAGTCACATCATGAGAAATGACACTGTTCTTGCTTTAGCGTTAGTTGATACCGATTTATTATATGGGTAGAAGTGTTATAACATGTGATATAACTGTATTACCGAATAAGACAAGCATTTAATTGGGTAATATTTAATATTGTGTCTCTAATTCTGCTTTATATAGTGTTTATAATTATCTTAGGACACATTGCAACTGTTACAACTATGCGTTTTTACTTTAATAGGACAAAATGAAGCGGAATTCAAGAAGAGCGGAGTTGATGATTGATTTAGTTTTACGCGATGGCACTCCAGAAGTAGCCGTTGGCTTGGATGAATCTGAAACTTTTAAAGAAAATATCAACAATACCAACACACTTTCTGATATTGACGATGGTAAGTGACAGTATTTTTTTTAAATACCTACGTACTTACAAAGTTTTACTTAATTAATGTTCTCTTTACATCAATTTTCAGCACCTGCATCTACAAGTTTTAAGCAATCTACTTTACAAAATTATAATTTAAATGACACAGTACTCGAAGACGAATACTCAATTAATGAGGATGGTGTGTGTAAGTATAAATTGTTTATTTTACTTTTGTTATTTTTATTATGATTATGTAAAACTATTAAAAATTCTAATGAAACTAATACTTACATGTTTTAATTTCAGGCACACATACCATGCCAGAAAAAGCTACAACTCCTTCAAATGAAGATGATTTCATCGAGGATAGTGATGATAGCGTCAAAGATCCCGATTTTGTTATTGGTTGTGGTATGCTCAGAAGGAGATTTTTTTGTAATAGTCAGGATGAACAATTAACTGATAACTTACTTTCTGAATCTAGAAGTATACTACAGCAGGAAGTGCATCAAAATAATCCCGATTTGAATTTCGATATTACTTTACCTAATTTAAATTCTGAAAATATTCCTAATTCTGATCCAATTCAAAATCTAACACGACTGGATACTAATTATGACTCCGATGCGTCTTCTTCAAACTCATCTTCTAGCTCCAATTCGTCCTCAAGCTCTAATTCATCTTCTGGTTCAAGCTCCACTACTTCGCGTTCAAACTCCGCTATATTACCATCAAGCTCAACGGCCAATCTCTCATCCCCGCCGATCGCAGTTTCTCTTCAAGGCGAAAGGGGAACAGAATCCAATCATCAGTCTAATCCATCTAGTCCAATCAGTAGCTTAATTAATAACGAAACAAATACAGTAAAAAAAGGGAAAAAGCGTTTATGTCGAAGAGAAGAGTGGTTGAGTAATAAATCTAAAAAAGCTAGGAATTTAGGTAAGGCGTATATTTCAAGAACCAAAGAAAGAAAAACAATACCTGCTAGGTCAATGTTACCTCCATGCAATGAAAAATGTACATTAAAGTGCACCGAAAAGATTAATGAAAGCCAGAGAGAAAATAAATTTCATAGTTACTGGAAACTGGGCGACATTAACTTACAACGGAATTTTATTCATAAATCTATTAAACCTATCATCCCTAAAGTTAGATTTACTGCTAAAGAAAAACCAAGACGACTCAATCACGCTTTTTACTTAACATTCAATCAAGAAACAGTTCGAGTCTGTAAACTCTTTTTTAAAAATACATTAGCCATTAATGACCGTGTCATTCGTACTGTTATAAAAAAAAGTGAAGATGGTTTTTTACAGCAAGATCTAAGAGGTAAACACGGTCGTCACCACACAGTAGATGATTCTATAAAACAAGGAGTTAAAGATCATATCAGCTCAATACCAAGGGTGGAGAGCCATTACATTAGGAAAAATTCAACACGAGAATTCATAGAAGGTGGTAAGACACTTGCAGATTTATATAGAGACTACAAAAAGGATTGTGAATCAAAACAGCAACCTTACGCTAATGAGACAATGTATTCAAGAATCTTTAATAAAGACTTTAACATAAGTTTTTTTACGCCAAAGAAAGACCGCTGTGAACTTTGTGCAAGTTATGAAAATGCCGAAGGTAGTGCAAAAGAAAACTTAAAACTGAAATATTTAAAACATTTGGAAGAAAAAGAAGAATCAAGAAGAGAGAAAGAGCGTGATAAAGGAAATATCAGTCCAGATAATGTAGTGGCAGTTTATGACTTACAAGCTGTCTTGCAGCTACCTCGTGGAAACACCTCAGTATTTTATTATAAGTCAAAATTAAATAATTTTAATTTAACGATTTCAGAATTAAGCATCGATAGGAACGAATGTTATTTTTGGCATGAAGGGGAAGCGAATCGTGGGGCTGATGAAATTGGCTCGTGTGTATTCAAATACATCCAAAGCAAAATGCAGTCTTATGAAGGCCCAGGTCTTGATTTCACATTTTATTCGGATAACTGCTGTGGCCAAAATAAAAATAGATTTATTTTATCGTTATATTCATTTTGCCTACGTAAGTATTCAAAAATTAAAAGTATATCTCATAAATTTTTGATAACTGGACATACCCAAAATGAAGGTGATGCTGTCCATTCTACAATTGAAAAACAGATACAGAGAAGGTTAAAATCTGGGCCTATTTACGTGCCAAGCCAGTACGTTGAAGTGATCAAGTCAGCGAAGAAAAAAGGGAGACCGTACAACTTGACTGAAATGAGTTCCTGCGATTTTCTGTCATTAAAAACTTTAGCACAGGATATGGGCATCCATACACAATCCTTTAAAATATTAGACGTAAAAATATTGAAGATAATGAAAGACGCACCGACAACAATATTTTATAAAACATCGTTTAATCAAACAGAGTTCTTGACAGCTGAGTTATCTCGAAAAAAAAATTTGGGCGAGATAAATTTGAAACCAGCCTACAGATCAAAACCTAAAATAAAACCAAACAAAATAAATGACCTAATAAGTTTGGTTGAAAGTAACCACATTCCTCAATTCTATGCGTCGTTTTACAGATCTCTTAATAACAATTAATTTGTTTGAAAATTTGCTTATTTGAAGACTGTTGATTCTATGTTCCTATTAATTATAAGAAAGTAACTATCTTATTTTATATAGAAATAATTTAATTAGTGATTTCCATTTTTGTTTCCGGTTTGATTTTTATAATTTTGTTATTACACCAACGGTGTTTTTTCTAATACTTTACTATTTACTCTTGATTGTTTTGATACCTTATTTGTTTCTATTGTAACTAATAGTAACTGCCTACAAAGATATTAATATTACCTACCTGATTAATTAAAAAAAACAATAAATATTATTAACTAATAAAAGTGTTTCATTTCATGAAATCTTTGATATTTTGTCGAAAAAAGTGACACATTAGAGGAATTTTAAAGTAAAAAATTAATATAAAATGAAAATAATATCTTCAGATTTTAATTTCCATAAAAATATAATAGAACATTAAATAGACTTCTTAAATATATCTTAAGTTCTCCGATATACTCTCTCAGATTTTTTTAAATGGAATTATAAGCTCAAAAAAAAAGTAAATCGTGATTTCCCAAAAAACTACATTTATTGTGTTGTGACACTCTCGTTGCCGATGTGCGATTTGTCCCAATGGCTTCATTGAAAGCTGTAAACCAAGCCATTGGTGGATTGACCTCACAGCTAAGATGGTTTGCCTCAGCTGCTGCGACCGCTGAGCGTCGAGACCTGGAAGAGGCCACGCTTGCCCGGTATGAGCAGTTGAATGCGAGATTGAGTGCGGTTGACACTTTGTTTGCTCGCTTCAATGAAGTGATTTTGGACTTGGACCTGGAAACATTGGGTCAAGCAGCCCGTGATAAGGTTGTTGCGGATTATGACCAGATGTTGGACCTGGGTGACATAATAAGTATGCGTGCCAGGGAAATTTTGAAGAGTCGGGACCCTGCCCAGGTCAAAACAGAGACCTCTGTTGTTGCAGGCCCTGGACTTTTGGGTAGACTGCCTACCCTGGAGCTGCCACATTTTGACGGTCACTTGGACCATTGGTTAAGCTTCAGGAACCTGTTTGACAGTTTGGTTGATGCGCGCTCTGACCTCCGACCGGCCCAGAAGTTGGCTTATTTGTTGTCAGCCCTAGGAGGTGAGGCTCGAGCCTTGGTGCAGCACTTGCCGGTGACCGACTCGGCCTATCCCACTGCTCTGGAACTTCTATCCCGACGGTACCAGAACAAACGTTGCCTGGCTGATGTCCATATTGACCAGATCTTGGGGTTGCCGGCCATCACCAGAATGTCAGCGTTGCGTGCTGACCTTTTGAATCCATTGCTGGCAGCAACCAACGCCTTGAAACGATTGGAGTTGCCGGTGGACTATTGGTCCTATTTTTTGGTACACTTAGTGTTGCAGCGGCTTCCGTCAGACTTGAGGTCCCGTTTTGAGCAGAAGTATGGTGGGGATAGTGCCACCCATCTTCCCCCCTTTGAGGACTTCGTCAAATTCTTGGAGGATGAGTGTCGTTTCCTCGACAACGCCCGTGGTGCCACGGGGTCAAGCCAACCGCCCTCTCGGCCGAGGGCCCACGGACGGACTTGGACTGTCGGGCCTGGTGATAGCCGCCCTGCCCCCCGTTTTGGTGGCACCCAGAGTAATCTTGTTTGCGGCTATTGTAAGGCCACGGGACATGGCGTACCAACTTGCGCGGCCTTCTTGGAGTTGCACGTGAGTGCCCGCCGCCGAGTTGCCAATGCACGCCGTCTGTGCTTTTCGTGTTTGGGGAATCATTTTCATCGGGATTGCCCCAACCCCTGCCCTTGTTCAATTTGTAGGGGCTCACATCTTGAACTTTTGTGCGCCAACGCGAACCGCTCTGTCAGACCAGCCTCTGATGGGGGTTCGCGCAGGGGGGGGTATGATGGAGATGAGCACCGGGCTTCTCGCTCGCCGGATCAGAGTCGGGGAGGGGCCTGCAACTTTGACCGCCGCACTCCACCCCCCGCGCCAGTTGATCGGGAGCCGCGCGACCGCCGATTGACCTCCCCTCGTGAAGGCGACTATGCAGCTGCTGGTAGGCGACGTTGGCCAGACCAGCACCGCCTTCCCTCCCCTCCGTTGGCGGAACGTCCCCGTTTGGAGACGCGCCCCCCGCCACTCAGGCGTCAAGTGAGATATGCCCCTCCAGCGATGGCGCGCGGCTCGGGACATCGCGCGGATGAGGAGTTTGACTACTATCCTCATCGGGATAGACCCCAGCCTGGATGCGGCGATCGGTCGCCGCCCAGGCATTACTAGGAAATTGGCGCCTGTCCCGCTAACGTACCTCCCCAGATCGACACGGTTTTGTTGCCAACGGCATCGGTCAGGGTCTGGGGACCCACGGGGGACTCTGTTGTGGTCCGTGCCATTTTGGACACGGGAGCCCAGGGTTGCCTTTTGTCGTCTTGGTTAGCGGGTCGGGTGAGCCTGGATGTCCGGGCCTTTTCAGGCATGATTAATGGAATAGGCGAAACACCTATCCCGACTGTTGAGGGACAAACCTTATTTGGGCTCACTCCTGTGAGTTGTTTGGACCCTAAGTTTTTTCCTTCGGCCATTGTTCTGACGAGTATTTTGGGCTGTCATCCCCAACGTCAGCTGTCGCCTGATATTGTCCGGTTGACGTCAGGCCTGGATTTGGCTGACCGCCGGTTTGATTCCCCTAATACAACTCATTTGATATTGGGTTCCGATGTACTAGGGAGAATATTGTTGGGTAATGTGAAAGTCTTGCAGCCGAACGGTTTGGTGGCTGTCTCGACCATCTTTGGCTTTGCGGTGATGGGCCCAGTGTTGAAGGCTGCCCCTCCACCTGAGCCTGATTTTGCGTTGGCGTGTGGCTCCGCTCTCTCTGACGCTGTTCAGAGGTTTTGGGAGGTTGAGGAGCCACCGCAAGTGGCCCGCTTGAACCCGGAACATGAGGAGTGCGAGTTGTTCTATCAGAACAACACAGGTCGACTCCGTTCCGGTCGGCTCGTAACACGGTTGCCTTTTGTTGCAGTTCGACCACCTCTCGGCGAGTCCAGACCTATGGCCGAGAAGAGATTGTTGGCGATGGAGCGCCGTATGGCCAGGGATCCGGTGCTGCGGCAGAAATATTTAGATTTCATGCGTGAGTACGCAGACTTGGGACACATGTCGGTGTCAAATTTGGATTGGCGCTCAGTTGAGCATTACTTTCTGCCGCATCACGCGGTCCTCAAGGCATCCACCGGTAAGCTGCGCACAGTATTTGATGGGTCTGCGCGGACTTCCTCTGGTGTCTCTTTGAATGATTGCTTGCACTCCGGCCCCAAATTGTTGAGGGACCTTTGTGATGTCATCACATCTTTTCGTCGTCATCAAGTAGTCTTTGTGGCTGACATCAAAATGATGTTCCGGCAAACGGTTATTCACCGGGATGACAGACGTTATCAGTTGATCCTGTGGCGAGAGAATCCCCGGGACCCCATGGTTGTTTATGAGCTCAACACGAATACGTACGGCCTTCGATCGAGCCCTTTTGTTGCTATTCGTTCGCTTTGGGAGCTCGCGGACCGAGAACGCTTGAGGTTCCCTCGGGCGTCCGCCATCTTGAAAACGGACTTGTATGTTGACGACGTCTGCACTGGGGCTTCCACGGTTGAGGAAGCTATCCTGTTGCGTGACGAGTTGGTTCAAATTTTGGATTCCGCTGGCTATGAGTTGCGTAAGTGGGTGTCCAACTCGCCAGCACTGTTGGAAGATGTGGAAGAGGATCATAAGCAGGATCCTCATTTGTTTGAAAATGCTGACAACCCTGCTATGTTGGCCGTTCTCGGCGTTCAGTACCGACCAGTCCAAGACACCTTTACGTATGATGTCGATTTGGAGTCACCACACACTTGGACTAAACGACTGGTATTGTCTACTGTCGCGAGAACCTTTGACCCGAATGGTTGGATATGCCCGGTATTGTTTTGGGCGAAATGTTTTCTCCAGCGCCTTTGGACCGCGGAACTTGGTTGGGATGAGCCACTTCAGGAAACCCTTTTGGAAGATTGGCTCCAATTTGTATCCGCACTTCCTGCGGTCAACGAGGTCGCGTTACCACGCGCTATCCTCCCCCCTGGGAACTATACTGCTACCCTTCATGGGTTTTGTGACGCATCTTCGCACGGTTATGCAGCTGTTGTTTATCTGCGCACCGTCAGCGCGACAGGCCAGGTGAAGTTGTCACTGATCATGGCCAAGAGCAAGGTGGCCCCCCTCCGGACGGCATTGACCATCCCTAAGCTAGAGTTGTCAGGGGCGGCGCTTCTTGTGCGTCTCTTGAATCACTTTGCTCAAACTTTGGGTGGATCTGTGAACATTCGGAATTCTTACGCCTGGACGGACAGTCAAATTGTTTTGTGCTGGTTGAAGACGTCCGTCCACTCCTTGGAGGTCTTTGTGGCGAACCGAGTGTCACAGATACAAAATTCCGAAACGCCTTTGATTTGGAGGCACGTGCCTGGAGACTTGAACCCCGGCGACGTAGCCTCACGTGGGTGCATGGCCCCCCGCCTGATTGTGCACCCCCTTTGGTGGGGACCGGATTGGCTGACTCGCCCCGAGGATGATTGGCCTCGAACGCCAATTTTGATGTCGGATCCTTTGCCCGGGCTTAAGGTGCTCGCTGTTGGGACGAAGGACCCTCCGTTTGATCCTGATATTTTGTTGAATCGATACAGCTCCCTCGACAAATTGTTGAACGTTACCTCGTGGATCAGGCGTTTTGGTCACAATGCTAGGAATCCAGGGGACAAGCGCCTGTCACCGGTTCTCTCTCCTCAAGAGCGACAGGAGTCACTCCTCCTGTGGGTTCGCTCTGTGCAGGCCGTACACTTTGAGAAGGAGATCGAGACCTTGAAGTCCGGTAGAGTTAAGTTGTCGGGAGCCGTTAGTAAGTTGACGGGTCTCTTGCGTGTTGGAGGACGGTTGAGGCACTCTAGCCTTCCTTATGGGGTCCGTCACCCCCTTTTGTTGCCCAAGGCGGGCCATTTGATTAAATTGTTGGTGACTGATCGTCACATTAAGAACTCGCACGCCGGTTGCAATGCGCTGTTGGCCATTCTGCAGCGAGAGTTTTGGATTTTGTCGGCTCGTCGTACCATTCGTAGCATCGTCTTCCGTTGCATACCGTGCTATCGGACTAAGGCCCCAACGATGCAGCCCCAGATGGGAGACTTGCCTGCTGATCGTGTCAATGAGGCGAGGCCCTTTGCAGGCGTAGGAACGGACTTTGCTGGTCCCTTTTCGATAAAGACGTCTACCCTTCGCAATAGTAAAATTGTCAAGGCTTATTTGTGCGTATTTGTCTGCCTGTCAACTAAGGCAGTGCACTTGGAGCTGGTATCCTCCCTCTCGACGGAGGCCTTTGTGGCAACTTTGGATAGATTTTCGTCTCGCCGTGGGTTACCTTCTCTGATCAGGTCTGATTGCGGTACCAACTACAAGGGTACAAGTAACTATTTGAAGGAAGTGTATGACTTTCTTAATGAGAGCCAGGTTGACATTGGTAACAAATTGGCCCGTCGAGGGGTCACTTGGTTGTTTGACCCGCCAGCCTGCCCCCATTGAGGGGGTATTTTTGAGGCCGCGGTGAAAGCGGCAAAGGGACTCTGGCGGAGATTGTTGGGAGACACCGTTCTCACCTTTGAGGAATTAGCTACGGTATTTTGTCGCATTGAAGCGGTACTAAATTCGCGTCCATTGTGCCCGCTCTCTTCGGACCCTAACGATTTGGAGGCTCTACCCCGGGCCATTTCTTGATTGGACAGCCACTTGTCGCTCTGCCTGAGTACCCTTTTGTTGATGCGAGCCAAAATCGGCTATCGCGGTTTCAGTTGGTGCAACAGCTCACTCAGAGCTTTTGGAAGCGTTGGAGCTTAGAGTATCTGCACATCCTCCAGCAGCGCGTCAAGTGGACTGATAAAACTCATCCGCCCAAGATAGGAGACCTCGTGCTTATTAAGGATGCCAACCTTAAGCCTCTGTATTGGCGCCGGGGGCGCATTCTCAATTTGGTGGCTGGCACCGACGGGGTACCTCGTTTTGCTGAGGTTTTAGTGGATGGATCGGTTATGAAGAGAGCGGTCGCAACCTTGTCAAGACTGCCAATTGATTAGCGGACGGGACGGCCCGTCCGGGGGGGGTAGATGTTTCATCCACCAAGTTTTTGAACGCACCTTTTTGACGTTTGACAGATTACGTTTCGTTGTCTGTGCGAATCGGTGCGATGACGTTGGCTTGTCAGTGCAATTTTGGTTGAACAATGGTCGCTCCGTGCTTGTAATTTTTGGTACACGCTGTTCGAGTAATTATTGGTTGAAAACTTTGAGTTATTGTTAATCCGATACCATCTTGATCGGTGTTTGATATTTTGTTGATAATTGAGTGAAAATTGAGAAATCTCGCCATTTTGGGTCTTGACCGCGAGTGATTTTTTTGGTTATGTCCGGCCTGTTTGTGTCATTTGAACGCCGGTAATTTCCTAAATTCAGTGTTGGACTATTACATCCCCGATTGGGTTAGCAAACCGGGATAAAATTCAGTTGGACATTGGTGAGGGTTGCCACGTGTGTGATAGGAAGGTTTGTCCAGAAGGACGTCGGTACGCGCTGGGCGTCCATGGAACCGTCGTAATCTCACATAACTACACTTACACCACACAAACCACAGTTATACTTACACCCCACCCAGATAAGACGGAACCAGGGACTACGTCACATCACCGGTACCAACGTGATGGTAAGTGTATTGAATAGTTGTTTTTCCTTTGTCAATTTGGACAAATATATTTTGATTAGGGCTCCGCGTAATCGCGGACATCGTGAGTCTGTTCGTGCAGTCTCACACAGTTTTTACGTTTCAAGGATGTTCAGAATAGACACTTCAAAAGATGCGAAATTGACCCCTTAGTGTGGGAAAAGCAGGCACAAAATCGGCCCGAGTGGAGACGTCGTGTGCATCGGCAGGTCAACGCCTTTGAAGTGAGAAGAAGGTCGCAGCTGGACTTAAAGCGTGATGAACTTCAAGCTAGACCACCTACAGCTATACCCTACAATTTCGTCAATGGTGTTCTGACATGTCCGATTTGTGCTCGGAGTTTTTCGGCCAAAGTTAGATATGCTAGCCATTTGAGAGCACATGAAAGAGCAGCACACCAAAGCTCCCTACAACCACACTAGAAAGCCATCGAATGCAGTCGCTGTGGTCGAAATCGGCTAGATGGCATCATCATCATCAAGGTCGTCCAATCAGCGTTTGGAAATGAATTGTGTTACAGCGCTCCATTTAAAGTGCGTCATTTTGATGTTATTTGTGTAGCATGTATATAATGTACATAATAATTTTAATGATCCTGCACTCAGTCTTTAATGAATTTATTTTATAATAATAACAAAAAATATATGTTTGATGTTTGGATAAGGTTTTGCTCAAAATTTTCTGTATCATCGAAAGGCGTGTTTTTGTTAGTCAAAATCATGCGCCTGGCAGGTGACAGGTTGTTAGTCCATTGCGCGCCGTGTTACGATCCAAAACAACCAATTTACTTCCATGGTACAAATTGCCATAGGTATTCAAGGGCTGACGGAGTTTTGGTAGAGTGTCAACGTCACAATTTCGTGGCTTAATAATTATAGCCGCTTGGGTCGATTTGAAAGTTAATCCGCGCGTTGGTCTGTGGATGGGTGACCACCCATTACACACCGAGTTTTCTCCGTGCTTCGGAAAGCACTCTACAGTTGTCGCAGCTGTCGTTTGTAGAACTTTGACAGTCGTAACAGATAGTCAGTAGCCCGAAAGTCTGAAAACCAGTCTTACTAAGGCTCGATGTAGCTCTATGAGAAATACTGGTATTCAGCTGCATCTGGTTGGACTGGAAGCCGATCCCAACATAGTTGGAAAAAGGCTTTAATAGGCTTTACGATGATATTATTTCTGTCTACGTCGAGTTCTGAGTTTATAGTGGTTTTCCATATACATTTTTTTGTACCTAAATAAACCGGTGTAGTTACAAAGTTAGTATAGACTTTAGAAAGATGAACACTGTCTGTGAATCTGATAAGTTTTCACGCTTTAAGGGATGAACAATGGATGAAATTTAGTATAAGGATAAACTGTTACCTGGGTTAGAACATAATTATGATATATTTTTGCCGACTACATTTTACTGAGGCATATTTCCAACACCACGCTGGCGTAGACGCGGACAAATGTGGGTGTAACATAAACATATCTCTGCCCAACCCTTTATCAATTAGATTAATAATAAACAAGCGTAAGGAAAAAAACCGGCCAAGTGCGAGTCGGACTCGCACACGAAGGGTTCCGTACCAATTATTATAAAAAAATTACGTTTGTTGTATGGGAGCCCCCCTTAAATATTAATTTTATTCTGTTTTTAGTATTTGTTGTTATAGCGGCAACAGAAATACATCATCTGTGAAAATTTCAACTGTCTAGCTGTCACGGTTCATGAGATACAGCCTGGTGACAGACAGACGGACAGACGGACAGACGGACAGACGGACAGACAGCGAAGTCTTAGTAATAGGGTTCCGTTTTTACCCTTTGGGTACGGAACCCTAAAAACCTTCTCCATTTATAATGACGAAGTGCCTTTCAGTAATCTAGTTAAACTTTCATAACTTTTTAACCACTAATGAAAGTAATTACAGGTATCGATCCCCGTCGTTAGGCAAAGGGTGTTAATTATATTTTTACTACTTTCAAGCCCTTACCGCAAACAATAATGTTTTCGTTCGCCCTGTAAACCTTATTAAAGCTTAGTAACCATCATGTTAGTCACGCGATTATGACGTGTGTAAATATACGCAGTTATACGTAATAATTGACACTCGAGGGGGAAAAAACCAGCTGGAAAACATTCTATACTAACACTGTATTAAACTTTCACGGTTTAAAACTAACTAACGGTATATCTTCCGTGATTGTTCATTATTATTTTCAGCTACTCAAAAAAAGCTCAAAATAATGAACAATGACGGAAGAGATTACATTACATTACAATTATATTGACACATCTGTACTTTTGTTTACCTCTCTACAAATAAAAATATTTTTATTTGTGTTTTATTTTTATTTGAAGATAATCCCGTATGTAACAGTTTAAGTTTATTCTATATACTAACTACTACTCGTAATTTCGCCCACATGGAGTTTATTCTATACTTACTACTACTAGCAGTTTCGCCCACATGGAGTTCGGTTTTTGTCCCACAGGATCGTACTACTACGATAAAAAGTATCCCATGTATTAATTAGGGTATAAACTATCTATGTGCCAAGTTTTATCTAAATCCGTTCATTCTCCCAAACTTTCAGATTTTAGAAAGAAAGAAAAAATCTTTATTCATCACAGCTTTGACGTGCATAAAAAAATTGAAAATAGAAACAATAAACATAACAAACATTCAGAGTATTACAAAACGGAACATAAATAAAAATTAAATTTAAGAAAAAGAGATAAACTACATTATGTGGACTAAAGAACCAAAGTCTGTATTGGCTTGGTAAGACGATGGTTTCTCGTGTTTTGTTCCTGTCTTGCCTTAAAAGCTCCATTATCTTACATAATGTTGCCTTATTATAACAGTGGATTCGGTTAGTAACCCATATTTTTTTTTATCGAATCACCATTTAAAAGGAAGATGAACCTTAATTCTGGAAAATATTTGCCTTCATAGATGATTAATCGATTCCACTGATCATTTTACTCATTTTAAAAGGAGGTTTAACCATAAAACTCTAAGTGCTATAGAAATTAACTTCAAGGAAGCTGCGAGGGCTCTTCTCCGAAGGAACCCTTAAACCATCGTTTGATGTGACCTTTCGTCCTGAAACGTTATAAATTGAACTTCCTTTTTCTTTACCACATAGAAAATTTAGTTTGCGTTTATTTTTGACAAGTGCTCGTCAAAAATAATAGCATTGTTGGTTATATCAAAATAGATTACAAGGAAAAGCATTACCCTCCTTTGAGATCACAGTAGGGTAAAAACATGATCAAGTTTTAAATTTTCTGCTGCTGCGACTTCGTCTGTAAAAATTGTGATAGCTCGGCTAATTTGCATGACATTAATATAATTAATATCCTATGTCACTGCCTGATAACTAAGCTTTCTATTGGTGAAAAAATGGCTAAAATCGGTCCAGTAGTTTCGCAGCTTTTTCGGTACAAAAAAAAAATCTTTCCTCTATAGAATAATACTAGCGGACGTCACGTGGTTTCACCCGCGTAGTTCTCATTCCCGTGGGAGTACGGGAATAAAAATATAGCCTATGCTACGCGCTGATAATGTAGCTATCCATTGCTGAAAGAATTTTTCAAATCGGTCCCTTAGTTTTTAAGTTTATTCGTGACATACAAAAATACAAATCTGTCTTCTTTATAATATTAGTATAGATATAGTATAGATGTCAAAGCCGTGACATACTTTCTCACATTCATAAATTTATGGCTTAGTTTAACGCACATGAAAAATGTAAAAGAAGATTTCTTTAACAAAAATACTATGACATTTTCTAAATAATATATTCCAAAGGACGGCTTAATTGTACATTATCTATTATTATCATACGTGTGACATCATGAATGACTAACGTACGATTCATAGAGGCACACAATGGGCAGGCCCCACCAAATACATGTTTATGTCATAACCAGCCCAAAACCGAGGTTTGTAGCCACATAATTAACTCAACAACGAAATTAGACTCTATTTTTTGTCTTCTAAAGTTTATTTTTGTGTGAATAGGTAGCAAAAAGGCTTAGTTTCATTTCATGTTCATTTATCTTTGTGACTGAACCGCATAGTCAATTAAAAACTGACGGATAAAAAAAAAAACGTTCGTTTTTGTCGCTTGTGTGGTGTGGTGTTTGGAGTGGATGAGAAAATGGCGTTATCGTTGCCATGGGGACGCCATTTTTTTTTAGAAACCCCGAGGTTCGTCTAAAAATATTCGGTCGTAATTTTTTACACTGTTATTTTATACAACCCTTAGGTTCTCTTTGCACAGCTTGCAACTGACAACTCACTTTCCCTTACTTTACACAATTAACTAGGGGTGAGCGTAATTAAAATGTCATTCTGTCTGTGTCAACTTCAAATGATTGGCGTTAAGACAACGATGTTTTAATTTATGTTTAACTTTAATTGAATAGAGGGCGTATTCGTGCATTTGCATTGTAGAGTCTTATTCTGAAACCAATGTATTTTTGAGTTAAAAGTTCATTAATTTATTATTTCTTGTGAATCCACTTCCAATTAAATTTGCAGAAAAATAAGACTTAATCAGTTCTCATGTCTTTAAAGTGGAGGTTTAAAATAAAATAACAATATTTTTTTAATGAAGCTTATAAAAGAGTTATTAGAATAACAATATTTTTTTTAATGAAGCTTTTATAAGGTTATAAAAGAGTTATTACCCAATTATAACTTCCCCTTGTAACTGCAATAAGAATTATTTATTATTGCTGCTCTCATATTTTTAGAACGGGTTTATTTGATTTAAACAAAATATAACATGACCAAGAACAAGTTTTTATGTCGGTAGTAAAATATTTGTATTTATGTGGCAGTTCTAAACGTGAACGTTCAACAGTTGATATAATCGAATATCAAGCGTTTTCATAGTGTGTCGTATTCCTGTACCGACTTTCAACAGGACTGACAATTATTTATCGTTAGCTCATGTCACCGTAATCGCATAAAGAATCTCACTGTGTCCATATTCTTTTGAGTGTCTTTGCACAGCAGTGACTAAAATACAGGGTGAAAGACAATCGACGCATCAACAATTGCCACGAATTCACTTCATCATTCTGAACCGCCCCCTCTCACATACCCGTACGTAAAATTCGTGCTTTATACAATCGTTATAATACACAAAAAAAAACAGAAATTTTTAATAAGTAATTTTAAAAAATCTGCTGTTTCGTAGCAAAAGTAAAAGAAAGAAAGAAAACATATTTATTTGCCGCAGGTACACATGACGTGCATACAAACTTTGAGAAAATAAACAATAAACATACAATGCATCAGACATTTAAAATATAACAGAACGGAACAGAATCAAAAAAAATATTGCAGCTTGCATTCGTGCGTTTGTTTGTACGTTTTTTTTTTTTTTTAACGCGAACAAAAAAGCGACAAACAGGTAATAACTCAGCACCATGCTGTGCTATGGGGAGCCCGCAGCACAGCGCTGGTTTTCAGTGGTCACTCGTGAAAAACACAAAAAAAGTGCAATACTTACACGGTCAAAATGTATCGGGCAGATGACTTAAAAAAAATACTATCGAAAAATTAATGTATTTCTATTCATATTTCCACATTTTAATTTCTCCCTTCGGAATAGTGTACTGAATATGTTGTAACTGTTTGTGCTTCGATGTCCCTTCCAACCTGTAAATAAAAACATTTTTTTAAAAATATTTTTACTGGTAATCTTACTTATTTTATATTGTGTGTTTTTCTATTTTATGTGTTTTTATTGTATGTTTCTATATTGTATGTATTATAGCATCGTATTGGACGAGTTTGTAATGATGCTATAAATTGGTGGTAAATAAATAAATTTTTGAAGACATTGTTTAAAGAACAGTGCTTACATCATCTGCCTAGCCTTTTCCCAACTATGTTGGGGTCGGCTTCCAGTCTAACCGGATGCAGCTGAATACCAGTAATTTATATGGAGTGACTGCCTATCTGACCTCCACAACCCAGTTAGCACTGGTAATACGATACCCCTTGGTGAGACTTGTTGTCAGACTTTTGGGCCACTGACTACCTGTAACGACGGTCAAAGATCTACAAATGACAGCCGGGACTAACAGCTTAAAGTGCTTTCCGAGGCATGGAGGAAACTCGGTATGTGGATCACCCATCGACCAACCTAGGCAAGCACAGCTTAACCTAAAGATCGACCTGAGCCCGATTTCCCAGCTTTTGGTCCTCCTAAATATTTTATTATTGTTATAATTTAATGTGTTTTATTTGGTTTTAATTGATTCTATCTGATTTATTCTGATTTCATTATATTTTACTTTATTTTATTTTTATCTGATGTAATTTTGTTAATGGTCTGATGTTATTGTGTATTATTTAATTTGATTTTTAATTTTGATTATTTTTAATCTTTTGGATCTTTTTGGTTATCGATGTATATGTGGCAATGGGTGTTATTTACCTGAAAATAAATAAATTATTATTATTATAAAGCAATAATTTCCAAAGCATAACTTTGTAGCTAACTACGTATTACATAAATGTCGTCAATCTTGTCATGTCATCTAAAATTAACACCCTGAATTTTAAAGCCCCCATTCGTCTGTCTTTCATCTCATTTTCCTTATCAAAAGCCAATTCGATGGGTACCTTTGATTCTACCCCTCATAAAATGTGGGAAGCCTTACGAATAATTTTACACCCTATTAATCTTTACTACACAAGCACTCCTGAAACAGCCTACTTTCCGTTGGTATAATCGCTACTCTCAATCAATACTTTTACGTTATTATCAAAGTCTTAAAAACCTTCTAAAATATCCCAGATTTACAACAATTGAGGTAAAAGTTGTCCAACTTTTAGTGCTATTTTTTCAGGGGCTGAAATATTATTTTTTTAGGGCCGGCACGTATTTTTCCCCAAATGGACTTCGTCAGCGGTTTCAGTTCAGATTGACTGTTACGCAAATGGAAACTTAAATTGATATGCGAATGGTTTCACTGTCCACTCACTTTTACTATGAAAATAGGATTATGAACCCGTATTGTGATTACTTTGTTTCCTAAGCGACGGGTATACGCGGGTAGAATTTCAAATATTCGGTGATCAACATGTTAATGGAAAAGATGGATTGTCTGTATGGTGTCGGACGTAAATAATAGCACCATCCCATATCTTCCCGTGGGTGTCGTAAGAGGCGTCAAAGGGATTACCAGAGAATGGGCAGCAGCGTTCTCCGTGCTTTTGTAACAACCGTACTGCGATCGCCAACCCGCCTGCCAAGCGTGGCGATTATGGCAAAACCCCCCTTTGGGGGAGGCCTATGTCCAGCAGTGGACGTCTTTCGGCTGAAATGATGATGATGATGTGAGGAATGGTATGAAGGAAAAATTTGTAAATGATAGCATAAACATGGGAGAATCGAAGAAAAAAAAGTATTGCGCTGAGCCCAAATAGGTCAAGGGCAGGAAGCTAATGATGATGATGAATATAACTCACGATGTGGCTTTCAGTTGCTGAGCGTTAAGCGTTCCTAGAAGCTCTTTCTAGATACTCATCTGCCTAGCCTTTTCCCAACTATGTTGGGGTCGGCTTCCAGTTTTACCGGATGCAGCTGAATACCAGTATTTTACATGGAGCGACTGCCTATCTGACCTCCACAACCCAGTTAGTACCGGGTAATACGATACTCCTTGGTAAGACTGGTTGTCAGACTTTTTGGGCCTCTGACTACCTAACGACTGTCAAAGATGTACAAATGACAGCCGGGACCAACGGCTTAACGTGCTTTCCGAGGCACGGAGGAAACTCGGTATGTAATGGGTGGTCACCCATCCTCAGACCAACCTAGGCAAGCACGGCTTAACCTAACGATCGACCCGAGCGGCTAATATTTTTTAGCCACGAGCTCCTCTTTCTAGATAATAGCTTTAGAAAAAAAAAAAAAAAACTTTGGTTTTGGTGTTCAAACTGAGATTCCTAATTGAATTATGTGGGTCACTGAATTTGACATTGACAGCGCCTTTATGTTGTAGTAGTAGTTATGATTTTCGAAGAGTGTTACCACTGATATGCTGTGTACTATGATAGTACTGATATTTGCATCATTTCCATGCAAATATCAGTACTCAATGTAAACTTATACTATCGCTTATGGGATATCTTCCGTGACTGGTCATTATTTTGAGCTCAAAATAATGAACAACAGTATAAGTTTAGTTTTAAACCGTGAAAGCTTAAAACTACTCTATGTAGTCTAATATAAGTATGTTCCCGCTACTGGGACACGCGCCTTCTCTCTGTGAAAAGAAGTGGACTATAATCCAGCACACAGGCTAAGTGTTGTCTGATGGATGACAAACGACTTCAATTTTTGTCGTCACGACGTTTTCCTTCACCGCCTTAAAACTGTTTTTTAAAAAAAGTGTGTGTAGTGTTTTCATTAAAAAATATCAACAACAACAACAACAGCCCATAACGTCCACTGCTGGACATAAGCCTCTCCCATGATGGGAGGAATTTGCCGTAATGTCCAAGCTTGGCAGGCGGATTGGAGATCGCAGTGATGAAAGATTAACAGAAAACGCACCTGCCCATTCTCACGTCTACGGAGGTGCAAGGTGTTCTGCCTCAGACATTAGTCGCCTTATACGACACCCGTGAGTGTAATTGGGTTGGTTCTATTCTACTCTGCCGGATACCACACGGCTTTAAAAAATATATCACCAATCACCATCTAAAAAAATCAAATCTCGCTTATTAAAACTCAAACTTATTTACACATAAAAAAACATTATATTTCATACCGTAACGTGGCGTCGTTGGAACATATAATCCTTTTTTCGCTCGCAAAGCTTTTACATAGCAAAAAAACACGGTAATTCATTTGTCGTTGAATAATTGAATAAATCACGGTAATGGAACGGGTTTCAGCGAACGGATCTGTTTCCAAAATGGCTTTCGTTGTTGGATCATCTGTGGGGGAGTGGCAGTGACAGCGGTGCTGCTGAATTTAGGATTTATTTAGTAATGGAACCTCTTTTTTATGGCTTATTAACATTTTCATTAGTTATTTAGCGATTTTAGTTAGTAACCTAGCAAGTTATGTTTGTATTTCAATCTAAAAGTGACAGTTTATTAAGATTAAGATTCTAGCGTACACTTCAATACCCGCAATTACAGACACAATTAAAATAACAAAGCGCCGTGTCTGATCGGGCACGGCTGGGGACATAAGGGTAAATGCGTTTGGTACGCAGAAGTTCCTAGTGTGGGAAATAACTATTATTTCCCACACTAGGAACTTCTCCTACATCGTGCATGGGCGCGCTTACGAACATTTAAACCCACATACATAAAGAAGCAGTATTAAGTCCACCTATGTACCAATCTTGTACATGAAGTTTAAATAAAAAAAATAAAAAACGGCCAGACCCAAATTCACTACCTGTATGTAAGTAAGTACCTATGTAAGTATTTGTATACGGGAATCGAATCCGTAACACGCAGCGCAGCAACCAATCGCTCAGTCACTGCGCCAACCATGATGTGAAATTACAGGCATGATGCTGTTTTGCTAATACAAAATGTATGATCTATATCTATGATCTCAATACAAGAATACCTAATTGTATTCATCATCATCTGCTTAGCCTTTTCCCAACTATGTTGGGGTCGGCTTCCAGTCTAACCGGATGCAGCTGAATACCTGTATTTTACATGGAGCGACTGCCTATTTGACCTCCACAATCCAGTTAGTACTAGGTACTGGGTACTACGATATCCCTTGGTAAGACTGGTTGTCAGACTTTTTGGGTCACTGACTACCTGTAACGACTGTCAAAGATCTACAAATGACAGCCGGAATGACCTAATTGTATTATAATAACATAAATCTACTTTCACGTAATATTATAATTGTTATTAATATCTATTTAACTCTAAACCGCTATGAAAGAGCCCCCACAACATCTATCACTCACTAATTTCATAGGCGAGCCATATCTCGTTACGTGCCTATACTCAGACCCATCACTATTAATGCACTCATTGAATGATTGAGTGTTTATTATTTTGATGATAAGTAAAAGTAAATAATATGTAGGTGTATGTATACAGGGTGTGAACAACCTCATCACGAAGCCGTCAACAGGTATTCTGTACATCAAACTAAGTAACTTTACGCAAAAATTATTGCTGGGAAACGCCTTTTTTTTGTGTGAAACATTAAGTTGTGGTAAAACTCAATGTAACGCACTTAAAACATTGTGCGGATGGGTGCATTGTACGGGGGTCGTGGAGGTGTCTAAAGGTGTTTAAAAATCTTTCAATAAAAACTTGTATTATAAAAAAAAAACTTGTCAAAAAGTTGGAACTTTGACCCCCAATATCTCCGTAACTAGAAGGTTCCCAGGTATGGTGTAGAACAAAAAAAATATCGTAATGGCGGGGAGAACAAGTGCCTTTCGGCTTCGTTATGAGGGTTTTTACACCCATTAGGTATGTAAATTTTTCGTGATAAAATAGATATTAATTTATTTTGTGTGTTTAATTAAGTATATTAATATCAATATCACTATTATTATACATGAAGTTTAAATATATAAATAAATATCAAATAAATTGGGAAAGATATAGGCAAGCAAATGATGATGATGATTTCGATACCGAACCAAGTTTACCGATCGGTAAGAGCCGAATGAATGTCAATAGGTAAGTAAAATTAAGAGTCGGCTGTACATTGTTACACTTTGACGGACGCTTAAGCTGTCTAAACTTTTCTTGTTCTAATTTCGACCTTATTGTTTATTTCCTTTTTCTTTACAACATTCCAGAATTAATTCCTAAATGATCGTAAAGGTTAGGGTTTTTACTGTACCATTTGTAGTGATTGTTTCGGGTAAGTTTTCTTGTTCAGCAATTAATATTGTCGAATCGAAATAGGGAATATGCATGAAATACAATAGTACATTTTGAAAAAAGAAAAATAATTTTGGAGAAAGTTTGTTATTGCATTCGAGGCGGAATTGTTTTTTAGCCGAGAACTGCAGTAACAAGTGTCCACGTGTATCAAACGACGTTTTTCAATACACTTTTGAAGAAATAAAATAAAATAACGAAAAATATTTTTGTCACAAATTAAGAAACTATGATTTAAATTACCTTTTTTTTTCGCGCTCTTCTTTCGCCAGGTTGAAGGAGAGGCAAAGGTATGAAGCCGTTACGCAGCCTAATATAAAAAATATATTTATTTTATATTTTTGAATTCAGAACACAAATAAATGTTAATTTGTGTATAAAAATAACTATTCGTTTTTAATAATCATGTTTATCTATGATATTCTATTGATAATAATTATTATTTTCAAATTAATTTGAATATTTAAAAAATATTTTTGTTTTTTTTATTATTTTTTTTTAAGACGCGTAGGTCTTTGCCGAAATTAAAAAAAAAAACATTCACCTCAGACTATAGGCATTGAAACAATTTGGACTAAGTATAGGTATAGTTATCTGTGGCAATTTTCATTCCCGCACACGTGCGGGAAAATGGAAAAAAACGCACGCGTGTGAAATACATTGTATGTTGTACCTAATCGTAGTGCGTTATGGACCAGTTTTCAAGGAAGTGTATTGAAAAACTCTTTTTATTTATTAAGAATGCCTTGTATTGGCCCATAGAAACATTGTGGTACACTTCTTGTTTAAGTTGCTAATACATCAATTATTTTACAATTTACTGTTTTATGTAGCATGTTTTAGGTAAAACGGAACGCACTCTCAAAACGCGTCGTCCTCGATAACGCCGGTAGTGACGTCAAAGTCTATGTGTAAAAAAAAACACTTTTATTAGAAAACTGCTTAAAGTTTCACTAAGATTTTATTATAATATTGTTATTGCAATTTTTACTTGATTAAAGCACATACAATTGGTTAAATTATTCTATTATGGGCAAAAAATTAGATGTAAACGAGGCAGATTGTGGTAAATGACGTCACGTTTGAACTGTCGTAGAAAATTGCAGGAGTTTAATATTATTTTTAAGCGTCAAGCAGTAGTTGAACTTAACTTTTAATACTTTTCTTGGGTTGATAGTACTGTATTTTATTGATTTATGTGAAGAAAAAATTACGTGCATATTCTCGATTGTCAAAAGAGTTCCTCTTCTCAAAATCTCTTTCTCCAAAAATAATTAACTCCTTCATTTAGAATTGATCCCTCAATATCTGTGATATCAATCAACATACCTATAACCATCCCAATACTTGACACCTTAATAAGCAATCGCGAAAACAATTAACTGTTAGCGATATCCATCGGTTTATTAATCCTAGAGAAATAAATACGGACATTTAGGCGTGCGGGACGTTACGTATGAACACAGTATACATTAGAATTAACATACAGTATTTCAACTTGGAACAAATGATCGGAATCGGCTCACACACAAATGCAAAACATTTACGCGGAGTCTAAGCTCAATATAGTTGGGAAAAAGCTAGGCTGATTAGGATGACATAGATTCTAAGCATGTTTCCAGTAACAACAAGAAACCTGTCCTTGTGAGAAAGTTGGGGTTGTCGCATCGATACAAATAGCTACGTTATGTGTACTGTAACATGAGTCAAAGTTTAGTTGACAACCCTAACCTGCTTTCACAAAAAAGAGACTAGTTGGTATACTGTTTATATTTATTCTGTGGTATTAATATCTACTACTACTAGGTATCTGTCCATATGAATTAATCCTAGCTATCTGTGGATAATGTCGAACAATGGCGGAGTGAGTGTAGGACTAGACTGGAAGACCAGTTTATGTTGACACATTGGACTAGCGTTGCTTGTCGACAATGGTGACGATTCTTTTGAGGTTTGAGTGTTTGGTTGAACTATTGTTGAGTGTTGAGTGTAGGATCTTGGGCTCAAGTTCGGGAACAGCGTTATTGGTTAGTTAGTCCAATAGATGTTTTTCAGCCCACGCGGATTCTAAATTGACTCCAATATTTTAAATTGGAGTAGAACTTAACTTTATATATTTTGTTATATGTATGTATATATGTATTTATTCCTATATGTTTTAGCTATATATATTTTCTAGTCTTTTTTTTCTGTTTTGCACCTACTGTGTATTATCTCTGCATCACCCTAAGGTAGACTGGTAGAAAATGCCCAAGGCGTTAAGTCCGTCTTTGTACAGTTTTTTTTTTACTTGTGCATAAAGTTTTTATAAATAAATAAAAAAATAAATAATACGACGGGTTAAATATTGCACAGTCAGGGAAATTAATTGTTTGTCAAAGTAACGCACTTCGCCAGCATGCCGTAGGTATTATAGCCATTTTATACCACTGTTTTAAAAACATTTTTTTAGTTTGCAATAGATAGGCTAAACATTTTCAAATTTACCTATAATGCAGCTCTACGATTTTGGGAAATATTATGTATATTGGTTTGTGAAAAATAAAAAAAATCTCATGTTATGTTAAACAGGTGAATAAATTGATTTAAAAGTCGCTAATTTACACTGGTGACGAATCGGGAATTCAATTCAAAGTCAAAAATTCATTTCTTTTGTTATGGTGACGAGTCGGAACATGTTTTTGAATGTTTTTGGTGACCAATCGGAACAGTGACGAGACGGGCATGACTATTCAAAATCAGGGTCAGTATGTCAAATTCAGAACAATTGAATTCAGTTTTCTAATTTGTCGGATGCCTAAGTACTTTGGACGCTCTGTCTGTTGATAGGTTGAGTTATAAAAGTTGAAATTAGTTTGGTAGTTGTAAAATTTGATATAGGACTATGTGTAGTTTATAGTTTAGTGCTGTTGTGGATCATACCTAATTAACGTTTTATCAGCGAAAACGACGTCTAGATTTGTGCTCGGTTAATGGCAATAAGCTCGTCCCTTATTACATGTAATACCAACATGTGGTATTACACGTAATAACCTTTGACCTTATTTTTCAGCTTTGGCCCTTTCAGTATAACCGGCGTGATTTTATGATAAGAATATTAATAATAAGAATAATTTATTTTAAAAGTAAATATTACAAAAGTGTAAATTTAGGTGCAGTAGTGTTATTTCTCAAAGAATTGTATAATTAGTGCATAAAAGTAAACTATAACTACAATATAATATAACAGTTGCGAGTAACGAAAATATCGAATTCAAAGTGTTAGATAGCGACCTGCCTGATCTAGGTTTATTTAAACCTGTGTTTCAGGCCATCACTTTACATTGCATAATTTAGTTAGGACAGAAAAGTTTTAAAATAAAATAAATTTATTAACAACTATAACAAAAATCAAATTGGTACAAACACATTAAATTAAACATTAAAACTAACAATAATCAAAGTAGGACTTCTAGAATCTTCTCTAGAATCTAATCTTCTATTATGTTTCTGTGGTGCATGTAAATACAAGGTGTAACCTCAACCTCATCACGAAGCCGTCAACCAAGTATTCTGTACATCAAATTAGGTAACTTTAGGCAAAATTATTGCTGGAACTGACTTTTTTTTTGGGGTGAAAAATCATGTTTTGTGGTAGAACTCATGTGTAACGCACTGTAAACATTGTGCTGATGGATAGATTGAATAGTACGGACACTTGTATTAAAAAAAAAACTTGTCAAAAAGTTAGAACTTTGACCCCCAATATCTCCGTAACTAGAAGGAAGGTATGGTGTAGAACAAAAACATGATCGCAATTACGGGGAAATCAAGTTCCTTTCGGCTTCGTTAAGGGCCTATACTACCTCAAATGGCTTAGCATGATCCTCCGTTACGCCTTAAATACTGCAGCATTAATTTTGAAATAAATATTATGGTAAAGTTGAGGATTAATTCTTATCTTTGGCGAAAACAAAAAAAAAAAAAATCCCAAAGTTACCTCCAAATCGAACAATAAACCGCTGGTATTCAAAAAGTACTTCAAATTAGATCATGAAACTTTGCATATTACCTGAACTAACTATAAAGCACGTCTTATGTTTTTTATTTTTTCCAAAAGACGAAAATTTGATTTTATAAAGAATAAAAATCACTCATTTTGCACTATTCGGCCGCAGTGACTAACATAACAACCGCTTTGTAGTGCAAGCTGATTAGAACTATATTCCAACAGTATTACAAAAGAAGTTTGAACCACCACAAATAGAGTTGCTAATCTGAGGTATTACAGGCTCTTAAGAGGTTTTTTATAATATAAAAACTACTTTACATCGATGTTTTTACAAAGGGATTTTCAATTGTGTCCACCCATATCTTTCCCCAAAACACATCCGAAGGTATCCACTTAATTTGTTCACTATCTCCCTTAATACTAGGGCATAAACATCAAAATATCTGGGCAGACGGCCCATAACCCGTGAAATTAAGCCCTACACCCCTGCCGCCCTCTAATTCTTATCGTCGTTAAGTTTTATCAGTTTATGACTTTATGGAGTGTGTCGAAGTCTTAAATTTTATTGAGAAATCGATTTTATAGGTTATCTCTTTGTCTGTTTGATTAGTTTCAGTTCAAAGGCTTCATAATCAGGGTTTTTATTGCTTAAAATAACTTTGTTTTCGGGTAAATGAAGTGCGTAATTGAGTATTACATTTTAAGGAGCCATTCGTCATCTTCTTGCCAGAGGAGCTCGTGGCTAAATAATAACAGTGGCTCGGGTCGATCTGTAGGTTAAGCCGTGCTTGTCTAGGTTGGTCTGTGGATGGGTGTCCTCCGTGCCTCGGAAAGCACGTTAAGCTGTTGGTCCCGGCTATAATTTGCAAATCTTTGACAGTCGTTACAGGTAGTCAGTGACCCAAAAAGTCTGATAACCAGTCTTACCAAGGGGTATCGTATTACCCAGTACTAACTGGGTTGTGGAGGTCAGATAGGCAGTCGCTCTATCTATACTATCTATACTAATACACACATCAAAAGTATCTAGGGATCAACATATATTTTTGCAATAACTTTTCTCCTGATTGATATTAATTAAAATTTTCTTTAGGGATTCATCAAATAAAGTGTTTTCGTTTGTCACAGTAACGATAAACCAAGTCACCTTTGCATTAATAAAGAAATTTGCCATTTTCCTAATAAAGGGATTTTTGACATTTGAACCACTAACATTAAAGTTCGAAAAAATGACTGAAAACACAGTTTTCTTTAAAATTTTATTGGGTAACTTAAACAATTAATAATCCGTGTTTCTACCGCGAACACTAACAACACAAGAACATCGGTTTGGCATACTCAAAATGAGTTCATCCAAATCACGCTGTGGAATGGCCGCCCATGTTCGTTGCAACAACAAAAAAAGGTCTTCTTGCGACTGGATACCCTCCATATTCGGCAGAGCTCTTCTCTGTAGCATATCCCATGCATGCTCAATCGGGTTCAAGTCTGGCGACTGAGCAGGCCAGGGCAGGACATTGATGTTAGCTGCGGCGAGAGTCTGTCTTACAACTCTTGCGGTGTGCGGTCGTGCATTATCATGCATTAACTGAAATAAGGGACCGATTTGCACTTGTAGAGGAACGATGACGTCTGATACAATCGTCTCAGCATAAATTTGAGCGTTGAGGTTGCCTCTGATCCAAATCAACTCAGTTCTTCGGCCGATCCAAATACCCGCCCATACCATGATGGTTCCACCACTATAAGGATGGACTTCCTGGCAGGATTTTAATCGCTGTTGGCGTCCAGGGGTTCTCCAGTGTCGTATACGTCTTGTATCCGGTCTCATACCAAAACGAGACTCATCAGAAAAGCACACGAAACGCCATTGTTCTTCTGAGCAATTTCTGTGTTCAAGAGCCCATTGATATCGAATCCTACGATTGTGCATTGCTATAGGTGGTACCCGTAGCGGTCTTCGGGAATGAAGGTTCACTTCATGCAAGCGGTTTCTGACTGTTTGGTCGCTAATTAAGTTCCCTGAAAAGTGATGAAGCCTCACGGCTAACATCATGGCGGTTATTGTTGGAGCTCTTCGAGTTAAGATTTGAATGTATCGGTCTTGTCTCCGTGTGGTGCAGCGATACCGTCCTCCATGGCGCTCAGCCACGGTACCAGTGCTTCGGTAACGTGTCCAAAGTCGACTGATAACACTCTGACTTGTATTCAGAGCTAAAGCTACAGTACGTTGCCGGGAACCAGCTTCTATCATTCCCACGGCTCTGAGCATTTCTTCCCTGCTTAAATGACGTCGCCGCTCCATAATAACGTTGGTTTTAATCAGTAGTAGGGAAACAGTAGCACTAATAATGTCTTCAATGCGTTGTATGTTATTATAGGGAAAATATTGACAGCTTATTTTCATCTTTTACTCGAATTTGATTGAGAGTTCCTGATTCAAATTATGAAATGCACCAAAAAGGATCCATATAAATTTATAAAATCATAAATTTATTACAAAGCCACATCTCAATCTCAAGAAATCCGCATAAAAATGCTTGATCCCTAGACACTTTTGATGTGTATATTATAAAGAGGTAACAATTGTTTGTAAGTTTGTAAGTTTGTATGTAGGGGAGGTAATCTCCGGAAGTAATGAACCAATTTTGAAAATTGTTTCACTGGTAGAAAGCTACATTATTCGTGAGTGCTATAGGCTATATTCTATTCCCGTACTCCCACGGGAACGGGAACTACGCGGGTGAAACCGCGGGACGTCAGCTAGTGTAAAATACAGGTATTCAGTTGCATCCGGTTAGACTGGAAGCCGACACCAACATAGTTGGGAAAGGCTTCGCAGAGGATTAGTGTCAGTATTCCATTGCAATGACATACAGACAACTCTTAAATGCAGTTTAAATGCGCTAATCATGATCAGCTCTGTTGGTGAAATTCGCCCTTAATCTACAAAACAGAAGATAAACTTGGATTAAGTTGATCCAGATGATGATGATGATTCATTATCTTCTTGCCCTTGTTCTATGTTATTTGGGGTCCGCGCAGCAGGCTTTTTGACGACTTTTTTTGAAAATGAAATGATAGCGTGACGAGAGAATTTTTTTCCGGGGGAAAAAAAATTCTCTCGTCACGCTATCATTTACTCCTTTTTCCATCATATCATTTCTCACACAATTCATCCATCTTTTCTTTAGACTTCCTCCTTCCATCAACATTAATATTCATATTTTAAGGAGCCATTGTTTCAATTTTATAAATCGTTTAATGGTTTCTCTTTCTACAATTTTGTTTCCTAACTCAATGATTTTATGAAAGCTGAATAATATTTTTGGTTTATAGAGATACATTTATTAGCTAAAATTTTAGTGAATTATAATAATATAAACGCAAATAAACCAGACAGAAGACATCGTCTTTTCTCCTTTACAAAATATTTCATGAATAGGGCTAGACGATCAACCGATTATCATTATCTCCACATCCAAAATGATTTAGCGACACGTGTTCCAACATAAGAAACATCTCCCCATATCTCAAACCATAAAAAAGGCAATAAAATACGTGCAACACATGAAAATCACTCACAAATTCACTTAACACTTCCGTACTCACTGAGATTTCGCATTCGGCAGCAAAATCATAAAGTTACAAGTCATTGCAAAGTTTCCAACAAAGTTTGTGGTACATCTAAAATGTTTCTTTTTTTCGTGTGCATATTTTATTGGAATTTCATCTTCAAATCTACCTTCAAACGGTGTAAAAAGGTTCTTACAACTGAATGGTTTAGCATAAATTCAAGTGAGTTGTAGATTGAACAAGTAATGCAAAGTGAAAGAATATGATTTATTTAAAGGTATAAAAACTAGTGCATTGGTAGAGACCGTCTGTTTTCTTTGACGATAACATCGAGAAAGTTGGTTGTGGCTCTTTAGTAAATTGATCCCGCTCATTTCGATCCCGCGGGACCAGTTTACTAAATTAATATTTTTATGTCATTTTCTTTAGTATATTGGTCCCGCTCTTAAAATAACAAAAAAAATGCCGTCGAAATTCAAATTTGAGTAACATCACGTAGAAAAATGTTAGGAAGAATAAAAATAAAATCCCGTTGGCCCCACCGTATTTTTAACATTGTAAGGGATTGAGTAGTGTTAGTACAGTACCTCATACGTTGTAATGCCACTACAAACGGAACACAACACGAAATCAAACCAGGCGATGTTCACAGGTTACAAAACCTCCATGGAATATATAGGGTTCTGTATAAACTGTCACCAATCCAATGGATTAATTTATCTATCAAAAGTAATGCTTATCTAGAGTCCTTATTCCTGTCACCTTGGCACAACTATCAAATTACAAGATAAAATCAGGACAAGGCTGAAATCTATAGAGCGCACTTAGACTTAGCAAAGAAAAGAATATGAACCTTATTTGCATAAAATTAATGTGTATATTCCTAAAAGCGTCTGTGATCCAGCCTATCATACGATTGAAACATTAAAAAAAGGAAATAAGCAGGGTGCAAATAAGGTTCATCTTCTAAGTTTGCTCTATAAATTTTCACTTAACACGTACCTACCGGTTTAAAACAATCTCAGCATAAGATAATCAATGGTCAATCTTATCAAGACAGTATAAAAAAAACACAATAAATTAAAAGAAATAAAGACGTAAAAAACACGTAATACCATCACCAAAAGTAATAAAATTCGTAGCGAGACTTACAGAATTGAACTACAAAGTTGGAGTTTCCAAGTAGGACTGGGCCAGTGGACTTAAATTAAAATGTAACAATTTATGGTAAGACGGCTGCCATAAATTTAAGCTTCTAATTGGCTTTGCAGAGTCGCCGTAAACTCTTTTACAGCTCAATAGCTTGCTTTATTAAATACTTTGATCCGTTGCGGGTTTGCTTGAATTTTTTTTCGTGGATTTAAGAGCTTAATCCAAGTTTATCTTTTTTTTGTGTTTAGGGCGAATTTTACTTACAGAACTGATCACGATCAGTATTTAAACTGCGTTCAAGAGTTGTCAGAGTGACATTGCTATGGAATACTGACAGTCATCCTCTGCGAAGCCTTTTCTCAACTTTGTTAGGGACGACTTCCAGTTTTACCGGATGTAGCTGAATACCAGTATTTTACATGGAGCGACTGCCTATTTGTCCTCCACAACCCAGTAAGTACCGGGTAATACGATACGTCTTGTAAGACTGGTTAGCAAACTTTCAGGAAACTACCTGTGTCGACTGTCAAAGCTCTACAAATGACAGCCGGGACCAACGGCTTAACGTGCTCTCCGAGGCACGGAGGAAACTTGGTATGTAATGGGTCACCCATCCACAGACTAACCTAGACAACAAAGATCGACCAGAGCGGCTGTTATTATTTAGCCATGAACTCCTCTCTCGCTCTGACGAAATACTGACAATAGCAGACCATAAAATGAAATGTGATGATTGCTGTTCACTGTTCCATTTCATTGGTGAAAAACTAACCCACCGCACATATTGAAACAAGTTCTAGAGTTTTTCAAAGAAATACCGTAAAAATATCCTTGTTAGTTTTGTTTGGAATATCTACTCTAACTAGGTTGGGAACTGAAATAGAAAAAACTTCAGGCTGAATTTCGGAAACTGTAAAAAGGTAGATATTCAATACTGCAGCATGAACAGTGAATATTGGCATTGCGATAGTTTCAGTAACAAATACTTTTTCAAATATCCGTAGATACACTGAGGTTTTTTTTTTACAAAAATCAAAATTATGTTTTTTTAATTTCGACACTGTTTGTGTCTGTGATCAGTTGCGTCATAACTGAAGCGATTGGTCAAGTGAATATCCGATCGTTGCGTTGATTATCTCAATAATTTGTTCAATAAAAACCTCTGACGACGCCGACGGGACCACTGGTCGCCGAAAAAAGCGTCGATGACATTGGTTAGGAGAGAGCCTTTTATAAAAACAAAATTTTTTGGACATGAGAAAACTAGAATCATAGTAAGTCTTATTTCAGCTATAGTAGAAGATAAGCTTTATGCCTACTGGTACTATTGCAGGCTTACAGCCTTATTCATAAAAAAATCCTTAATTGAGGTTTGATGGCCTGTTAGCTAGCAGACTCATTAGGCTTGTTAGACGGTTGTCAAGAAGTATGATTCATAAACGCTTGCTAGCAGTCTGCTAGCTAATGAGCTGCTGATAGACGGATTAGACGCGTTATGTTGGCCATCTTGACAAATCAACAGACAAAAAAGTTCCGTAGCAGCAAGTAACATACCTAATATAAAAGTTCTTGTAGTTCGTTGTAACTTTGATCGATGTTTTAATAATAGTGTATTTTTTTAATTAAGTTAAAACCAGTTTACGGTGCAAGTTTACATGGTAATGTACCTACATCATATATTTTTTTTAGTTTTATCGTTCTATTATTTTAGAAGTTACAGGGGACACATTTTACCACTTTGGAAGTGTCTCTCGCGCAAACTATTCAGTTTAGAAAAAAAAAAATTGAGAAACCTCAATATCATTTTTGAAGACCTATCCATAGATACTCCACACGTATGGGTTTGATGAAAACAATTTTTGAGTTTCAGTTTTAAGTATGGAAATCCCCAAAATGTATTGTTTTTTTTTATATTTGTGTGAAAATCTTAATGCGATTCATAGAATACATCTACTTACCAAATAGTTTCGAAAAAAGTGGCTGTGACATACGGACGGACAGACAGACACACATGACGAATCTATAAGGGTTCCGTTTTTTGCCATTTGGCTACGGAACCCTAAAAATGGCCTCATCGACAATTAAAAAAAAATTGACAGCAATGACAGCAAATTAGCGGGGAAACACATTTTTTTACAAATACACACGAGAAAAAAGAAAAGAAATAAAACAAAAATGATAAACCAATAAGAAAAGATAAAAATTTGACGATACAACCCCAAGATCAACTTTTAATAAAAGCGAGATGTTTGTTTTCCCGCCATTTCCGATCCGCATGTTTATGTTGTACCTAAGTGCAAAAAGCCGTAACTATGTTAATCATCCTAATTTTTTTTTTTTCATATTTATTGTTAGTACACGTATCATCTTAAATACCTAATTAAGAGGATTTTTAAATACAAATTCCAAAATAGTAGATTATACAACAAGTGAATAAAAAGGCAGAGGCTCGAGAGCAGCGGTGGCCCAGTGGTGGCGGCCCCGACTTACAAGCAGTAAGTCGTGGGTTCGAACCCAGACAGGCTCATTACCTTGTGTAATTTATTTCATCACCACTGCTCTCAAAACGCTGAAGGAAAACATCGTGAGGAAACCGGCATGTCCTAGAACCAAAAAATTCAAAGACATGTGACATCTACCAATCCGCACTGGGCCCGCGTGGTGGATTATAGCCCATTCCCTCTCATAGAGAGGAGGCCTGTGTCCCAGCAGTGGGAACATTAATAGGCTGATGATGATGATGATGAATAAAAAGGGAATTTAGTTCGAGGTACGAAGTTGGATCCCGAGAGCAGCGAAGGATTCTAGATTAGAATCCTGAGCGGAGCGAGGGATACAAGTACCGAGATAATTTTTTTATTCACGTGTTGTGTACTCTACTTTTTACCATTGACTGTGAGAAAATAAAAAGGAGCATGGTATTTATATTTATCAGTTTTTATTATATAATCAGTATTATAACAACAAAGGATTAAATTAAATTAAAATTAAAAATGTATAGTAAAATTAGTTTTTTTTTTTAAATTTAGTGTTTTAGGCTGGTTTGGGTTTGAAACTGTTGTATTAGACAACACTTGGGTATTTGGCAAAGTCGCCGTATTTTGTGGTTGCTGTTGCTGAGACAGCTGTAATGTAGTCGTTTCACAACCATTTGATGTAGAAGGGCGCGCCGGAGATAGTGGCGCAGAAAGCTCAACAGCAGACGGTTTTAGATTTATACTTTCAACTATCCGGCTCCATCTTTTCGATTTATTTTCGATTGAATCCTCGATATAACTTTCTGCTACTGTGCTGGACTTCCACCCTCCGTGGCGTTTTAGTTCTATAAGATCAGCACCTGAATTTGCTAAAAGGGTGGCAGAGCTTCTGCGGAAGCAATGTCCTGTGTACTTTTCGGGATTCGATAGATTTAAGAAACTGGCAATCTCTGTTGGCATCGCACCTATTTTGTTGATTCCAATAGGTTGGCGAGTACATTTTCCGCCATGGTATTGTAAGAAAAACCTGTCGGTTTTTGTATTAGTGGGCCGTAAAGCTTGATATTTTTCGACGATTTTTACGTATTCTTGGCGTATTACAAACGTTCTATCAATTTTAGTTTTCGTATCAGTTAAAACGATAAGTAATAAATTATCCGAGTGTTTTTGGATGTCGTTTATAGTTATCTGTAATAATTCATTACTGCGACAGGCTCCATTCACGCCGAAAATTAGCACAACCTGTGAACAATAATTTAAAAATTATGTATTGAAAGGAAAACCTTAGAAGCACAGTAGGTTTGTAAATAAATATACATATATTAAGTAGGTACTTACTTTTACGGCCAGAAAACTGTGGTCAGGCGCATCATTTAGAAAACGTCCAATGTTTTCGGAGCTAAGCACTCTAGATTTCTTTGGCTTATTACCCTCGGATAGCCGTTTTAAGTATGTCACTAACTTTGAATAGTTTGAAATATCAATGTTGTGTTTGATTCTCACTGTGGCTTTTAGCATAGAATATATGCTCCAAAGTGTCGACGGCTTCTTAGTCTTGGTTAATTCATTGAAATAGTTAAGAAATATGCACTCAGAGAAGGAATTGGCGCCATTCGTGGTTTTCCAGTCGCAGAACAAATTGTATGTTTTCATAGGTAACAAATCATCTACTATAACTGCTGTTTTAGAACGAAATGATTCCTGAGTCAGTCTCTCATTTTCGATATCGGAAGAACTCATTTTATTATAATTACTTAAGTTAATAGATTTTCCAATAACACAAAACAAACAACCACAATAACAGATAAACAAGAACGTAACTAAATTGGCGGGTTTTTATTTTTTAAATTTGGAATAGAATAGCTCCATTCAGCCTCCCAGTACGTACTTTCAGCAGCAGCGTTTTTTTTTTGTACGTAATTCGTGTTTGTTCCAAATTCAAAATGTCTTTATTCACTCAGTGAGTAAAAGAGAGTTTTATTCACTGTTATCGATGAATAAAATGCCCTTTTTCGAGTGGCAATGGTAAAAAATAAATTTTCCTGGTTTTTTTTTAATCTGCGTAACCCTCCCTTCACTAAAATTATCATCGGTATGGTTTTTGGCTCTTGTCAAAGTCAGCTGTTCAAATTTGCGGCCGCCATTTTGTGACTTGGCAGAGAGATAAAGGAGGGTCAACAGTCTTCTAACTTTAGCAGAGCCTTGATGGACTGATTAGCGTTAGCAGACGTTTATGAATCATGTTTTTTAGCATCGGGCCATCAAGGAGCCTTCAAGGAGGCTCTAACTTTTATGAATAAGGCTGTAACAGCCTTATTCATAAAAAATCCTTAATTGAGGTTTGATTGGTCTGTTAGCTAGCAGACTCATTAGGCTTGTTAGACGGTTGTCAAGAAGTATGATTCATAAACGCTTGCTAGCAGTCTGCTAGTTAATGAGCTGCTGATAGACGGATTAGACGCGTTATGTTGGCCATCTTGACAAATCAACAGACAAAAAAGTTCCGTAGCAGCAAGTAACATAATATAAAAGTTCTTGTAGTTCGTTGTAACTTTGATCGATGTTTTAATAATAGTGTATTTTTTTAATTAAGTTAAAACCAGTTTACGGTGGAAGTTTACATGGTAATGTACATCATATATTGGGTTGGGTTTTGAAACGTGCTGCCTCGCTGGAGGAAATTTGATAATATTAGGGGTTCCTAGGGGTCTTACTGATACCCTTGCAACACTTTTTTTTCGCAGTTTTAACCAATAAATAAATAAAGAAAAAAACTAATTTTTAGGTTAGGGTTGAACATAATTTAGGCCAAAAATAAACTAAACGCAATTTTGTCACTTTGACAGTTGAAATTACACAATTACGTGAAACTGAACGCAATTTTATTTTTAATTAAATACACAGACAGGACTTGGCCTCAGAACCGACACAGGGCACCCCGACCCCACGTGGTCTTGTGGTCCCTACCCCTAGAGTGTTTTTTATAATTGCGGGAGCCAGATGCTCGAGGGAGCTCCTGAGTGGAGCAAGCCACACAAAGCCGAGCAGAGCGAAGGGGGGAGGTGGCGAGCGAAAAGAGCCGGCGACCTCCGTAGCGATGCGAAGGCTCCCCACACGTATGGGTTTGATGAAAACAATTTTTGAGTTTTAGTTTTAAGTATGGAAACCCCCAAAATGTATTGTTATTTTTTTTATATTTGTGTGAAAATCTTAATGCGATTCACAGAATACATCTACTTACCAAATAGTTTCGAAAAAAGTGGCTGTGACATACGGACGGACAGACAGACATACATGACGAATCCATAAGGGTTCCGTTTTTTGCCATTTGGCTACGGAACCCTAAAAATGGCCTCATCGACAATTAAAAAAAAATTGACAGCAATGACAGCAAATTAGCGGGAAAACACATTTTTTTACAAATTCACACGAGAAAAAAGAAAAGAAATAAAACAGAAATGATACCAATAAGAAAAGATAAAAATTTGACGATACAACCCCAAGATCAACTTTTAAAAAAAGCGAGATGTTTGTTTTCCCGCCATTTCCGATTCGCATGTTTATGTTGTACTTGTGCAAAAAGCCGTAACTATGTTAATCATCCTAATTTTTTTTTTCATATTTATTGTTAGTACACGTATCATCTTAAATAACTAATTAAGAGGATTTTTAAATACAAATTCCAAAAAATATTTTTTTCTGGTTTTTTTTTTTAATCTGCGTAACCCTCCCTTCACTAAAATTATCATCGGTATGGTTTTTTGCTCTTGTCAAAGTCAGTCAGTCAGTTGTTTATTTATTTATTTATTTAAAGTCAGCTGTTCAAATTTGCGGCCGCCATTTTGTGACTTAGCAGAGAGATAAAGGAGGGTCAACAGTCTTCTAACTTTAGCAGAGCCTTGATGGACTGATTAGCGTTAGCAGACGTTTATGAATCATGTTTTTTAGCATCGGGCCATCAAGGAGCCTTCAAGGAGGCTCTAACTTTTTATGAATAAGGCTGTTAGTCTTTAAATGCCTTAGTCTTAAAATGCCTAGCATTCTAAAAATGCCTAATTCTTAATGCAGTACCTACAGTGTTTGTAACTCGAAAAGAAAATCTCGCATCAGATTAAAAAGCACAAACAAACAAACATAGTATTTCTTTTACCTTTATTAAAAACTTACATAGTGACAGTTACTGTTACACGGGCGAGCTCAATTTTATGCTTCATACTTAGTCTGAAATACCTGTAATTAAGTAGTTATGAAAAGGTAAGTCACTAAATTGCTGATATAGAAGACTTTGTATAAGTAGCTACTTATTTAAAAAGAAATGATATAATCGTATAAACTTTATCGTAAATTGTTTATTACTAAACAGCACGTGTAATGATTTTCTTCAATAAATACCTAGTTTGTTTCCAACTGTTGACTACCTTCTTGGTCTAGTGGTTGCAAGTGATTGCCGAGTATGAAGTCCTGGGTTTGATACTCTGGTTGGGCAAAGTGTTATTGGGTTTTTATGATAGGAATTTCACAATAGCAGCCACGGAGTCTGGATTTGAGCCCGGTTGATGGCAATAGGTTTGCCTCTTCTTCTTCTTCTTCTTCAACCCTTGGCCACCCAATGCTGAGTGTAGGTCTCTTCCAAATCTCTCCACTTTTGGCGGTTTTGTGTCATGGCTATCCAGTTTCTTCCGGCCACTTCAGTGAGATCGTCTGTCCACCTAGTCGGTTGTCTTCCCACGTTCCTCCGTCCCGTCCATGGTCTCCACTCCAGCATTTTCTTTCCCCATCTTCCACCCAGTCTACGGCATATATGGCCCGCCCACTTCCACTTTCTTTTGGCTATCACTACCGCTATGTCCGTGAGTCTCGTTCGTCTTCGTATTTCGGTATTTCTCACCCGGTCATAGAGGGTGATGCCGGTGATGATGATGATAGGTTTGCCTAGTTAAATATAACTGGCGAAATGTGGGTGTACTATTAGGACACCTTTGCCTGACCCTTCTGGGATTACAGGCATAATTAATAATATATTATCCTTTTTAATAGATTTATTTAACTTTTTACCATAGATGTAGTCTTAAATAACTGCAATACATTCAACGATTTTGCTTTAGTTTTGAAATTACCACCAATAAACTCATATTTTCTGTTCTTTAAGATTATTGGTTCGATATCTTCAAGATATTTTGTTACATTGTGTTTTGAACACTTGATTAACGTCGATCGTCGTCAATAGCATTTAGTTTAACAAATATGTTGATGGAGGAGGGAGTAGCTCCAAGGATGCTCTTAAGTAAGCCCTTAAAACTGGAGTTAGAATGTTTCAGTTCGGTCTTGTATTGTCGGTAGGCACGTCCACGGTGGGTCTAATACAGGCTAATATAATTAAGACTGCAGTCACAATGCGCTTAGACAGAGTGCCAAGAATCTACCACAAGGCTTGACAATAAAACACTTCGGATTACCGGTGTTAATACTTTAAAACCAGACAAATATTGGTGATATTGACGCAGTTAGACATAGTAGGAAAAAGTAAACGTGCAATATTGTGAAGACGCCCCCGATCACAAACTGCAGTGACAAAGAAAAGCGCTTTCGTAGATGGAAATGTTGCCGCCTCTTGCAATGTCATAGAGCGAAATATGAACCATGTCTATCGTCACGGTTTTTGATTGCGGTTGGATCCCATTGCCGCTGCGGAATTACCATATGAACATTCTCAGTGAAGTAAACGTTCTTAGAAAGCTTTCGTAGTTCCGTAAATCTCGATGATGAACTTTCTTAATTAAGTCATTCGTCATAGTCAATTTTCGGAGTACCGTACTATCGGGGTCTTTTCCGCCTGACCATTTTAAAATGTTTTCGCTTAAATAATGCGGAGGCGCCGAGCCACGCCCCCTTAAAGTTTGGGCCTATTAGGAAAGCGTCAACTTTGGCGCGCAAAATAAGAATAACTCTCGTTTGGCGTGCGTCGTCAATGCGCTCGGCCGATTCGGTATCTTTTCATTCATTTTTACTATACAAAGTCAACGGGGCGGGGCTAAAGAGCGTTTTTATGTTGCAAGTGCAAGCAAAAATGAGCTTATTTATTTTATTTATTTATGTACACACAAAATACTTAACAGAACATTACATTAAGATAGAAGAGCACAAAGGTACTGCTTATTTCATAAGAAATCTCTTCCAGCAGACCTGCGAGAGGAAAGTTGGATTAGAAATGTAGACACAGTGTGTAGAAAAGACAACAGGAAATGTAAAATAAAACTTAAAACAAAATATATCTAGGTATATGAAATAAACATACATACTTACTACATACATGCTTAGTGATGGTCAGGCGGAAGTGTCCTCGATAGTACATCGAGATGATAAACATTCTCCATTAATTTATTCGTCATAGCGTACTTTCTGACTCATGTAAGTCGTATTTTCAACCTTTATGTTTACGGTACATCGGTATTTTAAACTTCGAAGTTCAAACTCAAACTCAATGCATTTATTTAAATTAGACCATTACGGCACTTTTGAATGTCAAAAATACAAAAAAAAGTCAAAGCTACAGTCCCAGTCACAAGGCATAACAACTTGAGAAAGTACTGTAGTTGCCCATTCCCTAGCGTTAAACAAAATCTTCGTTAAATCATCCATGATGAGATTATACATAATTATAATTATGTGAGAACGATGTAGAAGGACGTGCACATTAAAAACGTCCAGAGTAAAAGATTTAATCAACAATCTAAAAATAAAGTAATTAAAACGAACCGTGGCAGCTATAGAGATGTGATATACTAATAAACGTAGCGTGAGCTTTAAGGTCACGTCGATTGAGTAGTCCACTCTTATCCCGGGCAGCGAGCACACGTATCCTTAGAGTTCATCTACTTACTGATAATTGGGTGGTTTTATTCTAAAGCCTAATTATAGTGTTTCTAAGCGAAGAGATTGAGAGAGAAGACTTTAATGTTCGTGAACGGGCGCTTTCAGTTGGGACTCCAGATCTGATGACAGCGCCCGTTCACGAACATGACGCATGTATTGTTCAGTAATATAGTCTACCGTACCGTATCTTTAGTAATTAAAAGCTGTAGAAAAACTAAAACTCAAATTTGACCCATTATTGTCCTATTTTTTGTACTATAGACTATTTCCATTCATTTTTCTCATGAAAAAGACCCCTTCAAGTTTTAGTGTATATGAAAAACTATAGAAAACTACTCGCGCATAAAACCTCTCTTAAACAGCGGGTAAACGTGTCATATATTACACCTATATAAACTAGGACATTCCCATGAGAAACATAAGCATTACGAGTTTTACAGCCAAGCTTTACGTGTCCATATCGAAAGATTTTATGCACCTATATTTAGTACTAAAATTTTATAGAAACTCACCGATGCTCCTATTTTCCATGTTAGCAAAGGCTTGTAATAAATATAGAGGGGAATGCCTCTTTTCTTCAAAGCTGTGGCATGAACAGACACGATCGTACGTTAGCGTGGTTGATCCATATGGATATGGGTTATCCGCTGTAGCGAGGCCTCAATTTTAGTTTGAGGTTTTGTTTGTGGTAGAGGAGTTTTCGGCATATTTTATAGACATAGTTGTAGTAGTTAATTTGGCTTTGACTGCTTTGTTGGTATAGTGGTTGCAAGCGGGACTCAAGTTCGATTCCCGGGTCGGGCAAAGTGTTATTGGGTTTTTCCATCAGGAATTTCTCAGTAGCAGCCACGGAATCTACATTTGTGCCCTATTAATGGCAATAGGCTCGCCCCCTTTTTCGACTTAAACAGGACTGCCGAAATGTGGGTGTACTATAAGTGTTCGCGACGAACGTCACCAATCCAGCACATAGAGTGTTGCTTTACAGTTAAAAACAGTGTAGTCATCAGTACGGCAAATATAATATAGAAACAGTGAATAAGTAGTGCGCGAATAGTCCTGAAATCGCTTCCAGTACAGTCATGAAAGTTAAATAAGTGTCTTATTTTCCCAGTAACCCCTATCCCCCCTCGTTAGGTCTACGCCTGAGATAGCGAAGAATGATCAGCTACAGTTAATTAGGTGTAGGACGTCAGCGCCGTCTGGCGGCGAAGTATAGTACAAGCGTGCGCCCGGTAATAATAGGGTATAGGCAGACCACCAGGTACACGTATCCACGCCATCAGCGGATAACGCCCGTCCGGCACAATAAGATACACCTCTGTGGATTACAGGCGTGATGTTATATTGTCAAAACGCAAAGGAAGCTCTTTGGGCAGTAAAAACAAAATGTAACTACACATACCCACTGTACTCACACAAAACACAGCACAATTTCCTAAATGAAACACGTACCATATTTAAATCGATCAAGATATTTGTAATTCATTACACACAGCCGCTGCAGTGCTGCATGCTAACCATTTGGTTAGACGGTTAGACTATACGCTTTACTGGGGATAGTTTAAGCGAGATATTTCAATATCTACAACGTTGGGGCCTGTTTCCTATCGAGAAAGTCTGTAATTCTTTGACTTTGTTTACGGGTAGTGAAAGAACTTAGATATTTTGATGGGGAAACTGAAAAAGGATTTTTTTTTCTGAGCCTGAAAAAAAGCAGTCCCTAGTCCCGGTTGTCATTTAGATAATAATAATATAATAAATTGTTTATTTCTCACCACAAGCCAAAAAATACAAACAATATTTACATATAAAAAGTAGCCAACGATTTTTGGTTGTGGATCGCTGGTGCCTGTGGTAGGTAGTAACACCTGTAATACAGGTCACCAGGTCCCCACCTGTTTAAAGTTACACATTTGATAGCTTACACATATAGATAGGTATCACAGCAAATAGCAAACATTTCAAACGATTAGAAAAGATATTTGACAGTCGTTACAGGTAGTTAGTGGACCGAAAGTCTGATAGCCAGTCTAACCAAGGGGTATCGTATTACCCAGTACTAAGTGGGTTATGGAGGTCAGATAGGCAGTCGCTCCATGTTAAGTACTGGTACTCCGTCGCTGCATCCGGTTAGACTGGAAGCCGGAACCAACATAGTTGAGAAAAAATTAGATAGATGATGGTGATTTATATTCATATTCCTATTTGGAAGAGCTTAGATTTAAACGATAATACTCGTATCTGTAACTTTAATAAAAACAACGTAACGATGAAAAAGCACCTCCCCAACAATATTGTTTATTACAAGCCTAAATAAAATAGCAAAAGAACAAAATCCGAAGATTACTTACAGCAGTATTACATTTTTAATTAAATTTTTAATAAACAGTTTTGAGGCGTTCTGTTCTACTATCGTTACGGCGTCGGCGCTGAGGCGTGCTACGAAAAGGATTACCGTATTTAAAATTACGGTACGTCATTTTTTAAAGCTGATTATTTTTTTGAGAATTAAAAATGTAATACGACGCCTTGGATTTTCTTTTTCGTTAGTTAGCGAAAAGAGGCGTAACATCGACAAAAAAGAGAAAAAAAATGTTGTTTTTTGGGTTCTGTACAAATAATCAAAAATCAGAACCCTTATAGGATCACTCGTGCGTCTGTCTGTCTGTCACAGCAATTTTCTCCGAATCTACTGGACCAAATCAGGTGGAATTTGGTAGGTTGGTGTAATCGTATTTGCGAACCTCACTGTGTCATAATTATATCAAATGAAAGGGGTCGTTATGAGGGTCTCACATGTATTTTTTTATGGTTTTGATTTTATTCATGAAAGAAGACGAAAATTGACCATTCCCCGCCCCTGATCTCCAAAACTACAGAGCCAAAAATTTTGCATTAATGTTCTCTGCTGGGACACAGGCCTCCTCTCTATAAAAGGGAATCATCTCTATTAGCTATACCCAACAATGTCGCCAATGGTGTCCGTTTTGTGCTCTGAAATTTTCGGCTAAAGTTGGATATGCTATCCACTTGAAAGCACATAAAAGAGCAGCACACCAAAGTTCTCGACAACCTCCCAAGAAAGCCATCGAATGCAGTCGCTGAGGCCGAAATCGGCTAGATGCAATGATATTATATAGTAAAAAGAGGTAGATATCGCACTAGCACGCACAAATTGTTGAGGACAAAGTGATACAATTGTTGCACTTTGATAGCTAGCTATCTCTTTCTATCTTATACGTTCCGTATTATCTATCGCTGTCGTAGTTTTAAATTACTCGCAACGATATCTGAACGCCATTCAGTATGAACATGGCGTATCTTTCGCACTAGCACGCACAAATTGTTGAGGACAAAGTGATACAATTGTTGCACTTTGATAGCTAGCTATCTCTTTCTATCTTATACGTTCCGTATTATCTATCGCTGTCGTAGTTTTAAATTACTCGCAACGATATCTGAACGCCATTCAGTATGAACATGGCGTATCTTCTTTATAATATCATTGGCTAGATGGCATTTCTCAGTATACGTAGTTATCTCATAATAATAATCTATCTAGAGATAGCACCCGATAACTCTAAAACTTAAATTAAAAATATTTCATAATTCTTTCAGATTCAATCAGGAACGTCGTAAAACTTCTTGGAACAGTGCAACTGGAATAGATCGCTGGGAACTATTTTAAAATACAGGTCGGGTCTAGGCTCTTGGCTTTTAAAGCCGTTGACTGTCACAACTATCGGCACAGGGCACAATGATCGCTTTGTCCATATCCCACATGTCTATAACTTCAACTATAACTTATACCACGCTTACAACTGGAACATAAACCTAATATTTACTTTTCGTTATTCCGTACAGCTTTCTTCGGTGTACAAAACGTTGTTTACTTCCATAAAACGCGCTAAAGTACCGTGTACCTAGCATCTAAAATACGCTTTTTACGGGAAATAATCAGGCATGTAACATCGCAAGGCGCATGTATCAATACTAAGGTCTTTTTTACAACACGCGTAGAATTTATTCGATATAATTTTCAATAAAACATTGGATATGTTTATTATCAAACAACCAACATCAAATGGATCCCCCTACCATTGGTTTGTGAGTTTTAAGGCGGTACCCCGAGCAAAATTAGCAACTCTATTTGTGGTGGTTCAAACTTCGCTTGAAATACTGTTAGAATAAAGTTCTAATCAGCTTGCACTACGAATTGGTCGTTACGTCAGTCACTGCAGGCCGAATTGTGCGAAATTTGTGGTTTTTATTCTTTATAAAATCAAACTTACGTCTTTTGGAAAAAATAAAACGACAATTATGTTCATTATTAAATTGCCTATCCATTAGTATAAGTAACAAATCAAAATAATGGTTACTTTACGAGGAGTAGCATTTTATAAATCATTATTTCTCATTTCTATGGTTTCGTTGTGAGGGGATTTATTAAACATTAAGCAACTTAAAAAAAAAAATGAAACGACAATTTTGGAGTCGTAGTAATTTAATGGAAGGATATGTAGTAATTTAATGTATTTTTTATTAGTTGGTATTTCTTTTGGATAAAGAGGAGTAGGCTCCGAAAAACTGCTCGCTCAAGGTCATTTGCTCGGGGAGCCGCCTTAAAAGACTTCATAAAAAGAAATATGAGAGTATAGTTGGTGCCAGATAAGATGAGAATAGCGGTCATTGCCCTTTCCCTAATATCTCTTCGTACGAACGAAAACAAATAAACCATGTATCATTTTTCATTACAAAAAATGTTGAAGATCACGATATATATGACGATTCAAGACATGAACAGGCTTATTTTTGGTTTTCAAAGTTATGAAGTTTAATCAATGTAAGTGAGTCATACCGACCGATATTCTCATCTTAACTGGCACCAACTGTGTACTTACCCATTTTGTGTAGTTGTATCTCTACAGAATGTATCCGAAAAATACATAAAGAAAGAGATCATAATTATTTAGAACGAGCGCCATCAAACTGAATTACTTTCTAAATGGAACCAAACTTATAATCGCGAAAAAAAAAGCTGTCCCACATATTTGGGTCGAATAAGTACTGAAATTCCCTTTCTAAATGGAACCAACCAACTATAATCGCGAAAAAAAAAAGCTGTCCCACATAATATATTTGGGTCGAGTAAGTACTGAAATTCTCATACAAAATTTTAAATAGGTACATGCGGATTGCAAAAGATAAATGTGAAGCTCTAAAACCATCGAATAGGTAGGAAAATACAGTAACAAGGCATTGTATTCAAAATGGAGGCATGAAACACAAAACAACACCATACATTTTAAGCATTAAATAGGTATATATATATATATTTTTTTGTAATACCAAGGACGAGGCTTGAGAAAAATGTAATGCCTAGCTCTTTACCAACTTAGTTAGGGTCGGCTTCCAGTCTTAACGGATGCAGCTAAATACCAGTATTTTACATGGGTCAACGGCCTATGTGACCTCCACAACCTAGTTAGCACTGGTTATTACGATAGCCCTTGGTAAGACCGGTTGTCAGACTTTCGTGTCACTGACTGTAACAACTGACCTGTAACGACAGTAAAAGATCGATCAATGACAGCCGGGACCTGTTTTCCAAGGTACGGAGGAAACGAGGTATGTAACGGCTCGTCATTCATTCAGGGACCGGCTCCAGATGCGGCTACAAATTATTATTTAAACACGTGCTCTCGAGCGAAGAAAGTTCCCAAGAGATTTAAAAACATTTCCGTTAGCTTTTCACCGCCACCACGAAAACCAATGGTACCAACCAGAGATGTAGAAACAAATACGATCGTAAAAGCGTGTAACGCGCATTTTATGACCGCACCGAATAATTCGGTATAATTCACTCCGAGTGGCTTCGTGTCGAGTTACGACTTGTATTTCGGTGTCAAAACGAAAACCTATATCGGAGTAATGATGATATTTAGTAAGGTGTACAGTGCTCTTTATATTGTGAAGAAAATCCTGCGTTGAGTCATATTATCATTATCTGCCTGGCCTTTTCCCAACTATATTAGGGTCGGCTTCCAGTCTAGCTGGATGCAGCTGAATACCTGTATTTTTACATGGCACTCCTTTCTGATATCCACGACCCGTTGAGCCACATCATGAGAGGTTCAATTCCAAAGACGCCTGCAGTGGGAAGGCCACTTAGTAGTCGTCTCAATGACGAATACAAAATGATGATGACGACAAAAAATTATAATAATTATTTAACTTTAATAGATAATGACGCGGCCTACTTTATATGTATATGTTAGTTTATAAGGTACTAGCGGACGTCACGCGGTTTCACCCGCGTAGTTCCCGTTCCCATGACAGTACGGGGATAAAATATAGCCTATGTTACTCAAGGTGAATGTAGCTTTCTAATGGTGAAGGAATTTTTGAAGTCGGTTAATTACTTCCGGAGATTACCGCCTACATACAAACTTACAAACAAATGTTACCTCTTTATAATATTAGTATAGATAGATTATATATTATATTATATGTTACACCCGCATAGTTCCCGTTCCCGTGGGAGTACGGGGATAAAATATAGCCATGTTACTTAGGGTGAATGTAGCTTTCTAATGTTGAAAGAATTTTTTAAATCGGCGCAGTAGTTTTTGAGTTTATTCATTACAAACATACACACAAGAATACAAATCTTTCCTCTTTATAATATTAGTGCAGATTAGTGTAGATATGTCTATGGACCATTGTAGCCTGAAATAAATTGATGTTATTGTTATAGAGCACGCTGGAAATCTAAATTGTAATGATCGGGAAACAGAGTAGCCAGCAGTGAATTCCAAAGACTGGCAGTTTGCACAATAAATGTGGAAGCATAGCGCTTTGTTCTGGTTCATGAAACTCCAACCATTCAACGGTGACGCCTCGCCGTATCTCTGCTCGTCCGATTATAGAAAGACAATGGGCCAATATACACGAAATCGTTTTCATATAGTTACTTGGAAATCAGAGCAGCGGTGGCCCAGTGGTGGTGGCCCCGACTTACGAACAGTAAGTGTACGAACACAGTGGCCACTCGAATCGAGCGTGCAGCGGGGCGGCGCGTGCAGCGTTTATGTCAAACACATGCATTTATACGTGAGTGGCCACAGTAGACGCCCGCCGCGTTGGTCGTCAGCTCGACGCCCCGCAGAACGCGCCGCCCGACGCTATTGCACTGTGTACGAACACTAAGTCGTGGGTTCCAACCCAGACAAGCACATTACTTTGTGTAATTTATTTCATCACCGCTGCTCTCAAAACGGTGAAGGAAAACATCGTGAGGAAACCGGCATGTCCTAGAACCAAAAAAAATCGAAGACATGTGACATCTACCAATCCGCAATGGGCCCGCGTGGTGGATTATAGCCCATTCCCTCTCATAGAGAGGCGGCCTGTGTCCCAGCAGTGGGAACATTAATAGGCTGATGATGATGATGATCATGACTGGGAAATCATTCGTGATGCTGTGGTTTGCAGAACATGAAGCTTGTAATCCCCGAAAGGTTAGGCAAAAGTGTATCTTATATGTACTACATATAAGATACACTTTTGCCTAACCCTTCGGGGATTACCAGCTTGGTTTCGCCAGTTATGTATAAGTCCCATGATTGTAATTGGTGGCCTACAATCAGCATTCATTATCATCTGCCTAGCCTTTTCCCAACTATGTTGGGGCCGGCTTCCAGTCTAACTGGATGCAGCTGAATACCTGTATTTTACATGGAGCGACTGTCTATCTGACCTCCACAACCCAGTTAGTACTGGGTAATACGACACCCCTTAGACTGGTTGTCAGACTTTTTGGGTCACTGACTACCTGTAACGACTGTCAAAGATCTGCAAATGACAGCCGGGACCAACGGCTTAACGTGCTTTCCGAGGCATGGAAGAAACCCGGTATGTATTGGGTGGTCACCCATCCACAGACCAACCTAGGCAAGCACGGCTTAACCTAAAGATCGCCCCGAGCGGCTGTTAATATTTAGCCAAATTAAGATGAAGAAGAATTGGGGGCGAACTTATTGCTAATAATCGGACATAAATCCAAACTCCGTGGCAGCTACTGAGAAATTTCCTGTGTAAAAACCTAATTTAAAAAATATGCTTGACCTGGAATCCGAACCCACCTCATGCTAAACTGTCAAATTTGCGATCACTGTAACATTGAGAAATTATTCCTGTTTTTCTGCAAATAAATATGTTAAGGTCAAAGGCTGATATTTCAAATACAATGTAAACAGCAAGAAACCAATCAGTCAAATTATTAATCCTGTTTGAATACTCATAGTACTGGTTTTCTCGGAAACCATTGGATTATTGGAAGCAATATTACTACTGTTCAAATTGCTCTGCTTTCCGAGAAATGATCAATGTACTATCGCGGACACTCCCGCCTGATCAGCACTAAGCAAATTTTTGCCTTTACTTACAACATAGAAACGCTCTCTAGCCCCGTCCCGTTGCCTTTGTATAGAAGTAATGAATGAAAAGATACCAATCAGCCGAGCGCACTGACGACGCACGTCAAACGAGAGTTATTGTAATATAATAATTGGGGCAAATGACTTAAAAGAATTGACCAACAATGTTAATAAAAGCCTAAAAAATCTCCGCGATTGGTTTACAGCCAATAACCTTTTGCTAAACACAAGTAAGACTAACATCATTTTATTTAAGACAACAGCTCGCCATAATGACAATTTAGATGTACAAATCCAAGGCGACCAAATTGAATTAGTGGAAAAAGTCAAATTTTTAGGTATTACCATGGATGTGTATCTAAATTGGAAACAGGAGCTAGCTGCTATTGATTCTTCAATTTCATCAGCATGTTATGCACTCAGGAGCCTTAGAGACATGTTGGATCTGAAGCAACTCAAGGCTATATATTATGCGCTGGTAGAATCTAGACTAAGATACAGTATAATGCTCTGGGGTAACAGCTTTAATTATAACTGTCAGAAAGCCTTTGTTTTACAGAAACGTGCCATAAGGACTATAGTAAGGATCTCACAAAGAGACTCATGTAGAGAGCACTTTAAAGAATTAGACATTTTAACAGTGCCAAGTTTATATATATTAGTAATCCTAAATCACTTTGCTAAGTATATTAATGAGTATGAATCACAAGAGGAACGTAAGATAAGAGAAAGCACGAGAAGGAAGGAATTTAAACACAAGATGGCACCCAAATTTAACATAGCTAGGCATTGTTCCAGATACCAAGCAGTGGAGTTATTTAATAGGTTACCTACTGATTTAAAATTATTAATATATAGTTCTCACGTATCTAAAATTAAATTAAAAGCCTTCTTGTTGGAAAAATGCTTTTACTCGGTATCAGAGTTTATGTCAAATGATTTAAAAAGTCACTTATAATAATAGCAGTGAACGAGCTTTAATTTAAATAATTTTCTTACTTTAGCACTATGCTCATCAATCGGACCTTGAATAAGTTTTTCTCTTTATATTTTTGACATTGAATTTGACTTATACCGCTAATTTATTTGACATTGTATTTATTTGTTGACATATTTTAAATTAATTGACTCTTGAACCAACTTTTCACTTCAATTATTAAATGCCTTTTAGATGTATTTGTTGATATAATGTTATAATGTTCGACACAATGTAAATTGTTTATGAATAAATGATCAATCAATCAAATTGTTATTTTGCGCACCAAAGTTGACGCTTTCCTAATCGGCCTAAACTTTAAGGGGGCGTGGTAACGGGTTATTATTTAGCCACGAGCTCCTATCCTAACTCACAAATTCAAATATAGTTAAATATTGTAGACCAGTTAGAATAGTCCATCATTTCCTCTGCCCGTCAGAATATGGTAAACGTTTGTGATCGACGGTGGAGCACGCAAATTCTCCGAAACACAACAAATGCACTTACCGCAAAAAAAAACCATACCACGAATTCGAAACGCAGTGGAACAGTCGTGAATAATTCCTCTTGTCAGTGCGACGTCCGTCAACAAACTCGTTAGTGTTATCTCATTAGGGAGGAAACGTCACGACCAATCTAATTCTGAGGCTGTCAGCGGTTCGTGGTAGAAGACTGATGTGTGACGGACACGCATTGTGGTGAGTGGGTGGGGAATTAAATGGTTTAACTGATTTTTGGAGCCTAGTACTATAAACCAGTTTAAGAACACTTTTCAAGCATTTTTGATGTTCTTCAAATTAAGGGTAACATGTTTTCATTATCATCCCTTGTTACTTAGGATCGGCATAAGACCGTTCTCCTCTGGCAACCGTCACGCCAAGGCAACTGATTCATTACCTACCTAACCTTTTGAGAATTTCCCCATGAAATAAATGCAGACGAAGACATGACGTGACTGAACACTGTTTTAAGCTTTTACGGTTCATAACTATACTACAAATGTCACTTACGGGATATCTTTCGTGATTATTGTTTATTTTTGAGCTCCCGATATTTCGACGCTGTTGCAAGCGCCATGATCGCGGGTTAACTGGAGAATGCGGGGGGCTGGAAAAAAAAAATGTCTAACAAAAAAATAACCCGCGATCATGACGCTTGCAACAGCGTCGAAGTATCGGGAGCTCAAAAATAAACAATAATCACGGAAGATATCCCGTAAGTGACATTTGTAGTATGACGTGACCGATCCATAGTCACACCAAACATGAAGATGTCGCGATGTAATAATGAAAACTCTAAAACAAAAAATATCGATGTAGAAGCTACATTACGTACTTGATATCTAGTTACCACACAGTCTTCTCCTTCTTCCAACGAACGAGGCATAGACCAACGAGGCAGGTTGGTCTAGAGGTCGCAAGGGCGACTTGATGAGGCCGAACCCAGGACCCGGATGGGATTACCATATCGGACAAAGTTTTATTTGGTTTTTCCATCAGGAATTACTCCGTAGCAGCCACGGAGTCTGGATTTGTGCCCGTTTGATGGCAATAGGCTCACCCCCTATTACATGGGACTTAGAAATAACTGGAGAAATGTAAGTTGTACTATTAGGTATACACCTCTGCCTAACCGTCCAGGGATATAATTATATCCTAGTGTAACAATATCTCACGCAAAAAGAAAGTCCAGAATATCAGGCTGGATAGTTCAACCCGAAACTATTTCCTCGTCTCCACCATTCAAAAGCTCTTAAATCATACTTCCAACACAGCTTCTGATTCATCTAAGCGAACTCCGAGCTATTACAACCGCAAAGGTCGAAAATACTTCACATTTTACTAGCTATTTAACATCTTTTACTCGAAACTCGTTGGCTTTTTCCATTGTTTTTTACTACCCGACTCTTTGCCGCAACTACTTTTGTTTCGCAATTTGCCGATACCAGAGTGGTATTTTTTTGTAGTGGGCTATATTTTTTTTTTGTTACATTTTACCCCGTCACAGCCCGAAGTCATTTCGCGCGCCGTTCTATTAAACTCGAAGTATGAATACAGGTGGGTACTAGTTGAGGGTAGTTTTTTTTTTTTGTTTTAAAAAGTTGGTGATACTGGTGTTAGGTTGAAGCTATTAGTTTAATACAATGGTATCGCAATTAATAGCGATGGCTAATAACAGTCGCTCGGATCGATCTTCAGGTTAAGCTTCGCTTGAATAGGTTGGTCCGTGGATGGGTGACCACCCATTACGAAAGTCGCTGGTCTCGGCTGTCATTTGTAGATCTTTGACAGTCGTTACAGGTCGGCCCGAAAGTCTGACAACCAGTATTACCAACGGGTATCGTATTACTCAGTACTAACTGAGGAAGGTCAGATAGGCAGTCTTTCCATGTAAAATAGGTACTGGTATTACGTTGCATCCGGTTGGACTGGAAGCCGACCCCAACATAGTTGGGAAAAGGCTAGGCAGATTGTTATGTGCTCCTGCGACCCACCTCCTCGGCATTACATTGACAGGGGTCGAGTCGAGCGGATGTGACGCACAAGCTTTAGTAGAAATAAAACTGTGTTTCATTAAACCACCCAAGAGTTAAAGTGAGACATAACGCAGATGATGAATATTGCGGTGGTAAAATTTTAGCAATTCATGTAATAAAAGGTCAGTATAATGTGTCAGTATAAGGTCAGTATAATGTTGCCTATGTCCAGCAGTGGACGTTTTCGGCTGAAATGATGATAATGTTTCAAACTTCTGAAGTTTTTGAAGTGAAAACTTCTTTAGGCGCGTTGAGCACTTTTTGGGTGAAGGAAAAACATTGAACGCATCGCCACGTAACGTAACGTGCGGCCACGCTTCGTAGCAGTTCGTAGCACTCGTAGCATCCGCTACGGCGTAGCACCACATAGGCATGCGCGGGGCATTATCAGTGCTACGACTGGGGCGGGGCCTGTGTACTTTTTGTTTTCACTTCTACCGGCAGTCCCCAAAGACTGCTCCGTTTTTTTTTTATCAGACAACCTTTTGTTAAATGTCTTTAAGCCTTAATAATTGGAAAAACTTGAATAGTAGCGATCTCGTTGGCTAACAGTTACCACTATTGCTGAGCTTGAGGCCATGGGTTCAATTCCCAGGTCAGGCAAAATATTCTTGAGTTTTGCCATTAAGGATTATTCAACACCAGCTGAAAGTTCTGGATTTCATCCTAGTACATGACGTTGATAAGCTAAAATATTGCCAAAATTGAACCTGCCAACAAAGCTATCTATTCCCAATATTTAAAAAAGATCTAAATTGCAATGAATGGCAGCGCAATATTATGCATTGAATTAGTGTTTATATTAATACAATCCAATTACCGGTGAGCTTTGCAATAAATACCGATGGTTTATAAAATAATTAATACTTTACCACCGAAATGTTATTAGTAAATTATTCAAAGTTAGTTTATTAATATTCATGTGCATATAAAACCATAATATTGTAACTAAACAATTAAATTATGTTGATAGTTTAGTGTGTATTATTTTATTACTTTATTATTAACTATATACGAAAAGTAAACACAGTCTATCACTAATGAAAAGCGTCTTTAGTAATAAAATTAAGTAGTTGATTAGTAAGTAGACTTTATCTTATTAATTATGTTGTTAGCATCTTTTGCATTAAACATCTTTACAATAATTTATGAATTAAAAAAAAAAAATTGAGTCAAACTCATACAATTTTTAAGTTTGTTATAATCATAATCATCAACATAATCAGCTTAAATAATGTTCCCACTGCTGGGACACACGAGAGAGAGAGAAGGAGTCACATATTACAACGTTAAAAACTTCGAGTACGCACAAAGACCAATCATGCTATACAAAACCAAATTAAGCTGATCTCACTGTACAGAAAGCTCATACAAAGGCGAGGTCATTTATACTGGATATGCACTTGCATATCCAGTTCCTATAATTATGTATATTGTTTAGTTATAACGTTTGTACACATGGCGACATATCAAGCTATATACTTATATAGCTTGATATTCTTTCATGTGTACATCTATACTAATATTATAATGAGGTAACTCTGTATCTCATTATAAGTGAACTGTTATTTATAAGTTCTTATGAGAATTAAATGTCTTTAAACCGAAACCGAGGTAACATTTGTTTGTAAGTTTGTAAGTTTGTATGTAGGGGGTAATCTCCGGAAGTAATGAACCAATTTTAAAAATTGTTTCACTGGTAGAAAGCTACATTATTCGTGAGTGTTATAGGCTATATTTTATTCCCGTACTTCCACGGGAACGGGAACTACGCGGGTGAAACCGCGGGAGGTCCGCTAGTACGTTATAACTAAACAATATACATAATTATATGAACTACAGATTTGTCACAGAACTGTAAACAGACGGACCAGTAGACAGTTTATAGCACTAAGGGGCAGCGCAGACGAGAGACTTTTTGTGTGCGACAAACAAAAACTGCGATAAAATTTGAGTGATTGATGTGTTTGGCTACTTTTTTGTCCACTATAAGGATCTACTGATGCGATCCTATGTCGCAGAGTTTTTGTCTGTCGCACACCAAAAGTCTGTCGACTGCGCTGCCCGTATATGTCACAATATCATGATTTTCCATTTACTTTATGAAATAGTATGCAGTACGACTGTAAAACTTTAAATTAAGCCATGAGATAAATTGCTTCTCGAACCCTATCCTCACTAAAAAGTTTCGTACATCCACGTCAAGCTGAATGTTTTTTAAATATGCGTTTCAGTCCGCTATTCGGCCAGTGTGAATGGCAAAAATGCCAGTGCAATCGTTTCTAGTTCCTCTGTTGTCCGAAGCCACACGTGTCGCAGTAGGGTTGCCACAAAACAAAAGTTAACGCAGATTTTTGAATATGACTTTTCGAATGGCAATACTTTTTGTAGTGATTTGAAAGTTTTTAGTACGAACCAGTTTCAAGTTGATTTTGTTCGAACGTTGATTCTTATTTCGATTTTATCGATGAAAGCGAAATATAAAGATAGTTATGTGCTGGTGACTGCACGTTGTACCAAATATTTTGACCTTAAGCTGGCCTAGTTTCATTAGAATAAGAGATCAGCTTATACTGGTTTTGTTAACACTATCGTGCGGCCTGTTGTACCTGCTGTCATCATGATACTTAATTACGTTTGGTAAACAGTGTTGACATTAAGGCATATGCGGGGAATTAGGCAGGACTTATTCGTGATTGTCCAAGCCGAATTCACCAACGAAAAGACAAGTTAAGCAAAGTAAAGCTGTTTTTATTGAAATCAATTATTATCTTTATTTCCCAAGAGCTGACCCAAAAAAAATAAACTTAGTGTTAAGATTACTATAATAGCACTCTTAAAACCAGGTTTTAAATATCTTGCACGATTTTTTTTTTTTTTTTTTCGGATGGGAAATCACCAAGACTCCTCCCGCTCTGGGCGGAGCAGGAGGGAATGTCAGACTTTTACCGACTAAAACCCATCCTGGTTCCTTCATCGCCCTTTGTGTTCCGGGGCCACGGTATCTCTTTCGAACAGTCCCGCAGCCCCGCACCAACATGGCCTGTATTTTCAATTAATTTATTTAATTTGTATATTCACAGGACACGATGAGGGTATTTCCTCTTCAAGGATAACTAAAACAGGAAAAGGTTATACAGGACAGGGTATTTATAAAAGAGTTAATATTAACTGTAAGGATATGAAGACGAACCAAATTACATGCAGGATCCCTTATAAATATAGGACAAGAACCTTTTTATAATCAGCTTACAATAAAATTATTACGGTGTCCCTATTTTGTATACAGATTACAATTTATGATGAGGGACCGTTAAGTATGGGTCCGTAGCCTTGATTTTATTTGTGCGTTAATAATGGTGGTGTAATGCGGTATAATATCCTAAATGAACCCAAAAATATTTTGTGCACAATATTCAATTAAGCAATATTCAAGTAATTCTTCGCTTCTATAAAACTGCTAGTACACACATCAAAAAAGTTTGCGCTCACTTTCAAAAATCGATTTTTTTTGTTACGGTAGATTATATTATGGTTTCTTCTTCTTTTTAGATTCTTTATTTAGAAATAGTTTCTTTATTTCTATTTAAATAAAACACACAACAAAGATTTTTTCTTGATAAAGTTCAATTTAAAAAAACCGGCCAAGTGCGAGTCGGACTCGCGCACGAAGGGTTCCGTACCATTATCTATACATCATAGGCAAAAAAATCACGTTGGTTGTATGAGAGCCCCCCTTAAATATTAATTTTATTCTGTTTTTAGTATTTGTTGTTATAGCGGCAACAGAAATACATCATCTGTGAAAATTTCAACTGTCTAGCTGTCACGGTTCATGAGATACAGCCTGGTGACAGACAGACGGACAGACGGACAGACGGGCAGACAGACGGACAGACAGCGAAGTCTTAGTAATAGGGTTCCGTTTTTACCCTTTGGGTACGGAACCCTAAAAATGATATCAGCAGCTAGTGATCACGAATTTTTTTTTATGTGTTAGGATGGAAATAATGCTACGCCGAAGTCAGTATGTTGTCATTGCCAAACTATAACACCATAAGTATAATAGCTTTTGTTTACACTAATGTGAACGTTTTAATCATATAAGTCGTATAATAAAAAAAAGTCAGCTGTAACCTGTACATTTTATGTGAACAGAATATTGTGTTTTATTCCGATTTCAAGGCTTTGCCTTAATGAAAATGGTTTATAATATCCCCTTACAATGACTCCGAGATATGGTTTAAATTAAAACTAAGCTTTACTTACTTTCACTTATCGTCAGCGAAACAATATATAAATACTATGTACAGTCGGGGTCTTTTCCGCCTGATCAGTTAAAAATGTTTTCGCTTAAAACATGCGGAGGCTTCGAAAGTTTAGGTCTATAAGGAAAGCGTCAACTTTGGCGCGCAAAAATAACAATAACTCTCGTTTGGCGTGCGTCATCAGTGCACTCGGCCGATCGGTATCTTTTCATTCATTATTTCTATACAAAGTCAATGGAGTGGGACTAGAGAATGTTTCTATGTTGTAAGTGCAAGCAAAAATCAGCTTAGTGGTGATCAGGCGGGAGTGTCCTTGATGGTACCTACTACTAGGCTTATAAAGCTTAAAATTGGTCATAATTTGGAAAGATCAGGTGCGTAGTACTCGCAACATGCGTGTCTGACCAGGGCCTGCAGTCTCGACATAGATAACGATCGCAAAGTTAGCGAATTCGGACGCAAAGTTACGATTTCGCAAAGTAAACGATATTTGGTAGTCTCTACACTAAAAGCTAGCGAATGTCCTTGGAATGGTAACGATTTTTGTAGCTAACATAACGACGACGCAACACGAATATTTCTAGTTCTAGCCTCAGATTAAAGAAATAGGCAGATGGAACGCTCAGAACACGCGAGTGGTTCCACCAAAACAAATACAAAATCAAAAGCAAATACAAACTCGCGACAGTACCAAGCTACGCATCGTCTCGCTCACACGTCACTAGTGATTTGTCATTTTAGGTCAAAACATGCCGTCTTGTGTGTTTAAACACTGCAAAAGTTGTTCACAAAAACTAAGAAAACAAGATGGAATATCTTTCCACAGGTAACTCTTGTTATTTTTATTGTTTTGGTATTTATTTTCCATCAAATATTTTCGGCTCACTTGAAACATAAAACCTCAACAGTAAGTCGTCTGTGTTGCTAGTTTATGACGGGAAAATTACCCTGAATTAGGGGAAAAAAATAATCGATATTGTTTATGCACAATACACATTATTGTGCATAAAAAATATCGATTAATTTATACATACGTAATTGCGTATAAGGAAATATTGTATCTAAAGGGTGCATTTAATTTCATGACGAATATTTTAACCTCCGGCATTACTAACGATACTAATTGTACTACGCAACTCAAAAACATTATTAAATTATTAATGCATATTAGTATGCAGTATTTAAAACCTCACAACAGCTGACTTACACATACTACATCACAGTAACAGTCCACTAACACTGCGATCCAAATTATCACTACGAATGGCGCGAGCGCCGATCACGTCACGGGACAAATCGATCAAATGCGTCAATACACCTGCGCAGTCGTAATGACACGAGGTCACTAGTTAGTTCCGTCCGGATCGTAAAGACTTCGGGTCTCGGGAGGGCACCCCCGCGCGCGGGGCTGTATTCGTATTTTTGCGTGAGAAAGAGGGACGGAGAGCATGCCTTTCAACTATTTGGTACTTGTAAGGATATGCCGCGCTCGCGCCGCTGGATTATTTTATTATTTGATGTACGTTTACTTTTAGTTCCGCGCGCGGTGTACTGCGCTTTAAAATTTTAATATTTCAAGACTTATTGGGGTTTATGAAGTATTTTATTATTACTTTTAGTGTTTAATTGCAACAATTAGCCTTTGCCATGTGACATGCTACATTTTAAAGGTTAGGTTAAAAGTTTAGGTAAATACATTTGCTTAGATAGTTTATTAAACAAATTACCAAAAAACGTTATAAAGTGTTATCTTGTCTGATATAAATTAATTAAATAGTAAGTAATTTACGCATACTTATTTAACTTTTATTCCCTTATTATTATTCTGTTCAAATACTACGCGCTTCTGCTATATGGGTATAACCGTAAAGTAAAATCACGTTTCCAATTTAAAAAATTAGTAGTACAATAATTGGTGCAGAACAAAGGCTGTTAAGGTTTAATGTGTGTAAAATAATTATTATTGTAATAAATATGTTGATTGTTATAACAAATTGTTTATCTTTTTTAATTAAAATACATTTGCATAAATAGTTTATTGAACAAAAAATTACCAAAAAGCGATATAAAGTGTTATGTTGTCTGATATAAATTAATTAAATAGTTAATAATTACGCATATTTAATTTTTATGCTCTTATTATTGTTCTGTTCAAATACAACACGCTTTTGCTATCTGGGTATAACCATAAAGCAAAATCGCGTTTCCAATTTAAAAAAATAGTAGTACAATATTTGGGAACAATTTAACTGAACAAAAATATGGGAGTATTTCTCAATATCTGGCAACCGTAAACGCACACAGACGCGCGTGTCCCTACACGGCGCCTCTTGTCTGCCGCGCACACATAAATAAAAACCGGAGCCACCTTGTTTGTCGCGCATGTTCTATCTGCCTATTTCTTTAATCTGAGGTTCTAGCGACCATTTTTGACAGCCCGCTAGATGATTCAGTAGCATTGTAAGCTAATTTAATGATGGTTTTACGGGATTATTGACAAAAATTGTGCCAGATGGGCTTATTACTCGGTCTATTGTCTGTAGCGAAGTACCTATGCTGTGCCCTAACCTATAAATAGGTTCCGGATGTACCTACCCTATGTGTGAATAGGCATCGCTGATATTCATTTCATATGTAGGAAGAGAATTCATTTAAATAAATAAAAATAAAACACAACTGTAATCAATTCCTATATTCAACTTTATTATCAAAGACATTCAAATATTCTATTATCAAGTTCGCTCACACATTTTTATAAAAGTAAATGTATAAAACATTATGTAATGAAGGTCGTATACATGTAGGTACCTATGTATCTTTATTTGCATAAAATGTGATGAAACATGACATTACTTACAGTTATTTCAGTGCAGAACACATTCCGTGTTAAGTACTCATAATTATTCCAATGGCATGAAAATTACAAATCACAGTACATCATAGTTACACTTATCCTATGTCAAAATTTTAAACAAGACACAATCAACTAATACACACTCATCATCTTTATAGTACAAAATAATACATTTGACTAAATGATAACTACCTACATACAATCATTATCACCAAAACATTTTACACCTCCCCAGCCGTACCCGATCGGGAACGGTGCATTGTTATTTTAATTGTGTCTGTAATCGTGGGTATCGAAGATCTACTTCATCTCAACATGGTGCACCTAAGCCATGTTGAGATGAAGTAGCTCTTCGATACCCACAATTAAAACAATCTAAAACATCTGCATTAATAAAAACAATACTAAACACAAATACTTTCTTCAAACAATACAAAATTAACAATTTTTGAAATACTAACATGAAAATTAACACTTAAATTAAATTTCACAATGCATTTTTTATATGGGAAGAATGAGATGAGTATTTTTGTACAAAAATATATAGGATAGGTCAACTACTTTCTTAGGTAGAGATTAGAGTTTAATGGTACAACTTCTAAATATTTAGATTCTATGTACAGGTAATTCTACGAGTGACTTCACACATATTTGAGTAATTTCGAATGAGTTTCATTTTACACTTAACAGGTTTGGATAATTTATAAATGTAACAGGGAACCTCTTTTATTCATTTTAGTTAAATGGTTCTTTGATTTGAAGCTTGACAAGGTTCAAACCTTTGTAAATTGAATATTTTGGAATTGCAAGACAATTCCAAAAGAAATGCTTCGAGTTTACAAAAGAAATGCTTGTATGCAAGACATACAAGCATTTCTTTTGTAAACTCGTGATATCTCGGCTGTCCTCACAACTATAATTTATGGTAATATCTATTATTGGAACACTGCGATTACACTCATATGGTTTTGGAAAAATCTGATCAATATTACACACACTAAGTACACTATTTCACTGTTTGATTTTCTGCTTGTTCTTCGACATTCCTTTACGGTTACCGTAGTCCCCAGTCCCTCGGAGGCCTTCTGTAGTGTGACACAACAGCTCAACAGCTCGCTACATGTTGATTCCGATAGCTTTGGCATGTTTCGACACATCACACGAAATCAGCGTGATAATGAAAAATCCCTTGAATCTGCTTATTTCTGTATCTTGCCGGAAGAGCAAGAGAATTGTTCAAGGAGCTCCTATAGGAATTTCAGCTATCTCTTCAAGCACAACGACCTTACGGGCTTTGTCGAATTCCAGTGTCATTTCGCAGCTACTACGTGAATGTAGAAGTATATCCAGTGGGGTGGCAGCTTTAGCCAGAGTTTAGCAGAGGTACTGTTCTCTTGGCTATCAATCAATGCTTGAGAAAACACAATTAGAAACAGAAACACAACTATTAACAACAACAAATAAACAAAACCAATTGACTTTTGAGTTTTGACAAGTTTGACACTACGCCAATGTTGCAAGGAGGCAAAGTTTAATTTCCTTAAATATTTAATAGTTTATTTAATTTTTTTTAAACGTTTTTAGCTCTACCTAAGAGTTTTTGTGAAAAATAGTGCCTTCAAAATAAGGCTTTTATAGTCTCAGTTTAGGATACAAGAAAACCAATTATTTTTATTTAACCATGTTCTCCATTTTTCCCCATATTCAAGGAGATGGGCTTGCAGCCTTGACATTAGTAACGACGACGTTTGTCGCTTACGATCGTTAGCTAATAACGAAAAAATTCGGTTGCAATAACGACGCTTGCGAAAAACGCAAGTCTCTACATCCAAGTTAACGAGCAAAGTCGTAATAAACTTGACATATCGATGTCGGTACGCTAGCGAAAAAACGTATTTGGCTTTTTCGAAGACAATTGTATGCCTTTACAAAATCACCTTGTTATGGGGACAAATAGAGAACACGGTTCAATAAAAATAATTGGTTTTCTTGTATCTTAAACTGAGACTATATAAGCCTTATTTTGAAGGCACTATTTTTCATGAAAACTCGTAGGTACAGCTAAAAACGTTTTAAAAAATAAAATAAATGATTCAATATTTAAGGAAATTAGAATATGCCTCCTTGCAACATTGGCTTAGTGTCAAGCTTGTCAATTGGTCTTGCCGTTTAGCGTTGTTGTCATTGGAAACCAACCAATTTATTTGTTGTGTAAATGTTTTCAATGGTGTTTTCTCAAGCATTTTTCATTGATAGCCAAGAGTACAGTACCTCTGCCAACTTTTTTCTGGCTAAAGCTGCGACCCCATCGGATATACTTCTACATTCACGTTTATGTAGCTGTGAAATGATACAGGAATTCGACAAAGTCTGTAAGGTCGTTGTGTGTGAAGAGATGACTGAAATTTATAAAGGAGCTCCGTGAACAATTCTCTTGCTATTCCGGCAAGATACAGAAATAAGCAGATTCAAGGGATTTTTCATTTTCACGCTGATTTCGTGTGATGTGTCGAAACATGCCAAAGTTAACGGAAGCAGCGTGTACTTATCGAGCTGTTGAGCTGTTTTGTCACACTACAAAAGGCCTCCAAGGTACTGGGGACTACGGTCAAGGAATGTCCAAGAACAAGCGTACTTGTATAAATAATGTTATATGTATGTACTGTTGGTGCACCTATTTTAAATAAATAAATAAATAAATAAACAAGCAGAAAATCAAACTGAGTGAACGTAGTGTGTGTAAAATTAATCAGATTTTTCCAAAACTATATGAGTGTAATTGCAGTGTTCCAATATTCGATATTACCATAAATTATAGTTGTAAGGATACACAGCCGAGCTATCACGAGGTTAAATGACACTAAAGAAATGCTTGTGTGCAAGACAATTCCAAAATATTCAATTTCCAAAGGTTTGAATCTTGTCAACCCATCTTCAAATCACAGAACCATTTAACTAAAAGTAATAAAATGGTGTTCCCTGTTTCATTTATGAATTCTCCAAACCTGTTAAGTGTAAAATGAAACTCATTCGAAATAGAAATTACTCAAACGTGTGAAGTCACTCGTAGAATTACCCGTACATAGAATCTAAATAATTAGAAGTTATACCATTAATTTATAATGCTTTACCTTAGAAAGTAGTTGACCTATCCTATATATTTATGTACAAAATGTTCATCTCATGCTTCTTATATAAAAAATGCATTGTGAAATTTAATTTTAGCGTTAATTTTCATGTTAGTATTTCAAAAATTGATAATTTTGTATTGTTTGAAGAGAGTATTTGTGTATATTATTGTTAATAAAGATACTTAAGTACCTACATGACCTTCATTTTGCCTGCATTACATAATGTTTTAAAATTTAAACATTAAAATGTGCTACAGAACTTGCTAAAAGAATAATTGAATGTCTTTGTTATTAGAGTTGATTATAGGAATTGATTACAGTTGTGTTTATTTTATTAAAATGAATCCTCTTCCTACTGAAATGAATATCAGCGACGCCTATTCACTTCACACATACGTCCGGAACCTATTTATATGTTAGTTTCGACTTGTAAGCACAGCATACTTCGGTACAGACTAATTATAAGCCCATCCGGCAAAATTTTCGTCATTAATTCCGTAAAAACCACCATTAAATTAGCTAACGATGCTACCGAATCACTTATCGGGCTGTCAAAAATGGTAGTTAGAAATATTCGTTACTCTTGCGAAAATTGATAAATTAGCTACAAAAATCGGTATCATTCCGAGGATAATCGCTATCTTTGAGTGTAGAGACTACCAAATATCGTTTTTGTTAGCGTACCGACATAGATACGTCCTCAAGAAAATGTACGACTTTTGCTCGATAACTTGGATGTAGAGACTTGCGTTTCACGCAATCGTCGTTATTGCAACCGAATTTTTTCGTTATTTTATAACGATCGTAACTTTGCGACAGCGTCGTTACTAATGTCGAGACTGCAGGCCCAGTACCCCTAGCCAAGTTACAAACGTTTCGTATCGATTCTCTTTCTTCAATCGTAAACGCCTCGGCGTAAGCGATTGTGGAAAGCGCTAAATTGGTAGCCAAGTTGACACGACTGCGTCGATCGCTCGTTCTCTAATGTCTGTAGAAAAAAATCTACACTTTAGGTATGGTGAGCGTTCCTACCAAAGAGTTTAGCGATCAACATTGTAGAAACGATAACATTCTAATCGATAATTTAGAACGATGTAAACTTGTCTACGAATTTTCTATTCGTTTGTGTTGATCATGTGATTTAACGTTGAGATGATGTCATTCCCATTCATTTGAATAGTTTTCTACTAGCGTTAACGATTGTAGATTGTCAACTTGGCTAGGGGTGCAGATATATGACCGTGAACGATGCGAATATGAAAGGTCGTAGCAGGCGGCGATCTATGGTTTCAGCCCACACCTGTGGGAAAAATAGCGTCAGTTTATGTATGTATGCATGTAGCCATTAATGTTATTTGTCAAACGATTGTTTGTAACGAAGAAAAGAAGATCAATATTTTCACAAACACATTTAAAGACTGCAGCTTTTCCTGGAAAGAGACGTCGCTCCAAGCTAAAAGGTATAATAGTATCTACCGAAGTGCAAATCTACGACGTTTCTTTCTACTGGTAGTTTATTATTTTTTATACAGACAGCCTTTGTTATTTTCTGAACCACCTTAGTATCTCGATTTTCATTAAGACCTTTGTCGTCTGATATTTTTTCCTGGCATTCTTTAAGTATAATTTGTTGAAAGTTCTAATTTATTTAATTTTAGCTTTCTACTTGTAATTCAAGTCTTAAATATGGTCGATCGCACTATGATACTATGATTTCGTGTAGATGTCACAGCTCATTAGGCATTTCATCCGAATTAATAGTTTTACGCTGATTGAAAACATTAAAAAGTGGTCTAAGAATTGCCTGCAATTTTTTCTATTAATGCTATTGTAATCTCCAAAGAGTTAGGCAGAGGTGTACCAAATAGTTCGCCCACATTTCACTAGTTATTTTTAAGTCCCATGTAATAGTTTACCACATTTCACTCGTTATCTTTAAGTCCCATGTAATAGTTTACCACATTTCACTAGTTATCTTTAAGTCCCATGTAATAGTTTACCACATTTCACTAGTTATTTTTAAGTCCCATGTAATAGTTTACCACATTTCACTCGTTATCTTTAAGTCCCATGTAATAGTTCACCCACATTTCACTCGTTATCTTTAAGTCCCATGTAATAGTTCACCCACATTTCACTAGTTATCTTTAAGTCCCATGTAATAGTTCACCCACATTTCACTAGTTATCTTTAAGTCCCATGTAATAGTTCACCCACATTTCACTAGTTATCTTTAAGTCCCATGTAATAGTTCACCCACATTTCACTCATTATCTTTAAGTCCCATGTAATAGTTCACCCACATTTCACTCGTTATCTTTAGGTACCATGTAATAGTTCACCCACATTTCACTCGTTATCTTTAAGTCCCATGTAATAGTTCACCCACATTTCACTCGTTATCTTTAAGTCCAATGTAATAGGTGCCACCAACCGCGCACAACTCCAGACTCTGCGACTGTTACTGAGATATTCCTGGTGGAAAAATCTAAAAACATTTTGCTCGACCCGGGAACTGTGCCCAGGGCCTCATGGTCAACAGTCGCGCTCTCGACCAATAGGGCAGTCAACAATACTGTTATGTTACTTCCAGAAATTATTTTAATTCTCCTCATCCCCGCTGCCACTGCCAACCCAACTTTACCCCGGCTAATCCACCACAAAAGTAGCTTCAAAGTAATCCGATTTGTAACCGTACTGCACCGCGCCCGTGATTGGAACTACACCCTTTTAACCTGCTCTCTCATATTTCTTTTTTCTTTTCTCTAGTCTAGCCTGTTTTAAATTCAGTGGTTGATTTACGAAAGATATTATTTCTAGCACAGCGTGGGAAATGCGTAATAAAGTTACAATAGTCGGAAGCAATGCGTTTTATTTTGATAATTCAACATACATTTTTTTTTCTTTGTTCTAAATAGGCTTGCGTTTGCGTTTATTTGTGCTGTAAGGGCCTGCACAGGCGACAGACTATCCGTGACGCACTTTTTAGTCTGTGAAAATAGAATCCAAGCAATTATATGCAGTAACGCATACGACGCGCAAAAAGTCCGGCGGCCAAAAAACTCGTGTCATTCTGGTAGATCACGCCGCGCCGCGCCGCACAAAAAGTGCGCGAAGAAATAGAACGTTTGCTCTAACATGTGGTAATGCAGACGGCGCACTTTTAGTATGCAATCTGCGCTCGTTAGTGGGGGATGTAATGTACTATGAAGATGTGCGTCGTGTGCGTTGAGTCTGCGTGAAATCCGTGACGGACTTTTTGTATGCCATGCAGACATTTTGTCCGCCACAGACTCGATCGCACAAAAAGTCTGTCGTTTGCGCAGGCCCTAAACTAGACTAAACTAGATTTTCAGACGTAAGAAGTAATTGAAGTAAGGTCTCTCAGAATACTTTGCATTGTGATTGGCAGTACGCAAGGCTATTATGATGCTGGTTTACTTTAACATCATATTACAATAAACTATGGATATTTAGGTAGCCGTGTGGTATCCGGCAGAGTAGAATAGAACCAACCCATTACACTCACGGGTGTCGTATAAGGCGACTAATGTCTGAGGCAGAACACCTTGCGCCTCCGTAGACCAGAGAATGGGCAGCAGCGTTTTCTGTTTGTCTTTCATCACTGCGATCTCCAATCCGCCTGCCAAGCGTGGAGATTACGGCAAATTCCTCCCATCATGGGAGAGACTTATGTCCAGCAGTGGACGTTATGGACTGTTGTTGTTGTTGTTGTTGTGTATGGATATTTAAATGGCATTCTATTTTGTTTTGATAGCCTTCTTAATTGTGTGGCTTTGTGCTACATTTTTATTTGCGCTTTGCCAAAAGTTTAATTGCGCTATCATGACCATAAGGTCATAACGTTCTTACTGTTGAGACATTGCTCACTGTCTGTTGCAAAATGCCTGTTTCACCAACAAAACGCAAAAGACAATCCTTGCAAATTAACAAGAATTTAAAATCACTTCACCTCTATTCGTTTCAAGACCAGAAACCAACTCTTTCTTTGTACCTCGTTACTTTAATGGTGGCAATGTTTTCCATGAAAATGAGCCGTGGAAGTAATAGGTTTGCACGTTAACAGTTCTTGGTATCATTAAAATGTACAGGTTTTTTTTTTCTTTGGCAATTAACTAAAAGATTGTGGGCAATCGATAAATCGATGGTTGGTTGTTATCATTGTTCGTCACTATGTACTGTGCTTGTAGATACAGGGTGTAAACAACCTCATCACGAAGCCGTCAACCAAGCATTCTGTACATCAATTTAAGTAACTTTACGCAAAAAATATTGCTGGCAAACGACTTTTTTTTTGGGGTGAAAAATCATGTTTAGTGGTAGGACTCATGTAATGCACTTAAAACATTGTGTTGATGAATCGATTGAATAGTAAGAGGGTTGTGGAGGTGTTAATGTAAAAAAATTACTGTATTTAAAAAAAAAGTGAAATAGTTGGATCTTTGACCCCAACATTTCCGTAACTAGAAGGTTCCCAGGTCCATACCTGGGAACCTTCTAGTTACGGAGATGTTGAATATTGTTGTTGTTGTTGTTGGATGTTGTTGTTGTCTTGTTGTTGTTGTTGTTACACCATTGTAGAACAAAAAAGTGATCGCAATGACGGGGAGAACAAGTGTCTTTCGGCTTCGTTAAAAGGTTTTTTACACCCTTTATTTGTATCCGTCAGGACCGCGGGTGTATAACTTGCAAATAGTTTAAAAATAAACTATTTAAATGTACGTAAAATGTTCGTTTTTATACTAAAATAAGTATACATGTACGAGTTTGTATGCCTAGCAAACATCATTTTAAAGTGAGCCGCCATCCTGACGTCAGGTTGGCGGGTGTATTTTAATTCCAATAACTTATTTCGAATTTGTCGTTAGGAATCAAATGTTCGTCAAATGTACGTATAGGAACACTAATTAAAAACTTCTTAAATGTTAAACAAGCTCTGATATTGTAAAATGAATGTGAGCCGCCATCCTGACGTCAGGTTGGCGGGTGTATTTTAATTCAATTACCTTTTTTCAAATTTGTCATTCGTAATTAAATGTACGTCAAATGTACGTTAAGGGACACTACTTAAAAACTTCATAAATGTTATAGGGAACGTGCACAACGACGGTGCTGCCGACTGGCGTCACCAATCCGAATCATGTACTCTATTAATACTTGACATTGACATGTAAAACAAGTAAACAGAATTAATTTTATTATTGAAAATGATTATTCTAGCTAATCATAATGCATTGTTGCATTTCTGGATGTACGAATACATCCACAAAAATGAAAATTAATCAAATAGCGTAAAATAATAAAGTTCTATTACTTTCCAAAGAATAATACTCTCATACCATGTAAAAGTGAAAAACGCAAAAAATGGATAAATGCCGTAAGAAAAATATTTGAACACAATTTGTTTTTTGTTACACTCTGTATTGAAAAAATTCAATTACCTTCAAAATCCACCATCCAAGCAAACATTAAATGGTACTGGCCTACCATTTAAACTTCAGCGAACACACATATTAGACTGCACTGAAGTTCACACCGAATATTCCTCAACAGTTAAACAAAGAGTCCACATGTACTCAGATTATAAACATGGATAGACAATAAAGTTTTTAGTTGGCTGCACTCCTTGTGGTTTCATAAGTTTTGTATCTAAATGCTACGGAGGGCGTTCTAGTGATTGCTTTTAAAACAAATGATTATGGATTAGACTGCACTGAAGTTCACACCGAATATTCTTCAACAGTTTAACAAAGAGTCCACATGTGCTCAGATTATAAACATTGGTATACAATAAAGTTTTTAGTTGGCCGCACTCCTTGTGGTTTCATAAGTTTTGTATCTAAATGTTACGGAGGGCGTTCCAGACTGCACTGAAGTTCACACCGAATATTCCTCAACAGTCTCCACATGAACTCAGATTATAAACATGGTTATACAATAAAGTTTTTAATTGGCTGCACTCCTTGTGGTTTCCTAAGTTTTGTATCTAAATGCTACGGAGGGCGTTATAGTGATTGCATAAAACAAATGATTGTGGAATGATTTGTTATAGCCTGGAGATACTGTTCTCGCTGCTAAAGGATTCCCTTCCATTAAAACATGTGTTGAAAATAAGAAAGTTGTTTATGCCACTGTTTCTTCATGCACCACAATTTTCATCAGAGAAAGTAAACGAAACATACAAAATTCATATTGGTCAACATTCATGTTACGCTGACGAACATTATTGATAGACCGGAACCCATGTTTTATACTTTTTATCCTAATCAAAAATAATACTTTTGAAGAGATTTGCGTGACAGTGACAGCATAAGTTTCCTTTACTGTCCGCATAGTGTCTCTTTTGTCGTTTAGTGCTGCCACCTATAGTTCCTGCACGTTCCCTATACAAGCTCTGATATGTAACACGAATGTGAACCGCCACCCTGGCCTCAGAAAGGCGAGTTGATTCTAAACCAATCAAACTATTTTGGTTTTCTGGACTTCTATTTAATGTTGGCTTTAAATCATCAATCGTCTAATGTTTATTGAATCTTATACAATATACTAAAATCTTAATAATACTGACTACTGGTCGAGAATTACGAAATAGGAATGATTTGCTATTAAGTTGTCCCAAATCCGAATACCTGTCTTTGGCGTTTTCAAATAAAGCAATTAGCTTAGGTAAGTACCTAATGCAATCATTATATTTAAACACACCATACAAATATAATATTTCGAAGTTAATAAATTCGACTATGGTAGTATACGTACGAAATCCCTCATAGTGCCTGTTTAAAATGAATGGCCATTGCTATGAAGGCGTATTTCTTGATATTTTCGTCAGGAAAACGTGGTAACATAACTAAGGTTTTTAATCTACCTCAGAAGCTATAGTAATTACATATTTTTCCTCATAAGCAGTTCCTACAAGCTACGAATCTGTTAAAAGTCTTATTGACTAACAATAGTTATTCATTATTCTGAATAAAAACAATAACCTCTATGCACGACGAGATTTTGACACATGACACATCAGCTGAATCGGTGGGGTTATGCAAATTGTCACAAAACTGAAGAATTTTCGTGAACTTTCATAAGCAGCATTCGATTTCATATTGAAAAAAAAAATGATTTTTACGACAAGTTTGTGGCTATTATCTCCAATAACGTGTTGAGGTCGGTAAATCGGCGTCAGTCTATTGCCAAATATCTACAGTAAGTAACTACACCCTTCCAAAAAATTGGTAATTAGATGCGCTGGAAATAATGTCCATAGACAAGCTTCTCGTTTGCTAATAAAACTCAAAAAGTCAAAATAAAAACAGTAACATTCTATCTGCATTCTTATTTTTGCCATTATAAAAAGTACGTTAAAAGTAAGTACCTACTTAAAAAGACTGATTGTGTCAAGGTCTAAAAAAAAGAACTGTTGCAACATAACACTTAGTGCTGCCCGTAAACCCATGTTTCATAATTACGATTAAAAAGTTATATTCAGCCTAATAGATACTTGCAATGGAATCGAGTTTGGCAAAAGAAATGAGACGGAAAAAAAAATCCTTGGTATAATTTAAAATTAATATTTATTTAATTTTGATAATATTACCATTTTTTACTATAGTAGCGGCCCGTCCCGGCTTCGCACGGGTGGGTCGGGTGGACGGTTCCCCTAATAACTAGAATAAAATACTAAACTAATAGAAACTCATTGATAGCAGAAAATTACCGTTGCACTAGCAGCGTAAAGAAAAAATCTGTAAATGGATTAATTTTTAACTATGCATGCAGAACTTACGGCTAAATTCGCGTCGATTTTTTTGTTTTAAAATTTAAATAAGGAATGCGCTCACAATTCTCATATATAAAGTATTTTAATTTTCCTTATTATTTATCATGTAGTGTACTTTTTTGTATTATCAAAAGGTTGTTTATAGAATACCCGCTTGCCAGCGTGACAATTTGGACTCTTCTTTCTTCACTGATTGGCCATTGAAAGTAAAATACCGAAAGAGTTGGATAGGAATGGGGAGTCCTTTGCCCAGCAGTGTAACCTAACCATTGAACCTAACACAACCCAACCGTACTATACACATTTTTTTAGAAAAAATATAATTAATCTTTGGCGGATCAAATTATTTTTTACTATACCTAGCAAGATCCTTGGCATTTTTTTATTGCTTGGATGTATATCGATATCCAACCAAAAAAAAAAATATCGAACGAGTTTAAATAAATTCAATAATAAACTTGAACAGCGAGTGCATTTCTAATTTAAATTTTGATGTGGAAAAAAATCGGCGCGAAATTAGCCATAAATCAATCTGGGCTGTATAACGTTTGGTTGATTTTAGTAGGTACCTACTACTTTACTACTAATACTAAGTTAATACAGAGCTAGTGAATACTTTAAAATAATACTGTTCGAAATGCAGTAAGGAAAAAATAGTTTAGTATCATTAGAAGTCAATCGGCATTAGTCAATATTAATAATATTCCGTTAGAACATAATGGAGTCCTTGAATATGTACTATCGAGGACACTCCCACCTGACCACCACTAAGCTTATTTTTGTTTGCACTCGCAACATAGAAACGCTCTCTAGCCCCGCCCCGTTAACTTTGTATAGAAATAATGAATGAAAAGATACTGAATCGGCCGAGCGCACTGACGAAGCACGCCAAACGAGAGTTATTGTAATTTTGCACGCCAAAGTTGAGGCTTTCCTAATAGGCCCAAACTTTAAGGGGGCGTGGCTCGGCGCCTCCGCATGTTTTAAGCGAAAAAAAATTAAAATGGTCAGGCGGAAAAGACCCCGACTGTACCTTCAAGCTTAGATACTAAGCTAGAAGGTACATCTTCAAGGACTCCATCTATTATGATGTAATTGGGCACTTTAAAGCACATTCAGTTTAAACAGGCACTATGAGGGATTTCATATGTATACTACAATAGTCGAATTTATAAACTTCGAAATATTATTATGGTGTTTTTAAATATAATGATTGCATTAGGTACTTACCTAAGCTAATTGCTTTATTTGAAAACGCCAAAGTCAGGTATTCCGAGTTGGGACAACATAATAGCAAATCATTCCTATTTCGTAATTCTCTACCAGCAGTCAGTATTATTAAGATTTTAGTATATGTATGATTCAATAAACATTAGACGATTGATGATTTGAAGCCAACATTAAATAGAAGTCCAGAAAATGAAAATAGTTTGATTGGTTTAGAATCTTCTCGCCATTCTGAGGCCAGGGTGGCGGTTCACATTCGTGTTACAATATCAGAGCTTGTATAACATTTAAGAAGTTTTGAAGTAGTGTCCCATAACGTACATTTGTCGTACATTTAATTACGAATGTCAAATTTGAAAAAAGTTAATTGAATTAAAATACACCCGCCAACGTGACGTCAGGATGGCCGCTCACATTCATTTTACAATATCAAAGCTTGTATAACATTTAAGAAGTTTTTAATTAGTGTTCCTATACGTACATTTGACGAACATTTAATTCCTAACGACAAATTCGAAATAAGTTATTGGAATTAAAATACACCCGCCAACCTGACGTCAGGATGGCGGCTCACTTTAAAATGATGTTTGCTAGGCATACAGACTCGTACATTTATACTTTTTTTAGTATAAAAACGAACATTTTACGTACATTTAAATAGTTTATTTTTGATCTATTTGCAAGTTATGAGTGAATTTCTCAGGCGAAAAATTTACGCGTCTAGGCTGAAATCGCAGTGCTGCTTTTTTCTCAGAATTCAAGTGACATGAATCTAAATGAAGCCACTTAAATTATATTTATAAGACTATTACTTTTTATGAAAAAAATCGGTAAATGATGAATTATCAATTTCTGTGTCTTGTCCACAATCACTTTCATACACAGCATTTACCTCTCAGGAAGATAATCTCCAACATATATAGGAAAAAGTATTTTGATTGCGTTAAGTAATGATTGACCTACAAGAGGTTAATTAGTTTTGAATGTTTAGACTCATAGTTAATGAGTACATGTCAACGGTAGGTTTGTCCAAGCGAAATTACTAATTTCTATGGTCATTTTGTTTCACCGTCCTGAGCTTCCAATGACCAATGAGTTTAAACGAACAATAAATCCCTGCTCGGCAAGAGACAGTCGTGCTCTTACGTGTAGTAAGAATGGTAGTGCACCATATCGCCAGGTTTTTCCGCCAAAAATATAAGTACGTGATTTCAGTTTACTCGGAACGAAATTTTGCAATTTCGGTGATTAGGTTTTAAAAGGATTTTTGCAAGAAATAAAGGTAACACTTTTATGCATGCTAAGTAGCCTTTGGTACACATTTCATATTATAGAAAATAATAGTCATAGCCTTGATAGTTTCTTGTAAAAAAAAAAAAATAGCAAAGTTTCCAATTTCTATGGCGCAATTTCTGTGGTTTCCGTGGCATCTCGTGGCCCACGGAAATTACACGACTCCACAGAAATTGTACCAATCAATTATTGTATTAATGTTAATGAAGATTTTTGAAAAGAATCAATACTTGTTATGCCGAAATTACTTTGACAGAACTAGGTCCTTAGCCCCGGACATTAAAATAAAATTGTATTACTATTTCTTGAAAAAGTCATTCAATTGGATTAACTGAACTTTAAGGGTTGCATCCTCCAGAAGCTCCTCCTGGAAGCCTCGATCGTGCAGGCCTGGGTGACATCACCGGCCAGACCTGCCGACGTTGGCAATGAGGCAGGTGGTTCCAGGAGGCCATGTGCGACATCTGCGACGTGCGCAGATGTCGCACATGGCATCTCCTCGTGGGCCAGGGATCTGGCTCGCAAGGAGATGCTGGGGACTCTCGACAGAGATCCGTGGGGGCGCCCTTACAAGATGGTGTGGGATAAACTCTGCACCTCGGCCCCCCTACTGACGCAGAGTCTCCGGCCTGAGCTCGTGGAGGACATGATGAGTACTCTGTTCCCTTCGCGAGGGGAACATCTCCCCCGTCTATAGCTCCGCCGCCTGCGATGCTGGAAGCGGACCAACAGGACGACGACGAAAACGCTCCGGAAGTGACTGGGGTAGACCTGAGAGTGGCGGTACGTAGGCTCATTGTCAAAAATACCACTCCGGGACCCGACGGCTTGCCTGGCAAAGCCTGGGTCCTGGCCTCGGAGGCTCTCGGGCACCGACTAGAGGTGCCCCTAAGCGCAAGCTTGGAGAGAGGCCAGTTCCCACTTCGTTGGAAGACGGGAAAGCTGGTCCTCATTCGGAAGCCGGGGCGCCCTGCGGAATCTCCATCCACATACCAGCCCGTGGTGCTGCTCGGCGAGGTGGGAAAGCTCTTTGAAAGACAAATTGCAAACCGCCTCGCCGAGCACCTTGCGGGGTCGGGGCCGGATCTTGCGGAACACCAGTTTGGTTTCCGCAAGGGGCGCTCTACGATGAACGCCATCATGCGCGTGAGAGCCCTCACGACGGGATATGCGGTTTCCCGGGGTGGGGTTGTCTTGGTGGTGTCTCTCGACATCGCTAATGCCTTCAACACCATGCCCTGGAGCTGCATTAGGGAGGCACTCCAGTATCACCGGGTGCCGACCTACCTTCGTCGTGTGGTCGAGTCGACTTTGAAGTACCTAGGACTCGTCTTTGACAGCCAGTGGATCTTCGTGGAGCACTTCCGACGTTTGGCCCCCAAACTGGAACGGACCGGCGCTGCCTTCAGGCGGCTCCTGCCCAACCTGGGGGGGGGGCAAACGCCTCCTGCCGGCGGCTCTACGCAGGAGTCGTGCGGTCCATGCACATGCAGTCGTGGCCGGGGGCCACATGGTGGGCCTGTGGGCTATGGGCTAGCTCGCTGTCTGTCCGTCTCATGACGACAGACCGTGTCGATGGCGCGTTCGTGTTCCACGCGCGCCTCAAAGAGAGTCAGCAATAGGAAAAGGTCCGCAAGGACCGATGCCTGCCGGGGTTGCGGGACTGTTCGAAAGAGATACCGTGGTCCCGGAACACAAAGGGCGATGAAGAAACATAAATAGGTTTTAGTCAGTAAAAGTCTGAAAGTCCCTCCTTCTTCGCCCAGAGCGAGATAAGTCATTTGATGATTTCCCATCCTCTTCATAGAAGTAAAAAACATAATCAGTTCCTTGATACTCAGTTCAACATAATCAGTTCCAATTAATAGTACACCACGTTGTATTTTTAACCGACTTCCAAAAGGAGGAGGTTCTCAATTCGATTGGTATATTTTTTAGAAATGCTTATTAAAATGATCAAATCGTTTATTTGTGAAACATGGGTTACATGCAGGTGTTCATTACATAATTACAACGATAATATATACATATATTAACGAGGATATTCGTATTATATCAGTTTTTTCATTAAACCTTATCTTTCTTTACATATTATTAAAAAACAATGTATTTATATAATATTAATTTCGTAATTCACAATTTCGGTGCAAACGCAGAATTTCTGTGTCACCAATACAATTTCAGTGGCAATAATAAAATTTCTGTGGCTCACCAATTTCGGTGGCCCAAATAACTCTCTAAGTAATTTTTTTATAATATCCCCTTTCAGAAAATGTATATATAATGTGGATATGTTGCGCTTTGTTATTAAAGTTTTTCAAAAAACCTGAAAATGAAAATGTCCATGGAAATTAGGTAAAAAATCGAGTTGTTAAAATTGACTCTTATACACCCGCGGTCCTGACGGATACCTTTATTTAGTTGTGAATTGTGGAGTTTTAGGTGGCGATTGTAGATACAGCATCTTCAGTTTAACATAACATCACGCCTGTAATCCGCGAATGGTTAGGCAGAGGTGTACCTAATAGTACACCCACATTTTACCAGTCATGTTTAAGTCCCATGTGCTACGGGGCGAGCCTATTGCCATCAATCGGGCACAAATCCAGACTCCGCCGCTGCTACTGAGAAAATCCTAATAGAAAAACTGGGAACGGAGGCCAGGACCTCACGCTCAGATAGCGACCACTAGACAATTTCCAGTTTTATCATCATCATCAGCCTATTAATGTTCCCACTGCTGGGACACAGGCCTCCTCTATGATCTTTGTTCTCATATTATTACATTCGCAAAATATTATATTCGGAGAGGGAATGGGCTATAATCCACCACGCGGGCCCAGTGCGGATTGGTAGATGTCACATGACTTCGAATTTTTGGTTCTAGGACATGCCGGTTTCCTCACGATGATTTCGTTCACCGTTTTGAGAGCAGTGATGATGAAATAAATTACACAAAGTAATGCGCCTGTCTGGGTTCAAACCCACGACTTACTGTTCGTAAGTCGGGGCAGCCACTACTGGGCCACCGCTGCTCTCTGTAATTTCCCGTTTATAAACCTCATATTACCATTAAACTAACATAAAACAAAGATTTTCGAACCTGTTAGGACAAAATTATAATTCTTACAGACAGTATAGAGACCATGTAACACTAATTTATGAAGATGATGTTTTCGATCAGACATTGACTCATCTTCTTGCAATAAGAAAATAACATTTTATGATGTATTAGCAGTATACCAAAAAAACTCTTTTAATTTACCTGTACATACGTATATGCCTAACTCTTTGGCTACTTGTATCATCGAACGCAAAACGAAAGACACTACTAAAACTATTATCCCATTCCTTGACAGTGAAAGTAATATTTTAACAGCGAACTAGTAGACAATAAAAAAAATTGAATGATTAAACATTGATGGAATGGTTACTTCTACAGGACTATACACAAACTGCCACTACTAAAATACATTTGCTTTTATAGCTTACATATACCTCACAATCACTACTCTCAAACAAAAACTCACCACACATACATACATCATAAACACACCCCTACACACATTCACCCATTCACATACATAGGTATTAAATTGTTATTTTTTTTTTTTTTTTTTTAATTTCCTTTCCTATTTCATAAAATACAATGTTTAAAGTAAATCGGATTGTTAGCACGAACAATAAGTTGGCACAGTCCGCAGCTGTATAATCCATATTTTTAAGTAACCTCACAGCTGAACACTGTGTCTTAAGATACAGGTTATCCTAGTTTAAGGGCTATATATCCCTCAAATGGCTTAGCATGATCCTCCGATACGCCTTAAATACAGCAGCATAAATTTGAAATAAATATATGGTAAAGTTGAGGATTAATGCTAAGTCCTATGTGTAACGAAAACACGATTCCATAAACTTTTCTCGATAGAAAAAAAATCCAAAGTTACCTCCAAATCGAACAATAAACCGCTGGTATTCAAAAAGTACTTCAAATTAGATCATGAAACTTTGCATACTAACTGAACTAACTATAAAGCAGGTCGTATGTGTTTTATTTTTTTAGTCCGATCAATAGATTTTTTGTAAATCGCAAAAAAACACTTATTTCGCACTATTCGGCCGCAGTGATTGACGCAACAACCGCTTTGCAGTGTAAGCTGATTAGAACTTTATTCTAACAGTATTTCAAACGAAGTTTGAAGCACCACAAATAGAGTTATTAATTTTAGGGTTACTCACAATATCTGTATACAGACTTCTGCAGCATAGTTAGCATCTTGTTAATCAGTGTATACTAATGTATGTTTCTTTGTGACAATAAACTATTTTATTTATTATTTTATTATTTCAAACCCATTATAGAACCTTTCCCAACACCGTTTCCCAAGACAAAGGATCGTCTCCTAATAAATGCAAGACGATTATTAAGACACGTCTCGATATAATTATAAGGTAGTATGACAGTGTCAAGAATATTCACGATATTAATATTCCAGTCATCGGTGTCCCCAGTCGGGACTACGACTCGAATGTCAGCAATTAGACAGCGAGGGAGCGACAGCAACAGCGAGATATATAATTAGGAAATTAATTACTGTTGTTCATTGATTGTGAATGGTATGCATCAGGTAAATATGTTTTAATTTAGATTGCATTATGGTATGGTACTTTGTGTAATTTATTTCATCACCACTGCTCTCAAAACGGTGAAGGAAAACATCGTGAGGAAATATCCTAGAACCAAAAAATTCGAAGACATGTGACATCTGCCAATCCGCACTGGGCCCGCGTGGTGGATTATAGCCCATTCCCTCTCATAGAGGGAATGGGCTTGTGTCCCAGCAGTGGGAACATTAATAGGCTGATGATAATGGTATGGGTTTAGTATGGTTTTCAGCTGCATCCGGTTGCATTAGGAGCCGATCCCAACATGGTTGGATTTGTTTTTCACGATCTAATACTGTTTTAAATATCAACGTACAGTTATAATCGCAACTGATTTATTTAGCTGATAATTTAGGATCATCTCAACTCAAGGCTTTCGGAATTTTTTTATGAAACATCTTGTTGCTGCGCACACTTGCGAGTATTTTCTCGGATAAGAATCAGCAAGTAAAAGTTAGTCAGTGCTTATAAAGTGTGCTAGCTTTAAACTTATAACTTAATAGCTGGTTTTATTTTTGGGTTTTTTGGGCCTATCCCCGTTTTTTGGGCACGCTAGACATGGGTGGCTAAATGCACCTGAGGCTAAACTTATTTAAATAATAATTCTTTCTTCGTTATTAGCAATACTAAAATTCGATTTTAGCCCATATCATTATTAAGTCATCATAGTGAAAACTCAAAAACACCAAAAGTGGAGCGATTTGGAAGAGACTTACTCTCGGCAGTGGGTGGTCAAGGGTTGAAGAAGAGAAAGATACAATACAAGTGATTAAGTGAGCATTGAGAATGTCCATGACCATGAAAACGTTATTGTTTAAAAATATAATACTTTTGAAATTCTTATAAAAGTTGCAATATTTTTACTAAGAAATTTTTAAAAAGATTTCCAAGAATACGCTTTTGCCAGCGGTACACTTACAATAATTACACGTCTAGTCTGTGCCTAACGAGTGCCGTCACTCGTGCCGTGGCGTATACCTAATGTGTTTATTCTATGTAGGAGTGGGTACATAATGTGAATGAAAGCTGTTTTGTTAGTTTCCTTGTTGTTTAGTGGGTAAGCAGGGGTGGAGGGTGACTTGGTGTTATTTGAACGGGAACTTGGTATCGGTGGTCGGTATCTTTTGCAAATACAAGATGTTATGGCATTAGGGGTCAAGTACCTAATTCATACATACATATTTCTACAATTACATACGCAATCAGCTATGGGGTCATACTGTGGGGAAACAGTACTGACTCGCAGACGATATTGATTTTACAAAAGAAGTTAATTTGAATATTAACCAACATAGAACAAACAGATAGCTGCAAACCACACTTCAGAAAACACAAAATACTTACATTTCCCTGTTTATATATTTTTGAACTTTGTAAATTTGTCAGAAAACACCCAGATTTTTATTTATTTATTTAAACTTCATGTACACAAACAAAAAAATCATCATCATCATCATCATCAGCCTGTTAATGTTCCCACTGCTGGGACACAGGCCTCCTCTCTATGGGAGGGAATGGGCTATAATCCACCACGCGGGCCCAGTGCGGATTGGTAGATGTCACGTCTTCGAATTTTTTGGTTCTAGGACATGCCGGTTTCCTCAATATGTTTTCCTTCACCGTTTTGAGAGCAGTGGTGATGAAATAAATTACACGAAGTAATGCGCCTGTCTGGGTTCGAACCCACGACTTACTGATCGTAAGTCACTGGGCCACCACTGCTCTCGGTCGGGGCCGCCACCACTGGTCCACCACTGCTCTCTCAAATAAAAAAATATTTGATCCATAATTTTTCTTTTGTTACGTTAACCAAAATTGACGAAGATACTACTACTTATCGTGTGGTTGTCGTGAGTTTTCATGTCGCCCATGGGTCTCTGTCCTGGTTTAAGAGTCCTATTACATTTTTTACGCAAATTCGTGATTTTTGACGCAGTAATTTTCAGCAGCAGTTATATATTTTCATTATTTGCTTATGAATAACAATAGTGCCATTCTCGTTCTTGTAAGTTGGAGTTACACATTTTCATTTCGTGTAATTTACTATAAATATTTTACAAACACAGTTTGCAAGAAAAACTGTCGGCGATGGAACTTTGGCGCTCAAATTCACATTGTTACATGCAATCCATAAAAAAGATAACATTACTGAAAAATAAGCTGAATGTTTTACTTGTTATTAGAGTTGTAGAATTTCTTTAAATTCCTTGAATTTTCACGGAAAAATTGTAAAGAAAGCGTAATTTAAGCCATAAATGTCTTGATTCAGCGTCCATTATATTCCAAATAAACTAAATTTTATCAAATAAATTAATATGATATAAAACTTCAATCTACAATGAATAAGTTTCATTAGTTTTCGTTTGTCAATATAATAAGACAAAAACCGACTTCAAAAAAAAACAACAAACAAAAAAAACACTAAAACAAAACCACAAAAAATTGAAAAATAACTTTAGCTTCAGAAGCCGGTGAGAAAAACACCAAATCAATCAAAGGTCAAGTTTCAGATTTAATTGATTTGGTGTTTTTCTCACCGGCTTCTGAAACTTGACCTTTGATTGATTTGGTGTTTTTCTCACCGGCTTCTGAAGCTAAAGATATTTTTCACTTTTTTGTGGTTTTGTTTTAGTGTTTTTTTTGTTTGTTGTTTTTTTTTGAAGTCGGTTTTATTTTTGGCAAAAAAGTTTTATTTTATTTTTCCATTTTTAGTTGTAATATCCTATACTTACAAATATTTGCTATGCATTCATTGTATTAACAATACATGTCATGGTAATAGGCTTATCCCCAATAAAACAACATGCCATAACTGTCGAAATCTGGGTGTACTGTACACATCTATGTACCCCTCAGAGCAAACAGGTGTAATGTTACGTCATGATGTTGTTTAAACAATGAACATCCAACCGATTGGAGCTATCACAACAGATTTGCCGTCTATTTTTGAAGAGTTCCATTGTATATCTCCGAAGATCAGCATCAGATCTTCACCAAATTAAAATGGGACGACCTCAGGAGTATACTTTTTCAAATAAAAAAAGAATTTTGAGAATCGGTCCACAAATGGGAGAGAAATCAGGTAAATTGTACACTTCTGCGTACCCCCTCAGAGCATACAGGCGTGATGTTCCGTCATGATATTGTATAAACAATGAACATCCAACCGATTGGAGCTATCACAACAGATTTGCCGTCTCTTTTTGAAGAGTTCCATTGTATATCTCCGAAGGTCAGCATCAGATCTTCACCAAATTAAAATGGGACCACCTCAGGAGTGTACTCTATCAAATGAAAAAATAATTTTGAAAATCGGTCCACAAATGGGAGAGAAATCAGGTAACATACATAAAAAAAAAAAAAAATACCTACACACGAACATATAACCTCCGCCTTTTTTGAAGTCGGTTAAAAATTACTATAAATAAAATTGAAGTACTATAATTCTACGTCAATTAAAGTCGCTCCTCAGTCTCATGTCAGTCTCGTCCCTAATTTTCGTCAATAACAATCGACAATAATCCGGAGATCGCTATTATTATCGACTCGTGTACGCCGATCGAAAAAATTTGATCCAGGGAGTAAAAATCGAAAAATTGCGAAAAAAATGTGTTATGACTCTTAACATGCCGTCGAGAAAATCTCTCAGGCATGCCGGTTTCCTCACGATGTTTTCCTTCACCGAAGCTAGCGATAATTTTACAATACGAAGATACGACGCTTTTAAAATTCTCAATACGTCACGCCGTGGTATAATTTTTAGTGTGTTCTGAAGTCACGAGCCACCTCCAAGTTTTGATGCGTTTTTATCTTTGTCAATATTCTTTGATTTAGAAAAACAAAAAATACCTACGTGTCCATTATTTTCCAATGCTCTAACTGACGGACTAAATATATTTGCAATTTATTGATGGTGGAAACTAGCCTATTCCTTAAAGCTTTTCTACGTTACACAAAAGAGCTAAATACCTAATTATCTCTTTGCCGCCTTGTTAGACAGTTGCCCTTTATTACTAACCGCTTCAAAGGTTAAGGAAACCTATTCCTTTATCCCTTCAGAAAATAAACTCATAATTTAAAGCTATATTACAACTTTAGCATATCGCTCGTGACTTCGCCCGCAACAATTGTGATAGAATTACCAATTTCCATAAAAATTGTAAATGATTTATAGCGCCCACGACTAATGTAGATTTCAACCAATGAAAGATTTTTAGGAATGGATCGTTCGTTCCGTAGATTACGAGATTAAAATTAGTTGGAAGTTGGTACGAGTATGTAGTATGGGTACATACAAACTTACAAATAAATTTTACCTCTGTATAATATTAGTAGGTATAGATTCACCATTTAAAATCTCTAACACATATTTAACTTCAAACGTCAGAACCGTTAGTAAAAAAACGTTAGGATAAAACGTTTAATACCTAGCTGTTATAATCGCGGAAAGGTTGCAGAAGTTTTCTCATTTGCGACCAGCGACCGGCGCGGCAGCGCGGCCTGGTGGTCGGTCGCAAAAACTTGTGCAATCATGTTGCGACTGACTTGCGGGAGAGGTTCGCATACATTCTTTGTGGATGTAGGTGTTGAATAGAAATGCTTTTGCAACATTGTTTTGCAAAATGTGAATGAATTATGAATATTCTGAAAACTTATTTTGTATTAGATTTACCTGCCGCTTCTCTTGAGGTTTAGAAGAAAATTATCACATGGGAATGTTTTAAATTTAGCCTATGACACTATAGAATAATGTAGGTTCTCGTCACTGTAAGAATTAAACTGTAAAAATTACCCTTTAAAAACTACCTTTTTATAAACGACTAGCGGACGTCACGCGGTTTCACCCGCGTAGTTCCCGTTCCCGTGGGATTACGGGGATAAAATATAGTCTATGTTACTCAAGGTGAATGTAGCTTTCTAATGGTGAAAGAATATTTGAAATCGGTTCATTACTTCCGGAGATTACCCCCTACATACAAACTTACAAACAAATGTTACCTCTTTAAATTATTATTATAGATACCCCACGAGACGGTTTTAAATTTAGTCTATGATAATCTGAAATCATGTAGCTTCTCGTTAGTTAAAGAATTTTTGGAATCGGATCACTAGTTACGTAAATTACCCTTTAAAAACTTTTCCTTTATAAAATACTAGTGTAGATGACTGAAGTTATTTTCTTTGGTAAATTAAATTAGTTTGGTAGTCACTCTACGTCTTACCAATTAAACTAGCTGATAGACTTTTAACTTAATGAAACGACTATTTCTATCCAGATGGGAATAACTTTGGGTCTAGGTGTGGATTAAAACCTAAAATTATAATACTTACTTGAACCTGTCTTAAATTGTGTTGAGGTCAACCAACGAATTGTATTTGTAAATTAAATAACTGCAGAATACAATCATCATCTGCCTAGCCTTTTTCCAACTATGTTGGGGTCGGCTTCGAGTCTAACAGGATGCAGCTAAATACCAGTATTGTACATGGAGACACTGCCTATTTGACCTCCACAACCCAGTTGGTACTAGGTAATATGGCATCGTGTTACCGATTACATGAAATAACAAAAAAGTTGTCATAGTGCGAAAGTAGGCATCGTGCTACTAAATCAATACGATTACACTTTGGTAAGACTGGTTGTCAGACCTTCAGGCCACAAAAAGAAATGTATTTTCAGGCAAAATAAAATATTTTAGGAAAATAAGAATAAAATTGAAATTCCTACAACATGTCGTTTTAGACTTTTTTTTGATAAAAGCATATTCTCATCATATATTATGGTAAATAAATAGCTATTCAAAAACCTCTAACACCATCATCATCTGCCTAGCCTTTTCCCAACTATATTGGGGTCGGCTTCCAGTTTTACCGGATGCAGCTGAATACCAGTATTTTACATGGAGCGACTGCCTATCTGACCTCCACAACCCAGATAGTACTGGGTAATACGATACCCCTTGGTAAGACTAGTTGTCAGACTTTTTGGGCAACTGACTACCTAACGACTGTCAAAGATCTACAAATGACAGCCGGGACCTGACTTGATATGTAATGGGTGGTCACCCATCCACAGACCAACCTAGGTAAGCACGGCTTAACCTAACGATCGACCCGAGCGGCTGTTATTATTTTGCCACGAGCTCCTCCTAAAAACCTCTAACACCAAAAAAACAAATATAAAAGAACCGTCACATAATACAATAGTTACGGACAGTCATCAAGACTGCGGGTGTACATAACTTTTCTCATTTGAAACCGCTGCAAGATGAGATAACTTCAGAGCCACTGTGATATAACGTGGTTTTATATCTAAAGAGGTCAAATACACCCCTCTTAAAGATGGCGGATGTAGTGTTCGTTTAGTAGTGTCTCAAGTAGTACTAAGAATTAAGTCTTAAGAGTATTATCTAATGCTTATTATCAGATGGTGGTCAAAATGAATAACGAAGACAGAAAAGTGTTGTATTAGAGAAATGTAGAGGTGAAATCGATAAGTTTACATATTTTTTTAATTTGAATAAAGATTAAAAATTAAAAAAAAATAACTTTAGACATAAAAATGTAACGAGAGTAAAGTGACGTCACTTTACCTTATTACGTTATTTATTCTTAATGTGTAGCTAACGAAACAAACCCAATAGAATTGAGATAATAGAGGTACTTTCTTGAAAAGTTACAACTCTTTTTACGCGCTACTACTTGACTTTAGTAAGCAATTTTTCAGTCATTTATTGGTGAATTTCAATCTGATGTTCGAATATTCTATATTTGAATTCCTTAAAGTTAAATATAGTGTCAACATCATGAAACAACTCCTTTGACATAAATTCAGAAAAAATACGGCAATCCTGTGAAGAATCAGTGTAGAGATACGTAACGTTTTGAAAACGATTGTCAATTACTGGAAGCAATAATACAGACTTCAAAATCTAGTACTTTTATTTGAAAAAAAATTAGGTCTTGTATATTTTTAGACGCACTAGCGTAGCTAGGACATAAAATTAGGAAAATGTACTTTGCGTCATAAACTAATTAAGAGCCAAACTTCACGAATAGCAGATGAGGCCTTGAGGACTGTAAACGCTACTTCTGAACCAGTGTTTCTTGTAAAATGGTGAAATTATTAAAAAACAGAATGACAATACTTGGTAATATTTCAGATAAACATTAATGTAAACAAATGCTTCTAAAATTGCTCTCTTTGTTAAGAAAAGTACACTAATTACTTTTTTAAAATAGCAAACGTTTAACATTGGCTTTCAAATCATCAGTCCGAGAATCCATGACAAAGCAAAATAACTCAGTCCATTCCAAAACACCCAACAATATCAGTCACAGTATAACCCAGTAAACAACACACTGTTCACCCACTCAGCAAAGTGGCAACAATTAAAAACTTGCCCATCAGCGTGCGGTGACTGACTCGCAACTTTGCCCGTGTAATCTACATTTGTGGTCGCATGTTGTTATAAACAAACTTCATGTTTTTAGCTTTATGTTGTAGGTATTTGACCACGTTTTATATGTAAGTCGGCAGGTGCATTAGTACTGAGAGATGTTAGTTTTACTCAGATAATAACATACATCACGCGTCATTGCTACGTCCCTGAACGGTAAGGTACTGGTGTACCATAGATACCATAGTATACCTTAATGTTGCTAGTTATGTATAAGTCCCATATAAAAGGGGGTGAGCCTATTGACATCAACAGGGTACCTATAAATCCAAACACCAGACTGCTACAGACTGCATGACCTGGTAATCGAACCCAAAGCATCATGCTCAAGAGTAGCACATGCGATCACTAGACCGATGAGCAGTTATAGATACCGATACAGAAATAGCCACTACTTGATACAATTACATTGATATGCAGTACAATAACTGGATAAAATACAAACGAACGATGAACTAAGCCTTCATGCTTCTCTAGTAGCGATGTGCTACGTTTTCGTAGCCATCTGCTACGCTCTCGTAGCCATCTGCTATGCTCTCGTAGACATCTGCTACGCCGTAGCCACTGTGTAGATGTTCGTTTCAGACTACGAGCGTAGGTTATTGTGTATGGCAATACACATAGAGTTATCACTTTTCATGTAATTGACTACCTACTAACCACATACACCAATGAATGCACAGGTAGCTAATCAATTACATTAATTACTAGTATTATAACAATGCAATGTGGACATTACCTCAAAAAACATATTCAACCAAAATACCTTTTAATCCGATAACCCAAATTCCCTCAAACCAACAGGGAGCGAAATAGTAACGAAATTCTAAATTCAAACGCACGCCCGCCATATTGTTAATACGGTTCTAATTTCAAAATTTCAAATTCGACTAACATCGGCTATTCCCGGGCGACCGTTGAATAGTTCGGCTACACGGATGATTAATACGTAGATATTAATCAAAGCATTATTCTGGGCAAGGGATTATATTACGGAGAACGTTTTGTCCACTCGGTTTCGGTCGAGTGGTTGGCATGGTGTTTAGCAAATGCCTCGGTTAAATGAGAGATGATTCTGAATTTTCGAGTATTGTTAAACCAGAATTCAAAGCAATAATTGAATTCTAAGGCAACGTTCATGATTGCCTCGGGTGGATGCGACTTGCGTCAAGACTCATGCGATACGCGAGTGTCGTTTTGATTTCTTCAGGTGATATATCGACCCATACATTTTAGGAATAACATGGCCTCGCTTTGTGTAGATTTCCCTTACAATGAGAGATTTGCTTATACTGGTTTTGCATAGCTTGGTCCCAAGAAGCTTCAAGAGCGTTTAGCTTGTGGCAACGTATAACAGGTTTCTATTGAATTTACTTCAGTTTTATGACAAAATAACAAACTGTCACACCAGCGAAGCTTAGCCTAACTTGAATTCTGTAATAAGTATTTCCAGAGAACTAAAAGTAATGAGAATTTGTGTAATACAATTCGTACTACCTAAACCTGAGCCCCTAACACAATTCTGAAAATAATCACAAAAGCAATCTTTGAGAGCTAGTTAGCTCTGAGAATCTACCGGTTCATTTCTCCATCCGAGAAATAATTCTGAATATTGTGTCAAAATTGGGTCACTATGATTGTTTTGGACAGCTAAGTTTAGAAAATACGTGGATTCGCAGAAATAAACATCGAAGTGAATTAAAATTTCTTTAAGATCTTTGATTTCGAACTGGAATCACCTACTGGGTTCCACTTATTCATCTATTCAGATTATAATATCAGAATCAAAAAGTATTCCACATAACAAGTAAGTAAAATTTTACAAAAATCGACATTAGACATTATTGCCTGACTTTTTGTGAATTGCAGACATGATGTCATTTTAACAGATTGTATCCGTATAGCTCTACAAAAAATCTGTTAATTTCTACTAGTAGGAGACAGAACGGACAGTCTGTCCTACTAGTAGAAATTAATGGAGAAAAAGATTATTAAATAAATAAATAAATAAATAAAATCCATTTATTTCAGGTTCTCCCATATGACCATTACACGAAACACGAGATAATACAAAATATCACAATATAACATAGAATTTAAAAATAATAATAAAAACAAAATAATAATAAATTAGGTAAATGTCAACAAATCAGAATTACACTGTCAAAGAAATCAAATTAGAGTCAATGTCACATAAAAAAAAGAAAGAGTCTGAAATTAATTAATATAAAATACAAATAAAATTATGAGAGTGACAAATTTGGATAAAATATAATAACTATATAATTAATAAAGGCTCAGCAATAATGCAAATCGTTCATCGCTAACATGCCCTGGCTATATGCCTACTGCAGCACTTCCTAATATAAGGGCAGTCCAAACGTCCAGCGATCATCACCAGGACAGCATTAGAGCTGGCCCGCACCCTGCGCACCAAGGACGCGCACCGCTTGCGCATTGTGGTGTGAAAACAGTCGGTGCGCGCTTCCGCAAACATGCCCGAGGCACTGCAGAAGCGGGGCAGCCCCAATACCGCCCTGAACGCGTTGTTGTACTGTACGCGGAGGGCACTGTAACTGGCCTGTGTATAGTTAGCCCACAGGCTGCACGTGTACAAAGATGTGCAGTATGCTTTAAAAAGTGTGATCTTAACTTGATCAGAACAGCGTGCAAACCTGCGTGCCAACATATTCGCCCTCTTTGACAATGCCCTCCGCTCCCGTTCGATGTCAGCATGATCTCTGAGGTCAGCCGTGACTAAATGCCCCAAGTATTTAAATTGTTTCACCCAGTCTAGGGGAACACCATCTAGATAAACAGGTGGTATACTTTGTGGGCATTTCGCACTACTCGTCTCAAAGACCATGCACTGACTTTTGGTCACATTATACTTGAGGCCGTGTCCACTCGCGTACTCCTCACAGACTTGCATTAGCTTCCTCAAGCCACAGACCGAAGCGCTCAGCAGCACCATGTCGTCAGCATAACTAAGGTTATTGACGCAAACATCATCAACATGGCAGCCGACACGGGCACTGCTGAGCGTGACGATCAGTGCATCCATATAAAGGTTGAACAAGGTTGGGGAAGTCAATCCGCCCTGCCTCACGCCACACTCCAACTTATATGGCTCCGACATAGCCCCCGCCCATCTTACGCTGTTGACCTGGTGCGTATACCAATACTTGAAGATTCCAACAAGCTCATGTGGTAAGTTAATGTCCTCGAGTTTCTTCCATAGAACATCGTATGCTACCAGGTCGAAAGCCTTCATTATTTATTATATTAAGTTCGTGTAGTTCTACGACGAGTTCTACTGATAGGACTGAACGGACAGCAGAAAAATATATATTCTTTTTATGTTCTACGATTACATACAACATAATATACTTCTTGGTCGGTCATGTCATGAACTCTTCACGACCAATAGTTATTAAAAGAAAAATTTGAATACGTCATCTAACAACAACATTGTCCCTAGCTAATACCATTAACAGTTCCATGATGGTACTAATGTTGGTTTTTTTTTATAATCACTAGTTCCATTTCGAAAGAATCTGAAAATAATGGAACTAGTGTTGATTTTTTTTATCACTAGTTCCACTAGATAGTAGTACTAAATGGACTTTTTTCTCCGTTTAGTCCTACTAGTAGAACTGAACGGTAGAACTTAACGGACACAATGTTTTAACAAGTCGATTGCAACCACATTTGCCAGTTAAATTTAAGCCTTATAGTCGTATATCAGAGAGCGACCCTGTTGTTATCAACGGACACAAATCCTAGCTACTAATAATTCCTGATGAAAAAAACCAATAACACTTTGCCAGACCTGGGAATTGAACCTTGCTCAGAGCAGAGGTAGTCACTTAGTCTAAAAATCGATGAAATTCAATATCCTCAAACGAACCAGTCCCTTCAACAGAAAACGTGCGAACACAAATTGGCAAATAACAATAAAAGAAAAGAGACAGTGTTGCCAGGGAAATTTTTCGATTTTGTCAATGGCCCACGTGGTCATAACGGGGCTCCTCATATTTTGACTGAGCGTTATTAAGATAGAGGCCACAAGTTAAGGTAAGGGTATAAACGTCCCGTATTTGGGCCAGCCTTGTGATGCGAGCGGGGAATACAAATAGGACGGGGCTGGGACGGATTTGGAATCATCATCTACGTTTTATTTCAGAACTAGCTGATGCCCGCGGCTTCACCCGCTTGACAAATTATATACTAAAACCTTCCTCTTGAATCACTCTATCTATTAAAATAACCCACATCAAACTCCGTTGCATATAGTTTTGAAGATCTAAGCATACATAGGGACAGACAGATATCCGCTGGATGCGAGTCGCACGGGACCGGTCAATGTGGCGACACTTGGGGGAGGCCTATGTCCAGCAGTGGACGTCTTTCGGCTGAAATGAATGAAAGTAGTGATAACGTACCCACATACACGTCACACAACCATATTGTGTGGAAGTTTGTTTCATAGTATAAGTTAAACCTGTCTTCGACCATCCAATAGACATTCAAATTGAACTATAAATATTTTTATTTGAAATCGGCAGGTGATCTTGCTTGTTGTTCAAAGCTAACTTAAAATTTCCATGGTAAGAAAAACCTAGATGCCAGATTTTTATTAAATAAGTCCTTATCTTCTGTTTAATTGGGAATTTTCAATTGTTAATTTGATAATCTTTGGTAGAAAATACAGAACAAATAAACTATTATATAAACTCATCATCATCTGCCTAGCCTTTTCCCAACAATTTTGGGGTTGACTTCCAGTTTTACCGGATGCGGCTGAATACCAGTATTTTACATGGAGCGACTGCCTATCTGACCTCTACAACCCAGTTAGTACCGGGTAATACGAGACCCATTGGTAAGACTGGTTGTCAGACTTTTTGGGCCTCTGACTACCTAACGACTGTCAAAGATCTACAAATGACAGCCGGGACCAACGGCTTAACGTGCTTTCCGAGGCACGGAGGAAACTCGGTATGTAATGGGTGGTCACCCATCTACAGACCAACCTAGGCAAGTACGGCTTAACCTAACGATCGACCCAAGCGACTGTTATTATTAAGCCACGAGCTCCTCTAAAAAACTATTATATAAACTAAACACCATTTTTATTTCGACAGTTGTCGTCAAAAGACTATTCCTGCAAACATTTTATTATTCCTGCAAACATTTTAGTAACACACTTTAAAAGACTTTCTGGTACCCCACTTCGGCCCTGTATAAAGCCGACCGAGTCACGCGTATGTATGTAATATGACCCTAATAAATATCACTCGGTACACATATTTATATCACCCTGTATAAAGCCCCTACTGACGTATGTTGTCGATTCAATATAGTGTAATGTTTAAATTAACTTGGACACGTTTAAATGTAGTGTTAATACCGCATGTTCAGGTAGGTTATGGGTTATACAGGGTAAGTATTCAATGACCGACCAAATTCTTTCAGAGATAGTCTAGAATCGATAATATTATTTTCGATATAATGAAAAAAAAAACATTTTTTAAATCAAATTTCGTTCCTGTCCACCACTAAAAAGCGAACGTGTGGATATTGCAACAGCACAATTCAGTTCTACAACCTAGTTATGTAGCAGTTAGCACACACATAAATTTGGCGGTGCATGCACGCACTCAAGTTCATTGATTTCCACTATGTTTATGATTTAGGAAATTTTAAGGACATTTTCAAATGAATGCTATTATTTTATTTTATATTTCTCGACAATAATATTTAAAATGCACTTTTGGTTTGATATCTAGATCTTAGTTTTAAATTTTGGCTGGTCATTGAAAACTAACCATGTATGACTCTAATTTGAAATGCAACAAGATACAAACATCACAAAAATTACGCCTGCAATCCCAGAAGGGTTAGGCAGATATGAACCTTTATGAGGACAACCACATTTTATCAGTGTATTAAGTCCTAAGTTATAGTGGTTGAGCCTGTCGTCCTGTCGGTGAACAGTCCAAAGGAGAAACGCCTGTCGGAGAACGCTTGCAGAATCGTTGTAAAAACAACCAGTCGAATCAGACTCCGGAGCCGTCAGGATTTCATATGTACCGCACATATGAAATCCTGATGGAAAACCCCAATAGCATTCGGCCCTACCCAAGAAACAAAGTATCCCGAAGTATCGAAGTCTAAGGTATTTTTTTATTTTAATTTTTTTTTAATTTTTAGGGTTCCATACCCAAAGGGTAAAAACGGAACCCTATTACTAAGACTTCGCTGTCTGTCCATCTGTCCGTCTGTCCGTTTGTCCGTCTGTCTGTCACCAGGCTGTATCTCATGAACCGTGACAGCTAGACAGTTGAAATTTTCACAGATGATGTATTTCTGTTGCCGCTATAACAACAAATACTAAAAACAGAATAAAATTAATATTTAAGGGGGGCTCCCATACAACAAACGTGTTTTTTTATAATAATTGGTACGGAACCCTTCGTGTGCGAGTCCGACTCGCACTTGGCCGGTTTTTTTTTTTTATTTAGGTTAACCAACAATTGTTTACACTGTACATTTATGACTTAATGACTAGAGTAACATTTACAAGTGCAACAATTAATAACAGGTTAACACCACATTCACAAAAAACGGTTTAACATAACAATTTATAAAATATTAACATTAGTAAACTTATACATACAAAGAATAATTAAAACAATAATAAAGAAGACTATCAAATCATTAATTAAATGTTGTACAAAAACTAAAAGAGAAAGACATTGGGATGTAAAATTACTGATTAAAATTATAATTGATTAAATTGTGATTAGTTGATTGGATTAAGAATAAATATAACGACCACAATTGATAAGAAAATAAAATTATGAGAATACAAAAAAAAATACAAAGAATAAACTAAGAAATTAAAAACATGTTTAAAATTAAATTAAATCAAGTTAAATTAAATTAAATTGAATCAAATTAAATCGCCATTGGATTATTTACAAAAGCTCGTAGGAATTTATTTATACTATCGTGGTGTACATCTACTAAGTCACTGTGGCCATTAGGATCTTGCACAATTTAGGTATCGGAGAATTCGCACCAAGCACTGACTTTCGAAATGGCGGACACTGGGGTGTTATCTTATTCCTAGGATATCTATAAGCTTCAGTAAACCGGGGCAGTCGATCTTATTGCGCAACAGTTTGTAAAGAAACAAAGCATCGGTTATATCTCTACGCATAGACAACGACTGCATCTTGAAATGGCACAGACGGACTTTATACGAGGGCAGACGCTTAGATTTCCCGCCACTGAAGGCTAAATGCCATACAAAACGTTTCTGGACCCTTTCCAGACGCAACATGTGAGTGGCATAGTGAGGTCTCCACACAACACTACAATATTCCATAACACTGCGTACGAAACTGTTATATAACATTATTTTGGTGCTACTTTTACGAAAGCCTTTGGTGTTACGAAGTAGGAACCCAAGCATTTTTGATGACTTTTTAATAATGTTATCAATATGAGGCACAAAAGTGACCCTCCTGTCAAAGTGTACTCCTAGATCCCTTATTGTTTCGACTTCTTGGACTCGCTCTTGGTCTATGAAGTACTCTGTGTCAATACAACTAATTTTTCTCGTATATTTAACATGGTAGCTATTATGTCCAGAAATATCATTAAAACACGAAATAAGGTAACTGCATGTTTATTAAGCTAGGTAGCCTGACACAATGTGTAGATTCAAACCTACCCAACTTAGTTCATCTTATTATATCAACAAGAGAAACAAGTACCCTCAATAGTCTATACATACATATCCATACTAACAAACTACAATCATGTACATGACATACCTTTCCCCCAAGTAAACACACAAAATAGTACATAAGAAATTAACATGAAGAATAAGAACAATTAACTAAGAAATATAACATTCTATGAATTCAAACAAAACATATACAACTTATACAATTTCAAGTACGTTTAAAGAATCAGTTTAATTATAACTTTATTTCTGCAATTATCTAGGTATTCCTAGAATATCAGCCCAAGACTCTTCACTGGGAATTTCTATCATCTGTTCAGGTTCTTCGCTGATCTGGTCCCGAGCTTCCTCGCTTATCTCTCTCCTCTCATTTTGTGAGCTCTCTACCTGTGATGCAACTTTGATAAGTTGATCAATATGTCTGTTGATGACGAGACCATCATCCGTTTGCACTTTGTAACTGGATGGACCAGTTTTATCTACTATTCTGCCCGGCAACCACTTCGGACCGTTGCTGTAATTTCTGTATCTAATTCTACAGCCAACTTCAGACTCTCTGTTTCGCCTCTGATTATTGTCAAAAACTTGCTGTTCGGCCTTATTCCTTTGTATATGGTCTGGGTGTATCGTGTCTAGTAGGGTGCGCAGTTTTCGATTCATCAGGAGTTCAGCAGGACTCTTTTGTGTTCCAGCACACGGTGTCGAGCGGAGGCTTAGTAGCAGATTTGGAATTTTTATGTCCCAAGCCATGTCATCCATTTTCCGTATCTTGTCTTTCACAGTTTGGACCATCCGCTCTGCTAACCCATTGGTGGCAGGGTGATACGGTGCTGTCGTGATGTGCCTTATTTTATTTGAGTCAAGGAATTGTTTCATTTCTTCGGACACAAAAGCGGTTCCATTGTCAGAAACCAGTATCTCACATAAACCATGACTCGCAAATACCACCCGAAGGTATCGGATTACCGTCGCAGTGGTCATATTGTTAACTATAAACACCTCGGGCCATCTTGAGTACGCATCGACGATGATCAAAAAGTTCTTGTTTCGAAAAGGCCCGGCGAAGTCCACGTGTATTCTAGACCATGGTCTGGTGGGCGTGATCCACTCATGTTGAGATCGTATAGGCATGTGCCGATGCTCGAGACACTTGTTGCACTGGCCCACGAGTGCTTCTATGTCTTCATTTAAGTGTGGCCACCAAATGTAGCTTCTTGCCAGCGCTTTCGTTTGTACGATTCCACTGTGTGTCTTGTGTAAGGCCCGTAAAGTGGCTGCGCGCAGCGGCGGCGGCACAACTACGCGATTACCCAGCAACAGACAGCCGTCTTGCAAGGACAGTTCGGTGCGATGTAGCCAGTAAGTATGCAGATCCGCCTCTTTAACCTTGGCAGGCCATCCCCTTTGAACGTAGTGTACTATCTTTGATAGCGTTTTGTCTTGTAGTGTTTCAGTCGCAATACGCTCTGCATCGAATGGGAAATCTTCAGGTTTTTCAGCCATCAGCAATATCTCACTCAGTTCTGTTTCTGGTTGCTCAGGAACTGGTTGTGGCCATCTACTCAAATTGTCTGCACTGCCTATCTGTCTACCAGGCTTGTAACGGATGTCATAATCGTGTGAGGTGAGCGCAATTGCTATTCTTGTCAAACGGGGTGACAGTATGTTAGGTGTCGGTTTTCTTGGGTTGAATATACCCAGCAAAGGCTTATGATCTGTGACTACAGTGAATGATCTTCCTGCCAAGTAGTTGTGGAATTTCTGTATCCCAAACAAAATCGCCGTTGCCTCTTTGTCTAATTGTGAATAGCGCCTTTCGGTGGAGCTTAATGTTCGGGAACTCATGGCCACGGGACTTTCTTTGCCATCTCCCATCACGTGTGATAACACGGCTCCGACGCCGTATTCTGAGCTGTCGCATGTCAGAATCAAAGGTTTATTTCAAACTCAAACTCAAACTCAAACTCAAAGCATTTATTTCAATTAGACCATTACGGCACTTTTGAAAGTCAAAAATACAAAAAAAAAATATCAAAGCTACAGTCCCAGTCACAAGGCATAATAACTTGAGAAAGTACTGTAGTTGCCCATTCCCTAGCGTAGATCTCTATGGAGAAGAATGGGCAAGAAACTCCATGGACACTCTTTTAAAAACAAAATATTGATACAAAATCTTGGTTACATCATTAATTTTGAGATTATACATAAATGTGAGAACGATGTAGAAAGACGTGCACACTAAGAGCATCCAGAGTGAAAGATTAGATTAAAAATGTATGAATAAAGTAATTAAAATGAACCTTGGCAGCTAAGAGATGACCAGTCCCAACTGACAGCGCCCGTTCACAGACATGACGCATGTACCGGCGCCATTCAACTCAACCATATTGAAGGGAACTAAATGACCCGACACACCCGCCACCATCAGCGAGACATTTAAGTGAGCATGACATTCTCTCAGTCACCAAGGCATATTCAAGTCAATGAAAGATAAATAAATGTAAATGGTGGCTGAACAGTACAAAGTACTCACACATGTGCTATGCAATTATATAATACTAAGAACTGGAATCTATACAATGCAAGTATATTTTTACAATCTTCTGCAGCTTCCACAATACATTAACATGGGAATCAATTCTTCATCTTCTTCTTTACGTGTCGATGGACTCAAATAATGCCCGTCCAGTACAAACAATTAGTTTGCCCCCCTCCCCCCCACCTATGGTTGTGGAGCAGGACCAGCATTTAGCCAAGCATTTTTATCATCAATGTAATCCCCCAACTTATAATATGCTTGCCTACATAGTGTGCGTTTTATACAAGATTTAAATTTCGTCTCATTCAGTTGAAGAATGTGGGGAGGTATTTTATTGTAACATTTCAAACAGTACCCCATGAAAGATGAATCCACTTTAGCAAGCCTGAAACCTGGCTGAACTAGTTGGTCCCTATTTCTAGTGTTATAGTGGTGTCTGTCCCCTCTCTTACTGAATAAATGCCGATTTTTTCTAACGTACATGATGTTTTCATAGATGTATTGACAAGGTACTGTCATGATATTAATTTCCTTGAACAGTTCTCTTAGAGAATCGCGTCTACGTAATTCATAAATGGCTCTGATGGCTCTTTTCTGCAGAATAAATATAGACTCGATGTCTGCAGCCCGTCCCCATAGTAAAATACCGTATGACATAATACTATGAAAATAACTAAAATAGACCAGCCTCGCGGTATCAACATCAGTAAATTGACGGATTTTTCTAACAGCATATGCTGCTGAGCTTAGCCGTCCTGCAAGAGATGTTAGATGAGGACCCCATTGTAACCTTGAGTCGAGCGTGATTCCCAAGAAAACCGTTTTATCGACAAATTCTAGTTTCTCTTGATTCAATATTATGTCACAATCACTACTTTTGACATTTGGTAGAGCAAATCTAATGCATTTAGTTTTTTTCCCATTTAGTACTAAATTATTAGCGGTAAACCAATCGTGGACCTGCAGTAGGGCGTTATTTACGTCATCAAGATTAGTGGCACGTCTGTTTATTTTAAATATTAAAGAAGTATCGTCAGCAAACAACACCATATGCGGATGGTTGTTAAATAGATGGGGTAGGTCATTAATATATACTAAAAAGAGGAAGGGACCCAATATCGAACCTTGTGGTACACCCATTTTTACTTTTAAACCCATTGAGTTTACTCCATTTATTTGTACCTGCTGCTGTCTATCATTCAAATACGATTTTATTAAACTGAGCGCAAGTTTACCTAAACCGTAATGCTGAAGTTTCAAGATCAGGGTTTCGTGATTTACGCAATCAAATGCCTTCGAAAGGTCACAAAAGATTCCTATGGCATCTTGTGCCTCTTCCCACGCAGTAAATATGTGTTTTAATAAAGTGACACCGGCGTCAGTTGTACAACGTCCTTTGGTGAAACCATATGCCATGATTACAACCATGATTTAAATCGTAATGCACTAAAGTCATATCAAATGTTAGGGCCTGTTTGGCAGTGTTGAAAGCATGTTGTTCCCGTTCGGTCCAGCGCCATATCTGCGTTTTGTCTAGCAGACGATGCAAAGGTTCAAGTATAGTAGCTTTGTGTGTTATAAACCTTTCGTAAAAATTGTACAACCCGAGGAACGCTTGTAATTCTTGAACGTTCTGGGGCTCCGGTGTGTTCATTATCGATTCGACCTTGCTCGGCGACGGATGAATGCCATCAGCATCAATGATAAATCCCAAGAATTCGACTCTCTCTTTAGCGAACTTACATTTATTTTTGTTAAGGCGTAATCCCGCTTCCTTTATGCGCTGCAGGACCATGTCTAAGCGCTGCAGCATCTCTGGCATAGTACGTCCCGCGATTATGATGTCATCAATCAGCACTGCGACTCCTCCGATGCCCGCTAGTAGCGCTGTCATCAGCCTCTGAAAAATACCGGGGCAGGCCTTCACACCAAATGCAAGTCTATGTACGGTATACAATCCTTTGCAGGTGTTGAGAGTTAAAAGTTTAGATGTTTCATCGTTGATAGTCACTTGAGTGTAAGCACGATCCAAGTCCAATGTTGTGTAGAATTTTCCGCCTGCTACAGCTGCAAATACTTCATTCGCCGTAGGCATAGGGTAGGTGTCCGATTCCGTTGCTTGATTGACTGTAGAACGGTAGTCACCACATAGCCTAATCTCGCCTGATTTTTTGACAACCGGCACTACCGGCGTAGCCCACTCAGAGTACGCTACCGGCTGAAGCACGCCCTCGGATACGAGACGGTCGATTTCGTTCCCCACTCTGTCCTTAATAGCGTAAGGAACAGGACGAGCTTTTAGGAATTTCGGGGTAGCGCCCGGTTTTAAATGTATTGCCACTGGATTTCCACGGTACGTACCGAGACCATCCTTAAATACATCACCATGTTTTTTGATTATTTTCTCCAGTTCAGTATAATCTCCGTTTGATACGATTTTAATATTCATAGTAATGCCTAGATGCATAAGCCAGTCTCTTCCCAAGAGATTCGGTCCATTACCCTTAGCCACTAGTAACGGAAGATGATACTCAATGTCCTTATAGCGCACAGGCAGCACTGTCTGGCCGAGCAGGTGCACGGGCGCGTTGGTCCAGGTGCGCAGAGCCAGCGGCGCCGCGTCGAGGCAGCGCGGCGGCGGCATGCGCGGCCGCAGCAGGCGCCATGTGTGCTCGTTCACCAGAGTGTAGCAGGCGCCCGTGTCTACCTGCAGTGTGACGGGCTCACCCGCCAGCAGCACATGAATGACAAATGGCGCTACTCGAGTCGTACTTTGGACGACATAAATGCCATTTAAATTCGCGTCTCCATCCTCTTCCGTAAAGTTCATTTTATTTGCGTTCTTTTTAGAAATGCAGATTTTTTCGAGATGTCCCTTTTTATTGCAATATCGACACGTCACGTTAATGAACCGACACTCGCCAGCGTGTCGATCTCCACAGCGGTAGCAAAGACGAAGCGTGGAGCGCGGGGCAGGGCGCGGCGGTGCGGCGCGCGGTGCTGGTCGCGGGCGCAGCGCGTTGATATCCATGGGCTCCGGCGGCGGTGGCGTCGCGGCCGGCGCGGCAGGTGTCGGTGGTGGCGTGGCGCTGCAGCTGGCGCCTTCCCCCACACGCATCATGCGCACTTCGTTACCCGCACTTTCAGATGACAACATAGCATCGACTACATTGTGATATGTTAAATTGTCCCTTTTAAGCAGCTCGTACTGCAACCTATCGTCCCTCATTCCACACACAAGTCTGTCACGTAGCATGCGCTCCAAATCAGTAAAATTGCAACTAGCGCTGATTTTCCGAAGTTGAGCTATGTATTCGGCGGCTGATTCGCCACGATTTTGATCACGTTTATAGAATTTGTATGAAATGGATATCTCATTCGGTTTCGGACTGTAATGTTTGGTTAGAATCTCTATGATTTCATTGAACGTCACTTCGGTGGCTTTTCGTGGTGTACTTAGTGCTAATAAAGTTTCAAACACTTGCGAACCACACACAGTAAAGAAATTTGCCCGTTTTACATTGTCTATCACGATTCCGTTCGCCTCGAAACAAAACTTTAGTCTGTCTATGTAAATGTCCCAATTGTCCGTATGTGGGTTGAACTCACTAAACTTCACACATTTACGATCCATTTTCACTTATTTTACTCCGTCGTCGCCACTATTATGTCCAGAAATATCATTAAAACACGAAATTAGGTAACTGCATGTTTATTAAGCTAGGTAGCCTGACACAATGTGTAGATTCAAACCTACCCAACTTAGTTCATCTTATTATATCAACAAGAGAAACAAGTACCCTCAATAGTCTATACATACATATCCATACTAACAAACTACAATCATGTACATGACAGTAGCATTTCTTTGGATTTAGTTGCATTTTGTTATTGCGGCACCATTTTATAACTTGGTTAAGATCGTGTTGCAGAAGTTCGCAGTCTCTTTTAGACTCTATTACTCGTGCGAATTTTAAGTCATCAGCATACAGAAAAGGTTCGGAAAAACGAAAACACTCAAGAAGGTCATTAATGAACATAATAAATAGTATTGGAGCTAAGTGAGATCCTTGGGGGGCGCCCGATGTTTTTTTGTGTGCAGCCGATCGAAAACCGTTTACAACAACAAAGAATTCGCGTTCAGCAAGATAGGACTTAAACCAACTTAAGAAAGGCCCTGTTATACCATATGCTGCTAGTTTATATATCAGAATAGAGTGAGGCATTTTATCGAATGCTTTACTGAAGTCGGTGTACACTACGTCGAATTGTTTGCCTCCATCTACAGCCTGTATTGACTCCGTGAATGATACCAAATTTGTGGCTGTAGATCTAGATGCTACGAAACCATGTTGGTTATCATTAAGATACAGTCTTAAATGTTGCTGAAAGTGTGGATATATAATAGATTCAAAAATCTTTGCGAAAGTGGATAAAACTGAAATTGGCCTATAGTTGCTTACGTTATCTTTTTTCTGACTTATGCACTGGGACTACCTTGGCTTTTTTACATTCTGACGGAAAAGTTCCAGTAGCCAGCGATGCATTATATATTATTAGTAAAGGAGACACTAGAGCTGTGGCGCAGTTATAAATAAAAACAGGTGGGATGCCATCCGGGCCAGGTCCCTTACTAATATTTACTGTTTTTAGTTTTTTTAGTAAACAGTCGCAGTCAATCACTGGAATACTCAAACTCTGACTATTATTATGCAGTGCTTGGAGGTACTTTGTATGGCAGTTGATTTCTGTATCTTTGTCAAGCGTGTCCACGGTTGCCAAATGGTTTGCAAAAAGGTCGCAGATTTCAGAACCGTTAGATGTAACAACCTGTCCATCAGTCATTGCCAAAGGGTAGCCACTAGAGCCACCACGTTTCGCTTTTATGTAACTCCAGAGAAGTTTGGGGTTATCTTTTATATCCTTCTCAATTCTATGAATATAGTCATTATATAGATTCATGGCTAGTTTTTCACACCGCTTGGAAACCAGTTTCAGTTCAATCTTATCTAGAGGATTCTTGTATTTCCTGTAACGCAACCTTAACCTGTTTTTTTCCTTTAATAATTTTATTAATGCTATATTAAACCACGGCGGATAGCGACTATTGTTTGGTTTCCGATCAGGCACAAATTTCAAAATAGCATCACGGAGACACTTGTAAAAAATTGCCACCATGTCATTCACATCACGAGTATTTAGAAAAAGCTCATTCCAGTTTAGTTTGTTTAGGTAATTATTAATTTCAGGGTAATTAGCCTTATAAAAGTTAGGTCTTGAGTCCATACTATATGGTAAATAAAAATTATTAAGCAAAGACATAGTTAGTTAAAGGGGGGGATGCAATTTATCGACAGCTACCAGAGAATTACTAGACTCACTCACCAAACAAGTTTGCTCTGTTGATAAGACCAGATCTAGTATTCGGCCAGAACAGTTTTTAACGTGATTGCATTGTGATAGTTGATTTACATTAATAAAATCCAAGAGGTTTTGACAAGCCTTAGGTAAGGAATCGTTTACGGTGGTTTTATCCCAATTCAATTTACTTAGGTTAAAATCACCAATTATGTAACAGGGAATGTCCGTTGAGTCGAGCACTCTGTTGCAGCTGTCCACAAAATGATCCAACGCTGCGAGACACACTGGTGGTGGCAGATAGACGGCACCAAGAGCCACTTGGCGTGACTTGTGAGATGTCGAGATGTCAAGTGTGACCCAGAGGTCTTCACAATTACTTTGCCAGCGTTCGACACGTGCAGAGTTAATTTTTTTATTAATTGCTATCAAGACTCCTCCCCCGTTTTTGCTGTTCAGAGACCCAGCTGTTTCCCTATCCCGTCTGTAAACTTCATAACGATCATCAAACAATTCACTACTCAATACATTACTGTTTAGCCAGGTTTCTGTTAATACTATAACATCATAATTCATATTGCACAGATTACAGATCAATAATATCATTAGATCATTTATTCATACAGGCTGTAAAAGACCTCATCACGAAGCCGTCAACCAAGCATTGTGTACATCAAACTAAGTAACTTTACGCAAAAATTATTGCTGGGAAACGACTTTTTTTTGGGTTGAAAAATCATGTTTTGTGGTAGAATTCAATGTAACGCGCTCAAAACTTTGTGCTGATAGGTGGATTGAATAGCACGGGAATCGTGGAGGTGTTTAAAGTAAAAATATTTCATTAAAAACTTGTATTAAAAAAAACTTGTCAAAAAGTTTGAACTTTGACCCCCAATATCTCCGTAACAAGAAGGTTCCCAAAAAATGATCGCAATGACGGGGAGAACAAGTCCCTTTCGGCTTCGTTAAGAGGTGTATTACACCCTTTATATGTTTTTTTTTAAGTTTTATTTATTTGCTAAAGTTAAAAATGCCCAAAAAATGAAATAAAAAAACCACACAAAGACCAGAACAGAGCAAGTAGGCATTGTATAGGTAGTTGTTAGACCAATTTCCAGAAATGTTCAAACATAAAAGGCTTTATGTCATAACTACAAAGATTTTGCATAACCGCAACAACATTTTTCAAAATAAAATTAAGCCTCTATGCTTTGTGAACTAGTACACAACACACATTGTATTTGACATGGGTAATCAAATTATTGTGTGCGCGCAACGCTCAAAAGTTTGCATAGAGATAGAAAGAAATATGGAGAGGCCCCGATATTCTATACCTACATTTGCATAGACAAATGTAAGTGAAATACGAAACAGAATGTGAAATATCATTTTGCTTCATTCTATCTAATGTGGTAATCGTATTTGATAAAAGAGACAACAATATTTCAGCTGTTGCTCATAATGACAACATTTTGTTGTGACGTAGTAACAGTTGTAGGTAAGTGCCGTATCCGCCATATTATGCGACGAGTTTTGTGGTAGTTCTGCTGTCAAATGAGTGTTTACTTTTGCATTTATTAAGATTTGTGAGAAAATTACGAAGAGTTTATCTTTAAAATTGCACGTATATGATGGAAAACAGCTATTCAACGTGCCTGCGTGTTGTGTTATGAAGTGTGGTGCAAGAAACAAGGAAAATCAACCTCAATTGTCTTTGCACAGGTTAGTAGCCGGTTTTCATGAATTATTACACATGTAATATACTTTTGAGGAAAAAAATGCTAAGGGATCGTGAATTTATGGCTGTAGTGTTCATATTTGGGCTTATTTTCGTCCAACAGACCTTTTTTTAATTTCATAATTTCATTCGTTTGTTTACAATAATATGTCATGGTGGAATAGTGTAGTACCGTTGCTGTAATATTTTCCAATACAAGTTCCTTCGCTGTGCTGGTACGATATCGGTAGTACATACGTGTGCTAATCGGTTCGAAAAATTATGATTATTATTGTTCGCACGCAAATTAGGTACCTACGCGTTTTGACTGACGAATTTGACGTGGAGTTACGGACACCAGCCCGTTACACAATACAAAACAAATATTGCATAACGAAATTCCTATTTTTTTCAGGCATCCATCAAAAAACAACATCAAGAGCCATGTTTTCTGTGAGACGAGCAACGTTAAAACTTACTCATTTTTTTGTAACAACAGACTGGAAGAATCTATGCTTTAATAAAATAAAGGAAAGATTTGATTTTTTGTTTGTGTTTGTTACGATTTAACTCAAGAACTACTTTTAAAAATTCTTTTAAGTACCATTATAAAGCTACATTTTTAGGATATAAATTATATTGATGCCATGCAAATTAGCCGAGCTATCACAATTTTCGCGGGCGAAGTGCTTAGTAAATTATAAATATGATTCAAACGTGATATCTAGTAAGACTCGTAAAACTATTATGTAGTATTAGTATCGATACTTGTTATAGTAACACTATATTCCCTAATTGATACATCCCTATCATTGGCAGCCATTTTATGAGAAATTTTGTGGCACCTTTTTTTTGTAGGTATTTCCAGTCCATTACTTCTCAAGTCAATGAAAGTTTGTGACGAGCGCTTTGACACCTGAGTCGCATAATGTGAATAACAAGAGTGGATGTTACCAGACCAGGCTGGTTTTGCCTAATTCAGGCATCTGCGGTTATAGTTTTAGGAAAAAATTAAGGAAGGTACTTAATAAAAAAATTGAGTTGCACTAATTAATTTTGTGTCTGTATGGTGTCTGATGTAAAGAATAGCACCATCCCATATCTTCCCGTGGGTGTCGTAAGAGGCGACTAAGGGATCACCAGAGAATGGGCAGCAGCGTTCTCTGTGCTTTTGTAACAACCGTACTGCGATCGCCAACCCGCCTGCCAAGCGTGGCGATTATGGCAAAACCCCCCCTTGGGGGAGGCCCATGTCCAGCAGTGGACCTCTTACGGCTGAAATGATGATGATGAAATTAATTTTTAATTTATCATAACTTTCTAGCTAAGTTTTGTATCATTTAGACTCAGTAGATGGCTTGGTTAAGCGCGGCATCTGAGGTTTTTTTGTGACCAGAATTCTCCTGTCTGTTGATGTAATCAGACATTAGTTATTCGGGGTCAGGGAAGGCTAGTGTTTAACAATAGAAGTAACAGGCTGATAAATATTAATTCTACATTAGCTTACAAGCTAAGAAAATCGCTACCAGTTTTTGTGGGAATATTGGAAATATTACAATATCGCTGAAAGTAAAGCCCAAAAAGTCGGAAATTCCGTAATCATGAATAGATTTTCAGCTTACCCAACTTTTTATGAGATATCAAAAATAACACTCATGTACTACTAATATAAAACCTTCAAAAATCCAACGTGGCGGGCTCTACTAATTCGTTTTTTATGACGATCGTTAGACCCTTGGAAAATAAAATAAAAATCTAAAAGCATACAAAATTTTCGCTTGTCAAGAGGTCCTTAATGGTCCGTTATAATGACAGGGACCGATTATACTCAGGTATTATGTCCAGGAAGTAACTCCGAAACGATTGGAATACGTAATTATGCCGTAAAAAATTAACCAGGAAGGAGTCTTATGTGATTTATGATAATTGGCAGTATCCTTTTAAGTGAATTTATTTGGAACTGAAAAACTCCATTGTTGAATACGGTAAACCTACAAAGGATGGCGCTCAACTGCATCCGGTTAGACTGGAAACCGACCTCGAAATTATTACGAAAAGGCTAAACAGATTTTGAGCAGCGAAAGGACTTTATTGCTTTCTCATCTTATAAATTATACGATCTACTAATTTGATCACACAATTCCATACCTTTAACAAAGAAGTATTTTTAAAATAACCACACTGCATAAAGACTACTTTTCAAATAACGATGCAAGTCTCAATAAAAAAACTTCGACAAATACTAACGAAGGTTCAAAAATAGAAAGTCGTTGACCCAAGAACGTCGATAATCCCATCTCCTCTACTCCATCTAACAATTTTTTACTTTCGCCCGCTTCATTCCATGGCTTATTCTATTTCCTCCATTTTTACAATTTGATCGTGTTCTGTTTTTGGAGATGTTCAATCTTTGAGTTATTTCGCGTTAAATGAAACGTTACTAAGTGTGTAGTTTTCAATAAAAAAAAATTGTACAAAATTTTGTTTCACTTTTTAATTGATTTTGTAAAAAAAAAATGGGAAACATCAAGACATTGAACAGCAGCTTCGTGCTACGTTACAAGTTTCGCAATCACTAATTCAATGTACTAGCATGTTGATAAATGATAAACCTTCATCTGTTAGCGAAGTAGACAGAATAGTTAAACAATGGCTTCAGACCGATTCGGTCGGGCTTCACAGACGAAAAGAACACTGCAAAAAAAAACATTTTAGAAGCCTTCTGTCATATTTATCAAAAAATAATCAACCAATGACCAACCACCATGCTGAGATAGGGGCCTTTTGGCCTCGTACAGGACCAATTTCATTTCATGTTTTTTCTTTATTTTTCTCTTTGTTTATTTTTTTATTTTTACTATTTGTAAGTACTGTTAATTTAACCATTTTTATTTGTGTTTTGTCCTGTGCGGGCTAATAAATGCTTTTTCTTTCTTTCTTTCTTTCTTTCAATGAAATAGTTTAAAAACTGGTCCTTCGAGCCGGATTATTTAAAATTTTGACTACTAAATAGCCATCATAATTTTGAACCTATTTCATAGCCAAAAATACGACTTCACAAAATATATTAATAAGTCTATAGGAAAAATCTTAAAGGACACCTTCCTCGGAGAATAAGGTCTTATTAAGTTACTGCTTCATAATAGAACAGCCGTTCGAATAGATATTGCAGTACAAATCCAATTTTGTATCTCATTCGGGCTCGAAATACCATAGCATAGAAACAGATTGGAGATTTAATCGAATACCAATTAATTGGTACCGTCTTACGAAGATACGGGTGAAATTGGCTCTCTAGATATCAAATTTGTTACAGAAATTGCATGCAGGAGAGATTTTAGAAACATTTGTTTTGTTAAATGCAATTGGTTGCTAATTTACTTTACGAGTTTTGGAAAGATCAAGTTTGGTGATTGGATCTTTTGCTTTGTTTTCGTTTGTGTAGTAATTATATTGGATAATAGTTTTGTGACTAGTTGAAAATAACTAAGATATCAGACTGGTAAGCGAGGACACATGCCTTCGAGATTCAGCTATTGTTACCATTGATAGCGTTCTAGTCACAAGTATTGGTTACTTGAAGAGGCATATATAAGAAAATTGTAATTACTATTGTGCCACTTCATACCTTGCAGATTTCATTTAAAACACTTAATATGTAAGTTTTCAGCTTAATTCTAGGAAACCTTTGGTGATCTAATTACCATTTTAACTTTTTTGATAGTTTTATTTTAACTGTGAGAGACTTCGTTATTCGATTAGTTTAATTACTGCCAAATACGATTACATAGCTAAGAAGTAGGAATAGGTTATTTTCTCATTTGTACCCCATAACTCCTTCTAAGGAGGTAATTCCGAGCAATACCCACTAAGGTCCCAGAGTGCCCGAAATCTATTATAACAGTAACGTGTTGGGTTTAATAATCGCAACAGTCCCCGAAGTGACAAGTTGCTTGCACCTGTTTCACTTAATTGGTTTTGGAGGTGATAAACACTAATAAGGAGCCAATATACCCCGACAGAGGCTGAGGGACCAAGAAAACAATGTTTTCTTCTTAAGACTAGGGTACACATCGATTTGTCTAAGAGATTGTAGGGTAGTTTGACATTGATTAAACCAGTTTATTAGGCAGTCTGTAGTGTGGGAATTGAGTGTCTTGATTGGCCATTGGGGTATTATGATACAAAGGGAATCAAAGGCTAAGAGGAATAAACTAGACAGGGTGTAAACGACCTCATCACGAAGCCGTCAACCAAGCATTCTGTACATCAAACTAAGTAACTTTACGCGAAAATTATTGCTGGGAAACGACTTTCTTTTTGGGTGAAAATTTGTGGTAGAACTCTATGTAACGCACTCAAAACATTAGGCTGATGGATGGATTGAATAGTACGGGGGTCGTGGAGGTGTTTAAAGTAAAAATCTTACATTAAAACTTGTATTAAAAAAAAAAACTTGTCAAAAAGTTTGGAACTTTGACCCTTAATATCTCCAAAACTAGAAGGTTCCCAGGTATGGTGTAGAACAAAAAAAATATCGCAATGACGGGGAAAATAAGGTCCTTTCGGCTTCTTTAAGAGATGTTTTACACCCTTTATAGCTTGTTTGAAAAAGTATATTTTATAATGTTTTTCTTCTTTATCTTTTAGTGCCTAACTTGGTGTCAAAGTTTTTAAGCCGCCCATGGGTCTCTGACTTGGCTTTAACATGCTGTCGAGAAATATCTGTCAAGCATGCTGGTTTCCTCACGATGTTTTCCTTCACCGAAGCAAGTGATAATTATGCAATACGCACGTGAATCCCAAAAAATCAGAGGTGCGTGTCTTGGGTTCGAACTCGAGACCTATGACTTGGCAGTCCGACGGTCACACCACTAGGCTATCACTGCTTTTGCATTTATTGTGTTAAGGACCAATACTCCTTCAAATGGCTTAGCATGATCCTCCGTTACGCCTAAAATACTGCAGCATTAATTTTGAAATAAATATATAGTAAAGTTGAGGATTATTGATAAGTACTATGTGTGCCAAAAACACGATTCCATAAACTTTTTTCGATAGAAAAAAATTACAAAGTTACCTCCAAATCGAACAATAAACCGCTGGTATTCAAAAAGTACTTCAAATTAGATCATGAAACTTTGCATACTAACTAAAAAGCAGGTCATGTGTTTTATTTTTTTAGTTCAATCAATAGATTTTTTGTAAATCGCAAAAAAACCACTCATTTCGCACTATTCGGCCGCAGTGACTGACCTAACAACCGCTTTGTAGTGCAAGCTGATTAGAACTTTATTCTAACAGTATTTCAAACGAAGTTTGAACCACCACAAATAGAGTTGCTAATTTTAGTGTTAGAATGGCCTTAAGAAAGGGACTTGGAGACATGAGACAGTACAGAAGCCAGCACATCAAGCTACTCGAAACAGTCAAATTTTCCCAATCAACCTTGAACCTAATGCTTTAGCAAAAAAGTTGAAAATCTTTTGTAGAAATTTGTTAGATTGTAGAAGCTTGATGTGCCAGCTGGCGGCTGTACATATAACTCTTCGATACTCGCAATTACAGACACAATTAAAATAACAATGCACCGTATCCGGGTACGGCTGGGGACATACAGGTATGTATGAAATATACGAAATGCTACGTTAAAGTATTTGGGAATAGGCGGATGACGATTGGTTTAAGCGTAAACATAATGGGTCTATTCAATGGAACTAGATTTTTTGTCCTTGATTCGGGTCCTAAATAAAATAGTGTTCAGTCTGTCGTAAAAATAATGTTCTCAAACATTTATTTATTAAAACTTTATACACAAGTAAAAACTATACAAAGGCGGACTTAATGCCTTGGGAATTTTCTACCAGTCTACCTTAGATGCAGAGATAATATACAGTAGGTGCAATAACAGAAAAAAAAAACACTAGAAAATATTTAAAACTAAAACATAAAAGAATAAATACATACATAAAACAAAATATATAAAGTTAAGAGAAATAAACAAGAAAAACTATAACAACTTAGATTTGAGACGAATCTGCCAATTACCTTAGATCTTTCTTTCGCAGTATTAATACTACTAAGAAATTCTTGCCTCAAGGTCACTATGTGACGTGACATTAATTCAAACAAAGCTGCCGATGTCTGCTCCAGCTATTACTTATGTGAGCCATTCCCATATTGCGACGACTCAGTTACATTATCCCTTTTTCGCGGACGCTACATTGTACGTAGCCGTCATTTTGTTTCTATCCTGCGAATGCGAGTTATTTTCCAAACATATATGTTTTTTTTGGAACTGTAGTAAAAAAAAACACAGGGAAAGAAATCTGGAATCATTTGGAGGAGGTCTTTGCCCAGCAGTGGCATAATATTACAGTATATCCCATAAATAAAGCACAGTTTGAGATATAACAAGTTCAAAAGCGTTTTATGTATTTTTTCAATAGTAACGGTCATTCTAAAATTAACTTAATTCACAGTAGCATAGAGTTAATATTTGTTTAAGTAAAAATTATACATTTGGAAATAAAGATTTGAATATGGTACAGCTTCATTCACTGTTTGTTCTGCTGACGAGGGTCAGTTCATTAGATGTGCACAGATTAATTATATCACGTATTGTTCGTTTGTGTGCTGTGTTTAATTCGTTAGAGTGAAATTAAATTTAAAAGAATTGGATGTGCGGTTTTCTAATTATAAATGTGTGTAATTTAGATTGGATTTAGCTCTTTGTGTTTTCTTAACGCTTAAAACATGGCAAGTATGTTCACAGTAAGTAATTTTAGTTATTATAGATCTTTTTTTATTAAAATATAAGGTTACTTTAGTCACTCAATTCTGTGGCTACTTTAGAAAAAGGTATTTTTTGTGCTTAATTCTAATACCAGCAATTTTGTATGATTTTGATAAATGTGTTAGCAGACCATGAGCGCTAACCTACAATGAGTTGTAGTCATTTACATCGTAAACGTAGATCGTAAAATTAATTTAAAGTTGACACGTTATTATTTTAGCTTAAACGAGGTGTCGCTCAATAGTGAATCATAATTAAAATTAAAGTTCTGAATCATTTTATATCTCTACACAAACCATGAATTAATAAAATAAATACAGCTTAAAATTAAGGTACGAAAGTTTGATGATTAATTTATTTGGCCAAAAAATTAACAGTAACACTACCTTTAAAAATGTTAACCCCAAAATTAGCCACCCACATACCATAAAGCTGCGACCACACCCTCCCACTAGCAATAAATCCAACGTTGTCGCGGACAGAAAAAGCTACCGCTGAACATTGTGTTATAATGGATTTATTAATTTCACGCCCACGCCCCCATTTTATTGCCCCACTGTGCTTCTTGCTTGATTAATAGATTATTATTTGTTTTTATTGCTCAGGAAGCGGTTGAGATCACGTTGAGGAATTATTGTTATTGAGTTTCGACAAGTTAGGGCAATTTCTAATTGCGTGCACAGTAAGCCTGTAGAAAGCCAATGAGCGAGTTAACAGGTTACTGAGCTAAAACAGGTACTTTGAGTTTCCTATAACATTATGTGATCCTGGTAGCTGCTGATAAAGTTTATGTGTTTACAGTCATTGGTACCTACTGCTTACCTAATTGTAGAGAAGGACTAATGAGCCTAGAAAAATGACGATTTCGACTAAGAAATCAAAATCAAATCACTTATTTCAAGTAGGCGTTACAGGCACTTTTGAATTGTCGTATTGTAGCTACAGTCCCAGTCACAAGACATAAAAACTGTGAAAGTACTAACGGGCAAGAAACTCCATGGACACTCTTTTAAATCAAAATGTTGTTACAAAATCTTGGTTATATCATTCATGTTGAGATGGTATATTATGTGAGAACAATGTAGCAAGATGTGCACATTAAAAGTGTCCATAGTAAAAACAAAAAATACAATTCAAAAATAAACATTCAAATAAGCCATGGCAACGAGATGACCAGTTACAACTGACAGCGCCCGTTCACGAACATGACGCATGGATCAGCACCATTTAACTCAACCAAACAGTTTACAAGCCCCTAGGGCAGACAGACTGTTCAGAAACCCTAACCTCATGAAGAGTAGGTAGCTTAGAAGGCCAAACCATGCTTTTGGGCTTCTATGCAAGTACCGCCAATAGTCAGGACCAAAAGTCTTAGTACGACAGTATGTGTTATGTTTTTATAAAGGTATTAATACAGCTCATACTAAATTACATTCTCTTTCAATGATCCACTGTACAAAAACAAAAATTAAAAGTCAGTCGTTAAACCCTTTTATTCCTAAAAACTCGCACTTAACATACGAATAACCCACGAGATAAAGCCTAACACAACATTAAGCAGGCAACCTTTTATCTAACAAAATCCCCTGGCTATCTCATAACGGGTCATAATCACCCTTGTGCAATAATATGGTCATAATCACCCTTGTGCAATAATATCTGTCTCTCAGTCCCAGCTAGCCAGGGGTGTGACAGGAGACGACACAACGTTCATCTCAGAACGAATTACTGTGTGGCGAGCGGAATATGAATGTAGAGGGTATTCGGAATATTTATGTGTGCCTCTGTGTTACGGCGGCGTTTCTGTTTAAGGTTGATTAAAAAATGTTTCACGGTGTTGCCATGTTGGTTAGAGCTTGCTTCCTTGTCTAGGGTAATGAGAGAAGTTTTGTGTTTTGAAAGTTTGGGAATAAAAGCAGGTGAGTAATGTTTTGTGATGGGATTGGATATAGTCGTCTCCTCACTTAAGTGTCCAACCTTTTTAAGTACTTATATTATTTTTCGGAGAATTCGTTTAATAATTATCTACTGACAATATTAAAACATTTAGAAATGGAGGGGCTATAGAATTTTAAATGGGACGTTAAGTATTATAATATATTAGATAGTGCGAGGTCACGAGAGCAATTTGCGATTTGCATGGATTAAGACATTTTCATTACTTTAATTAAAATTGATCACAATTTAATGCTGTTACCTAATGTTAGGTATTAAAAACTAAAATCTAAAAGGGTTTATTTGTTTATTTACATTAAAAAACACAAAAAGCGAGCACTTAGAAAAAAATATGAAAGAAAGTATGCGTATTATCAAACTATAGCACCAAAGTTGGGCTTAGTTTGGTCCCTTTTCGCGCACCAAAGATAACGATCAAAATCGTTTTAGGCTCGAATATATTAGGCATTTTTACATCGCAAAAACGTGAGTGAGTTTCCCACGAACCTTAATTTAGACCTTTCAATATCGAAACTGAAAGCCTTTTATCTTTTCCAGGCTTGAAAATAAACTCATTACAAAGTGACATGAGAACCCGATTATAGAATTCACACGTGCAGAACCCATTGTGACATTTTCCCCTTATTTTTGTAAGGTTTTATTGAATTTATTGGGAATGAGGTAATGGGAAAGGATGCTTCGGTGTACCTTTATTTTATTTTTTACTTCATGAACTCGAATTTATTAAAAACATTTGATGTTCTTTCTGGTGGTATTGGAAGTGAAAGATGAAATAAAGTAATTGATTAATGTATTGTTTTTTTTTTGTATTGTTTCGTATAGAATTCGTCAGTAGGTACCAATGCACCTATTACGAAAAGCCTGGATTTTCCACGTTATGAAAACCTTTCCGGGTAATCAGCAACGTAAAAATCCGACAACCAATCGAACCCTGTGATATTTCCACAGTCGTTATCATTACATCAGAAGGCCTAGATAAAATGACAGTCTATTAGAAAAGCGATGACGGAAAAGTCGAAAATGTTTTTGATTGACATTAGCTTTTCGATAATTATGTCAATACAAAATGTTTTTGACTTTCCTGTTGAAACTCACTGGACAAAATATACAAAACATCTTCAACGTGGTACATTTTTCAAGCTCTTAAGGTCTAATCTTATGGCAGTATCGACAAATAATCGTTATTATCAAGACGTACGACTTTGTGTAAAAAACTGATGGTAAACCACATCTGCTTACAAAGACAGCCGCTCCTAACATTAATAATGAACTACACCGTAAACTTTAAACTCGATAAAAAAGATAACATCATTTATAACTATTTAAAGTAGACTGTCAAGTTCCACTAGGGCTTCCAAGCCTCAAGTTAACTTAACTGTCAGGGGACCACTAACTAACAAGCTTAATTACAATCAAATTAGAAGAGCTCTAAGAAACATAGCCTTTAAAAAGCGGGTAGCAAATAATGTTGAACGTAACAAGTTAATACTCATTGACTTGTAGTGGACATAGTCCCTAGGCTCTCGCAGGTGAACTATCTTTTTTTAAGTAAAAACTTCTTAAGGCGTATTGTGCACTTTTTTGGTGAAAATTAATCATGGAACTCGCGTCATCGTCACCGAACGCTTTCATAAAACGGTTAGTTAAAATCAACCTTCAATATTTAAGATAAGGTTTATTTTGGATTGATCAACGATACAATTCACAAGTTACTTAGTTTTCAATTCTATCGGCAGTCCTCAAAGACTGCCCCACATGTTTTTTTATCAGGTTTTCTTGTTATGAAGTCTTAAGTGATGCTTGTTAACGAAATATATTAAGGTTGTTAGGGCGTCGGTAATGTAATTGTAATTTATTTACGACTTTAAAAAACATCGAGTCGTAATTATATTTTGATTTATTATAATTTTACGCACACAAAAGACAAAAATTCGGACTTTATATTGATACATTTTTTTTGATGATTCTGCCTCGAAAAATAACGAAAGGTTAAAAAAAAACAGAAAATTCAGAACCTTCATTTCCAAAAGCAGATGTACTTTTTTATCAAATTTGTTATCGAAGGATTCATTAATTTATGAGCTGTCAGAAAAGTGTCATTTAACGTCTTCAATAGCATAGATTTTTCACAATCAGCAGTGTATGGTGAAGAGACGGAAATTTAAAAAAAAAAGTTCGATTGTTCGAAAAACGACCCAGTTTGGACGCTAAGTTACGGGTCAAAATTATTGCAAATAAGGTCTATCACTCATTTCAAGGAATGAACCCAATTAGCAATCACCCTGTAAATGGTAAAATTGTAGGCTCTGCCTATTCTTACCGTGCCTCTTTGCTTGACCATGTACACTACGGGATAATATCCGTGATTTTATTTTTCTATGAGCTCCCGATATTTACTAACTACGACGACGACCACATCGACGACTTTACCATTTTTTTATTTTTTTTATTCATAGTATAAAACGTTGAAAATCTATATTGGAAAATCTAGTTTGATATTTGGCCCCGGAGCCGATAAAGCCACTGCGTTATTTAATTTGTACTCATCGATCTATCTTCAGGCTCTAATAAGTCTTTTATCCTATTACGATCTCGATTCCTTATCTGTCTAGTATGACTTACTCACTCTGAATTTCCAAAAAAATAAAGTCATTGAATCATGACAAGGGACGATAAAGCGATAGCTAAGCGTTCCCCGTCACGCCATCCATGTTTCTACTTCATTATCATACAAATTGCAATTTGTTGTCTTTCCGTCTGTGTTCCTTTAAAACGGCTTGTTGGCTTGTTTGTATTTTGAAAGCATTTTGGGAGGCTTTGTGCGATGATGAATATCGTTTTGGGTCTATTAGTTTGTGGTTTGGAATTTTGGATATGAAGGCGGTTCAGGGGATCAGATATTTTGAAGTTATGGCTGGGTGTGATATAATATCTGCGTGAGTAGGTATGTGAATAGGTACTTTATCAAGTAATATATGCCAGACCGTGGGTTTCTGCTTTCGAATAAATATTACCATACAAAAACCCATGCCTTTTTCCTAGGGGGTAGTCAGAAACTATACAGGGTGTAAAAGACCTCATCACAAAGCCGTCAACCAAGCATTCTGTACATCAAAGTAACTTTACGCAAAAATTATTGCTGGGAAACGACTTTTTTTTTTTGGGATGAAATATCGTGTTTTGTGGTAGAACCAATGATATAAACTATAGATACGTTGTCCGCACTCTAAAATGACAACATGAAATGAAGCCAATTGGCCACATCGCGCTTAGTTACGCACCAACCTGTCGCGCGACGCTACGTTTGTTTATAATTTAATAAATCCTGTGACGTGACTGAAGATGTATATTTATCTCCCTCTCGCAACAGGCATCCCGCCGTTCGGTGTCATATTTTCTTTCTCTTTCTTCACGCTTATAAGTAGTTCTAGTATTTTCGCCGTTTTTAAGCGCCGCGATGTTGGTTCATGACGTGTCTATATATAATACGTCATTGGGTAGAACTCAATGTAACGCACTCAAAACGTGCTGATGGATGGATTGAATAGTACAGGGGTCGTGGAGGTGTTTAAAGTAAAAATCTTACATTAAAAACTTGTATTTAAAAAAAAACTTGTCAAAAAGTTGAAACTTTGACCCCCAATATCTCCGTAACTCCCTCTCGTGGTTACCAGGTATGGTGTAGAACAAAAAAATGATCGCAATGACGAGGAGAACAAGTGCCTTTCGGCTTCGTTAAGAGGTGTTTTACACCCTTTAGAACACCGCTTGCTACGAACTTTTCTTTCTCGCACTCCTCTTATTCTATCCCTGACCCCAATGGGTCAGGGATAGAATAAGAGGAGTGAAATTGTTTTTTTTATTTACTCAATCTGTTATACCAATGTATAACAGATTGAGTAAATAAAAAAAAACAATTTTGCAAAAAAAAGAAAAACGATTTAAAATAACCTTAATTTCGATAGTTGGTGACTTTGTTTCTTTCATAGACTTTACTTCCACCGACTTCAAAATCGGACAAATAATTACAGAGAAATCAGTGTAAATACAGTTTAAAAAAGAATCTGGTGGTAAACAGTCATAACCTCCTTCCATTATTAGAAGAAAAAGTCGGTTAGAAAGGAGTTCAAAGCTACGAATTATAGGATTAAGTACTGCTATAAATACAACCCCAAACAGATCATTAATTCGTCTTACAGCATTTAGTCCACCTTATGCACCAGTTTTGTACATTGACAAATGACTAAATACATTTAATACAATAGCAATTTCATCTGAATAATATGCTTCAATCTCCAAAGCCAGAACATCAACGGGCCTATTAAAACAGTTTTATTTGCTTATAAATAGTCCTCACAGTCATTAAGCGCTACTGGCCGCAATTTGCAAAGTGACACCACTTTACAATTCACGAAATTGACACTCAAATCGTAACGTTTATTACGAGTATTGCCATGCGTAAAAGTAAAACTCGTAATTTGCGAGTCGACTCGTAAATTGTAAGAAAAGTTGACCATCAGTGGGTTTTATGGGTTATTTATTATTTTTTGGTGATGCGCAACTGGATTTGAAGATACATTGAGACGCAATTTATGATCAAACAGCCAAATAAAAAAATGGGTCATAATTTTGTCCACTTACTGGCATAAACATTTTAGAAGTCGAAGAGATGATGATGATTATGATAAATGACGTTGCAGCTAGTTGCGGTACTTTTATACATGTCTTGCCTTCTACCCTACTTCTCTTCATGGTGTTAGGGTTTCTAAATAGTCTGCTTACCCTAGGGGCTTGCCGTATTATTGACTCATATGTACTATCGAGGACACTCCCGCTTGACCACCACTAAGCTCATTTTTGCTTGCACTCGCAACATAAAAACGCTCTCTAGCCCCGCCCCGTTGACTTTGTGTAGAAAAAATGAATGAAAAGATACCGAATCGGCCGAGCGCATTGACGGCGCACGCCAAACGAGAGTTATTGTTACTTTGCGCGCCAAAGTTGACGCTTTCCTAATAGGGAACGTGCAGGAACTATAGGTGGCAGCACTAATCGACAAAAGAGACACTATGCGGACAGAAAAGGAAACTTATCACTTCTCATCGTGCTTTCAATTTACTTAGACAAAATTGTCTCTTCAATTATATTATTTTTAAATATGCTAAAAGGTATAAAAATATAAGTTCCGGTCTATCAATAACGATCGTCAGCGTAATCTAATTGTTTAATAATATGAATTTTATATCTTTCGTTTACTTTCTGATGAAAATTGTGGTGTATGAAGACATGGTGACTGGCATATAACTAAGATAGCTTTCTTATTTTCAACACATGTTATAATGGAAGGGAATCCTTTATCAGCAAGAACAGTATCTCCAAGCTCTAATAAATCAATTAGTTCACAATCATTTGATGAAGCAATCAATAAAATGCAGTCCGTAGCATTTAGATACAAAACTTAAAAAACCAAAGGAGTGCAGCCAACTAGAAACATTATTGTGGGTATAACCATGTTTATATTCTGAGTACATGTGGAGTCTTTGATTAACTGTTGAGGGATATTCGGTGTGAACTTTAGTGCGGTCTAGTAGAACACGTGTATGGTGAAGTATAGATGGTTCTGGTACTTATGTTTGCATGGACGGTTGATTTTGAGGGCCTTTTCAATGCAGAGTGTAACAAAAACAAGTTGTTTTCAAATATTTTTCTTTACTGCGTTTATCCGCGCGTAGCGCGCGCGTTTGCGTTGTTCCCCAAAACATGGTATGATAGTAGTAGTCTTTGGAAAGTAATAGAATTTTACGCTAATTGATTTATTTTCACTTTTGTGGATGTATTGGTACCTACATCCAGAAATGCAACAATGCATTACGATTAGTTAATTAATTTTCACTATAAAATCAACTCTGTTTACTTGTTCTAAAAGTCAATGTCAAGCATTAATAGAGCACAAGATTCGGATTGGCGACGCCAGTTGGCAGCACCGTCGTTGTGCACGCTCCCTATAGGCCCAAACTTTAAGGGTACATGGCTCGGCGCCTCCGCATGATTTAAGCGAAAAAAAATTAAAATGGTCAGGCGGAAAAGACCCCGATAGTGCGTCACTGGCTGCAGCCAACAAAATCAAGAGTAGGGTGGTCCAACTTGAATGACAAATTGCAGCATTAGAGAATGTTCACATTGTTGACATCGCTTTGAGAGTAACAAGAGGTAAAGTCGCGTAGAACACTATTGGTTACAATAGGTTCCCTTGTACTACACCCGCCATGCTTTCCCACAATTTTAGGGCCACAGTCATTTCTCGTAAAATAGAGACCTTAGATCACAAAGAGCTAATGTAGCGTTAAAGCATTTTCGCTTCTTTATATTATCTGTAAATTGAGAGGTCTGGCTCTTGCTAAACAGGAACTCGTAGTACAAGAGCCAGGGCGACACTGATGATTGTGAATAATCACTTGTCATTTTTTTTTTTAGTGAAAACTTCTTTAGTGAAGGAAAAACATTGAACTCATCGTCACGAAACGTAACATGCGGTCACGCTTCGTAGCCGTTCGTAGCACTCGTAGCATCCTCTACGGCGTAGTACCACAGGCATGCGCGGGGCATAACCAGTGCTACGACTGGGGAGGGGCCTGTGTACTTTTTGTTTTCAGAGTTTCAAAGACTATACCGTTATACTTTGCATGTCAATTTAAATGCTTATCTACGGAACCTCTTTTCCAAATCCTGTTCGTGTTTGACCCAATTTCGATTATACGGAATCAAATTATTGTGAAAGCTGAAGCTTTTTATGTATCCGCCCGGGGATGTTGTAAAGGATTATGATTACAGACGATATCCTTCTTGCTCGATTTAAGAATGTTTATTATTTTCTTGGGCTATGATAAAAATATGACTCATTTTACTCGTATTGAGACTAATCCTGAAAACGTAAGAAGGATTATTTTTCTTTACTTCTTTTTATTAATCGAAAAGTATAATAGGATCAAAATATATACCTTTATTTATATTTGGTATGATATTCTTAGAGAATACCTTATTTTATAAAAGTGATAGAAGTAAGTTGGGAGAAAAAAGTGGCCTTCCACGAGGAAGTCAAGAATCTCGCAAAAGGAAGCAGCGGAGACGGTCCAGGAGAAAGACTCCTTCGCGGACTAAATCGGGCGCAGGCGGCGTCACGCTATCTGGATGCCAACTTATCAAGAGTCAGTGGGTGAACGGACTTCAATAAGGAGGAAGAAGTTTAAGCCACCGCTGAGAGATCGCGCACGATATATGCAAAGCAAAACTCGGGGACTTTTATCAAATCGACCAATCCTAATTTAAAATAGTTCAGATTTAGATAATAATTTAGTCTACCAAACATATAACCTATTTGAATGAAATGTTACACATTACAAAATTAACACCATGCTAACGTATTTATATCACAGTATTAAAACCACAGCTAATTAAAACAGAGCATAAATTATCATATTCCCAGGATCCATTCCCGACTAAATACTTTGTAATTACTTACACCGGCTCACGAGTTCAATTGAAACCACCTATGATATCCCATTCATAAAGCATATAAAAGTCCTAGCAATCAATTGACGCATTTACATATTAAAATACATACGGGTAGGAAGGATGGACAGCAAACATTTGAGACGGTATCCACAACAACGCAAAAGAACTACGTATCATACTTAACGCCATGCAAAATCATGCCTCCTCTAAGCAGATTAGGATATAATGTACAACGGCCCGACAATAACCTGGAAACACGTTTGTAGCCCAACAGACACAACGCCTATCTGGTCGGAGGATCCTCATTTTTAAAAGAAGGATAAGATAGAGAACTTTCCGCCCTCTTCCTTATGCCTTTGTACTTTAAATTAATATTTGAAAGAGTTTTGGAATAAAGAAGTTACTTTGCAAGAAATCCCTGATGCAACGTGCAAGTTGCATTCGTGTAGTACAGAGTGACCTGACACGTCCTGGATATAAAGGTTTCAATGTCACTTTGGCACGGCATCACTAACCTTTGTGGTCTAAATAGCCTGTGCACATCAAAATAGTAAGTAGACAAAATAGAAGTAGTAGAATAGTGAGTAGTGTTCTTGTAAAGTTCGAGCAAGAATACCAAGTAGTGCTGAACTCGTAAAATTTGAGCAAAAAGAGAAAAGATGATCAACAATCCAACAAGTTAGCCAACATGTTGGCACATCCAATCATCTGTATATATGCCATAGTGAAGGCAATCGCCAATATTAAAAACGGTGGAGCTAATAATTCCTAGTGGATCACTTCACTATGATAAGTTGGCACGCTCGATTAGACCGCGCTTGTTTTTAATACGCATGATTTACGTCAATATGGAAAATCTGCGTGTGTGTGGAGAGGTCGGTCGTGTTTTGTGTTTGGTTTTTCGCTTAAAAACCTTGCAGTTTATTAACAGTTTGATAAATAATGTCCTTTATTTATGTTTAGATTGTTATAGACCTACACCGACATATGAGAATCGGCTAGATGTAAGAAGCGCTTTTGTGTGACTTCTTTCTGTTCCGAGAGCCATCAGGAAGAGCTTAGTTAAGTAGAAGATAATTATTAAAGAGATGAGTACATCAATTTGAGAGATATAGTGAAACAGTTGAATCTAAATAAATAGTTTATTTATTTAATTGTTTTAACTTTTGCACCCGAATGTACTTGATGTAGTTTATGAATTATTTTTTTTTGTGTACCGGTCCGTTCGGACATAGTCATTTTTCAGACTAAACACCCTTTTTTACTACGACCGCGGTCCATTCATATTGGTCCGTTCAGACTAAACACCTCTCGGACCCCATGTCCCTCGCAAAAGTAAACCCAGGAACATACCAACCTAACCTTAAATGCAACCGCAAGAAAAATACCCCATAACATAAAATATTCCCCACACAACATAAAATCACACATCGCCACAGAAACGTCTAGTATGAACATCGACAGCGATCGGAAGTCGTCACAGCCGTGAACCAGGCAATATCCGGGGAGCGCGCTGTGACGGGTGGAACGGAGCTGAGTCGGTGACGTACTACAACGTTGGCGATGTATGTGTGCTAGGCAATAATTATGGTGACTAAAGTTTTTGTTTAAATTTACCTGATTGTTGGCGGTAAGTTTAGAGTGTTAAAAGTTAAAGCATAAATTATAGGAAGTTTTAAAAGATTTTTCTTTTCCTATCATCATCTACCTAGCTTTTTCAGAACTATGGTGGAGTCGGCTTCCAGGCCCACCGGATGCTGTTGAATAACATTATTCGGAGTGACTGCCTATCTTAACTCCACAATCCAGTTATTTAGTAATACGGTTCACCTTGGTAAACTGGATGTCAGATTTCTGGGCCACTGACTATGTGTAACTTTTTTCTCCAACTGCATTGATTGCAATTTAATTTTGTTATGAACATAGTATTTTGGCACCAATGTTATTATGAAATAACTGTAGGATCAGTCATTTTTTTACGAAAAAATTGTGTACCGGTTATGATCACCGGATTGTGATACATAATAAAATGTCAGTGAACGGTCTCAGCAGCCGTTTGACTGAACTTTTAAGAATCGGTCAAACTGGAACGATACCGGTACAAATTGTGGATCTACAGTGGACACCAGGCAGTGAAAAGTCTAGTGCAGTAAGTAGTCTACAGACTACTGCACTGGATCGGAGTCGCTTCTGCAATTTCACTAACATAAGAACGTGTTAGATACTAATTTTACGAGGCAATGCAACAGTAATGAAGATTACCATGCATAATCAAATGCAAGCCGAAATAATTAACGGATGAACAGGTACGGATTGAACCTCTCAAACCAACGCATTAATCAGCTGCACAAATAGAACTGTCAGTTATTGATGTTAACCCTGAAACGATATTGCTATTCGTAAACTGTTTGCTTTGACCAGTTCACTGTTGATGGTCAGTCGCAATTTCATGGATTCTGAATTCATAAAGCGGGATTAACTGTGTTTAGAGTATAGCCGGGACACTATGTTGGCAAGTGTGTGGTTAGTATTGAACCGCCATATTTGTGAAGCAAATAAGTTCGTCTTTTGGTCTATGAAGTTTTGTTGATAAAGGCTTTGAGACGGGTCAAGTCTTCGTTTACTTTCTGTTATTCATATCAATGTCTCTCCACGTGTCAGAAGTTCTATGATCTCTTTCTTTTTTCGAGTCGAGATGGTAAATAAGTTAGGTGTAGTAACTAGCCACGCAGTGTAAGTGTGTGGACACTTTGAAGACTCCAAAATTATGGAACATGGTTGTGGAAGTCAGATAAGCAGCCGCTCTATGTAAAATACTGGTATTCAGTTGCATTTGGTTAGACTAGAAGCCTGCTGACTATTTGAGAAAAGGCTAGACTGATGATGATGGTTTGGTCAACAGCACAGCGTTCTGGAAGTTATTGAGGTTCACGTCGATTTGCCTGACGCATACAATAAAACTTAAATTAAAGAACTACAAGTTAAAATTTGCATTGTGTCATTTCAATCGTCCTGAAATCAGCTTAGCTTTTCATTTTAATTAATGATAGAACCTGCCACAAATCTAACGATAATTATTAATACTGTCAGAGGTATCACAATAGAACTAGCTGCAATTGATTAAACAAATTGCATGAATTATCACTATCAAATAACAGTGAGAGTACTTGACAGGTAATCTTGTGTCCAAACCGTTTATTAGTTACCATGACAGCTATAGTATTCATTTATGGAATCAACTTCTATAGTTATTATTAAATTGCACTATGATATATATGTACTTGATTTCTGTTATTAAATGTCTTATATCAAGTATCATCGTGCAATTTATAAACTATAGAAATTAATTTAATGGTTGTGACATGTTTCATCGGTAAGTTTATTTACCAATAGATTGAATAGCTACCAATAACATAGACGACGCATCAATCATAGGTTGGTTAAATGTTTTTAAAGACTTTTATAGACTGATTTCAGGTCATCATCAAAGTAACAATAAAGAACATAACGTTTCTCAGGATAAAACTAAGATAATTATTATGTTTAGAAACTGAGTATATTATTATTAAGGGGCAATAAGAATACATTGAAGTTTTTCTAATTTAAGGGGCTTTAAGTTTAAAATAACGACCTACATTACATAGTCGGCCAAATGATGGCCTGTTCTTTTGTAGACCTAAGACACCACCAAAAACTGCACTAGCACTTAACATGCAGTTCAGTTTCTCTTCTTCAACCTGACAAAACAATTGTCGCATTGCCGTGAAAAACGACCGAACTACCTTCACTCTTATATCTTTATCCTGACACCTCCATATCTCCCAATGTTGCCAACGTTAAAAAACGCACGTTCACAAGGTAATTTATATCAAGCGCTAATATAAAACAGAATAGCTTTAAAGGTTTAAGCAACATTACTGAACAGTTATTACCCTATAAATAAGCAGTACTTTTCTTTGTCGACGCGCAAAGGAGAAAGATTATGGGGGTAGGTATTCAAGCTGATTTAGTGGGTGTAGTGTGTGTTAAATTGCTTTTAATGCAAGTGCTTTGCTCTTTTAATGAGGACTGCTAGGTGCAAGGCGCACAAAATGAACAGCATTTTTTATTTTATATAATGAAAAAAAAAAACAACCGAAAAATATCATCACGTGTACGTGCTGATTTTATTCGACATATTTTGGAGGCACAATTACACAACAGTAACAAAATTATTATGTAAGACAACATTCAGAGTGACAACACATGTGAAAGTATGATAGCCAGTGCCTTCAAAGCAAGTGTGCATAAGCATCTTTTAGGCATGCCAGTTTCATCATAGAGAGTATCCATCGATTTTTATCAGGCAAGATTACTCCGGTCCAGTAGTTCGATCTACAATTTAAGGTAAATTGATAAATGTTTACACAGTTCATGACGGTACATGCTTTGTTACACATTACAATTACCCACATAATATTTATCAATGTCAATACCAATTCAATCGATTGCGTACCTAGGCAGGTCGCTGAAAGCACAACTTATAAAAATATTGATTTATACACGTCCGCCTCACATTGTGGCAGTATTCATGCTGCGCAATGCACGAAACCAAAATCTCTAGAACAATGTAATTTTTCTTTACCATTTTCCTCTCATTATTTCCTCCACATGGTGTCAGCAGCGTGATCAAGCGATCACGGTGGTCGGTCGGTGGTCGGCGGTCGCGTGATAGCGTGTTCCAAGTTGCGTGCCGTGTTTTCACTTCGGCTTCAACCTTTTCTTGAGTGCTCAATAAGCAGCATAGGTTTATTTGGACACTGGATGGGCAAGAATAAAGTTAATATTCTCGTCCTTTGCGATTTCTGAAGGAGTTGGAAAGATTTTAAAGTTGCTGACAATTGCTGTCTTTGTAGTAAAAACTAATTATCATGACTATTACTACAGTTTATATATACGATTTAAAAGTGCAAAATACTTAAGGGTCTGGCGAACCGGGCCCGCAATTGCAATTTAAGGCAAGTCCGTAAATGAGACGGAATAGTGATATCTCTGTTTGACTGTCGGGACGCGGTATGCTGTCGTGCGTGTAGTATAATAATTATACGGTTCATTCATAACAACTCATAAGCATTTCTTCTTCTTAACCTACTTCAAAAAAAGGAGTAGGTTCTCGTTATAACATAAGGGTTAACTTTAAATAATGCGTTATTCGGCTGCATTTTTTAAATGTTTGTTTTCTGATGACTCCGTCACTCCGTTATTCGATTGGTCCCATAAAAAAGTTTCGAAAGTAAAGTTTAATTCCACTTTATAGTACTTTTTTTTAATCGTTTATTTGTTTTGCAAAAAAGTTGTTGTCACTTCTAGTTGGATTAGTAACAGTAACTCTTGGACACAAGTACATTAAACGCTTGTATTACTTTACACATAAAACGAATTAAGAGATGAAAGAGTTTGTTTAACGATATAACTTCCTTTTCCCATTATTAAAGGGAATTCTATAGTCATTAAATTGACCCTTACGTACGACAAAAGATCTTGGAAATGATTATGTTGTATTGTACTATTTGCTTGAAAATAATGTTACATTAGGTAGGGTACAGAAGATTTTTTCGGTTTTTCCTTACTTGAATATATTCCTAATTGGTTTCAATGTAATGGACAAATCTATCGGATAAGATTTTAAATATTTGCTGAAAACAAGGGCCCTAATAAAATCGTCGAAAATCGACAATTAACAATAATAATAATTAGTATAATAATGATTATTACGATATACTTCAGCCACCTTATCTGTGCAGTTGGGAAAACACAGGACTAAAGTAAACATTAATATTGCCTGAATGGTCAAATCCATATTCACTAAAGAGATCTAAGATTCAAAAATCTGCATCCAAAAACAATTTCTCGTACTCAATAGTAACGTGGTAACATTAGTAACATAATGTGTGCTACGGGCAGCAATATCTCAAAATATTCCGACTCGCCGCGCGTGCATTGAACATAAACAGAGATAACAGACAACGGACTCAGCCAATATATTAGAAGACACCGTTTGGTAAGGAAACTTGTGGATCTGGTGTCGTAATAAATTATGTTTATTATGTAAATTGCTCGTGGCTAAGTAATACCTAACACAACTTTCAAGGTCAGTCCGCGGATGATTCATATCCAAGTGCCCGATGACCAGTTGAAAAGTGACCTTAATAATATTTTGTAGCAACCGGTAAGGCTGGAAGCCGACCAAGTAAATTGGTAAAAAGCGAGGAAGAAGATACTTTTAGTTGAAAATAACGTGATCGATGACACAATATATATTTTGTCAGATGAGTACGTAGCGACCTGAACAGATCTATCATTTCATGACGATGACTCAAACTCTAAACATGCTATAGGTATGTCTAAAAACGTCAAGCAGGATCCATTGGAGAATGTGCTATTCATGACAGTAATTATTATCACCTGATATTTCACCACATAGAATTTCAACGCTCGAAAACTAATTAAATTAGTACAAGATTAGAATATGTAATTGCTGCTTCGAAGCATTAGACAGCAAGATCTCTTTCACCCAGAATGAAAAATATGAAGGGATGTGGTAAAATATATATACTCGCAAGTACTCAAATAGCAAACATTGAAACCACTGTTGCCCAAAAGCTATTTACATAGAACTTCTGTCAAAATTCACTACCGGTATTGTTCCGGTTTCTGTTTCTGCCGTGAACACAGAGTGACTGACAACTGACGGTTCGCATATTTGAGTACTGCAGGTTTGTACACGTGAAACAACAATTGCACTGTAGTAAATACACGTCACTTTTCATGTCAAAGATCAAAGCATTTATATTCTAGGTAACCATCATAATATGGCCAAGGAAAAAGGTGACAAGCCACTTCCTATCGTCGAAAAGAGACCAGTGTCAGATCAAGGTAACTCTACATTTTTACAATTTCCTTAGAACCGCTTGGAGTTGTAATAGAATAAACTCAGTAGAAAACGATACAATTGTTTAAGGTTGAAAACTACTTTCAGTCTTATCCACTTTTACCTAGCCTAGCACTAGAGGATGTCTTCAATACGGAACTATTCAAATCACAACCACGCACAGCTATTAATATCGAAGCTAGAACTCTGTTTAAACAAGTATAAACTAGACTAGAGTGAAATATGTCCTTGGACTGGCAGTTGGCACGCTCAGTTATATTAAATTTTGTTATTGGTTCAAGTATTTACCTATTTCTGTACTTAAAATTGAGGAGGATTTATTAGATTTTGTATTGACATAGGCCTATTTAATTTTGATGAAGTAAACAAAGGTATGTTAATAAAGAGCGGAACTTTTAGTTTTGTTTTAAGTATTTATTTTGAAAAGATGGCACAGCCTAGCTAAATTATCAGGATCATTTGGTAAGAATGGAAGCCAATATATTATAGTTGGGAAAAGTTTGGGCAGGTAATGATGACGATGGAATCGTCAAATTATCCTGATTTATACTTATCACAGTGTTTGTACACAACTCGAAAATGCATTGCAGCATTAACGGTCATTTTCTATAACTTACTTACGTTTAACTGTTGGTTAATGCGCCTTCTTCCGTAAGTATCGGTGTTACTATAAATAAAGAATATCCTGTCAGTGTCACCTACCTGTCACTTGATTCATAGCAAAATCAAAGAAAGCTTTTCTGTGACGTTTTGTTTCTAACCATTAACAAGCAAAATGTCAAACAGAAAAAGTATAGTATAATATCGTTAGTAAAGCAACCTACCGAAACCGGCTAGTAATAAAAGTAATTAAAAACGGCCGTAATAATTCGGCTTCCAGACGTGGCGATCGCTTTAAAAGCGTTTCATATGTCTAGTCTTCTAGAGCTTACTACTTCCTACCGAGGTGGTAACAGAAAAGGCTCGTGAACTGAAAAAATCTAAATATTCCGTCAGTTAGATTATCAAAAAATATTTGCCCCATATTTTTTCTTTTGTTAAGTAAACCACAATTTACGAAGATACGACGCTTTTAAAATTCTCAATACGTCACGCGCCGTTCGATAATGTTTAGTGCGTTCTGACGTCACGAGCCCCCATTCCCGAGTTTTGATGCGTTTTACCATAAATAATCAATTTTCATTGATTTACAAAAACAAAAAATACGTGTCCATTATTTTCCAATACTCTAATCGACGGACTAAATAGATTTGCAATTTATTGATGGTGGAAAACTAGCCTATTGACTGAAACTTTTCGGTAATTTGTGTCAATCTCACACATTTTTGACTTTTCCCATATTGTTACTGCGGATAGAATTGCACTTTGTATAAGCTCTCAGGAAATCGGAACAATCTGTAGACGGTAGATTCAAAATATTGTCACTGAACCTAGAAATCACATCAGCATAAATCAAAGCATTATGTCCTCACCTTTTCCAACGGATACTGCATTCACAGCAAAAAAATGTTATCATAGGAGGCGTCGCGGCAGACCTCGTAGAAGATGGCGGGACGAGCTAGATAAAACCAACGATCAGTGGTCCACATTAGCCCTGGATAGAAAAACTGAAAGTCATGGGGAGAGGCCCTTGCCTAGCAGTGGGATGACGCAGGCTAACAGTATCAGTATTAGAATAATAATCTATAATGGGGTATTAAAGATCCTTCCGACATGCGGTACTCCCAGACTTGACGATGTCCCGCTTTATGGAGTATCCGAAGTGTCGCAACGCCTGCACTTTAGGGGGGGGGGTGTATTATACACCCCCCCCTAAAGTGCAGCATTTTTCTTTCAAAAATGAGTTTAAGCACCAGCTAAAGTCATTTTTGAAAGAAAAATGATATTCGACACTTGATGAGTTTCTCGGTTATGTGAATGTCTAAACTACATAGCATGATAATTAACCACTTTTTTACATGATCTATTGCTTTTTGACATGACCATTTTTTTATTTTTATTGACGTGTTTATTTTTTAACGACATATTTTTAATTTTTTATTTGTGTGATTTTTTATTGACATAATGTATTTTTTTTATTTACTAGATTTATCTTTTATTGACATGTTTTTTTTTCGTTAGTCTGATTTATTTTTATTAAAATTATTTATTTAGATTTACTTTTCAATAACTTTTGTTTTTTTTTGCTTGTGTACCGAATTTTAATTGTATTATTTTATTTTTTAATTGTAAACGTTAAAATCCGAGTTGTGTTAGTTTTTAATGAATTTTTGACACAATGTAAACATTGTTTATGAAATAAATGAATGAAGACCAAAAAAACGCTACAGACGCCGCGATTAACGTGGCCACACCCTGGGCCCAAGTAAACAAGTCGTACTATCGACACTTTCGTGTCGATAGTACGAGTACGATTGTTCGTTTTCTTTCGAAAACGAACAATCTTTTGGACGTAATAATCATCCTTCTGCCCTCATCCCGTGCGTAAAGGTAAACAAAAACAAATGTAAAAGCCTTCCTAGAAACCATTACTTCATTCTGTATTACTTGGTACGACAGTCTGATACTGATACAATCTCCCAAATTCCCTTTACAAAATTACCATTACGCTTCAGAGCCCTTCTTGCTCTATAACTAGACAAGCTTAACGTCGACAAGCGAAGGAAACAGCCCTTAATTAAACACCTACAATAAATATAAACAAAATTCTCACATTATCTTAGGAAGGAGTAAAGCGGCCTTTACATTGTGGGAGCTTCAAGATTGGTGTGTTTTTGGGTTGGGTTTTTGGCTATTAAAAGGGAGCGGTGTAAAAGAACGGTGAAAGAGCAAAAAGTCACGTTAACGGGGTGGTATCTTCCACTGCGAGGATCGACTCCACTGCGAAGATCGACCGGAGGACACGGTAGAGCACACGGTGGAGGTGTGCCCCACGTGGGCGGAGCACCACCGTGTCCTCGAAGCGGCGATCGGCGGCGGCGACTCCTCACGTCCAGCCCTGGTTCAAGCCATGGTCCGGAGCAAGATGGAACGGGACGCCGTCACCTCCTTCTGCGAAATAGTCATGCTAGAGAAGGAGGTGGCGGAACGTGAGAGGGAGAGAACCTCAGGTCCCGGCTGCCGCGGGAGACGCCCCGGGCGCCGGGGGCCACCGTAGGCGCGGGCCAGTGGACGGTGGGCTGTGGGCTAGCTCACCATCCGTCCGTCTCATGACGACAGCCCGTGTCGACGGCGCGTTCGTGTTCCACGCACGCCTCAAAGAGAGTCAGCAAAAAGAAGGGGTCCGCAAGGACCGATGCCTGCCGGGGTTGCGGGACTGTTCGAAACCGTGGCCCCGGAACACAAAGGGTGATGAAGGAACATGGATGAATTTTAGTCAGTAAAAGTCTGACACTCCCTCCTGCTCCGCCCAGAGCGGGAGAAGTCATTTGATGATATCCCATCCGAAAAAAAAAAGGCGTGGTATCTGCTAACGAGAGGTTTTCTCCATGTAACTCCTCTTTGATGAGTGAATATAAATGTGCAAAAAATATATATATGTTGGTTAGAAGAATCTAAACTTTAATTGTTATAATTGAAATTATTCTAACTTTATTATTACTATATTAAAAAAATATTCAAAGTGAAGCATTTTTTCTTTGAAATTTCGTAACTACTCCTAAACGGCATTAAGTTTTAGTTTTCTTTTTCACACAAATATTTGACACTTTTTTTTTCACAGAGTGTACAGTTGGCATTTTGATCTAATTATTTATTAGGCTATAATTAAATAAAAAGCACTAATTTCGCACTATTCGGCCCACAGTGACTGACGTAACAACCACTTTGTAGTGATTAGAACTTTATACTAACAGTAAATATTATAACAAGCGAGGTTTTAACCACCACAAATAGAGTTGCTAATTTAGCAAATACCCCAGCCTTAAGCGATGTAAGAGGGCAAAGTGTTTAGCGATCCAATAATAATAATACGCCAATCAGTAGGCTTCTTTTGGATTAGCTCGTTACATTGTCGACCTCATCTATGGCCTAGGACAAGAATGAGTTTAAGAGTTGACCCATTTAAATAAAACAAAGATAAATAAACCAATGTACGTAATGTGTGTGTGTGTAATGCACAGTAACGAAATAATCGGACTGTGTAGTTTCACTGGGGCTTTACTGTAGGGCTTTAAATTGTTGACACAACTTTAAAGCCCTATCAGCCAGACATCGAATGAATTTGGTTAACTTAAACGGATCTTTAAGAAAAACTGGCCTAATCCACTGCTGAAGTCATATCCACAGAAACGAAGCGGAGATTTGAATTTAGAAGAATTTATTCTTTTGTTTTATGTTTTCCTACTTCCAAACTTCCCTGCTCCTTCCACCAATGTACAAGCTACCCTAAGAAGCTCAAAAACATTACCACCTTGTTACGAATATTTGCGAACGAAAGTAGCCGACCCGTGTTGGGTGCGTGAATACACTGCTTACAAACAAAACGGAGCCAATTTAATATTTGCCCAGCTTAACTTCGTAAGGATATGTCAATAGGGCACTACGTGTAGTAACAATGGACAGGGTTCTCGAGTGTCCCAAATAAACATCGATCTTGTGCGCTATTTATCTTAGAGTGCGCTACAAACACTGTTTGGTTGGTTATGGTGGACGGGCAACTTTTTGTGGGCTCAAAAGTCATTGACTACAGCCGTATTAGGTCCGCCTATTTGCCACTATTCAACAAACCCAAGACAAGGTACATAAGTAGGTACTTTCTTAGAAAGTAAACACCTTTTTAACCGACTTCCAAAAAGGAGGAGGTTCTCAATTCGATCGGTTTTTTTTTTTTTTTTTTATGTATGTACACCGATTACGCTGAGATTTACGATCCGATTTACGTGATTCTTTTTTAGTTTGATGCGGAATAGTTGCCATTTGGTCCCATAAAAATTTTACATAGTTTGGCCCAGTAGTTTTCATTTTATGAATATTTTTACTTCAGTCGTGTGGTATAATTTCATGTATGTTCACCGATTTCTCCTCCATTTGTGAAGTGATTTTCAAAAAAAAAAAATTAAATTTGGTGAAGATGTGATGCTGGTCTTCGGAGATATACAATGGAACTCTTCAAAACTAGACGGTAAATCGGTCGTGATTTTTGCAATCGCTTGGATGTTTATTGTTTATACAACATCATGACGTAACATCACGCCTGTATGCTCTGAGGGGTACGCAGATGTGTACAATACACGTAAATTTCGACAGTTTAGATAATGTTAAGTTCCATTTATTGGGGATAAGCCTATTACCATGACATGTATTGTTAACAATGTAAAATAAATGCATAGCATATATTTGTATAGGCTATTACGACTAAAAATGGAAAAATAAAAATAAAAATTGCAAAAAAAATAAAACCGACTTCAAAACACAAAAAAGTGAAAAATAACTTTAGCTTCAGAAGTCGGTGACAAAAAAAAAACTAAATGAATCAAAAAAGGTCACCGACTTCTGAAGCTAAAGTTATTTTTCACTTTTTTGTGTTTTGAAGTCGGTTTTATTTTTTTTGCAAAAAGTTTTTAGCACTAACAAATGATAAGTGTCGTACTGTGAATTGATGTACATTTTTAACTTTATTTAATCATCTTTTTTTTTAAGTCTTCAATCATCTATTTTTCAGTCTTTTGTGATTTTCAATTTTCTTTACCGGATTTTTAATTTTGTTCCATCATTATTTAAATTCCAGTTAGTGAAGTATTTATGAACAATGCGAAAATAGAATCACTTAAATAACCTAGGTTAAGCCGAAAAACATAGACCTTATTAAAATAGTAACTTGAAAGACAGCCTGGTCAAATGATCATATATATTTTATGCACGATTTTTTTTTTCGTCGAATTAATGTTTTGTAGGTAAAGGTAATAGGAAAGGTGAATAATATCTTTTATTTTTTATATTATAACAATGTGTAGTACTTATTTTATTCGTAGAAGTTCCAAGTAATAGATAAAAGTAAAATTACTAATCTCCTTGTGACGAAAGTATTTTCAAGCTCTGAAAAAAAAACGTGTGAAAGTAATAAAGATTATTTCTAAGAATCATACAGCGAACTTTATACAAAGATCTTTTAGCCCTCGAATAACGTTGATAGAGGGCCACTGTTCAGTTGGTGAACCTTTGTGAAATTACCAAGAATTACTTTGTAACATAAAATATAAAGGAAGAGGCCTTTTATACTCAGTAGTGGGAGACCAAGACTGCCAACTGTTTTTTTGCCAAGAGGCCCTTAAAGAGCTATCGACGCTACTAAATTTACTTATGTAGGGTCTCCAACCAAAAAATAATAAACACGAATCATGACATAATTAATGACAGTCAGCAAAAGCGATTGGATAAGTGTACTCTTCCACTTACACAGGGTGTTATGGACGCCAAAGCACAAACGTGTAAACCACGTATTCAGTAGATTATTTTAAACCCCTCCCCCACCTATTTTAAAGTGTTCATCGGTCATTCAAGTGCAATACCTACACCGTCAAAATTTATGAAACAGCAGATTAGTACAGAGCAGCTGTAAGACCTCAGTATGCAAAATATATCTCTGTAGCAGTCAAATAACAAAGTAGGACATACATTCAAACAATATGAGAAATTGCCTCACAAACTTTGTAACACAAAAGTTGCTCCCACTGCCTCGTCTGTCCAACCAAGGCAATTTAAAGTCAAGCACACAGAGGCAAACATCAGCGACCAACAACAACTGCTCAGTCACTCAATCAAGGAGTCGAGATGTTTCTTTGTTCCCCTTTCACGACGGAAGATGGCGGGTCAGTCGTTGTTTTGATCTGGTATTCAAAACCTAAGAATTAGATCGAATGAAATTAAGTGTGTGACGTTTGTAGGTAGATAGAGGTATTAAATCATATTTAGAGAGTCAAATAGCCAAGATACAGAAACACAGAAAGAGGGAGGAACAGAAAGAGAGAGACAGAGAAAATGGTGAGAGGGAGGGGAGGCTTTTGTCCAGCAGTGGGACACAACATGCTCATAATAAATTAAATAAATAAATAAAAAATAATAATTACAGAGTAGGCTACTACTAATTGGCTAAATATATATTATATAGTCCTCCTTACCGATTTCGGTAACGGCGACTCTTTGGCACTACTTCCGTGAGTGTGCCCTTATATGGCTGGCCAGACCGAATTTGCTTTTAAATATCCGGTTACAACTTTACTTAAGCAGAGTTGATAATTGTCAAAATATATATACAACCTCAACATAAAAACTATATTACGACTAGAAAAACACGCGTGGCTTCCGAACGATTCTTGCGCATACTGGGAAATTCCCAAAGCTAGTGTTTTTTGTTCAATTTTGTTGCAAATCTTATTTTGCTTCCATCCCGTTCCATGGCAGTAATATAAGCCTGAGGTAGATATTTTACAACGGAAAAACAGACGTGGAACCTTTTAAACTTAATTTGATAAATATTTAAGCCATTGATGAATAATTTATTCTAATAATACACCTGCCAACATGACAAAAACAGAAACAGTTCATTAGGGGTTGAAAAAAAAAAAAAACAAATCCTTCTATTCAAAAAGAAAATTCTTTTGTTTGAAACCCAATAAAAATATCCGCATAATACTGCATTGCATCAATTGGGGTTCTTCAAGGTAAACCGTCCTAAACTTGGAATCCCCGGTAAGTGCGAGAAACATACGTATATAATATTATAATATACGTACAGGCCCGGTAATGTGTCGGTTTATACGCGCGTGATTGCAAATTCCATTACGACTCATATGCTTTTCCCCTACCGTTGTAGGGCAAGTCACTTTGCTATCGTTTTCTTTGTTTGTTTGTGAGAATGTACGGCTTTACGACTATATGACTTATTAAGTTTTTACCGTGGCTTCGTTCGCGTTATGGTCGGAAATAATCCTACGGGTTTTTTTTTTGCTTTTTATGGTTTCTGATTGCTGACATAGTAATATTTTTTTGTTTTTTTTTTTTGTATTTGATTTTGTTATGATTGAAATGTAATTATTTTGTAAAATTCGAACACAATGTTCATTGTTTGATGAATGAATAAATAAATAATATAGCTTATGACACTCAGTGTAAGATAAGTCAGAGGTGCCTAAGATTACCCACTACATAAAAACAGACCATCATAAAATGGCCAAGAATGGAAACTGCTTGTACTGTTATAATATATCACTAATGGTATAGTGATTATACTTAGTTATGTGGCAATTGTCGTCAAAACTTCTTGTATTTCTACAACGGTTTCCAATAGAATTTACATTCGATAGATTTAAATATTATGGCAGTGTCATACATTTTGACACTTAAGCCGGCTTTATCGATAATAGAATTACACTGTGTCTTGTATTTGTCCTCTGCTAAAAAAAACCCATAGTATTTGTTCTACGTCATTATATTGCCAAGAATAAAGACAAATGGTAATGGACATCACAACTCACATAACATTATTTTAGGACACCTTTTCATGAGCCTCAAAAGCCGAGGAAAGATCTTAAGCCGCTTCGTAACTCCGTAAGCCATCCACTACTACAATTTACATTGACAAAGTTGCAATTCCAATTGTGCTGACAATACAATGATAGAGTAATCTGAGGACAGACATCACATTATGTCACGGAATTAGATGCAGATTGGATGTTAGACCACAGTGTGATTATGTGTGACAACTTGGTGTCAATGTTAGATGTATCACGAAATTGGGTAAGATAGATTGGAATTATTTTGATAAAGGTGGACCTTTAGGGGTTTATTCATAAATGTAGCTGAAATTTAAGACTGCCAGTTTCGAAGAAGAATCATTAAGTGTATTTAAAAAGAGGCTAACATCCTTACTAATAGATAAAGGTTACTATTCTATACAAGATTTTTTGAATGTTAAGAGTTTATATTGTTAGATTAATCTATTATTATTTTATTTCTAATTTCTAATTCAATTGTTATTTTAAGCAAAATAATTTAATTTTTGATGTTTAGTTTATGCAGGAAGACTAAATATCCACATAACTGTTTTTGTATAATAATATTGAGAAGATATAAATATTATTTTTACTTTTGCATGCTATAAGGTAAAGAGTGTTGGAACTGCTTTTACAATGTTTACTTTTTATTCTGTACCCACATTCATGGCACATACATTACTTCTTCTTCTTCTAACAATAATGTTTGATTAAGCTGAAGTTAATAATTATTTAACTTTAAGGAGTGTTAAGTCGGCCGGAGCAAAGAAAATATCCACAGCTTGGGGTTCAATTCATTGAAACAATGCGCTCACCTTGCATTTTCCGCCGCATGTACTGAAACCTGCGCTCTTGATGACCGTCCATAGTAATTCCATCAGTAAGTGGAGTTCGCGTAGTTGAATTTTGGGCTTAACACATTTGAATTTTTTTGACATCGATACAGTAAGGCGGTAAGCTAAGAGTTTATGAATAAATCTCTACGTATTACGAAGTAACTGGTTTGTAGCGGACAGTTAGGCAGACGCTTCTTATAGATTATTGGTATTCAGCTGAATCCAGTTCCATCCAGAATAGACCCCAGCTCTAAAATTGTGTGACGAAAGATGTTTTTAAAAGCAAACTGATATCTTAGTTAATTTTCATGAAAAAGCAACACGAACACGTCAAAATAATCTAATCATCTGCCAAGTAACAGCATCTGCATTTCAAAAAGGGTGTCATGTTTTCTTGTACGGTGCCTTGCCATTCTTCACCTCATACATAATTAGTTACTTTGCACATTCATGACATGCTTAACATGCCTAAAGCTTAAATCGTTGAAATTTTTCGGTATAAAAGAAACTCCTTATTTTCGTCACAATTCATACATACAATGTGTATTTTTTGTTATATTTGTATTATATAATTCAAAGAAAATAATAAGTTATTATGAGTGTACCAGAGAAACAATGGCTAAAAAAAACAATGGTTAGAATCCGCATTATTGTTGAAAAAAAGCTAATTTGTACACCTCACTAGATAAAACATGTACGGACCTACCCTACTTTACTAAGATCACAGAATATATATTAGTACCTTCGGTACAGAAGTTTCACTCCCGAGTTTAGGTACAGTACCCGGCACGTAACTTGGCAAGAGTCGTTAGATGCGCAGAAGTCGTTTTTTAGGTCTCTTTGGCGGTCAAGCGGGACGCGGGGTATGAAGTAACGCCGATCCGAGCGCGCGATTGGTGCGTCAGTCGACCCCTGCCTCCCGCACCGCGTCTACATTCCGTTCGCTCCCGATTACACTTGCGGTGCTAGTGCACGAGTACTACTCTACCCTTTGTTTTTGTTACGAGTTCAGTTTTAGTTTTAAATTAAGTTTTTGTTACGAGTTATTGTTATTGTTGTTGTTTTAAATTTAGTTTTTGTTACCAGTTGTTGTTATCGTTTTAAATTTAGTTTTTGTTACGTTTTTTACAATGCCAGGACCAAATACCGACGAGAGTGACGATAGTTTTGTCGAGGATGAGGAGCCAACTCCTTCCACCAGCTCAGGTGGTAGTTTTAATTTGATGCCAGGTGTAACGGTATTAGTAACCGATAGTGACGACGAGAACCTATAATTTTTAATAATAATACTTTTTTTTACATAATAAAAAAAATGCATCAGTATTATGTTTTATTTAAAACACCTAATAAAAGTCACGAATTCCTCTGCTTTGTTTAACTACATGATTAAAAATAAATGATGGCAATAATCAAAAATGACAATCAATAAAATTTAAGTGACCAGTGGTTTGTTCCACTAAGTGTACGATGCGCGAACTTGCCCCCACTCCGCCAAAACCTTGCCAACTTACGTGCCGGGTACTGTATGATAAACGCAAGCGTGCGGCCACCGCACTAGTCTCAATAGGCTTGCACTCGCTCGACTTGTCGCACACGCAGCGCACGCACCCGCGAAACAAAAATAAACTGTTAATACCGTAAAGTACCTCTGACAGCCCTAGCAGATTGAAGCGAGACGGCAGACAGTTATTTTACTATGAACGCTATGCGCAGTGCAAAAGGTTGAAATTAGCTTGTTTTCCAGAATAGTAGGTAAATATCTCGGGGTTTTTGCGTCGCTTGTATAGAAGTGAGACAGGCCTGCTAAGATCTTGCATGCTCGATTTGTGTGTAAACGCATGTTTTTAACAAATAGTCTGTATCTGTATACGGTAATCCATACATTTTGATCTTTTTGATATTGCACTCTTGTAGATAACAGTCTTGGAACTGTTGATTTTTTATTATTTATTTATTTAGTACTTGGAGAATATTTAATAATAATTTTGTTTACTACAGCTAATAAAAAGAGACAAATAGGAACCCATAGTCATATTTTTAAGTAATGTACTGTTTCCAAAGTAGATGTTTTTATTACGATGTCCCTTTTCGTATCCCGTACTTAGTACCGACCTACACATCGTCCCATAAAAAGCCAGCGATTAATCATTTCTAGTAAAAGAACTAGCCACTCAGTAAGATCAAAGGCTACCACGTCCCAGAATATCTCACAAACATTCAATAAAACGACGAATAAGCAAAACTGACTGTGGGCGTTAATACTTCGGTCTTCAACCAAAAAAACAATTCTAGCGTGACTGATGCAGGTTCAAAACATTTCCCGTAAGAAAAAAGGGACCTTCTAAAAATAGCAACAGTATTACGTTGTAGGATACTTTGAAAAATAGATTCTTGATAAAAATTCTAGGTTTTTTTTGCAAATTAAAAAAAAAACCGCCAAGTGCGTGTCGGGCCACGTGCGGTGTAGGGTTGTGTAAATGGAGTATTTAATCAAAAAATAGTACTGGCAACCCCTAAGTTATTTTAATAGACCTATTCAACGATACCCCACAGGATGGGGTAGACGACGAAAAAAAATTCATCCCCACTTCACCTATGGGAGCTACCCTAAAATTGTTTTTTTTAATATTTATATATTTAACTTTATGCACAATTAAAAACTGTACAAAGGCGGACTTAATGCCTTGGGCATTTTCTACCAGTCTACTTTAGGGTGATGCAGAGATAATACACAGTAGGTGCAGTAACACAATAAAAAAGACTTTAAAATAAAAAAATAATATTTTACCACTTTGTTGGTGTATACACACCCCTACAATTATAGCTTTCTAGTACTAACTCTAGTCTCTTAGCGAAACCTCGGACAGACGTACGGACAGACGGACATGACGAAACTATAAGGGTTCCTTGTCAGGACTACGACACTCTAAAAAAGAACGGTTATAAATGTCAACGCTGATTGGCTAATATGAGCGTTATGCTCCAACGGATGCCCTGATTGGTTAACAGGTACATTCGTATCATGTCCTGACCAAAACAGAACAAAATTATTGTTACGTAGTACCTGTACCTACAATTACGGTAGTAGGTACCTACAAGTAGGTAGGTAGTAGTAGGTAAGTAAGTAGGACGAGTCTCGAATGATGTAGGTACTCTAAAGAAAGTTCGAGGAAGGCGTGAATCTTTCTCGAACATTCGGTCACCATATAAATAGTCGACGTGTTTGCGGGAGCAGTTAGTCTGATTTTGGCTACACAATGAAGCGAATCGAAGTGAACAAGTGCGATATCTAAGTGAAAAGTGATCAGTAGTGTATTTATGATTAAGTTTTAAGTGTTTTGTGATTATTAAAGTTATTGGTTGTCTAATCGGTAGTATAATGGTGGCGATGGAATAAAACCAACGTTGGATGACAGATAGGAGTTTATTCTCTTTACTTCAACACTTTACAGACATTAGCAAACAAAGTTAGACTTAGGTTAGACCTATTAGTGGACCTAGGGATGGACTGCGGGGCTATCCTATCCCTTCACCTCCTAGCTAGGCTATTCCTGAGGGCGACGGGGCCTCCGCTCAGGTCAAGCTTATGACAACAGTGGTGACTGCGGGGCTATCGACCACTGTGCCGTCTAAGTAGCGAGTGACTAGTTCCTTTTTTTTTTTTTTTTTTTTTTTTTAGGAGGGACCACTCGCAGTTGCAATTCTAGACGATTGCTTGACTGCTTAACCGGACAATCCTGTGGTGGCCAAAAATTACTTTAAGGCCCCCAGCCAGGGCTTACAAGCTAACAGGAATTACACATTAAATGAACCGTCACTAAGGGCACCCCCTGTGGGGTTCGGGCCTCGGCTTAGTGGGTCATTGACAAGAGGACAGCAAGGGACAACAACAGGCTGGGTCGGATCATTAATTGGCTCATCGAGCATGTCGGGCTGGGGTCGCGGGGGTCCACGCCGGCGGGACCGGATTCGCGGTTTAAATCGGTTTTTGTATTTGTACCTACGTAGTGTACTCGTTTCCCTACAGCTCTCTTGATAAAGGGTGATGGGATCATCGGGAGTGACAAGGGTAAGTCTGGGTCTACGAATCCTAGATATGTTAGAGGAGGCATAACTGGCTGCTGAGGAGATCAGCGGGTTAGGGTGTTTTTCGGCTGAATCGAAAAAGCCCTTGGTCAGACGTTTCATGTACTGCATCATGGTGGGGATTTTGAGATCAACGTGGAGTTGCTCATTCCTAACGTAAGGTGGGGCACCTGTGGCCTTTCGCAAGAACCTATTCTGGAGGGTCTGCATCTTATGAAGATGGTAGGGTTTGGTGTGCGCAAAAACGGGACATGCGAAAGTCATGATAGGCCTGATGCACGCGGTGTAAATACGCAATTTGCACTTGGGTGACAATTTGCTACGTGCGTTCAGAATATAGTGAAGCCTACCGAGAGCAAAGGCGGCACGCGAACGCGCCGTCTTTATGTGCTCACTAAAGTTAAGACGTCGGTCTAGGATAACACCCAAGTACTTGGCTCGCTTCGCCCAAGGGATCGGCTTGCCAAGCATGGTGATCGGACTGGGGTGACTAGTTCCTCGGTGGTGCGGGTTTATATAGGCGGGTTGACAGATGACAGTGTGTGTCTTCATCATCTCATGCTTGTATGTGGTTGTAACCTTCGTTGACGTCACGGATACTTCTCACGACGAATGTTAGATGTCGCTAGTAGTCTGTAGGTACTGTTGATGTTATCGTCTTATCGATGATTGATCTTGTGTAAGTTGCGATCTACTCGGGTGGCGTAGTGTTGAGCACAAAATCCGGTAGATGGCGTAAGGCGTCGTGTTATATTCTCCCCCTCTGGTACTCTATAGTCGTCCCGACTGAGTACCAGCACCAGCTTGTTTCCGCGGCCTTCCTCTTCGGCGTATCGGATAAGTTGGTTTGTATATTTCGTTGTCTCTCTTTTCAAACTTCGTTATTGCTGACGTATGATACTTTCCAATAGGCTTGTCTGGAGTTTCTGAGTGAGCAATTTCATAAGTAGAGGTTCCATGTTTCTTTAATATAACATACGGTCCATCTCGTCGAGGAGCAAATTTCGAAGTAAACTGTTTATCGATGTTGCTAACGGGATGAGATTCTATCAAGACTAAGTCTCCAACTTCGTAGTCTGGGTCAGGTCTTCGCTTGCTATTTGCTCTTTGGCGTGTCGTTTCTTTGTTACACTCTATATTTTCTTTGGCTAGCTCCAAGTCTTGGGCTAGTTGTTTTAACTTTGGGGTGATTTCTGCGACAAAGTTTTCTGATCCTACAACCGAGCTTAGATCATGTGTCAACTCATATGGTGTACGCAATTCTCTCCCAAATGTTAGGTATGATGGTGAGAAGCCTGTAGTTTGACACTTAGCTGTATTCATTGCGAATCTTATTGTAGGTAAAGTCAATGGCCAGTTCCTATGTTTGTCTTTGACCATAATTGCAATTTGTGACTTCATGTCCCTATTTTTCCTTTCAACCACATTTGGTTCAGGGTGATATACGGGTGTGAATATTTGTTGAATTTCTAAGCAATATGCTAGTTTTTGCATTATCGCTGAAATAAATTGTACTCCATTATCGCTGATAATTTTCCTTGGCAACCCATACCGAAGAAATATTTCATTGAGTAAAATGTTGGCACAATTTTCACTAGTTGCTTCATTTAGTGGGAATAGTTCAACCCATCTTGAAGTAGTATCTTCTATGATCAAAATCCACTTTTCGCCTGTTGGTCCCTTTGGTAATGGTCCAAAAAGATCAATGGACAATACCTCAAATCGTTTAGAGTTTGGGGTGGACTGGTATAAGCCTGCTGGCTTCTTATTTGTGGGCTTATATTTTTGGCATTCAACACATGTTTTTACGTATTCTAAAACATCTTTTCGTAGTCCCGTCCAATAGAAATTATTTGTTATACGTTGTATTGTTCTTTCTACTCCCATATGACCAGCAGTAGGTGAGTCATGGTAAGCGTTCAGAACGTTTTTTATTTCATGACGTGGAACTACTAACTTTGCGTTGTCGTTTTCTTGTTCTGGCATGTAAAGATATAGGATACCTTTATGGACTAGGTACCCTTTCTTAATGTATTCTACATAACTTGGTATTTCTTTTCCTTCTTCTAATATCTTTATAATACTTTGGAGGGTGTCATCTTTCATTTGTTCATCTCTTATCGGTTTTTCATTGTATCTAGGTAGATCTAACTCTGTGCTGCATATTATGCATATTCCATCATGTTGCTTACACGGTGGTCGAGACAATGTATCAGCTACTACATTAGTTCGTCCTGGAGTATATTGGATTTTGAACTCGTATGGTTGCAGCTGTAGTGCCCATCGTGCTAAGCGACCAGTAGGTGTTTTAAGGTTTATTAACCATTTCAACGGTTGATGGTCTGTAATAGTTATGAACTTTGTTCCTTCTATATAGCCACGAAATTTTGCAATTGCCCATACTATGGCTAGTGCTTCTTTTTCTGTGACACTGTAATTGCGTTCTGCTTGTGTTAAGAGTCTACTTGCGTATTCAACAGGGTGCTCATTGTCCCCCTCCCCCTGCACTAAAGCTGCGCCAATGGCATACTGACTGGCATCAGTCTTGATAGCAAAGGGTAAATCGTCACTTGCCTGTTTTAACACTGGTGACGTAGTCAAGGCATTTTTTAATTTCATAAATGCTTCTTGTTGCTCTCGTTCCCACTTCCAGCTTATTTTCTTCTTCGTTAGGTTAGTGAGTGGTCTAGCAATGTCTGCAAAATTATGAATAAACCTCCGATACCATGATGCGGTTTGTAAAAATGATATTAATTGTTTTAAGTTTTTAGACGCCTGATGGTTTGCAATAGCAGAGATTTTCTCTGGGTCTGTTTTGATACCGTCAGAAACTATAAGGTGGCCCAGATATTTAATTTCTGAACACATAAATTTACATTTCTTTCTGTTGGCTCGAAGCTTGTATTCTCTCAGTTTAATAAATACTTCTCTTAAGTCTTTTATATGTTGACTGAAAGTACTAGATCTTATAATTAGATCATCTAAATAGCTTAATACACACTTCGCGTGCAATCCTTGTATGAATTTGTCCATTAATCTTTGGAACGTAGCTGGCGCGTTTCGAAGACCGAACGGCATTCGCTTGTAACGGAACGTTCCAAATGGTGATACAAAGCTTGTTTTATCGTAAACATCTGGATGTACCATAATCTGCCAGTAACTTGACTGTAAATCAATTGTTGACATGTATGGCATCGCTTTTGCCTGATGTAATAAGTCGTCAATACGAGGCAACGGATATCTGTCTGGTTTAGTTATCTCGTTGAGTCTTCGATAATCTACGCATACTCGAACATCGGTTTCTCCTTTTGGAACTAGAATTACAGGTGCTGACCATGGGGAATCGCATTCCTCGATAACGTCATCATTTATCATATCATCCAGCTTTTCTCTTAATTGTTTTTGCCTTGTTGGTGATAACCTATAGGGCTTAACACTAATAGGCGGATGATTGCCTGTGTCGATTCTATGTTGTGTAAACGGAGTTGGTTCCGTGTTTTTCTCAAAGATGTCGCTGTGCTCAATTAACAAGTCATTGAACATCTTTTGCTCATTGTTTGTAAGTATGGTTTCTTCATCGGGTTTTAAATAAAGATCAACAGAATACAAAGAAGTTGGGTTTATTGGTAAGTAAACAATACGTGGATCAACACAAGATTTGTTGTCAGCGGGTTCTCGTGGACGTGTAGGACCTGGTGGCGTGTCGAATTTGTGTAAGGTCCATCTTGGTCGTTTGTTCACTGGTGGGCTATCTTGTACGTCGGATACTGGTGTAATGGGCAACGGTGACAACATGTTCAGCTCGTTAGCCCAATGGATGAACTCTGACACTGCTTTAATTTCCACTGGCTCCTGTTTTACTTCAAATGTCATCCGCTTCACTGCCTTCATTGGTATGGCGTCATTGTTCAGTTGAATGAAGTCGTATATTGTGTCTGGTTCGTCAATAAAATTCCAACAGCGTTGTGGTGCATTAATCATCATTCCTGCCTGTTCTAGGAATTCTATACCTAACAAGGTACGGTTATCAACAGCTTCTGGTATGACTGACAATGTAATTGGTAATGTGCGTTTTCCAATACGTATGTCAGTTGTCGTTGTCAACAAGTTTGACTTTTTCACCGTTCCATCTGCTAATTTGATGTCGGTTTCTTGCTGATCAAACTGTGTTCCTTTTCGTAATAACGTCTTATATAGTTGCATACTGGCAATACTGCGACGAGCAGCAGTATCTATGTATACATAGCCTTCTTCCCCTTTTATATTTACTTTTATTGTTGGTATTTTGGCTTGTATTTTTAAGTTGTTTTGTACTGTACAAAATGCAACGGGCTTTGGTGGCGTTTCCTTTGTTTTACAGGTATTGCAGCTGCTTCTGTAAACACCAGGTGCTCCACATCCATAACACTTGATAACTGGCTTCTTTTCTGCTTCGGATACTGCCGTTTCTTTTTTTTCTGCCAACCTTTTGCGACATACGTCAAATAGATGACCCTTCTTGCCACAAAAAGAACATCTTTTCAGCGGCTTCCGTTCCAGTTGTGTTAATGCCGTTACCTCACCAGCTTCCTTGAGCAGACTCTCAATATGACGACCACGATCCAGAAGTTCTGCAAATGTCTTCACATCCGTGCGTGCAATCTCCTTTTTGTAGGTTATGTTAAGAAGTCCGTAAACATAGTCCAAGTGTTCCTCTTCCCTATTTCTTTTTGGAGGTAGCTGAGCGAGTAAGGCACGTTTTTCGCAAACAAACGTGTCAATGGTTTCTGTTGTTTGCTTCTTCGAATATACTTCCAAATAAATTTCGTGAGGCTGCATTTTCGGCGCAAACGCAGACTTAATGGCGTCGAGAGCTTGTGTCCACTTTTTAATGTCGCCTTTCACACCGTTCCACCACGTAGCGGCAGCGCCAGACAATAACAAAGTTAAACCTTCCAAGGCGTCTTCGTCACTGATTTTCTCAATCTTTTTATAAACTGAGATACTGGTAACAAATTCTTCCACTTTATTATAATTTCGTTCACCGTCGTAACGCTTTACAAGAAATGGTGATGATGACTCAGGAACAATTCACTGTTCCTGAGTCATCATCACCATTTCTTGTTTTTTCTCAGACATGTCAATACTGTCAAAATAATGTTAATGTTCTTGAGGGTAGGCTCCTGTTTATCCGCCAATATGTGGGTACACCGTCAAATATGTGGGTACTCCGATAAATTTGTTGCGGGTAGAAGAAGATTTTTACGTTGGGCGCCAATATAATGGTGGCGATGGAATAAAACCAACGTTGGATGACAGATAGGAGTTTATTCTCTTTACTTCAACACTTTACAGACATTAGCAAACAAAGTTAGACTAAGGTTAGACCTATTAGTGGACCTAGGGATGGACTGCGGGGCTATCCTATCCCTTCACCTCCTAGCTAGGCTATTCCTGAGGGCGACGGGGCCTCCGCTCAGGTCAAGCTTATGACAACAGTGGTGACTGCGGGGCTATCGACCACTGTGCTGTCTAAGTAGCGAGTGACTAGTTCCTCGGTGGTGCGGGTTTATATAGGCGGGTTGACAGATGACAGTGTGTGTCTTCATCATCTCATGCTTTTAAGTGGTTGTAACCTTCGTTGACGTCACGGATACTTCTCACGACGAATGTTAGATGTCGCTAGTAGTCTGTAGGTACTGTTGATGTTATCGTCTTATCGATGATTGATCTTGTGTAAGTTGCGATCTACTCGGGTGGCGTAGTGTTGAGCACAAAATCCGGTAGATGGCGTAAGGCGTCGTGTTATAGTAGTAATTAATTTATCCTATACCCAGCTCGTAACATAATGTTATGAATTGAGTCTAAAATTATCTAAATAAAAGTAAATTCTCAGTAATCCCAAGCAGACTGAAACGAGCGACTGATACAAGCTGCGGATTTTAGAAAAAATCCTTGTAGCTTGTGTTTTAACGAAAATCTTTCTCAGTATCCGAAAATCTTTCTCAGTATCCAAAAATCCGGTTCTTTACAAATATCCTAGACTTTCCGCAAAAAACAACTCTTCCAATAATCCTGCGACGTAAACCTACATGAAACAAGAACGTACGTGACTCCGAGTCAGTCATTGACGAATGGAACTAAAAGATGGATCGGTTGGCTGACAAACGATGGGGGACGCACGTAGAAACATTGGTCCCATTGAGTGGTTTGTTTCGCTTTTGATTGCATGGTATTGAGTGGGTAGTCAAGTTAGATTATGGATTTTTTAACATTAACATACAAAATGTCGTGGGTTTATGTGATGGAAAATGATGAGGTGACATTTAACATGATCAGTCTAATGGATGTAAAAGTACGAAGCCTAAGGCGCTGGTACTCCCCGTTATTGCCATTTTTTTTGTTCTCTAGAAAACCCCAATATCTACGTAACTGAAAGGTAATCATAATCATTATTTATTGCAGTCATGTAGTTTACAAGTTGTTACAAAGCATATACTTATAGGTTTCATACATGAACCCTGCTAAGGCACAGCAATATAAATAGTTTAAAATGCCACACTGTCACAAAAATAAACAAACCACTAAACAAAAATACTAATTTTAACATTGTCTAACACGTTCGTTGCATTACGAGATCTATTAGATCTCTTGCAGGACTTTTGTATTGTGCGTTGAACATAATCGTGTTGTTTCACTCCTTGCGGGAGGATCTAACGGGTAAAGTTCTTTAAGTATAAGTAGGACAAATATACATATTTTCTTCCTACTTGCTCAAGGACATTTAAAAATAAATTAGAGATGGATTAGGTCCCTAACGCACAGTACTGTAATTATTTTGATTTGCGTTAGGAGATATGTCGGTACGGAAGGAAGATGTACTGATCATAATTGTCCAACGTGGCGACAAAAAAAGACGTTGTGTGGGTTTTTACGAAAAATTACGACAGCACTGTCGCTTCTAAAAAAACTAAACGAATTGTTACCATTTGCGCGCAATGCAAGCAACCAATGTACTTACCATGTTTTAATGAAAAACACTTTGCATAATTAAAAAACTTTTTCAATCGACAACTGAGATATTATTTTATTCCCATCACTACTTACTATCTTCGGTTGCGGTACGAGATACAATCGATACCATTTTTTTTTTTTGTATTTGTTGTTTATTCAAATGTCATAACTGCGTGTGAATCTAGCAAAATATAAAGCGATAGGCTGTCTTTCACCCACAAAAACTTCAAAATGTATGTCATTGTTTTTTGAAAGATATACATTATTTTCAAAACTGTAACTTTAGGAGACTGATTAGGTCTCAAACGCACCAAAGGGTAAGTTAGTTTTGAGATTTTTTAGGTCTCCAAAGCACCAGCTGAAAGTTCTTTGAAAATGATGGCGCAGGGAACGTGCTAACAGGTGTCCAACATTTTTAATTTAAATAAGTAGATATTATCAAAATATAATAAATAGAGTAAGAACAATTTAGTGGTCATCATTTACATTCACAAATTAAAATAAAATAAATAATTCAAACAAAGCAAATTGCGCTAATAATAATCATAAAAATCACAAAATAATAAAAATAGGCAGGTCAAAATTGTAGGTGTTGTGAGTATTGTGCACGAATTTCAAAGTCAAATTTTACTTGTCACCAAAGAATTCCTTTGAGTGTAATACGATTTTAATATGAGGTATATTTGGAGACTGTTTCCTAATTTATTTTTGTATTCTATGTCCTTTATTGAATTTGTAATTTGGTATGGTTTACCATACATAGAAAGAAAGAAAGAAAAAGTAGTTTTAAACTTACACAGGACATAACAGAAACTAAAAGATAGAATAGACATAGCAAAATTATATAAAAAAGTAAACAAAGGAAAAATAAAAAAAAACAATCAAAATGGTCCTGTCAAAAATCTCAGCAAGGTGTTGTGACATTTTAAAAAAAGTCACAGCGCTGGTATTCTGATAGGGCCCAAAGTGACCTTTTAGTTACGTAGATATTGGGGGTCAAAGTGCCAACTTTTAAAGAGTTTTCTTTCTATTTTTTATTACAAGGAATATTAAAAAAAACATTTATCCAGGACCAAACATTTTATACACCCACCAAACTAAGTAATAATGTCTTGGTGGGATTAGCGCTCGTTTAATACATTTGGTTCAAATGGTATGTAGCGGCACTACAAAAAGTACTACAGCTACATTGGACAAAAAGTACTACAACGCCATCTATGACATGAATGATGAACTAACAAGCCCAAGTCCTACATCGCGCAAGCAAAGTTATCCGCGACATAAGACTATAGGCATACGAGGACCCCACAACAAAAGTCGGGCAGTGGCCCACCAGACATAACACCCGTCTGGTCGGAAGATCCTCCCTTTTCTATGGGGGATGAAGAGCTTTACACCCCGTTCTTCATACCCCTAAAAGTAATAGTAAAAAAATGTGTCACAAAAGTAGACATGATTTCTGAACTATTATCAGCAACTACACTACTACTACACTACAACAGCCCATAACGTCCACTGCTGGACATAAGCCTCTCCCATGATGGGAGGAATTTGCCGTAATCTCCACGCTTGGCAGGCGGATTGGAGATCGCAGTGATGAAAGACTAACAGAAAACGCTGCTGCCCATTCTCTGGTCTACGGAGGCGCAAGGTGTTCTGCCTCAGACATTAGTCGCCTTATACGACACCCATGAGTGTGATGGGTACACGGCTAACTATTATCAGCAAACCAGCAGAGAATAGCAGCCATGTTCTATGAATTGTGCATAGTGTACCATTACCTATCTAAACCTCGTGTTAAACTGCCGATCCACGAATGACATGCCTGCACGCTATCTAAGGTATCTGTTACCGAATTTATAGGTTTAGTCGAAATCCTTGCGGTATTAAGACGTACTGCCTTGATTCTGCTCGAATGGTTCATTTCGTGTACACGCTTTGTCTGTGTCTTGCAAATGCAAGCTTAGTAAATACTAACAGTGCAGTATCTTAGACCAATTTAATACCTGTCTTCAAACTTAATACTCTTGTCTAAGTGATTTCCACATGAGATTCAATCTGACTAGGGATGATCGATATTAGAAAAACATCGATGTTTTCCCGCTAAACACCGATGTATATCTATCTATAAGTAGAAAGAAGTAGATGTATATATATAATATCTAAGTCTGACTACCCAGTAATCAAGGCCCTTTTTTTTCAGATGGGAAATCATCAAATGTCTCCTCCCGCTCTGGGCGTAGCAGGAGGGAGTGTCACTTTTACTGACTAAAATCCATCCATGTTCCTTCATCGCCCTTTGTGTTCCGGGGCAACGGTATCTCTTTCGAACAGTCTCACAACTCCGACAGGCATCTGCATCGGTCCTTGCGGACCCCTTCCTTTTGCTTGACTCTCTTTGAGGCGCGCGTGGAACACGAACGCGCCGTCGACACGGCCTGTCATCATGAGACGGACGGACGGCGAGCTAGCCCATAGCCCACCATCCACTGGCCCGCGAGTAATCAAGGCCCTTTAGTGCCTAAGATTGCTAGTATTGTATGAAAGTAATAACATTAAAAATATAAGACAAAAACTAACAATTTCAAAGTTTTTCTTTCATTACTAGCATAGAGGCCCTCAAGTTGCCCTATAAACACTACAGGTAATTTGTGGGTCAAGAAAAAAGGGTACTGTAACACGCAAAGTAAGGGTTGTCCTTGAAAACTACTAGGTTTTTTTATAAGAGCATCTCGACACGATAATATTGTAAAAACATAACTGAAAAAAAACCGGCCAAGTGCGTGTCGGACCACGCGCAGTATAGGGTTCCGTAGTAGCCCGTTATATTCAAGCAACTACTTCATCTTAGTCACTTTAAAGGATTAATTTTCTAAGGATTTGTATTTGGTACAAAATTATCCAACACCTAAGTTTAACAACTATTACTGCTAAACTGATTAAGTAATCTTAACCGCTATATTTTTCCTTTAAAGTTCATGAAATGCACTATCATCAAAAATTTTTCCAGATTTTTTAAGCCAGCAGTTAAGCTTTTAGAGGGGGGGAGGCCCTCCTGGAACTTTTCACTTTAAGGTTTAACATTTCGTAAATGTTAAAACTCCTACGTTATTTTAAAAGACCTATTCGACTATACCCCACAATATGGGGTAAACCACGAAAAAAAATCGACCCCACTTCACATGTAGGGGAGCTACCCTAAAAAATAATATTTTCCATAATTTTATTTTATCTCTTTGTCGGCGTAATTGATATTTATACCTCTACAAAATACAGCTTTCCCATACTAACGGTCTCTTAGCTAACCCTCGGACAGACAGAGGACAGACGGACATGACGAAACTATAAGGGCTCATTTACGGAGACGCGGCGCGTTGCACAGCGCGTCATGCTTCGCGGCCCGCTTAAAATTCAAACATATGACAATGTATTGCGTTACGTTTACGGAGAGGCGTTTTTACACGCGTTTGCTTGAGATGCAGCATTGCCCGCCGCATGCACCGCCGCGGTCAACGCAGCAGTGCGCGCGCATATATAAACATATGACAGATGACACCGCCGCTGCACACACCGCCTCTCCGTAAACGGAAAAACGTGCAACGCGCCACTCAACGCGCCGCGTGTCCAGAAATGAGCACTAAGGGTTCCTTGTCAGGACTACGGGACCCTAAAAAGTAATCGTTCTTGATAAAATGTGAAGGAATTTGGTATTTACTATTATATATTTTAGTTTTAAATATATAGGGACGATTAAAACAGGAATTTTAACCACGGAACATACATCCTAGGGACATTATGTACTTACACGAAATAAAATAGTGGGTAACAAAAAAGGTATGTAAATTAAATTTTATGGCAGCTAAATGTTGGGACTGACCATTTTTTTAGCCTGCTTTATTCTTTCTGTAAAATCTGTTAAACAAAAGCAGTTTATTACAACCAAACTTCTATGTGTGTTAGAAAGCCTGGCATCTTTTGAGTTTAAAATATTACCCAGGGTAATTCTGAACATAGGATAACCATTTGAAATCTACTGCTAAGGTTAGACCCGACAAGGAGTTTATGGTGGATTACCTTTTTTGTGTTTGTTTCAAAAGAATTCGATGAAAGTATACAAACAAACTTTACTTGGGACGTATTCACTCAAAATCACCCACTAAATTAAACTACCACTGATGAAAATGATGATGATGCCATCTTGCCGATTTTGGGTTCAGCGTCTGCATTCGATGGCTTTCTAGGGTGGTTGTAGAGAGCTTTGGTGTGCTGCTCTTTCACTACTATTATTAACATCAGCACAGATAATATAATAATCAGGGAATAAGTTACATTCATCTGTGCTCAAAGATAATTTATTTATTCAAACACACATGCACATGTAAAAAAACGAAGGAACAGTAAGTCGTGGGTTCGAACCCTGGCAGGCGCATTACTTTGTGTAATTTATTTCATCACTCTCAAAACGGTGAAGGAAAACATCGTGAGGAAACCGGCATGTCCTAGAACCAAAAATTCGATGACATGTGACATCTACCAATCCGCACTGGGCCCGTGTGGTGGATTATTGCCCATCCCCACTCATCATAGAGAGGAGGCCTGGGTCCCAGCAATGGGAACATTAATAGGCTGATGATGATGACAAAGGCGGACTAAATGCTTACGAAGATATCAATTCAAACAACTACTTATTGAACTCCACAATTATGTATGGTCAGATAGGCAGTCGCTCCATGTAAAATACTGGTATTCAGCTGCATCCGGTAAAACTGGAAGCCGACCCCAATATAGTTGGGAAAAGGCTAGGCAGATGATGATGAATTATGTATGTAAAGACAATACTCTGTATTGCTTTCATTTTGAGTTTGCATGCTATTTTTATGTTTAGTTTATGATTATTCTAAAGGAAGACATTTGACATTGATTGCGTTGATTATGTAAAAATGTGTTTTCAAAAATGAATTAATATCTAAAAGAGATAAACAATTGTGAAGGATAGAATAATAGACTTTAAATGTCGTTTCTTTGTTTACAGAGCAACGCAAGTTTATTTTATTTGAATACCTTGTAACGTTGTTAGTTCATAATTGATAAAACGTAAACAAATAAAACAGAAGTCATTTTAATATCGTTTACCAGCCGACCAAATCACCTGATCGCGCCTGTACTTTTGTCTCACTCGCTCGCGTTCCTAAAACCAGTTTTTTTCCCACTCCATCATTCTCCGCGCGCCGCGAGCGTCGACCACGCTCGCATGCCTGCAGAGGCCAGTGGGCATTTTACGCGCGGTCAGTCTACACACATATTAGACGACATATGCGCAGCCTCGCGAATTATACTTTGATTGGACTACTGATAATTTCCAAAACTTTTTTAATAATTTTACTTTTTAAAAAAAGTTCTATAAAGGAACCATAACTTCAGTGTGTAATTCCCCATATCGGGTAAGTGGCTAAGTGTTGACAAATTCACGCAGTGCTTGTTTCTAAATGTCATGTCAAGGTCAATGATGTGCAAAATTATTTCATCATCTTTTTCATAGACATCATTTTAGCTACTATTTCAACTATTGTACTCAAACCTTAATTGCTACATCAATGTTTTATGTAGGTATGTGTAAATATTAATTTAAAAGTGCTTCACACCTTTTTTTTCTCTTTTCTTTTTTTTCTCTGTAAACTCCGTTTCTGAAGGTGACCTCTACACACATACGCCCTAAGCGCAATAGTACCCATCCCTACGCTTGCGCTTACGCTGCTGTGGTCACCGTCAGGAGAGGATAAGCAGAGAACCCTATGTTTACCACTGGACATAAATTCCAGGGACCAAAGTTCGGGATTTTCTTCCTCCGGGGTTAACCCGTGTGTGCCGTTGCTGCGTCACCTGGTGCCGACACTCGCAACTGACGAGTCGGTTCCACCGGCATCCGGCATCCAACGACGGCGACGCCTCTACGGGCATCCGGCACCGCTACCACCTACCCTGCGGGTCCTGCATCCTGCTCCTCGGCTCCAGCGTCCATACAGCTACGCGCAAGCCAGGGCAGTACTTGACGCGCCTACCTCCATATGTCGGAAAAAACTTATGACGGGCCTTAGAAATCCGCGACCTATATTTAATAAATTATTTTTATGAAAGTGTTGGTGAATTTTGTTCAAACCTATTAGGGTTCCATATTCCCACGCTTCATTGGCGCCCATATCGTGGTTTTTTCATGGTCATACGTTTTTTTTCTGTTTTATGGAGGTAGTGGTGTTTTTCGGTGTTTTGTGTGTTTTGTGTTTCGTTGTTTTTTGTAATAACGCTTTGTTCTTTTTTTTATTTCGTGTGCAGCAACTGGTGTGAAGAGTTAAGTTTAGTTTTGTTTTTAAATTGCCTGATATACAGGGTGTTTTTTATATACCGGGTGCGGACTTAGTTTTTTTATTTTTTTTTCTTGAATACCGTGTATTCAACATTTTGTAGTAGTAGAGCTTATAGTAACGGCTCGCCCCGGGGAAGTACTACCCTCATTCCTTTTTTTCTTCCGGTAAGCAGTTTTTGCTGTGTGCTGGTTGAAGGGTTTGAGTGCCGGGTGTAAGTACTGGCTAACTTATAGACATTATCATCTTTGTCTTATGTCGACACTTAAATTACTGTAAAGTGTCTACATTTTTTTTTTTTGGTTTTGTATACAGGGTGATTAAATTTAGTTTTGTATTATTTTAATCTTTGTGAATTTTTTACTGTTAAACGCCTAAATTAGGATCGTTAGATCAATTTTCAATCTTTTTGTAATTTACTTGTACCCTCACACCAGTTGCAAAACAATTTTTTTTTTTGGTTTTACGCTTTTCTTGTTTTTTTTGTTGCATCGTAACTAAATTGTACGTTACAGAAATTTATTAAGTTTCGGAGTGCTTAATAAGTACAGTCATGCTCAAAAACTTGTAACTGTCTTGTTGTACAGTCAGCGCACGATATAAGTTGCAATTTTTTTTTTACATTACATTAAATTTTGAACTCGATATCTTTTAACCGTTACTTATTGACGTTGCTTAATTCTTAGGTACGGTCAGAAAAAAAAGTTTTCTTTTTAACAAAGTTTTTTTTCTCACTCTAGCTAGTTTTATTTAGTTCTGCGTACACATTAGTTGCAAATTTTATTATTTTGCATTTTTTTATTTTTAGTTACCAAATTTCTTAGTTTTTTTTGCTAGCTTTACATACGTGGAAAAAACAACAAGACGTTACTTAAATTTAACTTAAAATTGTAACAGACGGAGTATTTAGTACTTATTTGTTTATTTCACTATACGGAATTGTTCAACACTTACCCACACATGTAAAAAAAAAAAAAAAATTTTTTTCCTCTCTTTGCTATTAATTTAAATTATTGTTATAATGGCTTATCCCGTGAAGTTCATGTCGCTTCAAAAGTCTGAGCTTGAGTGTGAAGTTGCTATTAAGGGTGAATCACCAGCTGCCACAGTGCAGGAGTTGCGCAAACTAGTAACTAAGTGTGGACTATTATTTCCTACAGGGGATATTCACACTAGTCTCTTGAACTAACGCACGACCTGAATGGTGTGCTGGATGTTCTTGAGAAGGTTAACGTCATTTTAGAATCGACGTCATTACTGCAATACATTGCTGCGTACTCAAAATTTCCTTAATCATTTATATCTCCGGCTTAGCCGCATTCCATGTGATGATAAATTTAAGGAAGACTATGGGCAATGTGTTACCCTTTTCAGGAAGGCCACAATAAGGCTTACGTACACAAGTCTAGTCTAATAGTAACTTACATAAATTGCTTACTCTAAATATAACAATAACTCTTAGAATTAAAAACTACCCTATACCTAGTATACCTTATTATCAAAAATAAAATCAAATAGCATTTTTTTTCTCTCCCCTATATTTTGATATATATTATTTTGAATTTTTCACATTTAGTTTTGATTTTACGAATCAAGATTTGCATTCCCTCTCGCATATATTCCACCTTCTATTGGAACACTTATTGGTAAGGTATCTAGTTAGAGAAAAACAAGATACCTATATTTTTATGTTATAGTGCGTCAGTTATGTTGGTATCGTTAAAATACAATAACTGCTGCTAGTTTATGTTAGCGAGAAGTATGAAAGATGACTTATAAAAGGTAAACCTATAGTAACTCAAGTTCTTGATGCGGATTTTTATTCATTTTAAGAGATGACAAAAATCCTTGATTGCGCGCGGGGGTATTGTAACGTTGTTAGTTCATAATTGATAAAACGTAAACAAATAAAACAGAAGTCATTTTAATATCGTTTACCAGCCGACCAAATCACCTGATCGCGCCTGTACTTTTGTCTCACTCGCTCGCGTTCCTAAAACCAGTTTTTTTCCCACTCCATCATTCTCCGCGCGCCGCGAGCGTCGACCACGCTCGCATGCCTGCAGAGGCCAGTGGGCATTTTACGCGCGGTCAGTCTACACACATATTAGACGACATATGCGCAGCCTCGCGAATTATACTTTGATTGGACTACTGATAATTTCCAAAACTTTTTTAATAATTTTACTTTTTAAAAAAAGTTCTATAAAGGAACCATAACTTCAGTGTGTAATTCCCCATATCGGGTAAGTGGCTAAGTGTTGACAAATTCACGCAGTGCTTGTTTCTAAATGTCATGTCAAGGTCAATGATGTGCAAAATTATTTCATCATCTTTTTCATAGACATCATTTTAGCTACTATTTCAACTATTGTACTCAAACCTTAATTGCTACATCAATGTTTTATGTAGGTATGTGTAAATATTAATTTAAAAGTGCTTCACACCTTTTTTTTTCTCTTTTCTTTTTTTTCTCTGTAAACTCCGTTTCTGAAGGTGACCTCTACACACATACGCCCTAAGCGCAATAGTACCCATCCCTACGCTTGCGCTTACGCTGCTGTGGTCACCGTCAGGAGAGGATAAGCAGAGAACCCTATGTTTACCACTGGACATAAATTCCAGGGACCAAAGTTCGGGATTTTCTTCCTCCGGGGTTAACCCGTGTGTGCCGTTGCTGCGTCACCTGGTGCCGACACTCGCAACTGACGAGTCGGTTCCACCGGCATCCGGCATCCAACGACGGCGACGCCTCTACGGGCATCCGGCACCGCTACCACCTACCCTGCGGGTCCTGCATCCTGCTCCTCGGCTCCAGCGTCCATACAGCTACGCGCAAGCCAGGGCAGTACTTGACGCGCCTACCTCCATATGTCGGAAAAAACTTATGACGGGCCTTAGAAATCCGCGACCTATATTTAATAAATTATTTTTATGAAAGTGTTGGTGAATTTTGTTCAAACCTATTAGGGTTCCATATTCCCACGCTTCAACCTCCAGAATTCAAGAAATAGTATTATAAAACGACATTTTTGTTTATAAACATATAAGCAGAAAATTAAAAATGGAAAAACTTCGTTTCGAATTCACCATACTTCCGGGAACGGACGGAAAATCAAATATCTGTGCAATAACTTCAATAGCTACGACTGAGAATAAAATATACTGTTAGCTGCAACGTCAGTCTAGAGGGAGTTACGAGTCACCAGCCCTATATAAGCCAGCGGAAACCAGCGCGCCTCCTCTTTGGCCGACAGGCGTGCGCTCGTGAACATCGTTCTAGGAATCTTTTCGTGTCATTTTATTTTAGTTAGAAATATTCTTTTGTTTTGTAAAATTTAAATTAAAAGATATACGTTTGATTGTGTTAATTTTTCTATTTTTTTTTAAAATAAAAATCTATTTAATTTCCCAAAATCAGAAGTGGGATTGAATGCTATTATAGCCGCTTCAAGTCATTTCTGGTTCCATAATAATGTCGAGTAGAAAACGTGTACCACCGCGAGAGCGCGCGTCTTCGCCTAATTTAGGTAACCTAGCAGCTGGGATGGAAGCAATCCTCAACCGCCTGACAACGATAGAGCAGCGCGCCGAAACACGTTCAAGCACGCCGCCGCTGCCTGCCCTCACCGAGCCGGAGACAGCCTCCACAACGAGCGCGCCACGTGGTGAGAGCGTGGCCAGCACAACGGCTTCAACGGACATCACGGAGCGTCTTATCGACGCGCTGAAATCCATAAACCCGGTGAGATCCAACCACTATTACGTGTCTGATTTCGATCCTAGCATTCATGACGCATATGCGTGGTGTGACGAAGTGGATCGTGCTCGATCGCAAAACCAGTGGGATGAAAAAGAGTGCCTAGCCCGTGTGGGACTATCTCTAAAAGGCGACGCACGTTCCTGGTTGCGCGAGTGGACCAGTAACAACCGTACTTGGTCAAATTTCAAATCGGAGCTCAAATCACTTTGTCCACGACGCATCGACGTCGCAAATATTCTTTTTGATGTGATGTGTAAAGAGTCTGACAGGTACTCCACGTATGCAGACTACGCGCGAAAATCATTGTTACGATTACGCATTGTGAAAGGATTAAGTGACGAATTATTGTGTGCCATAATTGTGCGCGGTATAAAAGATCCACAAATACGTGCAGCCGCCATGAACGCGAAATTAACACCAGAAACTATCGTGGAGTTCCTATCAATTTATGTGAAACCAAGTCGTTCTAGTGTACCTAATAATACTACGACACGCAATAGCCGATCTGATTCCTCCACTGACCGATTCCGCAAGCGTCCTGCCACAGATGTACGTACACGTTGCTATAATTGTAACCAAACCGGGCATAAAAGCAAACATTGTTCAAAACGAAATAAGACCGATGACGGTAAAACTAATAAAAATAAATCCGCGACTACCCCCGAATCAACTAACAAATCCGATACTAAAGTCGTATGCACATTTTGTAAGAAAATAGGTCACACAGAGAATACTTGTTTTACGAAAGAATGTTCTGAAACGCGAAATAAATCTAACATCAATTTTTGTCGTGAAATAACGTGCGATCGTACTAGAAAGGATGTCATAACAGCCGTGATTAGTGGAGTACCCACCGATATTCTGATTGATAGTGGTTTGAGTATTTCCCTAATATCAAATGATCTTGTTAAATGTTTCTCATGTCGCACGAACCCGAGTGTACAGATATTGCGTGGTTTAGGTGGAATAGAAATGCGTTCCTATTGTTTCGTAACGTTGCCAATAGAATTTAGTGACGTCACCTTAGAGGTAGATCTTTATGTTGTACCCCGTGATTACCTTAGTGCGCCAGTGCTTATTGGTACAGATGTACTAAATAGAAAAGGCATCGCGTACATTCGAACTGGCGATTCGCAGCGAATAATTAGGAATAGTTCGATTGTAAATAACTTGACACATAGTGAACCGACTGTGCAACTCGATTCGATAAACACACAATTATTTGGTAATGAAAAAGCACGTTTATCGTTAGTACTAAACAAGTATTCGAAATATTTTCTCAGTGGGACAGCGACAACCACCGTTAGTTAATACCGGAGAGATGCACATTCGGCTTACTAGTGAGGAACCTGTTAATTATCGACCATACAAATTATCATACGATGAAAAACTGCGTGTTCGTGAAATTGTTAGTGACTTAAAGGAAAAGGGTATAATCCGTGAGTCAGAGTCTTCGTACGCGAGTCCGATTTTGTTGGTAAAAAAGAAAGACGGATCGGATAGAATGGTTGTTGATTATCGAGCTCTAAACAACATAACGGTTAAAGACAATACCCTCTTCCTTTGATCGACGATCATATAGATAGGCTTTGGAAGTGTAACTATTTCACGTTGCTAGATATGGTGACAGGTTTCCACCAGATAAAAATTAACGAAGATTCTGTGCACCGAACTGCGTTTGTGACGCCCGAGGGGCATTTTGAATATTTAAAAATGCCTTACGGTCTCGCTAATGCTCCTGTGGTCTACCAGCGTATTATATCTGATACATTGCGATCTTTCATCGATGCAGGCTAGGTCCTGGTCTACATCGATGATGTCATGCTATTAAGTGACTCCATAGGGGACGGCTTAACCTTGCTCGATTCTGTTTTGGAGGTTTTAACAATGGCGGGTTTTTCTATTAATTTAAGAAAATGCACCTTCCTTACCACTGAAGTGGAGTACCTTGGGAGGACGATCAGTAAGGGTCAGGTTCGGCCGAGTGTACTAAAAATAGATGCACTAGCCAAATCCCCGATTCCTAAAACTGTTAAGCAAGTGAGACAGTTTCTCGGTCTGGCCCGGCTACTTTAGACGATATATCCCAGGATACGCTACTAAAGTGGCCCCCATCGCTTCTTTGACTCGCAAAGATGCTAAGTTTCATTGGGGTAACGAGCAGGAGCGGGCAAGACAAGAAGTCCTCTCGATTCTAACTAGTGAGCCTGCATTATTAATTTTTGACCCATCTTTGCAAACCGAGGTCCACACAGACGCGAGTTCGTTAGGATACGGCGCGGTATTAATGCAAACGGGAAAAGACGGTCGTAGACATGCAGTAGCGTATTATAGTAAGGTCACTGTAGGGGCGGAACCCAGGTACCACTCCTACGAGTTGGAGACCCTCGCTGTAGTTAAGGCCTTGCAACATTTCCGTCAATACCTTGTTGGTAAACATTTTAAAGTAGTTACCGATTGCAACAACTTAAAGATGACTCAGCGTAAAAAGGATCTCCTGCCTAGGGTGGCACGCTGGTGGATGTTTCTACAAGACTATGATTTTACCCTCGAGTATCGAAAAGGTCAGTTTATGCCACATGCTGACTATCTCAGCCGTAACCCAGTTAACCTTTGCGTCGTACAAAAACCAATTAACTGGGCTCAAGTTGCACAGGCCGCAGACGATGAAACTGTTACGTTACTCGAAAAAATTGATCAGGGTCAGTTAGATAGTTCACGCTATGTAAAGAAAAACAATTTACTTTACTATAAGTACAACCCGATAGGTGAGCAATCACGACTACTTTGTTATGTTCCAAAGGGTTTCAGGTTAAGTTTTACGTGTATTTCATGACGAACACGGACACATTAATAATGAAAAAGTGCTCGATTTAATATTAAAACATTTTTGGTTTCCTAACATGCGCCAATTCGTCAAGAAATACATAGGTCATTGCATTGTTTGCTTAACACACAAAAAGGTGCCTCGGGCCCCTCTACAGCCAATTGTATCGTGGACAAAACCCACAATATCTTTTGATACAGTGCACGCAGATGCACTTGGTCCTCTACCTGAATCCAATGGGTACAAATACATTCTTATTATAATCGACGCTTTCACGAAATATTGTTTTCTGTATCCTATGTATAAACAAGAAAGTGCGGAACTAAAGCGAGCATTTACTAACGCGGTGTCGATTTTCGGTACTCCGAGATTAATAGTATGTGATAGGGGCAGAATGTTCGACAGTACCGACTTTGGCGGATGGGCAGCAGATTTTGGTATTCAGATACATTTCATAACGCCCGAAATGCACCAAAAGAATGGCCAAGTAGAACGGTATTGTCGAACAGTACTGAACATGGTTAGGATAGATGTAAATTATAGACACGAGTCCTGGTCCAATGTACTTTGGAGGCTACAGCTGGTACTGAACATTAATAAGCAGAAAAGTACTCAATACTCAGCATTAAATCTGCATAACGGCTGTGACACGACAACCCCTGCTATAAATGCTCTCATCCGAGATATAACTGTAGACGGTTCCACACCAAATCGCGAAGCTTGGCGTGAAATGAGACGACAAAGGGCCGAGGATCTGTTGGCTCAAAATCAGGCTAACCAAGATGCACGTGTCAATAAAAGTAGAAAGGCACCTAGAGCCTTCGTTGTGGACGATTTGGTTTTTGTTATTAAATCATCTCAAACTACTAATAAACTTGACAGTGGCATCCGGGGCCCATATCGCATTATAAATGCGTTGCCAAATAGTCGATATGAATTACGGCTCTTGGCGGGCTCTTACGGGAAAACTACGCAGACAGCCGCGGAATATATGATTCCGTGGCGAGGCGAGTGGACCCCCGAGACCTGTGCAGCCTTCTTCGAATGTAAGATTACTAATTCTTATTTTTGATTAGCATAAGGTTTCTGTTTCCTTTATGTACATGTTTAGAGCTTATGTTTGCTATGGCGATGTGGGTACTACTTATTTTCTATTTTGCCTACATAAATATGTTATGTGGATATCAGGGAGATCTGGATCAAAACTCTTATAAGGCCTTGTGTGGCATAGAGTTGACTGGGAACAAACAAGTATGTTTGTGCTGTAACATACGTGTAAGGCCTGGATGGCTTCGGCATAAGGCATTGTACTGTTTTGTTTTCGTGTAAGGCCTTGTGTGGCATCGAGATTGTGCCCGAATCGCAGCGTGTAAGGCCTTGTGTGGCATCGCTTATGAATTTATTTCATGAAACATAACATGTAAATATGTACCAACGCATTGCTACATCTTGACCCATCCAAGTATAGAACTATTGATGAGCATGATGTATGTTAGATCTAACATGTATGTTGTCTGCTTCCCCAGGTTATGAGGACTCGGTGGTTGAGACTGGAGCCAGAACAAGGACCGTCTGCAGAGGGCATCGAGGACGCTGCCCCGTCAGGAGAGGCCGTGTTAGCTGCAACGTCAGTCTAGAGGGAGTTACGAGTCACCAGCCCTATATAAGCCAGCGGAAACCAGCGCGCCTCCTCTTTGGCCGACAGGCGTGCGCTCGTGAACATCGTTCTAGGAATCTTTTCGTGTCATTTTATTTTAGTTAGAAATATTCTTTTGTTTTGTAAAATTTAAATTAAAAGATATACGTTTGATTGTGTTAATTTTTCTCTTTTTTTTAAATAAAAATCTATTTAATTTCCCAAAAATACACTATTCCAGAAGAATTTCAACATGTTACTCATCACAAAGAACTAGTTAAAACAGCAACATTCATCAAGGTAAAAAATAGCCTAAAGAAAAGATACCAGACGCGAAGAGTCTGGATAACAATAACAGCAGAACTTAGGAAAATCTACTTAGATGAGGATGATAATATACAATTTGAAAATCAGTACTTAGAGGAAATAGAACAAGTTCAAAGTGCGGCTGCACAATCTAGAGATACACAAGAGTCTAAGCAGCAAAACTTGAAACACATTGCAGAGAAGTTTGTGATTGAAAAATTTACCAGCAAAAATTCGAATGCAAACCAATGGATTGATACTTTTGAAAAAGAATGCTTACGCTTTGATGTGACAGAAGACGAGAAAAAAATTGAAATACTCAGATTGTTCATGGATAAAAGTTGTATATAGATTGGTATGGTTCCATGATTATAAAATTGACCATGGACTCGGAATGGAAAATATGGAAAAACAAATTCTGTGAATCATTTGCGAACAAAGGATGGAACCAAATAACCTATGCTTTATTATTCAAATATAAAGACGGATTGTTGGTGGATTATGCAATAAAGAAGGAAAAACTGTTACTAGATATGAGAAACACAATAGATACAGGTACCCTGATAGATCTTATTGCAGCTGGTTTGCCGGAACACGTACTCAACAGGATTGATAGAGAAACATTAAAAGATTCGGTGGATCTTTTTAATAAAGTGAGAAGGTTTGAACATTTGGTGAATAAAAAGAATAATTTGAACTACAGGAAATATGGAAACCTAAGAGGCAACAATAGAAATGAAGATAAAAGCCCATGTAAAACTTGTGAAAAGTTGAATAAAGGAATTCGTTTCCACCCCGAATCTACTTGTTGGCTTAAAACAAGAGAAGACGATACAAAAAAAGAGAAAAACATTAAGCATGTGAACAACTCTGTGATAGAAGCCGAGTTACATGAAACCGAACAAAAAAACTAATAGTGACACCATTAATAAATGTCAAACTAATATTAAATGATACATTAGAAATTTATGGAGTTTATGATTCCGGTTCCAATGTTTCTCTAATTAACTCGAAGTTATTAAAACTAAAAGGCAAAGGAAACAGTTTGAATGAAGCAAGTTTAGTGATAATTAATGGTGTCAAAAAGACAAGTGGTTTGACAAACTTAAAAATAAAAATCTTTGAAATTGAAGAAAATGCCGAAGTGTACATTATAGATGAACAAAATTTCAAATATGATTTTTTGATTGGATTAGACCTGATAAGGAAGTTTAAATTAATACAAAATAAAGACTTAAAAATTACACAGAAACAAAACTTTATTCAAGAAAAAGTAGAAGCAATCGCTACAAATATAAAAACGAATACAGAAGAAGAAAAAATAAAGAAAGTGGAAGAAGTTTCTACAAAAACAAAAGCTAAGGCTAAAGAAGAAATAATAATAAAAGAAAGAAAGAAAGAATACACGATTAATTTTAATGAACATGTAAGAGAAGAAGATTTCGAAATAAAAATAAACCCTTTAAATGAGTATCAGAAATCAGATATAAATCAATTAATTAATAAATACAATTCAGTATTCGCAAAGAATAAATATGACGTTGGAACTGTTAACGAATATGAAGCCAGAATAGACTTGTTAGTAGACAAATATTGCAGTAAAAGACCGTATAGATGTACAATGGAAGATAAAAAAGAAATAGAAGTACAGATAGGAAAATTATTAGATAATAAACTTATAGAAGAATCCTACAGCCCATTTGCTGCACCTATCACATTGGCATATAAAAAAGAAGAAAACAAAAAATCCAGATTATGTATAGACTTCAGAGATTTAAATAAAATAGTAGTACTGCAAGCTCAGTCATTTCCGTTAATAGAAGACTTAGGCCCGTATTAATAAACGTTACTCAGCCCAAGAGACCGCACTTGATATGAATCTTGAGATCCTGATCGTATTAATAGACGTGATTGTTTATGTTCTCAAGTTGCGGATTAGGTTTGCGTCATCAACTGAGTGATGGACTGATTAATAAACGAAACTCGGTACTTAAGTATACATTGGGTACGGGTTCTTAAGATGCTATATCGTAAGTGCAGACGGACCATGACTTAAGATGTGATTAGCGTGGCGCGAAGAATGGAATATGAAAATATTTTGAGTGATATTAATTATTACGATGAAATAGATTACTATGACGATATTTTGTGGCCTTTGCGATTTCGTTTACCAAAGGTTTATTTATGGGATGCTTTAAATCTTTTTGACTTAAGTACCTAGATAAAATTAAAAAAGCGATTCAGATGTTCAAGAGTCAGTGTTGTATAGTAACATAATCAAAATTTTCATTATTATTATTATTTATTATTTCCCCGGAAATAGCCGTTCTTTTAACTTTAAGGTTTTATGCAATAGCGTCATTTCTGGTTAGTATGTAATGTTGTAAGTAATTAACTACCTAATAAGAACGGAAATCCATTAATTGATATGATTCAATGTACCTTACGTAGATACTTACTTAATTAATTAATATGTCAGCTTGATTGTGGTGACCACACATACATATAACACAACCTACGGTTTCAAATATCTTATCCAGAGTATCAAAACTATTAGCCCTTCTGCACACAAAATACCTACCTCGTGGAGATATTCGAGCTGGTAAACAAACAGATGTTTATGTTTGGCGTTCCTTTTTTTAGACACTGACACCACATTGCGTTATGTTTTAGCCTATTGAGTTAAGTAGTAAACAATTACCTATGTCGTATTCGGAAGTAAATACATAACCTTTTTAAAATTTAGCACTTTCTTGGGTAGCAACCAACTATAGAACGTGTATTAGCGCTATTCATTAAAGATTTAAAGAAATAAAAGTATTTAAATCAAAAGTTTTACATCTTTTGACATAACAATAATGAAATCCGAGAAGTCTCATTCAAAACTTCGTTCAATGTGACGTCATCGTTCACGAGGTCAATCTCTCAAGTACAGCTAGGTGAGGAGCTGATCTTGGTTATTGAGATACTGTACTTATGTGTCTATTAATTAGCAACAATCTTGAGATGCTGATGACGTCATAATGGCGTATCAAGTGATAAAGCACTTGAGTACGGTGTTGAGGGACGTTTATTAATACGGGCCTTAATGACTAAGACAAGGAATTGCAATTTTTATTCAACTTTAGACATAAATTCTGCCTTTTGGTCTATCCCTTTACGAGTAGAAGACAGGAAAAAGACAGGATTTGTAACACAGAAGGACATTACCAATGGACTTGTCTACCATTTGGACTGAAAACGGCACCAGCAATCTTCCAGAGGATATTAAGTAATATACTAAGAAAGTACAAACTTACAGATTTTGCTGTAAATTATATAGATGACATCCTAATATTCTCAAAATCATTTGATCAACATATTCATCACCTATCACAGCTGTTGGAAGCGATTAAAATAGAAGGATTCAGATTAAAATTTACAAAATGCACATTTGCATCAGACTCTGTAAAATACCTGGGTCATATAATACAACATAATTCTATTAAACCACTGAAAGATAATCTGATTTCAATAAGGAATTTCCCTACTCCTAAAACACAGAAGAATGTGAGACAGTTTCTAGGAAAAAATATTTTTTTATAATAAATATATATCAAGGAGTGCCATAATATTAGATCCGTTACATAACTTACAGAGGAAAAATCAACCATTTATTTGGTCTGACCAATGTCAAAAAGCATTTGAGAAAATAAAAAATGTCCCATACTCTCAGCCTGTTTTAGAAATTTTTGATAAAGATTTACCGATCAATATTTACACGGATGCTTCTATAGAGGGTGTTGGAGCCATTTTAAAACAGACACAACCAGATGGAAAAGAAAAACCAGTAGCTTACTTTTCTAAAAAACTAAATGGAGCGCAAAAGAAGAAAAAAGCGATATACTTGGAGTGCTTAGCCATTAAAGAAGCAGTGCGATACTGGCAGTACTGGCTGATAGGAAAATTATTTACAGTTTATTCAGATCATAAACCACTAGAAAATATGAATCTGAAATCTAGAACCGATGAAGAACTGGGCGATTTGACATACTAACACAATATGATTTCAATATAAAATATACTCCGGGGAAAGAAAATTTGGAAGCGGATTGCCTTAGTAGGAATCCTGTATTGGAGTCAAATTAAAATACAGATGAACAATTGAAAATTGTAAACTTGGTCAACCTAGAAGATATTTTAATAGATCAGAATAAAAATGAAGAAATACAAAAGAATAAAGAAAAAATAATGAATAAACAAAACACATACTTACTTTAAAAAAGTTAGGAACAAAGAAAAAATAATTTTGTCAGAAGAATTTAGTATCCAACTTTTAAGAAATATACATGAGAATCTTTCTCACATTGGAATAAAACAAATGGAAAAGACAATTAGTCCACTGTACATAGCAAGAAATTTAACAAAAAATATTAAAAAAGTATGTAGAGAGTGTGAGATTTGTATAAGAAATAAATTAAGAGGGCAGTACAAATTTGGTTTTTTGTCTCATCTGGGTTCAGCGACAAAGCCATTTGAAATAATCTCTATAGACACAGAGGCTTTGGAGGGTCAAGATCTACGAAAAAATATTTGCACTTGTTAGTAGATCACTTCACTAGATACGCATTTATCTTAACTTCAAAAACTCAGAGTGCAAATGATTTTATTAAACTAGTCGCAAATCTGTATATCAGAAACTGAAGACATTAATATGCTGCTCACCGATCAATATCCTGGTATAAATTCAAAAGAATTCAAGAAATTCTTAAAAGACAGACAGATTATGTAGCGTGGTAATCGACTAACTATAATCGATTCACGCACATATCTAATTACAGTTCAACGGAGCAGCAGCACTACGCGTCATCCATAGACACTCGGTCTAGGATACTATAAAAGCTGTCTCCGGGCCGCAAACCTTCCTTTTCATTTCGAACTCCGGCTTCAAATTTAAAACCTCAGTGACCTGGGTGAGTGTTTTGAGTAATCTGCTACCTAATTCTCTTCAGATACACCGCACTCTTTTTGTTTAGCAGATATCTTTGCTCGCGGTGATTGTCTGCAAAGTAATTGTGTCCGTTGTCAATAATGGCTTCCGTGTTGTACAAGTGCTATGTCATCTAACTTTTCACTCGTCATATTGCCTTTGTAAAGCCTAGCATGCCACGTTCACACTCAGCCGCATGGCCTCACCGCAATTTGCTTAACCTGCTCTGCAACGCGGTGATAAACTTCTAAATAATGATCGCGGCATGTGCTGGCTTGTTTAACCTTTGTGAGCCGCCACGATGGGTGAGTTTCCTAGCTTTCCCCTAAAACCGCTGCTTGGGCTTACGGCTGGGAGACGCACGCGTCGTTGGCGCTCACAGATCCTGGCACCACGCTTACGGGCCCACCATGCCACGTGCATGATTCCAGGGTTCTACTTGAGGAGTTGGAAACTACAGAGGCACCGCTGACGGGCGTCATAGCTGCCTCCGCGCCCTACCCGCTGAGTGACCGTCACGGCCTCATCTGTCGTGCCCTCCGCACGTTACTGCCACCTTGGCCGCCATCCACGTCTGCCACGTGGAGCGTCCCTGCTGCCGGGTACCTGCCGTGCCTACTGCACGCCGCCGGCCGCCATCCCCGTCTGCCACGTGGAGGGTCCCTTGCTGCTGGGTATCTGCCGTGCCTACTGCACGCCGCCGGCCCCCATCCACGTCTGCCACGTGGAGGGTCCCTGCTGCTGGGTGTCTGCTGTGCCTACGGCACGCCTCCGGCCGCCTTACCGGCCATTTCATCTGCCACGTGCCTGACACGTTGGGCTCTTGCCGTGCCCCAAGAACGCCTACCAGCTGCCGCGACCGAGACGCGGTCGCTGCCACCACTGCTGGACTCCTGCAGTCACCCTCCTGCTTCGGAGGCCCCTCGCCGGTCCTCGTGCGTCGTGGCCTAAGCCAGGGCAGTACCTTTTTACCTTACCAGTGATCAGTGATCGAAATCCTTAGAGACCCTAGAACCCATAACCTGAGACTAAACTGTGTACTCTTTGTGCGACTTAAATATATGTATTAAACTATTGTGGTTTTCTCTTACTTCCCCACCTGCCAAGGCACTACGCCACAATTAATATGGTATTTACTGCAGTAAACGCACCATTCTCAAATGGTCTCAATGAGAGACTAAATCAAACATTGGTTAACAAAATCAGATGCAAAATTAATGAAGATGGAAATAAGAAGGCCTGGACAACAATAGCTCATGAATGTGTGAGTAAATATAATCAAACTATTCACTCAGTAACTGGCTTCTCACCAAGTTATATTTTGTATGGTACAGATGTCACGGTTTTACCCAAGGAATTGAAACGAGAAAAAACACATAATGACTGGGTCAAAGATAGAGCAACAGCACTTCAGAATACAATAAAATCCCATAACTACAACAAAAAACTATTCGACAAAAATAGAAAAAAACATGAATTTAACGTTGAAGATATGGTGTTTGTGGAAAATGGCAATAGGCTAAATAGGAAAAAACTAGAAGAACTAAAAATTGGACCATATCAGATTGTTGAAAGAGTTTCAAAATCAATATACAGAATCGACACAGGACACAAGAAAACAGAGTCAAATCTTTTTCATATCACAAAACTCATCCCTATACCCATAATGCTAGAAGAAGAAAAGATATGAGATGAAGAAACAGAAGAAAGGGGAGAGCTGTTTCGAAAGAAATTTTTTTCATGAAAATTTTCTTATCCAAGGGAACTGAAGACATTAATATGCTGCTCACCGATCAATATCCTTAAAAGAAAAGACAATACTCTGTATTGCTTTCATTTTGAGTTTGCATGCTATTTTTATGTTTAGTTTATGATTATTCTAAAGGAAGACATTTGACATTGATTACGTTGATTATGTAAAAATGTGTTTTCAAAAATGAATTAATATCTAAAAGAGATAAAGAATTGTGAAGGATAGAATACTACATAGACACTACACTACTACCTACTACCTACCACTACTAGATAGACTTTAAATGTCGTTTCTTTGTTTACAGAGCAACGCAAGTTTATTTTATTTGAATACCTCCAGAATTCAAGAAATAGTATTATATGTATTAGATCCATATTTTAACATTTATATGATGGTACAGTACCTACTCTGTGACTCTTTATACATTTTACAAGACATGATGAAAAAAGTTGCTAATTTGTCCATGGTTGCCCGAAAGTTAAATAATTTTCTGATTACATTATTTCCTTATCAATATAAAGTAGACTTTATTCTCGTAAAATGTTTATAAAAACAGTCGCTTCCTGCGTCGCTATTCGTCAAAATGATTGATTGTATCGGCACGTTTTATAATAATCAGGTTTTCTGTTTCTTTTTTGTATTAGTACGAGTGGAAAGTATTTTCTGTAAGTACAAGGATCCTTGGTAAATACAATAAAAGTACGTAATTTTCTAAGAGCATACTCGTAGCATTTGTCTTTTTGTGTGTCATTTAATTTTTATTTTCAAGGCATCAAACATAAATTTTATTTTTGGTTTAATCCAATATTTGTTTTGATTTCTGTATAGAAATTTGACATTTCTATGAAACGAATATTGTTTAAGGCTGATGCTCAAGGGTCCGCAAAAATCAAATTTTCTCACGTTTTTTGCAATTTGCAGGCCAGTGCTAGGTTGTATATTGATTAAAATATTGTTCGCGACTGTAAGACGCATGTAGTTACAGAATTATAATGATCAAAGTCATCAGTACAACCCTCCAAGTTCATAAAGGTGCAGGAATGATTTTGACTTTGATAAAGTCATTTTTACACCTATAAGAACTTTGGGGGTTGTATTGATGATTTTGATGGATATAAATCTGTAACTACATATGTCTTACAACCGCGAATAATATTTTAATCAACATACAACCTAGCACTGTTAATTATTATAGTCTAATGTGTAGTTCTTGGTGTGTAGTGTAGTGTAGTTAGTGTAGTGTATAGTGTGTTGGTTAGTATTATTCTGTATTTCGTTGTACTGTTAATTTAACCATTTTAATTTGTGTTTTGTCCTGTGCGGGCTAATAAATGCTTTTTCTTTCTTTCACTGGCCTGTAAATTGCAAAAAACGTGAGAAAATTTGAATTTCGCGGGCTACCCTGGAGCATTCACCTTAAAATACTATGACAATCACAAAGCAGGGAGAGAGAGAGAGAGGTGTCACGATTGACATTTTCCCTTAAAAACAGAGACTGACACAAATGACGTTCAAAGTGGTGGTTTTGAAGGTTATGAACATGACGGATTTTGTTCGCACTGTCTTTTCTAAACGCTCTCAGGCACGGTGAATCTATATTACTACACTTAAATAGATAAAAAAAGGCCTTTTATTTCTATCAAAACATAAGAGAAAATAACTTAGATTCTATTTTATTTATAGTATTTTTGTTAGTACATAAGTAAAGTTTCTTAATTTAAGATATTGAGTGACTCATGTGCTGTAACTTTGAACCTGTTTCTAATAAGAGGGCCAAGTCGTCTGCATATCTTAGATGACTTAGACAGGCTTCATTGATCTTAACACTCCGGTCTTTCCAATCGAGTTGGCTGATAATTGACTCCAGTGTTGCTATAAACAGCAGTGGAGAGAGAGGGTCGCCTTGTCTTACTCCCTTTTTTACCGGAAACCATGGCCGAGCTGTCTCTAGTTTTACTGTACTCTTGCTATACATTTGATAACACAGATGTATTCTATATACGAGTGTAATTCTAATAGTACACTTACATCAAAATAATTACTTGTCAAGTCTTTATCACAATATCAACGAGTAATTCATAATAGATACGGTCCATTATAATTGATGCAAACGTGTTATCGGTGTTACTGTAACGTGCTTAATGAAACAATGTGTCTGATTGTATATGCCGCTTCGAGATAATATGGTATCTTAAGGCACGGCCATAATTCCCAGGACTGGAAAATGTCTCAATAGAGGAGCTCGTGGCCAAATAATAACAGGCGCTCGGGTCAATCGTTAGGTTAAGTCGCGCTTGCCTAGGTTGGTCTGTGGATGGGTGACCACCCATTACATACCGAGTTTCCCCCATGCCTCGGAAAGCACGTTAAGCTGTTGGTCCCGGCAGATCTTTGACAGTCGTTAATGATAAATGATAAATGATGTTTATTTCCGTACCCAAAGGGTAAAAACGGAACCCTATTACACCACCACCACCTGGTTTGTCACCAGGCTGTATCTCATGAACCGTGACAGCTAGACAGTTGAAATTTTCACAGATGATGTATTTCTATTGCCGCTATAACAACAAATACTAAAAACAGAATAAAATTAATATTTAAGGGGGCTCCCATACAACAAACGTGTTTTTTTTGCCCTTTTTTGATAATAATGGTACGGAACCCTTCGTGCGCGAGTCCGACTCGCACTTGGCCGGTTTTTTTTAAACTAGATGGGGCCGGTGTTTCATACCTGACTACTCTTAGAAGAAACAGCCGAAACAAACTCAGAGGTTTTGAAGTCCAGACATAATCTTGCTCAATTCACATGAGGACTATGCAGATTAGTGTCTGAAATGGTCTTTTGAAGAAAGAACCACACAGATTTGATTGGATCTGTCCAGTCAGTGCAAGCATAAATTGTCAGTTATCGTGTAGCTCGACTTATAACTCAAGGAGCTCAACGAAACGACGAACAATACTAAAGAAAGGACATTTGGGTAGGTCGCCTAAAGTACTCAAACTGCCAGAAAGTTGTGCGGAAAAATGAAACAAAAAAAAATGTGACCCACATGGTCCCCACATTCACAATAATCAAATAAAATTAATAACAATTTCTTTTCAAAATGAATATAAATAAAAATCCGGTACTAACTGGGTTGTGTAAGTCAGATAGGCAGTCGCTCTATGTAAAATACTGGTCTTCAGCTGCATCCGGTAAAACTGGAAGCTGACCCCAAGATAGTTGGGAAAAGGCTATGCAGATGATGACATTTCGCATGACTGGCGAAATGTAAACTATTTAATTAGGTACACCGCTGCTTAACCCTTATGGTATTACAGGCGTGATGTTATGATCTTTATTTTACCAACAAATAATAAGAATTCACTTGAATTTTTTTTTCATTTTTCAATCAGCCCAGCCAGTGCAGGTAAGTCTATAAAACGCCACGTCTTCGAATTTTTGGCTCTAGGTACAATATTTCCTGCACAAAGTAAAAACGTACACCTCCACAAAGATGATTAAAAGACTGCAGTGAGCGCCCCCACACCGCAAATATTGTAGCTATAGGCACTTCGCTATTTCTGATACCTGACTGGAAAAATGCACACCGACCTCATTGGGCCAGTTTCAAAATTAAAAAGAAATGTTTTTGTGATAGGCGAATGCCATGAGAATATCGAAGTTTCTGGCAATTTTAGTAAACAAACGCCAAAACAAATTACAACATGTTACATCATGCTTGATATCTCTATCCCTGAAGAGAAAGGCAGTGATGTTGAGTACACCCTCATTTTGTGTTTTTTAAGTCCCAATAGAGGGCAAGCCTCAAAACTCAACTGGCCACAAATTTAAGGGATATAGGTTAAACAATTAAGGTTTTGTAATTACTCTGGCGTCTAGAGCTGATTGCAGCCACAGTATCTCAATTGCTACTTTTAGCGAGTAGGAACTTCATGAAATGGTCGCTCTCATTTTAAAAAATATAAATGAAAAGTCTAAATTGATTTCATATTGTGAATAATAAAATGATGTTTTCGAGGAAAAGCCTTTCCTTTATTGGTACCACCATTTAAAAAAAAAACACTATTTGCATAAATAAAACAATCCCGTACCGTACCGTTGTTAATGTATTGTATTTGTGTTGTTACTAGCTAGTTTGTAGCACTTCAATACCCGCAATTACAGACACAATTAAAATAACAATGCACCGTGCCTCTGGAGGCACGGCCGGGAGCATACGGGTTAAATACTTTAAATTGTAATCTGTGGAGAACGTTGTGGGTAGCATAATTGTTTAAAAATTTAATATGTAAATTTTTGTTATGAATTCTTATTGTGCTACTGTTTGTTTTTCCTTAAATAAATAAATAAATAAATTCAAATTCCGAGCTGCTTTTTAAGGTTTCGTACAAAAAATGAAAATAACACTCCTTTTTTTGGGCAGTCGTGTAAAAAGAAACCATAATAGGATCACTCGTGCGGCTATCTGTCACAGCCAATTTTCTCCGAATCTAGTGGACCAAATCAGAAGAAATTTGGTTGGATAGTGTAATCTTATGACCCCATTTTTTACGGGACAAATTAGGAAATTTAAAACTGTCATATTTGATATATTATATCAAATGAAAGGATCTCAAACCCATTTTTGCTAATATTGTAAAATAAAATTATTTTTGATTTTATTCATAGAAGACAAAAATTGACCATTCCCTCCCCTGATCTCCGAAACTACTGAGCATAAAATGTTGAAAAAAATACAAAATATAGTTCATTGCTTGTAGGTTACAGGACGACCTATAAGAATTTTATCAATTGAAAATAAAGATGTAAACTCAATATAAGACTTTGGCACGCGAGTTCAAGTCTTGGCCGGTTTTTATTAAGCCAAATCTGTCCTCCTCCATCACTAATTACTTCTGGGAAAAGGTCTCCCCCATATCCTTCCAGTCAAATGACTGGAACAATGATTTCATTGTTGTGCTTCTTATCGCCAATTTCTGAGGAAGCCACCCAAGGCGTCCCGCCATCGTCTTCTTGGTCTGCCACGACCCCGTTCACTTGTTTCAGGACTCCACTTTTACGATTTTATGCTTCATCATCATTAGCCTACAGCAGTCCACTGCTGGCCAAAGGCCTCCTAAATCGTACGCCATTCAACTCGATTCTCAGCAACTGTCATCCAGTTGCTGCCAGCCACCCTGCGAAGATCGTCACTCTACCGAGCCTGATGGCGTCCCACCTTACCTTTTCCAATTCGCGGTCTCCACTCACACGTCATATATTTTCATTTCGTGTATTTCTTGCTTCAGAGACGCTATGCTACAGAGTTTCCTTGCGCGATTGAATCAGAAATGAAGACATTCGCAAGAGAACCAAGGTTACCGACGTAGCCCGAAGAATTGCCAAACTTAAGTGGTAGTGGGCAGAGCACAGAGCAGCTTCCCACTAGGTGGACCGATGACCTGGTGAAGGTTGCGGGAATCCGCTGGATGCTGTCGCATATGACCGGTCAATGTGATGACACTTGGGGGAGGCCTATGTCCAGCAGTGGTCTTTCGACTTAAATGATGATAATGATGATTTCATGCTTATTCTATAGTATTTCTAAACCGCTACAGTGTGGCCGTGCCTTGTACCAGGCGTCGAGATAAGCTTTCAATTATTCAATGCCCTGACTGCATATTAATGTCAACGGACATTCAGGTGGAGATTCGTGCCGAGATTGTCATTGTATTGATTCATGCGCCTAGTTGGAGAGCTGATATCCGTATCGTGATGCGATAGGGATGGGAAATGCGGTATAGAAATTCATACATATTTATTTAGCCCGAAATTCTGACAACCAGAAAGAAGACAGATGGACTGGGTTGTAAAGGTAAGATAGTCGCTGCATTAAAATTTTGCTGCATCCTGATAGACTGTAATATGACCACAACATTGTTGGGAAAAGGTTAGGAAATGAAGATTATTTTTATCTTCAGTAATATTATAAAAAGGACAGATTAGTATTTTTGTATTTAACGAATAAACTTAAAAACTAATGGACCGATTTCTAAAATTATTTCAGCAATGGATATATTATATTTTTAAACCTGTACTCTACGGAAACCGGAACTACGCGGGTGAAACCGCGTGACGTCCGCTAGATTAATATAAAAAAGCAAAGGCATTCACACTGTTAAGTGTCAATGGTGTATTTGGATGTTATACGAACTTAAACCTTAGGGCTTAAACAAGTGGCAATACTTTCAAAGCGTTTCGTATTTTGACAAAGACTTTTTTGACGTTTTTTGTGGTCCGGAAAATTTCCTAACTTAAGTGTGATAGTGTCAACCGTCATTTTATATTTGTCAGTAACCATCGTACAAATTTTACCTTTTAATGTTTGTGTTCATTGTTGTCAAACTATCTCCGATCTAATATGTCGATAATATCTTACCACGGATATCCACATGTCACATCCCGATCAAGCATAGACTAATGCAAAGCTTTGATACAGTCGTGATCGTTTTGTGAATAGTGCAAATCTGTTGCCGTGATTATATTATAGGCTAGTTTCCACCATCAATAAATTGCAAATCTATTTAGTCCGTCAGAGCATTGGAAAATAATGGACACGTATTTTTTTGTTTTTGTAAATCAATGAATATTGACAAAGATATAACGCATCAAAACTCGGGAGTGGGGGCTCGTGACGTCAGAACGCACTAAAAATTATACCACGGCGTGACGTATTGAGAATTTTAAAAGCGTCGTATCTTCGTCAATTTTGATTTACGTTATAAAAGAAAAAATATGGATGATTTTTTTTTGATAATCTAACTGACGGACTAATTAGATTTTTTCAAGACAAGCCTACATATATAATAGACTGATTATGTCCACTGCCTCCCTGGTCAGGTAGAAGACTGCCTCGCTGGTCTAGCGGTCGCAAACGCGACAATAGTACATTTTGATACAAGTGGAGAAAGTTTGTTATTGCATTCGAGGCGGAATTATAACGAGCCGAAAACTGCAATAACAAAAATGTCCACGTGTATCAAACGACGTTTTTCAATACACTTTTGAAGAAATAAAATAAAATATAACAAAAAATATTTTTGTCACGAATTATGAAACTATGATTTTAATTTAATTTCTTTTTCGCGCTTTGCTTTCGCCAGATTGAAGAAGAGGCAAAGGTATGCAGCCGTTAAACAGCCTAATATAAAAAATAGATTTATTTTATATTTTTGAATTCAGAACACAAATAAACGTTAATTTGTGAATAGAAATAAATATTCGTTTTTAATAATCTTTTTTATCTATGATATTCTATTTTATAAACACAATTTCAATATTAAAAAAAAAAATTATGTCGTAAAGACGCGTAGTGCTTTGCCGAAATTTAAAAAAAAAACATTCACCTCAGACTATAGGCATTGAACCAATTTGGACTAAGTATAGTATAGTATAGTGTCTGTGGCAATTTTCATTCCCGCACACGTGCAGGAAAATGGAAAAAAACGCACGCGTGTGAAATACATTGCATGTTGTACCTAATCGTAGTGCGTTGTGGACCAGTCTTCGAGGAAGTGTATTGAAAAATAATGTTATTCAGGAATTTCTCAGTAGCAGCTACGGAGTCTAAATTTAAGCCCGGTTGATGGCAATAGGCTCGCCCCCTATTACATGGGACTTAAAACAATAACTGCCAATGAATGTAGGTGTCTATTAGATACACCTCTGCCTAATCCTTCAGGGATTATGTTATGGTCTTGTCTACTGTAGCTTAATCTGCCTATATTGTTCCCATTGCACTGCTGGGACACAGGCCTCCTACCTGTTAGGGGAGGTGAGGCCACCACGTGTCCCCGTTGTGGTTTGTAGGGAACTCTTGCGGAGATGTTCTTGTTTATGATTGAAAACTGATTTTTTTCCATTTCAACGATAAGTGCCCATTAGTTGTTCATAACGATGACTACAATGGCCTTGTAAGATGTTTAGGGCAAATAAAAACCACATAAGCTTGGGACCGCTCATAATACGCACCTAACTAATGCAATGATGACACGCTTAACACGCTGACCCATAACAGTAGACGATCTGTCATAGGACAATCCCGCTCTAATACGCCATCCAAGTGTAATGGCCGATAATCTACACGATAATTGAAACGTTAATTATCTACCGACGCCATCTTAGATCGGGCGTGTGTTAACAATTCATTGGTTGAATTGCGATGTGTGACGTGTCATCTTCTAAGGTCTAGAGACATCACAAGAGCCCCTTAGATAGGTATACGAAGGTGACCATAAAGAAAGATTTTAGAAAATTGTAAATGAGACTTGGATTTATGGAGATGGAAAGCAAGGCCAAAGAAAATATTGGTGGACTGTGTGAAATATGAAAGAGAAAGGAGCAGCGATGGGGCCGAAAAGTTCTGGCGACCGCGAACCGGAAGACGTTGCGTTGGAAGGTCTCCTACTAGGTGGTGGGTGACCTGGTGAAGGTTGCGGGAATCCGCTGGATGCGAGTCGCACGGGACCGGTCAATGTGGCGACACTTAGGGGAGGCCTATGTCCAGCAGTGGACGTCTTTCGGCTAAAATGATGATGATGATGATGAAAGGAGCAAATTATGCCGTGACATCTGACAGGGGAGAATGGAAGAAGAAAACGAGTTGCACCGACCCCAAGTAGAATGGAACAAGGGCAGGAAGATGATGATGGACAATCAATCTGCCTAGCCTTTTCCCAACTGTGTTGGGGTCGGCTTCCAGTTTTACCGGATGCAGCTGAATACCAGTATTTTACATGGAGCGACTGCCTATCTGACCTCCACAACCCAGTTAGTACCGGGTAATACGATACCCCTTGGTAAGACTGGTTGTCAGACTTTTCGGGCCTCTGACTACCTAACGACTGTCAAAGATCTACAAATGACAGCCGGGACCAACGGCTTAACGTGCTTTCCGAGGCACGGAGGAAACTCGGTATGTAATGGGCGGTCACCCATCCACAGACCAACCTAGGCAAGCGCGGCTTAACCTAACGATCGACCCGAGCGGCTGTTATTATTTTAGCCACGAGCTCCTCCAAGATGATGATGGACATGATACTTAAACATAAATGGCAAAATGTAGGTGTCCTTTAGGTACACTTCTGCCGAACACTTCGGGGATTACAGGCGTGGTGTTATATTATGTGTATTTTTAAAACTCACCCCTAAAAAGTTGTCAAAAAGAGGATGATATTTATCTTTACCGACGGAGAACCGAATTGGGCACAGGGCTTCTATGACTAAAAAGAAAGTGGATACTATGTGGACTGCTGGATGAACTGTATGTAAAAAGTAGACTTTTGCATCGTGTAATAGTTCCACTAACACAACTTCAATGGCTAGATGTTATTAATACTTTAGAATTAATAATGTAGGACCGGTTTATCAAACTCAAAGGATTTATTCCAATGGGGCACTTTCCAGTGCTTTTTATGAACGAACTAGATGGCGCTGATCCACCTTGGGAAAAATAAAATGGCTCGTTTTTATGTCCACAAAGCCTTAACTGAAGTAAGGAGGAACCTAAGCTCAAATCGACGAGCCAGGAGAAACGTACGCAAAAACACTCAGACGAACAACAGCAAAAACCATGCAAAAACTTGTAGTTCAGTTTAGTGATGCTAAAGAACAGTAGACTTTTAGGTTAAAAATGTTTGACAGAGAAATAGTACATTGTTACCCTAGGGGTGAAAGTAACTTATTTAGTCCCGAGACGGGGTTTGGTGCCCGAGCGAAGCGAGGGCGCTAATAGTTCGAGGGACTAAATAAGTCTGTAACCCGAGGTAAACACTGTGCTTTTCATTACGAATACAAGGAAAGTAAAAAAAAAAACATACAACTCGAGAAAACTAATGTAGATCGGAATTCGAATGGGGTAGATGACACACCAATCAATTGAGATACTTTTTAAGAGCTGTCAAAACGCGGTTCTCTAATAGACTTTGTATGGCAATAGCCTACTGTGACGTCACTGGTTATTCAACTCAATGACTCACTATTTATTGATTTCAAAGCAACTAAAAATCGAATTTGGCAATTAAATGAAAATAAATCGTGTTTTCAGGCCCAAAATAAAGTGTTTTTTTAGAGAAAGGTGTCTTGGAATTATTGTTTTATGGTGTTATCTACCCTATTGCCGCTTTCCCACCTATTTTGTTTTTTTTTTTCTGTGGCCGGCCAGCTATTCAGCCAATACCTATTTTTCATTTTCATCATCGAAAAATGGTAAATATTTTTCCCAAATCTATGTTATTTTAAAGAAATAGTTAAAACTTAATTATAATAAAGATATTTAAAATATATATATTCTTTAATTAATACTTAACTTTATGTTATTTCAATTTTACATCGTGGCTGTATAGAAAGTTGGAACATGGTTCAATAGACAAATGAACCATTTTTTTTTAATAATTTGACAGCTGTCAGTTGAAAACGATTCTCCCTAGGGCTGAAAAGTATTACTTTCAACCCGCTCCTCAGGCAACTTCAGACCTACTTTCAGAGTATGAGTAACGAAAAGGTTCTTTACAGTTCTCACTTTATATACAACAATTAACAATAAAGAAATTTATTATACAATGAGTTTGACATGTGTATAAGAGAGCTTTTTTTTTGCCCTTTTCAACTAAGGTTTGACTATTGACCTATATTACATATAATACGTAGGAAATTCTTTTTTCGTTGGATTTTTCTAGAACGCCGCTTAAAAACAAATCCAAAGCACCATCTATTGATATATATATACTGAAGCGTTGTGACAAACGTCTGTGGAAAATTCCTCATTAGACCATTGCAGACACTTTTGAATATCAGAAAAACAAAGAAAACGAAGCTACAATCACAGACAGAAGGCATAATAACTTGTGAAACTACTGGTAGTTGTTATTAAATACACAAAGTAATGCGCCACAAAGTAATGCCCACAAAATATATAAAAATACTAACTGTGCCCCGCGGTTTCATCTATCATTTTTTCTTGACTCCTAAGAGTCGTAGCGTGATGTTAAAATAGCCTTTTAATCTCTATTAAACGCAAAAATATATTGTATCAAATCCAACCAGCAGTTACCGAGATCAGCGCGTTTAAACAAACAATCAAAGACTTCAGATTTTCAATATAAGCCTAGATGGTAAGATAAAGATGAGTAATCTAATTTCTTAGATATTATAGCTAAAGTAATTTATTAGTACTAAAATAGGTTTATTTTACGATATTTGAGACTGAGTTTTTGATAATCTTGGGATAGTGTCACGTGAATGCTAGGCTACGTAAATGTTGAAAGGCTTTTGACACAATGAGGGATTTTCTTTTTAGCTCTTCCCTAGTCACTGGATAGATGGCGCTAGGAGTAAGTATGATAATGCAAGGAACGAAACCTAAAAAAACTGATTTTAACAAAGCGCGAGAAATGTAGATTATATTCGGAAGGTTAAGCAAATGAAAGTGTCAGTCAACGAGAGTATGTGACGTGACACAATGTTTTTTTTTTCAAGCGTTTTGGCTTTGGTACCAACTATCATAGTAAGTTCAACGCCATCTATATAGTTCTTGGATTCTAAGTTTTTTTTTAAACCTCAAAAGGAAAACCTCTCATTGAGTCTGAGAATAATTGAAAAAGTATATTGCGTAGTATATACCATACAAGCTGCAAACTGACCCGTCACGAAGCTTTAACCAGGCATTCTGTACATCAAACCTAGTAACACTGCAAAAAAGTTATTGCTGGGAAACTTCGATCAACTGCGAAACGACTATTTTTTTTGGTGTAAAAAGATAAGATTTATTGTACTGATGGATCCATTGAATAGTATAGGGGTTGATGAGGCGTGTAAATAGCCTGCACCTTTTTAGGGTTCCGTCCCCAAAGGGTAAAAACGGAACCCTATTACTAAGACTTCGCTGTCTGTCCGTCTGTCCGTCTGTCTGTCACCAGGCTGTATCTCATGAACCGTGACAGCTAGACAGTTGAAATTTTCACAGATGATGTATTTCTGTTGCCGCTATAACAACAAATACTAAAAACAGAATAAAATTAATATTTAAGGGGGGCTCCCATACAACAAACGTGATTTTTTTGCCGTCTAATGTTATATATAATGGTACGGAACCCTTCGTGCGTGAGTCCGACTCGCACTTGGCCGGTTTTTGTAGGTTGTTTTTAGGAACAAACCAAAGGGGAATGACAATTTTAGGCCCAGACTTGCACATGGGATTGGTTTCCCTAAAAAATATGTCAATATTTTTCCCATGTCTTCCACGTCTTCATTAGTCTGTGCAAGTCAGCAACATTTTTCGAAAATAATAAATATTGAAACAACTAAATTAGTGAAACTTGAACAAAAATTAATTTCTAAATGTTGCCTTTACAAAAAAATGTTAACAGGTACCTAATTAATCAGAATAATCAGTCATAATTATCGCAAGTCGTCATGTTAGTCGCAAAGTCTACTTCGTGTATGTATTTGTCAGCACTGCTAACGCAGTGGGCGCAGCAATCCAGCAGTACTGCTGTAACTGTATTGTCATTCGCCGTACTGTAGGATGCTGTGCCGTCATGACAGTGATATGGTACTTGGGAAGGGCACGGCATCAGAATAATATTTTTCCCCCGGCACAATTTATGTGTAATGTTTTAGTGGTGTATGATGATGAATTGAATCAATGAAGATGTAAAACTACAATGTTTGTTGTATTATTTGACTCCCAGTTAATTAAGCTCATTAATAAATTCAAATAATGTATAAGGTATGTAATATTTAACATAACCAGTACCTACATATTGATGAAATCTAAGAATCTTAAATAACTTAAAAATGCAAAGTTTTTTGTAAATCATTTATTTTACTAATTAACTATTGGAATTGTCCCCTATTATTATCATGAATTTTTATATGTGTGCACAGTGGGCCTAAATTACTATGGCGACTTGGCATTCCCCTTTAAAATTAAGAATCTATGTTATGGCGGACCTAAAAATAAAACCAATTTCCCTATTGATGAATCCTCGAGAAACCAATATGAAAGAATTAATAGCAGCAAAACTTGCCCACGTACCTTGGCAATCCAGAGATCCCACTCAGACCCAGGCAGATGAGAAGATGACTCGTTCATACGCGTGATGGCTTGTAGGTATGGGCTGCCGGCCGGCGAGCTAAATCTTGTTAAATCCACCGGTGGAATGGTTCAAACTCCAAAAATCAACACTGCACTATAAGTTCTCAATGAAGCACAGATGCAGGTCCATTTATTTTACGAATATCTTCAAGGTTTCACCAAAATTATTTTTTTAAAAGGCGAAGCGGTGAATGTAATGTGTGGCAAACGGCGGCGGGAAGAAGTCTTTTTGCTATCGCTAATGCCATCTATCGGCAAGTTGAGAGAATACTCAAGAAAGTTTCGATACATGCCCATGTATCGAAACTTTGTTGAGTCGCTGGCTGCGGCAACAAATATTGGTGCGGGGATTCTTCAATTGAGAAACTTAAATATTTAATTTGAAATAATAACCTTATTATCTTTTAAGAGCCCGCAGTATAGAATCCACTCGCTAGAGTTTAGGCAAATTCGTTGCGATCCTATGTTTGTGTGCATTGTTCATGCAGATACACGCACACACGGGTTAAGATCGAGTGTAGTGATCGCTTAAACCATTTTGATCTTTTAGTTATTTTTAAGTAACATATTAAGTAGTAAGTGCGGTTTAGAAATAAAAGTCATGAATTTGTGTGCTTATCACAATCAATATGTCGTCTTATTGGATTTTCCATCAGGAATTTCTCAGTAGCAGCCATGGAGTCAGGATTTGTGCCCGGTTGATGGCAATAGGCTCGGCCCCTGTTACATGGGATTTCCACAGAACTGGCGAAATGTGGGTGTACTGTACTGGTAGGTGCATCGCTGCCTATACCTTCAGGGATTAAAGGCGTGATGTTATGATGGTTAAGTCATAATTATTAGATCCACGCAGATTAATATCTAAGATGATTTTGAGAAAAGAACCGTACACATTTGAGGGGACCTGGGGGTCTAAAATGGCCGCTTTAGCAAAATCGTAATAAAAAACACGTTAAAAATTTAAAATTCTTAAAATGGACTTTATGACCATAACTATAAAGTCCATTTTAAGAATTTTATTTTTTTATCGTGATTCATGCTAAGATTCTGCGTGGATTCTGCTAAAGCGGCCATTTTAGATTGCAAACATTTGACAGTTATCGTGTACGTCGACTCATCAACAATACAATAGGGTAGATGACAAACAAAAAATTAACGTCAGAATTTCAGAAAGATTTGCAAAAAATATTGGACACAGATTTTTTTTATTTTTTCACGTAATCTAAAAATGAAGACGATACAGTGCGTCGAAAACTCGTGTGACGTCACATTTGAGTACAGTTTTTACCGGAAAGTGACGTCACAAGCCTCTCTCTATCTTTGACGCGTTTTATCTTCGTCAATTTTATTAATTTGATAAAACAAAAAACATGTATCCAATATTTTTTGATAATCTAATGGACGGACTAAACAGAATCATATTGTATTAGTCAGGATCATCCCAAAAAAAAAACATTGTTGTGTTCAACTTGTAACCCGCATAAAGTACCGAAACTGTCGGACATTAGTTAAAAACTAAGTGAAAAGAAAGAAAGAAAATGGTCATATTAATGTCGTAGGCAATTTGTATGTATGACGCGCCATTATTATGTATGGCGCGCCGTTATTACGTATGGTTAAAAAACGCCGCCATTATGTAATACGACGTCCTCACGTTCAGCTGGATTACAATTCGGCTGAAATAAAGTACGCCGCATTGAATGAGCTCTTCGCGTTCGTCAAAGCGGCGTAATAACGTGCCACCGTCAATGATATATAAACTATAGATACGTTGTCCGCACTCTAAAATGACAACATGAAATGAAGCCAATTGGCCACATCGCGCTTAGTTACGCACCAACCTGTCGCGCGACGGTACGTTTGTTTATAATTTAATAAATCCTGTGACGTGACTTAAGATGTATATTTATCTCCCTCTCGCAACAGGCATCCCGCCGTTCGGTGTCATATTTTCTTTCTCTTTCTTCACGCTTATAAGTAGTTCTAGTATTTTCGCCGTTTTTAAGCGCCGCGATGTTGGTTCATGACGTGTCTATATATAATACGTCATTGGCCACCGTTATACAAACTGGCGCATCGTCGATACCGCTTTGAAAGTTTTAGTTCCATTAATCACCGCAAGTGGCGCTGCATGATCATAACAAGAAACATGGCGTCACAATCAACAACGATGTCACAATGAAATGGCCGCTCTTCCCGCTTTTCAGTTTTTTTTTTTCATTTTTTTTTTTTTCATTTTTTTTTCGATTTTTTTTCATTTTTTTTTTACCTACATATTGAGAATTACGTGGCACGGGGTTACTAAAAGGGGGGTGAATTTTTCATGACTCCATGACGCGCGCTCGCTACGACTCGCATTTTACATTACACATCCACTTTTTGTCACAAATGTCGTCGTAGCTCCACTGGCCTTCGGCCTACACTCCTCATGCCAGCTAGCAAGACTTTTAGGACAATTTTAGTAGGTTATTTGAGGTATCGGAATTGCTGACAATACGGCTAAACGTTGGACGCCGCTTATCAAATGTATCGCCACCACAATCCGGCTGAACGTGAGGGCGCCGTATTACATAATGACGGCGTTTTACAATCCGGCGCGCCATTATGTGAAACGGCGTATTATACGAATTGGCTGCGACATTTATACAAGCAAATTTTGTTGGGTACATAATCTTCTAAAGCGTCACGTTTCAGAAATATGAGCTATGAAAGCTAAAGTCCATTCATGGTGGTCCATTAACACATTAATTATGTCTGAGACAGCAACGTTAGCTACGTTTTCGAATATATATAGCGTTGTGATCGCTACCAGTACAACTTTGATAGCTTAAATCTCGGAAACGTGACGCTTCTATCTATCCCACGGGAACGTCCTGCAAATAGCCTTTGACACTCGGCGATAATATAATTAAAAAAAATATATAAAGAGTTTTTTTAATCGGATCAGTAGTTCCGAATTACCCTCTACATCTAAACTTGCAAACACGCAAACCAAACATAGAATACAAATTTTACGCCGTCATCATAACATTAGTATTGAATCTGATCAAAATTTGAACAATCTCAGTAAACAAGCAAAGTTCTTTGTTTATAAAATGAAAATATAAAAAAAAACTTTTCAGATCAAAATATGGTAGTCGGCGTACAATCTCCGGAATATAATTTACGTAGAACACGTGACCGCGCGCAGCAAAGTCATACGTCCTCACTCTGGGATGGCCCGTTCGTTACTGAAGGGAACGGTTGAAAAGGATAGCGCTATTACTACCGCGTGCAAAACAAGGGACAGAAAGAGTGCGTGCTCGCTTAGAATAAAATAACGTAAGCGCCAAATCACATATTGCTAATTACGAGAAAACCAAGTAGAAAAATAAAAAAATAAGTCAACACGATGTTAGATAATATTGTTACCTATCTATTAGGCTAAAAATCATCATTAAATTCCTTAGGGTTTCAGAGATCCAACACAAAGTATGTGCAAAAGGAGTTCTCTGTGTATTTTTTTTCTATCGTGATTTTTTTATCCAATCGTGTTTTCGCTTCAACAGATTTAATGATTATAAGTCCAAGTTTAATGGTGTCCAAATAGCGAACTCTTAGGTCTTATAGATACCGAGATCTAGATCGCCCAATATCACCAAAACAGCAAATACAGGCTCTTAAGGGAGAATCCTAAAATATTATTATTTAATTTTTTAATATTGTTTTTTCAATTTGTCTATTTGATACATATATATCTGAATTAATTGATTATTATTTTTTCTTTTTCTATTTTTTGTAATATTTCAAAGGATGATCATAATAATCAAGCATGAAATTTTAATTCATATTGTTAAATTATTTTGTAAATGCATGGAATAAAAGGCCATTTTATTTTTATTTTTTTTATTTAATTATTATATTGATGAAAGCATTGACGCTTCACCAGGGGTATGGAAGTATTATAATACACATGCACGGGTATTTATCGCGAATTTACATGGATTATTTTTCATGGATTGGTTTTTGTTTTTTTTTTTTTTCATGGAAGTATTTTCAAAAGAGTAACCATGGAGTTTTGAAGTATAGTTATAAAATTTGTTTAAAAAAAATTATGTTTAAAAGTTGTAAGTTTGTTTATCTATGGAAAGTTTTTACAAAAAAACTTTCTGAAGCTAAAGTAATTTTTCACTTTTTTGTGTTTTTTGTTTGAAGTCGGTTTTATTTTTTTCAAAAATGTTTTTTATTTTACCATTTTTAGTTGTTCCTAAACAAATACACTTGTCATGAATTTATTTTACATCGTTAGCAATACATATCATGGTAATAGGCTTATCCCCAATAAATGTATCTTAACATACCTAACTGTCGAAATCTGGGTTTATTGTACACATCTGCGTACCCCCTCAGAGCATCCAGGCGTAATTTTCGGTCATGATGTTGTATAAACAATCAACACCCAGGCGATTGCAGCAATCACGGCAGATTTGCCGTCTATTTTTGAAGAGTTCCATTGTATATTCTTTTCCAATGTATTCCATTGTATTTTGTTGGCGTGATGTAAAGTTATTTGTCTATTTGTGGCGCACATATTTAAAGCAAATTAAAGACCTATGGTTTTCTCATAGATGCCATTGTCAGAACTGGACCAAAATGGAACCACACGGGAAGCACCAGCTTTCAAATAAAAAAAGAATCATCAAAATCGGTTCACATAGTCGAAAGTTCTGAAGTAACAAACATAAAAAAACAGTCGAATTGAGAACCTCTTCCTTTTTTGAAGTCGGTTAAAAATGATTTCAATGAGGGGAAATCTCTCGGCTTCATGAAGGGTATTTTTACTACTTTCTTTGCTAATCTGATTACTTACGGCATCGTTGACACGTGTTAAGGATAATACTTATAATCTTTTACACGCGCTTAGGTTGTAGGAAAGTCCGTTAAATGATAAAATAATGATGTTTATTTTGCAAGTTGGTTTTTACAAACACTTTTACACGTCATTTTTTAAAACTAGATGGGGCTGGTGTTTCGTACCTGACTACTCTGAGAAGAAACAGCCGAAACAAACTCAGAGGTCGTAGTCTCTTTTAAAGTCCAGACATAATCTTGCTCAATTTTACATGAGGACTATGCAGATTAGTGCCTGAGATGGTCTTTTGAAGAAAGAACCACACAGATTTGAGTGGACCTGTCCAGTCAGTGCAAGCAGTAGCTCGACTTATAACTCAAGGAGCTCAACGAAACGACGAACAATACAAAAGAAAGGACATTTGGGTAGGTCGCTTATAGTACTCAAACTGCCAGACAGTTGTGAGAAAAAAACAAAAAATAAAAATGTGACCCACATGGTCCCCACATTCACAATAATCAAATAAAATTAATAACAAGTTCTTTCCAAATGAATGTAAGTAAAAAAGTTAGTTATTATATAAATTAGTTATTTAACCGTAATTGAAGGTCAAAGTTAAAAGACGTTTAAACGACAAACATACATAGTATGTGGCTAAAGTCGCTAAAACTCAAACTCAAATCATTTATTTCAATTAGACCAGGCACTTTTGAATGTCAAGAAAACAAAAAAAAAGCGGAGCTACAGTCACCGACTTACAAACAGCAAGTCCCACTCGAACCCAGACAGGCGCATTACTTTGTGTAATTTATTTAATCACCATTGCTTTCAAAACGGTGAAGGAAAACATCGTGAGGAAACCGGCATGTCCTAAAACCAAAACATCGAAGACATGTGACATCTACCAATCCGCACTGGGCCCGCGTGGTGCATTATAGCCCATTGGATTATGTCCCAGCAGTGGGAATATTATAGGCTGATGATGATGATGTTTTTAGTTATTGCTAATTTGATGGAATTAGTTAACGACTATTGTTATTGATAGTTTGATGGAACTAATGATTGATTTTGTTAATTTTGATAGGTATTATTGATTTGATTTAATTATTTATTTGTTGCTGATGATAATAAAATTGTTTACTATTTTTTATGTTTATATTTACTATTATTGTAAATAACAGCTTAGATATAAGGCTAGATACATGTGTAAAATAGCCATGTAAAAGTGTTATTTTTGGTTTGTTAGTCCTGCTAGACTCTTATTAGTCATTTATTAACCTAATTGGAATCTTATTGCTCATTTGTATACATAAAAGAACCTCTTGCCATTCTTATTTTGTATATAACACATAAGTTATTGTGATTTAGCTCGCTACGTAAAGATATTACGTAGATATGTATAGAATTTAAGTAAATATACGAAGATTATACGTAGCATGTAAAGCTTCGACCTAATATGTAATAGATTTTACCATTAACAAGTAAATAACTGTGTATTATGTATCTGATTTACGTTATAAATAAATAAAGCTGCATTACACACACATACAGACATGCGATTACGTCTCACACACACATGTACAACTCAAATACTCCTTTCTGATTGGCCAAACAAAGTTGCCATGTTAGTTCGACACCGCCGCCCCGCGGCGCTAGGAGCATTGTCTATAAATATGACGCACCCAAATTCTGCGAATTATTATTCGCCCGACCGCTGCTGAAGACACACTAAGAAGAAGAAGACACTCGCCTCACCCTACACTCCACACGCACTACACTCTACACGCAGTTTTCCACGAAGATTCGTCTTATTATTTATCATCCTGAATCCCTGAAGTTATCTACCTATGGTCTGCAGTCTACGAAGTCTGGTGTAGCGCCCTGCTGAAAAAGTCTACACCTTTCAATGGTCCTTCGAGCCGGATCACTGCATCAGCTCCGGTTTCATCAGTCAAGAAAGAAACAAGTACGCGCGAGTGTTAGTAGTCGGTCTTGCCTAACCGCTGCTAATTACTTGGAAGCAATCACTATCACACGTACGTGGCCACCTAGCGGTGTTAACGGCCATCCTATACGTACGGAGGCATAGTGGACCACCTGACGGCTCCACGCACCATCCCAGGTGTTACAGTCAGACCCCGCCGGTACGGTGCGGATACGTTCTGGGGCCACAAGTTGGTACGCAACGACGGGTGTTGGTTTTCCCGCCACACTCTGATGCACCCGTGAGCGCCCGCGCCCTCTGCTGGGAGGTTCCTACCTTTCCAATCCCCTGCATTCCCATTCCTGGTCCGGCATCACCGCGGTAGGAGTCCGGCCAGGCTGATAGGCAAGGTAGGCGTCACACATCAAGAAAAACAGTGAAAGTGAAAGTGATAAAGTGTTAATTCTAAGTAATTGGTAGGGATTAGGGACCCTCGTGCGCAATGGAAAACGCACGTGTATTGCGTTCAGGCAAATCTACGCCTGCCACCGACGCCACGCCGGCGTCCGGTCAGACAATGTCGACCGAATCAAATACGTGGAGTAAGGGCACCAGCACAGAGGACACGAGTGGTGACAGCAGCACGCATAGTGTCGAGAAAATAATCATCGAAAATAGGTCCGCGCAAGTCGAAGATTTAAATAACACGTTGGTTAGGAGTGCGCCGGGCACCGTAATTAATGTTCCCATGGATAGGGCATGTAGCCGATTATCTATATTAAAAGCCGAATTAGAGTTACATCATTCCGAATTAGCACGGGCTAAGGCGGCATCCGCAATTGCCTTAAGTCGTTTGGAAATAGCCAGAATAGAACTGGAAAGCTCCGACGACGCGGAGCGACCGCTCAGAGTTGAAGAGTCACGTGTTGAGGGCTGGATTTCGGAACAGTATGTAGCAGAGCAGCCAGCAATATTAGATAGCGCCCAAGCCTCGGGACAGGCGCCGCGACCACCCAACTCGACTAAGAATGAGCCGCGCGTTGGCAACGACACGTCGAATAGTAGCAGCGACATGGCGATGCTGGCCAACGCGATAATGCAGGCGGTAAATTCAAATAAATCCGACTCCGCGGCACCAAAGTTCATCCACGAACTGCCTCATTTCGACGGGGCGATTGCCGAGTGGATGGCTTTTAAATCTGTCTTTAGCGACACAGTAGGCATGTTTTCTGACGTACAAAACGTGGCCCGCCTAAGACGAGCACTGAGAGGTGCAGCCCGCGAAACGGTTAGGGCGTTATTATTCACCGTATCGGATCCGTATGAAGTAATAGACACGTTAGAACGACGTTACGGCCGACCGGAATTACTCGTCTTATCAGAACTCGAAAACATTAAACGCATGCCCCGCATGAGCGAAGACGGGCGTAATGTGAGTAGTTTCGCGAGCAGAGTATCAAACACAGTAGCGGCGATAAAATCACTCAATCAACCGCAATATCTGTACTCACCTGAGTTAGTAAGTCGAATCGTAAAAAAACTCAGCATAATTCTAAAATATAAATGGTATGAATTCAAAGCGGAACGCACCGGCGCGCCCGAGTTAGAGTTGTTGTCTCGATTTCTGAACATCATGGCCGACCAGTGTGGCGCTATGTTCGCCTACGAGACAGCGCGAGATGAAAGGAAAAACCGCTCAAAACCGCGCACGGTGAACACGGCCCGTGAACGCACGCGTCGTCAACACTCGGACTCCGAAAGCGAGGATTCAGAAATCGAGGCCAGCTCATCGCATAAAACGGTCGCAGCCGTAAATAAGTCGAGCTCAAAGAAACAGGCGTCAAAACCGCAGAAGCCACGCCCATCACGACCGAATAGCGAGTCGTCGGCAGAAACGGATAAAAATAAAAAATGCGTTATTTGCGCGGGAAATCACGGCGCCGCAGAGTGCGCGGACTTCGCGAAATTAACCATTAACGATCGATGGAACGTGGCTAAACGCGATAGGTTATGTTTTAGGTGCCTGAATAACTCGCACATGCGGATGGCTAGGTGCAAATACGTGCCATGCGGAATTAACGGGTGTGAAGCGTCACACCATAAAATGCTACACGGCAGCGACAATACAGCTCTGCCTACCCGCGGTAACGTGAGCTCGGTGAATCACGTAAACACGTCTAGTACCTACCTAAAAATAGTACCGGTCGAGTTAAGCGGCCCCATAGGCTCCACTGCCACCTACGCCTTGCTGGATGAAGGTTCAACCATGACGCTCGTTGAGCGAGGCGTGGCGGACAGCGTTACACCTAGAGGTCGCGGCCAACTATTATCGCTAGAAGGAGTAGGAGGTAATCGTATAGACGAGACGGAGTCGTGTCGCGTTAAGCTGTCAATCCGCGGTATGTGTAGTCGAAACTTAGAAACTATGAGTGCGAACACCATAGGAAATTTAAATTTATCTCCGCAGGAGGTAAGCAGAGATATAGTGCGCCAGTGCAGCCACCTAGCGGAATTAGAGGATGAACTATGCTACGAGCTGGGAAAACCGACTATTTTAATAGGTCAGGACAACTGGCATTTAATTACATCCAGACAGCTACGAGTCGGCCAAAAGACCCAACCCGTGGCATCGTTAACCAAACTAGGATGGGTGCTGCACGGGCAAGACGCACGCCCACGCAACACGGTAGCGTTAGTGAATCACGTGCGACCTACGCCAACAGTCGACCCCGCGTTAGAGCTTATCAGAAACTTCTTCAGCTTAGAATCGTTAGGAATAGAGCCACGCCGGCCAACGTCTGACCCAGATCAGCGCGCCCTAGCGATCTTAGATAAAACGTTTAAGAAGGTGAGCTGTAACAGGTTCGAAACGGGATTACTGTGGCGGACAGACGACGAGGTAATGCCTAACAACAAAAAACAAGCTCTCAGTCGTCTGTACAGTCTGGAAAATAAACTAGACAAAAACTCGAACTTAAAGTCCGAATATAGCAAGCAAATAAACAATCTGTTGGAAGCGGGCTACGCCGAAAAAATAGACACCCCGTCTACATCGCCACGCAGCTGGTACTTACCGCACTTTTCAGTAGTGCATCCGCAGAAGGGTAAAGTACGTTTAGTGTTCGATGCAGCAGCCAAGTATGGGGGAAAAAGCCTAAACGACGCGTTATTAGCAGGCCCCGATTTATTGCAATCGCTATTCGGTGTACTGATTAGGTTTAGAGAAGGCAAAATAGCAGTAGTAGCCGACATTAAAGAAATGTTTTTACAGGTCAAAATCGCTCGGCAAGACCGTGATAGCTTACGATTTTTATGGAGGGGTGAAGATAGGGAAAGACCGCCACAAGAGTACCGAATGACGTCGTTAATATTCGGAGCGGCCTCCTCCCCATGTACCGCCATCTATGTTAAAAATAAAAACGCAGAGCATCACGGCCAACAATACCCCGAGGTCGCGAGAGCCACAGTGCGTAATTTCTATATGGACGATTACTTAGGCGCGTTCGACACCGAAAGCGAGGCGAAACGTGTAATTAACGCCATGTACAAAGTACACTTAGACGCGTCTTTCGAATTACGCGGATGGGCGTCAAACGTGCCCGAAGTGATAAGTAGCGTCACCGACACGCGCAGTAGCGATTCTACCACGCTAGGGAAAAGCGATACAGAGCGAACATTAGGCCTTATATGGAACCACGCACGCGATACGTTAGGTTTCAACGTCAACCTAAGAAGCACGCCCGCGAGCGTCATTGAAGGTGACACTCTGCCTACCAAGCGACAGGTAACCAGCGCGGTCATGTCGGTTTTCGACCCGCTAGGTTTGGTTTCGCCGATTACGATGATAGGCAAATGTCTCATACAGGAAGTATGGCGCAGCGGGATAGATTGGGACGACCCCATCACAACCGAGCATCACGTGACATGGTCATCTTTTATTAAGAACTTACAATTGCTGAAAAAACTAGAAATAGATAGGTACGTACCTGCCACGCCCTCTAACGAAGGGGAGTTGCACGTTTTCTGTGACGCAAGTGAAAAAGTGTATTCAGCCGCGATTTATTTCGTAAGTACAATGTCGAACGGTACAAGAACATCGCGACTGATTGCAGGTAAAGCCAAAGTGGCTCCGCTGAAACCTATCTCGATACCCCGCCTAGAGCTTCAGGCCGCAGTGTTAGGCAGTCGATTAGCCGAATCGGTCAAGCGCGAGTCGGATTATAAAATATTAAAATGCCATTATTGGTCAGACTCTAAAACAGTATTAGCCTGGATAAAATCAGACCCGCGCACGTTCAAGTCGTTTGTAGCACATCGACTGGCTGAAATCGAAAGCCTAACTACTCCGAATAACTGGCGATGGGTGCCCAGTGCCGATAACGTCGCGGACGACGCGACCAAGGGCATTCCTATCGATTTCGACTCGAAACATAGATGGTTTTGTGGACCCGAGTTCATAAAGAGCGACCCCGCATCATGGCCGCAGGAAAAGCGAGCCGCGGCGCCGCCACCCCCTTCAGGGGAGGAAAGAGTATTAAAGCAAGTCCACGTGACTATTAGGCACGACGTAAGCGATTACTTACCTCGTTTAGAACGTTTCTCGAAATACACTCGATTACTGCGTGTTGCTGCCACCGTTCTGCTCGCCGCCGAGGTATTTAAAGCCAAACTACTCAAAAGAATCACAAGTAAAGAACTCGCACCAAACCACATAAAACTAGCTGAACTATTGCTAGTAAGGAGAAGTCAATACAACTCGTTCGGCGAGGACATCACGACGATTGAGGCTGGACGGCGACCGCCGAAGAAGTCACCGTTCTACAAGCTCTTCGTGAAGATCGACCGCAACGGCATCCTGTGTCTTGACAGCAGAATAAAAGAAAAGCACAACCTGCCAGTCCTACACGCCAAAGAAGGCCTCACTCAGCTGTTGGTGCATCACACGCACGCAACATTCAATCACGGCAACCATCAAACTGTCATGAATGAACTGAGACAACGCTACCACATAATAGGGCTGCGCAGTGTTTTACGCTACATATGCAACAAATGCCAATGGTGTCGGACCTATAGGGGGATCCCCTCAAAAATTCCCTTAGGCGACTTACCAGCAGAAAGGCTGGCCCAAAACCAACCGCCCTTCACAGCAACCGCGGTGGATTATTTTGGGCCCATGCACGTCAATGTCGGGCGAAAGCTGGAGAAAAGGTGGGGCGCGCTATATACATGCCTCACCACACGAGCAGTGCACCTGGAGCTGGCCACATCCCTCTCGGCCTCCTCCATGATCATGAGCCTGCGAAGACTGATAGCTCGCCGCGGCACGCCGACTGTGATATACAGCGACAACGGAACCAACTTCGTAGGCGCTGAAAAAGAAATCGCCGAAGCTATGCAAAGCAACGACCATGATTTGAGAGCTTTCGCATCTGAGAAGCTGATCACCTGGAAGAAGATACCACCTGGTGCCCCAAACATGGGCGGCGCCTGGGAAAGAATGGTCAGATCGGTGAAAACAGCGTTAAGAGTCACTCTCAAAGAAAGAAACCCCCCTGACGACATACTTCACACGTTGTTACTGGAAGCTGAACACGTGATAAACTCGAGGCCATTGACCCCGGTGAATCCCAACTTGGATGAAGAAGCGCTGACTCCCAATCACTTCCTCATTGGGCGCTCAAGTGGGATGTCACCACTTGGCTCGTTCAAAGACGTAGCACCGAACTCGAACTCCTGGAAAACCGCTCAAGCCTTAGCCGATGCCTTTTGGGCGCGCTGGACAGCAGAATACAGGCCTCTCTTAATGCCTCGATCCAGCTCCAATCCTCAGCACAAAAATCTAAAAGCTGGCGACATCGTCGTAATATGTGATGGCACGATGCCCAGAGGAGTGTGGCCTCGGGGTGAGATCATGAAAGTTTACCCAGGCCCAGATGGACGAGTTCGAGTAACCGAAGTACGAACAGCAGCTGGATTACTTCGTCGTCCAGCCTCTCGCCTCATCTTGATTTCAACGGCGGACTAAAACGTTATGTTTGGTGCTTGCGCACGAGGGGGAGATTGTAAATAACAGCTTAGATATAAGGCTAGATACATGTGTAAAATAGCCATGTAAAAGTGTTATTTTTGGTTTGTTAGTCCTGCTAGACTCTTATTAGTCATTTATTAACCTAATTGGAATCTTATTGCTCATTTGTATACATAAAAGAACCTCTTGCCATTCTTATTTTGTATATAACACATAAGTTATTGTGATTTAGCTCGCTACGTAAAGATATTACGTAGATATGTATAGAATTTAAGTAAATATACGAAGATTATACGTAGCATGTAAAGCTTCGACCTAATATGTAATAGATTTTACCATTAACAAGTAAATAACTGTGTATTATGTATCTGATTTACGTTATAAATAAATAAAGCTGCATTACACACACATACAGACATGCGATTACGTCTCACACACACATGTACAACTCAAATACTCCTTTCTGATTGGCCAAACAAAGTTGCCATGTTAGTTCGACACCGCCGCCCCGCGGCGCTAGGAGCATTGTCTATAAATATGACGCACCCAAATTCTGCGAATTATTATTCGCCCGACCGCTGCTGAAGACACACTAAGAAGAAGAAGACACTCGCCTCACCCTACACTCCACACGCACTACACTCTACACGCAGTTTTCCACGAAGATTCGTCTTATTATTTATCATCCTGAATCCCTGAAGTTATCTACCTATGGTCTGCAGTCTACGAAGTCTGGTGTAGCGCCCTGCTGAAAAAGTCTACACCTTTCAATTATTGTTAATGTTACTTGTATGGAATTAATTAAAGGTTATTCATTCATTCAATACAAATACGGGCACAAATCCATAAGACGTGGTACCACTAAGCAGAATTTTATGAATAAACCTCTTATGGTCTACATAAGTAAGTACCTACACTATATCGAAATAAAAATCTTAAAATGAAACTCACAGATAATTACAAAATGGGACTGATACAGTAAATTAATTTAACGAAAATCAACACAAAACGCGTCCAAGTTCAGACTAATTGAAGATTCAGCTTACCTAAACATCAATTTCGCTTCACAATCTAAATTAAAACCAACACCATTTACAATAAAATTTCAAACCACGAACAAAGCAACCTATTTACGTATTAAAACAACAAAAAAAAAGCTAATCCATACGGCCAGTTACAAAAGCACCCACGATCCAAATTATTAAAACCTCACCACAAAATATAATGAACTGGCTGGAAACAAAACAATATAAAGTTTTTCAATACAAAATATCTCGAATTCAGAACTGAATAGCAAATTGGAATATCCAATTACCACACACTTCTTTCTGTAAGTGAGCCTCTGGACTAAATTTAATTTTAAAATTAGAAATGTCCTTTTTTAATAGAAAGGTTTTTTTTTCTGTATCGTTAAATTCTTTTTGAGTTTTTTGGAAGTTATTGGGAAATAGGTGAGAAGTAAAGCTATTTTCATAGAGAGGATTATCTACATTTTTAACAGTATTGTTTATTGGTGTTTGGCATTTAAGGTGACACATCACACGGGCTCGAACTCATTGGTGGGCGTGGCCAAAAAGCACGCTGTCTCACCTGGCATCGTGCCCGACAGAGATAGTATCAGTGATGAGCAGTTAGACGCTAGTCTTCACGCGCGTCTAGTTCGTACGCGCACACTCAGCGTTCCGAACCGCTCCGAACAAAAACAAAGTTATATAATACTTTCGTCTGACCTTTTATTTAAATGCGCTAAAAAGAATAAAATAAACTTTTTCTTAAAAAAAAATACTATCAACTTATAACGTCATCGTCACTACACAATTCGCGAGATTAGTGGCAACAATAATATTGTATAACTATATTGTTTGTTATTGTTCCCCAGGTCTGCTAATCCCTCGAGAGAAATAAATGGCTGTGAAGCCAGCAGAGTCTAGACGTTGGTCGGCAGACGACTGCTTTATATTGTCATCGTGGTACTGTGGATTTCCTTGGCCTGATAAAGTTTAGGATTTTCTTTTCAGGGCGTATCACGTCGGAGTCACCAATTTAGTGGTTGTTGTACACTAACTAAATTAAATTAAAAATGTTCATAATTCTAGGTATATAAATTTAGTCAACACAAGACAGAGAAGTGACAGATCAGAAGAAAAGTAAAAATTATATCGTGAAGGTTTTATGTACCTTTATAAAGTTTCTAAATAAGTAGGTCGCTACACCATATTATAGGGTGTTCGTTTCGATGGCGCGACCACGGCGTTTTTTTTAAATAACTATGCCATGATTTTGTAAAAATATGTATGTACGTGGATCAAATTTCCCAAAACTTTAAATTTGTCAAAGTTATGGTTAAAAAGTAATAAGGGTTAGAACGTGGCCACGCTATCGAAACGCGGAGAACCGCGTGGCCACGGAAATCTTAAAAACTAAGCGTTGCAGAGACCTGAAATTTAGGTACCTAAATAACAGATTGAATTTGTAAAAAAAATATAAAAAATCCTAGGTTTATATTTCAGGAGCGGATACGTACGGTATCGCTTATCACCTTCAAAATGTTCTGAATGTGAAATTTAAAATTGAAATTAATTAATTTAATTAATTAATGAATTTAATTTAAAATTATTTTTTTTTACAAAATCTTGCCATAGTTTAAAAAAAAAATGCCATGGTCGCGCCACCGCCGTCGAAACGCACACATTGTAGGAGTGCAATAAAAATGCACAGGCCCTTCAACTTCAGCGAAAAACAAATGACACGTCACTGACGTCATGCATGAAATGAAAAGGACAGAAATATAGGTCTTGTTCTTCTATCAAACGAAGGACATGTCAATATCACGTGTATCCCTCCCGCACCGCACCGGGGGAAACATTATTCAGTGAGATGCACGAAAATTCATAGAAAAAGGCGCGTGTTAGATAAATTAAATTTTTATGTGTCTAGTATTAAATACATAAATACTTGAAATACCTATAAATGCAAATATTATCTGTTTTATTTTGTCTAATCAATTGTTAAAATGAATTAATTAAATAACAAACTTATTTGTGTACAAGTCAAACACTGATTTGACTCAACGGTCACTTGTGAATCATACTTATTTGTTAACGGGTATAAAAGAGCGGAGCCTCATTGGAGCGGATTTGGATCGGCCAGTGATCCGCGCCGATTGGACGTGTTCACCGAAGATCGTCGCAGCGGGAAAGTTCCCAGCTAAAGTACCAACAATTGGGGGTACTCAGTGGAAAACTTTTGTTGCGCGGACCGCATTTAATCACTTTCCCTGTGTTCGTGCAAGTGCTTAGCGCTGGCGCGAGCACAGGGGGAGCCCACTTGCCACCCGGTACCCTGAGTGCCGCAGTGGTCGCAACATCACTTCCTAAGCGAGAAGCCTGCAGAAGAAGATGCCGAAGTCCGGCGCCCGTGACTCTCCTGGTCACGGCGACGCCGACTACGAGGCCCGTCTCTGGGCGCTGGAGCGGACGGTGTCGATGCCGAATATCGGCTTCGTGCTGCCGGATCCAGCGCTGCCCGGTCCCCCCCCCCCTCAAAGTGAGGAGAGGAAGACGACCGGCAAGAAGAGGACCTCCGCCGCCAAAAAGAAAGCGACGCCCGAAGCCCGGGTGAAGATGGAAGAGGACGGAGCGAGCCGAGGCGCAGCTGCTGTTGCGCGCGGCCCGTCGACGTCACCGGCGCCTGCGCGTGCTGCGCCGGTGCCTCCGCCGAGCCGACCGCACGCTGTATCTGTGCGCCCGCCCGCGCCCCGCCCTGTTCCGACGCAGGCCCAGGGGCCCCCCGCCGCCGCCATGAAATCTGACCGCGCGCCGCAAGCGCGCGCCGCCGCACCCGCGCGTGTGGCTGCGCGCGATCCCGCGCTACAGGGGCAAACCGCCACAATCTCGTGGCGCGCGCCCACGCCACTGCCGCGCAACCCAGCGGCCTCCATTCGCGCCTCAGCGCCCACAGCGCCGACACCAGCGCCATCCGCGCGTCCTGCCGCGCAACCACGCGCCGCCACGGCCGCGCGCCCCGCCGCGTCGACTGCGCCCTTCGGGGCTGCGTCCGCGGTGAGGGCCTCCAACCGCGACCCCAGGCTGGCACCGGGAACGCGCCAGGCTCTCCTGGCGTCCCAGGTCCCGGCCTCACCAGCGCCCCCCCGTGCCTCGGCCTGCGACTCTCCGGCAGAGCGATCGGCATGCTCGTCGCGAGCCGGCTCGAGCATGTCGCTCGCGTCTGTGGGGTCGGAGGACTCGGGACCGAGTATGCGGGGGAGGCACACCCCAGGACCGGCACCGTCGCCGTCGCGGGATTATGGCTCCGATTCTCGGTCGGAGTCACGGCCCCAGCGACGTCGCCGCAGTACAGATGAGGCCGAGGAGGAGGCAAAGCGGTACTGCCTCGACCCGCCGCTGCAGCGCGACCGCGCGCCGCCGCGGGGCGGGCACGTCACCGCCGGGTCGCCTACCTTTGCGGAGGCTACCCGCCGCACGCCCCCCCCCTCACCAATACCGACGCCGACGACATCAGGGACGCAGCGTGGGGTGAGTGTTGACATCGTTGTCTCTCCCTCACAGCTAGCGGCCCCCCGGGACACGACCGCTGCGCAGCCCAAGCCAAAGCCGCCGAAGCGGCTGAGGTATCCTCCGCTGACGGTGGAAAAGCTGCCGGGATGGGCTTCTCACTTCAGGGCCCTCAAAGAAAAACTGGGCCACCCCCCCAGTGCCCAACCATTTGGCACTGGAATTCGGTTCACTCCAGAGAGTGAACTCGAATATAGGGTGGTCCAGCGCTATTTGACTGGCCTGGAGAAGGAGGATGGCACATCTTGGTACGCCTACTCGTTGCCAGCGGAGCGAAGCTGCAAGGTGGCCATCAGGGGGCTGCCTGTTGACACCACTCCACAGGAGATCGAGGAGGAGCTCCGCGCGATGGGACACAAGCCGGAATACGTTCGCCATATCAGGGCGAGTCAGGGACGCCCCGGCTGTGTGTTCCACGCCGTACTCAGTAGGACGCCTGAAGTACGCAGCATCTTCGGCACCTCCGTGTTCCTAAACATGCGGGGTGTCAGGATTGAAGCCTGGCGGGGCAAGCGTGGGCCCGCCCAGTGCCACCGGTGCCAGAAATGGAGGCACTCGTCGCACCACTGCCACCGACCGCTCGCCTGTGTCCGCTGCGGAGAGGGGCACTCTGCGCGGGATTGCCCCCGACCACGTGACGAGCCAGCCACGTGTGTCAACTGCGGGGGCGACCATCCCGCCAACAACATTAAGTGCCCCTCCTTTCAGGCGGAGATAAGGGCTAACAGGCGGGCGGGCACAGCTGCCGCCATTACCGCCTCACAACGACCGAGCACGGTCGCTGAGAGGCCAACAGAGGTGGCCTCCACCGAGGCCCAAGGTGAGTCGCTGATGGCGGCGGCCAACGGGCCCACCAACAGGGGAGAAGCTCCCCCCTCCTCGAAGCGGCGGAGGGGCAAGAAGAGGAAGCGAGGGGGTAAAGGTAAGTTACCTGCGCCCCCCACCGCTCCTGAGGGAGACCAACCGGGCGACCTGCCAACGACCCTGGCGCGGGCTGTGACCCCGGAAGCAGTCCCACAGCAGCCAGAGAAGAGGAAGATCGAGAGGCCGACAGCTGGCGCCGGCATGGCGCAGCCCTCGGCCGAACAACCAACACGAAGCCACGTCCCGAGTGGCACCACCAGCGCCGGCCCAGCTGCTGGCCCAGAAGCCAAGAAGGAGTTCACAGCCCGCGCCATCCGCCTACTGATGGACCTGATCAGCGCCATCAGGCAGGGTCGGGACGTGGAACTGGTCGTCCTTGACGGCCTAGCTGCGTTACTCTCCTTGTACCACGGATAGACCGTCAAGGATGACCCAGTTGGAGCGTCCGCGACCGGCAAAGCAAGGTCGCTCCCCTCCGCCGCCCCGTCACTACCGGATTGACCCAGGTAAGCTGTTACCTCGTTACACGCAGCTTACCTGCACAATATGACTCCACACACATCACTCTCACCCAGCTGCGCGACTTGTTCTAAGTTAATATAGGCAGGGCGCGCAGCTGTAACCACACATGCATTCTCTACACTCACGTAGACACACGCGTGGACGCAGCTCTCGAGCGCGCGGTAAACGCACACATGGGCGGTGTTACACATACAATACCGCCCACACACACACGTCGTTTCCGCAGCCCGTACCACTGCCGGCTAGCTCTGGCTAGTGGGGCGGGCGGGAATCACACATCCACTGTAGGTGCGCTGTAAGTCGGTGCCTCTGTCGCTGGTTGTCTCCCGCTGGGCTTCCCTCGGGTAACCGGGGGTCTCACCCGGCGGAGACGGACCGCCGGGGCACTGTGAAGAAAGCAGCGCTGTGCAACAGCGCTGTGGCGCGCCTACAGTCACAACACAGCAACCACAAATATGGGCGCATGTTTACATGCGTCCAATAGTCCATGGACAGTGTCCAACCCAAGGACGGGTCCGTTTTAACGGACCGAGGTATGGCCTCCGCGGTCAGAGGGCATAGCCCTGAAACCGCCTGCCGCGCCCCCTGGCGGGGGCGCTGCGAATTCCATCGTCGAGCGGATTCAGTCGCTCTACGACTTTTGGGGCGTTAACATCTAAGGTATGACATTATTTTGATTATGGTTGATAATACTATTCTGATTATATTGTTGATTTGTCGTGATGACGATGATAGTGATTGTGATAACGATGATGGTGATTGAGATAACGATGATAGTGATTGTGACAACGATGATAGTGATTGTGACAACGATGATGGTGATTGTGACAACGATGATGGTGATTGTGACAACAATGATGGTGATTGTGACAACAATGATGGTGATTGTGATAACGATGATGGTGATTGTGATAACGACGATGGTGATTATGATAGTGCGACGATGGAGATTGTGATAGTGCGACGATGGTGATTGTGTTAGTGATTGTGAATAACGACGATGGTGATTGTGTTAGTTTAGGTTAGATTAATATTGTGATAAAATGATGATGATTGTGTTAAAGTGATAATGATTGTGATAAAATGATAATGATTGTGATAAAATGATAATGATTGTGATAAAATGATAATGATTGTGATAAAATGATAATGATTGTGATAAAATGATAATGATTGTGATAAAATGATGATTGTGCTAAAACGACGATTGTGATAAAATGATGATTGTGATAATGAAGGTGAATCACAATCATCTTCATTATAACAAGATAATGAAGATGATTGTGGTTATTATTATGTTATTATTATGTGTGTTGTTTATTAGGTATGGTCGATATATTGCTACGTAACGTTGTGTTATATACACTACTACGGTTAATTGTTATATACTACGAGGTAAATGTAATGTTATTATGAAGTGAATCCCATTGTATTCCATTGTGTTTTGTAACCATATTCTGATTTAAAAGAGTGTCCATGGAGTTTCTTGCCCGTTCTTCTCCATAGAGATCTACGCTAGGGAATGGGCAACTACAGTACTTTCACAGTTTTTATGTCTTGTGATTGGGACTGTAGCTACATTTAATTTTCATCTTTGTTTCGACAATTCAAAAGTGCCTGTAACTGGCTTACTTGAAATAAATGCTTTGATTTTGATTTTGATTGTTTATATTTTATACCTAATAAGTCACGAACATTAAATATTTAAATACATCTAGTTACATATCTACATAGTTATATACTCAAATGCTAACATCAGAAGTGGGATTGACTTCAGCCTTATTAAGATGTTTATTTATAGAACTTGATGTGTTCGTTGTTTATAATTAATTATAATCTTATCTGGTAGAAATTCTTACAGATTGTGAAGAAAGTAGAAATTGGAGGAAAACTCATAGCTATGTAGACTTACACGTAAACAGCTTGCTCCATGCTAAATAATTGTAATATCCAAACGGCTAAGTTAAAATCAATATTAATTCACTTTCGCATAATAAAGCTTTGTCAGTTACAAAAAAAAAAAAAAAAAAATAGTCCGTCGCTTGGCACCATGGTGTGAAAGAGGTTAATAGATGTCACGTGGTTTTAGTAAGAGATAACAGTCTGAGACTTTACGCCGATTATAGATCCTTTGATAATTTATTGATGGAGGCACATATCCTCTCACTCTTATTTAGGATCAAATTGATAAAGTAGGAAATCTAAAAGCAAAGTTTTATATCTCGATAAATATAAAAAGTGGTTTTAATTATGTTAATAATATACAGTATTTTTTTCAAAATCTTAATTCCCAAGAATTAGTACCAGTTTTAATGAGATGTCACTACCTTATTTGGAACTCCTATAGTAATTTCCGATAGAAGAACCAATTTTAGCAGTGGTCCGATTAGATGATTTTCTTTGAACTAAAATATAGAACAGCTCTTCTTGTACTGATGTGTCAGACTCGCCGAGCGTTTTGTGGAAGGTCCAATTGTCCTTAAACACTACTGTACAACAATCAACTGGCTTTTCACCTATTAGGCTGCTTATTGGCAGAAACTCTAACATCCCGTGTATACAAGCTAGATTAGATGAGGTAATACAAGATGATAATATAATTATTGACGTAACGGCCGATCGTCAGTTAGCACATCAACGTCTTAAAATTGTTGCCGATAAATTCAAAAACCGCTTTGACCAAACGCGTAGAGATAACATAAGTTAAAGCGTAGGTGACACCATTTATGTAAATCAAGACCATAGGCGACATGACAAACTAACAGCAAAATTTAAGGGACCTTACGAAATTATGAACATATTAGATAATGACGGATTCTCATTAAGGGGTATTGAAAATATAAGGAATTTAATAGTTGCAAAAAAAAAAAAAAAAATTCGCCTATGGCCCGGAGAGTGGACTGAGCAAAACGTTGTAGTAGAAGGTTTATTATAATATTAATTTAAGGTATGATTGTATTATGGATTAAAACCTTAGCTGTGGTATGACATTCACTGGCTGCGGGTGATTAAGCTTCACTGACTGCGGGGGTTTGGTCTGCCCAGTAAGGTCTGATTATTGATTATACCATATTATAATATTAATTTAAGATATGATTGTATTATGGATTAAAACCTTAGCTGTGGTATGACATTCACTGGCTGCGGGTGATTAAGCTTCACTGACTGCGGGGGTTTGGTCTGCCCAGTAAGGTCTGATTATTGATTATAGCATGATTACTATGAAACGATTACTGATATTATGTTAATAAAATGTACCTATATATAATAAGAATATTGTGTTTGTACTTCGAGAGCGAAGTACTTATCAGTATGGCCGTGTTAGATAAATTAAATTTTTATGTGTCTAGTATTAAATACATAAATACTTGAAATACCTATAAATGCAAATATTATCTGTTTTATTTTGTCTAATCAATTGTTAAAATGAATTAATTAAATAACAAACTTATTTGTGTACAAGTCAAACACTGATTTGACTCAACGGTCACTTGTGAATCATACTTATTTGTTAACGGGTATAAAAGAGCGGAGCCTCATTGGAGCGGGTTCAGTCGCTCTACGACTTTTGGGGCGTTAACATCTAAGGTATGACATTATTTTGATTATGGTTGATAATACTTTTCTGATTATATTGTTGATTTGTCGTGATGACGATGATAGTGATTGTGATAACGATGATGGTGATTGAGATAACGATGATAGTGATTGTGACAACGATGTGATTGTGACAACGATGATGGTGATTGTGACAACGATGATGGTGATTGTGACAACAATGATGGTGATTGTGATAACGATGATGGTGATTGTGATAACGACGATGGTGATTATGATAGTGCGACGATGGAGATTGTGATAGTGCGACGATGGTGATTGTGTTAGTGATTGTGAATAACGACGATGGTGATTGTGTTAGTTTAGGTTAGATTAATATTGTGATAAAATGATGATGATTGTGTTAAAATGATAATGATTGTGATAAAATGATAATGATTGTGATAAAATGATAATGATTGTGATAAAATGATAATGATTGTGATAAAATGATAATGATTGTGATAAAATGATAATGATTGTGATAAAATGATAATGATTGTGATAAAATGATAATGATTGTGATAAAATGATAACGATTGTGATAAAATGATGATGATGTGATAAAATGAAGATTGTGATAAAACGACGATTGTGATAAAATGATGATGATGTGATAAATTGATGATTGTGATAAAACGACGATTGTGATAAAATGATGATTGTGATAATGAAGGTGAATCACAATCATCTTCATTATAACAAGATAATGAAGATGATTGTGGTTATTATTATGTTATTATTATGTGTGTTGTTTATTAGGTATGGTCGATATATTGCTACGTAACGTTGTGTTATATACACTACTACGGTTAATTGTTATATACTACGAGGTAAATATAATGTTATTATGAAGTGAATCCCATTGTATTCCATTGTGTTTTGTAACCATATTCTGATTTAAAAGAGTGTCCATGGAGTTTCTTGCCCGTTCTTCTCCATAGAGATCTACGCTAGGGAATGGGAAACTACAGTACTTTCACAGTTTTTATGTCTTGTGACTGGGACTGTAGCTACATTTAATTTTCATCTTTGTTTCGACAATTCAAAAGTGCCTGTAACTGGCTTACTTGAAATAAATGCTTTGATTTTGATTTTGATTGTTTATATTTTATACCTAATAAGTCACGAACATTAAATATTTAAATACATCTAGTTACATATCTACATAGTTATATACTCAAATGCTAACACGCGCGTAAAAAAATATGAAAAGGCTTTTGGGAAATCGAATTTTATGAAAAAAACCACTGCATAAATCATTATGAAATAAAATTTATTGAATTCTTCGATAATTGTGCTGTGTCGGTAGCGACTTTGTTTTGGAAATTTGACACTTCTTTTATTGCTAATTTACGCCCAAAGTTACGTTAAAATTGGCAATAAAAATAAATCTTTGGTAGCTTGTAACTTTTGAATGCCTATTTATTTTTCTATTCTGTTTCCGCACAGACACAATTAATAATGAGACAAAACGATATCATGTTTAACTTTAGATGTACCATGTCAAACAGTGGAGTAATAGCCCCCCGAAATTTGTATGGAAAATATGTTGCGCAGTTCAACCTTAATATACCCACTGCTGGGACATAGGCCTCCTCCCTTTGATAGGCAGTGGGAGGAGACCTTTAGCGCAAAACGCGGGCCCAGTGCGATTGATCTTAAGATATTCTGCTCAATTTAGGAAAAATGGTATTAGATAGTGCTATAATTTTAGCATGGTAACTAGGAGACGAATGATGATAGTGCTGATTATGTTGTGCACAAACTAAACATAATTTAGGCTATTGCTATCGTTTTCTTTCTAATAAAACGCGAAAGAGACGGACGTAATTAAGAGCTGTTAAATTTAGTTGGAACTAATTTCCATACAAATGAAGGGTGCACGTAAAAACATGTCCACTAAAAACACGGTGAAGCGCAAGCCATAAACTAGTTTGACATCTCTAACTTAGTTCATAGCTATAGCCGTCCTTTTCTCGCACTGCCTTTTAGTAAAAGATATAGCAATAGCCTAAATTAAGTTTAGTTTTTGCACAACAGAATCGACACCAGTGGCCGACAAACTAGCTCATCTTGCAATGGACAAAACCTATTTGACTTTTATTATAATGTGGCAATATGCATTTCAAACGGCTTTGGCAATTTTGGTGTACAATAAAGTACACTCATCTATCTAACAATGTATTTTTCTGTTGATCAAATTATTCCAAAACGCGTCAACAATCAACCTAATTAAAATAATATCCAACCCTCTCTATTTTAAAACAAGAATACTGGCCGTTCGAACTTAAAAAAATAAACAGTTAATTTAATAAAAGAACAGCAAAGCTTTCTCGGTTCCCTCTAACCACTTTCATCTGTTAATTGGATTCACATTCTGTGGGCGATTACAGAATAATTGTAAGAGCAGATGTCTGACATTGTTGTGTGTTACACTGCAATTATGTCAATTTGTGGCCGAGTGGAAGGTTAGCAGCGGATTGGAAGTATGAGTCCTATAATGTGATGGGAACGGGCTACGGAAAACCAGAAGACGGAATGAGTGGTGACAGTAATTGCTCATGGGGCGTTTCAAAAATGTTTTTTGCTGAAAGTAGATGTAATCTTGACAGCATAACATAACATCAGCACCCCTAGCCAAGTTGACAATCTACAATCGTTAACGCTAGTAGAAAACTATTCAAATGAATGGAAATGACATCACCTCAACGTTAAATCACGTGATCAACACAAACGAATAGACATTTCGTAGACAAGTTTACATCGTTCAAAATGATAGAATAGAATGTTATCGTTTCTACAATGTTGATCGCTAAACTCTTTGGTAGGAACGCTCAACATAGAATAAAGTGTAGGTTTTTTCAGACATTAGAGAACGAACGATCGACTCAGTCGTGTCAACTTGACTACCAATTTAGCGCTTTCTACAATCGCTTACGCCGAGGCGTTTACAATTGTAGAAAGAGAATCGATATGAAAAGTTTGTAACTTGGCTAGGCCTGCAGGCCTGTAATGAACGAAGGGTTAGGTAGAAGTATCGCATCGCATCAAACGGGTCGGAGTATTCTTTGTATAGAAAGTCACACAAGTGCGTCCACTGATCCGCACCGTACGGATCGCTCGAATCTGGGGCCCTACTCTCTAACGTCCGTCCGTCGCTATCCGTCTCTCTCGCTCGCACTCATCTGCAGACGTGCGCGTGAGTGACGGATAGAGACGGATGGACGGACGGACGTTAGAGAGTAGAACCTCTGTTCATTTATACTACGATCCGTTTGATGCGATGTGTCATAAGCGTACGATGCGGACATGTGGATACTTACCTTAATAGTACATCCAAATTTCACCAGTTATATTTCAGTCCCATATTGTAATAGGGTCGATCCTATTGCCATAAACCGGGCACTAATCCAGGCTCCGTGGCTGCTACTGAGAAATTCTTTAGGGAAAAACCCAATAACACTTTGCCCGACCAGGGAATCGAACTTAGGCTCAGCAGTAACTTACATGCAAAAATGTAAATCCTGATACGCTGAAAAAAACTTATTTTTTATTTGGCATTCCCTTTGGTTCTATTTATACTTTTATGTTTGTTCTAAAAATACATTATGTAATATTTTTTTTTCGAATAAAACTAGAAAATACGGCGTTGTAGCTTTACCAATGTTAATCCTGCAACAGTGTTCATGTTAAATATGTCGGATCAGGTCATGAGTACGGACGGGTGAATGTATCGAAAGCGCGCCAGTGGTGACATCACGCGACCTACTTACCAGTCTACCCCACCATGGCGGCTTCTACAGAGTCCTGATGTTAACAACACGCGGCGAGGCGGACATTCCTATGTCTGAAACGCAGCGGAGTTAAGACGTCTTGAAACTGTACCCGATTCATTGTGCCCAGTGTTAATGTGTCAAAGTGTAATGTCAAGTAATTTGTGAGCGTACCCAGTGTATCTGTTTGAAAAGAGTAACCATGGAGTTTCTTGCCGGTTCTTCTCCATGGAAACTACTAACCCGAACCGTGCAATGTGAAATAAAATAGTGTATCGCATCCAGTGAGTTTTCATAGCACGAAACCCGTCTTCTGCCCACATAAGCTCGAGCCTAGCTAAATAAATTCCTGACCATCCCGACAAATACACATTAATTTTATTGTAAATAAATTAAATTCACAATTTAACAACACTACCCGGTGTCTGCGTCAATTTTAAACATTCACGAGATATTAAAACATTAACGGAGGGAGTGCAGTACTCATTATTTGTAGGCTTTCCGTGGTGTAAAGTGCTAATTAGCCGTAAGAGGCGATTATCACTTTATTCAGTGCTATAGGAGTTCTGTTGGTACGTTGAAATTGTTTTGAGTAGGCACTTAGGTTTCGTTTTTAGTTACGTTATGCAGCAAGTCAAAGTTATATATCTAAATATATAAAAGAAGAAACTGACTGACTCATCTATCAACGCACAGCCCAAACCGCTGGGTCTACAGATTCCAAATTTGGCAAGTAGGTTCCTTATGTGGTCTAGGGGTGCACTAAGAAAGGATTTTTAAAAATTCACCCCCTAAGGGGGTTAAACGGGACTCCAAAGTTTGTATGGGGAAACAAGATTAGTTTAACTATTTTATTCGATACTTTACAGCAGTGCTCCTATTGATAAATGAGTAGAAACGGGTTTCAGGATTTTTCAGAATTCAACCCTTAAGAGGGGGAAAAGGTGTGACAAAGTCTAAAAATCAATGCACAGCCCAAACCGCTGAGTCTAGAGATTCCAAATTTGGCACATTGGTTCCTTATGTGGTCTAGAGGTGCACTAAGAAAGGATTTTGCAAAATTCAACCCCTAAGGGGGTTAAACGGGGCTCCAAAGTTTGTATGGGGAAACAAGATTAGTTTAACAATTTTATTCTAAACTTCACAGGAGTGCTCCTATTGATAAATGAGTAGAAACGGGTTTCAGGTTTTTTCAGAATTCAACCCCTAAGAGGGGAAAATGGGGTGGCAAAGTATAAAAATCAATGCACAGCCCAAACCACTGAGTCTGGAGATTCCAAATTTGGCACATAGGTTCTTTATGGGGTTTAGAGGTGCATTAAGAATATTTTTTTCAAAATTAACCCCCTAAGCGGTTGAAAAGGGGGTCCAAAGATTACATGGGGAAATAAGATTAGTTAGACTACTTTATTCGAAACTTAACAGGAGTACTCCTATCGATAAATGAGTTAACATTTGTGTTTCAGGTTTTTTCAGAATTCAACCCCTAAAGGAGGAAATGGGGTAACAAAGCCTGAAATTCAACATAGGTATTGTTTGTACGGTGAATTGGGTCGCGTGTATTACAAAAACAACGTAATGTGGCGGACCTGAATTACCATCATTCCCTGTTGGGGTGCGATGGGGTTGAAATGTCTAAAAATCAATATGGGTGTCGAAACCGAGATTATCAGGGGTGCTGATGTCGAAAATGGCATTAGGAAAATGGCAATGCCATTTATTTTGAGATCCAGAAGATAGCGGATTCAACTTCTATACAGGGTTATTGTTGATTTATTGTGATGATTGTGATAACGATGATAATGATAGTTATAATGATAATGTTGATTGTGATGATGATGATTATGATTAAGATGATAATGATTGTGATTACGATGATAATGATTGTGATAACGACGATGGTGATTGTGATAGTGATTTGATTGTGATTGTGATGGTGATTGTGATAGTGACGGTGATTGTGATGGTGATAGCCATGGTGATCGTGATTGTGACAGTGATAATAATGGTGATTGTAATAGTGATGGCGATTGTAATAGTGATAGTAATGGTGTTTGTGATAATGATTGTGGTTGTGATAATGATGGCGATTGTGATCATGATGATAATGATTAAGATGATAATGATTGAGATTACGATGATAATGATTGTGATGACGAGGATGGAGACTGTGATGATGATGATTGTGATTACGATGATAGTAGTTGTGATTACAATGATAATGATTGTTAAAATGATGATAGTGATTGTGATGATGCTTGTGATGGTGATTGTGATGGTGATTGTGATAGTGATTGTGATGGTGTTTGTGATTGTGATGGAGATTGTGATTGTAATAACGATAATAATGATTGTGATTACGATGATAATGATTGTGATGGTGATGTGACCGTGATTGTGATAGTGATAGCGATTGTGATAGTGACAGTGATGGTGATTGTGATAATGATTGTGGTTGTGATAGTGATGGCGATTGTGATCATGATGATTGTGATTTAGATGAATATGATTGAGATTACGATGATAACGATTGTGATGACGAGGATGGGGATTGTGATGATGATGATTGTGATTACGATGATAATGATTGTTAAAATGATGATAGTGATTGTGATAGTGATTGTGATCGAGATTGTGATTTTGATGGTGATTGTGATTGTGATGGTGATTGTGATGGTGATTGTGATGGTGATGGTGATGGTGATGGTGATAGTGATTGTGATTACGATGAGAATGATTGTGATAAAGATGATGGTGATTGTGATAGTGATTTTTATGGTTATTGTGATGGTGATTGTGATAGTGACGGTGATTGTGATGGTGATAGCGATGGTGATGGGGATTGTGATGGTGATTGTGATTGTGACGATTATTGTGATGGTGATTGCGATGATGATTGTGATAATGATTGTGATAATGATGGTGGTTGTGATAGTGATGGTGATTATGATGGTGATTGTGATAATGATAATGACTGTGATAGTGATGGTGATTGTGATAATGATTGGGATAATGATGGTGGTTGTGATAGTGATGGTGATTGTGATGGTGATTGTGATAGTGATTGTGATTACGATGATAATGATTGTGATAAAGATGATGGTGATTGTGATAGTGATTTTTATGGTTATTGTGATGGTGATACTGATAGTGACGGTGATTGTGATGGTGATAGCGATGGTGATGGGGATTGTGATGGTGATTGTGATAGTGATGATTATTGTGATGGTGATTGCGATGATGATTGTGATAATGATTGTGATAATGATGGTGGTTGTGATAGTGATGGTGATTATGATGGTGATTGTGATAATGATGGTGACTGTGATAGTGATGGTGATTGTGATAATGATTGGGATAATGATGGTGGTTGTGATAGTGATGGTGATTGTGATAATGATTGTGATAATGATTGTGGTTGTGATTGTGATGGTGATTGTGATGATAATAATAAATTGTGATGATTATGTAATTTGGCACATATATAGTTTATAACCTAAATTAACATGTAGAACACTATTTATCCCTTTAGTATAATTCAGTGGGGCAGTTACCGAACTGCACGCGGGCGAAGCCGCGGGCAACAGCTAGTTATATAATAAAGTAATAATGATAATGTATGATATTAATACATTATATTATAATGTATAAATTAATGTATTAATAATCTTTAAGTCTGCATAAGTTAATTATATAATATATTGTTTTTTAAGAATGTTGGTTAACCTGTCATTGGCGATTGTGTTAGTCCAAGAATGATCATATTGGAACTGTTGATTAACCTTTATTAGTAAATACATACATATACTACAGTAATGAGTACAAGGAACTAGGTGCTACTGATAAAAAAACGTATAAATAGGCTGGTAAACTCATCACCCTTCTCAGTCGGGTAAAGACATATGCTATTTTGATACATAGTTGCTTATTTGTCATGGGTATTTTTTTTTTGGGACAAGCCCGCCACACTATTCCCAAACCACTGTAACTCCTGAAAGCCAGAATCAACAGTGGCGACCACCAGAAAAGCGCCGAGACAATGAAGCTCGACGAAGTCCCAGAGAATGGATTTAACTGTCTTGGATCCTGCAACGAAATTAATCAGAAAAGTATGGCGGAGGAGTAGGAAAATCCGTAATTTCCACTTACCTCCATATCAGCAGGAGACACAAAGAAACAAGGCCAATAGGCGCAAAGGGACGTTTACAACTGGGATAGGCCCAGTTGCCTAGCACCACGGATAAAATATTAACATTAATGGGTCCTAAGTTGTGAGTGTTGTGATATTTGATTCCAATAATAGGTATGGCAAAAACGCTTGAACGCACGGAAATTTGTTCTAGTTTCTACAAGGTCTGTGTAGTAAATAACTCCGGATGTAACCTGTACACTATCCAACATAATATTGCGTTCATTCTGCCAAAGACTGCACTCCCATAAAATATGATGTGCTGATTGTTCATATTCGCAGTCAGATGTGGAACATTGACAAAAAGGCGAGTCAACAAGCTTGAAGGAAAATAATTTACTCTTAAAGTTACCATGAAGTACCATTAAAGTTGTCATGGGTATATAATAAAACCTGTGTCACACACATTACAACAACACAACTTCCCCCATTTTTCGTCTCGGAGATATACCTACACAAAAATATTCACCAACGCTCCAAACGCTTTTTTTTTCGGATAACAGGAAGAAATAACAGCAAAAATTACACAAAACCGATTACCAGAAAAACAGCACTAAATGTCTGGCGTTTTACGCGGTACGCAAAGCTCTGTAACTCGTGGTTTTTCTCGCCCAGGCCCTTGTAGGCCCGTTACGTTCTCGACGCCCTTTCTCCGTGTCAGGGGCTCTTCACTAATGGTCTCTTGGCTCTTTCAGCACTCGCGGTGCCTTTTTCAGAAACAGTTGGAGTAGAGTGTGTGTTAGATACTGCAAGATACGTGGAGTTATGGGGACTTATTTGTAGGCTGTGACGGAAAAAATTGTTAAGTGGTCTTATGCTCTTACTAGAAAAACATCAAGTTTAGTCAACATCTAAAGTTTTGCAGAAAACACCACTACTAGAACGGGTTATTGACGTAACTAAAAACCAAAAATTTGGACAACTTAAACCATGGGATAAACCCCTATATCGCATAACAGTGTTTTCAATATTTTGTCAAGTTGTTCGTACAAAAATCGAGGAAATAAAAAAAAAGAGCTCATGGCTATATAATACAGCCGCTTGGGTCCATCGTTAGGTTAAGCTGTGCTTGCCTAGGTTGGTCTGTGGATGGGTGACCACCCATTCAATACAGAGTTTTCTCCGTGCTTCGGAAAACACGTTACAGTCGTTAGGTAGTCAGAGGCCCAAAAGGTCTGACAACCAGTCTTACCAAGGGGTATCGTATTACCCGGTACTAACTGGGTTGTGGAGGTCAGATAGGCAGTCGCTCCATGTAAAATACTGGTATTTAGCTGCAACCGGTAAAACTGGAAGCCGACCCCAACATAGTTGGGAAAAGGCTAGGCAGATGATGATGATGCGTACAAAAATCAATGGAATAGCAGATTTTTTTGCAAAGAACATAATTATCTTTCTTTATCGTGTGGTTGATGCCCAAACTGGTGTTTGAGTTTGATGCCGCCCATGGGCCTCTGACATGGCTACCTAATTTGAATAAGAACCTATTAAGGCCCTTCTAACCCTAAAATTAGCAACTCTATTTGATTTACTTCGTTTAAAATACTGTTATAATAAAATTCTAATCAGCTTGCACTACAGAGCGGTTGTTACGTCAGTCACTGCGGCCGAATAGTGCGAAATGAGTGGTTTTTTGCGATTTACAAAGAATCTATTGATTGGACTAAAAAAATAAAACACATAAAGCCTGCTTTACAGTTAGATCAGTTAGTATGCAAAGTTTCATGATCTAATTTGAAGTACTTTTTGAATAATACCAGCGGTTTATTGTTCGATTTGGAGGTAACTTTGGATTTTTTTTCTATCGAGAAAAATTTATGATATCGTGTTTTTGTCACACATAGGACTTAGCATTAATTCCTAACTTTACCATATATTTATTTCAAAATTAATGCTGTAGTATTTTAAGCGTAACAAAGGATTATGCTAAGCCATTTGGGGGATATATAGCCCTTAAGATAGTGCATTGCAAAGTATATTTTTATTCTCCTTCATAATATTTCCACCAAACCAAAAAGTTCGCTAACTCAAAAGACCGTTATTTCCGCTTTTTATATTAAAGCATGATTAATACGTGCGCAAAAAGTAGTTTTCAGAATTCATAGTTTGTATATTTTATTCATAATAATATTATTATTTATTGAATATTTTATTAGATAGCATGGACCTTAAATGCTGTTCTATTAGGTTATAAACAATGGAAGTAGTACCTTTTGTTAAAATTGTAAATAGCTTGCCATTTTGAAAACGCATAATACAAACATACTGTACCGGGTAGTTCATGCATAGTTTTTTACCGAATCCAAAAAAGGAGGAGGTTCTATGTTCGACTGCATGTTTTTTTTTTTATCTATGTTCACCGATTTATCTCCCATTTGTGGACCGATTCTCAAAATTCTTTTTTATTTAAAAGAATATACTCCTGAAGTAGTCCCGTTTAAAGTTCGTGAAGTTCAGATTCTGATTTTCGGAGATATTCAATGGAACTCTTCAATAATAGACGGCAAATCTGTCGTGATTGCTGAAATCGCGTGGATGTTAATTGTTTACACAACATCATAACTTAACATCACGCCTGCATGCTCTGAGGGGGTACGCAGATGTGTACAATAAACCCATATTTCGACAGCTATGTATGTTAAGTTTAATTTTATTGGGGATAATCCTATTACCCTAAAATGTATTGTTACCAAAAAAATAAATGCATAGCAAATAGGATATTACAACTAAAACTAGAAAATTCAAAAATTAAACTTTTTACAAAATATAAAAACCGACTTCAAAAATACCAAAACGTGAAAAATAACTAGATTTAGAAGTTGGTGGCAAAAAACTGATCAAACAAAAAATAGTCACCGACTTCTAAATCTATAGTTATTTATCATGTTTCGGTGTTTTTGAAGTCGGTTTTAGTTTTTGCAAAAAAGGGTATTTTTTTTCAACTGCTTGATAATGATTACTAAAATTAAAACTAAGAATAAAAATTGGTTGACTGGGAGCCGACCCCAACATAGTCTTACTTTCTTACGAATGTTATAAATGCAAAAGTTTGTGAGGATGGATGGATGGATGAGTAGATGGATGGATGTTTGTAACACTTTCACGTAAAAACTACTGAACGGATTTCAATGAATTTTAGCACACCAATAGTTACTTTTTATCCCGGTAGTATGATCCTGTGGGATAATAAGCATGACGATAGTATCAAAAAATTGTAAATCTATTTAGTCCGTCAGTTAGAGTATTGGAAATTAATAGACACGTATTTTTTGTTTTTGTGGATCAATAAATATTGAAAAAGATAAAACGCATCAAAACTCGGGAGTTCGAACTCTCGCTCGTGACGTCAGAACTAGCTAAAAATTATACCAAGGCGTGACGTATTGAGAATTTAAAAGCGTCATATCTTTGTCAATTTTGGTTTACGTAAGAAAAGAAAAAACACGGATCATATATTTTTTTGATAATCTAACTGACGGACTAATTAGTTTTTTTTTGTCGTCTACCCTATTATCGAACTTCACGCGGGTGAAGCCGCGAGCATAAGCTAGTTGAAGATAAGGCAAATGGTGAGTCCCTCTTCTTTCTTTCTTTCTTTACAGGCTAAAGAACACCAACCACGCAAAACCAGTCTCAGTTTTGTAAAAGTAATTCTATAACAAAGGAAACCTTTTCTATCAATTTACCATCTCCAAGATAAAATAACAACATCAGAACATAATTATAATTAATTGTAACCGACTCTATGCTCAAAATACAAGCTTTCTAAGAATAAATAAATACGAAACTGAACTTAAAATAGCTCTTTCTTCATTGTCCGACTACAAGGAAGGTGTAAAGGAAACTGCCAACAAAGAGGTCCCAGCAAAGGGTACAATTCAAAAAGACAACACCAAATAAACTTTTAACAAAGTGAAATAACCTAATATATAGTGTTACAAAGTCGTTGCTGCTGTGTCTACTTTTATACTGCCCCTACTAAGGCTTCAAACTGTAAACTTAAGTGTCCTATTACATTTTTTTCGCAAATTTTTGATTTTTACTTCTCAGGAAGTAAAAATCAAAAATTTGCGAAAAAAAATGTCAAATTATTTCGATCGGCGTACACGAGTCGATAATAATAGCGATCTCCAGACGATTTTCGATTGTTATCGACGAAAATTAGAGACCAGACTGACATGAGACTGAGGTGGGAGCTGAAATGACGCAGAATTATAGTACTTTAATTTGATTTTTTGTAATTTTGTCTTATTATATTGACAAACGAAAACTAATGAAACGTTTTCATGGTAGATCGAAGTTTTAAATCATATTAATTTATTTGATAAAATTGAGTTTATTTGGAATATAATGGACACTGAATCAAGATATTTATGGCTTAAATTACGCTTTCTTTTCGTTTTTTTTCCGTGAAACTCAAGGAATTTTAATAAATTTTAGAACTCCAATAAACAAGTAAAACATTCAACTTATCTTTTAGTAATTTTAGCTTTTATAAGAATTGAATGTAACAATGTGAATTTGAGCGTCAAAGTTCCATCACCGACGGTTTTTCTTGCAAACTGAGTTCGTAAAATATTTATAGTAAATTACACGAAAAGAAAAATTAAAATGTGTAACTCCAACTTTCAATAAAGAGAATGGCACTATCGTTATCCATAAGCAAATAATTAAAATATCTTACTGCTGCTGAAAATTACTGCGTCAAAAATCATGAACTTGCGTAAAAAAATTAATAGGACTCTTAACAATTTAATAAGTATAAATTCCACGGAGACATTCTATAAGTAATTAAATTCTTGTATTTAATGCTGTGCAAAATATGTAGTTTTAATTCCGCGAAAAGATCCAGGCTTGGATCTTTTTACCAGACTACGCCAGAAGGAGAGTCATGTTTTTCGAGAGTATGTATAATATTTTGGTACGATCTGTGGCCTGAACGGCTCGATGGATTTTAGCTTGAGAGGTGTCGTTAGATTCGTATTTACTGTGAGACTCTGGGTATATCAAAATAAAAAAATGGCGGATTATTGGCGCCAAATTCTAATGTTTGGCACGCTCTGCAGTCTGAACGGCTAGATAAAGGGCAGGAAACGACATATTGACTGCAACAGTCGGGACCAATGATATTATAATAGACAGATATGTTATACACCTTCAAAACCACCGAAAAAAGTGTGCCGCGGGGCAGAGCCAGCTCACATACGCGCAGTGACGCAGAATAAAGGCAAAACAGGCCAATTGGCCTGTTGTCGAGTCTTCACGATTGCGCGCTCACAACATATCTGTTTAATACGTATAGAATATTATTGGTCGGGACCCATTAAATAATCTAGACTAAAATCGTTACATCCGATATGGGTCCTGACTGTTGCAGTCAATATGTCCAGTTTCCTGAACTTGTTTTTTTCTTTTCAGTTTTTATTTAATGTTATTAGTATTTTTTTACGCAGTCGGGTTTTTTTTTTCATTGTATGGAAATCCGCAAAGTAACGCCTGATTCCTGTGACAAAGTTTTTTTTGTACTGAGAAAATTATAAAAAGGGCAAATTTAAGGCAGTATTAAAAAACCACCATCACAAACAAATCATAATTTCAAGATTCACTTGATGGATTGGTTTTGTTTTAGATTGGTAACCTTCAATGTTATAGCAGTGTTAGCCTGTAGTGGTGTGATCATCGGACTAGGCTGCTAAGTCATAGGTCTCAAGTTCGGACCCAAGACACGCTCCTCTGATCCCTTTTCGGATTTGTGTGCGTATTGTATAATCACATTAACTTGCTTCGGTAATGGAAAACATAGTGAAGAAACCAGGATTGCAACATGCCTGAAAGATATTTCTCGACGGCATGGTAGCTCTTAGACCCGCAATTACAGACACAATTAAAATAACAATGCACCGATCTCCTTCGGGAACGGCTGGGGACATACGGGTCAGAGGTTTATTGGTGGGTGGTGTAAAAACTCTGACACTCGGTTAGGCAGTAACTATGCGATAAAGAAAAATGAAAAAATGCATTTAGAGTTTAAAAAAAATATTTTCGTGTTTTACACCAGACTGTCCCACTTATGAATACCGTTCATAAAGATCATAGTATGGTTACATCCTTTATATTATCATAATTCAATAAGCTATTATTTCAGAATGTTAAGCCACCCACTAGAAAGCATTATTATAGACGAAAAACCTTTGATAAAGGTTACACAAAATAATAAACTTAACTTTGTAATATTAACTGCGGAGATGTTAACTGTCAATTGTGTACTCCCACTTTCCCTTACCTAATCTGCGTTCAAAACCTTTCGTTATCATAATGCGGCTATTCATTCACGTTTGATTTGTTTAAATATCAGTTAAAGGCCTAAACTTATAGATTTTGACCTGGGCGCCCGTTCACGAGCATCTGAGGCCCTACTTGTTCAAGCTTATGAACGCACCTATAACCACGTCATCTTCATCAACCAATGATGACCGCCTATCACGTCATGAAGAGCCAATCGCATTGCTTTTTGTAACCAATCCTAATACTCCATGTATACGTTAAGCTTTAAGTATCAACTACCATTTTTGTAATACTTCACTTTACGCTTTGTTCAAGAATAGATCAATTTGAAATCTCCGCATTTTTATTGAAATAAAGAAAAAGTCACCCTGAATCCTATTATACCTAGCTAGAAATAGCACACACTACTCTCTAACGTCCGTCCGTCCATCCGTCTGCAGATGAGTGCGAGTGAGAGAGATGGATAGAGACGGACGGACGGATGGACGGACGTCAGAGAGTAGGCCCCTGGCTCGGGCCAGGGGCCTACTCTCTGACGTCCGTCCATCCATCCGTCCAGGGTCGGCCCTGGAATCGAACCCAGAACCTATTGCTTAGTAGTCGTGCAGACTAACGAAGCAGTAACTCATAGATTGAGACTAAACTTCAGCCTATATCCAGGCAGGAGGTCCTTCGAGTACACGAAATAAAAAGCCAATAGTAATCGATTTGGTTTTGTTTTTGAAAGCTTTAATCGTCCTCTGTGAATCGACATCGATCGACATCGATTCTATATTTGACGGATTCTACAATCGTAGAATCTGTCAAATATAGAATCTGTCGATTGTAGAATCTGTCAAATATAGAATCTGTCAAATTTAAAATATGATGTCATAAGTAGAATCAGTTAAATGTAGACCAAAACGGTCCTATCCTAATAGGACAAATATGACTGGAAAAATACCGGTGTACATTTATTGAAATGTCTGAATAGGCACACTTCTGCCTTATCCTTGTATGATTACAGGAATTATCATTGCGTGCTGGCAATGCGCTTCCAAAGCGTCTGGTAATTTTGGAAAGTATATACTGAGCCGATACCGATGACCTGGCGAAGGTTGCGGGTATCCGCTGGATGCGAGTCGTACGGGGCCGGTCAATGTGGCGACACTTTGGGGAGGCCTATGTCCAGCAGTGGACGTCTTTCGGCTGAAATGATGATGATGATGATGATATACTGAGCACCAAATGAGGCGCCTACTTCATATCCAGCCGATGAAAAAATCAGCCTGTCTCGAAAAAAACTCGATCAAACATCACGTACAAAATCAACAAAGTTAACAAGCAAAGTTCAATGGTACAGCCTCCGATATGTCCGCCCTCTACGCCGGTGTAAAGTTACTTCCTTCGTCTCGGCTCACTTTGATCTTTGAGAGCAGTAATTAAATCGGCTTTTGTGCGAACTTTCTAGTTTTTCAGATAAACGTGTCTACAGGCGTTTTGGTTAAGTTCCTTGTGTTTTGGCTTCCAAGCTTCCAAGTTTTAACGGAATTAGTTTGCTGTTAATTTTGTTAGAATTAATTTGATTTTGTTTCTATGACAACGTGATGAAGACTGGGGGGTTCAATGATGAAGTTGAGAGGAGGACTTTGACCCCGGTTGTTAGGAGCTTAGAGGTACTACCCTGAAATTAGCAACTCTATATTTGGTAGTTCAAACTTAGTTTGAAATACTGTAAGAATAAAGTTCTAATCAGCTTGCACTACAAAGTGGTTGTTACGTCAGTCACTGCGGACCGAATAGTGCGAAATTAGTGTTTTTTTGCGATTTACAAAAAATCTATTGATTGGACTAAAACAATACCTGCTTTATAGTTATTTCAGTTAGTATAAAAAATTTATTGAAATGTCTGAATAGGCACACTTCTGCCTTATCCTTGTATGATTACAGGAATTATCATTGCGTGCTGGCAATGCGCTTCCAAAGCGTCTGGTAATTTTGGAAAGTATATACTGAGCCGATACCGATGACCTGGCGAAGGTTGCGGGTATCCGCTGGATGCGAGTCGTACGGGGCCGGTCAATGTGGCGACACTTTGGGGAGGCCTATGTCCAGCAGTGGACGTCTTTCGGCTGAAATGATGATGATGATGATGATATACTGAGCACCAAATGAGGCGCCTACTTCATATCCAGCCGATGAAAAAATCAGCCTGTCTCGAAAAAAACTCGATCAAACATCACGTACAAAATCAACAAAGTTAACAAGCAAAGTTCAATGGTACAGCCTCCGATATGTCCGCCCTCTACGCCGGTGTAAAGTTACTTCCTTCGTCTCGGCTCACTTTGATCTTTGAGAGCAGTAATTAAATCGGCTTTTGTGCGAACTTTCTAGTTTTTCAGATAAACGTGTCTACAGGCGTTTTGGTTAAGTTCCTTGTGTTTTGGCTTCCAAGCTTCCAAGTTTTAACGGAATTAGTTTGCTGTTAATTTTGTTAGAATTAATTTGATTTTGTTTCTATGACAACGTGATGAAGACTGGGGGGTTCAATGATGAAGTTGAGAGGAGGACTTTGACCCCGGTTGTTAGGAGCTTAGAGGTACTACCCTGAAATTAGCAACTCTATATTTGGTAGTTCAAACTTAGTTTGAAATACTGTAAGAATAAAGTTCTAATCAGCTTGCACTACAAAGTGGTTGTTACGTCAGTCACTGCGGACCGAATAGTGCGAAATTAGTGTTTTTTTGCGATTTACAAAAAATCTATTGATTGGACTAAAACAATACCTGCTTTATAGTTATTTCAGTTAGTATAAAAAATTCATCATCTAATTTGAAGTATTTTATGATTGCCAGCGGTTTATTGTTCAGTTTAGAGGTAACTTTGGGATTTTTTCTATCGATAAAATTTTATGGAATTGTGTTTTTGCCAAATACAGGAGATAACATTAATCCTCAACTTTACCATATATTATGTAAAAAATAATGCTGCAGTATTTTAGGCGTAACGGAGGATCATACTAAGCTATTTGAGGTAGTATAGGCCTTTAAGGTGACACATCACACGGGCTCGAACTCATTGGTGGGCGTGGCCAAAAAGCACGCTGTCTCACCTGGCATCGTGCCCGACAGAGATAGTATCAGTGATGAGCAGTTAGACGCTAGTCTTCACGCGCGTCTAGTTCGTACGCACACACTTAGCGTTCCGAACCGTTCCGAACAAAAACGAAGTTATATAATACTTTCGTCTGACCTTTTATTTAAATGCGCTAAAAAGAATAAAATAAACTTTTTCTTTAAAAATTTTACTATCAACTTATAACGTCATCGTCACTACACAATTCGCGAGATTAGTGGCAACAATAATATTGTATAACTATATTGTTTGTTATTGTTGGCCAGGTCTGCTAATCTCTCGAGAGAAATAAATAGCTGTGAAGCCAGCAGAGTCTGGACGTTGGTCGGCAGACGACTGCTTTATATTGTCATCGTGTTACTGTGGATTTCCTTGGCCTGATAAAGTTTAGGATTTCCTTTTCAGGGCATATCACGTCGGAGTCACTAATTTAGTGGTTGTTGTACACTAACTAAATTAAATAAAAAATGTTCATAATTTTTAGTCAACACAAGACAGAGAAGTGACAGATCAGAAGAAAAGTAAAAATTATATCGTGAAGGTTTTATGTAAATAAAGTTCCTAAATAAGTAGGTCGCTACACCATAATATAGAGTGTGCGTTTCGATGGCGCGACCACGGCGTTTTTTTTTAAAATAACTATGCCATGATTTTGTAAAGATATGTATGTACGTGGTTCAAATTTCCCAAAACCTTAAATATGTCAAAGTTATGGTTAAAAAGTTATAAGGATTTGAACGTGGCAACGCCATCGAAACGCGGAGAACCGCGCGGCCACGGAAATCTTAAAAACTAAGCGTTGCAGAGACCTGAAATTTAGGTAAATAACAGATTGAATTTGTAAAAAAAATATAAAAAATCCTAGGTTTATATTTCAGGAGCATAAGTACGGTATCGCTTATAACCTTCAAAATGTTCTGAATGTGAAATTTAAAATTGAAATTAATTAATTTAATTTTAAATTATTTTTTTTACCAAATCTTGCCATAGTTTAAAAAAAAATAATGCCGTGGTCGCGCCATCAAAACGCACACATTATAGGAGAGCAATAAAAATGCACAAGCCCTTCAACTTCAGCGAAAAACAAATGACACGTCACTGACGTCATGCATGAAATGAAAAGGACAGAAATATAGGTCTTGTTCTTCTATCAAACGAATGACATGTCAATATCGCGTGTCCCCCTCCCGCACCGCACCGGGGGAAACAATATTCAGTGAGATGCACGAAAATTCGTAGTAAAAGGCGCGCGTAAAAAAATATGAAAAGGCTTTTGGGAAATCGAATTTTATGAAAAAACCACTGCATAAATCATTATCAAATAAAATTTATTGAATTCTTCGATAATTGTGCTGTGTCGGTACCGACTTTGTTTTGGAAATTTGACACTTTTATTACTAATTTACGCCCAAAGTTACGTTAAAATTGGCAATAAAAATGAATCTTTGGTAGCTCGTAACTTTTGAATGGCTTTTTATTTTACTATTCTGTTTCCGCACAGACACAATTAATAATGAGACAAAACGATATCATGTTTAACTTTAGATGTACCATGTCAAACAGTGCAGTAATAGCCCCCCGAAATTTGTATGGAAAATATGTTGCGCAGTTCAACCTTAAGGGTCTATTTATCATTTCTGGTGTCAAACCTCATGTTAACTTTTATTGTGCATTTTCATTCTTTCATCTATCAATTACTGGACTGCCTTGTTGGTATAGAGGTTGCAATCGCTACTTCTGAGCATGAAGTGCTGGGTTCGATTCCCGGGTCGGGTAATGTGTTATCGGGTTTTTCCATCAGGAATTTCTCAGTAGCAGCTACGGAGTCTGGATTTGTGGTCAGTTGATGGCTCACCCCTTATTACATAGGACTTAAACATAACTGTTGAAATGTGTGTGTATGTACGGTCAAACAAGCTAAGTATTTGGTTTACATTTTACAATGTAATTTGAGAGGAATTATATTATTATTATTATTTAATTTGTGAGGGTAGTTGAATAAACACCTTCGCTATGCTGTGGCGGTACCTCCAATACTTCAGTCTTCCCGCGACCACGGCTGGTGCAATCCGGTCGAAACGTCGGGTTTATATTAAAGGTAAAAATTTGCGAAAATACCCGTTTACATATGTATTATAATGTGTTTTTATCGTGAAAGTTTAAAAAAGACAATGTAATTTGTGGGTTAAACTGTAAACCAAATAGCTTGTTCGACCGTACACCTCTGCCTATCCCTTCGGATTTTAAAGGCGTAATGTTATGTATGTTATTTACTGAAATCAAAAGGTTTTTATTTCGTAAAGTGACATTCTTAGCTGTTTTTTACCCGACTGTGGCGAAGCCCAAAAGGAGGGTTATGTGTTTGCCCTGTATGTATGTTTGTATGTATGTCCGTTTCTTTGTTCCCTCGTAACTCCTCAACGGATGGAGGGATTTGGGTAGAATAAATGTCGTTAGATTCGTCTTGATGGCGCAAGTGTCACTGGCTACATTATAATCAAAAAACAATTAAAAATCATGGATTTGGGGTGCCATATTGTGTAGTTCGATTTTTTTTTCTTCTGATACCATCGAGTGGGGTATCAAAATGAAGAGTTTCAAAAGGTGATTACAAAAATATATGCAACTTATATGTTTGAATGTAATTCGAAATGACAAATCTATATAATTATAAAATGGTAAACTGACCGACTGACTGGGTGATATATCCACGCACAGCCCAAACCGCTGGGTCTACTGATTAGTAGGTTCCTTATGTAGTCCAGGGGTGCACTAAGAAATAATTTTTCAAAATTCAACCCATATGTGAGTGAAACGGGAGTCGAAAGTTTGTATGGGGAAACAAAATTAGTTAGACTGTTTTATTCAAAACTTCACAGGAGTATAAATTCTATCGTTCTATAATATCCTATCGATAAATGAGTGGTTAACATTATTTTGCGTTTTAGGGTTTTTCAGAATTCAACCCCTAAAGGGGCAAATGGGGTGACAAAGTCTGAAAATCAACATGGTTATTGTTTGTATGGTGTATTGGTCGGGTGGACCTGAAATACCAACATCCCCTGTAACGTTGCGTGCGATGGGGTTGAAATGTCTAAAAATCAATATGTGTGTCGATTTCGAGATTGTCAGGGGTGCTGATTACGAATATGGCATTTATTTTGAGATCCAGAAGATGGCGGATTCGACTTCTATACAGGGTTATTGTTGATTTATTGTGATGATCGTGATAACGATGATGATGATTGTGATAATGATGATGATGATGTGATAACGATGATAATGATTGTGATGGATGATGATTGTGATAATGGTGATGATGATTGTGATAACGATGATGGTGATTGTGATAACGATGATGATGATTGTGATAACGATGATGGTGATTGTGATTGTGATAGTGATTAAGATTGTGATGGTGATGGTGATTGTGATTGTGATAGTAATGGTGATGGTGATTAAGATGGTGATTGTGATAGTGACTGTAATAGTGATGAATGTGATGATAGTGACTGTGATAGTGATGGTGATAGTGTTTGTGATAGTGAGAGTGATAGGTAATGATGGTGATTGTGATGGTGATTTTAAAATGGTATGATATTACCTTAGTAACTAAAAAGTGTAAAATAAAAAAAATCATTAAAAAAAAAAAAAAAAATCCCGACTGCAAAAAAAAAAACTGAAAAGAATAAAACAAGTTCAGGAGACAGGACATATTGACTGCAACAGTCGGGACCCATTAAATAATCTAGACATTACATCCAATATGGGTCCAGACTGTTGCAGTCAATATGTCCTGTCTCCTGAACTTATTTTTACTTTTACTACGTTTTATTCTTTTCAGTTTTTTTTTTTGCAGTCGGGTTTTTTAATTTTTTTTAATGATTTTTTTTCTTTTCAGGAATTCTTATTCTTTTGCACACAAAAACGCAAACAAAAAAAAACTTAAAACGCACATACTTCGATGGAGGGTTTAAGAACTATTTGAGGCACACAGTTTACTACCCTGCCAAAGTAACGTGTAACAAACTCAAATCACCAATGCGTAGCCAGAGTGGTTCTGTTTTTTTTTCAACCGCCTGTACTGTCCCACTGCTGGGCAAAGACCTTCCCCAATTCCATCCATGTGCTCTTTTCCAGTGCCTCCTCGAACCAGCTCCTTAATGCTCCTTAGTAACGCATTTTTAACTAGTTTGTGATTGGTTTCATCGTGCACGACCGGGCTCAAAGTTTCCTGATAGGAGCAGTTCTCGATGTCTCTCATTCACCTAGCCTTTTTTCAACTATGTTGGGGTCAGCGTCCAGTCTAAACGGATGCAGCAGAATACTAGTATTTTACATGAAGCGATTGCCTATCTGACCTCCACAACCCACATAGAACTGGGTAATACGATACCCCTTTGTAAGAGTGGTTGTCAGACTTTTTGGGCCACTGACTACCTGTAATGACTGTCATAGATCTACAAATGACAGTCGGAACCAACGGCTTTACGCGCTTTCCGAGCCACGGAAGAAACTCGGTATGTAATGGGTGGTTACCCATTCCAACCTAGGCAAGCACGGCTTAACGTAAAGATTGACCCGAGCGGCTGTTATTATTTAGCCACGAGCTTCTCTCGGTGTCTCTCATTATGACTGAAAAAGAAAACTCATATTGACCATGACTGTATTATTGTTAGGTGCTTAATTTATTAACTTCTATGAAACGATAGAACAAGTCGTTCGTTATTAAAATGACGACATTGCCATCCAACCACAAATAAAATATCGGTGTAAAATTTCCCGTAAAATGTCAAATAAATTATTCCTTTTGATCAATTTTATTATAACTGAAATATTGTATTCATTAGTTTAAATTTCAAATTGTACGTAAAATATAATTACCTTTACTAGGTTCCAATTTTTTTTCTAACTTATCAGTACTATGAGCGAAGTTGAAATGGGATTTGAGAGGCCTTACAAAGTGAAATGTGAGGATTTAATCATGATCAGAGCAGTGCAGTGGTGGCTCGATGATAACGTTTTGCTTGCTTGCTTGTTTCGGCTGCCACATGTGACTGTTCCTAAATTACCGGCTGATAAAACTTCGTTTTCCCTTATTCATACTAATATTAGTATTAAGGTCAACCAAAAATATTCATCGGCGCTATTTTGAATTTTCATTTTGACCTCATTTTCATTATCAGCGACCCAAAAACCATGAAAACGACACCTATGAAGAAAAAACCAAAAATTTTCGTCGGCGCAATCTTGGCTTTTCATTTTGACCTCATTTTCGTTATCAGCGACTCCAAAAACCACAAAACGATACCCATGAAAATAAAAAAAACGAAAATTTTCATCGGCGCCATCTTGGATTTGTATTTTGACCTAATTAAAAAAAAACGTAAAGAATACGCACGGTGTTAAACAACTAAAGTAAACTTTAAACTAGACTTAATTTAGGCTATTGCTATCTTTTTTCTCTAATAAAACGAGAAAGTAACGGACGTAATTAAGAGCTGTCAAATTTAATTGGAACTAATATTTCCATACAAATAAAGGGTGCACGTAAAAACATATAAACACGGCGAAGCGCAAGACATAAACTAATTTGACATCTCTAACTTAGTTCATAGCTATAGCCGTCCTTTTCTCGCACTGCCTTTTAGTAAAATATAGCAATAGCCTAAATTAGGTTTAGTTTGTGCACAACAGAATCGACACCATTACTTGCCACCCTGTAAAATTCATCGCTTCATTAGCCTGAGGATACGTCCTACCCATTCACGGTTTCCAAAATGATCGTCAGTCCATAGGAAAATGTTATCTATCAGAAATACCCATAATTTAAAATCAATTTCATTCGAACACAACTATTGCAATATAAGGCTTTTTACAAAGGTACTTAATGTTCCGTGTAAAATGGCCAACACATTTCAGACTTCCTTTCAATAATACATAATACACTTGTTAAGGTCCTGGATGGTCAGCAAATAAACCGCAAAAATATAACATAACATCACGACTGTAATTCTAGAAGGGTTAAGCAGAGCGTACCTAACAGTACCCCCAATTTTTTTGGCCTATCAAGTCCCATGTAATAGGGGTGAGCCTATTGCCATCAACCGGGCTCAAATACAAACTCTGTGTCTACTACTGACAAATTCTTGATGGAAAAACCCATGTGGAGGTCAGATAGGCAGTCGCTCCATGTAAAATACTGGTATTCAGCTGCGTCCGGTTAGACGGAAAGCCTACCCCAACATATTTGGGAAAAGGCTAGGCAGATGATGATTTCGGTAACAACAAAAACGTCAAAATTTCCTTCGAATTTTCTCTCTACTGACAATCAGTAATGTTTTCGATTAAATTTACAACATACATGTCCAATCTCATATCAAAATCTTGGCCATTAAGAGGTAGTTTCTATATTCTTCTGGAATCAATTCAAGAATGGGCTTATGGTACGTATGGCTTATTTCATTGTACCTTTTCCAAACAAACGCAATAATATATTAATAGATAGTGTTATAGTTAAGATGAGAATAGCGGTCATTGACCCACCTACATTTATTAAACTTCTTAACTTTGAAAACCAAAAATAAGCTTGTTCAAGTCTTGAATCGTCCATCGTCTATCGTGATCTTTAACATTTTTTCTAACGAAAAACGATACATAGTTTATTTGTTTTGGTTCGAACGAAGAGATATTAGGGAAAGGGCAATGACCGCTATTCTCATCTTAACTGGCACTAACTTATAGTTTCCATATTCTTCTGGAATCAATTCAAGAATTAGGAACCTTGTAATCTTTTGTCGAATCGAATGGCTTATTTCATTCTGCTTTTTCCAAACAAACGCAAAATTGTGTTACTTAGTTCCAATTTCTTTTGTCAACCCTCCTACTGACCCAGGCTATACAGGATATCGAATCCTACGAACCACAGTCACACGGACGTATAAATTCACCCCTACACCCCATAGATAACCCTTCCGTGCTCATAAATTTGGGATAAATAATCTTAGTTAGGTATTAAGGGGCGCAGTGAGTTACTGGTTGTTGCTGTCAAAATACTGGGTAAATAGATTTTTTTGGGCTGAAGAACGGTCATGGGAAAAAGTGGAAGATTCTCGTTCAAATACAGGATGGATAAATCATCTTCATTTTCCGTGTTTTCAAAGGATTTACTCTGACAATATTGATACCTCTTCTGCAATATTAGTTTTAAGTTATCTTGCTGCGCCCTAAGGGTCACGTACTCACTAGTTTAAGCTTAGCGTGTAAAATTGGTTGTGTACATTGTGCATTAAATTAAATAAATATAGTTACTGATAGAACTGGAAAGTACCTACCTTTTTACTTGGAATTATTGTAAAATTTACAATAGCGATGATAACTGACTAAATAAATATGATTCTGACTAGTCCGTCAGCTAGATTATCGAAAAATATTGGATACATGTTTTTTGTTTTAACGAATTGATAAAAATTGACGAACACAAAACGTGTCAAAGATCATTAGTGGGGGCTTGTGAGACATTTTGGTAAAAAATGTACTTAAGTGTCACACAAGTTTTCGACGCACTGTATCGTCTTCATTTTTTGTTTACGTGAAAAAAAAAAAAAAAAGTGTCCAACAACAACAACAACAAACAACAACAGCCCATAACGTCCACTGCTGGACATAAGCCTCTCCCATGATGGAAGAAATTTGCCGTAATCTCCATGCTTGGCAGGCGGATTGGAGATCGCAGTAATGAAAGACTAACAGAAAATGCTGCTGCCCATTCTCTGGTCTACGGAGGCGCAAGGTGTTCTGCCTCAGACATTATCCGCCTTATACGACACCCGTGAGTGTAATGGGTTGGTTCTATTCTACTCTGCCGGATACCACACGGCTAACGTAACGGTTATGTTTTTCCTCCTTAATTTGTATCTTTTTATATTATTGTATGTGTGCTATAATAGCTGACGTCAAATAAAAATGTTTATTTCTTTCTTTCTTTCTTTTAACGGCCCACACGGGTATGTGTCCAACATATTTTTGAAATCTATCTGACGGACTAATTATGTTTTTTTTGTCATCTACCCTATTACTATGGTTTGGCAAATCAGTGTAAATATTGTGGGTGGAAAAAGATATGGTAGAAAGCAAAGTTATAATTACTGTTTATTCAGGCTGAAAGGAATATCGACGCACAAACGATTGTATGTATTGTATTGTATTCAGTAAAATTATTCTAAGCAAAAAAAAAACTGTTACCTCCAAAGTGCAATATCTACACGGTCAGAATAATAAAAACTGTTTTTTTTTGACAACTGTTAGTGCGCCGATGATTCCACCCTGTATATTGAAAGCAAGCTTGACTGCCCGGTCGAAACATCAATATTGTAAAATTTGGAAAAAAGTAATAAAATATACAAAACTTTTAATTTCGCTATTATAGTGAGGCGAATGCCTCACTATAATAGCGAAATTGAATTGTAAACAGACTTATTTGTTGTTCTACTGAACGAGTTTCATGAAGGGAATCCTTCATGAAACTCGTTCAGTAGAACAACAAATAAGTCTGTTTACAATTCTAGACATTCATTTAATTTTCGTTGTAAATAAAACCTAATATTGTTTGACATTAAACACAAAACAAAAAACGCCCAAATATTTCCAATGTTAATATTATAAAATTTGTGTCAATATTATTTGTTACAATCTAATAAATATTACTGGGAAACAAACATAATACGTTTCAATATGTGATCGCAAAAGACGTGAACTTATTGTAGGCACAGAGCAAAATAAATTGCTCGCTATAATGTTGCTACGCCATTGGTCCTATCATTTTGTACCAGTGTGTGTACTTATTTGGGTACTCATGAGGTCACAGACGAAACAAAACTTTATTGTTATTTGTTTCGAGTTTAATTTTCCATCTTTACATAATGTTATTATTTACGTAACTTGGAACAAGGACAAGAAGATGAACAGATAATGTACTTAATCCTTATATACTTTTTGTATGCGGAAGTTTATGATGGCTGTTAAGAATAGGGAAATACAAAATAAACGATTGATGGACTGTGTGAAAGAAATAGCCGTGTGGTATCCGGCAGAGTAGAATAGAACCAACCCATTACACTCACGGGTGTCGTATAAGGCGACTAATGTCTGAGGCAGAACACCTTGCGCCTCCGTAGACCAGAGAATGGGCAGCAGCGTTTTCTGTTAGTCTTTCATCACTGCGATCTCCAATCCGCCTGCCAAGCGTGGAGATTACGGCAAATTCCTCCCATCATGGGAGAGGCTTATGTCCAGCAGTGGACGTTATGGGCTGTTGTAGTAGTAGTAGTAGTGAAAGAAATGGCTAGTTTTTGAGATGACGACTAATATAAAAGTATAAAAGAAGAAGAAGACAACTGTGCTGCTCTGATTCCAAACAAATCTGGATAATGTCAGGAGAATGCTGATAGCATCTTTATAAATGCAGAATATAATAAAGCTAATAGTACAACAATGGTACATTACTGCAGCGGTCAGCAACAGATTGATGGGCGAACGTGTAATTGTTGGCCGAGGCGAAGTCGAGGCAGACATATGTATGTCCATCAATGCCTACTTGACCAAGACTTGTATATTACCTACTTTTCTCAAATAATGCGAGGAAATTAAAACTCTCGCGTTGCAGAGTTCATTTGTTATTTTTTTTCAATAAACCGCTTTCTATTTGCAAGCCAATTCGAAAGGAGAATGCCCATTTTTCTACTGACCGCCGTTGCGCATCAAAACTTTTTGTATGATAGCATAAATTGGATATAAAACAGGGATGATGTCGTACTTTCTAAGGAAAAAAAAAAAAAAAAAATTTGTGGGGTTTTTGTTGTGGGGCTTTGATTTTCTGTTCAGTTTTGAGGTTAGTTTTGTAACGAACCTTCCACTAAAAGCAGCAGCCCTTTACAACAAAATGACTTGAATTGACATTTAAGACACGAACAGAACGCAATGATAAGTTATAAATTACAAGCACAACAAACTGAAGAACTATCGATGCACAATTAAAAACAGAAGTATTCGGCAGCGAGGTTTGATTTGTTTGTTTGACAAATTGACAGTGACAGTTCACATTTCACATTGTGATAGTGTTACCAACGCAGTTAATCTAAATAACTCTTGAATAGAACTGATTTGTCAAATATAGAAAGATTTTTAATTAGCAAAGTAATATTATTTAAAAGGATGCGAATTAAGAAAATATATTATTTCAATTATGCTAATTAAAAATGTAAAATAACGAAAATAGTCATAGTTGAATTTATTTTTAAAACTCCGAGTCTGACGGATTATGGGGAGGTTTTAATAAATTGGCAACATTTGCCGAAATACGCCATTTTAAAAAGTATGCAGCAAAATCCAATATTTTAACTAATTAAATACAAAATAGTAACCCCACATACGATTACGATCAAGTGAATTAAGAGAAGTTAAAAAAATATTTTATTATTTATGAGTTTGTTTGTATGGCTATAGTCTTTTACTATAAAGCGACTCTGATTGTGGTCAATCTCCTTTAAATAAAACCTTTGATAAGTGTTACCTTCTTGATTCCCATGTTTCAGAGTAAAAGATCATTCCATTTTTAAATAACACGACAGATATATTATGAGTTTAATAAGTAAAATTATTTGGCCGCTAAACACGACAGATATTTTCATACAACTTTTGCCGGCCGCTGGTCGCATGTATCTGGCCAGTACAGCAATTTCGTTTCTTTTTTTTTTATTATTCATTGTAAACTTAGAGGGGTTTTTATCCATACGGATATGCCAACCTCATCGTACCTTATTCACTATTTACATAATATACAGTAACAGAATATTTACTTACTATGTACCTATTGTGCCTATCAGAAAGAGAATCATTGACTAAATATCTTCACCAAGCCACACAACCTCTTTGCAATAGTTGATGGTCGTGGTTGCTGAAATAATTTGGATCAGCCCAACGTCCAGAATGTCTAATTTGAATTCTCTAATCAATGATTTTCTTTCATTCTTATTCTTAACGCACTCCATCAGCACATGTTGCACATCTTCAAATTTCGATTTATCTCTAAGAAGATTTTCAAAATAATGCTCAAACCAAGCATGTTTGAGAAAATAAAATAGTATCCTTTTTTAGTCGTCCTATTCATAGCATGAAAAATATTGAAACGATGCATAACTCTAACAAACGTTCAGAACACATCACAAAACTTTTCAACAAAACCTTTTTCAAACTTCTTTTTTTTTTAGTTCTATCAACTCACAGGCGGCTTAGGACGATGTCAACGTTCGTTATTTGCAGCTTTAGTCGATCTACAACAAAAGACTGAACAATATTTTTGTCTTTTTCGATGCGTCATACATAATGTCAAACATTACTTTTTGCTTACTTTTGAATGTAAGTTGTATTTTTACAATCCACGTCGCCTCGTTGGTGTACCTAGTAGTCGGGAGAGCGATGTACTGCATGAGGTCCTGGGTTCGATTCCTAGGACGGGCAAAGTGTTATTGGGTTATTTTGTCAGGAAATTCTCAGTAGCAGCCACGGAGTGTGGGTTTGTGCCCGGTTGATTGAATAGGCCCTATCACTTGTACTTAAACATAACTGGTGAAACGTGGGTTCACCTATGCCTCACCCTTTCGGCACTAGCCCCCGTCGTCACCTGCTTCGATTTCGGGAATTGTCGCGAGGGATCGTTCTACCAGGATAACAAACATGGGCGTGCGCTATGAAGAGGCAATTAGACTAAGCCTACCCTACCAACTAGGGCAATTATTATCTCTAATGAACTATGTAATAAAGTAACACTTTGTACAAAATATTAAAAAAAAAAACAACTCCTGTTCGAATACTTATAGCAATTTTTCGCGCCCGTGTTACGTAAATAACACTGTAATGGAAGTTGCTACGAAGCTCGACGCTCACCCGCCGGACGTATCTAATAAGCAAACGCTCTACTAGCCTAAAACCCATTGATAAATTTACGCACACAGCGGCACATTGGTGCATATTTTCGTGTGTTTGAACCGCACACATGTATAGATTGCAGCCATTTTTGGGCGGTAACTCCTGCGAGTGTAGCTGGGCTGTGATTGGCTGCTACAATACAAGGTCAGGATTCAAGGTATAATAATAATAAACATTTTTATTTCCCTTCCACAAAGGCGCCTTAAAATATGTATCTATACTACATCAGATAAATCCTTTGTGGGAGACTGGCATCTGCACTAGGAAAACCCTGTCACACAAGGTGGATGTTCTTAAGCCCGCGGAATTCAAATTTCCTTACGTTCCTTGCACTTGTTCCTTGTGCTTGTTGTATGTTGATTAAAATATGATTACATTCGTCTTACAGCCGCAAATCATATAATCATCAACATACAACCTAGCACTGGCCTGCAAATTGTAAAAAACGTAAGGAAATTTGAATTTTGCGGGCTACCGCGCAGCAGGGTTGGTTTCGGATCCCTTTCCAATTAAATTAGTGGAGATTTCGTATTATGATATTATCCTGCAAAATTTTTGTTGATCACTGTAAGTTGTAAAGCAACTCGATATGAAAATGATGCAATTTTATTTAATAGTATTTTTCTATCAACAGATTAAAAATTATATTTTTCTGAAGGAAGCCATTATTGTTTCATTGTGACAAGCAATTTATATCGCGATCTTGAATGTTTTAATTTTAACATATTAAGTTATTTACACATTTGTTTTGAAACAGAAAACGTACATTTAACAGTAACAGTAGTGTAAATATTAATTTTGTTGTGCATTAATTGTTTATCTCACAATGGTGTTTACTTGTTAAGTTGGTGCTGATAATGTGTGTTTGTTAGAAGGTAAAGGCAATAAGTTTTCTCAATTATCGTATAATGACAAGCTTCAAGTTGTGCCTAAAGGTAGATGTGTACCCGAATTACGAGAATTAATCCAAAAATAATATATGGTAATTAACTGACATGTTCTGTAACTATCACCCACTCACTTGGATAAGATATTAGAGGTGGCCGAATCTTTCTTTTGTTTGCATCGTTAGAAAATCGTGAGTTGAACCTTGAATAATGTGGTGAGTTCTTTACATCTTGTATTTATAACTTTTGTTTTTACAGGCTTATTTTCAAATATTATAATGCTGTCTTGTATGGATCAGAATGTTGGGCCACAAAAGGGATGAATGAAAGGCATTTGCATGTCGCAGATATGATGATGCTAAGGGGGATATGTGGTGTTACGCGAATGGATAAAGTTAGAAATGAGTATATAAGAGGAAGTCTGAAAGTGGCGCCGGTAACTGAAAAGTTGTGTGGTAATCGGTTGTCGTGGTATAGGCATGTGATGCAGAGGGATGAGGAAAATGTCGTGAGGAAAGTTTTGAGTATGAATGTGGATGGGTATATGAGTAGAGGAAGACCAAAGAAACGATGGATGGACTGTCTAAAGAATAATATGGCAAGAAAAGAAGTGTCTAATGAGATGACAAAAAATACAGAAGTATGGAAGAGGAAGACATGCTGCGCCGACCCCAAATGAATTGGGATAAGGGCAAGAGAATGATGATTTTCAAATATTATAAATCAACAAATGTACTTTGAGAGCCATCATAATTATGTAGAGCGACGTTGTGGAGTTGCGCTTTTTTTTTTTTGCTATCATTATTTCGTGGCCTACCCATCCTGATGGACCTCTGCACGCCGCTGATAACAAACTAACTTGGTTAAAAAATATCTGCGTCGCAAATTTAAACAAAACTCAGTGGCTTTTACTTGAAAGACTAACAAACTTTCGCATTACAATACTAAAGTAATATTTAAATAGCCACGTTATTTAACTTAATTCTCTTTGTCTACTTTTTATTTACTCTGTAACATTTCAGTAAACAGTAACAAAATCTGTACGTGCCCCAACACGACACCAATGCTTGCCAAGTCCCACACATACACGGACATAATTTCCGATAGAGCTTGCAAATCGACGTCGAACATTTTTTATTCCAACAGACAGTTTTGCTGTTTCGTGTCGGTTTCATTTTACTGAATGTATCCTTTATGAGTATTAAACTCACTTACTTGTGCGTTTTGTTTTTTTTTCTTTTGAGGAAACTGAAATGTAAAAGTTTTTCAGCATGTTACTTGGTGTTGGGTCGACGATATCGAAAGTCGCGGGGAACACCTAGATAAGGGACCTACAGAAGCGGAAACTCAGCATCATCTGCCTAGCCTTTTCCCAACTATGTTGGGCTCGGCTTCCAGTCTAACCGCATGCAGCTGCTGAATACCAGTATTTTACATGGAGCGACTGCCTATCTCACCTCCACAACCCAGTAAGTACTGGGTAATACGTCAAAACCCCAAGGTAAGACAGGGAATGGGCAACTACAGTACGTTCACAGTTTTTATGCCTTGTGACTGGGTCTGTAGCTACATTTAATTTTCAGCTTTGTTTCGACAATTTAAAAGTGCCTGTAACTGGCCTACTTGAAATAAAGGCTTTGATGTTGATTTTTAGGGTTCCGTACCCAAAGGGTAAAAACGGAACCCTATTACTAAGACTTCGCTGTCTGTCCGTCTGTCCGTCTGTCCGTCTGTCTGTCACCAGGCTGTATCTCATGAACCGTGACAGCTAGACAGTTGGAATTTTCACAGATGATGTATTTCTGTTGCCGCTATAACAACAAATACTAAATATAGTCAATGGTACGGAACCCTTCGTGTGCGAGTCCGACTCGCACTTGGCCGGTTTTTTTTTTTTTTTGTCAGACTTTTTGGGCCACTGACTACCAGTAACGACTCTCAAAGATCTACAAATGACAGCCGGGACCAACAGCGGAGGAAACTCGGTACGTAAGGGTGGTCACCCATCCACAGACCAACCTAGGCAAGCACGGCTTAACCTAAAGATCGACCCGAGCGGTTGCACAGAACCGGGAAGTGTGGAAGAAAAAGGGAAGGCCTATACCCAGCAATGGGTGTTTTTGGGCTGATATGATGATGATGACTTGGTGCTGAAGTAATTTTTGGCTAAGTACTACATAAGAGATTACTGATGTAACGATCCCGTTTATGTACAATAGGCTAGTTTCCACCATGAATAAATTGCAAATCTATTTAGTCCGTCAGTTAGAGTATTGGAATACAATGAACAAGTATTTTTTGTTTTTGTAAATCAATGAATATTGAGGTGTGCTTCGTCTGGGTGTGCTTCGTTTGGGTGTGCTTCATGGAATACCTCATATTGACAAAGATAAAACGCATCAAATCTCGGGAGTGGGGGCTCGTAACGTCACAACGCACTAACAATTCTAGCACGGCGTGACGTACTGAGAATTTTAAAAGCGTCGTATCTACGTCAATGTTGGTCTACGTAACAAAAGAAAAAATACGTGTCAAATATTTTTTTGAAAATCTAACTGACGGACTAATTAGATTTTTTCAGGACACAAGCCTATTGAACGTGATTACATGATTATCTTGCATGCAGGTCGAATTGAGCCGATCATTTTCCTTCCAGAAATAGCATCTTATAAACTGGGCAACTTTCTTGCACGTGTGGTGCAATGATTGTTATCATTATATTTACTTGCCGGTTTTTTTTCCAAAAACCACCAATTGACCATACAACTAGCATTCGTTTATTAGTGTAGGTTTACACGCACTACGGACAGAGAGTCTTAGGGCTCATTTACAGAGACGCGGCGCGTTGTGCGGCGCGGCCCGCTTAAAATTCAAACATAATATGGCAATGTATGAGAGCGTTTACGGAGAGGCGTATTTACGCGAGTTTGCTGAAATGCAGCGTTGCCCGCCGCGTGCACCGCCGCGGTCAACGCGGCAGTGCGCGCGCATATACAAACATATGACAGATGACACCACCGCGCCGCTGCACACGCCGCCTCTCCGTAAATGGAAAAACGCGCACCGCGCCGCGTGACGCGCCGCACAACGCGCCGCCTGACGCACCGCCTGACGCGCCGCTCAACGCGCCGCGTGTCCAGAAATGAGCACTAAGGGCGGATATTGGTATACACCTAAGTAGAAATCATGAAATAAGATATTTTGAACTTAAGAAAACATAAAAAATAATTTGTAAAAAGGAACTTGTCTATTTAGACCAACGTTGTGAGTATATAACAGTTATTTAAAAAAAAAGTTCATTCTGACAAAAATAACGCGATAATAAATAAAAATAAAAAAATCGCTGGACAATACACACAGCGCCATCTAGTGCCACACTAAGCAAACAGGCTTGTGTCGTGGACACCAAATAGTTGATATACTACATAGATACTTTTGGTTTGTAAATACAAACTTATTATTATACACTAGCTGACGTCCCGCGGTTTCACCCGCGTAGTTCCCGTCCCCGTGGGAGTACGGGAATAAAATATAGCCTATCACTCACGAATAATGTAGCTTTCTACCAGTGCAACAATTTTTAAAATTGGTTCATTACTTCCGGAGATTACCCCCTACATACAAACTTACAAACATCATCATCATCATCATTATTTCAGCCGAGAGACGTCCACTGCTGGACACAGGCCTCCCCCAAGGGGGGGTTTTGCCATAATCGCCACGCTTGGCAGGCGGGTTGGCGATCGCAGTACGGTTGTTACAAAAGCACAGAGAACGCTGCTGCCCATTCTCTGGTAATCCCTTAGCCGCCTCTTACGACACCCACGGGAAGATATGGGATGGTGCTATTCTTTACGTCCGACACCATACGGACCAAACATACAAACATACAAACTTACACACAAATGTTACCTCTTTACAATATTAATATAGATATAAATATACATCCAAATGACTCGGAAACAAATGTCCATGATCATCACACAAACATTTGCTCTATTTGCATTACTAGGTACTGCCAATACAATAAACTTACGAACAAACACGAAAAGCCGCCAAACAACGCTCCAATCATTTCCCACACAAACATAAAAATCGAATTACAAAACTATACATCGGTAAAATATCGAATAATCCGAAATCGAGTCACAAATCTTGTTAGGGACCACCGCAATCTAATACTATGGACAAAATTTATGTTAACCGGATACCAATCACAGACATACCTTTGTAAAATATTAGATACCCGTGTCAAACTCAATGCGATCTTTTTATTAGCTAGTTTCGGAAATTGGCTTAGCATGGTCGAAAATGTAAGGAATAAGTAATTCGATGTAATTTTTTGTTAGAATGTGAAAGGGATGGACAAGAAAATAAACTTGTGATAATTATTGTCAGTTTTTGCGATATAAGAGCTGTTTTTGACAAAAATGGTTATGGTTTTAGGTATTCTTTGTTGAATTCTGGAGAATAGGGAAGATGCATAAATTTTCTTTTGTTTATTTCGATACGGAATATTAAAGTACTATAAAAATAATGACAAAAAACGGAAACAAGACATAAATCGGCCAAATAACACAAAAGTTATAACCATTTAAACTTTTGTTTCTATCTCTTTCTAGATAAACGGAATTTAGTATGGATTTTGTACGTCGATGCAGAGAATGACGTCATTCGTTGTATCGGATCTCTCTGTCTAATCAGCAGTTTCAAATGCTTATAACTTAGTATTTTTAATAGATATTTAAAATATAATTTCACTTGGCTATTTTTGATATTAATACGCTTTGTTTAGAGTGATAAAAAAAAATCATGCATCTTCCCTATTAGGGACTACTACACTTCTACCTACTTATTTTATATTCTGTGTTTTTCTATTTTTATGTTTTTATAATTTATGTTTTCTAGCATCGTATTGGACGAGTCTGTAATGATGTTATAATTGGTGGTAAATCATCATCAGCCTATTAATGTTCCCACTGCTGGGACACAGGCCTCTTCTCTATGAGAGGGAATGGGCTATAATCTACCACGCGGGCCCAGTGCGGATTGGTAGATGTCACATGTCTTCGAATTTTTTGGTTCTAGGACATGCCGGTTTCTTCACGATGTTTTCCTTCACCGTTTTGGAAGCAGTGGTGAAAAATAAATTACACAAAGTAATGCGCCTGTCTTGGTTTGAACCCACGACTTACTGTTCGTAAGTCGGGGACGCCTCCACTGGGCCACCGCTGCTCTCGTGGTGGTAAATAAATAAATAATAATAAATACTCACACTTATTCAGCTTCATTCGCGTTTCGCTGAACATTTTTGGACAAATTTACAGTTCTGCTTCTATCAGCCGTGTACAGCGTCGTAAGAATGAGAATTAAAGCCGTCATAGCATGTTATCTCCGCTGAAACGCTTCTATCTACTACGTATGTCGCTGGATATGCTGCAAAGACGGTAATCTACTCATTTTATAGTATTGTGCCTCCAACATGGACGGTTCTATGTGCGATATTATCATCGTTTCTTAATGATTACGTAATAATCTATGCAGGAACTATGCAGGTCGCAACTTGTCGACAAGGAGTTGAGAACCATCCGTGTAGAGCACCCCTGACAATCTACAATCGTTAACGCTAGTAGAAAACTAATCAAATGTATCAAAATGACATAATTTCTACGTTAAATCACGTGATCAACACAAACGAATAGAAAATTCGTAGACACGTTTACATCGTCCAAAATGACAGAATAGAATGTTATCATTTCTACAATGTTGATCGCTAAACTCTTTGGTAGGAACGCTCACTATAGACTAAAGTGTATGTTTTTTCTACAGACATTAGAGAACGAGCGATCGACTCAGCACCCCTAGCCAAGTTGACAATCTACAATCGTTAAAGGTAGTAGAAAACTATTCAACTGAATGGGAATGACATCATCTCAACGTTATATCACGTGATCAACACAAACGAATAGAAAATTCGTAGACAAGTTTACATCGCTCAAAATGATAGAATAGAATGTTATCGTTTCTACAATGTTGATCGCTAAACTGTAGTTTTTTTCTACAGACATTAGAGAACGAGCGATCGACTCAGTCGTGTCAATATGGCTACCAATTTAGCGCTTTCTACAATCGCTTACGCCGAGGCGTTTACGATTGTAGAAAGAGAATCGATACGAAACGTTTGTAACTTGGCTAGGGGTGCGGTCGTGTCAACTTGGGTACCAATTTAGCGCTCAGAAAACTTAATAGACGCGGAAAGTTGAAGAGATCATGCGTACGCGCCTCCATACAAAATCGTTGTTTTCTATGGGCATAAGCTGAATAGAGCTGAATAAGTGTGAGTAGTCCCATAAAGGTGTAATGTTATGTGTCATCACCATCATCAATATAACTGCTGGATAAAGATCTTTCCCAAAGATCGCCACATTGTCTAGCCCTTTGTTTCTCGCATCTGTCGGCACGGTGGGCGAAGGGGCTGAGCAGTTGACTGTGAAATGCATATCGCGTGTTCGATCCCGCATGGTACAAATAATTGTATGGCCTTCAGGTAGTTGTTACGGTTCTGACTGTTTGAGTATGTGACAAGCCCTCCACACTATTCCCAAACCGCTGTAACTCCTGAAAGCCATAATCAACAGCGCCGAGACAATGAAGCTCGACGAAGTCCCAGAGAATAAATTTAACTGTCTTGGATCCCGCAACGAAATTAATCAGAAAAGTATAGCGGAGGAGTAGGAAAAAACGTAACTTCTATTTCCGTTTTTTGAGCATGTGAGTTTTAATGTTTTTAAACGCACTCACGATACATGAGAATTTCCTAGTGTAAAGTTAAAAAAAAGTATTTTCCTTCCTTCACCGGTCGTTCTTCGGCCATGTTATAATGTGATGTTAATTCTGTGTAGCTCACGTTTGCAATTCCTTAACTAATGGAGTGATTTTTAGGGTTCCGTACCCAAAGGGTAAAAACGGAACCCTATTACTAAGACTTCGCTGTCTGTCCATCTGTCCGTCTGTCCGTCTGTCCGTCTGTCTGTCACCAGGCTGTATCTCATAAACCGTGACAGCTAGACAGTTGAAATTTTCACATATGATGTATTTCTGTTGCCGCTATAACAACAAATACTAAAAACAGAATAAAATGAATATTTAAGGGGGGCTCCCATACAACAAACATGATTTTTTTTAATAATTGGTACGGAACCCTTCGTGCGCGAGTCCGACTCGCACTTGGCCGGTTTTTTTTTATGCACGGCTCACCAACAGCTTTCAATGTGCATGAAGCAACCAAAATTTAACCATATAGACATCAAGCGAATCATTCATTGTCAACCATACCTTTTATATCTGTCATACTCAAAATGAATCAATTTGGTTTAACGGTGAAACAGCCATTATTCTCTCAATTTCTTTTTCAATTTCCATTCGTCACATTAATCGTCTCTCGAAATGTAACTCAAAAGAGACAAAAGCACATCAACATTCAATATGTGTGCTTGTATGTTTTTCTTCAATTCTCGTTATTGGTAACATTGTAGCCCAACAAAATTAGCATTCATATTGGAAGTTGTCCATTCGATAATTTATGCAATTACCCAATGAATAATTATAACATGAATGAGTGTACGTGATGGACGCTGTTGCAGAATGGGCCATTGGGTAAAACTATTACTATTGTGCTCCTCAATTTAGTTGAAGGCAATGAGATATGACGTTTTGTGCGTAATTGGTAACGATTTATGATTGTTTTTGTATTGTCTAATTGACTTGCAAATCGTGCAGAAAATGTCAAACATAATTTTGTCCAGGATTAAATCCTATTGTTTGTATTTTGAGCCCCAATCACGAGCTCAGGCGATGCGTCTTGTGACACATCCTGTGTCAAGAGACGCGTCGCAGTGACTCATGACATGGCATGTTATAAGCAATTTATTGTATTCTCCGCAATCGCTATCGCAACACGCGTGTTGCATGAGCACGTCGCCAGTGCTGGACACGGCTCTTTTAATAAACACCTCTTTGTCTTAGGAGTCACAGACAGCCCCCTGTGTCGTGCCTGCATGGAGGAAGACGAGCAGCAGCAGCAGCCCACGTGCTTCTGCACTGCCCAGTGGCTGCAACATACAGGGCAAAGTACTTTGGTAGCTCAGACTCTCCGCGAGATAGTCACATTGGGGCGCTGCTGGTCTTTCTCGGGGAATTGATTGGATCGAATAGTTTCCCACCCGTAAGCAAAATACGCGCTTTGACGTGGAGTTATGGACACCATCCCGTTATACAATACAATGAGCTTGTAGTTTGTGTTATGACCAAGCGGTTTTTCTGATGATGTGCCTTTGATCACATGCAGAGGATTCTGACGCAGACCCTATTCAGATCTCACAAATAAAAGGAATAGTTTTGTGTAGCTTCGTGCGAATAACAGCCGCTCGGGCATATATCCAGGTTAAGCTGCGCGTGCCTGGGTTGGTTCGTGGATGGGTGATCACCCATGACGAATCGAGGTAGTCCGAAAGTCTGACAACCAGTCTTAACAAGGATATCGTATTACCCAGAACTAGCAGGGTTGTGGAGGTCAGATAGGCAGTCACTCCAAGTAAATACTGATATTCAGCTGCATCCAGTTAGATCGGAAGCTGACCCGAAAAATGCTAAGCAGATGATGAGTTTCATATAGCTCCAGGCCGCGTTCATAAAATGTAAGTAGAAGCGTCGGCGTCGTTAGGCTGCCGGGACAGTGTGATTAGGCTCGACCTTAATAAGCACTACAAGCTGCGAAAAAATTAAGTCAGTTGAGTGCTTGCGCACTGATCTGCACTTGAGCGACTTCATAATTAGATCAGGACACGGTCCAATTTTTATAAAAATCTTTTAGTACCTGCTACTTGACACACTTAAAGGGCAGATCGATATATCAGGAAAAATAATATTCTCTTGTTTTTACTCACGACATATTTTGTCTTTACTACCCAATTCAGTTTAATTGTTAATTTGCAATTGAGTAACAAATATATCCACAAATCATTTTAGACTGTTACATTTTCTATGTATGTTTTTTCTGGTTGAAACAACGGTTAAAGTGTGTCATAACAACACGTAGAACTTTACAACATATTCAACTATAATATTTTCATTCAACTTCAAGATCAACATGGGAATATAAAACATAAACTCATCCAATACAAGAATAACAGTTTAGAAATATTCACCGCAGCTGCGGCGACGAACAAGTTCAAGATATACATTTAAAACTTAAAATAAATAATGTTAACTCAAAGAGAACTCGTGAATGTCGGACTTAGTGAAAATTCACTAGAAACTGAAATATAGTGAGTTCCCACACTGTCCCAGTTCCGAGTATAAGCATCTTGACTTCCGCCGCAGTTGAGAATATACGGGCTAGCGATTGGAACAGGTCTGTCAAACTTCCTTATTCTATTTCCTCTTTATCTTCTCAGCAGGCCTAGCCAAGTTACAAACGTTTCGTATCGATACTCTTTCTACAATCGTAAACGCCTCGGCGTAGGCGATTGTAGAAAGCGCTGAATCGGTAGCCAAGTTGACACGACTGAGTCGATCGCTTGTTCTCTAATGTCTTTAGAAAAAACCTACACATTAGTCTATGGTGAGCGTTCCTACCAAAGAGTATAGGGATCAACATTGCAGAAACGATAATATTCTATTCTATCATTTTGAACGATGTAAATTTATCTACGAATTTTCTATCCGTTTGTGTTGATCACTTGATTTAACGTTGAGATGATGTCATTTCCATTCATTTGAATAGTTTTCTACTAGCGTTAACGATTGTAGATTGTCAACTTGGCTAAGCCTGCAGCTCTATCCCACTTTAGGTGGCCTCTCCATATTTTCTGCCGCCAGGACAGAATTTCCTTATTAATTTTATCCCTTAAAAAGTGACTGTACTCTTACATCAAGTAGTGTCCCTGACAACAATATTCAATTTATCGTACCGATCACTTGACAAAGGCATATACGATGAGGTGACGTATGAAAAGCACCAAGATGGTTTTATTGGTCTTAAGAGGCATGTACGTTATTTTTCTTTGAGTGAAGTAAACCCAAAAAAAAATACAATTCAACAGTTGCTTAGATGTTGGTGTGTGTCTGGGGAATTAACTGTTCTATTCTCATGTGGCTAACATTCAATTCAATTTAGAATGATATTTAGCGTCCCAATTCCAGCTTCTTAATATTGTGGTATCCGGCAGAGTAGAATAGAACCAACCCATTTCACTCACGGGTGTCGTATAAGGCGACTGATGTCTGAGGCAGAACACCTTGTGCCTCCCTAGACCAGAGAATGGGCAGCAGCGTTTTCTATTAGTCTTTCATCACTGCGACCTCCTATCCGCCTGCCAAGCGTGGATCGTAATGCACGCTTGGCAGGCGGATTGGAGATCGCAGTGAGTGATGGGAGGATTTGCCGTAGCAAATCCTCCCATCATGGGAGAGGCTTATGTCCAGCAGTGGACGTTATGAGCTGTTGTAGTAGTAGTAGTAATATTGTAAAAGAGACACCTCGAATAGTTCGCCATATCCCTGCGGCAGTCATTGAGTGTAAATGACATCAACGCGCAAACTGTTGTTGCTGTAATGTTATAGCACATGAAAGAGCAGCACACCAAAGTTCTCGATAACCACCCCTAGACAGCCATCAAATGCAGTCGCTGTGGCCGAAATCGACTAGATGGAAACATCATCATTATCAGATCATAATCTGCCTAGCCTTGGGGTCGGCTTCCAGTTTTACCGGATGCAGCTGAATACCAGTATTTTACATGGAGCGACTGCCTCTGCTACGACTGCTATCTGACCTTCACAACCCAGTTAGTACCGGGTAATACGATACTCCTTGGTAAGACTGGTTGTCAGACTTTTTGGACTACCTAACGACTATCAAAGATCTACAAATGACATCCGAGACCAACGGCTTAACTTGCTTTCCGAGGCACGGAAATTTGGTATGTAATGGGTGGTCACCCATCCACAGATCAACCTAGGCAAGCACGGCTTAACCTAACGATCAACCCGAGCGGCTGTTATTATTTAGCCACGAGCTCCTCCATCATCAGTATCAGATAGAATAAAAAAATCTCCCAAAAAACCCGTCGCACAAACGCCCACATCCCGTATATCTTCCCCACATATTCAAGGCTCGTGAGCTTGTTTGCTCGCATACTATAAGATATTTGCTCCACTACTTTTGTTACTCTGTATGAAGACGCGTGTATTGAACGTAATATCTTGTTTGCTATTTTTATTTGAAATACAAAGTACTTAACATTTATAGAATTTTTATTGCTGCTCGGACTTGGGGATGTTGTGTAATTGGTTCCAGATGGGGATCGGTACTAGGTAGTCTTAGACAGTTGATGTGGTGATAGTATTAGAGAACCATTTTAGATGGTTACTTTAAAAGGTATTCTAAGACAGAAATTCATAGTAAGTTTCTGGAGGATAAATAATAGAAATAAGTACTACTCAAGGTTGTATTAGCTTCTTTAGGAATATTACTTTTACTGGTAAAAAAAAAAAACCGACTTCAAAAACACAAAACACAAAAAAGTGAAAAATAACTTTAGCTTCAGAAGTCGGTGACCTTTGTTTGATAAATTTAGTTTTTTTTTGTCACCGATTTCTTTTATTTTTTTTTGTAAAAACTTTTTTTTATTTTTCCATTTTTAGTTGTAATATCCTAGACAAATATATGCTATGCATTTATTTTACATTGTTAACAATACATGTTATGGTAATAGGCTTTCACAACATCCAAGCGATTGCAGCAATCACGATCGATTTACCGTCTACTTTTGAAGAGTTCCATTGTATACCTCTGAAGATCATCATCAGATCTTCACTAAATTTAAATGCAACCATCTCAGGAGTATATTCTTTCAAACAAAAAAATAATTTTGAGAATCGCTCCACAAATGGAGGAGAAATCGGTGAACATACATGAAATTATACCACAAGACTGAAGTAAAAATGTTTATAAAATGAAAACTACTAAGCCAAACTATGTTAAATTTTTATGGGACCAAATGGCAACTATTCCGCATCAAACTAAAAAAGAATAACGTAAATCGGATCATAAATATCAGCGTAATCGGTGTACATACATAAAAAAAACCGGCCAAGTGCGAGTCGGACTCGCACACGAAGGGTTCCGTACCATTATTATCAAAAAACGGCAAAAAAATCACGTTTGTGGTATGGGAGCCCCCCTTAAATATTAATTTTATTCTGTTTTTAGTATTTGTTGTTAAAGAGGCAACAGAAATACATCATCTGTGAAAATTTCAACTGTCTAGCTGTCACGGTTCATGAGATACAGCCTGGTGACAGACAGACGGACAGACGGACAGACGGACAGACAGCGAAGTCTTAGTAATAGGGTTCCGTTTTTACCCTTTGGGTACGGAACCCTAAAAAAAGAAATACCAATCGAATTGAGAACCTCCTCCTTTTGGAAGTCGGTTAAAAAAACCGGCCAAGTGCGAGTTGTAGTCACGCACGAAAGGTTCCGTATCATTATCTATACAACATTAGACAAAATGGAAAAAAAAACAATTTTGTTGTACGGGAGCCACTTAAATATTTATTTTATTTTAATTTAATTATTTATTTTTAAAGTGATTATACAACTAAGTATACTGTGAATATTTGAAGCATCTAACTGTTGCCGTTATTAATATCGAGCTAAGAACGGCAAAAAAATCACGTTTGTTGTATGGGAGCCCCCTTAAATATATATTTTATTCTGTTTTTAGTATTTGTTGTTATGCGGCAACTACATCTGTGATTTTGAATTTAGAAATTTCAACTATTTAGCTATCACGGTTCATGAGATACAGCCTAGTGGCAGACAGACGGACAGACGGACAGTAGAGTCTTAGTATAGTTCGGTTCAAACTTAATGGCGGCTCGGAAGTTAGCTGCGAGTGACAGTCTGCGCAGGAATAACGTTCTAAACTTTATGGCGATTCGGAAAATCTAATGTAAAGCTGAGCAGACAACAATTTTAGGTATCAACGGGGCGCAGATGACGTATCGTTTTGTCTGTGTAATGCGCAGACTGTCACTTGCAGCTAACTTTCGAACCGCCATTAAGTTTGAACCGAACTATAATAGGGTCCCGTTTTTACCCTTTGGATACGTAACCCTAAAAAGGAAGGGGCTAAATAGACGTAACATTCTACGATGATTTGACAACTTTAGTCGGACAAATCACGAACGCTCATCATCAAACATTCGTTTTATGAACTTTTGTGGTGTGTTAGAAATAGTGGAAGCAAAAATATCCCAACGGTTAGGACATCAGACTGAAGACCGGGAGTTCAGGACTCATCTCTGGTATAATTTAATCTATACATATAATAATAGCCGTGTGGTATCCGGCAGAGTAGAATAGAACTAACCCATTACACTCACGGGTGTCGTAAGGCGACTAATGTCTGAGGCAGAACACCTTGCGCCTCCGTAGACCAGAGAATGGGCAGCAGCGTTTCCTGTTAGTATTTCATCACTGCGATCTCCAATCCGCCTGCCAAGCGTGGAGATTACGGCAAATTCGTCCCATCATGGGAGAGGCTTATGTCCAGCAGTGGACGTTATGGGCTGTTGTTGTTGTTGTATATAATAAAACAGTAACGAAAGAAAAAGTGTACATTGAGAATTTTCGATAAAAAATAAGTGGCTTTTGTTAGAAAAACGTAACTGATGACAAAAAGTGACTTTTTAGATTTTTTGTCTGTTTGTCTGTGTATAGGTGCTTTACGCCAAAACTACTGGATAGATTGAATTGAACTGTTTATGACTTTCACGGTTTTGCACTACACTCAAAGTACTTACGGGATAATATCCGTGGTTTTCTTTATTGATGAGCTCCCGATATTTCGACGCTGTTGCAAGCGTCATGTTGTTGTAGTGCGCGTAATAAAAGACTAAGAAAGAGGGTAGACAGATTTGTCTGCTCATAATAAATAATTTTCGCCTCACCCGCATACCTCTTCAGTATTCCCGCGATCATGATGCTTGCAACAGCGTCGAAATATCGGGAGCTCATCAACAAAGAAAACCACGGATATTATCCCGTAAGTACTTTGAGTGTAGATTGAATTGAATTTCAGCAAAAATGTTTTTTGTAAACCAAGGAAGGTTTTAGGCTACATATTATCACGCCGTATGTTATGGGAGGTAAGCGATATTGATTTTAAAAGGTTTTTGTTCGTACTTACATGCATACACATCAAAATTGCCACGCGGACGATGCCGCGGGCAACAGCTAGTATTTGAATAAAGAACTAATCACGTTTCATTTTACGGTAAAACTCAATGTAACGCACTCAAAATAGAAAACGGGTTATGGAGGTATGTATTCCGGTTGACTTAGAATTGTCAATTTTGGTTAAAAGCAAGGTCTTACAGCACAAGTAAAGGGAAAAGTCCGAAAAATTAAAAAGTAGAAAATTAAGGTAAATTTTGATACTTTACAAATTTTCGCGAAAATCTAAATTTGCCCATATCTTTTTATCATGTTGACTTGCTTGGTCGTCCACCCGTTCCTGAGAAAATCGGTTGTGACAGACGGATAGACGGACAAGAAAGTGATCTTATAAGGTTTCCTTTTTACCTTTTGTTTGAGGTACGGGACCCTAAAAATGATCACAATGACGGGGAGGCTAAGTTTTATAAGGTAATCACCTCATAAAAGGTGTAAATAGACCCTTAACGAAGCGAATGTTAAATTTCGGGTACTATGTTACGTTAAAGGAATCCCTTTAACGTAACATAGTACCCGAAATTTAACATTTGAAACACTCTTTGAAAAGTCCTGAACTTCAATTCATCATGCAAAATATTAAAAACAAAACTAACTCAAAACAACGCCATCTATGTTGGTAGCCTTTAACTAAGATTAGGTACAAGCATGAACAAAGTTCCAACAAAACACTGATAATGAGGGTTTTCCAAATTGAAAAAAACCACAAGGTGGCAGCACTGGCGTAAAGTCTAAACATCTGTCAAAATCATCTAAATACACGAGTTACTTGTATTTTACGATATTTTTTTTTCATTTCATTATCTTATAGATCATAATGCCTCAGTGTTCAAATCAAATCATAATCTTTAGTCCAGCTACGTTTCTTTGTCCGTAATCCATATTTATATTGTAAATCAGTGCAAATACGATGAAATTGCGGTAAAAAGTTTCACCAGCATTCAATAGGGAAGATGCATGATTTTTTTTTATCACTCTAAACAAAGCGTATTAACATCAGAAATAGCCAAGTGAAATTATTTTTAAAATATCTATTAAAAATACTAAGTTATAAGCATTTGAAACTGCTGATTAGACAGAGAGATCCGATACAACGAATGACGTCATTCTTTGCATCGATTCTTTCATTCAAATCCATACTAAATTCCGTTTATCTAGAAAGAGATAGAAACAAAAGTTTAAATGGTTATAACTTTTGTGTTATTTGGCCGATTTATGTCTTGTTTCCGCTTTTTGTCATTATTTTTATAGTACTTTAACATTCCGTATCGAAATAAACAAAACAAAATGTATGCATCTTCCCTATTTAATACAATTTGACAGTTGTTTATACCAGACGCATAAGTAGCGAGCGACATCTGGTGTCAGATAAAATCCGAGAAACCCTCATTACGAAGGGCGCAAGCAGTTTGGAACAATGATTTTACCTATAGTCCGCGCCAGATAAGTAGGAATTAAAGGTCATTGCTCTTTCCTTAATTTATCTGCGTAGGTACCATCAGCTCGAACGAAATCTTTCCATATTTTTAACAAAATCCCGTGGACACGATGACCACATCTGTTTACCACCCGTATTGTTTTGTATTTTTTTCTTTCGACCCTTTTTTTCATTAACAAAGACAAGGGATCAGATGCTGGAATGCTATTGGTTAATGACCGTACATAAGCGCTTCAATAGCGGCCGGATGCTGCAAACAAAAAGAGCCGTATCGGTGGCAAGATTTCGTTCGTCCGACAATACATTATGAATCGTTTTTTATAACTAGAAAAAGTCAAGGATTACGATAAAGGTCGTTTCGGGACAAGTTTATGGTCATTATTTATGTTTTCGGAATATGTATTTGAACAAATATATGCGGGTTAATGACCTTTGTTTTCTACTTATCTGGCGCTGTATTTTAAATTAAATGCTAAGCGAGTTTAAGTTTGGCCTTTGGCATACATCTATTCCGCGTTTAAATCTTTACTAATACTTAAAAATAATGTTGGACAGTTTGTTTATTTCAACGTGCGAATCTCTAAAAGGAACTAACAGCCAGATTTAGTGCATAATTTTTTTCTACAAATAGCTCAACTTTTGAGGAAAGTTATAGGCATTTTAACAAAAAAAAAAGGGCGTCTGGCTAGTAATAATTAATGAGGAGGTAAGACATTAAGCTATAGAACCTACCAATAAAGTCGGTATTAAGCTTTAGGTGTTGACTTTTTTGGCCTTAAAAAATACTGTTAAATCAAATGTAGAAATCATTAATAAGGGACACACAAGAAGCAAACCCCGTAGGTAGTAATTCCGTATTTGGTTTCCAAAATCTTTTAGCGCTCTAACTTAGACTAAAATGTAGAAACTAAAAGAAGTCAGCCACGTAACGTTTCAAAAGAGTGAGCCAGAAGCGTTGTTATCGGAGCGAGTCTAATTCGTACACGAGTTAGAATAGCGTGCCGCGAGTCAGCAGCGCTCTGAATGCATCAAGGTCAGTTGCCTCGCGGTCGTCGACGCGAGTGAGCGTGTCCCGCGCCGCTCGTCCACGTAATCACGACGCCACGACAAAAATGTCAACGCCAAAAGAAAAAAAAGTGATCTTAGAAATCTTGGAGATGTACAAAAACATGCCGCTACTCTGGGATAAGAAGCATGTAGATTACAAGAATAAATACAGAAGAATGAATGCCAATAAAATTCTGCTCGAAATTTACAAAAAACTCGATGAAAGCGCTACTATGCATACGTTTACAAAGAAAATTCTTAATTTACGGACTAATTACTACAGGGAGTTACGTAAGGTTAGTTTAATCATCTATTTACTTAATTTTGCTACTATAACCTCAAATAAACCGTGTTATTCTTTTTTTTTGCCGAACTGATAACGTTGCACTATGGAACGTATGTGAATCCAGATAGAGAGTATATTTAATTAAAATTGTGAGACCAAACTTAACCTAACATAATCTAATTCGACACCAACGCCATCTATCGATCTTGACAGCAAACTATTAAAATTTCAATACACATTAACGTATGGTTCCTTCTTTTCATTGCAGGTCAAAGACTCTCAAGCAAACTACGTAGGTGATGACCATGAAATATATGAACCTACATTATGGTACTTCGACGCCTTATCTTTTCTTTGTGTCAATGCAAGCGAATATACCAAACACAAGGATCCTTTAAAAACTGAGGTAAGTTTGTTTGAAACAAAAACCACGTTTAGACAAAATAATTACGAATGCATTTTGTGACGTTTACAGCTCACATTGCGGTGACGCCGTTATAGCTGTGTTCTCTCCCCCACTCGCTCACACTTATATTCTTTCTCGTTCTAACATAAATACGTATTGTACTGGTTCGCTTGCATGCTAGATTTAGACAGCTAAATTCAGCCAAGTCGATGAATCTTTTGAAGTGATTGAACCTAGTATGGCTTGGTTGATAATACAATAAGTATTGTTATTTTTTATTGATCAGATTACCGCTGGACAGGCGTGGTACCTCGCCTGTCTATTTTGATTTAAACAATAGTTTTTCTCTAATAATTAAATCATATTATTTTTACCTCAGTATTATTTTGATTGCTTTGATCTAGTAGTCACAAGAACACTTCTGCTGATCAAGTCCTGGGTTCAATTTCCAGCATTATTGGAATTTTCTACCTGGTCTTCTCAGTAGAAGCCCCGAGTCCGGATATATGCCCAGTTGATGGCAATAGGCTTACCCTTATTACATGGTACTGGCGAATTAATGTATGTTGAGAAAGAGACTTATATAACTTTACTTATAATTGATTTCAGGTTATTTCACCCTCATCATCGGACGGAGAGGGAAGTTACCAAAACTCAGAGCCAACTAGCTCTCCGATAATCAAAAAGAGAAAATTCACAAATCCAATCGTGTACAAAAGTACAAATGACAGCAGCCTTGAAGCAGAAAGATCTCCCGAGAAACCTACAGATATGAAAAATGAAGATTGGGAGATATTCGGGAAGGCCATAGGCCTGCAACTACGAGGTTTGGATAAGAAACAACTGACGATAGCACAGAAACTTATATCCGATTCTATTTATTATGCCAAGTTTGGTTTATTGTCTCAACAAGCTTATATTAATCTTGGAGTTGTACCTTAGAACATTATTAATATAAATGTTTTTGTTATATTTAAGTCGGCAGCCGCCGTTCCTTCATAATTTACTTCCTACCCTGTCAAAAAGTTACCACGATTCTGTGTCTTTGACAATGATATCTGAATAGTACTGTTTGTTTATGAAGGATGTAAGAGCTCACTATGTTCAGGGTAAATACTCTCCCGTGGACTAAGTACAATAAGGGTAGGGGATATCTAACAGTCCGTCCCTATTAGCTAATAGAATGGAACTGATGAACGCTACCATAAGCCCAAAACTAGTAGCTCAGTTCTAGGCCGACACAATTTAGATTGCCATCGTTAGCTAATTGAACAAGGTAACGTACTTAGTATAATGTTGGTCATAAATGATGACAACCAGCACAGTATTTGTTTATAATTCAGTAAATCTTTGGGGAGCATACCAGATTGTGTGAAAACTTGTAATGTTACAACTTCGAAGTCAGTGGCTCGTGATGCCCTTGTCTCAGCCTTGATGGTGGCAGAGCATTACGTTTGCCATATTTTGTTATGTTCGTAGATTGCACGTTAAGCGTTCGTTGAACTAGAATAATTTTGCCAAGCATTTGAATTTTGAATGCCCTTGGCGCGAACTTTGCTGAAGAATGTTTGCTAATTACTCTCAGCTGATATAGTATTACAATTTGATTCAGCATGTAACAGTCGCCTTGTACATAATTATGATTGGTCCCTCTCACGTTGTCCCACAATAGCCGGTCCTTCGGTTTCCGCTTCCAGTCTATCTCAGATGAGTTTTTAGGGTTCTCGGTCCACCAAGTTTTGGGGCATTCCACACCTATGCTAGCCAAACCACATAACGTTAGAACACAGAAAAACGACTTATCTACTCCAAGATGTTGGGCAGGTAATAAAACATCAATATTGGGAAGTATAAGTTATATTATAATAAAAGTTTATATAATTAAATTACAGCGTAAATTTTTCAGTAGGTACATAATAATATCTAGCACAGTGTACGAAATACATTTTTCACAATGTGAGCATATTTTTATCATGTTTAAGTACAATAGCTTACAGTAATTTTCTTTCCATAGTGAATGATCCAGTATCGGCGATACGTCAATTCTTCCCCTTAATTGAAGTATTACCCATACATATTAATGAAGGTGATGTTATTTTTTAATTTATATATTTGTTCCTATACATTTTTCTTATGCTTTTTGCCGTTGTACATAGATTATCGCAGAACCACTAAATGTACTCACATTTTGTGCGCATTGCATAAAATTTGGTCTAAGCATCAGAGGTGCAATGAAGTAACCTATGAAATAGTTATTACTTTTTTTATACTCTGTGTAAATTTCCCCGATTTACACAGTGACAAGACTAACGATACTAAAGAACTCAGTAAGTAATGAAATCTTAACTTCGATTCACAACTCTCTCTCATAGAAATGGTTTAAAGAAAAGCAATTATCGCTCTTACACTAAAATTTAAAAGTCTTATTATAGTTATAGAAAGCAGCATCCAAGCTTCCCACCGTTTATTTAAAATATCCACCGTTCAAAATTCTGATCGCTCCCTTATGGAGGATGGTCCCCGTAAATAAATATCTTTAGTTTTACGATGCTTATTTTGTAAGCTAAACTTTATTTCTAAGGCAGGGAGTAGAATCTAGCATATGTACTTACATGGGATACTGAAAAGAAGAAACCATTACGACTTATCTATTAATAATCGACAATTTAAAACTATCAAACTACAAAAATGTTTGCCAAAAAGCTTTACCTTTTCATTGCTAAAAAAGCTTACGTAAGTAACCTAGTCGTTTTAATCTATGAATCGTTGAACTGTGCTCTACCTCTATTAAACGTGACTTATATTGGGCTGTGAATGTGTTCATAACTATTACTTTAACATTACTTACTAATTTTGTGTTATTATTTTATATTATTACCAAAATTATAATCATGTGAGACAAAACATTATGTAATTTCTGAGGCACTTTCCAAGTGGCTGAATTAACGACAGATATAGTGCGTTTCATTGCTATAAAATGGATGAATATAAGCCTAAATACTTGTTGAACCATCGGTATAATATATCACAAATAATTTAAACGATGGACTGGTTTTTACAGTACTTTTATAATACTCCTGACCTTTCACATTCATATTAATATCATCACTTACATCATTCTTTAAGATATCTCTTATCTTTTAAACGTGTCGATCTTTATCTTTTGTATCATCATTCTATTCTTTAATATCAATTTAATGATTGTCATGTTCATTTTACACATCTGGTGCGCGAATTTCGACGGTGACTGAAGTCGGTCCAGGGGTTGTTGGGGATCTAAGAGTAGCTGATCGCAGAGAAGTGGCAGAGTGTCCACTACTAGCTCTAGACCCACGCCGGGACCCTGTAAGCAAAGAATAATCTGTAGGACCAATTTCTATAAGACAAAATGTTGAAGGCAAAGCATGCTTAGAGCATGATTTCGAAAAGGATCACATGCGTAACGTATCCTTATTTAATGGAGTATCATAATTTTATGAGTGAGAAGCTTTACTGGAATCAGTTTTAACTATTCTAATAGAAGGTCCTTGCCAGAATGTTGAACTCATAATTTCTAAACTTGGACAATAATGTTAGGTTCTTTTTTAAGTTATAAAAGTTACATGAGAAGTCATGCAAGAATAACTCACATGTTTCTACATTCGCATAGTTCTATAACAATGAGATACTAATGGAAATTGATTCTACTAAACATTTTTATCAGATGAAATTAATGACATTAAGTATTTGAAATTATTATGTTAATGTTATGTTTTACAAAGGCAACAGTAGCTTGGCCAAAGCAGTATTTAATTTTGTTAGTAATTCTATATAGCAGCAATACAATAGAACTGGGCTAAAATAACTTTCTAAAGTTAAACCAAATGCAAAAATACCTCCTTGATTGGCTACAAGTATCGATTTATAGAGAGAGGAGGGAGATAAATTAAATCTTAAAATGGGACTATTAGATAATGTACTTGTACTTAAAGACATAAACGATGACATAACGCTATAAATACTTTTTGGAACCACATTATAACATCTCAGAGTCATCATTTTTCCAATGAAAGAGAGAACTCGACAGAGCCATCTCTTATTAGATGAATAACCTCATTCCTCCTTCACAACGGAGAAATGAAGACTTTAACACTTATAATACTGTTCCAGATTGCTTAAATGCTACGACACACATAAACACAATATTGTGAGGTCACTATTTAGTTGGCGTGAGTATATGTCAGAAATAATTCTATTCTAGACTACGTTATAATAATTTGTTTAGTGGATGGAGGTGTGTGCCTAAGTAGAAAAATAAATCTTAATTTTAACATACTTCAATAATCATGGTACTACGTAGTTTTATTCTTAATTGAAAAACCGATAATACACAAGACAGATTATAATATATGTTACAGAAAGACGAACTAGATATGTTTTAAATACTCAAAAAGGTAATACAAGAATGAAACCTAAATATACAACAAGGTTTAGAACAGATAAGTCAAATCTATTGCTGTTGGAATTCAAATAGAAGGTATACGTAAATGGTAAAATGCTACTCCTGATTATAGAGAGAGACAAATTAAAAGAAATTAAAGTTTTCCAGACAAAGATCTCTCCAGATTTTCTTTTAAAAAACTATAATTATATCCTACATTGAAAGAAGAGCTTATAGATACGTGCGGTATACGTTATCTGAAACTATAGATAATACAGAGCATAACAAGCAAAATGATAGTCGTATGTAACCTGAGGGTTTTCGGTGTAGCTGATGACTTTGATGAGGGCGTGCTGTTGATACATGAAATAATCATGATTAGCATTGTTAGTGAGCAGGGAAACGGGCAATGCTAGCTTGAAGAGACGCATTATTGGGAACAATTAAATAATCTTGATTTGTGCGAGGGGTTTTTAGATTCCAAGATGTGTTGTTAAATGCGTGTGTGTAATTTATATAAAACTTATAATTGTTTTACAATCTCGATCTCCAATCCTCCTGCCAAGCGTGGAGATTACGGCAAATTCCTCCCATCATGGGAGTGGCTTATGTCCAGCAGTGGACGTTATGGGCTGTTGTAGTTAGTTGTTTTACAATTAAGTTTAGCGATTGAATAAATACACGTTGATGTAGTTATCAATTCAGATAAGAGTAAATGTTTGAGAGCCTATAGTCCTCAGTCTCACAGTTATTTAACCTCTAATGGCAGCAACCTTATAACAATAAAAATATTATTATATCAGGGAAAGCAACCCAACATCCACCTTATTCTAACGAGGGTAAAGATTACTGTGATTTTAACATTGATACAAAATTAGAGGTAAGGCAACTAGTCGTTTTGAGGAAATTAATAAAGTTATCGTTAACTTAGCAAATAAAACAACAAACAACTTAAAGGATTTGCCCGTTCCCCTCAAATTGTGTTACAAAAGGACTTAAGGAAAAAAACACCACATTTAGATAGTCAAAAACATTTAGAATTGAAAATCTATCACATCATTGGTGCAGTACACAAAATACAGTAAGCTGCAAAAATAAAAGCCGAGGCAATTGCAGAAAGTGCAGTAAATATGAATATACTCAAGCCTCGATAAAATTTTATTACTTTTGCAACTTACTGTATTAACGTTTCAAAAGAAAATAACAATAAGTATCATAATATATGAAAGAAAAAAAACACATAATAGTTAAGGAACTACTCTTTATTCCAGGAAACGTGAAAAAGGACCGCAGCCGGTTGCATTCTATTGTTTCTGCCTTGGGGATAAGCAAAAACTATAGAACGCAAAAACGGCAAAAGGAATTAATTTAAACTAGCAAAAATATATCCTGTCATCACCCTTATTTTTTACTGTCTCAGGTTCTAAAACTAGCCTGCCGGGGCTGTGGGACTGTTTGAAAGAAATATCGTGGCCCCGAAACACAAAGGGCGAAGAACGAACATGGATGGGTTTTAGTCAGTAAAAGTCTGACACTCCCTCCTGCTCCGCCCAGAGCGGGAGGAGTCATTTGATGATTTACCATTCGCAAAAAATCAAGATTCTAAAGCTAATCTAGGACATTTCGCCGCTCTCCCAAAACTCTATAGGCAGCACAATGAACTTCCAAAGCAATTTAACATGGACATAACCCGCCCCATTTTTTAATTCAAAAATAATTTGACCACTGCAACAAATGAAGAATGTGTTTAACATTTGTAATAAACAATTGTGACATAATTTTGATTTCTAGTTGTGGGTTGGTTAGGTTGTTTTATTATTATTTCGATTTTGTTTTTTGGTTTATTTTCAACATTTTGACTGACAACGAAGACATGCTGCGCCGACCCCAAATGAATTGGGATCCGTGGCAAGAGAATGATGATGTTTATTTTCAACATTTTCTTTTTTCTAATTTCTCTGTTATCTCCTCCTAGCTATAATTATGTGCATGCTGTGGTCTACTATTACCTAATTGAAGGAACCTACAGAAAAGTATCTTTTAAATATTTCTGACTTAAATTGTGTTCTTTGAAGGATCATAATAAACGAATCAATTTATTTTTATACAACTAGTATTTTATGTGAAATAGTATTTAATTTTCCTACTTTTACGCAACAACAGAAAATCGGCAGCATCGACAAGGATATAGTTTACGACCTAGAGAGTAACATAGGATACTTTATATCTCTTATAATACACGGCAGAAGCCCCGGCAAAAAGCTATAATCTTAGTAATAAAAAGTAGTTCCATCATAGACCACAAAAATAAAAACAATACACCTACTGTCTAAGGGCTCAATCGTATGGTGTGGTCGGGTTGTCTACCTGGACTTGGCGAATGGGGTCTGAGCTCCTGCTGGCTCGCCTGCCTCGATGGGGGACGAACGCTGACGCGGGAGCCGCGGCGATCCTGGAAATGTTAGGTTTTATATGTATTTAATTAAAGTAAAAAACACACGTAGCAATATTAGATTATTTTCAAGAACCACAATGATATTTTATTTTTTAAAAGGCACGGGCTTTGGCATGTTTCTGTTAGTTCATTTAACAGAGGTGCGTCAAACGTTATGTTATTATTGAATGATGTTATAGAACTACTCGTAAGTATAGTATTACAGTCTTATGAAATACTTATAAGAAAATAATAACCTGTGAATGCAATAGCTTGGAGTCTCTCAGCAAGGACACGTTCATCAGTCGAGGATTGGGCGTATTAAAGATCGTGCGGTTTTCCCTCCATCTCGCCCTGAAATTATAATATTGAGTGTTTTAAATATGCTATTAAAGTAAACAGTACAAAAGCAAAAATATTCTGGGGAGCGAAAATTCTCATGCAACCTGGACAAACCCAAGAGCAACCTTGCCGCTTCTTCTATTGAAACTTCGTTCTACGTTAGGTCAGTTGAGGGTTAAAAATGTTAGCACTAACTTGCGGCCTACTACCTACTAACAAAAACAAATCTAACAGCTACACGAGTACCTGTTACGTAGTAATAGCCTGGATCATATAAATTACCTGCTAAAGAGCCGTAAAACCACGCAGATTATGACAAACATGAGTGCCATGCCAACCAGGACTCCAATCATCGCAGGATCCAGAGTCCTCGTCGACTCCTCCACCGGCTTGACCGCTGAAAATGTTCATTATAATTAATGATCAAACGAACTTACCCGTACGTGAAGTTCGATCATTATTATATGAGCAGCTTCATTCGACGCGATTTTCTTCTTTTACATGTTGTAGCTGAGTCCTAGGCATTGGCTTCACACAGATTTTCAGATAAAATAAGTAAAAAAATAAAAACCATATGGCAATACTGGGGTAATTTTCCACATTCAACTCGCTCGGCGGTAGGTACTTCATTCTTGTTTAAAGCATTACTTATGTAGGTAGGTATTTACCTAAATATCTACCTACATACTATACAACGATAGATTAGTAGGTAGGGACTAGGTATATTGTTGTACCAGGATCTATCTTGTTCGTTTCATTTTTAGGGTTGGGCAGAAGGGTGGGTTCTTATTATCGCGTCGAATGAAGCTGCTCATATAATAATGATCGAACTTCACGTACGGGTAAGTTCGTTTGATCATTAATTATATTTCGCAGCTTCATTCGACGCGATTTTCTTCTTTTACATGTTGTAGGATGTTCAGAGCATCAGTAAAATGAAACTAGATAAATGGTAGCTAAAAATCAAAACTTATTTATTGAAAACAAAATAATCATGTATCCAAATTGGTTGTTAATGCATTTGATAAAATCGTATTTGCAAATTGATTAGGATCATCAACTAATTCCTTATTATAGAACTTAGCAAAAACTTTGGAAGACTCTGACCATCCAGCAGTTTTGCGGATCACATCCAGACTGACACCGAGTCGTTTAGCGGAAGAGGTGGAAGAATGGCGGGTGCTATGAGCGCTGAAAACTGACGTGTCAACTCCACTGAGGGAAAGTGTACTTTTGATCCAACTGCTAAGTGTTTGGGAGGTTACTTTATTATAGGGTTTTCTATATGAAATGAATAAATTGTTATTTTTATCACGCAACATTTTTGTTTTATTTAAATATTCTAATAAGGATCTAGCAGGGCATATTTCATGTTTTTCGTTATAGAAGGGTAGTTTTAATAGAGGTTGTAAAGAGTTAACTCGTGATGTTTTAATAAGATCAGGTACTGTTATGATTATGTTAGTGCTTTGAATTTTTATATTATTTACATCTATGAGCGAGAACGTTTGAACCCGATGGGCAGTTACTAGTGCCAGCAACGTAACTGTCTTTTTAGATAACATTTCTAAATTAAGCTGATCGTTAGGCCATTTTTGACCTAAATACTCCAAAACTACGTTTGGATCCCAAGTAACACTGTATCTAGGAGCGGGCGGTCTCAACCTAAATATACCTTTCATAAATCGCTTCAGGTCATCATCATTCAAAGTTTTTGGGAATAGAAAGTGTAATGCAGATTTATGTGAATTTATTATTTTATTGTGCCGTATTTTGCACCATTTTTGTAACATTCTGTTAAAAAATCAATAATCACTGAACCCGATCCAATCAAATAATCGTACTTATTTTGATTACAGTAATTAACCCACAATTTAATAGTGCTATCATACTGCTTGTATGTATTTTCAGATAACGATGATAACATAATATCGATTGAACTTTGTGAAAAAAATCTTAGCTGTAGTGCTTTCCTGACAATTTGGCGGCAATTAATGTTAGCGTTTGATGGAGACTGTGTGATAATCTGAAAGGAGATTTTAATAAGTTAATATTTGGTTCGAACAATAACGGTTCTGAAACCATAAGTCTTTTAAAAATGGGAAACCAAGGTTGTGTTGGCCAATTGGGTACAACCACTATCCCTTCAGATTTATCATTTATTATTTTCTGTAACATCTTAAGAATTAACGCAAAGGGGGGAAAAGCGTAAAATCGCATTTTATACCAAGAAATTGTAAATGCATCTACCGCGTAAGCATCCGGGTCGCTTTTCCAAGAAATATATACAGGACATTTAGTATTACAACGACTTGCAAACAAATCGATTTTGGGTTCACCAAAATTTTTAATAATTTGTTTGTACGCCGTTCCACACAGTTCCCATTCTGTATCTGAAAACTTTTTTCGTGATAAACTATCTGCTTCAATGTTAGCTTTGGTGTTAATATATGACGCAAATATTACTATTTTACGTTCCTCACACCATTCCCATATTTCTCGGGTAATTTGATTTAAATGTGGGTATTGTACAGAACCCATCCTATTTATACATGAAATGGCAGTGACATTATCAATGCGTAATAACACTTTACAATTTTGTAAATGTTTCGCAAACACTTTTAATGCTAAGAAACTGGCCTTTAATTCTAGTTCATTGATATGTTGCGTGGATTCATTTTGTTTCCAAAAACCATGAGCTTTATTGTTGTTGCAAAAAGCGCCCCAGCCACTCATTGATGCATCAGAAAAAATTTCTAATTTATATTCTATAAGTGCTATAGGCTGTGTTTTAATATCTAGATTTAGTAGCCACCATTCTAAATCATACATTACTGCGTGGGGTATATCGATTATACTGTTATAGCTAGAATTATCTAGTAAACTTAGATACTTATGGCGTTCAAGTTGTTTAGTGTAACCCCATACATATTGAACGGCAGGAGCCGCAGACACTAACAGACCAATCAGACGTGCAAATTCTCTAAGTGTACAAGTTTTCTTTTTTCGAAACAAATTTAATTGTTCTCTAATTTTCGATTTCTTATTATCCGGCAATTGTAAACACATATTAGCGGAGTCAAACATAAAACCAAGATATTTACACCTTTGTTTTGGAATAAGGCAACTTTTTTCATGATTTATAATAAAGCCTAATTTTTCTAGCAGATTCATAGTAAACTTTACATTATTTTCGCATTCTTGAAAAGAACTCCCTATGCAACATATATCATCTAAATATATGACGGAAATCATATCTCTGGATCTTAAATATTCCATCACGGGTTTCAAAATTTTTGTGAAAACGTAAGGACATGTACTTAACCCAAATGGAAGACAGTTGAAATTAAATAATGTATCATTATACATAAATCTTAGATATTTTCTGTAAAGATTATGTACCGGAATTAAAAAATATGCGTCTTTCATGTCGATTGTAGCCATATAACAGTCTTTTGTTATAATTTTTGTAACAGTTCTATAATCTTCCATTTTAAAATGTTGTGAAATGACATATTTATTTAAACGTTTTAAGTTCAAAATGAAACGATTCGTTCCATTTGGTTTAGGTACTAAAAATATAGACGACAAAAATTGTTGGTCGTGGGGCGTACATCTTGATATGGCACTTATTTTTAAAAGTGAGTTTATTTCAGTATCAAAATCAAGACGTTCCTTGTATGTTCTAGTATGAAAACTAGGTTTAACATCATCAATAGGTTCTGATGAGAAAGGAATTTTGTATCCTTGAATCCAAGATAAAATGATAGGGTCATCAGTGATCTCGTGCCACTGTTGTAAAAAATGTTGAAGACGACCCGCAAAACGTACCTCTACTGGCGCTTCCGTTGTTGTTGGCGATGACGTGTCGGTGGCGGCGACGATCGACCTCCTGCTTCCCGCTGTTGAAAGCTGTACCTCATGCGGGGCTGGTACTGGTACTGGGCAGCGCGTGGTGCCCCTGCATCGGCTTTGCCCGCTGGTTTTCGTTGCAGGGGTTTCCAGTTTGACTGACCTTGACCTTTATTTTTCAAGAAATTACTTTTATTAAATTTTGGATTTCTGAAGGTAGCAGCGGCTTTTGTTGATTTCAAGTCGGTGCCGGATTTCTTAATAGTTTTTGCCAATTTCAGTGTATCAGAAATATTTTCTCCAAATAAGTATTTATCTCGAACAGTTTCTGTCATAGTTTCTTTCATATCACTATTTATTGACGAAATTATAAAATGTCTTCGAGTTTTCGTTTCGTTATAATGACTGTCGCATAGGATGCGACATGCGTCACTGATAGGTTTGAGCACTTTTTGTGGCGAAAAATCTTTTTCTAATATGCTATCTATGGCCTGCGATAGTGCGGCTAGTGCCGAACCTATCTGGTTCTGTTTCGTCTCCAGTATATTATCTCGTTTTTCAAGATTTTCAGCTATAGCAGCTTTGGTTTCAGCGTTCAGTTTTGGTGCTAGTATCATTTCGCAATTAGACGGTACTAGATAATCCTTCAATAGTTTGTCTTTTGTTTCATTCGATAATCCTTTTATAAGAATTTCGTGCCACCTAGCTGCAATGTCTTTGTGAATTGGTTTACCGAGAACGATTTCGCTCTTAGGAGCATCGCCTAATAAGGCGAGGATTTCATCATCTAATGAATCAGTCTCTTTTGTGTTAAGGCATAAAGGATCGCCTACTAAAATTTCTTCCGGGCTAGACTTTGGTGTCATACCATTGTCCGACATAATTTTATTGTGACCTAGAAAAAAGTCATAATAAGTAGTTATTTGCGAAGCAAAACTACGATCAATTAGTTTTAAAATGAGGGTAGGCATAGTCCCCGCTGGACTATGCGCAATCAAGCGTAAAGGATGCAACCCCGCTGGTTGCTCGCATTACAAAAAAAAAACATCACTTTGTATGTAACACAATGATGTAGGTAGATATAGGTAGTAATGGGTAAGTAGACACAATTCCCGCTGAATTGTGCGCAAAAATAAGCGTGACAGATAACAACCCCGCTGGTTGAATCGCACCACATTTTTTATATGTTAACTTGTATCAAATCAACGTGACAGAGGAAACCCCGCTGGTTTCTCGCATCACTCAATTGAAACAATATTAACGATAAACGTAGGTACCAAAGTAGGAAGGTAGTATTATCAAACTTACGTTCGGTTAATTCGTCATCCGACGATGATGAAGAAATAATACGCCGTCTAACTGTATTCACTCTGCGACGCTTATTATTATGATCCGTTTCCTCCGAATTGTATCTTCTTTTCCTATCCATTGTGAGCAAGTTATTTCTTGTGCGAAGCCTTTGCACACAGAACACAGAATGAAGTACCTACCGCCGAGCGAGTTGAATGTGGAAAATTACCCCAGTATTGCCATATGGTTTTTATTTTTTTACTTATTTTATCTGAAAATCTGTGTGAAGCCAATGCCTAGGACTCAGCTACAACATGTAAAAGAAGAAAATCGCGTCGAATGAAGCTGCGAAATATAATGTATTTAATACTCATAAATAACATGAAATTTACTGTTAGTACCCTCACATATTACTAGTTACATTTATGTCCCGTAGAATATAGGGCGAGCCTATTGCCATTAATCTGGCCCAAGATCCTGATAGAAAACCCTACACGGCTTGAAACTAAGCCTGACTTAGGAATCGAACTCAAAATTCCTAGACCAAAGGGGTAGTCAACATTATTTTATCGTGCATTTGTGGACCAAGTTGTGGTCCTTTGCGAACTCCTTTTTGAAATGCCACTTTATTGATTGGTAGTCTTTACTTTTTTATTAGAAAGTTTTATTATCTATTTCACAAACATCGAGCTGCTAAATGATCATTCTCATTGACTATTACAGCATATTCTTCAGTTGTTCATTTAATATTTAGGATTAGTTAATTGAATGCTAATTTAAATTCATAAACATCCCGTAACATTATCCAATTACATAAAATGGAAATTCTACGAGTTATGATAAAAGCAAAGTGTTTTTTTTTTATAATATTTCACATTTTCATAATATTTCCAATAGAAAATATCATCCATTTTCAGAAGACAGACACCCCAGAATAAAAGATGCCCTCAACCGTAAAACTCATCTAACATTCAACAAACAAGCAAAACATAACGTGTCACAACTCACAAGTGCAGATGACGGCGCCATCTACCGTAACCTCGGGTACCATCTCGAACTTGCAAGCACATCTTTCGTTCCTGCATTCTGTCTTGAAGTACACGTCCTCGCATTGTTCATTAAACATGCATGTTTCGTTGATGCTGGCAGCTGGAACGAGAAAACGTAGTCTAAGGTTAGTTTTGGGAAGAATTATTTAGGTAGATGCAGGATAGGGGAGACAGGTACAGATTTTTGAGTACGATGTGGTCGAATAGTGTGTTCAAAGTTGGGTAATTAAAAAAGTTTAGACAAAAACATTGGCCAATATGAGTACGTTGCTGTAAAGGCCAATATTGTTCCACTGCTAAGCAAAGGCCTTCTTTTTTCTACGGTCACAATTCTGCGCTACTTCTTTCCGATTCTCGCCATCTCCTTCATGGTTTGGTGCGAATACGTGTCACTGTTTTAGGACACCAATCCTGAACTTTTCGGGTACACATTTCATTCGGCATGCGGCAAAACATGTCCTGCCCAGTCTCATTAAAGTTGGAGCAGCCTTTTAAGCCAAGTCAAGGATTTGTGTTTTGGAGCGTAGTTTAGTGTTTCAAAAACGAAACTAGCTCCATAGCACGTTGGCAAACCTTGAGTTTGGGCTTTGAATGTTAGTCAAAGACCAGGGTCAAGATGGGGAGATTTCGACAACGTATAATAATATTGAAGCGAGTTTTCATAATCAATATCCTAACTTGTTTTAATTAACGATACGTTTAATAATGAACAGCTTACTAACAAAGTCATAACCACAAGTTCCAACAAAGTCAAACAGAAGTCGAAACGTGAAACTGCAAGAACACCTAAGCACTACCAAAGTTAGATCTTAAACACCTCACTCGAAAACCACTAACTAGCTTACCAAGTGCCTTGTTGCTTAGTTAGCATAAATATTACCATCAGAATTCTGAAGTTTGGGTTCCAAAGGTGTTCAATTTTGAACAGCTGTTAAATAAACAAGCAAAGGTTACTGTACGGAGATTGTAGCCCCTGCCCACCAAAATCGGAAAAAGGCGTGAATACATGTTACTATTACCGTGTCATCCCACTGTTGGGCAAAGACTTCCAAATCCTTCGATCCAGAGCCAATGTGGACCACCTGGACCAAACGTCGTTGTGAATATAATATTTATGCTTTGAGAAAAAAATATCTTTTCTCTTGGTAGCAAGCAACCGAAAGGTTCCGGTTCTAGGTGACAAAATGTTTAGCTTTAGCAGTTTTGTCCTATTTCAAGCATCCTAAAGGTTCCAGTTCTAGGTGAAATAATGTTTAGATTTAGCAGTTTTGTCCCATTTCAAGCAACCGAAATGTTCCGGTTCTAGATAAGAAAATGTTTAGCTAAAACAGCTTTATCCTATTTCAAGTAACCGAAAGGTTCCGGTTCTAGGTGAGAGAATGTTTAGCTTTAGCAGTTTTGTCCTATTTCAAGCAAACGAAAGGTTCCGGTTCTAGGTAAGAAAATGTTTAAATGCTTGTTGATTTCTGGAAATGCTTTAGCAGTTTTGTCCTATTTCAAGCAACCGAAAGGTTCCGGATCTAGATAATAAAATGTTTAGCTTTAGCAGTTTTGTCCTATTTTAAGCATCCTAAATATAAATGGCGTGGTTGATTACGCTATCCGATTAAAATTCGTCGAGTACGAGATATTAAATACCTACCATCTTTTACCATAACGACCCACAATTTCAAAGCTGCCTACGAAATAAAGTGGTTGTATATTTACTCAAGTTTCCTTGAAGGCCTAATGATTATAACGAATTCCACCGCATCTTCGTTCTACCGCAGTCATTAACGACCCTTATTACAAGATTCGTATTTACTATATTAATTTCAATTTTGTACTCCGTCTTGAGTTTCTTTTCTGTCAAAACATTATAAAGCTGTGCGAAAATATTGCTGACTCCCAGACTCGTAGGTAAGTAAACCGAATCATCGTTAATTTGATTTCAAAATATCTGTTATAGAAAAACTGCAGTTGTTTCTAGCAGCATGTGCACTATCCACGTACAATAATATATGTACTACGTACGTATATAAACAAGGATATTTTAGCGCGAAAATGACGTTGAGAGGGATGTGATAGTGCTAAAAATATTTTTATGTAAAACGTAAGATGAATGCGCGATATACAGCTTTATTTCGGTACTCTGTACGCCAACCTCATCAAGCTACTACAATTGTTAAACTTATTTATAGTTTGTCAACTTTATCGCTCAAGCATTTGGTTATAAGTTGATTGGGACAATTTGACAGTTTGGGGTAGCTGGATATACTGGAATCTGTACTATTGTACACGTAATTACGTATTGTTCAACCCATTATAACCACTATCGCTATCGTGTTACACTAACATCATTTTTTCGTAAAAGAAAATGATACGAAAAGTCAAAGTATATATTTTCTTGACCAAAATATGTTTCGACGTTGACCGATGATTACATTCCTGAACCCTAACATAATGGTGACATATTTTCTAGGGAGGAGACGCTGTGAAAATGTGACGTGTTTATCTTTTTCCAAGCTGGAATGTAATTTTGTGTTGACATAACGAAGGCCTGTTTTTGGTCTGAAATGTTTTCGTTTTCAACCTGATGAGAACTTTCTAGAATTTAGGGATGACACCTAGGTTAACACCGGCTGCTTTTGTTTCGCCGTTCATTATTTCAACGGGGATACTCCATTTCCTTTTAACTACAAAACATGAAAAACAACTAGTAGCGATCATACATGAGCCTAAGTGTAAAACTTACCTACACTAATATCGTGATTTTAAATTGTTCTGAGGTCAATTGAAAATCTTCCGGGGTTGCGGGACTGTTCGAAAGAGATACCGTGACCCCGGAACACAAAGGGCGATGAAGGAACATGGATGGGTTTTAGTCAGTAAAAGTCTGCCACTCCCTCCTGCTCCGCCCAGAGCGGGAGGAGTTATTTGATGATTTCCCATCCGAAAAAAAAAAAAAAAAAAAAGTCAATTGAAAATTACTTAAGGTATCCCGTAAGTGACAGTATTTTAGCTTGTAACAGTGTTCTAATAAATTGTTATTTATTTTTCTTTCTTTATTTACGATCTGGAGTTCAAAGTGGCTGATGCTCATTTTCACTACTGAAAGATTACTTTTCAAATTGCAACGGTAAGCTGTTATTTAGGCCTTGCTTACATTACAACAGCCCATAACGTCCACTGCTGGACATAAGCCTCTCCCATAATGGGAGGAATTTGCCGTAATCTCCACGCTTGGCCGGCGGATTGGAGATCGCAGTGATGAAAGACTAACAGAAAACGCTGCTGCCCATTCTCTGGTCTACGAAGACGCAAGGTGTTCTGCCTCAGACATTAGTCGTCTTATACGACACCCGTGAGTGTAATTGGTTGGTTCTATTCTACTCTGCCGGATACCACACGTTTAGGCCTTGCTTAGTATTAGATAAAACATGCATTATATTAAAACATTTGTTAAAAGAAATAGCTTAAAACTCTAACCAAAATGAATGATACGAAGTTATTACATAGGTGCTAGCTTATGCCCGCGGTGCCACCCGCATGGTGTTTGGTAATATTCCACGGGATCGTAGTACCTGATAAACTTTATCCCGTGTTAATCAAGGTTTTATACTATCTGTGATTTTTCGTCCCAAATCAGGTCAGAAGTTATTGCATGAAAAAGTAACAAACATCCATACATCCACCCTCACAAACTTTCACATTTCTATAATTTATACTAATATACTAAATAATATTATAAAGCGTGTTTTATTTTTATTTTTGTGTGTATGTTTGTAATGAATAAACTCAAAAAATAACTGCGCCTATTTTATAAATTCTTTCACCATTAGAAAGCTACATTCACCCTGAGTAACATAGCTTATATTTTATCCCCGTACTCCCACGGGAACGGAAACTACGCAGGTGAAACCGCGTGACGTCCGCTAGTATAATATAAAGTGGGACTGGCATTAAACAGCCATTTAGTACCTAATCCTTCATGTGATAACATCGTACATCATCCGATAAGCCGTTGCTTACGTCACTCTTATCAGCGACTCTAAAACATTTCACGTCTCAATAAACTTAGAAGACGTGTTCGTATGAATCATTTATAATATTAGCTCCATTGTAATTCATGAGCCATTCATTCCATACGATAAATTCAGCTGAATAGTTTTCGTCTGTGATAGTTTACTGATCCGATTAAAACGCGGTTCCCTTTGAGAGCTCACCGTATGACACGTGATTTAGTCAAACTATTTTGTATCAAATGAATGTTCCCTCAAAATGTTTTAAGCTTTGAAGGGATTAAATGGTTTGAAAACTAATCAAACTAGCGATTTGCCCCTGATTTGGAAGGATTAAAATGATTTGTCGAAATATCATATTATAATTTTTAGGTAGTTTAGTGTAAAATCAGTGCATTAGAGACATAAACCTTCTGGAATAAATTTTCTTGAAGTTAAGAAGAACATTCTACTCTGCCGGATACCACACGGCTAAGTAGAATAGAACCAACCCATACACTCACGGGTGTCGTATAAGGCGACTAATGTCTGAGGCAGAACACCTTGCGCCTCCCTAGACCAGAGAATGGGCAGCAGCGTTTTCTGTTAGTCTTTCATCACTGCGATCTCCAATCCGCCTGCCAAGCGTGGAGATTACGGCAAATTCCTCCCATCATGGGAGAGGCTTATGTCCAGCAGTGGTCGTTATGGGCTGTTGTAGTAGTAGTAGTGTAGTAAGAAGAACAACGCAGTCCCACAAATTGACTGAAGTTTTAGACTTTCTTTTGTCTTTATTTTTTAAATCTGCACAGCCTTTGCGGAACTATTTTGTGTTCGGCTTCAAACCGTACCTGATGCAGCTAAATTAATACCAGTTTTTTACATGAAGCGACTGCCGGTTTGACTTCTACAATTCGGTTATTGGACAATATAATACTTCTTGCTAAGATGTTGTTATATATCTGACTAAAAAAATAAATAAATAAAAATAAATGTATCAAGAATAATAAAATTGGTTCTAATTTTCGAACCATCTAAAATTAGCTTTACTAAGTATGCAAGATCATTGATTAGAAAATTCAAATTAAACATTCTGGACGTTGGGCTGATCCAAATCATTTTAGCAAACCCTACATCAACGATTGCAAAGAGGTTGTGTGGCTTGGTGAAGATATCTAGTCAATGATTCTCTTTCTAATAGGCACAATAGGTACATAGTAAGTAAATATTCTGTATATGTAAATAGGATATATGGTACGATGGGGTTGGTATATCCGTATGGATAGAAACCCCTTTAAGTTTACAAAGAATTAAAAAAAAAAGTATGCAAGATCATCATTTTAGTTATTTAGGTACGGCGTGCTATCAATTCGTTCCATAAATACTGTATTCGATGTTATTATACCGAAAATCGTGCCTTTATTCCATAGCGTATCCAAGGGATAAAACAGAAAATGAATCGCTGGAGTTTCTTCCTTTACTGAATAAAAGATTCGCCCCATCAACTAATAGAAACGTTATTCATACAGTGCCTCACGTTCTGGCTCAAGACTTTACACATCGAAGATAAATAAATTATTATTCGAGATTCTCAATCTGTCTTGGTTTTTATGAGAGTAACATTTTTTTTTATTAACTATGCAATTGCGTTTGATGTGGCTTTCACTATCATTATTTACACAATGTATTCCGGAAAGCTTGTGTGAGGATACAATTAATTCGACGGCGCGTTCGTGTTCCACGCGCGCCTCAAAGAGAGTCAGCAAAAAGGAAGGGGTCCGTAAGGACCGATGCCTGCCGGGATTGCGGGACAGTTCGAAAGAGATACCGCGGCCACGGAACACAAAGGGCGATAAAGGAACATGGATGGGTTTTAGTCAGTAAAAGTCTGACACTCCCTCCTGCTCCGCCCAGAGCGGGAGGAGTAATTTGATGATTTTCCATCCGAAAAAAAAAAAAAAAAACGATACAATTAATAATAAAATCTACCATCAAAATCTATAACAGTCTATAGTAATAGTCTGTAAATTACGATTAAGCGATGTGGGTTTAACCAAAATTGATGTACAGTTTTTGAAATAAAAAAGATTTTCTTTTTTTATCTGTCATAGTTTTAATCATTCTAAAACTACAAAAATGGTTCATCATCCAATACCACCATTTCATTTCCCAGAACCACATTTTGATTTGGATTTTCAGCAGCCGAATCTACCATTTGGATCTAAATGGAAATAGAACTTGCGATGTGGGATGAATATTAAATACTGTTCTTTGTGTTGTTTCCATACGTGATGAGTGAGTAGGTATTATGCAGTGGATGCCTTCACAGCTGCTGATAGTTATTGAAACAAAATTACAACTGTGTCTAAAATATTCGAGAATAAACCTTGGAATGTTCCTCTATGGCACTGTGAAAAAGCTTCCCGAAAGTTGTGAAACGAATACAGCTGTGTCCAAGTTGACCACTGCTTTGCATAGCATAGCATCATCTGCCAAGCCTTTTCCCAACTAGGCTGGGATCGGCTTTTAGTCTAACTGCATGTAGCTGAAAACCAGTATTTTACAACAACAACACCAACATTCATTTATTTCCAAGAAACTTTGGCCCATAGATAATTATATACCTTAATACAGACTAACATACATGTGATAAAATATAAACTGTGTTAATTTAAAGGACCTTAAAACTACGTTGTACGTTTGTTGCATGGAGCGTCTTCCTGTCTGACCAGTATAACAATCCAGTTATTGGATAACATGTTACTCCATGGTAAGACTGATTGTCAGAATTTCGGTCCACTGACAACCCATAACGACTCTCAAAGATCTACAAATGACAGCCGGGATCAACGGCTTTACGTGCCTTTTGAGGCACAGTGGGATCATGATATGTAATATGTAGATGGTCACCCCTCCACGGCATGAGATTGGCAATAAATTCATAAGGCTGGGGTATCTGCTAAATTAGCAACTCTGTTTGCGGTGGTTCAAACTTCGTTTCAAATACTGTTAGAATAAAGTTCTAATCAGCTTGCACTACAAAGCGGTTGTTACGTCTGTCAATGAGGGCCAAATAGTGAGAAAAGAGTGTTTCTTATTTAATTGTAGCCTAATAAATCAAGATCAAAATTCCAATAAAATTGTACACTTTGTGAAGAAAAACAAGTATTTGTGTAAAAAAAAAATATTAAAACTTAATGCCGATTAGGAGTAGTTATGAAATTTCAAAGAAAATATGCTTCACTTTGAAGATTTTTTTCATATAGTAATAATAAAGTTAGAATTATTTCAATTGTACCAATTAAAGTTTAGAGTCTAATAAGCAACATTTTTTTTTGGACATTTATATTCACTCATCAAAGAGGAGTTACATGGTCATTAGCAGGTACCACCCCCTTAAGATTCAGGATCGAACACACAAGCGCCTCACATAGCATAATATAACCAGTTTACAATGTTCTCAAAACTGAGGCAGAGGAATCGGTTCTAGGAAATGCTCGTTTGCTCACGATGTTTCCCTTCAATGATTTGAAAGCATCGCTGACAAAATCACAGTGACTTCTATTTTCTTTGTTATAAGGTGGCTATAGGGTTACTGTCACAGATGCGTTTGTCAAAATCGCAGTGATTCTTAATTACCTTTTCATAAGGTTTCATTTAGACTGTTGTGAGAGGTAAAAGGACAACACCAGTACAAGTACTGCTGGTTCCTAACTAACTACCTATAAGACTTACTGTTGCAGTTTGAGTAAGTAATAGATGAGTTGGGAGAGGGCGAGGAAACTTTATCCTTCTAACTTTGTATTGAAGTGCTAATAAAGTTTCCGTAGTTGAGTTTTCACCTTTTCTGGAACTTTGTTACTGTGCAAACTATGATTCATTGGGATAGTAGTGTTGGTCACTTAGTAAACTTGGGTACACCTTCGATGTGCATGAATACAACGTTCCATTTGGAACTTTTCACCTAACCACGGTGTAGTTTCAATTAAAGGAAATATATAATTAAAGAAAGAGTAGTAAGCTAGGCTGTACTAAAACTTCTTGCTATAACTATACAGGGTGTAAAAGACCTCAACCAAGCATTCTGTACATCAAACTAAGTAACTTTACGCAAAAATTATTGCTGGGAAACGACTTTTCTTTTTGGGGTGAAAAATCATGTTTTGTGGTAGAAATTAATGTAACGCACTCAAAACATTGTGCTGATGGATGGATTGAATAGTACGGGGGTCGCTGAGGTGTTTAAAGTAAAAATCTTACATTAAAAACTTGTATTTAAAAAAAAAAACGTCAAAAAGATGGAACTTTGACCCCCAATATCTCCGTAACTAGAAGGTTCCCAGGTATGGTGTAGAACAAAAAAATGATCGCAATGACGAGGAGAACAAGTGCCTTTAGGCTTCGTATAAGAGGTGTTTTACACCCTTTATTATCAGAAAAACCTGTCACATTATAGGTAGTACTTATTGTACTTGTTAGAGCTCCTGCAGTCTGTCATACAGGATTATCTTAGTACAGGCATCTAACATTATTACTATTATTTTTAGATTCTTATGAATGTATATTACTTTCTGGGATTCTGTTTTTTTTTTTCATAATTCAAGCACACAAATGGATTTAATACCATGAGTGTAAGCGTGCTGGGCCCCTAACCTAATAAAAAAAATGAGTCGTTGGTTGAGAATAGACAATATATTTGTTTTATTAGCTATGGTACACTATTAATCTACTACATATTTCAAACACTAAATGGCGTTATTGAGAAGTAAATTAATATTATTTTGATATTAATAAACACATTTTAACATGTTTCACGTTTTCTATAAAAAATGTCTGCAGCTTTTACGTGAAATCGTAAAACAAACCACAAGAAAGAAAACAGCTGAACACTGCAGAGCTATAACATAAAAATTACGCCGAAAATTAAAGCACTGCGAAGCCGCGTCGAGGACTCGAGGCTTTTCCTCCTAAAACTTTACAACCGTTCCCTCCTCATCCTTCATAAATTAAACCCATATCCGGTTACTATGGTAACCAAACTCGGGTGCCAAGAGCGTGACCCGTCTCACTTGACTGCGAATGACTCAGAACCATAACGTGGAAATTCAATGTCGATCGATAGCCGTTAATGCTTTGCTGGTTCTGCTTGACGTATTATTAAGCTTTGGTATTTTATTTGTTTAAGGTTTCGTCATTTACTAAATTGTTTGGTATTCTGATTAATTGGATGGATACATAAACACACTTATAGAAGGTCTCATCATCAGCACATTCTACTACAACATTTGACTCTTCAAACGCACTTCACTCAAGTCAATTCTCGGCAACTTTCATCCAGTTGCTGCAGCCACCCTTTGAAGTGCACCATAGGTTATGACGGGAATAATACAACAACAACAACAGCCCATAACGTCCACTGCTGGACATAAGCCTCTCCCATGATGGGAGGAATTTGCCGTAATCTCCACGCTTGGCATGCGGATTGGAGATCGCAGTGATGAAAGACTAACAGAAAACGCTGCTGCCCATTCTCAGGTCTACGGAGGCGCAAGGTGTTCTGCCTCAGACATTAGTCGCCTTAAACGACACCCGTGAGTGTAATGGGTTGGTTCTATTCTACTCTGCCGGATACCACACGGCTCGGACGGGAATAATCCACACGTGCTTAACTTACGGATATCAAACGTGGGCTTTAACAGATCAGCTATCGAAAAAAATAAAAGTGTGCCAGAACAGCATCGAACGAAGTGTAATAGGGGTAAGAAGAAGTAACAGAGTGAAATTGGAAACAATAAAACCTGGACAAAATTCAAATATGCGCACATCGTTAGTGGAAGGTTAAAATGGCGTTGGGCAGGACATTATGTTACGGGATACGAAAGAAAAGTGGACTAAAATAATAACTGAATGGTATACCCTAGGGCCGACAAAAGAAATAAAGGGAGACGGTGTAAGCGTTGGGACGATGACTTCAGACAAATGACGGGCCTTAAGTGGACCCGAATAGGTAGAGAAGGCCTTGGAGAAGGCCTTTGTTGAAAGACAAGCTGCTACAGATAATTAAACCGATTACCTACAGATATATTGTAAAGACCACAATTAGTTGTAACAAGTATTAACGTAAATAGTGATTAGTAGAACATGCAAGAATAAGAGTATGCGTAATAAAGGCTTATTTTATTTCATAATACACATATCCATAAGGTTACGTTTCAGTGCCGTGGGCAACTCACCCTTGAATAGTTCCTTCATGGACCTGTAGCTCTTCCAATCGTTTTTTGTACAGTTGATGTGACAGTGCAATTGAAGGACAATATTTTATATGGAGCAACTGCCTGTCTGACCCACAAAATCCAGTTACTGTAAAACATCTTTCATACTACTAATTGAAGATACCCTTGGTAAGACTTTCTGTCAAACTTTGTGATTCTGCCCGCAAACTGAACGACAGCCGGGATCAACGGATTAACGTTCTTCCTGAAGTCGTTTGTATAAAACAAATATGTAAGGTAGATTTATGTTACCTATATCTATAATCCAATTTGGAACTATTAATAGACCGTTCAGTGGAAGACATAAGGCGGCAGTTGCAGCCTTATTATTGATTACTAGTGGACGTCACGCGGTTTCACCTGCGTAGTTTCCGTTCCCGTGGGAGTACGGGGATAAAATATAGCTTATGTTACTCAAAGTGAATGTAGCTTTCTAATGGTGAAAGAATTTTTGAAATCGGTGCAGTAGATTTTGAGTTTATTCATTACAAACATACACACAAAAACACAAATCTTTCCTCTTTAAAATATTAGTGTAGAAATAGGTTGTTTCTGCAAATACAGACCTGCTTTCACTAAGAAACACTTGCTTGTTTTGATAGTACCTATGATCGACATTATTTCATTCTTCTTTCACAACATCAATTCTAGGTTCAAGTAGTAACAAATAAACTAAATTCGCATAAATTCATATCAAAGATATCTCATCAACTCTATCTAAATATGCCAAGGAAACTTAAACTTTAAACCAAACATGCGAAGGACTAATCCTTTGTTGGAACGTCCCATTAACTAACACAAGGACGCCACTACTGCATAATATTGGGAAGTGGACACGCGACGTGGATTAAGACTGCAATATCGATCTTGGTTTTACCTTTTATGACCTTTTTTAATACTGTTTTAGGTGATAAGTGAGGTGCACGCGATGATATACTTAATTTTTTGATAGTAAACTATCAAAAACTTAAGTATATCATCGCGTGCAAGATGAAGCGCCAAATTATTGTCTCCTGGTAAGGTCGCTCTTTACTAGTTAGGTATAGGTTAGATAGATACATTCTGTGGTCTAGAACTTATTGTTATAATCAAAGTTCATAAGATAGAAAGTAATTGAAACAAACCAAATTTGGGAAACAACAATAAAACAATAAGAAATTAGTAAGAAAACAAGTAATATAATATATTGTTATAATCGGTGATTGGAATAAGAAGAGCTATTTTCATTAAATGACCGCAACCGTTTATGTTATTAAAGGCATTCCCCATAACATGATCTTGTAGAACGTTAGAATAAGTTTGTAACGGCTATTGATACTTGTCTATACAAAATTGTTACTGTTAAATAATTATGACTTAAGTATTAGTAGTCATCAAGTTTTACCCAAGCTCTCCATTAAGTACAAAACGCCTTGATATAAAAGCAATAAAAGCAAGATATGACAACGGATTATTCTTTATTCGGCAAACAAAAGAAGAATAAGAATGATCGAATGAAACAAACAAAGGAATCATAAACTAAGGAGCGCTCTATTGTCCTCGTGAAAATATCTGTTCTCTTTCTTGAAATCTAACGTTCTGTTAAATTATTTATATATTGCTTGTCATAAACAAGAACACTTTAAAATAAGGGGTCGCCCCAAAGGACTATAGTGGAACGAATTCGTTGCCAATATGTTTAAAGATAAAGGAACTGGTTCGTTTCTGGGCTATCATATAGGCCCCCTAAGTATTAGACATTGTCATTGAGTCGGTTAATTCTAACCAGATGCAGCAGAATATCAGTAGTTTACATAGTGGTACTGATTTTGTAATCTGTTAAACCTAAAATTATATAGACTGGTTTTCAGACAACAAACAACAACAACAACAGCCCATAACGTCCACTGCTGGACATAAGCCTCTCCCACGATGGGAGGAATTTGCCGTAATCTCCACGCTTGGCAGGCGGATTAGAGATCGCAGTGATGAAAGACTAACAGAAAACGCTGCTGCCCATTCTCTGTTCTGCGGAGGCGCAAGGTGTTCTGCCTCAGACATTAGTCGCCTTATACGACACCCGTGAGTGTAATGGGTTGGTTCTATTCTATTCTGCCGGATACCATACGGCTAAAGAGAACAAAACAACACACTTATTGTTAATCTGGAACCAATATATTTTATATTCTGTGTTACGAGGAAACCTCATTCTAATTTATGATATTCTATTCCGGAGCAGAGAAATTGAATGCTCAGTGAGCCGGGCGATCAAACCCATAATCGTGTATGGTTTTCACTCCAATAATTTAGGTTTTTAGTATAGCATTATTCAAGGTGTAAATAAACCTTTCAAGAAGCCGTCAATCAAGCATTCAGATATCTTTCTACCTTTCTTCTTTCTTTCTTTCTATATCAAACAAAGTAACCTAGCGCAAAAATTGTTGCTGAGAAGTTACTGTTTGTTTTTGGGGTGTGATTTCACATTTTACGGTAGAACTGAATGTAACGCCCTCAAAACAATATGCTGATGAATGCATTACGGGTCAAAAAGAACAAAACAAAAATATCGAAATGACGGGGGGCACAAGTGCTTTTGGACTTCGTTAAGGGTTTTTATAGACCCTTTATTTCCACCGACGGGTGGGCAAAGATCATCACTCACTGGACGCCTGAGGGTGGACATCGCCGACGAGGTTGACAGTGGCGAAGGTGGTGTGACCATCTGATCATATTCGCGGAGCAAGCGTGGCCAAAATATGCACAAAATAGAGAGGTTTAGAGGGAGTAAGATATAGAGATCTTTGCCCAGTAGTGAGACATAAGACAGGCTTTGAAAAAGAAGAAAAATTTCCACCCAGTAAATTGTTTCCTTTTCGGTGCGATTAAGGACCGCTAAAAGAAATAATGATAAACTAGAGTAAACTCTAATTTTACAGACCAAGAAGCGTGATTCAGGAACGTATGAGCAAAAGCTTTATTACCATAAAACTAGCATTACTAAGTGAGTCATCGAGATTACTTCTTGAAAATTCAATTTACGTGCAAATTATCAATGAATCATATTAATGTTAGAGTAAGGTAAGTTTCATTAATAGTTCTTGGAAAAAGGTAGCTTTTATTAAGAAATATTACTTCAACGCCACATAGTGTGAGCATGAACATTACCTATTTGCATTTAATAATATAAATTAACTAACACGTAGTTGCTTTAATAGAATTATTTAAAACCTGAAACACAAGTTCCACCTAGTTCAGGCAATAAGCAAAAGTGCTTTTTAATGTTAATTAAGATACTTAATTGTAAATGTGCCCCTTTTTATAAATGAACGATATATTATTATTATTATGTATTTCCTTTATTTATTTCTTTACAAATTCAAAACATTTTAAAATATTTCTTACAAAAAAATAAATATAAAAACATTTACAAATATTATTATTTTTTAAGTTTTAATTACTAGACGTTTTTAACAAACCAACAAGCTTCCTTTTCTTTTTACCCGACTGCGCCAGAAGCAATAAACATACAAAATTATGGTCAGAATGGTGAAGAAAAATAACAAGTAAATAAATGATTGAAATTGTAAATGAAGAAATATTTCAAAGAACATATTTCTAAGCATTCGTTGTTATTTGAAAAGGGAAACCTTTCGAAGCGTAAAATATCAAAGAAAAAGTTTGGCAGAAAATTTTATGAAGTGTTTTACTAGTGCTTCAATAGAAGACTTATATGTACCTACATTCTATTCCAATTCCTGTAACATTAACCTGTTTTCCTCAATGGAAAATTTTCATTGCAATCCTGAATATTGGACTTTAACGGAACCTCGAACACTAAATCACCACGATTATATTATTCTTTCTGCTTCCTCCCACCATGACTTACGAGTTCTGGAATACTGACTGAACCCTTCAAGCTTTAGCAACCATCGTACACGGCTTATTCTAGAGGGAGATTGGTGTCGATTCTGTTGGGCACAAGAGCGGCCAACACGCCATACTTTTCGCGAGAATTTTGACTATAGCTCGTGCGTGATTATGCCGTTGTTAGACATATATCTTTGATTTTTTTGTACTAATAGGTATCTTGTAGACTATATCTAGGCTTCTATCGAATCCGAAAATAAAAAATTGTAGAAACAAATTCAGTATAAGCCTCCAAAAATTGCTGTTTTTCACAACTTTTACCTCAACTTTGGCCGTTCATAATGTACTTATAAATTGTAAAAATAAAGAAAGCAGCCTGATAGAAGCCTTGCAAATGTAGTGGAGATTCTAAATAACAAATATTTATTTCACACACTTGTAAGTCTAATTCAAAATCACGTATTTCCTGGAACAAGTTTTATAAATTTTCAAACAATATTTTTCGTTCGATGTCCCCGCGTTAAGCGGTATGAGGTACGCGGGAGGCAAGTAGTGCGGATTCGGGGCTAGGTAAGACAAGGGAGTTGAAAGAATACCACCGCTGTGGCTCTGGATGAAACAACAAGCTTTTCGACCATGCTCGCGTTGACGAAAGGCGGGCCGGGAAGGTATTGCTATATTTTACTAAAAGGCAGTGCGAGAAAAGGACGGCTATAGCTATGAACTAAGTTAGAGATCTCAAACTAGTTTATGCCTTGCGCTTCACCGTGTTTTTAGTCTACGTGTTTTTACGTGCACCCTTCATTTGTATGGAAATATTAGTTCTTACTAAATTTGACAGCTCTAAATTACGTCCGCCTCTTTCTCTTTTTATTAGAGAGAAAAAGATAGCAATAGCCTTTAAGTTTAGTTTGTGCACAACAGAATCGACACCATTTTCTGCATATTCTTTGGCCTAAGTTTGTAAAATTATGTCGTCGACGTCATCAACATCCACGTTTGGTCTCTTACCATTTCAACAAAGTTCAAAAGAAAGAAAAATAATTAGGTACAAGGTTCATTGTTGAAGTTTTAATTGACTTTTAGATCCAGCCATTAAAGTTTATTCGTCACAAACAGGACTTGACTCACTCCGTTATCTGTAATGACTAACAACAAACAACTTGTGATGCAAAAGTTTTACACTAACGAAGTGAACGTGTGAAGTTTATGTGAAACTGAGCTGGTTTAGTTTGTTGTCCTTATCACGGTGCGGTGGCATGTATACTCAGGAAAATAAGAAGTAGTTACGCAAATTGATTACCTATTTAAATTGTCCTATTCAAATCACAGCAGTCATTCTTTGACAGTAGGTAAGCGTCCACCTGTCCGCTCGTACGCATCGGACGCATCGCATCAAACGGATCGTAGTGTTCTTTGTATAGAAAGTCACACAAGTGCGTCCACTGATCCGCACCGTACGGATCGCTCGAATCTGTTCAATGATATTACGATCTGTTTGATGCGATGCGGACAGGTGGACGCTTACCTTTACACGGAAACGTGAAGTAGGTGTTACTTTGTTTAATATATAATTTCCCTGACGGTGCAATAGACTGTACGTTGGCGGTCACACTTTCACCTTGAATAAAAAATCAGGGCTTTCTGAATTTTGCTGCTACTTGACACACACACACACACACACGCACACTTGTGTTACATTAAAAAATGGCGAGACTCCTTTTTTACAGTATACAGTAACTGTTCTTATGTCGTAAACAAACCGTGTAGCCACGGTAATATTATGATACAGTACTTTAACTCGGCCGCATGATAGAAATAAATGCCTACAGCCGCGCGGTACGTAAACATGCGTTAGGGCTGCCCGTCTCCAGCATTTTAATTACATTTGCCTACTTTCTGTTTCTATTTAGTTTTGTGATTGTAAATATCCGTTTTATATAAATAAATGAAATACTTTGTATATTGAATAGGAAGTGTTCAATAAAAATGCGTGTTGTTTTTTGATTGGTAGATTTAATTAAAAAAACATGTTTTTGTTTGAAAAACAAATCGGGCTTATAAATTTGCGACCGAAACGTATTATACCGAAGTTTTAACACAAGAGTAAGTAGGTACCTACCGTATCATGATTCATTCAGAACCGCATATAACTACCTATTTCACTCGTCTCAATAACTTTCCGTTACTCTATTCGCTTTATTTATTAATCCAAACACCTTTTTTTTCGTGAGATAAAAGGAGATACTTATCCATTAAAAAGACACACATTATGTACCTACCTACTAGTAAGTAAAATTATTATTTTATAGTTTTACCTTTAAGAGTTTCCAGGTAATTTAAAAAAAACTTATGTCTGGATGCGTTATTGATGAATTCATACAACCAAAAACAGCACAATATTTCGTACTCGTTATATTAACTGATTTTTAGAGAAAAAATCGCGTGGTTATTGTTAAAAAAAACCACACACCGTCCGTTCGACACTGCGGTACAGCCGTGACTGTCTGCGCCCCAAGCGCACCCCAAGATCGAGGCGCGTAGGTATAGCTCGTGTTTCGTCCGTTTCTATGAAGTTGGAGTACTGTATCATAATATTACTGTGGTGTAGCTCTTCAATACCCGCAATTACAGACACAATTAAAATAATAATGCATCGTGCCCCATCGGGCACGGCTGGGGACAAAAATAACAATGCACCGTGCCCCATTGGGCACGGCTGGGGACCTAGAGATTAAACGAGGTCAAGGGGCCTAAAATTACCTCTAAAGTAGAATCATAAAAAAAAATAGCTTTTAATTTTGATTGTGATACAGCACAACATTGTAATCTGTTTACTTAATTAAATCCCTGTAACTGGTCAACCCAAGTAACTCATATCTAATTAGATATAATACATGTGGAAGCTTGTAATTAGCAAATGTCACTACTTATATGCATGATATTCAAGATTGTTAGGTATTAGTCTAGAAGCTTTCTTTAAAATTAAATAAATAAATAATAACATAATAATAATATGAAACACTTTGAAATTCTTTAAAGGGTCACAGACGCAATATTATGAATTGTCACTTTGTGACCATTTTACGAATTGTTTTAATTCATATTATTATCCTATCATGAATCTGTTCTAGTGGACATTTTAGGCCTCCAGGTAATTGTAGCACCTAGGTATTATTTTTGCAAGTGGAAAACATACTAAAATATTTTATTATAAATTGACTTCAAAATGAGTAAATAATTCATTCTAGTACAGCAAAAAGCTTGAATTTAAAATATTTTACACAAGAAAAAGCTCATTTTAAAAGACACTTACAAGCAAAAATAACCGTTTTTAGGGTTCCGTACCCAAAGGGTAAAAACGGAACCCTATTACTAAGACTTCGCTGTCTGTCCGTCTGTCCGTCTGTCCGTCTGTCTGTCACCAGGCTGTATCTCATGAACCGTGACAGCTAGACAGTTGAAATTTTCACAGATGATGTATTTCTGTTGCCGCTATAACAACAAATACTAAAAACAGAATTAAATCAATATTTAAGGGGGGCTCCCATACAACAAACGTGATTTTTTTGCAGTTTTGTCTAATGTTTTTAAATAATGGTACGGAACCCTTCGTGCGCGAGTCCGACTCGCACTTGGCCGGTTTTATTTTTACTTTGTCAGCAATAAAACTTGAAAGCTTGGCAATAGAAAAACCGCAAACTTATGCATAATTTATTCGGAAGGAAATACTGAGCTTACAATTTATTCCTCACAATGTTACAAGGGACGCAAAAAACAATTGAATGAGCCTCCAGAGGCTGAATACTGAGTCAAAAAAATAATTTTCTTACGTTGCAGCCATCCACGGCGCGAGCGCTTTTTTGACTCGCCGTTTTATCCCGCGCACTGGATTTTCAACATTCAACACTCCCTCCCTTAAATGGCTTGGCATGATCCTCCGTTACGCCTAAATACTGTAGCATTAATTTTGAAATAAATATATGGTAAAGTAGAGGATTAATTCTAAGTATTATGTGTGAGGAAAATACGATTCCATAAACTTTTCTCGATAGAAAAAAAAAACAAAGTTATCGCCAAATCGAACAATAACCCGCTGGTATTCAAAAAGTACTTCAAATTTATCCTCATTTCATGAAACTTTGCATACTACCTGAACTAACTATAAAGCAGGACTTATGTGTTCTATTTTTTTAGTCCAATCAATAAATAGAAATCTAAAAAGCTTTATAAAGCTTTTGTAAATCCCAAAAAATACTAATTTCCCATATTCGGCCGCAGTGACTGACATAACAACCGCTTTGTAGTGCAAGCTGATTAGAACTTTATTCTAACAGTATTTCAAACGAAGTTTGAACTACCACAAATAGAGTTGCTAATTTTAGGGTTAGAAGGGCCTTAAGCTGTGTGTTGAAATTACAGTGCGCGGCAAAAAATGTTGCTATAAAAAGAGCTTGCGTACATGGGATCATTTTGTTGGAAATATAGGAGGCTTCTTTTTTATACAAAATAGTTGTTTTATGCTTGAATATGACGTTTCTTTTTGGGATAAGTTGCAATTTTGTTATACAAGACTAGAGGATTTTTTGAACAGCTCGTGGCTAAATAATAACAGCCGCACGGGTCGATCTTTGAAGTTCAGCAGCGTTTGCCAAGGCCGGTTCGTGGACGGGTTACCATCCATTATATACCGATTTTCCTGCGTGACTCGGAAAGCGCATTAAACCGTTGGTCCCGGCTGTCAGTTGTAGCTCTTGACAGTCGATACAGGTGCGAAAGTCTGACAACCAGTCTACCATGGAGCATCGTATTACCCAGTACTAACTGGGTTGTGGAGGCCAGATAGGCAGTCGATCCATGAAAATACTGGTATTCATCTGCATCCGGTTTGAAATGAAGCCGATTTCAACATAAATGGGAAAAGGCTAGGCTGGTGATGAAGACTTTGGTAGAAGAGCATTTTTTTGTTATTTTGTATTTAATTCCACTTGAATCACTCTACCTATTAAGAAAACCCGCATCAAATCCGTTGCATAGTTTTAAAGATCTAAGCATACATAGGGACAGACAGATGCGGCGCGGGACTTTTGTTTTATAATTATGTAGTGAAGATAAACGATAAATAGATAGCAGTTTTCAGTAGAACAGTTACACCTAACCATTTCGGTCGCATCAACACACAACCTCCGCTTTAGACACGTGGTTGAGCCAACAGTGCGATTTCCGGCTCCAACCAATCACTTTAGTAAAGAGCCTGGGTAAAAGGTCGCATCGTCGTGAATCTACAAAAGATTGTTTCAGCAAAGCCTTTCGAATTCGGGGTCCTAAAAATGTACATAACTTTTCTCTTTTAGATATCTATGCATTTATCACAGCGACAGTCATTTATCTACCCAAGTACCACCGATCAACTTTACCTGCCGTATGTGGTCTAAATTATGGATTGTGAAGTTTCCTCCGTGCCTCGGAAAGCACGTTAAGCCGTTGGTCCCGGCTGTCATTTGTAGATCTTTGACAGTCGTTAGGTATTCAGAGGCCCAAAAAAGTCTGACAACCAGTCGGTAGGGGTATCGTATTACCCGGTACTAACTGGGTTGTGGAGGTCAGATAGGCAGTCGCTCCATGTAAAATACTGGTATTCGGTTAGACTAAAAGCCGACCCCAACATAGTTGGGAAAAGGCTAGGCAGATGATGTGGTCTAAATTATGTAGTCAAGATTTTCATCCAATTGGTAACAAACATGAAGGCAAACATTGATGTAACTAGATATGGTGTAATGCAAAACTCAGCTATGAACAAAGGTGTCCACATTAATAGCAGCGTCAGTCTAACGATTCTTACTCCTTAACTGCAGCAGTTGTATGGATAGTTTAGTACATTCCTGTAAGTGGATGTTCTGAATAGCACGGCACTCAAGGCGGGGCTATAATCCCCCATTTTGCTAAATTGTATTTGCAGAGGCATGACTACTTAGGTACGCAACTGATTGCGGTTGCGTACCTAGTTATGCCTAGTTATGTGCTTCCCAAAGACCACTGCAATTTACGCCAAGTTAGTAGATGTTCATGGTTTTTCACGAAGCATAAGTAGCCTGTAATGTTCCCAATGCTGGGACATAGGCCTCCTCCCTCCCTTGAGAGGGGGAATGGATTGATGATTTATAATCTTCCACGCTGGCTCAGTACGGGTTGGTAGAGGTCACATGTCTTCGAATTTCCGGTTTTAGGATAGGCCGGTTTCCTATCGATGTTTTTCTTCACCGTTTTGAGAGCAGTGGTGATGAAATAAATTACGCAAACTAATGCATTTGTCTATGTCCGTAGGTAACTACGACACCACTCTTCCGTTTCACGATTTTTTAGGCTTAATTAAAATAATCTAAACATAACATCAGACTTGTAATCCCGAAGGTTTAGGCCGAGGTTAACCTATTAACAGTACACCCAAATTTCAACAGTTATTTATTTATTTTTTTATTTATTTATTTTATTCAACTTACAACTATCATTACAGGTAATTTTAAACCTAATTCGATAGTGTGGCTATATCTTTACAAAATAAGAATACTTTAACAACTAGAAAAACGAAATTTATAGTCATACATATATATAAGAAACTAAGTATAACAATACTTTTGCGAATTCACTCAAAATGCACGAAAAAATATCGATTCGCTCGTGTTTAAGTTTAAGTCCCATGTAATAGGAGGCGAGCCTATTGCCATCAACTGAGCACGCATCCTAACACCGTGGCTGCTACTAAGAAAATTCTGGAATTTAAAAACCCAATAACACTTTCCCCTATCTGTGAATTGAACCCAGGACCTCATGCGAGGCAGTCCTTAACTAAAATAAATGTAAATATACTCACGTTTTCCACACTTGTCCTTGTAGTTGCTGATTGGCACGTCGGAATGGCACTGGCACGTCTTCTGCACGTCGTCACACACGGCCTCCGGGAAGTGGCAGTCCTCGACCGTGGAGCACAAGTCACCGTACAGGCCCCGTCTTAGTGGATCTGGAAGGAAAAATACTTCAATATAATCAAGAAGATAAAAAAAAAGATTAAATTAATATAATAGAATGAAATAGAAAAGAAGAACTCTGGATTGTCGAAGTGCAAAAAATAGAAAGGCGAAAAATTAAAATCCTGTTAATTTCTCATTCTTCCTGTGGTTGTTCTGAAAGATGACGGAAGGAAAAACACGACGGAAAATAAACCGGTTATGAAATCATGCTGGATAATAGATGATTTAAGTACTATGTAGACCTGTAGCCATTGTTCATTATCTCACCAATATGATGTCTAGTAAGAATATGGTCATGATCACCGCGTTTAGTAGCCGGAGATTACAGTTACAGTTACATAGGATCGTATCAAAATGTTGCATAACTAAAATCTTATTATACCTAGACCATAATGACGAGTCATCATCATCGTCGAATCATCCAGATCCTGAAGACTGCTAATGTATTCTTCTTCTTCGCGGGTCGATAGCAATCAATAAAGAAGAAGATGATAGTATGGCGCCAACACTATAGCGTCCTTAAATTCGTAGTGGTCAGGCATGCAGGAATAAAGTATTCAAAAACACTTCAATTTTATCTATTTGTCCAATTATAACAATATTATATGCACTTATACATTATGTAACCTAGAGTAACTTAAAAATGGCATCACAAAACTCCTCCTCAACGCTGTCAACTGGTAATGTCCCAAAGATTTAAGCGGCGTTGCCACGTTTTATGGCAAGGCTAGGTCTCTGGCCAAGATAAAAGCCAGAAATAAAAGACTTTTATTTAAAAGAAATATTTTTTTTATTAATGATAATATGTCCGCAACTACGACCAAATACTCGGACGGCCTACTAGGAAATAAGGCGTCACTACTCCGGCCTATTATTGAGGGCAATTGGAGTGCGTTCAGTGACTGCAGTGCGGTTCATTGCACCGCCGCGGCCGCCATATTGATTACGTGTTGCCATGCCATGGGAACTAAATTGACGCAATTGTCATTAGCCTAGGCAAAAATTGTTTCGTGCTAATTTTTTGTAAAAGAATTTTTATTTAGTATAATAAATTAGTGTTTGAATAAATTATGTTGTTGGTGTTTTATTTTTATTCACTAATTTGTTTAGTAAATGTAATTTGAATAAATTTGTTGTTTGAGTTTTATTTATTAATTCCTTATAAAAAATAATTTAAATAGGTAATTTGTTTGGTAAAGTTCATTATATATTATAATAATTAATAGGATTATTTTTTTTAAACCTTTTTTGGAAAGATTTTTCATTTATTATAGTTAGGGTGACTTCACTATCTAAAAACTAATTAAAATTTAAATTCACCTGGCTATGTTGTGAAATTAAGTCACGTTGTTTGTAGTTAATTATAAACTTTGTCTGTAAAAGTGAAACTACGATCTCGTTATTTTAATATGTCATGAATATTTATGAATATGCATATTATATTTATGTACAGTACATACCAGCTACGATAACAAAACCAATACAAACAATTCAACATTATACGGTCAAAAACAACAAGCCTTGTTATCCTAATATTAAAACAGACAAAAACTTATTGTAATTTGATAAAAAGTTACGATTAATTCAGTACGGGACTCAACAGTTATTTTGAATAAAACTAATATTCAACAAAATATGAACAACTTTTATGTCACGTAAAATATTATAAACTCGAATATTTTTCTCCGCAGGGAAAAATTCAATGTCTATCTGTTGACAAGGACGCTGTTATTCCATTTTTTCCTTTATGAATATTTAATTCAATCGAAGAAACAGCGTAGTACTTCATAATAGACACGTCAATATCATAAAGGCCAAAGTTGTGTATCTCAATATTTTAATGAACTGTACAAAACTATGTAGAGTCAGTTTTATAAACTTTAATTATATTTATATACTATCTGACCCGCGCAACTTCGTCTGCGTCACATAATTAATGATTAAACGAACTTACCTGTAAGTGAAGTTCGATCATAATTATGTGAGGTGTTTCGTTCGAAGAGATTAGATATTACACTTGTAGTCCCACACACAATGTCGCCACTAATGCACTCAGTTTAAAGACAAACAAAAAAAAAATAAGACGTGGGTAGACCGACCCCATCCCATAGATTCATTGCGTTCAATTCATCATTTAGTTCAGAGAAAAGTAATATTATACTCATTTCACAATTTTGGGTGTTAATTTTGGGAGGGCAGGATGCTAATCTCTTCGAACGAAACACCTCACATAATTATGATCGAACTTCACTTACAGGTAAGTTCGTTTAATCATTAATTATGTTTCAGTGTTTCGTTCTCGAGATTAGATATTACACTTGTAGATATTGAGAGTAATTTGTGAAATGAATGCTTTTATGTGTTAGATAAATCAACAAAAACATTAAACTACAAAGGATTTAATATGTAAACCACAACTGTTTATGCAATTATAGAGGCATTAAATGATATATCTACATAATAATATCACAATTTTTATAATTAAACAAAATTAATTAATTTATAATAATGTTAGAAACAATCATGTAAGTGATTTCTTAATCACCATCTATTAAAATGCTTCTAGCAAAGAGCTCTCTAGAATTAGTGGATATGGCCCTGTTATAAAACTTGGCAAAAGTTGTAGATATGCCAGACCAACCGGCAGTTTTTCGGATCAAATCTAAATTGACACCCATTTTATGAGCACGAGAAGTACTGGCATGTCTAGTACTATGAGCAGAAAATTCAGTAATATCGATTCCACTGACCTGTAAGGTACTCTTTATCCACCTACTTAATGTTTGAGCACAAACTTTATTATGTGGCTTTTTGGTGCTAATAAACAGAAAAGTGTGATTAATACGTAACGATTCGGTTACCCGTAAGTAATCTACTAATAATTTAGCTGGACATATTTCGGGTCTTTCCTGAAAATATGGTAGTGTAAGCAATGGCTGGTTTGATCTTATACTAGATGTTTTTATCATATCAGGAATCTTAATAGATATTTCATTAGATGAAGTACTAATATTCTCAACTTTAATTTTGGATAGGGTTTGAACCCTGTGGGCTGTAACAAGTGCAAGTAAAGTTACCAATTTTCTTGTAATTTGATCTAAATGTAACTGATCGTGGGGTACCCAGCCCGCCAGAGTGTCTATGACTAATGATGTATCCCAGGTCGAGTCGTATTTAGGTAAGGGTGGGCGAAGTCTAAATAACCCTTTAAAAAATCTCTGTACCCGATCATCTTTACTGATGTGATTACCCAAAATTAAAGTCAGTGCCGACCTGCAACTGTTCAATGTGCCATATCGAGCACCAGAATCAAACAAATCAGTAAAAAAATAAATAATTTTTGGGATAGAGGCCTCATAAAAATTAATGTTGTTTTTCATACAAAAAAGAAACCATTTTTTCAAACAACTATCATATTGTTTGATGTAATTTTCGGATAGGGACGCCAACATGATGTGAACCGATGCCGGAGGAATACTTCTTCTTAATAGAGATTCCCGCACAATACTCCGGCAACCAGGGTAATCCGCTTGTGTATCTGACGGTTGCTGGAATGAGAGATTATCAATTCATTAGAAGAATGAAATGTCAAAGGTTTACTTTCTAAAAGCTTAGTAAACAAGGGATACCACGGTTGTGACGGCCATACCGGGACGACAAGTATTCCTCTAGCTTTGTCCCTAATAATCTTTCTCAATGTTTTGAGAATGATTGCGAATGGTGGAAACCCATAGAAATACCATTCAGACCAACATATTGAAAAAGCGTTTATATTATATGCGTCTGGGTCTTTGTGCCTTGATACGTATCTAGCACATTTTTTATTTATACGACTAGCGAAGATATCTATATCAGGCTGGCCGAACGAATTAACTAATTCTTGAAAGGCAAAGTCTGATAATTCCTATTCAATGTCGGGGTGAACTCGTCTCGATTCAGCATCGGCGATACTGTTCTCGACTGATGGGATGTACAGAGCAGAAACGAAAACGTTGCGAGCCTCACACCATTGCCATATACTTTTAGTTACTTTTGTTAAATGGGGAAACTGCACACCTCCCATGCGATTTATATAAGAAATCGCAGTCGTATTGTCTATTCTTAAAATAATTTGACAATCAAATACATTTTTAGAAAAGATTTTTAGACCGATAAACGCAGCCATTAATTCCAAATAATTAATAAGCTGTTTTCTTTCCTCCTGACTCCAAGTACCACTTGCTGTTTTTCCCTCACAAGCTACACCCCATCCCGTAGTTGAGGCGTCAGTCTGAATTTCTAAATTGTACTCATCAAATTTTATTTTACAAACAGATTTATCGATGGAATTTATCCACCAATCAAAATCAGAATCTAAAGGAGACGATATAGTCATGAACTTCTCATAATTATGATCGCCTTTTAGACTTAAGAATTTACATCGCTCAAATTCTTTAGTATAAAGCCAGCCATATTCAATGGCAGGGCAAGCAGATGTTAAAAGTCCTACTAAGCGAGCAAAGTCTCTAATTTTACACCTACTGAGGTTTTTAAATGTTAACAACTTCTTCTTAATTTTGAGTCGTTTTTCAACAGGCAAGCTAATTTCCATTGTTTTAGAATCAATGATAAATCCTAAATATCTACATGAATTACTGGGAATCATATAACTTTTACCTTCATTTATAATGAAGCCCAAGGAACAAAGAAATTTCTTTGTAATTTCAACATTAGCAACACAATCGTTATAGCAATGTGATACGAGGCACAGAGGCGAGGCGAGGCGGGGGTGTGGTATCATCAAGATAGATTGTTGACAGATTACCGGTGCATCGCAAAATTTTTGACAACAGGTTTCATAATTTTTGTAAAAACGTAAGGTGCGGTATTAAGACCAAACGGCAGAACATTAAATTCGAGTAGATTATCTTTCCATTGAAATCGCAAGTACTTTTTGGAATCTTCGTGAATTTTTATTAAAAAATATGCATCCTTAAGATCAATCGTGGACATAAAACAATCTTTTGAAATAAGTTTAATGATTGTCCGAAGGTCTTCTAATTTAAAATGCTCAGTATTTATAAAAACATTCAAACTTTTTAAATTTAGAATAAGTCGAGTTTTACCGTTTGGTTTCGGTACCAAGAATATATTTGATATAAATTGACCGTCACAAGGTTGACATTTAGAAACAGCTCCAATAGAAAGTAAACTATCTATAGCCTGTTCAAATTCATATTCTTCAGAACGACAATATTTTTTAGATGGTGGTATATTATTTTGAAATGGAGTCTGTGTAAAAGGGATTTTATAACCCTTTATCCATGATAGTACGGTTTGGTCCGATGTTATTTGTGACCATTGGTTATAAAAATAACAAAGCTTGACAGCATAATTTACCGTGGTGTCTATTGGCGGTTGCGGCCGTAGTTTGGACGTGACGCTTTGGATGACTGCACGTGCTGCTGCCTCGTCGAGGGTGCAGACTCCTTCGTTCTCCGAGGCGCCGTCGGTCTGCGGTACGACGCTGGCTTCCAGTTTAAATTTGGGTTGGGTGGTGGAGGCTTTGGCTTGTTCGATAAAGTCTTGGGCTGTGGACCAGACTTCAACTCGGCTCCTGACTTATTGATGGCCTTGGCGGTTCGCAGCGTCTCAGCGAGCTCTTGTCCGAAGAGTAAACTATAAATTTTAGTCAGCTGCACCTGATCCTTTAAATCCTTTTTGAGCACAGCAAGGATGAAGTTACGCCTGGTGACAGAATAATTATGTTGACAGTCACACAAGATGCGCCCGGTATCCACAAGTAATCTCAATATGTTCGGATCTTTTGTCTCTTGAGACAAAATAATAGTAATAACTTCACTAAGACATGAAATAGCACTAGCAATCTGCTTCTGTTTTGCCTGCATAACCTTATCTCGCTTCACTATAACGTCAGTTACTGCTGCCCTAATCTCAGGATTTAGGGATGGTGCGTCAATCAGCTTACAGTTACCCGGAGGTAAATGAGAATCTAAGAGCTCCTTACGGAGCTCTTTTGTGAAACCAGAAGTGGCTATGAATTCATAGCGTACGGCTAAGTCCTTTTGGATATTTTTACCGAATGATGTAGTGTTTGATGGATCAGATCCCAATATTTCCATCACGGTTTCGTCTAACTCCTGATCGTGATCCTCCTTCTCCATAGCAGCAGCTTCATCAGCTGATGACTGGAGAAGAGGCTCTTGTGTCGCTTCAGGTACTTTCGGCCCCTGCAGTGACTCCAAGCATGAAGCACTAGTTGATGGTACCGGCTCTTCAAGGTTCACCGGTAGGCATTCATTATTCTCCGATTCCATAATTATATTATGTGCAATCGGAAATTATAAAATGCTGTACATTTTCCACTAGGAATATGAACCGTATTTGTATCGTAATAACAATACAATGTATCGTAACGATATTATTCTAATCGTCTTCTAAAAAAAAATTATAAGTGTTTATGTAGGTATTTTACTTTTTATCATAAATTAGACGCATGATTTTAAGCAAATTACGGGTAAGATGAACTCATAGGCGTTGCATCGTGAACCCGATTTTAACGAATGTATAATTGTTTCGTGGTTCTAATTACCTAAACAGGTAACACGATATTATGTACGTGATTAGGCGTAGGTACCTACAAATAACAGCGGATAGGATGAACTCAAAGCGTTACATCGTGAACCCGAGTTTGAAAAAAGGATAAGTTGCAACTCGAGCGTCGCATCGTTAATCCATTAATCACCAATAAAAAATTAAAATACCTTGAGGTGTTGACAACATTGGCTCAGAATCCGAGGATGATGAAGATTTGCGGCGTCCTTTTAGCAATTTTCTTTCCAACTTCTTAATTTTCTTTTTAATATAACTATATGAATCCTTATCATCACGTTTCCTCTTCGGCATTTTGGTTTAGGAGCACTAAATACACTAAATTGCCGAAAAAACACTAGAACGCAAATTAGAAGTACAAAGTGGCGAAGCACTGGAATGTGAATGATGAATTGAACGCAATGAATCTATGGGATGGGGTCGGTCTACCCACATCTTATTTTTTTTTTTTTGTTTGTCTTTAAACTGAGTGCATTAGTGGCGACATTGTGTGTGGGACTACAAGTGTAATATCTAATCTCGAGAACGAAACACTGAAACATAATATAACTTATAACATGTCATTTTGTGCATTCAATTACGAACAAACACCTTTTAAAATCAATATTGCTTACCTCCCATAACATATACGGCATGCGTAGCCTAAAGCCTTCCTTGGTTTACAAAGAACATTTTTGCTGAATTTCAATTCAATCTATCCAATAGTTTTGGCCTGAAACCGTAGGTACCATACACACAGACAAACAGACAAAAATTCTAAAAAGTCACTCTTTGTCATCAGTTACGTTTTTCTAACAAAAGCCACTTATTTCTTCTCGAAAGTTCTCAATGTACCTACAATTTTTCTTTCGTTACTGTTTTATTATAATTATGTATAGATATTATAGAACTTGTGAAATAATTTACAAAATATAATTATCCCAAGTTACTCTGTTGGTGGTGAAACTAGCTAGGTATATTAATAATGTGTTTCAGAAAGTAAGTCTTATACAAAGAATGAAGTGGCTTATTTAAGGAATTACTTCGTCTTATCAAGGGGCGCCATTTATATTACCTACTAGCTGACCCACGCAACTTCGTCTGCGTCACATAAGAGAGAAAAAGCTAATAAAAGGAATATATTTTCCCCGTTTTTCAACATCTTTCATTTATGCTCCGCTCCTTTTGGTCGTAGCGTGATGTTATATAGCCTATAGCCTTCCTCAATAAATGGGCTATCCAACACAAAAATAATTTTTCAATTCCAACCAGTAGTTCCTGAGATTAGCGCGTTCAAACAAACAAACAAACAAACTCTTCAGCTTTATAATATTATATATAGTATAGATAATATATATATATATAATATAGTATAGATAGATTAACTGGCCTGTGGTGATAAAACAAGCAGTCGCTCCATTGATTGATTCAATTGATCCGATTATGCTGGAAGCCAACCCCAACATAGTTGGGAAAAGGATCAGAGCAAATGATGACGATTACTGCCACTAATCACTTTTTAGTTAAATAACTTTCAATGGTACAAAAGTTTCCAATGCGTTCAAATAAATTAGTTTCAAAGTCATTTCTGTTGCTATTTGGCTTAACTTATAATCCTTGAGAAGACCCAAACGAAGTGGACATAAATTCAAATTGGACTTTTTGTAAGAATTGGTATAAAACGAGAGGCGAGGCTTTATTTTATTGAAGCGCTTCGATTTGACTCTCAGAAAGAAAATTTCAAGCTTACTGGGGTGATTGATTACTACAAAAATTGATTGCAAATTAATCTCCCTAGATATAAATGTTAATCTTTCTACAATTCGGACTCTAATGACGAAATGGAATCCTGAGAAATTCCAACTATGTTTTTATCTATTGACTGGCAAGATAAATCACCCTGAGATAATGTCGACTTCAAAAGTAAGTCTAATATAATCCTCATCGTGTATTTTAAATAGGATAAAGACGATTTATTCAGCAGCAATGCTATAGTAATTTGACCAGTAGGATTAAAAGATTTTTATAAAAAACCGGCCAAGTGCGAGTTGGACTCGCGCACGAAGGTATGGTACCTTCGTACAACATTAGACAAAACGTAAAAAAAATACGTTTGTTGTATTGGAGCATCCTTTAATTATTCATTTTATTGTAATTTAATTATTTTTTCTAAAGTGAATTAACAACTAAATATTCTTTGAATATTTCAAGCGTCTACCTGTTCCCGTTATTAGTATCGAGCAAAAAAGTCACGTTTGTTGTATGGGAGCCCCCCCCCCTTTTTTTTTCTTTTCGGATGGGAAATAATCAAATAACTCTTCCCGCTCTGGGCGGAGCAGGAGGGAGTGTCAGACTTTTACTGAATAAAACCCATCCATGTTCCTTCATCGCCCTTTGTGTTCCGGGCCACGGTATCTCTTTCGAACAGTCCAGCAACGTATGGGAGCCCCCTTAAATATTAATTTATTTTATTCTATTTTTAGTGTTTGTTCATGAGATACAGCCTGGTGACAGACAGGCGGACAGTGGAGTCTTAGTAATAGGGTCCCGTTTTTACCCTTTGGGTAAGGAACCCTAAAAAGCTCATTCAATCATGCCATGAACTACTGTGAGCACTAACATTGTAACGACGGTGTAGTAAGTATCTAGTAGTGACGTGACAAGTTGTTTAGCACTAACCGGTCTAAAGAAAAGTTACCAAAACGTTTTTCTTTCAAGTTGCTCAGGAAAGCTCGATAAGGATTGAAAAGGAAAAACGGAAGATATTACCCTGCAGTGGAACGACACAGGCAGAAAATAATTAATTGTTTTTTTTTTTTTTTAAATAAATTATTTATTTCACCAAAAGCCATCACAGTACGAGAACCAAAAACTAAGAGCATATTATAAGGCTTATAACTACAATAATTTTAATTCCCTGACTCCTAAAATATGTGTAATCATTGTGTATGTGCCTGTGTCTTAGAAGTCAGTGATTCTCCGTAACAAACAAGACAAAGCCATAATAGCATAATAAATCGAAATATTATGTTAGAACGTGCGTTTACTTTGCAACGCATTGTTTAAGGAAGATACTTTTACTATGACTGCAGTAGGCACTGAGTTTTCTAGTACTGTACACCACCATCTTACGGATCATACCTCAGGTGGGATATAGAGCAATACACGACGTTTATCTCCATTTGTTACCCCGTAAAAAGAACTCATTCAATCACCGAACTACCGTCTGCGATAACTTTGAAACGAGGGAGTAGTCCGCACTAGTGACGTGACAAGTCATTCTGTTTGATCGAAGTACTTCGGTTTATGGTAGAGTTAGCAACGGGCGCCACTATATCGTGATTAGATTCGATCAAATGAGCAATGAAATGTGGAGCGTAAGTGTATTGCGTAAGACATGTTTTCTTGATTAGGAATAGAGCAAGAAATTCGTGGATATGTGTAGAAAATTAATAGTGGGATAGAACATAGGTAATATCCAATTGAATTATTCCAGCCCAGTGATTACGGCCTCGCTTCTCATATATCTCGGTTCAAATCCGCCATTAATTGACCCCAATTAATTGGCAATATAGCTAGTCATTTTGAAAATGTTTGGTTAGATCTACATAAGTAGGTACTTTGATTCAGGGACCAAAGATAATTTATATAAAGATAATTTTATTTGTTAAAACATGCGTATACATGCAAATTAAGCACGCAGGATGACACAATATTAATATTTTGTACTTCCATGTTTCACCAATATGGCGTACAAATTTATAAAATTTACAAAATAAAATAAATAACAAAATAAAAACTAAATTACTAAAACCCAAATACATCATAGTCAGTCATAAACATTGATCAGTCAGTAAAATAAATTAATCAAATAATATCATAAAAATTAAGTAACAATAAAAGATAAAATAAACAATGTCAAAATGCAATAAAAATTGATAAGTCATTTTAATATAAAATAATCATATAATGTCACAAAGTTAAAGAAAAGTAACAATGTCACTTAAAAAATCGTTTATACTTTAATAACACCTGGTCTGTTAATAAATCTCGAATCTTATTTTAATCATTGTTACCGGCAATGTTTTATAAGACTGGTATTTTATTATAAATTTTAGGAGCCATACAGACAACGCTTCTTTGACTATTGATTATTATTGATTGATTGATTATTGTCACGTCCGTTACGGGAGGTGTCTGCTAGACGTGGAAACATAAATTGATTCACCCTAACAAATATTGCAATTTCAAAAATTCCAATAACATCGAATCCATAAATATAAAAACATGGCGTTCCACCTCACTTAATGATAAAACAATCTGGAATGATAACCCACCTCGCTCTGAATTCCTTCCCTTAAGGGGGTGGTACCTGCTAATGAGAGGTTTTCTCCATGTAACTCCTCTTTGATGAGTGAATATAAATGTCCAAAAAAAATATATGTTGCTTGTTAGACTCTAAACTTTAATTGGTACAATTGAAATAATTCTAACTTTATTATTACTATATAAAAAAAATCTTCAAAGTGAAGCATATTTTCTTTGAAATTTCGTAACTACTCCTAAACGGCATTAAGTTTTAATATTTTTTTTTCACACAAATATTTGTCACGTTTTTCTTCACAAAGCGTACAATTGGAATTTTGATCTAATGATTTATTAGGCTACAATTAAATAAAAACCACTCATTTCGCACTAATAGGCCCGCAGTGACGGACGTAACAACCGCTTTGTAGTGCAAGCTGATTAGAACTTTATTCTAACAGTATTTCAAACGAAGTTTGAACCACCGCAAACAGAGTTGCTAATTTAGCAGATACCCCAGCCTTAATCAACATTGCGCCTCCATAATTTTGCTATGACTCGCATGGAATCTTTCATTACTCTTCTGAGACTTCATATCGATAACAAAGCTCTATTGGCACAAAGTGAGAGGGAGCTTACAACTGATTCACACACGTAGGTACGTAATACGATATAATCCCCTTTCGAAATGTGAAGCTTTAAATGATAAATTAATGATAAATGATAAATTAATGATAAATGATAAATGCTTTGTATACGATCACCTGTCAGTCTGGTGAAAGCACTAGCCATAATATTATGCACAGTCACTTTGTAATACGATAGCATGTGCGGAAAGGATTTTTTACTATCGCACGGTACCGTGTAATAACGGAAGGTTAAAACCCATATATTAATATAATCGCTACCTCCACACGTTTTAATTTATGTGACAATTTGTGAGCAGATGATTTAGAGGGTCACCCTAAACGATTGCTATGTTCACATAACATAACATCACGCCTGTAAGCCCCGATGGGTTGGACAAAGATGTACTAAGTATTTTTTTTACTAAGAGTTTAAACAAAAAAAACCAATAACACTTTGCCCGTCTCGGGAATCGAACCCAGGACACGATCACACGAATGTAGCAGTACAACCAATTACTATAAACTAATCTAGTAGTACTTGGAGAGGGCATTACCACGTATAATACCTAAAAATAATAATATTTATTCAAAAATAGAATTAGCACAAAAAATACTATTTAAATCTTAGAATAATGTTGGTATAACAAACTACGATGCCTGTACTAGGTTAAACCTGTATCACAGGCGGCATTTTTCTAATAAATACTGTTTGGACAATAGATTTCTTAACAATATTTAACATAAAATTACGAGTTAGTAAGTATGAGGAGCTCGTGGCTAAATAATAACAGCCGCTCGGGTTGATCTTTAGGTTAAGCCGTGCTTGCCTAGGTTGGTCTGTGGATGGGTGACCACCCATTACATACCGGGTTTCCTCCGTGCCTCGGAAAGCACGTTAAGCCGTTGGTCCCGGCTGTCATTTGCAGATCTTTGACAGTCGTTACAGGTAGTCAGTGACCCAAACGTCTGACAACCAGTCTTACCAAGGGGTATCGTATTACCTAGGACTAACTGGGTTGTGGAGGTCAGATAGGCAGTCGCTCCATGTAAAATACTGGTATTCAGCTGCATCCGGTTAGACTGGAAGCCTACCCCAACATAGTTGAGAAAAGGCTAGGTAGATGATGAGTAAGTATGAGTATTACCATTGACTGGTGTACTTACCGGTGGATGTAAGCTCAGCCGAGCCGAGCTGAGGCAAGCAGAGCGCTAGGAGCGTCGCGAGCGCGGCGAGCGAGGCCGCCGCCCGCTTCGAGCGCTCGCCTCGCATGCCGCTCACAGCACCCGCGTCACATGCCAATGAAGTGCCTGCAACCAAAACAAACGCTTACATTAGAGATTCAGTAACATACAGGGTGTAGTAGACCTCATCACGAAGCCGTCAACCATTCATTCTGTGCATCAAACTAAGTAACTTTACGCAAAAATTATTGCTGGGAAACAACTTTTTTTTTTTGGTAAAAAAACATCTGTTGTGGGTAACGCCCTCAAAACATTATGCCGATGGATGAATTGAATAGTATGGGGGCCGTGGAAGTAATTACAGTCAAATATCTCCATAACTAGGAGGTTCCCAGGTATGGTGTAGAACAAATAAATGATCGCAATGACGGAGAAAACAAGTGCCTTTCAGCTTCGTTAAGAGGTGTTTTACACCCTTTATATTATGGAGCATCATAACGTCTAAAGCCATTTCAAAAGCGTTAGTCTAAACTAGATATAAGCCTGTATTTTTAATTTAGACTCTAAGCTTTATAACAAACCCTCTACAAGTATTTCTACATTAGGTTTGTTCTGAAACTGTTTTGTAACAGTACAAAATACAGTAGGTTTAAACTTCATACACAAGGATTTAGTAATAAGTGTGAAGTCTAGACTT